>OX589611.1:14456348-15783145 GCA_951329385.1 Polia nebulosa
GATCATCATCATTCTCCTACCCTTATCCCAATTTATTTGTGGTCGGCGCAACATGTCTTTTTCTTCCATACTCCTCTATTAGTCGTCATCTCTGTAGTCACCCCCTTTTTACCCATATCCTCTTTCACACAGGCCAACCATCGTTTCTTTGGCCTTCCCCTACTCTTATAGCCATCCACATCCATGCACAAGACTTCCCACACGACATTTTCTTCATTCCTCCGCATCACATGCCCATACCATGACAACCAATTTCCACACACGGTTCTGACCACCGATATGAAAAACTTTCTTCAAGGAAGTCATAAGCAATTTAAAAAAAAAAAACACTACCTCCCATACAAATTTTGATTAGCTGATGATAACTTTGTATGGAAAGTCCAATTTTTTTTTCGGAATTGTCTAGAACCCTCTTACAGACTAATGTTGTTCATTTCCATGGGCAGAAGCTGTTTCTAAAATATGACTACAGCTTTCCGTTACACCCTGTAGGAAGATAGAATGTAATTTCAATCAATCAACTCAGCCTATCGTAGTCCACTGCTGGACATAGGCCTCTCCGAGGCTGCGCCACAACACCCTGTCCTTCGCCTTCCGCATCCAGTTTATCCCAGCCGCCTTCTTAAAGTCGTCGGTCCATCTAGCTGGTGGGAGTCCCACACTACGTTTGCCGATACGCGGTCTCCACTCCAGGACTCGTCTGCTCCATCGGCCATCGGTCCTTCGACAAACATGTCCACCCCACTGCCACTTTTTATTTTTTTTTGGGGGGTGGGAAATCATCCTATGACTTCTTCCGCTCTAGGGTGGAGCGGCAGGGCGTGTCAGACTCTTACTGACTAAAACCCACCCCTGTTCCTTCCTGCCTTGAGTGCCCAGGAGCGAGGTAACTCTTTCGAATTTATCCTCAACCCCCGGGCAGGCATCGGCCATGGTGGGCCCCGTCCCTATTGCTGACAACTCTTTGAGGCGCGCGCGGAACACTACGCGTCGTTGACTCTCGGGCCTGGTGCTGATCGGGCGGCGAGTTACCCACTACTCGCCGTCCGCAGGCCCGGGTCTACGGTGGCCGGAGATCGTCTCGCGGCGCCCGAAGCCCCTGGCGTCTCCTGCGGCGGCTGCTGCTGAGGGCGTTAGGGCGACTCTGCTGTTGTTGAGTCTCCCTAACGTATGCCACCTCCCTCTTCGCGAGCATTACTGCTTCGCAGAAGGAGGAGACGGCTTCCCATTCCCTCTCGCTCCGCACCATGGCCTGAACCAGGGCACGGCGCGAGAAGTCGCTGCCGCCTATCGCATCCACAAGGACACGGCGGTGCTCTGCCCAAGCGGGGCAAACCTCCATCGTATGCTCCACCGTGTCCTCTGGGCGATCCTCGCAGTGGAAACACCCGGCGGTCACTTCCACCTTGATCCGAAACAGGAACCTCCCGAAACAGCCATGTCCGGTGAGAACCTGCGTCAGGTGGAAGGTGAGGGCGCCGTGACGCCTCTCCAGCCACTCCTCAAAGAGGGGAACTACCGCCGCGATGGTGGCGTGCCCAGCGCTTGGTTGCGACAGTCGCTCTCTCCATGTCACCATGATATCCTGCCGGAGCTCTGTCCGCCGAGCTGCGAGGTGTCGCGGCAGCGGAGTTTCGCCGCGCGAGGATTTTGCCTCCAGATCCCACGGTGACAGTCCGGCAAGGAGGCTCGCAGCCTCACGGGAGACCGTGCGGTATCCTCGGATCATGCGGATCGCCATGACCCTCTGGGACGCGTTCATCTGGCGAGCTGATCGCTGCCTCAATGAACGCGCCCACACAGGTGCCCCGTAGAGGGCCATGGACCGCACGATGCCCGTGTAGAGCCTCCGGCAGGAGGCGTTTGGCCCCCTCAGATTGGGTAGGAGCCGCTTTAAGGCGGCCCCGGCCCTGTCCAATCTGGGAGCCAAACGTCGAAAGTGCTCGACGAAGTTCCACCGGCTGTCGAGGACGAGTCCCAGGTACTTCATCGTACCCTCGACGCCGGACGCCGATGCGAACCCCTCCTACCGTGATCTGGGAACCCGCTGGTGGCGCGTTCCGAGGACCATGAAAACACATGGCCTCGGACTTGTGCAATGCCACCTCGAGTCCCAGTTGCCGGATCCTCTCTATGACTGTCACAACCTACCCCCACAACCACTTCAGTTTGCTTATTCTGCAAGCTACGTCGGTTACTCCGGTTCTTTTCCGGACAACTTCATTCCTGATTTTATCCTTCAAAGAAACTCCTAACATAGCCCGCTCCATAGCGCGCTAAGCGACCTTGAATTTGTAGACCAGCCCGACCGTCAGTGTCCACGTTTCGGCACCGTATGTCATAACGGGCAGGACGCACTGGTTGAAAATCTTAGTCTTCAAACATTCTGGGATAGGGGACGAGAAGACCTCAGGTCAACCCAACCGAATCCATCTGTCAACTTCTTTCTCAAAGAGTTTAATTTATTGTACCTCAAATTCTTTCTTCTATTTACTAACCATAAATTATGCCCAGACAAGGCTAGAAGAGGAGCTCGTGGCTAAAGTTATAACAGCCGCACGGGTCGATCCATCAGATTAAGCTACGCTTGCCGGGGTTGGTCCATGGATGGGTGACCATCTTCACTTACCGAGCCTCCTCCGTGCCTCGGAAAGCACGTTGAGCCGTAGTTCCCGGCTGTCAATCGTGGATCTTTGACAGTCGTTACGGATTGTCAGAAGCCCGAAAGTCAGACAACCAGTCTTACCAAGAGGTATCGTATTACCTAGTAACTGGGTCAGATAGTCAGTCGCTCCATGTAAAATGCTAATAGGCTATTTTACTTTTATGTATCTAAGTTTTAATTTTGTTGTTACTTTATACCCATTGTTAATTTATTACATTAAGTATTTATGCACTTTCTGGCCTGAAGGACAAGTTAAACATAGTTCAAGCAAATAAGCAAGTACATGCTTTATTATTGTACTCGTAAATGTGCTCCTTTTATAAATAAATCTTTTTTTATTATTATTTTACAATATTTTCTGTGTCCATGGGTAGAATAAGGGCAGTCTTATCGATGGCTGTAGTATCCCAGACAACTCTATTGTTGTCACTCATACTTATAATCCTTTGTTGCTCCAACTCTCCAACAACAATTTGAGATTCCAGTGGTGGTCGCAGGATTGGTGGAAAAAGTGACCACGGCCCTGGAACGCAAAGGGCCACCGAAGGAGCAACGATGGATTATAGTCAGTAAGTCTGACACGCCCTCCCGCTCCACCCAGAGCAGGAGAAGTGATCTGATGAACAACCACCCTCAAAAAAAAAAAACGACCGAGCCTTACAGTAGTCGCATATTATGATGTGTAAGATTTGACATCTCACCTTGGTAATAAACTACCTCCCCATAAGTGGCGCCCTCATTGAATAAAAATTCGTATCTTAGCATAGAAAGTAAAGATTAAAGAATCCTATATTGCGTTTGTTACAAATAGGATAAGGTATTTTTTCATTGTTAAAACAGTACTCAAAGTGTTTCGTACCCAAAGGGTGGAGGATAAATTCGAAAGAGTTACCTCGCCCCCGGGCGCGTAGGGCAGGGAGGAACAGGGGTGGGTTTTAGTCAGTAAGAGCCTGACACGCCCTTCCGCTCCACCCCAGAGCGGAAAGAGTCATAAGATGATTTCCCACCCCCCAAAAAAAAAAAAAAAAAAAACCCAAAGTAGTAAGCAAAAGTGTCAAATACGGCCGTTTTTGGTACTTTTGCCTACTACTTTGGATACGAAACATTTTGAGTATTGTTTTAACCACGTAAAAATACTTTATCCTCTGTGTAACAAACGCAACATAGGATTCTATAATCTTTATTTTCTACGTTTTGTTACGATTTTTTATTCAATGAGGGCACCACTTGGCGGATATATACGCCTTAAATCCTGAAAAACAAAATTAAAATGTTTAATTACGATTTCCACCGCGCGCAGACTTATCGTGCCCGCGCTCTACCATCTGGCGGCCAACTCTACCACCACGCGCGCTCATTGGTCAAATCAAATAGCGAGCTTCCCCGGCTTCCTGTTACACACTTCCGTCCCATTTCACGAAATCACTCCCACAGATTGCAGGAAAGCGAGAGAAAAAGTGTTACACATAAAAAAAGATAAGTATCTATGTGGTTCAAATAGTTTGAATCGAACATTATATAACTAACCTGCCTGGAATTTAGAATAGGCGCAAAATATTTATTAGACAACCAAAAGCTCTTTCATATTATGTAGAGCAAACCATTTAGAAGTTCTGTCACGCAAGACCACTCGCGAAGATCTTAGAATAACTAAATAGTGACTTAGCTACTTGACCATTACATAAACCCTCAAAGACATACCAAACCCATAAATAAACTTACAGGGTGTTTAGCCGAAGGATAGACACACATTTTTTGAGGGATCTTGACTTTTTTTTTTTTTTTTTGACAGTCATGCGTTTGACTACTATCTCACCTGATGGTAAGCGACTCTCGACTTAAATATTTTCAGGTTGTAGCTATCAGGAAACACAGACTCTGGCAGGGAATTCCACTCCTTAGCTCTACGAATAATTAATGTGTTCCCAAAATTTGTGCGTGTGCATGGGATGAAAAGTCCTTCCGTGGATTTGAAAATTGAATTTTATTCATCTGTACAGTAACGCAAATTTTGAAATCAATTGAGTTGTTATTAATTACCCAACTGCCCCAGAAGGAGGGTAATTTTTTTCGATAGTTTGTATGGATGTTTGTATGTTTCATTAGCACGGCCTGTAGCCTAAACGGTTGGATGGATTTCAAGAAATAAGGTATCAATAGATTGGTTTTGACTTCCGAAGTGACGAAGGCCATAAGAATTTCAAAAAAATAAACAAAACGGTGGCGGCCATTAGATTAGTGAGGTCGCAGGTCGTATTTTTTGTGACATGATCATGACATGGGGTATCAAAATAAAGAGCTTGAGGAGGCAATTCCAAAAGTATAACTCACTAAAATGTAAAAAACAAGAAATGGGATATTTTTAAAAAACCCGACTGCAAAAAAAAGGTTTCCGTGTACTTATGTAAACACGTAAGAAGTTATACTTCTATGGTGTAACAAGATGAAAAACCAAACTGTCACAAAGTTTACAAAAGGAAAACAATCATTCCTATTGAACCACAGATTATAGCTAACTTCAGGGTGTTTGACAAAAGTACCAAAAAACGGCCGTTTGTGACACATTTGCCTACTACTTTGGATACGAAACAGTCTGATACCTGTTTTAACAACGTAAAAAATACTTTATCCTCTTTGTAACAAACGTGACGTTGGATTCTTTAATATTTATTTTCTATGATATGCTACGATTTTTTATTCAATGAGGGCGCCACTTAGCCGGTAGTAGACCCTTAACCTGATGGATCGACCCGTGCGGCTGTTATTACTTTAGCCACGAGCTCCTCGAGAGACGTGCTCGGTGACCACTTACTATAAAGTGGGCCACATGCTTGTTTGCCACACTGTGGGATAATATAAAAATAACATTATCTCAATTACCGTGAGACATATAACATACCTAAGACACAGGTTTTATTTTAAAAATGTCCCTTTGAAAACTGCGTCGGTGTATCTGCCAAACACCCTGTATAAAAATTAATAACTTTTACTTCCTTCATATCAATTTGCCGTTTTCCAGCAATTAAACTTTTTTTCACGTGTGGTTTCGTTACAATTCGTCCAATCAACGGCTGCAATCAAAACTTAACATTATCGTTAAGAAGCTAAAGTTTGTTTTACAAAACCATTGAAAATCAAAAAATTGAAAACACATTCCACGCAAATATCAACCTTATTTGCATGGATGAAGGTTAGTTGTCACTTCGCTCTCATCTTAGTTAACCTTAATTTCAAATGAGGCGCGTATCTTTTGTTTTATTTAGATTTCTAAACTAAACTTAAAAGTAGGTGGTTACACAATATGACATGTAATTTTGCTTGCGAGGCATGCGTGTATCTACTATTATTAGTGAGAAGGTTCCGCATATTACATTCATCCCACCCATACGCACAAATCGTTTTGAGAATAGGTACTTTCATCGTGCCTGCAGCTAAGGACTGGAATTCCCTGCCGAAGTCTGTGTTTCCTGATGGCTATAACCTGGGAGTCTTTAAGTCAAGAGTGTACAGGATACTACTTGGAAAATAAGCTCCATCGCGGACCATATCACCACTTACTACTCGTATCATATTATCAGGACAGACTATCACAAACGAGACCCTATTAATTACAACAAAAAATATGTTCAGCCTGGGCCCGCATAGTGAATTACGGCCCTTTCCTTCTACTAGAGAGGAGTCCCAATAGTGGGAATATTACAGCCTGATTACATTACTCTATGTTATGATATTGAGCCCTAGTTGTAAATTGTCCTGCCAGGTTCGCGGGAGTCGCCCAGAGGACACGGTGGAATATACGGTGGACATCTGCCCCGCTTGAGCGGAGTACCGCCGTGTCCTCGTGGATGCGATAGGCAGCAGTGACTTCTCGCGCTTGGCCCTAGTCCAGACCATGGTACGGAGCGAGAGGGAATGGGAAGCAGTCTCCTCCTTCTGCGAAGCAGTAATGCTCGCGAAGGAGGAGGCGGAACTGGTGAGGGAGACTCGATGGAGTGGCCCTCATGCCCCCAGCCGCAGCTGCCTCAGGAGACGCCCTGGGTGGCACCCTCAGCTGCCCCTGGGCTCGTGGATAAATTCGAAACAGAGTTACCGCGCCCCTGGCCACTCAGGGCAGGGAAGGAATAGGGGTGGGTTTTAGTCAATAGCGGGAGAACTTGTTTAATGACTTCCCACCTTTAAAATGGTGAAGGTTTCATAAAAATACGCTTTATAGTTTTTGCGTTATTCTCAATTTTTTATCCGCGTTAGACGTAACTTTACAAATTAATTACACTATGTTATGTAAATATAATTTCAAATTTTCTCAGATCAAATTACGACGAAAATTATCTAGGTAACATATATTTTTTTCAAAGAAATAAAACTAGTCGTTTAGACGTGATGTTCAATTAAAAACCACTAAAAGTCGTATAACTGCGCCTTAATAAACTATCATGAGTGGAGCTAAACATCGCACTCGACGTCTTTTCGTAGTTACTTTTTCCCGCAGCTGGGCCCCAAGTCTATAGGGAGCATGCAGGAACTATAGATGGCGGCACATAAATGTCAATGTCAAGTATTTATACAGTAAAAGTTGCGGAGTTCACTCACTAGATGCCAGTCTACGTTATGCGTGTGTGTATATATGACACGGAAATGAGAATGACAAGTTTTTAAAGGGTAAAATTTTTGAATTTACTGCACTAGATGGCACAGACTACGCCGTGCACGTTAACTATCCCACAGGAGCTGTACATTCTTCGGGAATAAGAGGTAGCCTATACCTACTTACTTTTCTAGTGAAAGAATTTTTAACAAACTAAAAGCAAACCATGGAAGTCGGTTGTTTGTTTTTGTAAAAAAGTTTTTTTATTTTTCGCTTTTTAGTTGTTATAAAGAACTAAAAACCCCAATAACATGGAACGTGGAATTTAAACATTTGGAGAACACAAAAACGTCATCAAGATATGCGTATTTTTCGTTTTTGTTCAGTTCCTCAAAAAGCACTAAAGCAATTTACATAAAATTTATATGGGACCACCTCGGGAGTATATTCTTTCGGATAAAAAAAGAATTTTGAAAATCGGTCCAGAACTGACCGAGAAATGCGGGGACATACATAAAAAACATACATACAGTCGAACATAGAACCTACTCCTTTTTCGAAAGTCGGTTAAAAAACGTAAAGGTTCTGGAAAAATTGCAAATTAAACAAGCAAACATACTTGTATAAACAAAAGTCGGTTAAAAAAGCCCAAGTGCGTGCAGACTTCTTACATTTAGGGTTCCGAACCAAATGAGGGAATTATCAAAGAAAAAATCCGATTTATTAATATATTGGTGTTTGTTAGTAAAATATACATAATAATACGTAATAATAATAAACGTTATCACTATTCTTCGGAACAAAATTTTGTGACAGACGACGGACAGACAGACAGACGGACGCGTGAATGACAGCAATAACCCGAAGCGTAAAAAAACTAATATTTTGCTCCTGCGATATGAACAGGAAATAAAATTATTGAATACTTTTTTATATCATACATTTAATTGTAATGCCTAAGAAGTTAACTTGAAATGGACGCGCCGTTTATAACCTGTTACAAAATAAGAGAAAGAACATTTTATCTAATAGGTACAAACAAACACTGAGCGAGCGAAACGGAAGCCAGAACAGAAGTCCACTAAATCATAAAATCAACCAACTGATTCGATTATGAGCTCTTTAGGTGTGAGGCGCGTTACTAATGTTTAGACGCGATTTGTTCAACTTGCACAATGCTCGCGTAATACGTGGAAACGGATAGTTCTCGCCATTTTTATTATGCAGTGTGAAGATATGTCGAATCACTGTGATTGTTTGGACATGCTAAACCACATGCTACAATACGACATGTATGCCACTACTGGACATGAGCCTATCCGTATAGATATCCATACGGATAGGCTCATTGCCAGTAGTGGCCTATGCCTTTTGAAGTTTTTCCCCCAATAGGAAAACATTCATAAGGCGTCTGGACTTTTGGCGAAAAGACCAGGTGATTTATACCTTACTAAAAACACCATCTGAACTTAAAAGGGGTCGGCCCAGGGGTTGTGGATGAATTCGAAACAGAGGTACCGCACCCCTGGGCACTCAGGGCAGGGTAGGAACAGGGGAGGGTTTTAGTCAGTAAGAGTCTGACATGCCCTCCCGCTCCACACAGAGCGGGAGATGTCATTAGATGATTTCCCAAACGACAAAAGAAAACTTGGCAGGGGTCCTATGACCTCTTAAAAGACCATCCCGGAAACTCCTCTGAACAACACCTGTTAGGGCGCATCCCAGAGGAGACTGTAAAGGGATCTCCCCTGAGCCTCGCTGTGCACGGGAGCACGTCATTACTATACCATAGTCTTTACTAAAGTCACTCTGCTGGTGACCAGAGTCCCTACTCTGAGCACCCGCGACCCCGGAGTCCCATCAGGCCTACCACTAAGCTCAAGCCTTTAGAACTTGGGAACACCATCGTTCCACTAGCGACGACTGTGGACAACGCTTGTTTCTGAGTGTCTGACTGCTAAAGCTAGGCTGATTCCAGGTGATATCAATTAGGTACATGCCATATTATAGAGTTCCTGACACCAAAGACAAGTCCATCCCGACAAACACATCTCTTCCAAAAGCAATCGATTAATCTGCCTAGTATTTTCCCAACTAAGTATATTAGTGTCGACTTCCAGTCTAACCGGATGCAGCTGAGTACCAGTATTTTACATGGAGAGCCTGACTGTCTGGCCTCTACGGCCGTCCGGCCCAAGCTAGCAGATATCGTACGTTCAAAATAAAATACTAAAAAAAAAAACCCTACTCAATTCCACAAATGTAGTCAATCAGAAAATAAGTAATGTCTGGGGAATCTGGGATCTTTCTCTAATACGGAAATGTACGTACATATAGCGTTTCCAACCTTAAAAACTTACTGAACATTTTCACAGCACGAGAAAAGTACGAGTAGATAAATCTTCATCATCATCAGGCTTTTTAATGTCCCCACTGCTGGGGCAGTCCTCTCTGTAAGAGGGTGTGGGCGTAATCTACCACACGGGCCCAATGCGGGTTGGTGGATGTCACATGTCTTCGAATTTTTGGTTCTAGGACATGCCGGTTTCCTCACGATGTTTTCCTTCACCGTTTTCATAGCAGTGGTGATGAAATAATTTACACAAAGTAAAACGCCTGCCTGGGTTTGAACTCACGACCTACTACTTGTATGTAAGTATTTTATTCAATAAATGTAAATACTAACACTACGCAATTCCATAGCTGTTGTCAATAACTAATACCGAAATGTACGTATACATACCGCGTTTCGAATTTTATAAACTCTCTGAACATTTTTCACAGCATAAAGAGAAAAGTACGAGTAGATAAATACATAACATTAATAACGACTAGGCCTCATTGAATGTCCGTATTACTGCACATTGCCTGAGGTGAGTCGTTGGCTCACTTCCTAGTGTTTACTATTTTATTGCAGTACCGACAGTCGTTAACTTGTGTTTACATTTGAAACTGAGTCTTGTTTGAATGGCTACTTATAATATATTTCAAAATAAATCATCATCATTCATCCTGTTTAGTTTGTGGTCGGCGTTGCATACTTCTTGTTCCACACATCTCCATTAGCTATTTCACTGAAAATCTAGAGCCTAAGTGCGCACTATCAATATTATTTTCATCGTTGCGGCTAATAATCGTCAATCTGAAAATCTAAAGTTTAAGATTTATTCATCTATTTCATCGTTGGTACTTATTACATTTCGCACATCGATCACTAATAAAAACATTTCGCATTAAATTTTGTAGTGCGCGCTTATTCCAAGTTCTCTCCAGAATCACCGCAAATTCAAAGAACGCATTCCTACAAACATACATAAATATTATATTGTTTGCTTATTACTCTGCAGGTTAATAGAGCAATTTTTGAACAATGTCAACTTTAAAGAAACATTCTTTTGTTTTGGTTCAGAATAGAGCCACTTCTACGCTCTCTTTATGAAGAAAAGTGGCTTAAAAATGTGGGTCAGAAGAGTACTGGTACTGTTATTCCACTGGTCAAATGTTGTTTCAAGCACCTATATATATGATGTTATGGTAATAACTGTAAACCTCTTAAGAAGACATATAGAACTCATAATATTAACAACTTTTAATAAATGACCAAGCCTGAAATCGTGAGACCAGCATAGGTATGAATAGAACGATTAGGGCAGTATCGTATCACCTTTTTTTTTGTGGTGGGAAATCATCCAATGACATTACCAGCTCTGGGTGGAGCGGGAGAGCGTGTCAGACTCTTACTGACTAAAACCCACCCCTGTTCCTTCCCTGCCTGAGTGCCCAGGGGAGCGGTAACTCTGTTACGAATTTATCCGCTACCAGTATCGTATCACCCGTGTTTCTGAGTTGTGAAGATCAGATATGCATGCACACCATGCTAATTACTGGTACTCAGTTGCAACCAGTTTGACTGAAAGCCAACCTGAACATAGTTGGGAAAAGGCTGGTCAGCTAAATTATTTCTCTGTAAGATTCTTTCCACCAAGAGCTCTACAACCACATAAAAATATTATTTGAAGATGTTTCTTCCATCACAAGAGTTGCAAATCTTTTAATTACACATATAACTAGTGCGTAAAGATAAGATACACTGTGCGTTTACCTCACGGTGAACTTGAAACAGTTTCGACACAGCACTTTAATGTTGGGAAAGAACTAAAAACCAACCTACAGTTATTTTTAATGCATTTTTATGGCAGATATTACATTTTGGAGCGTAATACAATAGCCTTCACGATTATTAATAACTAGGTATTATTATTTATATTTTTAAATGCTTTTTATATATTTTTCTTTTAAAAATATTTAAAAATGTAAATAATGTGTGTAAAAATTAATAAACGAAATAATAATAAATATATAAACAAAAATTTTACTGTTTTTCAACCCAAAATCTCAAGTTTAACTTTTTTTTTAAGTACTTATAACTAGTTTTTGTGACTTAGTTATCACATAAGTCAATTCTATATAGTATCAGCTATACACACGTATTTTTTACTTGTGTGTAGAAGCAGGAGATTACGAGATATTAAGCTTTAAATTGGCAACGGGACCCGGCGCTTGCGCGGAAAAATACCAGAGCGAGCGAGCGGACACAGGTTGTCACTTTTTGGCGTCTGGACTGACGTTTGAGTGGATAAATAAATAATAATATATAGATACTCGTATAAATAAATAGTAATATATTTTAATAATTGTTGAAAGAATGAATACATGTCTTTGTCTTCATAGAAACGCCAGTCTACGGGTCGCCCGGCGCCACATGATCGGGCAGAAGAGAACTTGAACTCGACATAGTTGGATAGAAAGAACTTTGTCTTTTCTTGGTAGAATAGAGATAGAAATGGTCATGCTACGCCTGCAGGCCCGAGAGTCTACAGCGCGTAGTGTTTAACGCGCGCCTCAAAGAGATGTCAGCAATACCTGACGGGGCCCATCAGGCCGATGCCTGCCTGGGGTCGTGAATAAATTCGAAATAGAGATACCGCGGCTCTGGGCACTCAGACAACTGAAGGAACAGGGGTGGGTTTTAGTCAGTAAAAGTCTGACATACCCTCCCTTTCCACCCAGAGCGGGAGAAGTCATTGGATGATTTCCCATCATCACGAAAATAAAAGGCCCTGTAGTAACGGTACGTCACTATGACACTGGCTGTCAAGTGTCAGATGTATATTGTTTGTCATTCAGATAACCTGGATTCCATTACCTTTGGCCGGCTAACACGGAGCTGTTGTAATAACTTAATTACTAAGATTAAGGATTAAAATAAACACCATTGAAGACATAACTCTTACTTTTATTGCAACAACATTACATGGCGCAGCCGAAAAATAAGAAATCGTGAAGATTCAACCGGATTGAACTACGTGTGAAAAAATGCAAACGGATGCACTGGCGGGTGACATGATCGGCGTGGAGTTTAAAATGCCGGGAGGCATTAACATGGACAATTTGGATAACTGCTGGCCACAATAATAATAATAATAATAATATTCCACAACTATCACACAACGCCATCTAGTCCCAAGCTAAGCAGAGCTTGTGTTATGGGTACTAGACAACTGATAAACATACTTATATATTTCTAAATACATAAATATTATAGATAAATTACACCCAGACACAGAACAAATGATCGTGCTCATTACACAAACATTTGTCCTGGGTGGGAATCGAACCCACGACCTCCGGCAAAGTAGTCAGGGTCACTAACCACTAGACCAACAGGCCAGCCAATGCAACAACAACAATGCAACAATGGAAGAGATTCAAAGATTCCTTCAAAATATTTATATTGGCAGCCGGATTCGAGAAGCTCACGGAAACGCGGAAGGCGGCGCTTTTGCTAAACTGCATTGGAACACAGGCATTGGAACTATACCTAAGTGTGCTCAAAATTGAAGAAAAACCGAAATTAGAAGATGCCAATAACATATTTAACGGATATTTCAAACCAAAACAAAATGAAGTCATAAATAGTTTTCAGTTCAACAAAAGATGTCAAGGCGACAAAAAGAAGGCGAGGTGTGTTGCCCAATTGTTAGTAAAAACTTAATCTATACAACAAACCACATGCACATTATGAGCGACAAGCCCTTAGCGCACGAAAACATTTACAAAAAGCCTCAGCATTTGGGCATCCAGCTGTTCAGAGAGGGCTTTCTGAATGCTATTGGCGGCTGTTGATGAGCAGCAACTGAGGTTGGAGCAAGACAAGCTAATTGAACTTGTTTTTTAGTTTTAGTATTTTTAACGAAACATGCATATCGATGCTTATCTAAACAGGTAGTTTTTTCAGGAGCTCCATACATGTTTTGTACTTTGGCATACACTAATTGTCAAGGCCGGTCGTGCTCTAATATTGAATCACAAACAATGGAGGATTCGTTTGATTCCGACAAAGTGTCGCAATTTACTTGCATCCAAAATGAAGATGAAGAAGAAGCAGGAGAAGAAGAACAAGAAGAAGATCAAAAAGAAGAACAAGAAGAAGATCAAGAAGAAGAACAAGAAGAATTTGAAACTTACGAATCAGGCGAATGAACTTCACCACTTTTTTTTAATTTACATCGCTTTTATCTTTTCCAATCGTTGAAAATTTCCGTTATTTTGCAATAGTTTTACATTAAACAGGATCACAACTGACCCCTGGAGTAGGCCTACTTGGGAAACCATGTTAAAAAAACGCGCTAAGTACACTACCTCATAGGTGGCGTGGAAACGTGTGCATATTATGACGATATAGAGGTATGCGGAACAGCGTGTAAAGTCCCACAACCTCCATTGAAAAGGGTGGATCCTCCGACCAGACGGGTGTTGTGTCTGGTCCGGGCAACTGCCCGATAGTTGATTTCGGGCTGTTGTATATGTTCAAATCGCGCGGAGAACTCTGCTTGCGCGATGTAGGAATTTTGCTGTTCTAGTTCGTATGTAGCGTCATAGATGTCGTTACATCACTCCCCTCCAGAGATCGGATATCGATTGTTCTCTTCTCGATGAGTCGTTCATACGTGATGCTTGCCGGGCCAGTGGAAGGCTGGTTCCAGTGAGTCGGAACCGGAAGAGGCGCATAGTTCACGGTGAGTCGGAACTGTCTGCAGTGATGATATCCCAGTGAGTCGGGATGATGTTGCAGACTCCAATGAGTCGGAGTACTGCTGCGGGCTCCAGTGAGTCGGAGCGGTGCGTCGTTTTGCTGTCGGCGTTATCGTTGTCGGCGTATCGTTGTCGGCGTAATCGGTGTCGGCGTATCGTTGTCAGCGTTATCGTTGTCGGCGTATCGTTGTCGGCGTTATCGTTGTCGGCGTATCGTTGTCAGCGTTATCGTTGTCGGCGTTATCGTTGTACTGGCTGGCTGTATGACTCGTTGCTGAAGAGCTTGGAGGAAGTGATGATGATGACGTCACGCTGGAGTAGCTGCACGAAGGCTGCGCTGACGTTCATAGTCGAGGGTCACCAGTGTGGAGGTATGCGGAACAGAGTGTAAAGTCCCGCAAACCTCCGTCGAAAAGGGAGGATCCTCCGACCAGACGGGTGTTGTGTCTGGTCCGGGCAACTGCCCGATAGTTGATTTCGGGCTGTTGTATATGTTCAAATCGCGCGGAGAACTCTGCTTGCGCGATGTAGGAATTTTGCTGTTCTAGTTCGTATGTAGCGTCATAGATGTCGCTACAACGATAACAACTTTTATAACTTTTTGAATCGTTATATCTCAGAAACGGTGGCTCGTAAGAAAAAAGTATTATATTTACATTTTTTATAGATAATTTTATGATCTACAATTTTTGTCTGAGGTACTTTTATGATAAAACTTACCGTTTTGCTGAAAATCGCGAAAAACTCATTTTTTTTACCTTTGACCTTTAATAAAAAAAATTCCATACACGGGAATGATGGGGAACTTTTAAACATTGTTTATAATTATGTTTTGAACAATTTTACTGATTTTCAGCTTGTTGGGACTTTATGTACCTTCACTCTCATTTTTTGGTCTAAATTGACCGGACTAGTAAGGTCGTACCTATTTGAAAGGAGTGATGGGCGCTTAGAGGTTTACCTTCAATGGCATATAAATACTTCTTCCTCCTATCCTGCCCTCTCTGTTCAAAAATATGTAGCCTGTAACTGCCACCGACAACGCCGTGGAATGGGCAAAGTTTTGGGCCGGCAAAATTTTGGTGTTCCGGCGTGCAAGGGACACGAAAAATTGTGTTAATTATTAAGGTATTTTAAGTAGATATTGGTGCCGATTCTCTTGTTCAATAACTAAACTAAAATTAGAGGATCGCTATCTTTTACGCCAGTGCGAGAAAAGGACGGCTATAGCTATGAACTAAGTTAGAGATGTCAAACTAGTTTGCGCCTACCGCTTTACCGTGTTTTTAGTCGACATGTATTTACGTGTACCCTTAATTTGTATGGAAATATTAGTTCGACTAAATTTGACAGCTCTAATTTACGTCCGTCTCTTTCTTGTTTTATTAAAGAGAAAAAGATAGCAATAGCCTAAATTAAGTTTAGTTTGTGCACAACAGAATCGGCACCAATGGTGCCGATTCTCTGGTAGAGTACAATTTCCTACCCGAAAAATGCAAATAAATTATAAAATTAAACGAATTACTTCAATAGCACGCTTCAACATTAAACTATTACACATTATAACTGTTATACATATTGCTACGAGCTGGGTATGGGATAAATTATTTTAGACCGATTATTAACTAAATATCCTTTATTAAGGGGCAGTTATACGACTTTTAATGGTTTTTAATTGAACATCACGTCTAAACGACTTGTCTTATTTCTTTGAAAAAAATAGATATACATTTACATATGTTACTCTAGACAATTTACGTCGTAATTTGATCTCAGAATACTTGAAATAAATTTTTTATAACATAGTGTAATTAATTTGTAAAGTTATGTCTAACTCGGATAAGAAATTGAGAATCACGCAAAAACTATTAGGCGTATTTTTATAAAAAAATTCACCATTTTAAAGATCATTTAATTATTTATAATTTAGTCTCAGCGATTTAGTTTAATTTTTGTTGTTTTATGTGCAATAAATTAATAATGCGTCTAATTTCATAAGTACAACGCTCCTTGATGGCCGAGTCTTATTACTGGGTGGACATACGACGCGTTACGTGAGCTCAGCGCAGAACACGCAAGCTAACCACACCACAGCTAATAGCGCCTTAACTCAAACAATTTATTTACAAAAAAACTAATTCTCTAATTATCACTATTTTCTACATAACCGCTTCCGTTTGCATCCGTAGTCGAAAACAGACTGAGTCACTCGCCGTCCGCCCGGCCTGTTTTTACAGTTGTAGAAGTTTCCAGAACATTGTCGAACTAGCCCATAGTGGAAACATCTTTGAATTTCTACGCAGTACCATAATGGAATGTTCTCGAGCGTATTGGAATCGTCTGGCAACTTTGACCATATTCTCGAACATTCACGTAATACGGTCGACGTAACAATATAAAAATTATAAACATTTTTAATTAAAAACAACAATGAAATTGTCTACAATTACCGTTTTCACCTCTTAAACACATACTAAATTAGTTTTAATACGAATAGTAGAGAGCTCAATAAAAAACTCAAAAACTCATAAACGTTAGATAATAATTTGCACATAAATTGTAAAATTAACAATATCTTGTATGTCTACTCACGTTTTCACTTCCATTTGTACTCCGTAAAAGTTTAATCATTGTGTATGGTGTGTTTCTGTAAAAAAAACTATCATCACATATACAAATTAAACGCAAGTCAAGTTTTGTTTGTTGAAAATTCGCTCATCCAATCACAGCAGCAAACCACGCGTTTTTTAATTTGTCTCATTTGCATTCGTTAACATCTTCACAGTAGCCTAAACCAGCCTCATAAGAAATTCTAGGAAAGACAAGTCTAGTCATTTCATAGTAATGATTATTATCGAAATAAAATTTTATAATTTAAGAAACTACAAGATACCAATTAAATTAAAAATTTAAAAATCCCGCAACGCTTAATAGTGAAGCAATCATTTAAAAAATACAAAAAAAGCTGGTGACCTTGAACGGCTGAACCGATTTTGATGAAACATGTCTAAGAACCATTCGGTTCACCCGTTTAAGAGCTACGGTGCCACAGACAGACACACACACACACGATCTTGGCACTTTGATCCGCACATCATTTTCAATCAACACATATTAAAGACTTGTAATAAATCCCGTAAAAATCTTGGATTTGTCTTGCGACAAGCAAAAATATTTAACAATAGGCAGGCCATTACTTTACTGTACAACTCTTTCATCTGTAGTTTGCTTGGAACCCTCATGAAAAAGCTTACACTCTACTTATCGAACGAATGCAGAAATCGGTTATACCATAACCAGGAGCCTGCGCTGTGAGACCAAATCTTCTCCTGGCAGCACTTTGCAGTCTTTGACGTGCTTAATATGGTTGCGCCTAACTAGAAAATAGTCAATTTGGGTCTTGTGGTTACCACTTTTGTAGTTAATTAGGTGTTCATCTCTCTTCTAGAACCAAGTGTTGGCTACTGCCCGGTCAAATGCGGTAGCGGATTGCAAAAGCGTCCTCCCAATACTTCTCTATCACCCTTTCATCTCATCCTACCTGCGGGGCATACACACTAACTATATTTAGCATCACATTGTCCATGATAACTTTCACAACTATCAATCTATCATTCTATTAACCTCCATCACACTTTCTTTCAATATATTATCTAATACTATTCCCACGCCATTTCTTTTACCGTCACTTGCACAATAGAATATCCTTCACCAATTTCCCTCGCCTTTGTTCCCTTCCACTTAGTTTCCTGTAAACACGCTATATTTATTCGACTTCTTTTTAATACATCTGCTAACTCTCTAGGTCTTCCAGTCATAGTCCCACCATTCCAACTTGCATAATGCATACCTCAATCTCACTTACCGAGCTAGCTTCTTACGTTGCTCTCGCCCGGGGTGGTGCAACAACCCTAGTCCATTTCCCACAGCGGCCGGGTGCTGCCCCTGCGCGTCGCCTGTGAGGTACGCCCTTGCCCTATCGCACATTCCATTTAGACCGGATTCGGCAAATGTTTTACAGTCGGCCAGCCTGACACCAACCCTCCTTGGGTGTGCTACTGCTGATGGTTTACCCGCCACTGCGCCTACCTAAGGTGCTGGAATAGTACTCACGGTCTCAAAATTTCCCTTAGGCGCCTCTTACGACACCCATGGCATGAAATGGGGCGGAAGCATTCTTAATCCGGAGCCACACGGATGGCACGATGCATCCTAATGGGTCAAATATTATAGACATGTCTGATACTATGATTCTTTTAGTGATATGAGTACTTGATGGTGCAATTTTTGATACAAATAAGATTTTTTTGACTATAATATTATTGATTTATATTTAGGTAGTTGGTGGATAGAACTGGACAAAAGAGTCACATTCTATCAGTGCCAACGATTGTCAAAAAGATGAAAATGAATGCGACAGACATACGCTACGTAAATGACACATGATAGCTACAACCTGCAGGGGTATTCGGTAACGCAGTTGACATCAATTTGATATGCACTATGCAGTACATTGCTGCTTTGACGTAAAGGAAGACAAAAATGTACTACGTAGTACGGTATTGCCGTAACTACGGGTTTTCGGCTGGCACAAGCAACTTTTGTTCTTCGTTGGGGCCCGTCCTCTACACCTCGCTAGATGGTGTTAGCAGCGACGGCTTGCAACACTTGTAAGTTGAATGTTGCCAATAATTTCTTAAATTTAAGGAATATATTATATATATATTAAGGAATTTTTAGCTCTACATATCAGTTTTACTGTATCAAAATGTGTCACTATACAAATTTTAAAGAGGGAAATAGATAAACTCTAAAACTTCAAATAGCGCCATCTATTGGTACAAGAAATATAGATGTCTAAGGATTTGTTCCAATAATCATCTAAATTTGAATTAGGAGCCAATTATTCCACAATTTTATGCTTAGGGCAGTTTATTAAATTAAAAAAATCAGTTTTTACCTTTTTTTCACTTTTTTTTCTCAAAATATAAATATTACTAACACTTCAATAGGAAATCGATGCATATTACGCCATCTATTGCAATTTATTTGAACTAAATTTTCTTTTGCGAGCTCCATCGTCAACCACATCATCGCTTACCATCAGGTGAGATAGTGGTCGAGCGCCAGCCTATCAGTGGTAAAAAAGGTTTTTATATTTTGACATATCGAAGTAACGTATTGTAAGAAACCGCAGCTACACAATTAGCAAGCGTGAACTTTTTAAGTACCGATTTTGCAAGTCACCGTACAATGTGTAATATTGTTTCCTAACAGCAAATCGATCAAGTGCTCATCGGCGACCAGGCGGGTACGCGACCTCGATTGTCTGTCAGACTTTGAGATTCACTCTCTGATGAAACTGTAGTATTGTTGTGGAGACGCATCTCAAAATTTCTTGGTCTGCACCTTACCTGAGTTCACTTATAAACTCTGAGTCTATATGTATCCAAGTAAATATGTATTAATTACATATTTGTATTCATTTTTTCAACACGCTTACACGAAATTAGGCTGGACATGCTTTTAGGCTTGCAATGTAGTCTATTCCCCACTTGTGTAGAAACATGCGGCGGCCAGCCCCCGCATATCAGGCTTGTCGCGCGACGGCCTCCCGCAATGGTTGCGTGGCAGCACCCGCCAAGGTGCATGAAAAAAACTCCACAGGTCTTTTCTCACAATAATTTGTTACTAAATATTATGTTAATAAAGTTTAACTTATTATTTTTGAGTAAGTGTGTTGAAAAACGTCGTTCACCCTTCGGCTCGGGCGTGTATTCCATTCCGCCTTGGCTGCAATTACAAACTTTGCCCACTTGCGTCAAAATCTACTATATTGACTGTAGGAGATCTGCGGAATACTGATTCGATTACGAAAATTCTTCCACTGCTACACTATCGCTGTGCCATTATAAGCTACTAGCTCTTCGACCACGACTTCGTCCGTGTGGATTTCAAAAATGTATAGCCTATAACACTCACAAATAACGTGGCTTTCTATTGGTAAAACAATTTTCAAAATCGGTTCAGTAGATCCAGAGATTACCCCCTACAACCTCACAAACTCATAAACTTTACGTCTTTATAATATTAGTGTAGATTAATCTTCGATCAATAATAATAGCTATTGATCGAAGAGATTAATAGAATATTTTCGTACTCGTATATACCAATGTTGATAGAGTTTTATTGCTAAATCAATTATAATGCGCTTGTCATTTATTTCTATAGAAAGAAGAATACATAACATTATGATTCTTAAATACTTTCATAATAAAAGAGGAACGCACAAGTACCACCAGAACATTATCTAATAAGCATCACATCAGCTTTCTAGACATAATAATATCAACTTACTTACTCATACCTATAATGTAAGCTGGTAATAAAATATATAATTTTGCTATGTTTCGCAATATAGAGCAAGTGGGATGAAAAGTACCTACGTAACATTTATCTTAGATCTAAACAATGTTGAAATGCGAAGAATTAAGTAGGGTACTTTTAATAGCACTGAGTGAGCTGGAGTACCGTATGGTGTCGGACGTAAAAGAATAGTACCATCCCATCACTTCCCGTGGGTGTCGTAAGAGGCGACTAAGGGAGCTTGAGCCCTAGTGCATACTACTAAAGCACCTTGGGCCACCCGCGCGGTGGCGGGTAAACCACCAACAACAGCATTCCCAAGGAGGGTTGGCGTCAGGCAGGCGGCCGGCTATAAAACTTTTGCCAAAACCTTTTTGCATCATGGTCTGGAAAAATATGATGTGCGATAGGGCTAGGGCGTACCCCACAGGCGACGCGCAGGGGCAGCACCCGGCTCCTGTGGGAAATGGACAAGGGTTGTCGCACCAGGACGGGCGGGTGCGACGTAAGACGCAAGCTCGGAGAGTGAGAGAATTAAGATTGAGGTGTGCGAGCTGGAATTTAGGTACTATGACTGGAAAAGGAAGAGAGTTAGCAGATGTTTTAAAAAGGCGACGGATAAATATAGCGTGTTTGCAAGAAACGAAATGGAAGGGTGCAAAAGCAAGAGAATTAGGAGAAGGATATAAGTTTTATTACTGTGGAAGTGATGGCAAACGGAATGGTGTGGGCATAGTTTTGGATAGTGAGTTAAAAGAATGTGTGGTGGATGTTAAAAGAGTAAGTGATAGAGTGATAGCTATTAAAGTGGTTGTGGAGAGTATGATAGTAAATGTTATTAGTGCGTATGCACCCCAATCAGGATGTGAGGATAGTGTAAAAGAAAAGTTTTGGAAGGACTTCGATTGTGTGATGATGAATGTACAGGAGCGTGAAGAGGTGTTTGTGGAGGGTGATTTTAATGGGCATGTAGGAAGTCTGAAGTACGGTTATGAGAGAGTGCATGGTGGTTGGGGGTACGGAGACCGTAATACTGATGGCGAGACATTGCTGCAAGCTGCTTCGGCTTTTGACCTGGCAATAACTAACACCTGGTTCAAAAAGAAAGACGAACACCTGATCACTTACAAAAGTGGCCAGCACGCGACCCAAATTGACTTTTTCCTGGTGAGACGAAACAGTCTCAAAACAGTCAAAAACTGTAAAGTGTTGCCAGGTGAAGGCTTAGTCTCTCAACACAGGCTCATATTGATGGACGTAACAGTCAGTGTCTCGTCCAGTAGGAACAAAGAACGGCCCCCACCCAAAATCAGATGGCGTATGATAGAAAATGAGGAGTGTGCAAGTATGTTTAAGAGTCAAGTGGTAGATAAAATGATAGAAATGAAGGATATGGAAGGAAAATCTGTGGATGAATGTTGGAAAGAGATGGCGGATTGTATAAGGCGAGTAGCAAAAGATGTGTTTGGAGAATCGCAAGGTAAAGGCATGATAGAAAAGGATACATGGTGGTGGAATGAAGATGTGCAAAAGATGCTAAAAGAAAAGAAAATTTCGTTTAAAGTATGGCAGAATGTAGAAACCGGAAATGATAATTTGAAAGAAGAGAAAAAGAAAATTTATAAAGAATGGAAGAGGAAGGCAAAAAAGGCGGTTGCAGTTTCCAGGGCTAAGGCGCAGGAAAAGTTATATAATTTACTGGACAGCCCTAGAGGCCAGAAGGAGCTCTACCGGATTACAAAATTAAGAGAAAGGAGAACGAGGGATATAATGCATATAAAATGTATGAAAGATGAACTCGGTAAAGTCTTGTCGAAAGATGACGAAATAAAAGAGCGATGGAAGGTTTATTTTGAAAAGTTGATGAACGAAGAGAATGAATGGAGTGGTGTGCTCAAAGAGGTACAAGTAAATATGGGTTTGTTGAGAGAAATTAGCATGGATGAAGTAAGAAAGGCAGTTCAATGTATGAAAAATGGAAAGGCCATGGGCCCTGATGACATACCAGTGGAAGTATGGAAGTGTTTAAAAGAGGATGGATGTATGTGGCTAACTTTATTCTTCAATAAGTTGTTGTATGAAGAAGTGATCCCACAAGAATGGTGCAATAGTTCGCTAGTACCCATCTTCAAGAATAAAGGGGATGTACAGGACTGCAACAACTATCGAGGGATAAAGCTCATGTCACATACTATGAAAGTATGGGAGAAAGTGATAGAGAAAAGATTGCGAGAGGAGAGTGAGATTACCCCGAACCAGTTTGGGTTTATGCCAGGTCGAGGGACAATGGACGCCACCTTCGCTCTCCGTCAATTGTGCGAGAAGTACAGACGTGTGCACAAGAACTTGCACATGGTGTTCATTGATCTTGAGAAAGCGTATGATAGGGTACCTCGGGATGTGTTGTGGTGGGCCTTGAAAGAGAAAGGTTTGCCTGGGAAGTATGTTGAGTTGATTCGTGCTATGTACAGACAATCTAGTACCTACGTCCGGTCGGCTGCTGGCAACACCGATAAGTTCAGTGTGGCTGTAGGCTTGCATCAAGGGTCGGCTTTAAGTCCTTACCTCTTCCTGTTGATTATGGACGCTCTTACGTCGGAAATACAGGAAGAGGCACCCTGGTGCATGCTGTTTGCCGACGACATTGTTCTGGTCGGTGAAGATGGACCTGAGATCCAGAGCAGATTGGAGAAATGGCAACAGAAGCTGGAGAAAGTTGGCTTGAAAATCAGCAGAACCAAAACTGAATACATGTTCTGCGATTTCGGCGGTCTCTCCAGTTCTGAAGCTGTAGTGCTAGATGGCGCGCTTCTCCCAGTCTGCTCCGATTTTCGGTATCTCGGTTCACTCGTGCAAAGCGATGGCGAAATAGATCGGACTGTTAAGCACAGAATTAACACTGGATGGATGAAATGGCGGCAGGTCACCGGGACTATCTGTGATTCCCGCATTCCCCTAAAACTTAAGGGGAAGATTTATAAAACAATGGTCAGACCTGCTGTCTTGTATGGTTCAGAATGTTGGGCCACAAAAGGGATGAATGAAAAGCAATTGCATGTAACTGAGATGAGAATGCTTAGAGCGATGTGTGGTGTTACGCGCATGGATAGAATTAGGAATGAGTATATAAGAGGAAGTCTGAAAGTGGCACCGCTGACTGAAAAGTTGTGTGGAAATCGGTTGTCGTGGTATGGGCATGTGATGCGGAGGAATGAAGAAAATGTCGTGAGGAAAGTCTTGTGTATGGATGTGGATGGCTATAAGAGTAGGGGAAGGCCAAAGAAACGATGGTTGGACTGTGTGAAAGAGGATATGGGTAAAAAAGGGGTGACTACAGAGATGACGACTAATAGAGGAGTATGGAAGAAAAAGACATGTTGCGCCGACCCCAAATAAATTGGGATAAGGGCAGGAGAATGATGATGAGTGAGCTGGATGAGTCTTGCCTACCAATAACACTGAACTATGATGTTCCAATTACGTTTTAAATGATATATAAGTATATGATTGATATATATGTCGTATCCGCTAGTCAAATTGGCAACAAAACAAAGTACGCCACCTGGCGGCAACTATAAACACTACAGTTGGCGGGCTTTGACGGAGTCGGCGCGTTTCCGTTAGACTTCGAGGTTGGGGAAGACTCGCCTAGTCGGGCAGTCTTAGCCTGGGAGCAAAGAGTACTATAAGTATCCTGGGAGTCACGGAGTGAAGACGCATCGGAACTGTCCTACGTTTTGTTGCTACTAGTATTTTAAAGAACCAAGTTTATAAGTTTCAAATTAATTAAAGTGAATAATTGCTTTGCCGTTGTTATTTATTGCACGATATACCTACACAGACCCACCTGATGCCTGAGTGTAGCTCGATACATCCTGGTGATCCGACATATATAAAACATTACTCATGGTTAGTTAAAAGTATAAGAATTTATAAATTCAGCACAACACAAAATTTTCTATTGCTGTGAATGATACCATCATCATCATTTCAGCTGAAAGGCGTCTACTGCCATAGGCCTCCCCAAGTGTCGTTACAACGATCGCTCCTGTGCGTCTCAATCCATCAGATTCCCGACCCTCACCAGGTTATCGGTCCACCTTGGGGCCTTCCAGCGCAACCAGAACCGTACGACCCCATCGACCATCTGTTCTGTGCACTGCCCACTGCCACTTAATTTGAGATAGTGGTCAAACGCGTGCCTATCAAAAATAAAAAAGTTTAACCATTTTTCGTACTATGTTGGCTACCTTGGTTCTCCTCCGGATTTCTTAATTCCTGATTCAGTAACGCAAGGAAACTCCGAGCAACAGTCCTTTCCACAATGATGACCGTTAATGATCACTACATCACTACATACTATAAAACTAAGTCCCTCACAGTATTTCTACGCGATAAACTCAAAAACTATTGGAAGGATTTTCATGGCGTTTTCACCAATGGACAGAATCAACTCATTAGGAAGATTGTGTATAATTTGTACCTGAGCGAAGCTGGAGCGGGTCGCTAGTATCATATCATAACAAATAAACACAAACAAAAAGACGACCACGATGACGATCTGTAACACATTAAAACTTTTTTACAAAAAAAACACCCGACTTTAAAAAAAAAAATACACTAAAATTTAAAAAATAACTTTAATTTCGGAAGCCGGTGTTCGTAATTTACTTCTTCGTTATTTGACACCGACTTCCGAATTTAAAGTTATTTTTTAATTTTTAGTGTATTTTTTTTTTCTTTTTGAAAGCCGGGTGTATTTTTTGTAAAAAAGTTTTTTATTTTTCACTTTTTAGTTGTTATACCCCACGACTAAAAACCTCAATAACATGGAACGTGGAATTTAAACATTTGGAGTACACCAAAACGTCATCGAGGTAAACGTATTTTTCGTTTTTGTTCAGTTTCTCATAAAGCGCTTAAACAATTTCGATAAAATTTATATGGGACCACCTCGGGAGTATATTCTTTCGGATAAAAAAAGAATTTTGAAAATCGGTCCACAACTGACGCAGAAATCAGCGGACATACATAAAAAAGAAAACAAATAAAACATTCAGAATACAAATTTTTCTTTCCAGTAATTAAAGTTGCTGTAGTATATTTTTTCTCTTTAATTAAATATTTCATTCGTGTATCATCCACAAGGCGCTACAGAAACTAAGAGCATACGGTATCACAGCTGCTTCAAAAAAATTAAGCATCAAACCACTTCGTAAGGCTTCTTTATCATCGACCACCGATGTTAAAACTACAAAAGTGCTTGCAGTGCTGATCATAACTGCCACAAGATTTATCACAGCGCTGTCATTTAATGTATTGATTATATCTCCATTTAATATCATCATCAACGCAAATGCAATCAAAAGTAAAAGCAGTTTCACAATTACACATTAAAACTTAATAAACTGAGGCGCCATTATCGTCAATCCAACCTTTTACTATATAATAAATTAATTGAGTAATATTGTCGCAATTCTTTCGATTGCGTTAGTCAATATATTGTGGAGTATATAATAACGTTAAACATTGCTTACACGTTGCGATCGTGTTCAATATCGAATGACTATTTGATGCAACAGTGACATTTTGGACCTAAAACTATAATTGCTACAGAAACTGAACTGGGGATCACAAGAGCTGGTCCTATTGGACATGAAGAACTAACACCGCTTGAGCTAAATTGTCGCCCAAGAGTTAACTGATATCTTTAGTATCAACTCAGTCACTTCTTAACTCGAAGTTGGATACATCATGCAACACTTGAGTGACTAAATAATAAGGTGACAGGTTTGTCATAACTATGCCTGCATACTGCACCTGTGCTGTGATTTCTTGGTTAGGAAAGAATAAGTTCCAAAACTTTAGTCACATCTAACGATTTATCTATGCCTCGGATATGATACGTACGAACATTTGTACGTTACACGAACACGTCTGTACGTTCAGACAAATGAATGGTTTTTTAACATCCGTATCAGAAACCATTCATGGTCGAATTTTGAACATCGACAGAAATATTAGAAACACGCAAGCAGAACTATGATCTCGAGATCTTTACGAACTAGTAACAATATTCCAACTTAGTTATAGATTAGATGCACCAAGTACTAAGTAAGTAATGAAGTGAGTCTAGAACTGCTCAATGCTAATTAAAGTTTGTAATGCTTAACTATATATGACCATAGCCATTCGTGAAAGGAGACGGACTGGCTGCAATCCTCCGGTCTATAGTAGGTAATGTATAATTTATCAAATGAAGACGTAGGTTTAATAAATTCTAAGAAAATTGATGAAAATCAAAAGGTTAAGGAAGTAATAACTTTGAAGACAGCGCTGAATAATTAAGGAATATACAGTTTTGTAAGTAGGTATGTTTCTATTTATGGTTATGAAAATAATACTAAGTAATCTGTCCTTTGTTGAAATCAAATTAGAAGTGTTAAACCATCGGGAGTCGCAAGCCGATTCCCGGCCACCGTAGGCACGGGCCTGCGAACGGCGAGTAACGGGTAGCTCACCGTCCGATAAGGCCGCTTGCCCGACTCGACCGCGCCTCAAAGAGATGTCAGCAACAACTGACGGGGTCCGCTGGGGCCGATGCCTGCTTGGGGTTGCGGATAAATTCGAAAGAGAGGTACCGCGGCCCTTGGCACAGACAACTTTGACAATTTATTTTAAAAAAAAATATTAAATTAATTTGACGACACGGTTGGCGCAGTGGTTGAGCGTTCGGCTGCTGCGTCGAATGTTTGTGAACGCATCCACGATACAGGAGTAAATCCTTGTGTGGGGCAACGTTAAAAAAAAAAAAACAAGGAACAAGGGTGGGTTTTAGTCAATAAGAGTCTGAAACGCCCTCCTGCTTCACCCAGAGCGGGAGAAGTCATTTGATGATTTCCCACCCTCGCAAAAAAAAAAGAAGTTATTAACCAAAATTATGATACGTCTAGAAGAAAGAAGTTTATCTGTAACAGGAATTTTCTCACTTACTCTGGATAAAAATTGGGGTTGTTAAAAAACAACAACATTCTAAAATAAAAGAAAGCGGAACCGGCCACGATGGAATGGAGGGAGGCATTTTCTCAGCAGTGGGAAAATACGCGCTAGCCATAATAATATTTTATAAAATGAATGCTACAAATCGATGTTCATAGTGTGGAATGCTTCACCACTTGATCGATAAACAGTAGCCACAAAAATAGATCTAGATTGAAAAGGATGAACCAAAGTCAATGATGCAACTCGTCCAACGCGACAATTGACTGAACAAACAGAAATCCTAGAACCCACACATTAATCGAAGCATTCAATCAATCTAGCGACAACCAATATTTATCCTGTTAACTAATGTCTGACGGAATGTCGATTTCTGGCCGAAGCCGAACCTTAAGAAACTCTGGACAATATTGCTTAAAAGTGAATAAAATAATGTGTTTTTTAAAGTAAACTGTAGGTATATAGGGTGCGACGGTGGTCATATTTTAAATACTGTTTCTGCCCCTGAAATGAACAACTTTCTTCAAGAAAGTAATAGACAACTAAAAAAAAATCTTGGTCCTCCCGTACTAATTTTGATCAGCTGATGATAACTTTGTACGTAAAGACCTTTTTATTTTTGGGAACTTAATATGACTCCCTTGAAGAAAGTTGTTTATTTCCATGTGCAGAAACAGTACCTAAAATATGACCCTTGATAACACACCTTTGATAATGTAAGGATATGATTAGAATTTCCTTGCAACCTGCCGAAAATAATAACATTTTTAAACTATGTCAAAATTGTTCAATTTTGGCGCTGGAAACCTTCGGCTTCGGATAAACTAAATAACTTCGGCCTATTTTGGCCGAAGCCGAAGGAAGCCGAAGTCGAACCTTCAGTCGGACACTACTATTAACCCAATCGTTAAAGAATTCTTCACTCAACTTCACGTAGTCAGTTACGTCCATCAGAGCATCAGTGCAGAAATAAATCCATATCAGATCTCGTAATGCACCAATTACCATAAGAGTACATTCCAAGGCTTGTAATCCTGTCCATGTTGAACGAAATTTTCATTGCGAATACAATAACTATAAAATTATTGTTTTTGATTGGCGTTTCGGTCGGCTTTGTAGTGCAACAAATGTGTTGCGATATTCACAATTTTGTTTATGTTGATAGTGAGATTGATATGGAAACGTATTTTTTTATTTAAAGAAAATTTAGCTACTCGTAGGTCACCTTTCTCGTCAAGTTGCTTCTTCATCAGCTTGATTTATATTGTTTTCCATACTGAGTCTTCAAAATCAGTCCCAAAGGATATCTTTAAATCTAGTCTAGATTTGATCCTAATAAAACCACAGCTATTACACATGCCTAGGGGTAGCGGATATGCCTAGGGGTAGCGCATAAATTCTGAAAATGAGTTACCGCACCCCTGGGCACTCGGGCAGGGAAGGAACAGGGGTGGGTTTTAGTCAATAAGAGTCTGACAAGCCCTCCCGCTCCACCCAGAGCGGGAGAAGTCATTGGATGATTTCCCACCCCCAAAAATAAAAAGCTATTACATAAATAAAATAGGTTTGTCACAAGAGTTAGACACCACTAAGATATGTACGTGATTATAACTGGATACATAACTAACTAATACTTCGCAAATCGTCAATTAGATTTCTAAGCTTGATTATGAAATCCCTAGACCACTCACTGCAGCAAACTATTGCAGACACAGTCTCTTGTTAAACGGGAAAACTTAGCCAGATAATATACTTGCCTACGTGGGTGTATGTTGTAATCAATATATCAAGTTTACAATTAGCTACAAATCTTAAAAGATCTCGAAAGGTAGTTTAATTTGTGAATTAGAACTTTATGATCTAATCTTAGAAGAACTTAGAGAGATAAAGACTTCATGACTTTGCAAAGGTACATACTAACTCATTGTGCGTGGAAGGATTTTCCATGGAAAGTCGATACTAAGATAAATATACTAGGCACTGATTCTATCTGGTGCATGTAGAACTCCAGCACCCTGGAGTCGTTCAGTTAAGTAGTATCTAGATTTTTTCTATCAAATATAACGATAATAACAACATGGCTTAAATTAACTATTTTCGTCAAATGTCTACTATATTCAGTTCACTATCATGTACTCGTATATCATTGCTTTTATGTATTTCGGTGTTGAAATCTTTGGTTTTGTTTCGTAGACCACTTTCATCTAATTTTCTATATGTTATTATTTGGAAATATGATTCTAGAAACAATTGGATTTGTTACAATTTTTTGAAATGAGTATTGTTCTAGTTCTAATTTGGTATAACGTTCCAAGATCTAATAGTGAGTTGTAGAATATAATGATATTATTGTTTTTCTGTTTGTTTCGTAAGAGTGAAATCTGTGTGTGTTTGTAGCTTTACAATATATTTTCGCTTTCAATTCGCTGATAAGGCATTAAATTCTGCGGTTCGGTTCCTGTATTTTATAAGATCAATCATTTTTTATATTAGATTAATTGTTTTATTTGGAGGTTGTTTACGGTGTTGATGAATTAAAATAAAATAATATTAACATTCCACACATTTTTATTAAATCAGCCTCAACTCAAAGTACATGTACTTTGTCAAGTTACATTATAACAAAGCATATAAAAGCTAAACAAGTAATAACAGATAATTATCTACAACTGAACCGCGCATCAATTGAAATGCTATGCGGCCATCCTAATATTTGACAACTGCAAAACTACGATATAATATTTTTATTTTTTAAATCTTTTGGTCAGTTCTCGTTCAAAATGGTAACAATAAAGAAATCGATGTGACTCGACTGTTTAAGTTAGAGCAAAATTCGTAAATTCGTTCAGCAACTCATCGCGTCGCGGCTACCGTCGCATCATCAGATCAACACTGTGAGCGAACAGCACCAACATTCATAAAATTTAGCAAAAATATATATACACTAAAAATACTAATTGATCACATTTCTGAACTTAACCTACAAGGTACAAGGTGAGACCTATCCTAACGACACTCAATGCCAACCGTGGTATTGCTGTTGTGGCTGCTGCTGTTCATGGTGCTCGTGGTGTTCCTCCTCCTTCTTGATGTAGAAAGGAACATGGACCTTCACGGGGTAAGGCACCTCCTTCACCAATGGGAAGTGCACGTCCTTGTAGACGGGGTAAGGCTTGTCAATCGGAACCTTGACTTCATAAGGGACCTTCTTCTCGACGGTGTAGGGGATCTTCTTGTACACGTCATAAGGTTTGGGCACTGGGACCTTGATGTGCACTGGGTAGGGCTTCTCAACTTCGACCTTGTAGGGCCTATCGACTGGGACCTTGACTTCGTAGGGCACGTGCTTGTGAACAGTGACTGGGTAAGGTTTTTCAACCGTGACTGGGTATGGTTTGGGCACGTAGACGTTGTAGGGCTTGTCAACGGGAACTTTCACTTCATAGGGCACCTTCTTGATGACTTCGTACGGCTGGGGCACTTTGACTTCGTATTTCACGGGGACAGGATACTTCTTCTCAACGGTGTAGGGCTGGGGAACGTGAACCTTGACTTCATAAGGCACCTTCTTTTCAACGGTGTAAGGAGTGGGTACTTTGACTTTCACTTCGTAAGGTTTGTCGACGTGGACCTTGACTTCATAAGGTACCTTCTTCTCAACGGTGTAGGGTTCAGGGACGTACACAGGGTATTTGACGTACTCCTTGACGGTGACGGGGACCTTCTTTTCAACGGTGTAGGGCTGGGGAACGTGGACCTTGACTTCGTAAGGTACTTTCTTCTCAACGGTGTAGGGAACGTGTTTCTCGACGGTATATGGAACGGGGACCTTCTTGATGACTTCGATGGTCTTGACGTGCTCGTGGTGCTGGTGACTGTGGCCATGTTCCTCGGTGGCGATGGGTTTCCATCCACCGCTTGAACCACCGAAGTCACCGCCACCGTGTCCGTAGCTTTCGCCGCCACCGTGGCCGAAGCTCTCTCCGCCACCGTTGCCGAAGCCCCCGCCGCCTCCGTGACCGTAGCTTTCACCACCGCTGTGGCCGAAGCTTATGCTTTCTCCACCACCATGTCCGAAGCTGTGTCCTCCGTAGCCACCTTCACCGCCACCGCCGCCGCCGCCTCCGTAATGTCCGATGTCATAGATGCCTCTCTTCTCCTGTTTCTTGTCTTCGGATGCTGCCGCCTGTTTCGGTGCGCCTTTCTCCTCGCTGGCAAAGGCCACCACGGCCAGCGATGCGACCAATACAACCTGCGAGACAAAGAAAGAGTATAAAGTTATTTGTTAATTAAGAAAGCGGGTTATTGATATTGAGTTCGAAGCTAGTGTGCCAAAAGTGATTATGAAGCAGAATTTACATACAGTGAATTCTTACTTTAAATACCAAGTCGACTACGTAACAATAAAGAATGACATGAAACTTCCTTGAACGTTAAATAACAATGATATAAGTGGATTAAAATCCTAAGCTGCAACCCTCGAATACGCAACAAAGTAAAAGTTGCATCGAACCAGTTAAACTCATGACAAGACAGAATACAAAATTCACACTTTCTCTCGATGTTTTATCGTATAATCTCGATTCTCGATTCTTGCCTCCCAACAGCATTGTTAGACCAATTTAATAAAAAGTTTAATAGTTTTGTTTCACTTCCTCAGCTATCTGTCTTCGCATCAATTAGGCATGAATTGTTTTATTACGACTGATAAATCATGCTAATTAAGAACGCGTTCAATGAATTTTATAGATGTTACCGAAGCAAGAGTGAAACAGTTTTGATTTACCACTCGGAAACAATAAAACGTATTCGTACGATTACCGGTCAGAAACTATTCAAAATACAATTTCTAAATGATTCAAAGGAAAATTAAGTAACAAACCACTTCAGAGCAATTATTCCTATTGCGTATTTAAATCAGAGGCCAATTAGTTTCCAAGCGTTTATATGGACGTTTTAATCACGTGTCTAAACACTTTAGCTAAACTTTCTACAGGTTTATAATTATGTATATTAATTATAAAGCTAGAGATATGGCTATTGCGTAGCTTCATAAGCGTAGCAAGTTGCGCAATGCTCAACAATTAGAAGATTATCTCAGTAAAACTGTAGGTCGATTGTGTTTTGTTTGGCTGATACTATCTGTAAAGTTCTAACATTAATTTCATAACTTTTGTTACAATAGGTGCAGTGAGATAGGGTTTCATGTTCTTTAATGATAATTTTAAGTTCATTGAAGCATTATTTGGTCACAATGAATATTTAGATCATAAAGTGGAATTTCAAGAGGTAAGATAAGCTTAAAATATCGACATAAAGGTTGTTGACAAAAAATATAATGCACCTTAGTAATAAAAGATCAATGCACAATGAACAACAGCAGAACTTTCATACGACCTTCAAAATGAAACTGGTTTAGAATGTTTTTGTTTCACACATTCTGACCCAGATACTCAAGGCATTAACGAACCACAAAATGTTAAGGCGTAATCTGACGCTACTGAACTGACCTAACCCAACAGTGATGATGAACGCGAAGATCATTCGAAGGATTGATACATAACACTGATCTAAGGACTTAGAAGTAAAGATGAAAGAAAACTTGCTAATATATTTTATGACTTCATCTCTATTTACTTATGCAAACCCATTTAGATGCATTTTAAACAAACCAATTACCATAATAGAGATGGATAGTAACATATTATGAAACGAAAAACGAATGAGTCTTGAATACATTATCGTAGGCTGTTTTAACATTACGTGGTAGAAATGCCTGTTTAAATTGCTATAACGTTGAGAGCAGGAAACGATTATGTTGTTATGAATGATCGAAAGCGGGTAGCGCCACTTGTCATACTAGTGAATTACTGGCGCAACGAAAGATTACAGAGCATTTACGGTTAATGCTAGTTGCTTAATTTCCACTATTTGCAGATATAATTATAAGTTAGAGAGTGTTTTTATTTCTCTCTCAGTCTAAGGCTCCATGTTATTGGTCCCAGTTTTCCTTTTTTCCTCACTTCGAATGAATTTTCTCACTTTTCAAGCTGATACCGTCCAGAAAACAATGACTTATTTGTTCTATTCTACCTACAGTTTTGATTAAACCATTGATTAGTGCTTCATCCCCTTGCTCTTCTATCTGAGGTCCTATTCATATTTTAGTGGTGTCTTCCACTTTTTTTTTCCAAACGACTGAAACTGTCATCTTACCATATTATTCATATTCCATACCGCATCCACATTTCCTAATAAATCTCCAGCCCCAGTAGCTACTAATTAATTTACTTACACAATATTATGATTGTCTAACGAGCATTTAACCCAGTTAACCCGCCATTACAGCAACAATGTATCATCAAGGTAAATACGTTCTTGTCGAGCACCGTTCTATATTAATTACAACACACGCCTCCAGTGAAAGTTGTATGGAGGATTTGCACGTGATGTGCTACTACGATGAGTTGTAATTTTGGTAGTAAGAAGTGGTTTTTGAGTGAACTTTTGGTTTTGGTCGTGATATTTTGATTTGGTTGTAGTCTTTCGAAAGACTACGGATTTTTTTTTTTTGTTTTCCTTGCAAATTTATTCGGCAGTCTAGTAGTAGTTGTATAGCTTTCCGAGACATTGTTTTAGTAGAATTATAAGGTTAGCTAGCGGTGAAGCTATGGTTCGGAAGTTATAATTAATTTAGTTTCAGTCACACTTGTCAAGTAAGTTATATCATTAACTACTCATTACTTCAGCTTGGTCTATGCATAAGTTAGATAAATAAAGTTGTTACAGCATCAAGTAAATAAATATATAATTAACTAACACTTTCGCTCCAATTACTTCCTCAAACTTTCCGAGTGAAATCGCAGCGAGAACCGTATCCGTGGCTCATATGGATCGGATATCCAGTGTCAATGCTCTTGCCAAACCTGTTTCTGTGATCAGAATTCACGTACGCGTGAGATTTGCCGCGAAACAGCAAAAACAGCTCCGGCATATGATCATCCATACAAATTATATGTGGCCATGTAAACAAAACACGATTTTAAAATTTCGCGGTCCCATTTGAAAGTTGAGAATCCGAAATTGTGTCTAAATTATTCCGTGTCTAAACCGTTTCTCGAATAATTTTGTTTAAAGCAATCTTTAGTTTTGGTGAGATTTAACAGCTTTTCAATTCGCGTAAATCTTTATTTTGCGTAGCAATTAAGTTTCACTAGTTAAAAAATCAACAACATTTTATTTTACTACTTAGCATTTCTTTCAAATCATATTGAGTCATTGATCAAAATTACCATCAGCAATCGATACATGATACTATAAAATTCCAATGACATAACGATTATTTAGTCGAATGAATCCACAGATTACATTATGCCATCCAATTTACACGATTATCGTTACGTTCTTAATTAAACTGACTGATTATGAATCGGATGCATCCGCATGTGTCATAATGAGCGGTTCACGGTGCGTGACTTTTGCGTCAGTTAGTCGATTATCTGTGTTATACACTACTGTCATCGATGCATCTCATTGCATTAATTTCAGCTCTAGTGCACAATAGAGCAATGGACCGCTGACCTGAAGAGGTGGGCAATGCGGAAAGATGGGTATTGGATTTCGTGGTGCAACTAGAGTTGTTGTGGGTTTAGTTTGGCCGAGTTGAATACAGAATAGCTAATTATAATATTTAGTCGTCTCTATATTTAGGATAAATTCGACCTGGGTTCGGTTTTAGGTCTACTCTTTTTTTGTACTTGAGCTTTTCATGGCTTTTTAAATATTGAGCTTTTGTTATTTTCAATACCATGTTCAGTATGTACATTTAACCCTTTCTTCTTTCAGAGCTTCTTTTTACTAGTAGTATCGCAATTTGTTTTTTCAAAAGTATACTCGGTTTTATACTTTATGAACTCTTCGCACAACTTAATAAACAAATTATTGCACATGTAACTGTAATTTCGTGGGTAATCAATTTGATTAATGCTAATCATTTCAAAGCAGCTGTCTAAAATTATCTATTTGATTTATCTTCAGACAGATTACGTGTTGTTAATGACGAGTTATTAATTACATTTACTAGTTTTACGACTATAAAAGTATAAGCTTTAAAAATCTTAACAACATTGACGTCAATCGATTTTGACTTTTGATCTTTGAATTTATTACACATTTTTATAAGTCCTAATCAAATTATATGGCCAGCCATTTTAATATCATAGATGCAGTAACATGTATGATATATTGAATTCAATTCATCAAACATTAAGAATATATGAGTTTTGAAGTCAGTAAAGGTGTTTTATTTTGGTGTACCTTCAAGAAAATATTTTCTATTTTTATGTGTATCAATCTATATTTTGTGGAGCAGGAATTTCTTCTCAATAAATGGGGGAAACTCTAACTCGCTTTATTTTTGCAGTAAATGTGTTAAATGCAATTTGCAACCTAAAAAAACCAAGTGTTTTCTAATACTGCAATCCAACAAGGAAAATTATGCTTCTCGACGACGACGTCCTAGTTTCAAAAACATAGTTAAATTAAAAAGAAAATTATAATATTACGACAATTTGCATGTTGCGATAGAACTGCATCGAGAAACACGACGTCACTTGTGAGGATTTAGAAATCTGTACTAGAGAGTACTGATTTTGTGAGTTTATGTATTTGTGGACTGGTATTACCTCCAGAACTACTGCACCTTTGAAAGGTAAATTATTCCAGATGAACATAGGCCATATAACGGGTTATATTATGTTAATATAACCCGGACAAAGCCGGACTGCTTTTTTTAATAATAGACCAAAAAAATAGTGGATTTCGTCACGCGCCTCACTAAAGCTGTTTGGTTTCAAGAACTTTTAAAACCTGTATTAATTTGCGAATAATTCTGCAACAAAACTTGTCTGTTTTAGCAAAGACCTGAAGTCTAGACTCTACCGAATAAGTAATATATCTGTAGTAACAGTATAACTGTCCCCTGCAAAAGAACTTGGCTGAATAACTAGAGATGTACAGATGTAACCTTATTGCTATTTTCTCTTCCGTTCGAGCTAAAACCGTAACTGGTCCTAAGTTCCGCACTCAAGTTATAATGATTATGCATGTAAGTAAGTAGTTTGTATAGCTAAAGACCGTATCTCGAAGTGTACAATTTTCGATACTTTCTAGTTTTAGCAGGAAAGTGAAATGAAAATTATAGCAGAGTCGGTTCTTTGGAGAAGAAAACTGTTATATGACAGTAGAGTATATATTATAGTATGGTATTTTTATGTTCTTGATAGTAATAATACTAGTTGAGGAAGTACAGTGAACCTCGTTGTGTTGAGATTTCTATATTTATTTCTGGTAGGTACATAGAGGAGAGATTTAAAATATATTGTATTTTTCACTGAATGCATTGTTTTAACTGTACTCTTAGTATTTCAGACAATTTAGGCTTTGTTAGGATTTAGTAATTTATGTTCTGTGTTTTTTTGTGTTTCTTAAATTCAGTTTTTATTTAATTTTGTCAGAATTTACTCATTCACGTATTTGATTGAGCTTTTTTCGTGAGAATGTACATGATATGCTTAGTTTCGATAAAATAATATTTTATCGAAGCTAAGTATATCATGTATACAAGTTTTCTGTACTAATTGCTAGTTTACTTAATGAAAACTTTTTATATAAATTAAAATCCATTGTTGTTATTGTAAGAAGTTTTCTAACCAGTAATCAGGGTTTAACTGCTTTAACCGCTAAGCTATTGTTTCTAAGTGGTGAGAACCGCAAGTTTTTGTCTATTATATTAATATTGCTAAAAAAAGCCTATTTTATATTTTCTTATGTTAGCAAACTTAACTAACTAAACATATTCAATTATCGAGTGACTAAACGTAAATAAAAAAAAACTACAACTCTTTTAGTTGATTATCACCCGTAAGCATTATTACGAAAAACAACTAAAAACAAAAGATCGAGATAAAAAATGAACTCAAAAAACCGCACTTTCTATTTTCAAAACTCGAATTCTAAAATGTTTTTTTTTTCACTTTTGGCACACACACTTGCACTGCACTATTTGTATCAACTCACCAATAACTTCATGTTGCCGCGTGTCTTCGTTCGTTCGCCGAAGACTGGTTGTGTGGTGCGGACATGTTACCATCTTGTTATATAGCGTCCCTCCCACTTTTGGAACGGCTAAGATACGGCCGAAGAAGGGTGAACGCTTGGGCCCGATAATGACATGTATTAATTGTAACTTGCACTTATTATCTTGCATTCAGCGTCAAACTAGAGCAGCCATGATGTTCTATAAAAAAAATAATCGAGATCATAGACAATCGATTCTAACTATGTAGTCGATTATTTGCGGTTAAATGTTTTATTTAACATTGAACTGAATGTAAAAAACTGGTTTGAAGTAATTAAAGAAAGATTTGTACATTAACATTTGCATAGTATACAGATAAATGATTTGTAGTGTTCCACTTAAAATTATATGAATGTGATGTTACCATAGCATTCAGAAAAGATATTATGAAAGCTGAAAATATCTGTTTTAGTCGATTCAAATTGTCTGCCCGTCCAAGGATATTCAAAAGTATGCCGTGCTAGTGCATACTAGCCTTCCTGGGACCGGTCTTTTCATCTGTCAGGCTGTCATTAATAACACCTTCGATATTTACAGCAATAATAGAATTAATGTAACTGTAATGCGAAGCTAAGGTTTCGCCAGTTATTTCAACAGTTATATTATTGTTGAATTCTTCAGCAAATTCTGTTGTTACTAACCTACATTCAGCTATAGTAATATTACGATAGGATGCATTTTGTAATTAATGAGATATGTAAAAGGCAATAACACTGTCAGTTACAAACCTGTAAATAATACACAGATTATTTTCCTGCCTAAATAGCAGCCTTATGGAGATGCCATGAGAATACAGGAGATATTAATAAACTAATACAGATAAACTAACTTTTTTCTTAGATAGAGCTAGAAACATCTTACAGTAATCAGCACAAGTTTAATTTTAATTTTAAAGTAAACACAAATAGTGAAACCATTTAAACTAAATGAATTCGTTTACTGCTTTTTAAGTTGCCCGGTTAGAGTAATGACCCGAGATTAGAATTCGCGAGAATTTAAATTGTGCATTAAACACAACACAACATTAAAACTGGATGCAAGATGGATATATTTATAATCGGAGTATCAACTTGTATTTCCTCAGTTACAGTACCGACTGTATATGAATAAGTTAGCACCCTTACAAACGATCGACGAGGTTTTATGCGCATATTGAGGGAACTCCTACATAACCGCCGCTTCCAGGTATATCAGGCTTCCAGTCCACCAAGAGCAGATGGCGACGGCAAAAGAATGGTCTCCCTCAGGGCAGTGTGTTGGCACCGACGCTCTTTAACATCTACACCAATGACCAACCTATAACTCAATACACAGAGCGATTCCTGTACGTGGATGACCTGGCCCTAGCTACACAAGCAACGACTTTCGACGACGTGGAGCACGAACTCACAGTGGCACTCGATTTACTGGGCGAGTATTATGACTGCAATGTTCTACAGCCCAACCCGTCCAAAACGCAGTCGCGCGCGTTCCATCTCCGCAACAGGCAAGCGAATCAGGCACTTAACATCACGTGGCAAGGAATTAAGGTCGACCACAGCCCAAACCCAAAATATCTAGGTGTGACGTTAGATAGGGCCTTAACGTTTAAGTCACACTGCTTCAAGACAAAGCAGAAGGTCGGAACCCGGAATAACTTGCTCCCTCGCCTTATTTCTACCAATTGGCGTGCAGCACCCGATGTTCTCCGCACAACTGGCATGTCTCTAATGCCTCTCTGCTGGTGAATTTGCGTGTCCAGTGTGGCACCGATCCGCTCTCGCCAAGCATGTAGACACTGCCTTAAATGAGACTTGTCGGATATTATCGGGCCGCTTAAGGCCGTACTACCAGCCAAGTGACGCCCTCCTTGAATAAAAAATCGTAGCATAGCATAAAAAATAAATATTAAAGAATCCAACGTCACATTTGTTACAAATAGGATAAAGTATTATTACGTTGTTAAAACAGGTCTCAGAACGTTTCGTATTCAAAGTAGTAGGCAAAAGTGTCAGAAACGGCCGTTTTTGGTACTTTTGCCTGAGGGCGTCACTTGGCCGGTAGTAGACCCTTAAACCGATTCCACTCAACAAACTCTACCCACTAGCACGTATAGCACCACCTGCCGTACGAAGGGATGTCGCATGCGCGCTGGAAAAAAAGAACCAGGAATCTGATTCCCATCATCCCCTCTACGACCACTCGACAACTCCGGGTAGATTAAAAAGTCGCAAGAACTTCATGATAACGACACAAGCAATTCAGGGCAGCCCATCTAAGGAGAGGGTTAAACGGTGGGAGTAGCTGTGCCCGCCACCACGTGACTTTCTTCTGCCCAAGGAGCACCTGCCTCCTGGTCGTGATTTGCAGTGGCCTGTTTGGAAAGCACTGAATCGATTGCGTACTCTAGTAGGCCGCTACAAGTATAATTTGGTGAGGTGGGGGATCAGCGATCCATTTCATAGATACACAGTGCGAGTGCGGTGCTCCTGAACAAACTATGGCTCATCTACTGGAGTGTCCCAAATGTGTTTTCCCCTGCACCCTCGATAATTAGACAAAGCCTCAGACGCCGCTATAAACGGGGCTATTTACTGGGCCCAAACAGTAAAACCTTAATAAATGTACCACGACACGAAAAGAAAAAGAACTGAGTCTAAAGAGAAATTTTGTTAAAGATTAAAGAAGCCACATGGTTTGGAAAGAAGTGGCACTGAGATGATGCTTAGAGATGAAGTAAATTAGTAGTAAAGACGTGCTGCTACGAGGCTAAATAAATTGTTGCCGATGATAATTATGAGAGACGATCATCTATATAATTAATACGTGAAGCAAAAACTTTAAATCCCTTTTTACGAAAGTCACGCGGACGGAGCAGTATGAAATTTGGCACAGTTATAGTTTATATGGAAAAGGAGTGCAGCAAACTAATATTTTTTTTGTAATGAGCATTAGAAATAAATTAAATTAAATTAATAAAAACATTACACACACTACCATGGTTTGACCCGTAGTTGTATTTTTTTTTTGTTTATGGTACAGTCATGTCATGTTTGACTGGCCTGTTGGTCTAGTGGTTAGTGACCCTGACTGCTATGCCGGAGGTCGTGGGTTCGATTCCCACCCAGGACAAATGTTTGTGTAATGAGCACGATCATTTGTTCTGTGTCTGGGTGTAATTTATCTATAATATGTATGTATTTAGAAATATATAAGTATGTTTATCAGTTGTCTAGTACCCATAACACAAGCTCTGCTTAGCTTGGGACTAGATGGCGTTGTGTGATAGTTGTGGAATATATTATATTATGTTTATGGTCTTCGACAGTAAAACCCTTAACTTAAAATTTCAATGAGGTCGAATTTCGATCTATGGGCGATGACTAGTAAGTATATCTAAAGAGGTGGGGACTTCTGAGATAATGGCTAATAGATAAGTATGTAACAATAAGACATGTTGCGTCAACCCTAAATGAATGAAGTAAAGGAATGATGAAAATAATTAAAGAAACCACAAAAACGTACATTGAAGAAATGTTGATAGACACATTTAAAGTAACTCTGTGACTTGGTGCGAACCGAAAAACAGATCTCAATGTTTCAGCATTGTCTCTGGGATGGCAACTCACTGTTTGGAAGTCATCAGATGATTTCTCCCGCTCTGGGTGCAGGCTCTAACTGACTAAAATCCACCCGTGTTCCTTCAGTTTGCCTTTGCGTTCCAGGGTCCACGGTGACTCTTTCGGACACTACACCGCTACCCTGGGACACTCTCGCGACCCTGATGACAACGCACCTACGACCTCTAGTATTGCAAAACAGCGACTGCGCTTTCACTGTCCCCCACAAAAATATGAATATTTTCAAAAACCCGACTGTAAAAAACATTACCCTCCTTCTGGTGCAGTCGGGTAAAAACAACTAAAAAGTTCCAATCAAAAGTTTTTTTTTCTACATTTTAATGATAATTCACTCACATTTTGTAATCGCCGACCTATACTTCGTCGACTTTAATTTTTTTCTTTTTCACAATATGGCATCTTGTAGTCGCCCTACTGTACTATGATTACTGTGATGTCTTTAGTAGCACCCGCAAGTTTAAGGGTCTTCTACCCGCCAAGTGGCGCCCTCATCGCATAAAAAATCGTAGTATAGCATAGAAAATTAAGGAATTCTACGTCACGTTTGTTACAAAGAGGATAAAGTATTTTAACATTGTTAAAACAGGACTCAAAATGTTTCGTACCCAATGTAGTAAGGTACTTTTTCTTACTACTTTGGATACGAAACATTTTTAGTCAAAATGACATCTAAACCATGACACAACTCTGCATGTACAAATGCAGATTCAAACTAAGCCAGTGATTTGCATCTTAACTGCATTTTATGTAACCAGTTAGCAACAGTTATGACTAAACTAAAAGATCTTTATGCTAAACTTTGATTAATTAGACGAGTTTGTTGATAATGCAACAAAGCGCATTTTAAATAAACGGTTTCTCTAATATTTGATATCTATCTGCTAAATCTTGGTTTATACAGATGACCGAAGAGTATAATCTGCCCCTCTGCTTAGCGTTTGTGGACTACGAAAAAGCCTTCCATTCGATCGAGACTTGGGCTGTGCTGCAGTCTCTCCAAAGGTGCCAGATCGACTATCGGTACATCGAGGTGTTAAAGTGTTTGTACGAAAATGCCACCATGTCAGTTCGACTTCAGGACCAGACCTCGAAACCTATCCTCCTACAGCGGGCTGTGAGGCACCTAGACGTCATTTTCCGAAACTGTTCACGGCTGCAACGGAGGATGTCTTCAAGGTTCTGGACTGGCGAGTACATCACTCATCTTCGAGTTGCCGATGATATAGTCGTTATGGCTGAGACTATTGGGCACCTCAGTACAATGCTCGATGACCTCAGTAGAGCTTCCGAAAGAGTGGGTCTTAAAATGAACATGGACAAAACCAAGGTCATGGTGAAATACCCATGTAGCACCCACTCCTATCAAGATCGGAGACTCTACACTCGAAGTTGTAGACGAGTACATCTACCTGGGACATACGGTCCAGTTAGATAGGGCTAACTTCGAGAAAGAGGTCAACCGTCGAATCCAACTCAGCTGGGCGGCGTTCGGGAAGTTAAAGAACTTAAAGAACAAGTGACTAGAATTTGGAGGCAAGAAAAAGTATATGTCGTGCCCATAGTTGTCTCCACTACAGGGGTTATACCCAACCATCTCCACCATAGCCTCAAATTAATAGAACTGAAAGATTCAATTTACATAACACTCCAAAAAGCTGCAATTTTGAATACTTGTAGAATGGTTAGAAAGTTCATGCAGATAGAGGAAAATGAAATTTCTCCTCAGAACATACACTCTACAGCTTAGTGTACTCACCACACGCTACATTGACTTGGCATGGCCCGTTAATGTAGCTTAAAACTAGCCAAAGTGCTAAGAAACAGTCCATGTTTTTCCCAAATAATAAAAATAAAATTTATTGCATAAACAAAAATCGCGCGCGACAGTTGCGTGGCATCTTCTCGTCTCACATACCACAGTGTCTCGAGACGAAAGTCTATGACCAGTGCGTGTTGCCAGTGATGACTTATGGAACCAAAACGTGGTCGCTCACAATGGTCCTCATCAGAAGGTTTACAGTCACCCAAAGGGCAATGGACAGGGCAATGCTCGGAGTTTCCTTGCGTGACAGAATCAGAAATGATGATATCCGCAAGAGAACTAAGGTTACCGACATAGCCCGAAGAATCGCCAAACTGAAGTGGCAGTGGGCAGGGCACATTGCTCGCAGAACAGATGGTCGATGGGGCCAAAAAGTTCTAGAGTGGCGACCGCGTACCGGAAGACGCAGCGTTGGAAGGCCTCCCACAAGGTGGACCGATGACCTGATGAGGGTCGCGGGTAGCCGATGGATGCGAGACGCACAGGACCGATCATTGTGGCGACACTTGGGGTCGGCCTATGTCTAGCAGTGGTAGTCTTTCGGCTGAAATGATGAATGATGAAATCTTGGGTTCGCTGTCTATTACGTTCTCTGACTTTAGAATCGGGTTTCTCACGAAATAATTATCAATGGCAGAGTAAACTATGTACCTCATTTACATAACACAACATTACGCCTGTATCCCCCTAAGGGCAGGGCAGAGGTGCACCTATAGTACATCCATATTTCACCTGGTCCCATATGTCCCATATGGGAAACGAGCCTATTTTCATCAACCGGGCACAATTTCATATCTTGTACTGCTACTGAGAAATTCCTTTTTCTTTTTTATAGGTATGCGTTTATCTCACCTGATGGTAATCGATGATGTGGTCGAAGATGGAGCACGCTTGCCTAGAAGTAACCTATTCACTCTTGACTTAAAGACTCCCAAGTTGTAGCTATCATCAAAATGTAATATATCCTGATACGTAAACCCAATAACAAAGTGTTATTATATTGTATAACTAATTTTTAACCGACTTTAAAAAGGAGGAGGTTCGCAATTCATCTGTACGTTGTTTTTTTTTATGTTTGTTACTCCGTGATTTGTGAATAGATTGTGGTGATTCTTTTTTGTTTGGTAGGTCATTCTTCAGAGATGGTCCCATATAAATTTTATCGAAATTGAACGTTTAGGGGTCGTCGTCCCCTGCCCAGGGATTGAGGATAAATTCGAAACAGAGTTACCTCACCCCTGGGCAATCAAGGCGGGGAAGGAACAGGGGTAGGTTTTAGTCAGTAGGAGTCTGACACGCCCTCCAGCTCCACCCCAGAGCGGGAGATCTCATTGGATGATTACCAAACCACAAAAAAAAAACGAGGTCGTGGTTCAACTATAATGTCCAATAAGTTGGTCTACGGGTCATATAACATCAACCTCTTTAAAGAGGAAAATATGAAAATAATGATTGAACCAGGGAGATACCTACACTTAATTATAATTCAATAATATTAATATAAATAATTAAAATAAATCAGTTGGACCACGTCTAGATTAGGTGCCATTGGTGTTGATTCTGTTGTGCACAAACTAAACTTAGTTTAGGCTATTGCTATCTTTTTCTTTCTAATAAAACAAGAAAGAGACGGACGTAAATTAGTGCTGTCAAATGTAGTTTAAACTAATATTTCCATACAAATTAAGGGTACATGTAAAAACATGCCGTCTAAAAACACGGCGAAGCGCAAGGCGTAAACTAGTTTGACATCTCTAACTTAGTTCATAGCTATAACCATCCTTTTCTCGCACTGCTTTTTAGTAAGAGATAGCAATTCTCTAATTTTAGTTAATCCGCACCATTGTCCAACTAAAAATAATGATTGGACAACTGCTCCTACCGAAGACCCGTAGTCCAACTGGTTGGACATTATAGTTGGACCACGCTACATATACTTGAATCAGCGCTTTCTGAAAAAATCAACAAAAACAAAACACAGATGACGTTTTGGTTTCCTCTTATTATGTTCAAATTCCATGTTCCATGTTATTGGTTTTATTAATTCGGGCATAACTTTATTATTTAGTTTTGGGGCACAACAACCAAAAAGTAAAAATGAAAAAAAAAAATTACAAAAAATACAACCGACTTTCAATAAAAGCATACTTACAGACATTGAGAACCTCCTCCTTTTCGAAGTCGGTTAAAAAAAAAATACACCAAAAATTGCAACGTAACTTTTAAAGTTTTTAGCCTTTTCTCAACAATGTTGGGGTACTGGCTTCCAATCTAACCGGAAGCCAGAACTTTAAAAACTTTTACTGCCTATCTGACCCGACAGCCCAGTAGCTGGGTAGGTAACACGATACCCGCTGGCACGACTAGTGCCAAATTTTCTGGGTTCTGACTACCCGTAACGACTGTCAAAGATCTACTTTACTTTTTAGGGTTCCGTACCTCAAAAGGAAAAACCGGAACCCTTTCAGGATCACTTTACTGTCCGTCTGTCTGTCTGTCAAGCCCCTTTTTCTCAGGAAAGCGTGGAGGTATCAAGCTGAAATTCATATTAAATACTGTCCCTTGGAGCAAATATGGTCTACTGTCCCTTCGAGCTGTGAAAAAATCAAACTTGTAAGCCAACGCAATCAAAAGCTACAGCCGTATATGCTGCAAATTTTCGACACTCGCAAGGGAATCACAACTTACAGGGTACTTCCCGTGAACTCAGAATCTTGAAATTTGGTACGAAGCAACGTCTTATAGCACAGATAAAAGAAAAATTGCGAAAAGCACAAATTTTTAGTTACATCATACAGGGTGTAACGGAAAGGTGTGGTCATATTTTAAGAAACGGTTCTGTCCATGGAAATGAACAACTTTCTCTAAGAAAAATTAAATAAATCCCAAAAAAAAAATTGAACTTTTCATACAAAGTTATCATCAGCTGAACAATATTTATTTATTTATATGTTTTACTTATATACCTACAGGTTTGTACGGAACCCTCGGTTCGTGAGTCCGAGTCGCACTTGGCCGGTTTTTTTATTTATTAATTACTCCCGGGACCAACCATTCAACGTGCTTTCTGAGGCACGGAGGAGTCTCGGTACATACTGGATTGTCACCCACACTGACAGACCTTGGCAAGCATTGTTTTTTTTTTTTTATTGTTGATAGGCCCGCGTTTGACCACTATCTCACCTGATGGTAAGCGATGGAAGTGGTCGAAGATGGAGCACGATGGCCTAGAAGAAATTAATTAATAAAATAAATTAACCTCGAAGATTGACCCGTGCAGCTGTTATTATTTAGCCACGATTTACATAAATGCAGATATATCTACCAACAATTAGTAGAAACAAAATTCACATTAACAAACAATTAATTGCCAAAGACACAAAACTATAGTGTGGGAGAGTCACGTGCTTAACCACAGCATTTTGTAAACTCCAAACATAAAATTAATAAACTGTAAGATTTATAATTAGATCGTAAAATAACAAAATGCTCTGTGTACATGATCTTACGGTAATCTTATGTACAATTGTACATTTGCGGCCGATTGTGAAAGATTACACTTATTGGCAAATTACGTATCTACGTCCCAACATTGTGTTCGTAATATACTTTGAGTTACATGTAATGCTTGCTTTACATTGAATGTCTGAATACCTACTGGCTTAGCCGCTGGCTTTGCCTTTTAAACTTGTTATTGAGGTTAGAAGTTTCGATATATGGTGGTAAAAATGATACATATAGAAGAAGAAAACGGTTGAACGGTGAGATTGATGGTTTCCTAACTTTTTAAATACTTTAGACCCAGAAACTGCCCATTAGCGTTCATCAGGTCCTTCAAAGGGACTTGAGGCATTCCAGTATAAGACTCATGTTCTGGAACGCACCTACATTGGGTGTCAGATGAGTCTATAAAACCCCATAATGCCAAGTTTTAGTTGCAGAGATAACGGTGAATAAAGACGTATGGAAGAAGAAGACAAATTGGAATAAGGGCAGGTTGACGATCCTCTCAAGATGGCATACCTTTAAACGGATAGGTACTGTAGTAAGCCAATGTGTGCTTGAATAGTAAAGGTTTAGAATTGTAAATGTTAATTTTTGGTTATACGTAGACAGACAAACCAACACAGTTTTCTCTGTACCATTAGTCTGATGTAACGGATTTACTGTCACACGTAAAAATTATGTCAAATATCAAATATTTTCTGCAATCTGCGACATTTTTGCAACCTTGAAATACATGCAATTGCTTACACAGTCATGTGATTGTGTATTTGAATTTCTCTAAAAAAAATTACACAGACATGAAAGAAAAAAAAAACGACAACAAAACTGTTGTCGTTTTTTTCTTGTAGTCTACAACAAACTAGGTATAGTTTGTTTCTGTGTAGTTTACGAAATATGAAAATAATTTACGTATTTAAAATCCATGCATTCTTTACTTGACGCTAATAGTATAGATGTGGCTCTAAATAATATGGTACTTAAAACAATTATTGTGGCAAGCAGAGTAAAAAATTATAAATTAATCTCATGCAATCATAATCGATTGCGTTTTGTAAATCGACTAAACGTTTTGTTTATATTATTCGATTACGAAATCGATACAATTGATGTTTGATAAGTTGATCAATTAAAATCGACAATTAATTGTTACGGTTATAATTTTTAATTCATGAATCAGTTCTGCGTATAGTGACAGGATTATTTATTTTTTGTATTTTTTTTTTGGGGGTGGGAAATCATCCATTGACATCTCACGCTCTGGGTGGAGCGGGAGGGCGTGTCAGACTCTTACTGACTAAAACCCACTCCTGTTCCTTCCCTGCCTGAGTGCCCAGGGGAGCGGTAAATCTGTTACGAATTTATCCGCTACCCCTAAGCATGCGGCCATGATGGGCCCCGTCAGTGGTGGCTGACAAATTCTCTTTGAGGCGCGCGTGACTTCGTGCGGCGAACACTACGTGCCGTTGACTCACAGGCCTGGTGCTGATCGGACGGCGAGCTACCCATTACTCGCCGTCCGCAGGCCCGAGTCTACGGTGGCCGGAGATCGTCTGGCGACGTCCGAAGCCCCAGGCGTCACCTGCGGCGGCTGCTGCTTAGGGCGTGAGGGCGACTCTGTTGTTGAGCCTCCCTCACCCGTTCCGCCTCCTCTTTCGCGAGCATTACTGTTTTTCAGAAGTAGGAAACTGCTTCCCATTCCCTCTCGCTCCGTACCATGGCCTGGACCAGGGCCGGGTGCGAGAGGTCGTTGCCGCCGATCATCTCCACCGTATGCCCCATCGTGTATAATGACAGGATAACATATTGTTATCCTGCAGAAGTGGTACCCAACCGTGACAAGTTACGTCGAGAACATCTTGTAAAAATACTAATTATGCGTGATATATGTATTCGATAATCACTAACGAATTACGATCCAATGTTTTATTGTATAACATTCTCATTTCAAACTACGAGTATGTTAATTCATTTTAAGTTTTTGTTGTGGACTTATGTATACTGTGTGAAGAGCTCGTGGCTAAAGTAATAACAGCCGCACGGGTCGACCCGTCAGGTTAAGCTACGCTTGCCAGGGTTGGTCTATGGATGAGTGACCATCTTTACATACCGAGACTCATCCGTGCCTCGGAAAACACATTAAGCCGTTGGTCCCGGCTGGATCTTTGACAGGGGGCCACCTTTTATAGCAGAACTTTTTATGTCATAATATTATTTTGCATAACAGCAGATAGCATAAACTTCATTTCGCAGAAAATCGTTTGGCAGACACTCATTTAGCATACATTCAAAAATCATAATTTTGTAAGGCAGAATCATCTTTATGCATAAATTTCATATCCATAATAATTAAAAAGTAGAACCATCATATCACAGAAAGTTCACAGACAGAATCGTCTTTTGGCATACATTTCCTATTTATAGCCATTAAAAGGCAGAACATAACCAATAAACAAAAAATAATGATCATATCTCAGAAAGTTTATAGTTAGAATCACCTTTTGACATACATTTCATAACCTTAATAATTGAAAGACTTATCTATCATATTAGAATAATTTTGTATTTCTTAACAAAATTGATTTAAGATTAGTTTAACGTAAATTGTCTATGTATTTTGTTTAATTCATTATTTAATTATTTTTCTGCATGTATTATTATCATTAAATAAAACAGTTGATTGTGAACATGTGGTTTTTAATTCCCTGTAAGAAGCATGCAAACAAGCATACACCATTCATGCAGCAAGCATGCAGCATGCAAACAAGCAAAAAAGCATACACCATGCATGCAGCAATCATGAAATATGCATACAAGCATATAACGTGCATTCAGCAAGCATGCAGCAAGCATGCAACAGGCATGTAGCAAGCATGCAGGAAGCATGCAGCAAGTCTGCAGCAAGCATGCAGCAAGTCTGCAGCAAGCATGCAGCAAGCACGCAGCAAGCAAGCAGCATACATGCAGCAATCATGCATTCAACATGCAGCAGGCATGGTTTCTGTTACGGCTCCGGCGCTGCGGGGCTCTGGCGGTTCCAAGCGAGCTTATCGTCGCAGATGGTTTTAACATTCAACACCGCAGCTTCGGCTTGCTGGCTGGCTCCACCGGCCAGCCTCAACCGCGGCGGCTAGCGTACCAAAACCACCTGCTCCTCAGATTGCAGGCCGCCTCGCCCCTCCGCGCCTACGGGGGCTTAAATTACACTCGGAGTCGGTTTTGTAGCGATTCGTTTCTGCCACTAACTTTTGTATCACAACATATTGACTTTTTAAGACAATATTTTAATTTTAATTTAAGGTTAAAAATGCTATTTTATAGAAATGGCAATATGCCTAATAAAATGATTCTAAATGAAATTCTGCCATCTTCATAGTAGTATGCCAAGTGGAATTGTGCCAAATAATTGTCGCTCTAAATAAACGTTTTGCTTAACGAAATTATGCGGAACTTTAACTTTGCCAAATACGCCAAATAAAATTCTGCCATCTTAAAAGTATGCCATTGTAAATTCGGACTTAAACACATTCGGCCAGACAATAATTATATTTAATCATTTTTATGCCTTAAAAATATTCGTTTAAAGAAGATTATGCCAAGTCTGTTATGCCAAATAAATTTCGGATGATCAAGATTCTGCCAGATAGCCACCCCTTTGACAATCGTTACGGGTCGTCAGAAACCCGAAAGTCTACCCAGTCACTGGATTGCGGAGGTCAGATAGGCAGTTGCTCCATGTAAAATACTGGTATTGAGCTGTATCCGGTTAGACAAGAAACCGACCCCAAGATAGTTGGGAAAAGGCTAGGCAGATTGATTTATGTATTCTGTTTTATGTAAAATTTGTCACCCTAACGTTTGCTAAAAAAACACAAATGCTGGGTTAAGCTCGCCCTTGTTATTAACTGTCTCTTTGTGTTTGTATTTGTATGTTATATGTGTGCAATAAAGAAGAATAATAATAATGATTATATTTTAAAAAAAAACTATTGTTCCTCTAATTTTCTATTTCCATCTTTCAACCGAAAGACATCCGTAGTCTCTTCTTCTTCTTTAAAAAAACGTTGCCCCACACTAGGAATTACTCCTGTATCGTGGGTATATTCACAAACTTATAACCGCAGATACACAAGATACCCAGACCCGGTACAACTATCTGTAGGCCATACAAATACTTGTTCCGTGAGGGAGTCGAACCCGCGACACGCAGCGCAGCAGCCAATCGCTAAACCACTGCGCCAACCGTGCCGTCATAGCTGGACATGAGCCTCCCCAAGCGTCGTCACATTGACCGGTCCTGTGCTTCTCGTATCCAGCCGATTTTCCCGACCTTCACCGGTATCTACTGGTCTCAAAAATCCGACCGACATCCCGAAATACTCTTTTTTTTAGGGTGGGAGTCTTCAGATGACTTCTCTCGCTCTGGGTGGAGCGAAGGCGTGTCAGACTCTTACTGACTAAAACCCACCCGTATTTCTTCAGTTATCCTTTTTCGTTCCAGGGCTACGGTGACTCTTTCCATATCCCGATCTACTTGTCGCTAACTTCGATAAACCTTAAAACTTGATCTTAGGGTCAGTTAGTATGCCTAGGGGTAGCGGGTAAATTCGTAACAGAGTTACCGCTCCCCTGCGTGGCCGTTGCAACTGGCCACGGGTCTTTTAATAAGCATCTCTCTGTCACAGGAGTCACAAACAGTCCACTCTGCAGATCCTGCATGGAGGAGGACGAGACAGCAGCTCATCTGCTGCTAAGCCGCCCAGTAGTCGCTGCACACAGGGCAAAACACTTCAGACACCCAGGTAGCCTAAGCGAGATAGTCAGTAATACCAGGGCGCTGCTAGCCTACCTCGAGGAGCTGGGGTGGATCGAATGACAATGCTGTCCCACCTGTACGCAAAATACACGCCTTGAGCGTGGAGTTGCGGCAACCAGCCCGACATACATACCTACGTACCCACCCACCCCACTCCACCTACCCCTGGGCACTCAGGCAGGGAAGGAACAGGGGTGGGTTTTAGTCAGTAAGAGTCTGACACGCCCTCCCGCTCCACCCAGAGCGGGAGATGTCATTGGATGATTTCCCAACCCGCCAAAAAAAAAAACAAAAAAAAGGGTCAGTTAGTGGCCATCTATTCTTTATAGTGATAGCGTGATGGCTGACTACAGAATGGAGGAAAAAAACTCCTTGCACCTACCCCAAGTAACATGGGATAAGGGCAGGAAGATGATGACTGACCACTAACTAAGAGCGCGGCGGGCCTGGCCCTTCCCAAAATAATACGTAGTTGAATCATTCAACGATTGAGGCAAGTTCTCGGCCATTTTTTTTATTACCCAGTAACTGGGTTGTGGAGGTGTGGGATAGGCAGTCGCACCATGTAAATTACTGGTATTCAGCTGCATCTGGTTAGACTGGAAGCTGTCCCCAAGATAGTTGGGAAAAGGCTAGGTCGATTGAACTTTAGATTAACCAATATAATTTAATACATGACATATATGATTGATAAAGAATATACACAAAGTCAATTTTGCATACCACACAATTTTGACCTTCCTTAAACCTAACTTATTCGGTGCATCTGTCGACTAGAGAGATTGTACACATTCTCCTATCTCCTCACTGAAATATAACGACTGTCACAGCCTTGACACTTAGCGTACATGTATTAGGTGCATCATTACTCCATTTAGTAGCTTACATCATTGTTTTTGTAACGTTTCATTTACGTTGCATTTCTTGTGAGTTTCCACAACGCGACATCCGACTGCAAGAAACTTTTTTTTTGAAAACTGTTTTTTTTTTACTACATTTTATTTATATTTTTTGAATATAATCTGGGGGCCGAGTCACCCGCGTCCGTAGGAGTATACCCATTGAGTCCCTACACGTGGTCCCCGGGTGGTGCTAATCAGGTGACACAAACTGGTGGTAGGTTTCGACCGATGGCTAGCGACCACCCACTGGGCAAAGACGTACCGCCAAGCGGCCTGGCCGTGTTCCGGTACGATGCTCAGTGTAGCCAATCCAGAGGAGTTGGGTCGAAATAGTTGTTCCATTGCAGGCAGACAAACCGGGCTCGCGCTGATATGAATGTATCGGGAGACTAGTCGCGGAGGGTAGCGGGATCCGAGGCACGGTGCGCCGCTGGCCGACCGCAGTTAGTTGGGGGCCCAAGTAGTGTACTAGCCACACACGAAAGGCTGCCCCGCCAACTGACGAAAAATCCCGGAATGCACCATCGTGCTGGTTGGCGACCAGACGAGAGGGCCCGATGGACATTCCCGGGGGGGGCTCGGGCGTCCCCGCAGTCTCCAGACTAGTCCCCCAATGATTCCATCCTGTCACTGCGTGCCTGAAGGTAGCCAGCATGGAACCTCATTTCACTTCCTTCTCCTCTCCTTCCTTCACTCTTCATAATCATGAACAAAGGAAATAAAAAGAAAAAAGCTGTACAGCGGCAGCACTCCCTCTCACACAAAGTGCACCTATCTAACATTCGAGGTCTGCACTCAAATCTCGCTGCAGTCCACCACCACCTAGAGACTGAGAAACCAGCTCTCTTATTCCTTTCGGAGACGCAGATCGGATGTCCGTCTGACGTGGCGTACCTATCTTACCCAGGGTTTACCCTGGAGCACAATTTTAAGCCACGCGCTGGTATATGCATGTACGCCCGGGACGACATCTGCTATCGGCGTCTCCGTAACCTTGAGGACTCCAGGTTCTCAACTCTTTGGGTCCTAGTGGACACAGGCCTAGATAAAATTGTCTACGCCTGTGTCTACCGTTCGCACAGCGGTGATCTGGAGACAACTGGGCTCACACAACACCTGAGTAAAGCGGCGGATGTGGCTCAGCAACGGTACCCTTCTGCTCAATTGGTGTTACTGGGGGACTTCAACGCCCACCATCAGGAGTGGCTCTTCCCATACCAGTACACAGACCATGCTGGACAAGAGACATATAAGCTAGCGCTGGCGTTAAATCTTACCCAGCTGGTCCAGGGGGCAACGAGGGTGCCGGATGTTGATTCGCACACAGCCAATTGCTTGGACCTTCTGCTGACAACAGATCCAGACCGTTACTCAGTGTCGATTTCTTCACCATTAGGTACTTCCGACCACTGTCTGGTGAAATCTGTATCCGTTTACTCCCCGCCCGATCCTAGCCCTAGAGGCACCAGGCGGGTTTGGCGATACAGGTCAGCAGATTGGGATGGCATGCGATCTTTCTTCGCATGTTATCCTTGGCGGCCCACTTGCTTTTCTTCGGCTGATGTTTCGTCGTGAGCGGACGCCGTGACGGATGTGTTGCGGCGGGGAATGGAGTACTACATTCCATTCTCTGACGTAACAATGTCTGGCGGGGCTCGACCATGGTTTGGTGCCGAGTGCAATCGCGCTGATGCGCTTAAACACGCGGCCTACCTGGCATGGGTCGACGCTCGGACGCGTAAAGCGAGTGACGTGAGTCACAAGAAGAGAGTCTTCAACAGGGCTGCCAAGTTCTGCAAGAAGGTGTTGCGGAAGGCTCGGTTTGACCACATTGGCCGAATTGGGAACAAACTTGCTTCTTACCCAGCTGGTAGTAAGGCGTTTTGGTCCCTGGCTAAGTCGGTTGAATCGAACTTCTGCCGCCCCTCACTACCTCCACTGCAGAAACCCGACGGGTCGCTGGCCCACTCCGCTGAGGAGAAAGCAAGCTTGTTTGCCTCTCTGTTTGCGGAATCTTCGCGTCTAGATCCTGGTGGCGCGAGGCCCCCTGGTACTCTTGGTGGATGCGAGTCGATTATGTCAGACATTCGCATTCATCAGAAGGATGTCCGGAGGGTACTGCGTAACCTGGACGTGAACAAGGCTAGTGGTCCCGACGGGATACCGGCAATTGTACTGAGGACTTGTGCGCCTGAGTTGTCTCCGATCTTGACACGCCTATCGCCTTTCGTTTGAGACTGGAAAAGTGCCGATGGCTTGGAAGCAAGCTAACGTGCAACCCGTACCCAAGAAGGATAGTCGAGCTGACCCAGCAAATTATAGGCCCATCTTGGTAACTTCCGTTCTCTGTAAGAGTATGGAACGTATACTGAATGGTAAGCTCCTAGCATACCTAGAAGCTAACGATATCCTAAGTGACCGACAATACGGCTTCCGCCGAAATCGGTCAACAGGAGATCTTCTAGCGTATGCCATTCACATCTGGAGTGAGGCCATCGACAAACAAGGGGAAGCCCTTGCGGTCTCCCTTGATATCTCGAAGGCCTTCGACCGGGTCTGGCACGACAGCTTAATTGGCAAGCTTCCTTCCTTCGGTCTGCCCGCTGGATTGTGTGATTGGATAGCAGATTTCCTGAGGGATCGGTCTATCCAAGTAGTCATAGATGGCTGCTCGTCCGGACTGCTGGCTATTAATGCCGGTGTTCCTCAGGGGTCGGTGCTCTCGGCAACATTGTTTTTGCTGCATATTAACGATCTGCTAAAACCCGGTACCTTTGGGTATGCAGACGACAGCACTGTTGCCGAGAGATACGTGCCAGACGCACGAGTTAGTGGGTCTCAGGTCCGGTCTCTCCGAGAGGCTATGGTTGGGCGCTTGAACTTGTCCTTGCAGGCTGTCTCAGAATGGGGCGATGCCAATCTGGTTAAGTTCAATGCTGCTAAGACCCAGGCGTGTCTTTTTTCTGCTAAAAGGAGCCAATTTCACCCGGCTCTATCTTTCCGAGGTGTAACCGTGCCGATAACCGACCGACTTGATCTTCTTGGTGTTACTTTAACATCTACCCTCAATTTTGGTCCCTTTATAGAGGCTAAGGCTCAAGTGGCTGCCAAAAAGTTGGGGGTCCTCGCAAGGGTGAGACGATACTTCACGCCGGAACAGCTGCTCCAACTCTATCAAGCGCAAGTCCGATCGTGTATGGAGTACTGCTCTCATCTTTGGGACGGATCTGCAAGATACCAGCTTGATGCCCTTGAGTCAATTGAGAAACGAGCCAAGAGGATCATCGGCAATGATAGACTCGTTGAGTCAAAACTCCAAAGTCTTGAACATAGACGCCGAGTTGCTAGGCTGTCGGTTTTCTATCGATTACATTTTGAAGAGTGTGCGACGGAATTGCATGATTTGATTCCGCCAAGCCCGTTTCATCTAAGGACCACAAGACGTACGGCGAAGTGCCACCGGTTCATGGTGGACATCCCATCCATACGCACAAAGCGTTTTGAGAAAACATTCATTGCACGTACAGCTAGAGAGTGGAATTCTCTACCAGAGTCTGTGTTTCCTGTAAGATACAACCTGAGAGTCTTTAAGTCAAGAGTGAATAAGTTACTTCTAGACAAGCGTGCTCCATCTTCGACCACATCATCGCTTACCGTTACCATCAGGTGAGATAGTGGTCAAACGCGAGCCTATCAAACATAAAAAAAAAAAAAGAATTTTTTCCTTCAAGCCCTTTATTTTGATACCCCACATGTGACCTCCATATGGCAGCCACCATACTATTTTTTTTATAATATTCATACAGCCTATGCCACATCGGCAGTCAAACCCAATCTAATCATCATCTTTGCCCTTATCCCATGTTACTTGGGGTCGGCGCAACACGTTTTTTTCTTCCATTCAGTCCTGTCAGCCGTCACGCTATCACTAACTCCCTTTTATTTCATAACACTCCTCACACAATCCATCAATCTTTTCATTGGCCTCACTCTCCCTCTCCAACCATCCACATTTATATTCATAACTCTTTAAACCAATCAAACCCAATCTAATGATACTACATTTTTTTATCCACCCAGCTCTTTTAAAAAAATAAATAAAAAATCGGGTACAGAGAAAGCTCCCGTTGCGTCCCAAACAAATAGACATACCTACACGTAATCTAAAATATCATTACCCTCCTTCAATGGCAGTCAGGTAAAAATATCATCTCCCTGCCCTTGTCCCACGTTACTCGGGGTTGGCGCAACACGTTTATCTTCTTTCATTATCCTCTGACAACCGTGACGCTTACATCCACTCTATTTCTTACTGATACCATTTCTCACACAATCCATATACATATTTTCTTTTGCCTCCCTCTCCTCTAGCCGATACAAAATATCCTGGTATAACTTTTTAGTGAACCTAACAGCATTTTATAAGTATTCCAAATTTTCACAATTGGTAATACTTTCTAAATTAATCTTGCCATTAGGGAAAAGTGTACGAGAAACCCTGAACTTAATGGTTGGAAATCGTAAACATGCAACGGCAAGCGATGAAATGAACTTACGCTCAATGTTGTATTAAATAAATATAAATATAAAACGTTTATTCTCTCATCACAAAGCAGGTACTTAAGGCTATTATTTATGTATACAATCAAAGGACTTTGTGAGAGACTGGTGCTTGAAACAGGTTTCTAAAAGAACCTGAATCTGGTACTGGTCACCAGGTCCCACCCGCGGTTAGCAACCCGCTATGACATATTTTTTTACAGCTTAGATTATAACAATAGTTCAGGAAGAATGAATATTATGATAGTTATTATGAAAAATAAAAAGAGTTAAAAAGATTTACTCTTTTTAACAGACGAACAAAAAAGGAGGAGGTTCTCAATTCGACCGTATATGTTTTTTTTTTCTCTTTCAGTTCTGTATTGGTTCTACAGAGGAGAATTTAAGTCGCGGGAGTGTTCTAAAGAGTCACTGCAGCCCTGGAATGCAAAGGGCAACTTAAGGAACACGGGTGGGCTTGAGTTAATAAGAAACTGATACGCACACTCCACCCCTAGCGGGAGCAGTCATCTGATCATTCCCACCCTCAAAAAACACGAGTGTGCTTTAGACCACACGACTGAAGTAAAACTTCTTTAGCTCCATCTCTTCCGTTCGCCTCGCCTGGCCCTGTAGACAAAGTAACATCGCTTCGTAGCGAAACGATATCTAAATTCGTCATCGTCTCTGAGATATCGATAAACATTTCCTAGCGTTAGCGTTCCTTCGTTATCTTTTTTGGCGATCACGACCGAGGCGAAGGCGAACTCTGAAAGCGCTGCTTCTCTACGCATTTGTATGGGATAAACACGATAGCAATTCGTTTCTTTATGGTTTCGTTACGAATTATAACATTGTCTACCAACTTGCGATAACGATGTCGACAGTCGACTGACCACGTGACTTAGCGCGGTTTATGTCAATCTCATACATTTTAGTCTTTTCTAACTTCGTTATCGTTTTTAAATTGTTACTTTGTCTAAGCTCCCTGATCACACTTTTCGTAACGCTCTCGTCACGCATTCACCAGCTTACTCCGCAAGTCAAGCGTGCGTAAAGAAGTTTTACTCATAAAAAAAAACATACAGAAAATACAGACGAATTGAGAACCTCCTCTTTTTTGAAGTTAAAAAGGGGAGTAATCTAAGCTAAATAAAACGTTTTGCTGCATACGACTATTAAATATAGGTTCAAGTTCTTCTTCCATTAAAATCCTTTGAACATTAAAATTCACCGATTTCACTCAAACTATGACTAACTTTTCAGGAATCACGTTCCGTTGCATCCAACTGAGAGTTATGAAACCAATCAGAATATAATAATGAAAATTATTTTAACACGCGTCTGTTCAAGTGCGAGCAAGATCCTTGAAAATGGCCAGTCACATTTTAACAAGCATAAAATATATCAAGTATGTGGTAACACCGTCTTATATCTAGATTTAAAAAAATATGGCCGGCGGCCATGATGGATGCACTGGTATTCTTAGTTTGAATTTTGAATTTGACGTTACGTAACTGACAGAGCTTTCGAAGATAAGTTGGTTTAAATGTCTCTAGTCCCTGCTTAAAATCGAGTTTATTGAAGAGTAAATGAAACTGATATTGTAGAGGTCATACAGCAGCTGTTCAGTAATCAATTAAGTTTGCTTATCGAACATTTTGCAATCGCAAAAGTATATTATATTTTGTCATTTGAACCTATATCTTACGTATACATACCATATTTAAAAAAAGAAAATAAACTAAAATTGAAAAATAACTTTCACATTTCGGAAGTCGGTGTTTCGCTTTTATATCTTCGTTATTTGACACTGACTTCCGAAATTAAAGTTATTTTTAAGTTAGTGTATTTTCTTTTTTGGAAGTCGGTTGTATTTTTGTATAAAAGTTTTTCATTTTTCTCTTTTTAGTTGTTATACTCCAAAACTAAATATAAAAGTCACGCCAGAATTGATAACCCCAAAAACATGGAACATGGAACTTAAACATACTCGTAATTGGAGGAAACCAAAACGTCATCTGTATTTTAGTCTTATACATGTCTTTTTTCGCTTTTGTTGTTTTTTTTTAAAAAGCGATGAATAGATTTCGATAAAATTTATATGGGATTCTCTTCCGTATAAACAAAATTGAAAATCGGTCTACAACTGACAGAGAAATCGGTTGACATAAAAAAATACATACAGTCGAACATAGAACCTTTTTTCGAAGTTGGTTATAAATCAGTCCCACTCAAGAACTCGATACCAATATAATGGAAATGGTTATTTGTTCAAAAGGAAAGCGACTACCCACCTAATAGTTCCCAATAGAGTTTCACGTAGTTTATAAGGAATCAGTAGGAGTTCTGGAGTGGCGACTGCGTACCGCGGACCATGGACCGATGACCTGCTGAGGGTCGCGGTTAGCCAATGGATGCGAGACGCACAGGACCGGTCGTTGTGGCGACACTTTGGGGGAGGGGGGGGGCATGCCCAGCAGTGGACATCTTTCGGCTGAAATGATGATGATAAGGATGGCCGGTCTTGAACTTGCTTAAGATTTTATGACAAGCTCTTAGATTTTTTTTTAAATAAGCTTTTTAACAGTAACAATAATACCACTACTTAGTTCGATTTTGCAAGTTGTGTTGCAAGGAGTTCCCCCCGCCTATTTTAAATCTATCACATTAATCGAAAATTTTGCAATTAAGTTTTTTTTATGGCATACATAATTTATAAAGACTAATGCAAGTGGATGCACGCATGCATAATGTAGACAACTCCAACGGAAGTAGAAAAGAAAAAGGTTATTATATCAAGTTCTTAACAGTTCGCTACTGTGACGATTGTAGTCACAGCTTAATATTAGCGGGTCTGTACCGGCCTTTAACTGGCAAGTAAGAATGTTGGAGAGTCGATAGATTATTTTAGAAGAGTAGGTGACACATTTTGTTTTATGTCAGAGATAGAAGTTTAACCCTGGCAAGTGGACACAGATGTATTTTTTTTACCATAATTAATATATCATTTAAAAGACCCTCAGCTCGTTTCCTTATCCACCCGTAGCGAGTCCCTTTTCGTACAGTCCTCTCGCAGTCGCCAAGCTACGTGACATCCCCCGGAGCTACGAAGAACGTCCCAGGATCCCTGCAGGCTGTACTGGTGCCTTGGGGTCCTACACTACCTACTCTACCACTACTACTCACATAGACACAGAGAATGGACTGAGTATTCAGGGGAAACATATTCTTTAAAAAAAAACTTTTTTACAAAAAAATAGAACCGACTTCCGAAAAAAGTGCAAAATAACTTTAATTTCGGAACTCGGTGTTCCTGTTTTGTGTCTTCGTTTTTTGACACCGACTTCCGAAATTAAAGTTATTTTGCACTTTTTTCGGAAGTCGGTTCTATTTTTTTGTAAAAAAGTTTTTTATTTTTCACATTTCGTTGTGGTTCCCCATTAAACTGTGTTAACAATTCATAGATATACGATAGCAGCAATCGCGGTTGATTTGCTGTCAATTTTTGAAGAGTTCCGTTGTCTGTCTCCGGAACCCATCATCAGATCTTTTTGAAATTTAAATGGGACCATTTTGGAATAAACCCCTTTCGAACAAAAAAAGAATTTTGCAAATCCGTCAATATATGACGGAGTTATGCCCGAACATACATAAAAAATAAAAAATAAAAAAAAATACAAACATCCGAATTGATAACCTCCTCCTTTTCCGAAGTCGGTTAAAAAAAAACTTTGTCTGTAAGATTACTAACACGAAAACGTATTTTTTTTCTTTTGTCACGTAAACTAAAAAGGAGAAATAAGAATTTCGCGTGACGTCACAGCTTGGTACTCTTTTTACCTAGAAGTGAGGTCACAAGTCCCCTCCTGAACTTTGATGCGCTTTATCTTCCTCAATAATTATTAAATTGATAGATAAAGCAAAAAAATACGTGTCCAACATTTTTTGATTATCTTAAATAACGAACCAAATAGATATTTTTTGTTAAGGAAACATCGCATTCCCCAAATTAAGAAACGTTCATATTCGAGAGGATCGACAAAAATATCCTTCATTTAATTTTCCTTCATTTTGTACCTATTGGGCAGTGATTGTCTCCGAAATGATACTTGAATTTAAACATTTTTTAAGTACGAGATAATTCTCGTACCTACTTAAAAAATGCTACAAGAAACAACCACACTAGAAAGTCAATGCTTTCTAGTATGAATTGAATAAGGGCAGGAAAGTAAGACAGAGATAACTTGAGATAAATAAAAATGGCTCAGTTCATTGTCTTTGCCTACGTATCACTAATTGAGTCTAAAGTGAGGCCCGTTTAACTACCAGTATAAAGTTGCATGTAGACTGCACGCGTTGCAACATCGAATGGCAGGAGACAGCGGTGTCGCAATTTGTTTTTAATTAACACAGTCGTATTGAAAGGTGATTGTATGGAACTTTGCTTTGAGTCTATTACCTGAAACGTCAAAGACATGAGATAGTCTCTCTAGAGAAATTGCAGCCGCAGAGGGTAACGGGGTCCACATAAATTCACCTAGCTGGGTCAGTGTGACGAAATGCGGAAGCATTCCAGCACCTCGACCCAAAGGTAGCCGCAGAACACCGTGGTTTTAGTCAGTAAGAGTCTGACAGACCCCTTCATCTCCAGGGTGGAGGATCCATGAGCATTTCAACACGATAAAAAAAAACGGCTTTGAATGTTAATAGAACTGGGCATCTTTAGTAAGAACAAGACGAAAGCATTGTAAAGCAGCACCAAATACAATATATTAGAAATATACATATTTGGTCTTTATGTGAGGTCTTTACGTGACTTTATGTGTAATAAATATTGATTTATATTAATATTGATTTTTTCTAGACCGACCGGTTTTCCTTGTTAAACGTAATCACTGCATAAAATTAACAAAAAAAAACATTTAACCATGATGCCAGGCAATGTGAGTAATATAAAGGAATATTAGTTTGAAACCTTAAGTAACTATCACTCTAGCCTAAACCAGAACTGTTGCTAAAGCACCTAGAGACCTACATATTGCATCAACCCAATAGAAAACGTATCAATCAAATCACACATTTAAAGCACAAAGAACTGTCAAAAGTCTAGCCTCAGTGCAAGAAATTGCTCAAATCTTCAACTTGTTTTTTGTGTCACGAACTTTCAATACAGTGCCGTCGACTCTCGGGCCTGGTGCTGATCGGACGGCGAGCTTTCAGCGTCACACTGCGGTTTTAAAAAAATCTGATCAGGCAATGACATCAACATTTTATTATGCGCTGGAAATTGTTTTTCGCATTTGGCTTTTTTGTCGCCCCTTACCATCTGGCGCCTAGAGCGACCGCTCCTCTCGTTCTCCAAGGCCAGCTCTGTTCAATAGTCAATAGTGGTCTGATAGGACTGCCGTGCCCAACGCGAAATCCTAATTGGCAGTGGAAAAATGTTCGCAATGTCTTCGAACTTTCCTTGACGGAGAAACTGGTAAAGTTGTCAGTCTAAGTATGGTATTGGTTATGACAGCCGCATATATGCTTAAAAACCAGTTATTATGTTTTCTTTTTAACGCTATAATTAATAAGAAGCTGTAGTTTTATAATTGAGCAACTGGATATGCTTAGAATTATAAACTTAGTATTGTTTGATATAAAATGTTTGGAACAGGGAACTAGGTTTAGAGATAGACCAAGCTTTTAAAACTGCTAACTCTATTTGTGGTGGATCTGGTCTATAAATACTTGAACAGTCGAAACTCCATTCATTCCTTCGGCTGACCACCAAACTTTTAGACATCCAAGCTGTGGCCCTGACACTGGTCCTGTCGAATTTGTTTTAAACATATGTAGAACAGTAGAACTTTAATAGTTGAATATAATAATAATATGATTGATACTGGGTTTTCAGAAATCTTTTTTGGGATATCCGTGTCCTTTTGTCTAATTGTCGCATCTGACATATAAACCTTGAAAACAATCTAAACGTCATGCATTGATTTCAGCAACAATATATTTTTCAACACATTTGCTCAAAAAATGCACTTACGAAGCCTGTATACATCGTTCGAAAGTTCAAAATTACGCACCATACAATTGAACGTGCGGTAAAATAGATACTCTCACCTAAGTACCTATTTTACCGCACGCTCCGTTGTATAGCGGCGTGCGTATCCTTTACGGTTTTTTTTTTATTTACTTATAAAATATATAAGAATTCCACCAAGGAGTTTCGCATTACGAGAAAAAAATATTGGCCGTCACGGGATGCCCAGCAGATGTGAAACATCTATTTCGTGTGTTGTGTTTTTTTGTGTTGTAGTTGTTTGTTGTTTGTGTTGTTGATGGTTGTGGTGGTTGTTGTTGTTGGTAGTGTTGTTGTTGTTGTTAGTTGTGGTTGTTGTTGTTGTTGTTATTGGTTGTGGTTGTTGTTGGTTGTGGTTGTTGTTGTAGTTTGTTTTTTTTTGCTTGTGGCTGGTTGTTGTTATTTGTGGTGGATGTTGTTGCTGCTAGTGTTGTTGTTGTTTTTGTTAGTTGTGGTTGTTGTTTTTGGTTGTGGTTGTTGTTGGTAGAGTTGTTGGTTGTTGTTATTGTTGTTGGTTGTGGTTGTGGTAGTTGTTGTTGTTGTTAGTAGTGGTTGTTGTTGTTGGTCGTGGTGGTTGTTGTTGTTGTTGGTAGTTATTGTTGTTAGTTGTGGTTGTAGTTATTGGTTGTGGTTGTTGTTGGTAGTATTGTTGGTTGTTGTTGTTGTTAGTTGTAGTTGTTGTAACTGCTTGTTGTTGTTATTGGTAGTGTTGTTGTTGGTAGTTGTTGCTGGTTGTAGTTTGTTGTTGCTGGTTGTTGTTGATGTTTGTTGTTGGTTGTTGTTGTTATTGGTTGTATTGTTGTTGGTTGTATTGTTGTTGGTTGTTGTTGCTGGTTGTTGTTTGTTGTTGTTCTTGGTTGTTGTGTTTGTTGTTGTTGTTGGTTGTTATTGTGTTCATTTTTTCGCATAGATGTTTCTAGGGAGAAAGGGGTCGAGAGCGGTGGCGTAGTGGGGGCATCGTGGCACGACGGTGTCATGCCGTTTTTCGTCACGACATTCGAGTCGGTTTTACTGCCAAGCCGTGCCAATAGATGATTCACATCAAAAACAAAAGTTTGTCTCATTGCCTAGTAGGTACTGTTTTCTCGCAAATGTGTTGAAAAACGTTGTATGACACACGTGCGGATTGGTATTTACAAACTCGTGACTATGGTAAGCCCTCGACTACGTCTCGGGCTTACATTCGTCTACTCGTTTGTAAAAACCAACTTACCGCACTAGTATCATAAATAACTATGTCGACGTCTGGATTTTCTCCGACGCCGGTTCTATCGAATTTGTTTGAGATATTTTATAAATTAATTAATTACTGCTCTTGAATCCTGGTTCTGATTTTGGTACTAAAACCCATACCTATACATCTCTATCAACCACAGCAAACTGACAAGCAAATACGAAGTCTTCCAATGTATCTATAGAAATAGTATGAATCACGAGTACCAACAAGATTTTACTTTCATTGGCTCAAGTAGTAACCTCAGTAGCAGTAAACGAGTTATACGAGTAAATACATAGACGATGACCTAATGTAATACGATATATTTATGTAATATATGTAGGCAGTAAGACAATACTCTTTCCGTCTTATGAAATAAATTGACAGCTCAGAAGAGATTTGCGTAAATAAACTGATTATCTGAGAACTGTAAAACATAAAGTTGTTCGATAAGTTTATACTGTGCGGTCGTTTTTTTTTTTTTTTTTTTTTTTTTTTTTTTTTTTTTTTTTTTTTTTTTTTTTTTTTTTTTTTTTTTTTTTGGGGGGTGGGAAATCATCCAATGACTTCTTCCGCTCTAGGGTGGAGCGGAAGGGTGTGTCAGACTCTTACTGACTAAAACCCACCCCTGTTCCTCCCTGCCTCGAGTGCCCGGGGGCGAGGTAACTCTTTCGAATTTATCCTCCACCCCCGGGCAGAAAAGAAAGTGATGTATAGGTGGACTGTGTTTTCGAACCCACATGCTGTTCGTCGTCAATCCAGCATCAAACCGCTAAGCCACAAGAACTTACTGTGCGGTCGTAGGAGCTCGATTAAGACATACATAAGCAACGAGGTAAGGTACCGTGGGATGAATGAACTTACTAAGTAGGTAGGTACGTCCTTATCGGAATTCGTACTATGTAGTATTAGACATTGTCTATCCTTATACCAATTTATCTGGGGTGGACGCAATGGGGTGAATGAGTGATGGCCCAGTGGTACCACCGCGACTTACAAGTTGTAAGTTTTGGAATCGAATCAAGGTAGGCACTTTACTTTATGTAAATTATTCCATCACCACTGCTTTCAAAACGGTGAAGGAAAACATCGTGAGAAAACCGTGTCCTAGAACCAAAACTTCGAAGACATGTGACATCCACCAACCCGCATTGGGCCCGCGTTGTGGATTACCCTCTCACAGAGAAGAAGCCTGTGCTAAAGCAGTGGAAACTTATTAGGCTGATAATACTTATTATATTTTATGCGAAGCAATTTGCATCGCAATAGCTTTACCCTCTTTAAGAGCCATATAATTTTTCACACCATGTCGTTTATTTCCAGTCACGGTGCGATGTAGTAGTAAAGATAGTATTTTTGGTCGAGGTCAAAACTAGAAAGAAACCCCAAATGAACTACCAGGTAAACATAATATCAAAGATGCTGTAGTTTTATGATAATTTAATTAAATTGTCTACGTCAGAGAATTTAATTAAATAAAAAATAGTAAAAAAAAGTGTTTGTATCTACGCACGTGAGAAGTTATAATTCTTTGGCTTAACAAGATAAAAAACCCAGACTATCACAAAGTTTACAAAAGGAAAACAATCATCATTCTTCATGAACCACAGTCTATAGCTAACTTCAGGGTGTCGGTTCTAGCTAACTTCAGAGTGTCGGATTTTTGTGCCGGTGTGCGCGCGCATTGTAAAAATTTACTCCCATCATTTTTCCCTAACGCTAATAAATCTTATTTTTACTATGGGTTTCTCATAGCCAGAATTAATGAATTTTATTTATTTATTTAGTAGAACATTTCACAAGGACTAAAACCTCTTATCTCTAGCACATATTACATTACCTTCTAGATAGTACGCTTCATCAAATGAAGATGAGTGACATCAATTGATCCCACGGTGTCACGGCTCCGCTCCACATTCGATACTTGTTTTATGGCAGCAGCTTCACCTCTAGCATAAATAATATATACGATGTTGTTTATGCAATTGTTAAGGTTAGGTGTTTGTAAGACGCTGAAGCGATAACCGGAGCGGAGGAGTAAAATAAAGAAACATTTATTGCAAACACTAAAGCATCATAACATTAAAAACACAAGGTCTCATTACATCGTATCAGATGGTTTCAGTGTGGCAAAAGGATTGAGCAAAAGCATGAGAATGTCATGAGCCTGTTGAATACCCACCTGTATTTTGGGAGCTTCTTATAGAGTCCATAACTGAATAAAAAAAGACAATTCTGCATGCGCATATTAACACACCAACCACCACTACCAACCAATCACCACCACCACCAAATTTCACTTCAGGATAGGTACAGAATAATCAGCCTATAATATTCCCACTGCTGGGAAAAGGCTTCACTGGAGTCTGTGAGAGGGTGCCGGCCATAATCCACCACGGGGGCTCAATGCGGGATTATAGGTGTCACATGTCTTCGAAGGACATTATTTTAGGACATGCCGGTTTCATTACGTTGTTTTCCTGCAACCAAAACAGGAGGATTAATTATAATGTATTACAATACATTACAATACATTATAATTAAATTAAAGGATATGGCAATAAGGTAAAGTGTAATTTTTTGCGGAGCTAAGATATTTTGCATATTTCGTGTTATTACCGTGACCGCATTTTCAAGTTTGCTTTAGAAAAAAATTGGAAACGCAGAGGCACACGCTACTCATATCAGAGTAGACTGCAATGCCCTAAGGCGTGTATGGACATTAAAACCCATAAAGCATCATCTCATTATCATAAATATTTATGACGAAAATGTCAAGGATCAAAAAACCAAACCTACATCGAAAGTCTAGGCCAAATAAGATCTAACTCATCATAACTATTGTCCAAACTCCATATACGATCAAAATCCCTGACATTTGGCAATAGGACCAGACAATAAAAACATAAACAAATTATATCAGACATAAGTATCTAAAATTCTATTCATCTGATAAAAATTATGTCATCATCTTCATTTTAGCCGAAAGAATTCCACTGCTGGAGATAAAGTCGTCTTTGATGCATCGCTATGGCCACTGATCTTCTGCTGTCTGAATTGAGTGGATTTCTACGACTTTACCAGGTCATCGTTTCACCTTTAGAAGCTGCACATATAGTCCTCCTTGAAGAACACCACAACTTTCTGGTTCTCCACTGTCCGCATCCAGTGGATTCTCGCGACCTTCACCAGGACACCGTGTCACCTTATGAAGGGCCTTCCCACACTGCGCCATAAAGTTATGTAAAATGTCAATATTTTGATTTCTTTTCACACGCTAAATGTCATGCAATGTGATGCAGCCCTGACGTCATCAGTAAGTAGGTCCATTTGAACCAGTTTTTTGTACAATCGATGGCAGATTTTAAGTCAAGTTCCCATTGCGAAATGTTCAAAGGAACCGTTCACTTCGAGACGTAACTTTAGAGGTGATAATACTGTACTCGAGTGTACTCGCGACTTTGGTCGTGAATAGGATTTTGTTAAGTAAAAGAGCTGCTCCATCGATCGCCTTGTCGTGTAAGGAAAGGTGGAGGGCACAAGAGGGCGAGGAACTGCTCAGGGGTCGTGGATAAATTCGAAACAGAGTTACCGCACTCAGGGCAAGGAAGGAACAGGGGTGGGTTTTAGTCAGTAAGAGTCCGACGCGCCCACCTGCTCCAACCAAAGCGGCAGAAGTCATAGGATGATTTCCCAACCCCAAAAAAAAAGAACGAGGGCTAGGAAGGTCACCTTTGCGATGGACCGAGGTTTGCTGTAGGTGGTCCCTTGCACGAGTGAGAGCCAGCAGAAAAAAGTGACGAAGGATCTCCAGAGGTCACTACGAGATGACCACGACCACTCTGACAAGAGTGTCACAACAAAGAAGAAGAAGTGCAATAGGCTCACTCGATTCTGTCTAGTCTTGTGTAAGACTAGCACTAGATGAGAATGTATCAAAAGACCACTGAAAGGTATGCTTCGATTTAGAAACGGACACTGTATATTCGCCCGGGGTTATAGCCGAGTATGGCCCAAAATGGACAGTATGGGGACCCGTTAAATAATGGCGAGACGAGCTAGACATAACAATTGATATGTGGTCTACCCATACCTGAACATAAAAATCCGGAAGTCATAGGGACCTTCGCATTGTAGTGGTGCAAAGCAAGCTGACAGTAATAAGTAACGCAGATGCTACAGTGATATTACTAGTTTAATCGTAAAGGAAACTATTCAGCTGAAGCAACACACGGCAGACTGTCAATACCAGGGCAGCTCTATTATTTTTAATCTATAAGTAGTTGGTATGTATCACTACACATACCAACTACTTATAGATTGAGAATAACAGAGCTGCCCTGTGTTTAGTAACAGTAAGTAGTAAAAGTATTGTATTGCTAATGGGAACACGACCTAATTAATTCCTTTAAACAAACCTTAGACAAATGATCAAATAAAATAAGAGCAACATTTAAAACGCAGATAAGATTTCAATGCCTCTCTTAAATTTTAGATCTTTCTATAACTATAAAGGTTTAGGTATCAAGTATAACAACAGACTCTATGAACATTTATTGTTCGTTTATAACAAATATGCACCAAAATTTAATTTAACAGTCCTAAGAACACAATGGTATGGCAAAATGAACCAGACGTACATACAGACATATTATATCAGCTTTAATACGAATATATTCAACATTTCTGCATTTCTGATAGTTATCTTGAGGTCCGTTTTTAATTAATTTTAATTGTTTACTGTTTTCGGGTTTTTTAGCAAGGAGGAAGTGATTATTAAAAAGTGACCGGACCAGATAAGTATTATGGAATACGCGAACAAGAAGAAATGAATTTTTAGTAGCTGTGAAAACAGACGCGTCTCAATCGTCATCACTATTATAACTTATCTCTGGTAGACAAATAGGTCTTCCGCAAATTGCGCAGCTTCACTTAATTTTCTACCGTGCCCAGCATCCAATCTGTCAATTACTCCTACTTGAGATCTTTAGTCCCCAAAAAAAATAAACTATGGGTAGACCATGATGAATGTATGGCAGGCTAAAGAGGCACTTCCATCCATTGATGGCCGTTTCATGAACCAGGCCCTACGACTGACTAAATAAGTCCTTTAATAAGCACTTCTCTGTCAAAGGAGTTACAGACAGCCCGAAGCTGCATGGAGGAGAACGAGACAGCAGCTCATCTGCTTCTAAACTGCCTACTGGTCGCTGGATAGAGGGCAAAGTACTTCACAAACCCCGGTAACCTCCGCGATATAGTCAGTAACGCCAGGGCGCTGCTGGCCTTCCTTGAGGAGCTGGGGTGTATCAAATAACGAACCTGTGCCACCCGTACGCAAAATTCGCACTTTGGACGCGAAGTTGCAGATACCTGCCCGATGTAAAAAACAATACAATAGTACTTAAAGTAAAATGGCACCCAATCTGTGCTTAAACCAATTCTCAGTCTCCACCCTAATGATTGCTAACTTATTATGTGCGAGATCGCTCGAAGGAACAATGCTCGTTGGCCATAGGTCTTTTGGGAAACATAGCTGACCTACTGCCTCTTCCACTTTTTTCAATTACGAGTATGTCCTTAGATTACACTTGTTCCTTAATTTTTGTAACGACATTAACTACCTCATTCATTAGCATAAAAACCTTCAGTATAAGTATTTTTTGAAGCTCTTCAAGAGCCGTTTTTTCACAACATTTTGTATGTATATGTAGTCTAAAAGTTAGCCTAGTCATCTATTCCATGTTTATCGTATTCTCCACAATCTCCACCTAACTCATCAAGATATTAGAAACCTCATACATTAGAAACCTCATTCGAATACGGTAGGTTAGTAGCTCTACAAAAAAAAAAAACAATAACACCAGCTGTGCCCACATTAATTGCAATCACTCTCGCAACATGATTATCATTACACACTGCATAGTTTTGATCTTTTTTCTTATAGCAACCCACTCCTAATTACATTTATGTAATAAAACTTATATAACTCGCACATATATCATAAACATACCATTGGTAAGTAGAACTTGGTATTGGTATTTTTAAATTATATTTCTTTCCTATGTAATGATAGAGTTTGAAGCAATGTTGCGATATTTGGGGCGTTTGCTTCGGTATGCACTAGGTAGCCTAATAGATTATTAGCTAATGTAAGATCTTCTTTGAGATAAAGAAGAATTTAAGTGAATATAATCTTGTCTGAGATCTTTTTGATCGCTAAGTAATCTAAATACATCGAGAATCTATCATCAACATTGTCCAAAAGAGGAGCTAAAATCAACCCCTGTGCAAACCGACACTTACATTAATATTCTATATCCTTTTGAAGAGAACTTCCTCCACTCCAGGATCTTGCTCGACTCAGTCAACATGATAACAGAATAAACATCTCAAATCGAGAACGAAAAACAACTCGGGCTGAGTAGAGGTTGAGCCGAATGGAGGTTATGACTTAGAACCATGACAAATTATGAGAGCGCCCACAACACATTACTACATGTTTTTTTTATCGCTATTATTATAGTACCCAAATTTTGCTACTTTAGCATCAAAACATTAATCATCTTAATCAAACGATTGATTCTCTTCAAAGCTGCCTTGATTAGTTACTTAATACCTACATACATACATAAAATATATCAATTATGTGTAGATGGTCCTAATTGGTGAAGCCAGTCGGGCAAGTTCATCTTATGCAACTAATTGCAAGGTCCGAGTCTGAGACAACGCCTTTCATTCACCTGTTCTAACCAATGATTTGGTGCAATGTTTTATTATTAATGCATTTTAATTTATCTTTCGGTTAATTTGTTCTTTGATACTTATGTACACCCGTATTTCTATAACTAGCTAGCCATATACTTAATTTATATCGGGTGTAAAAAGACAGTTTCCGAAGCCGAAAGCCACATTTCCTACCCATTATTCGGATATTTTTTTTCCATTAGACTCTGGGAATGCACTAGTTCTGGAGATATTGAAGGTCAAAGTCGCTATTTTTGTTGTCGCAAGCAATTTTTTTTCTATAGATAAGGCATTATAGGTGTTAGTAGACTTGTTTTCATCAACAACAGCTGTTATAGGTATTCTATCTTTGCAAGTTAGACTATGATTGCAAACTACTATGACTCAGCCAATCCGAGAATAACTTAATTAAAAAGCCCATATTTCTAATAAGAAATGGAGAACCGACGATGTAACCTATATGAAGCTAGCTTTGACACAATCAGAAAAAGGAAGATATATATGTAAAGGATATCGAAGTTTTCCTTTTGTGTATGAGGACGAAATAGGCGAGATACATCACTAGATAGTATAAATCAAAGTCAGTTGCCGAGTCTGTCTGTTTTTCCTCTAACTCATCCTAATTTTTTTTTGCGGTTTTCACTAAAACAAAGAGCAATAAACAAGAAAGGTTTGTGTCATTGATTTACAAAAACTTTTTTGTATATCAATGGTTTGTGTGTATAATTTGTACCCGTGTGGAGCCGGGGCGGGTCGCTAGTAATCGAATAAGCCCCATCTTTCTAGATGCTTCGTCGCTACTTGCTAGTTAATAAGCCCTTTCATTCCAGATGCTTCGTCGCTACTTGCTAGTTAATAAGCCCTTTCTTTGTAGATGATTCGTCGCTACTTGCTAGTTAATAAGCCCTTTTTTTCCAGACGCTTCGTCGCTACTTGCTAGTTAATAAGCTTCATCTTTCCAGATTCTTCGTTGCTACTTGCTAGTGAATAAGCCCTTTCTTTCCAGATGCTTCGTCGCTACTTGCTAGTTAATAAGCCCTTTCTTTCCAGATGCTTCGTCACTACTTGCTAGTTAATTAGCCCTTTTTTTCCAGATGCTTCGTCGCTACTTGCTAGTTAGTAAGCCGTTTCTTTCCAGATGCTTTGTCGCTACTTGCTAGTTAATTGGTGTACTAGAAAAAGTAACTGCATTAATAATTAAATGTTAAATAATAATTTGTTGCTACAATGAGAGGGTTTGCTACATGCTTCTGTCTGTGGATTTAGGTGTGATTCTGGACGACAAATTCACATTCGAGGCCCACATTGCTCATATCACCAGTAAAGCATACAAGTCCCTAGGATTCGTTATACGTAACAGCAAGCAATTTAATACTCCACTATCTTTAAAAACTTTGTACTACTGCTATGTAAGGAGCATATTAGAATCCGCAAGCGTTATATGGCGTCCATTTTATAAGAAATATATTGAGCTTATCGAGTCTATACAACGGAAATTTATCAAGCATTTAAATTACAAGGCTAAAGCTGGCATCTTAAATTACCCGGACTCCTGTCGATACCACAAATTAAATACTCTGGAAGAGACACGACAGATAAATGACATGATGTTAATATACGACGTACTTAATAATAAATTTGACTGCCCACAATTGCTCTGCAAAGTTAACTTTAACGTCCCACTTAAACGTACTAGACATACGAATCTGTTAGCTGTTCCTTCGGCTGCCACTAATTATATGAAGATGTCACCTTTCTTGCGACTACCAGCATTATATAATGCCAAGTTTCCAACACTGGACCTCTTCAATATCACTCGGAACCGTCTTAAAAAAGAGATCACCCTTATGTTAGACCAAACACGAGAGGCCCAGTTACGCCTGTAGTGCCAGTTAGTCATACATACACACATCATCACACACATCCACAGAAACCCACACCGTACAAATACACACACGCACACACTATACATACTTCATGTCACTCTCTTCTATGCTTATTGTTTTATCTGTGTACTTCGTAATTGGCGTATTGTTTTGAATTATCCAATTTATGTTTACTTATTGTCAGCTGTGAAGCTACCTTCTATAAATAAATAAATAAATAAATTTTACACCCATTTCGGACTATATTTAAATAAGTAGCGCAGTCGGCGCACATAACAAGTATGTAGCCTACTTAGAACCTAAAGCTTCTTGCGGTGTGATTTGTGAAAGTATCATAATTATGCAGAGATATACAGCCTTATTCATAAAACTCGCTATCCCATAGATATTCTTGGTTTAAAAAATTTTTTGTTTTATTAATTTTGGCTTCGCACGGTTTGTGCATTTAGCCAGGGTCAAGTTAAGATGTATTTAGTTTTAGATACAGAATACTGTCATTTTTTCCCATTAGAACGCAGATGTGTAACACATTCTAATGTTTTTGCAGTATTTCACAGCAAATGTATCGAGTCAGTGTTCTCAGCAAGCTTCACTGAGGTAGTCAATACTACAATAAAATTCTCAGGTACAATTTACCGAGATCACGTTTTGCGTAGACACTTTTTTTTGTGGGGTGGGAAATCATCCAATGACTTCTCCCGCTCTTTCGTGTCAGACTCTTACTGACTAAAACCCACCCCTGTTCCTTCCTGCCCTTAGTGCCCGGGGGCGAGGTAACTCCTTTTCAGAAAGCTACCTTCAGGGTGTCGGTTTTTTGTGACAGTGCGCGCGCGTCGTAAAAATTTACTCTCATCATTTTTCCCTAACGCGCCAAAAGAAGTATAACTTCAAAAATTCGCGGAATTTCAGAGCTCAAGCCAATTTTAAATAATAATCCTTTCGATAGAACTCAGTCAAGAAAAGAAGGATAGATGAGGGTGGAAAAGTACTGACTAATAATAATTTGAAGGAGATTTTGTCCACTAAGCTGTATACTATGTCTTTGCCACTAAGCAGCTGAAATTGACAGATGAGACGTACGCTGCCTTGAATGAAAACCCCTGAAGGTAGCTAGAACTGACACCATGAAGTTAGCTGTCGTACGCCAAAGAATTATAACTTCTTACGTGCGTACATAAGAACACACACTTTTTTTTATTAAATTATTGTGTCTACTGCAAATCATCAATGGATGCCGTTCCATGGCCAGCGAAAGTAATAATCTAAAACGGCTTAAGAAAAAAATTACGTGACCTATTTTAGAACTAAAGATTTCACCGGATCATTCACCACGCAACCAGGAAGTTCAAAAATTGAAACCCACTTTATTTTGGTAAACTACTACATACCACTAAATTATTAATAATTCCGATGACATAAGAACGCATAAAGAAAACTAATTAACTCTACTTAAGACTGTAACCTTTTTAATGAAGTATTTACATTAACTCACGACTTAACTACTCACTTTAACTCAATTACCATATTTTCATAAATAATTCTGGTACTTTACGGATTTATTGTGACGTTTGAATTATATTAACATACATTGTATCTGATGTCTTGTAGTTCTCTCTGTCCATTCAAAGGTTGTCTGGTAGACATCGCTGTCAGCGATAAGACCATCATTGTACCCATAGATTTTTAAGTTCGTGTATAAAGTTGTGTCACTTTTGTTAGTGTACAGTAATTTATATCTATCTTTTTATCTGCACCTACCGACCGTTTTGATTCATTTAGTCAGTAATCTCCAGTATCACTTGAGCCTAATGCTAAGAGATGTGGTTGACGATGGTATGTAATGTGTAATGCTCTAATGAGCAAGAGTGATGGCCCAGTGGCAACGGCCGCAACTTACAAGTTGTAGGTTGTGAGTTTGATCCAAGGCAGACGCTTCACTTTGTGTATATAAATTATTTCATCACCACTACTCTCAAAACGGTGAAGGAAAACATCGTAAAGAAAACGGGACGTCCTAGTAACAAAACTTCAAAGACATTTGACATCTACCAACCCGCATTTGGCCCGCGTGGTGGATTACGACCCACACCCTCTCACAGAGAAGAAGCTTGTGTCCCACCAGTAGTGGGAACACTATAGGCTGATTATGCCATGCTATGATCTAATGAGAGTCACGGGAATCCGCTGAATGCGGGTAGCACAAGATCAGTCGATGTGGCGACGCTTACGGGAGACAGTGTACAGTAGTGAGCCGATGATGATGGCGAACCTGAAGACTCCCAAGTTATGGATATCGGGAAAAACACATATTAAGACACAATTCTTAATGGAGCTAGTCCTACAAAAGCGACTTACGACGTACGAATACAGGTGGCGATATATATGTAGATGTTTATAACCTTAACGGATCGACGCTTTTGAAATGTGGTTCTAGCACCAGCTGCTAAGGATTCCTTGGACAGCCCACCGCACAAACGTCTCGGTCCATAAAGAACTCAAACTAGAAAACACCCAACATCTGTCTTTTATTAATCTATTGTATAAATTGAACTTAAAAATGTATAAATGCAACATTTTGTAAACTCTGCAATCCCATTATGAAATAAACTATATTATTATTATTTGTCTACACGTGTTGTGAGATATATTGGCGATATCGCACGAAGAGGGGCCAACAATTTGGAGAGATTAGCAGTGACGGGAAAGGTCGAATGTAAAAGACCCAGAGGGTGAAGCCCGAAGAGATGGTTAGACCAGATCTATGAACAGCTGGAATTATCTGTTGGCGCCGCCCTCGACCGAGCGTCGACGGACCGGACCATTTGGAGGCAGACAATTGATGGTCGAAAAGGGAGTCAAGATCCTCAGTAATGGGGGAACGATTAAGAAGAGAGAGAGAAATAACCTCAACAATTTCCCATGGCATCTTACTTACCTATACATAACCAAGTTGATTTACATTAACTTGGTCAGTTTAATAAAGTCCTACTTTTTAAACACAGGCCAGTGTATTTCCGGCAAGAAAGTGTTTCAGTTCATATTCTCATTAATTAGTTGTTTTATAAGACTGTTGTTATGCATATAATTTTATTCAAGTCTCTATATCTTGTTGAAATGTGTTTTGGTATCAGATATGACAATATTGTGGCAATAATTAGGTTTTGAAAGAAAACGTTCGCTGTTAAGTCATACTCAAATGAAATGGCGCAATATGAAAGTCTTGTGAAACTGGTACATGGAGTATCTTCTAGCAGGGTAAAACGATGGAAACAAAACTGAGAAGGTACGGGCACGGGATGCGCCGCCCTGACGATTACGTAGTAAAGAAATACTTATCATGCACAACACGAAAACGACAAAGAAGAAGACCCTTAACGATGTGGTTTACGAGTGTCCAAAAGGACAAGAAGAATATGTCCCTTACAATGAACGATACTGAGAACCGCACAAAGTGGCGCCGCATGATAAAGAAAGCCGTCTCCGTGTAACGGGAAAATGGCGAGGACAAAGAAGAAGAATAGAAGATATTCTTCTTTTTTTGTCCTCGCTATTTACTCGCAAGGTATTTTTTTCTGAAACTGGAACTGAAAGCTCCGGGCATATAATTCTAAAATGAATTGTAATAACCATGTGGATAGAAGAAGAGAGATAGGGAGGGCAAAGATATGGATTGTATAAGTAACGATTTGAATGAAAAATTATCCATTGGCAGCCTGATGGTTGACAGGACGAAATGGAAGAACAAAACATGAGGCAAGGACAGAGAAATGATGAGATAAACCTATTAGCAGAATGATGATAGATCCCTAGTAAATTTATTGTACTCGTATATAATATTTTCAGTCTATTCTCAATAAACTTTTTTGGCACGGCCTATAGCGTTAACGTTTGGATGATTTTAACAAATGAGATATCATAAGATTGGTCTTGACTGCCGAAATGACATACTGGTTATATTACGAGTATGATGAATTTTGAAAAAAAAAAACAAACCACCATGAGGTAAACCTACCTTGTATTTTGGGGGGAGGGGTATCAAAATGAAGAAAGAGCTCGAGGAGACAATTTCAAAAGTATAAACTACAAAAATTTGCAAATTTTCAAATAACCCGTTTTGAAGTGTTTTTTTTACAAGCGTTACTTACAGCTGAGCCTGAGGTTCTACACCCGATTTCCGATCGGATAGTGTTAGTGGGTTTTGCCCATCTGAAATTTCTCAGTAGCAGCCCGGAGAATAGATTCGTGCCCGGTAGATGGCAATAGGCTCCTCGCCTCTAAATATAACTGGTATAAGTATATTAAAGCTACACTGGTATGATTTTATCACACCAATATTATAAAGGCGAAAGTTTGTGTGAAGATGTTTGTTATTTCTTCACGCTCAAACGGCTGCATCGATTTGAATGAAATTTGGTATGTAGAGCTTATACCCTGGATTAATACATAAGCTACTTTTTATGTCGGTCTACGGTGAAACCGTGGGGCGCAGCTAGTGTTAGATTTAAAAAAACATACTTAAACAGCCATCAATCAAGTTCCACAATAAGGAATAAGACAAACGTTTAAACACGGTCTCGCGTCATGAAATATAACAGATTAAGTAACTGTACAGATGAATACTTCGTAATAGTTATGAGCAGCGAATATCTGTAACGTAACGTATAATAACAGCACAAGTTTATGCATTATGCGCTCGCGGACTTGTAATCATTCATCATTGATTTTATACACTTCCAGATCTTTTAGGTAGATCGTAGATTGTTTGTAGGACTATAGCTTATGTAACGAGTAGCTTGGAATTAATTATTTATGAGCAGCTATTCTAAAACAGAACCACTTTTCAAAATAACAGTTGCGGATGCAGGCACAGGCAGTGTTACCAGGAACGCACAGGGCAAATAAAGGAACACGGATAGGTGGTAAGAGTCTGCCTCCCCCTCCCGCTTCACGCAGAGCGGGAGAAGTCATATGACGATTTCCCACCCACAAAAAAAGGCAGTAGATGACGCATCATGGCAGCTATTCTGCCAACCATAAGCTATAATGTTATCTGACAAAATCACATTTTGAGTTACGCACAAAAAAAAACAGCGTGAATTACATAGAAATCGAGGGAATTAACGGTATTCGTAACAGAGTTACCGCTCTCCTGGGCACTCAGGCAGGGAAGGAACAGGGTGGGTTTTAGTCAGTAAAAGGCCCTCCCGCTCCACCAACAGCGGCAGATGTCATTGGATGACGTCCAACCCCAAAAAAAAAAGTAACTTAACGGTGTTTTTATTTATTTATCTTGGAATCTATTGATAGTAAAAAGTACTGCTTAGACAGATCGATAGACAATTTTTTACTGATTACCGTGGCATCAAAAAACGAAAACCCACCAAATGTCAGAAAACAGCAGTCAGTGGTGGATAACGGTCCATTCCCTCTCCTAGAGAGGAGGCCTGAATCCAAGCAGTGAGAACATACTTGGGCCTGCGGACGGCGAGTTGTGGGTAGCTCGCCGTCCGATCAGCACCTGACCCGTGAGTCGACGGCTCGTAGTGTTCCACGCGCGCCTCAAAGACTTGTCAGCAAATCATGACGGCGCCCGTCATGGCCGATGCCTGCCCCGGGCTTGTGGATAAATTTGAAACAGAGTTACCGCGCCCATGGGCACTCAAGGCAGGGAAGGAACAGGGGTGGGTTTTAGTCAGTAAGTCTGACACGCCCTCCCGCTCCACCCAGAGCGGCAGAAGTCATTGGTTGATTTTCCACCCCACAAAAAAAAAAAAAAACAATGAGAACATTATAAGGCTGATTATTTTATGCTCGAACTAGACGTTTGTATTTTACATACAGAAAACAGTTGTCATCCGTAACTCTCAGTTAAACCTAAATTATCGGTTGCCTGTAATCTGAATACCTAATACGGTAGCTGTATTGTACGTTCACTAAACAAAGGTGCAGTTTTGTAGCAGTAATTATTTTGAACCGCTTATTCTTAACTGGTTTTACCACGTGACCTATGATCCTTTAGCTTTATTTATAAAACTATCTAACCATATGCTTAGTTTAAACACTGATTAGCGGATTCTAAACTCAAGATAACATACTCCTCATTCATTAAACTCAACTCTATAAACTTAGGACAAAACCACCTTTAAATGATAAGTCAGCACTTTACCACCCACATTTATTATTCTGGGTAGAAAATGTTGAAATAGGATTCAGTGTTTAAACTAATGATTTGGTATTTTTTAGGGTACCGAAAGTCTGTCTGTCTGTCCGTCTGTCCGTCTGTCACAGCCAATTTGCTCCGAATCTGCTGCACCGATAGAGTTCAAATTTGGTACAGACATGAATATCTGTGACCCAAACATGGACGTGTACCCTAAAGAAATTAATTTGGAATGTGGGGGTCACTTTTGGGGTGAAAATCGGAAAATTAAAAATCAAAGTTTCTCAAACTGTGTGGTGTGACACATCAAATGAAAGGGCGCTTTGTGAGAGTCTCGAATATATTTTTTTTATAATTTTATAATATATGATTTTGAAGTTATTAAGAAAAATGACCATTCTCCCTCCCCCTTATCTCCGAAACCACCGTGCCTAAAATATTGAAAAAAAATACAGAAAGTAGTTCTTTACTTATACAGGAAAACCTATAAGGTGGAGGCAGTTTAGAAAAAGCCTGAAAAAAATATGATTTGTTCGGAACCCTTTGCGCGCGAGTCCAATTCGCTCTTGGCCGGGTTTTTTTTATAAGTTCATTATCTAGTTATATAGTGCAGCTTTCGAATATTTCCAAAGACATACTCGTATAACCAAGTTTAGGTAGTAGGTAATTCAACTGTTTGTGAAGGAGCTCAGTGATATGTAGGTACAAAAATCGTTAGAATTTTAAGTAATAACAATACGGTGAAGTTACGAGTATAAATATTGTAAAATTAATTTTAAATACTTATGTTTAACTAGCTTCTGCCAGCGGCTTCGTACGCGTGAATTAAGTAATTCCCCCGTTATAACTTCAAATTTGATCATCACGTTTCATACAAACTTTAAACCCTAACTTACTCTTAGACTCCCCTACATTATAAAAGGAAGCCATGTGCAAAATTTCACGTTCCTAGTCCCAGTAGTTTCGGCTGTTCGTTGATATGTCAGTCAGTTTCTCCTTTTATATATAGGTACTGCTCGCCTTAAGAAAATGCCATATTAAAAATCTCAAAATTCTCTACCTTCCTGATTTTAATATTGATTTAAAAAAGAAAAAAAGAATTTGTAAAAGCTATTAATATAACAATTCATATCAAATTTAGCTATTAATTTTAAAATGGAGGTTTTATCTAATAATGATAAGCTCGCATTTGAACCTATCTTAACTGATGGTAACCGATGACGTTGTAGCCATTGGCGCACGGTTGCCTACAAGTAACCTATTCATTGTTTACTCATAGAATACCCCCTCTTTATAGCTATCAAGAAACACAGTGTGTGTGTGTCCACTCCTTACCTATACACACAATGAAAGAATTCCCGAAACGACTTTTTGCGAAAATTATGTCACAGAATTCAGTATGCATACTCAGGTTTAAGTTCCGCAGAAGGCGGTTATGTACCTACATAAAGTTAGATCAATGACCTCGGTGACCTAAATGACTCCAAAGTAGAACGTCCTTCATCTCTTGTTTTCCATCTCCTCAAGATCATATCCGTAGGCCATTTAAATAATACTTATTATGATATTATCCTTATTGTTTTGTTCGTTTTATTTAAGCCATTTCCCACTTACGTCTGCGGTAGACATAAAAAAGTGTCTACCCACTTTTGGTGTTCCCCAAGGCTCCATCTTAAGCCCACTATTGTTTTTGCAATACAGCTTTCTATATCTGTATATTTTTATATCCCATTTTTTTCAAGTGCCGGGCGATAGACAAAGGCCTGTTATAAAATTATTGGGGCTAAACATTCTGCTGTTGATGATCGATTTTATTTCACTGCCAATTTTTAAACTGTTATGAAACAATAGGGAAACTTCTACATTCGTTATCTATCAACCGAGGGCAAAACGATGACGGCAGTTATCCAGTAGGTACATTTGTTTTACCCTCTGTTGATCTAAGTGTTATTACCTGTTTATGTAATAAACAATAATAGGTCCTAATAAGGTTCCACCTACAGGCGTCGTGCTTACTACATTTAATTATAGGCGTGTAGAAAGTGCGCCCGCGTCGATTCCGGCAGCCGACGCCAGCGCCGGCGGAGAAGGCCGGAACTAACATTGATAGATGCGATCTTCTTGGACTATGTACATTGTATAATCATTGTTTATGCTTTAATTTATTGTTTGAAGAGTTACGAATAAATGATAGGCATCAAAAGAACAATGGTGAGGGCTTTGCTGGGAGTTACTCTGCGTGATCGAATCAGAAATGAAAAGATCCGCAGTTTTCCGCATACCAAAACCTCCTAGTCTCTACTTCGTAAACCATTTGTCATCTATCATCATCAGTAAATCTTCCTTTTATGCAAACACATTACCTGAAGCAAAAAGCATAAAGTAGTATTCTGAAGCAAAAAGTCAAGTAAAAAGTAGGTACCTAAAGATAGATAGGTATACAGAGAAGAAAAGCTTTTTCAAAAACGACGAAAAAATAACTTACTCCAATTTTGCCCTCAAGGTGCCTTTGACCACTATTTTGTATCAAAATTAGAGCACAAGACTTACTTAGTCTTAGTAGTTGGATACAAAACGCACCAAATCGTAGATCTGTATGGCGAAGAACGTACTCCATGAACACTCGTTAAATATAGTCTCGGTTTTCGTATCCCAAAAACACACCCTTAGCACAGATAATATAATACTAGCATACCCATAGGGTAGAATAAACTCCTGCCTGGGGTCGCTAATAAATTCGTAATAGAGTTCCCGCGGCCCATGGCACTCAGGCAACTGAAGGAACAGGGATGGGTTTTAGTCAGTTAAAGTCTGACACGACCTTCCGCTCCACCCAGAGCGGGAGAAGTTATTGAATGATTTCACAACCCCACAAAAAAAAAGTGTGTGTGTACTTATGTACGCACGTAAGAAGTTATACTTCTTTGGCGTAACAAGATAAAAAACCAAACTGTCACAAAGTTTACAAAAGGAAAACAATCATTATTCATGAACCACAGACTATAGCTAACTTCAGGGTGTCGGGTTTTTGCGACCATCATTTTTCCCTAACGCGCCAAAAGAAGTATAATTTTAAAAAAAGGGTGGAATAAACTGAAAACTAAATTGATGGGATCGCAAATACTTAATCAGCCTATAACTTCCCTACTGCTGGGACACAAACCTTCTCCCTGTAAGAGAGATTGGACCAGACGTGGACTCAGGTCCAATCCGTAACACGGGCCCAGTGGTGGTACCCGGGCCTGCGGACGGCGAGCAATGGGTAGCTCGCCATCTGATCAGCACCAGGCCCGTGCGTCGACGGCGCGTAGAATTCCACGCGCGCCTCAAAGAGATTAGTGTCAGCCACCACTGACGGAGCCCATCGTGGCCGGTGCCTGCATGCCTAGGGGTAGCGGATAAATTCTGAAAATGAGTTACCGCACGCCTGGGCACTCAGGCAAGGAAGGAACAGGGGTGGGTTTTAGTCAGTAAGAGTCTGACACGCCCTTCCGCTCCACCCTAGAGCGGGAGAAGTCATTGGATGATTTCACGCTCCAAAAAAAAAAAAAGCCCAGTGGTGGTGGTTTCAAACACAAACTCAAAGCATTTATTTCAAATAAACCATTTACAGGCACTTTTGAATTGTCAATTCGGTCAAGCAAGATGACGTTAATTGCACATTCCAAAGCGTAGATCTCTATGGAGAAGAACGTGCAAGAAACTACATGAACACTCTTTTAAACCATGTTATATATTACAAACCTTACATATGGGGAGTTTCTTCACTGGGTGCCACATTTTCTCTTCTTCCTGTGTTTTGTTGTCAGGCATCGATGATCGTACCACACAAGCGAATCCCACGGCGCATGCCAGCACGGGACTCGTGCGCCACCTGACGTCATGCGAGCTGGTACGTACGCGCCGCCGCGCCGCCGCCGCCGTCTTGGCGCCACCCAGCGCGAGCGCACGAGCGCGACTTTATGTAGGCTCCGTTTATTGTATATGTATTTATTGACACACAACATATTTTAAGTAGTTTATTATTATCTCACTGTATTTGTTTTACCTCAGTTTTTTTCTCTTTTCTTTTTTTTTTAATAATTCTGACTTAAGTATTTAAAGGTTTTGGTTTCCGTACGTCACGTCATAGGCAACCACTGAAAATCAGTGGTTCCGCCACGGTATAGCATTATGCTGAGTGGAAGCCTTCTTGCCACAGCCACGACATGCATCTGTTTTTATTTCTACCTACCTATTTAACTTTTTTTTTCTTTCCTTTTTTTTTTTTGTTAAACTTGTTACTAACATAGAAATATAAGATCTACTAACACTATCGATAAGGGTTAAGACCTAAGTTAGCAAAATCATATTGTTGTGTATGTCGTTAATTTGTGGCAAATAAATACTTTTTCTTTCTTTCTTTTTCTTTCATATATCATGTTGCTTCTAATAGGTGAGAACAATGTTAATAAAAAATAAACGTTTCAAAAAAATAAAGATTGAAATAAACTAGTGGCTGTTAAGGGCCTTCTCGCGGTCCAGTGGCGCCCTCATTGAATAAAAAATCGTAGCATAGCACAGAAAATAAATATTAAAAAATCCAACTTCACGTTTGTTACAAAGAGGATAAAGAATTTTTATGTTGTTAAAACAGGTCTCACAATGTTTCGTATATGAGGGCGCCACTGGACCGCGAGAAGGGCCTTAAGAGATGTCCAGTCTCAACTGACGGCGCCCGTTCACGAACATGACGCGTGGATCAGCACCACTCAGATCAACCATATTGAAGGGAACCGAATGACCCCACACACGCGCCACCATCAGCGAGTCATTTGAGTGAGCATGACAAACTCTCAACTGCCTTGCTCGATCATGTAAAACAAAAACCGGCCAAGAGCGAATTGGACTCGCGCGCAAAGGGTTCCGAACAAATCATATTTTTTTCAGGTTTAACTGCCTCCATCTTATAGGTATCTGGTTTTCGTGTAATCTATATGTAAAGAACTACTTTCTGTATTTTTTTCAAAATTTTAAGCCCAGTGGTTTCGGAGATAAGGTGACGGAATGGTCATTTTTCATCTATTTTCTTAAATAACTTCAAAATTATATTAAATATATTATATAAATAAAATCATATATTTTAAAATTATGAAAAAGAAAATATTCGAGACCCTCTAATGTGCCCTTCATTTGTTATGTCGCACGACACAGTTTGAAAAACTTTGATTTTTAATTTTCCGATTTTCACCCTAAAAGTGACCCCCATATTCCAAATTTATTTATTTAGGGTACAGGTCCGTGTTTGGGTCCCAGATATTCATGTGTGTACCAAATTTCAATTCTATCGGTCCAGCAGATTCGGAGCAAATTGGCAGTGACAGACAGACAGACACACGAGTGATCCTATAAGGGTTCCGTTTTTTCATTCGGACTTTCGGAACCCTAAAAATAACAGTAACATAATAGCATTATAATGCCCCATGTTACACACATTTACAAAATTAGAACTTAATATTACACTTCAGGCAAAATTTACCTTGTTAAAAACCTTGATTTTATGGACACTTCGAGAGCCTATAAAATCCCCCCTTACAAAACTTTTACAGCCTATTGCAACAATTATAAAATAATGATCACCAAATCGAAAGTTTCATAAGACACTGGTATTTTTATACTCGCTCTAAATTCGCCGTGCAATTTAAAAACACTTATGTATTATGTAGAAAGTTTCTTCTAAGTAATTTTTTTGTTCCCCTTATTTAATAACGTTGCTTAAGATAATATTAATTAGTTTGTATAGTAGATGACGTACGACCTGTCTTCTTTTACCGGGGTATTAACCTGGCTAGGCAGGGGATGAATACCTACGCAGTCTGTTCTCTAAAGCTCCGCGCAAACGAGCGACAAACAGTTCACAAGATTTTTCATACAATTTGTATGGACTCGCCCGCCGCACACGCGTACCCAGTGGCGGCCACACGCGTAGCGAGGTGGCGACCACTCGCTACTTAAAAACGATAGATTGGGTGTACCCATTCTACTTTGCTGTGCCCGACAGGGTCCATATTGATATTTTATTATGTTATACCACCTATTGAAACACATATGGAATGCAATAAAGTATTGAGTATACCCAATATAGCCGTTGTCGTCTACGTCGCGTCGTTTACGAATTATTAGAAGCGCGATCAAACCTTCCGTCTTGGAATCCATCGTGAGACTGTATAGCAGGAAAGTAACAAATTGTAGCGGCCACCGACCACCTTCGTTTGCGTGGTACCAAAGGACGTGGCGCGCGACAGACACTGGTGGCTGTGGTCAGTGGCCCGTTTGCGCGGAGCCTAAACAGACAAAGGCCCGAGACGGTGGCGGTGCCGTGTTCCACGCGCGCCTATCTAGAGGAATTGCAGTCGCAAAGGGTGATGAAGTCCGCATGAATTCATGTGGATCAATAACTCGCCGGGGGAGCGTGACGAAATGCACAAGCACTCCGGCCCGGCCAAAGGTAGGTGACGAACGCCTTATGGTTTTAGTTAGTAAGAGTCTGACAGCTACCATTGGCATATTTATGTAAGTCCGATGACAATGCAATTTTATCTATGATACCATCGAGCTAATCTGATGATGGTGCCGGGATGTAGGGACTGGAACTCCCTGATGGATAATGGTAGGATGGTTAAATTTGAGCTAGTATGTTTTGTTATCATTAGTACTTACCATTACAAATGATGACGAGGATCTAAAGCTTATTAAAAAAAAATAAGGCCCTCAATCATGTTGTTGTTTACCTCTCTTAATTTATTCCGTGATTAGACTAAGTCATTAGATTAAGTGCGTCCTTAGATTAAGTCCGTGGTTAGACCTGTCGTACTGTATGGGTCAGAATGTTGGGCTGTGAAAAAGACGGATGAAAAAAGATTGCATGTGGCGGAGAGGAGAATGTTAAAATGGATGTGTGGAGTAACGAAAATGGATAAAGTGAGAAAGGAGTACATTAGAGGTAGTTTCAAAGTGGCGCCATTCACCGAAAAGTTGAAAGGGAACCGCTTATCTTGGTATGGTCATGTGAAGAGGAGGGATGAAACACATGTAACTAAAAGAGTTATGAATATAAATGTGGATGGATGGAGAGGGAGAGGGAGGCCAAAGAAAGTATGGATGGATTGTGTGAGGAGTGATATGAAAGAAAAGAGAGTTAGTGATAGGACAGAATGGAAGAAAACAACGTGTTGCGCCGACCCCAAGTAACATGGGATAAAGGCAGGAAGATGATGAATTTATTGGTCTTTTGATACAAACATTCAGGACACGCAAACTACCGTTGAAAGAATCCCACCTAATTATGTTCACTCTAGTTATAATAATGATCACAATCATCAATTGTACTACAAATTCCGAGTGGTTACGCGTCAGACTACGCTATCAGAATGCACTACAGGCATTTATTATCCACACTTGTGCTTTTCTTAATAGCTAAAGTACGAACTGTCTATAAAGCTAAGCTATGAAAATGTATACTCACATGAATATGAATAGTGATATGTATTATAGTTTAAAAAAAACTAAAAAAAACGCTTTTGAGTATTCTTTATTATTTCGTATTCTTCTAACCAAACCCTTTTTTTATTTGATTGGTACACACATCATGGGAATGCATAAAATAAGTAGTCCGCCATTTTAGTGAGTCCTTCTTATTGGATTTAGAATGACGTCACTTAGCTTTTTTTTGGGGTTGTGGGAAATCATTCAATGACTTCTCCCACTCTAGGTGGAGCGGGAGAGCGTGTCAAACTCTTTCTGACTAATACCCACCCCTGTTCCTTCACTGCCTGAGTGCCCAGGGGTGCAGTAACTCAATTTCAGAAATTTTCCGCGACCCCTAGGCATGCAGGCACCGGTCACGATGGGCCCCGTCAGTGGTGGCTGACACTCATCTCTTTGAGGCGCGCGTGGAACACTACGCGCCGTCGACTCACGTGCCTGGTGCTGATCGCACGGCGAGCTACCCAGACCCACTGCTCGATGTCCGCAGGCCCGGGTACGTCACTTAGCTAACCATGCATTGTCATCCAAACTAAACATTTAAGCAACATTTCAGCTCAATCGGAACCTGGAACGTGTGTCAAATTTACCCCGTCTTTTTGAACCAAAGGTTGACTGGCAGAGAATGCCTTGTAGCATTAAGTCAACCTAACTACCACTACTGTTCATGAAGTTTAAATAAATAATTAGAAATGTCATGTTTGGCTTGGTTATCTTCATGGCTTATTAGCTGCACGTTTCTCAAATACTGTAAGTTTCTGGTTAGCTTTAGTAGGCCCTGTGTACAGATCATTGCTACTTCATGTTTTGCAAGGCTACAATGCTACTCACAATCTCCAAATATTTATTAGATTTCGTAGAAAGATTTCAAAATACTTTGTCTACGGATTATCATAGAAAACCGAGACATGGCTGGCTAGGCAGGCAGCCTTTGACAGACTTTACGGGTTGTAAAAACGCGGCGCCTCAAAGAGATGTCAGCCACCACTGACGGGGCCCATCGTGGCCGATGCCTGCATGCCAAGGGGTCGCGGATATTGGGTTGTGGAGATCAGATAGGCAGTAGCTTTCATGTATTACATATAAACACAGGTATTCAGCGGTATCCGGTTAGACTGGAAATCGACCCCAACTTAGTTACTAGGGAGATTGATTTTATCATTATCATTATTTCAGCCGAAAGACGTCCACTGCTAGACATAGGCCTCCCCCAAGTGTCACCACAATGACTGGTCCTGTGCGTCTTGCATCCATCAGCTACACGCGACCCGCGAAGAATCGCCATACTGAAGTGGCAACAGACGATCGATAGGCTCGAACATTTCTGGAGTGGTGACCGCGTACCGGAAGACGCAGCGTTGGAAGGCCTCCCACACGGTGGACCGATGACCTGGTGATCGATTATATGCCAGAAAAGAAATAATAAATCTACAACTGGAATTCAGCCACTAGACTGGAGTCAATTGAACTTCTTCTCTATAACTATTGAGTACCTCGGATCGTCTCGTAATAGTGGGCGAGACTTACCTCCTTTTTTTTTGTGGAGTGGGAAATCATCCAATGACATCTCCCGCTCTAGGGTAGAGCGGAAGGGCGTGTCAGACTCTTACTGACTAAAACCCACCCCTGTTCCTTCCCTGCCCTGAGTGCCCAGGGGCGAGGTAACTCTTTCGAATTTATCCTCAACCTCTGGACAGGCATCGGCCATGACGAGCCCCGTCGTGTTTGCTGACAACTCTTGTTCGGCGCGCGTGGAACACTACGCGCCGTCGACTCTCGGGCCTGGAGCTGATCGGACGGCGAGTTACCCACTACTCGCCGTCGAGACTTACCTCCTTGGAAAATATCCAATTTAACCGTCTATGCTCATCGCATAGCGTAATATGTGGTATAGCTATCACTGGACGCACACTTAACAATATTTAAATAATTGGGTTATGAAACTCATTGGCGCGTACATGTTATTACAAGTTACGTGTTTAATTGATCCCGGCGTAATTAACGTTGTAATTGGAGCTATTGGGACGGACCGTTTAAATGTTAAGTTCGTTGACTTACTTCGTTAGTGCGACGAATTTCCGGAAATACGCATGGCGTTGGAATTTTTTGTTGTGTCAATTGACATTTTCGGTTCAGATCTGATTGAACTTTTTATACTTAATGATAATATATTTTTATTGTGTTAATATAATAGTTAGCGCAGTGGTGGAGCTGATTGGCTGCTGCGCTGTGTGTCGAGGGTTCAATGCCGCTGCCGCCGCAGGAAACGCCCTGGGCGTCGGAGGTCGCAGGACGATCTCCGGCTACCGTAGATGCGGGCTTGCAGACAGTGAGTTATAGGTAGCTCGCCGTCCGATCAGCACCAGGCGCGAGAGTCGACGGCAGGTAGTGTTACACGCGCGACTCAAAGAGATGTCAGCCACCACTGACGGGGCCCATCATGGCCGATGCCTGCATGCCAAGGGGTCGCGGATAAATTCGTAACTAGAGTTACCGCGCCCCTGGGCACTCAGGTAAGTAGGGAACAGGGGTGGGTTTTAGTCAGTAAAAGTCTGTCACGCCCTCCCACTCCACCCAGAGCGGGAGAAGTCATAGGATGATTTTCCAACCCCAAAAAAAAAGGGTTCCATTCCCGCACGAAACAAATATTTGTATGGCCTACAGATAGCTGTCCTGGGTCTGGGTCTTGTGTATGTGAGTTTACATGTTTGTCAACGCACTCACGATACAGGAGTAACTCCTAGTGCGGGACAACGTTTTTTAAAACAGTAAAATAACAAGATACATAATACATACGAGTAAATAACTTTAATATTATCTAAACGTTAACTAACTATTTATAATCTAACTACGTACATACTCATACATATATTAAAAAACAGACACTTAGGCGTGGAAGTACTCCTCCACGTCACTGTCATCTGGACAAGCCAGAAACGTGCTCAGAAAACTGACAGCATTGCCACGTTGAATGGCAATAATGCTGATACTTAGAGCGAAGAACGAACCAGGCCTCAGGTCACGTAGTGTAAATGTGTCGATTGATCGGATCGGAGGGTTTAATGGTTGATTATTTACGTAAAAAGACGTACGTACCTATGCTTCATCGTCGATCACATCATCGCTAAGTCATCAGGTGATGATGGTGAGATAGTGATCAAACGCGAGCCTATAAGCATTTTTTTTTAATATGTCCCAAGCACACTTGGGCTGTAGAAATAATCTGAAATACACATAGAAACTTTATCCTGGGGTAGTCAGTCCAATCGTGGACGTTTGAGTCGTTTTTCATTATACAGGGCGTAATTTAGTTAATTAAGGAAACTGCATATGGATGGGTATGAGTATCTAAAAGACATAAATGAGTAGATAAAAAAAAAATGTCCCTATATTTTTCATAGGCACTGCGCCAAAATTTTTAAGATTCCATTTCGTGGTCCTTAGGTCCTACTAGACCCCTAAAGTGTCTTAAAATGGGTGCTTAATATGTTAGATTAAATTTAAATTGCCCGCTTTTTAGGGTTTGTTCTGGTGAAGGGTAACCAACGGGACCCTATTACTAAGCATCCGCTGTCCGTCTTTCCGTCAGCGGGCTCTAACTCATGATCCGTAATATTATGTAAACCGTTGAAATTTTCACAGAATGTGTACTTTTTTGACGGCACGGTTGACGTAGTGGTTGAGCGTTCGACTGCTGCGCTGCGTGTCGCGGGTTCGATCCCCGCACGGAACAAATATTTGTATGGCCTACAGATAGTTGTTCCGGGTCTGGGTGTCTTGTGTATGTGAGTTTAAATGTTTGTGAACGCACCCACGATACAGGAGTAATTCCTAGTGTGGGGCAACGTTTTTTTTTTTAAATAAAATAAATAAATAAATAAACTTCTGTTGCTGTTGTAACAACAAATAATAAAAATAAAAATTAAAGGAGGCTCCTCCCCTGCTAGTAACGTGTTCTTTTTTTGCTTTGTTTGCTCGATCTTATATGGCAACAAGTAGACGCGTATAATCTTGTACGATGGTAGGTACGGAACCCTTCATGCGCGAGTCCGACTCGCACTTGGCCAGTTTTTTGCATTATTTGTGTCATCTCGCGCTATTCTTTGAAAATTATATTGATTTCGAAATATACAACTGTTGATTAGCAACTACTTGTCTTGTTTAATTCAACAAAATAGATACGTGCGTTGAGCAGAGCTCTTCATTCACAACCACAAACAACTTCTTTACGCACTCAGAAACGCGTGACAATCACAATACTCTAGAAACAATGTCATTCCATTTCCCTTTCGAATTACCAACAAGGCCCGTTTGAAATAGTTTTATTATCTTACCATACGCATTACATTACTGCTAATGGCCAGTTCCGTCGGCCCAGTTCTTAGCAAAAGTGGAACCAACTTGGGATGGCATCACTACCGACCTTGGACGAACGTTTTTCTATCACCAAATATATGTATCACCCCTTACTGCTTTGGAATAAAGTTCAAAATTCAATGAAGAATTGGTTTGTAACAATATTTGTAATTTTGTGATTACGCAATGCATTCTTCGTTACGCGTGATGATTAGTGTCCAAAGACGGTTTGCTTAAAATAATTATGATTAATAAAAAACATATTTGCCCGCCCCATACTTTAATTAGTGCACGTCTTTTTGTTTTATTGCAGAAAATACTCACTGGACTCCAACATCTTCATAGTAAATGTTTATTCACATTCATCGACAACCAGTCTCAAATCTTTTTTAACCGACTTCTTTTTTTTATTTTAAGGATATCAAAAAAAAAATCGAGGAGGTTCAGGAAAATAATGGCTGAAAGAAATTATGAGCTTGCCCAGCTGTGGAACAGTGTTGCCTCAAAAAATACAGACAAGATTCGCGAAGCGTCAATTTTGAAGCATTTTTATTTTTTACTAGCTGACCCGACAGACGTTGTCCTGACGCGCGAACTGTCAAACTTGCGAAGATTAAATAGTCGATAAGTTTTCTGAAATTTTCCAATTTTCTGCACAACTTTCTTAATTTTTTCTTTCATAATAAGAACCTTTTGAATCTCCTGACAATAAAAAACACTACAAAAAAAGAATTAGCGAAATCGGTCCAAGCATTCCACCACGCGTGATGCCGTGACCAAGGAAAATACGGATTCATTTTTAACCGACTTTCGAAAAAGGAGGAGGTTCTATGTTTATATAATAGATAGGTATAGATTTAACTTTCAGTTGTTTTCTAATGGACCTGTATGTGACAATATTTATTACTTTTTTTAACAAAACGTATAATTGATTAAATAACAAAACTTTCTTAAAAATATCAGAAAAACGTCAATAATATTTTTTCCAATATCCTAAATCTCATAAACAAAAACTATTGTGACCAGACCCAAACCACAAGCTCTTGAAACATAGCCATAGTTTTACATAACCGAACAAAGGCCAGGCCAACCATTCATCTATATCGTTATACAGCAACCCTAGCTATGCGCTCGGGAACAATGTCTTTGAGCCGGTGGACGCCGCTCCAATCAGGGCGCCCGCCGACGCTAGGGGTGGCAGCGTAAACTTTGCGAGGAAATTCAATTAAACTTGAGCGCCCGCCTCTTATCAGATTACTCCGTGGAGAGGCCTGTTACGTAGCGAGATGAGACAGGGCTGCGACTTGCGACAGTTTGGGAAATTATGGAGATGCTTTGAAGAATACATTATTTATTTATTCCTTCTTAACGAAGATCTTTTCAGATCTCACCTACTAACTTGTATCTTTATAGTAGGGAGTGTGGCTAATGATGCGTGGACCGCACACAAATTAAAAGGCTTTCTGAAAAGAAATGTGACTTCAGGAAACAAGCAAGACAAGGAAAAGCAAGGTTACTCTTTGTGAAGGTCGCGGGAATCCAATGGATGCGAGACGTACAGAAGCGGTCCTTATGGCGACACTTTGGGGAGGCCTATGTCCAGCAGTAGATGTCTATCGGCTGAAATGATGATGATGACTCTATGACTGCCCATCTTGAAAGGTTGAAGGGTCTCCATGACACCCGGATATTTTATACAGGGCTTATGTATACCTACCACTGGTCGTTTGCTTCATCGCTCGTCCCGGCATTTTCTAAAAAGGTCAAGGATGTGGTAGATTTGGTTTTAATATTTGACTGAAAATAAGTAAGAAGGTGCATGAGCTCAATTATAATTAGGAACAACATTTTCCACGGTGGAAAATTCAGCGTAAGTATAGAAAAGCGTCTCCTGAAGACATGTGGAAGGCCTGGGATTCTCAGGTCAGTATTTTCAAAACTTTAACCGTTTAGTCTTCTCTGCGTCAACTGGAGCAGATTCCTAGTGAAGCGTAACAAAAAAATATTATATGAATGCGAAAGTTTGAATAGATGGATGGATGGATAAATGGATATTGTTACTCAGTCATGCTAGAACGGCTAAACGGTGAATATTATCAATCTCAGTGTCAGTACTAACAGATTATAGTCTGGAATAGCACATAGGCTATTTTACTTTATATGCCGACAATATGTTCCCATGGGATAATTTTTGACTTTCACGCGGGTGAAGCCGCTGGCAGAAGCTAATGGTTCAATAACGTTATTAGATCAGTAAGACGTAATTTTTGACTTTCACGCCGGTGAAGCCGCTGGCAAAAGCTATTGGTTCAATAACGTTATTAGATCAGTAAGACGTAATTTCCTTAATTAAACATTGTTTGAAATGCTGATCTATCTTTGAACGTTTTCTGAACCAATTATTGTGCTCAGAGGCTTTCACTGCCTCTGTAATATTATTAATTAGATTGTTATACACAGATTATTTAATTTATAATGTTCCATGTTTTCACTTCTAAATTGTAACATTATCAACTGAAAAAGAGTTAAAAACTCTTTCCTAAGGATAATTCCTGGGAACAAAAAATAATTATACGAGTATGTAGTCAACCAGATAGTTAGATATACTCTTTTTTTTACACCATATTACGCTAGTATTATATTATCTGTGACCATAATATATATCTGCCTAGCCTTTTCCCAACTATCTTGAGGTCGGCTTCCAGTCTAACCGGATGCAGCTGAATACCAGTAATTCACATGGAGCCACTGCCTATCTGTCCTCCACAATCCAATTACTGGGCTATAAGATACCCCTTCGTAAGACTAGATGTCAGACTTTTGTCAGTCAGACAGTCAAAGATTCACGATTGACAGCCGAGGCACGGAGGAGTCTCGGTATCTTTTGACGGTCACCCATCCACTGAGCAACCCCGGCAAGCGTAGCTTAACCTAATGGATCGACCCGTGCGGCTATTATTACTTTAGCCACGAGCTCCTGTCCTCTTTTTTGTACAACAAAACAAACCCACATCAAAGTTTGGGATTGGGAGCTTGTTAAGTCACTTCTAGGTAAAAAGTAGTATATTTTGTTCGTAGTGTGATGTCACGCGAAATCTGAATGCACTGTATCGTCTTCATATTTTGGTTACGTGATGTTTTAGTTATCTGCCCTATTACATAGTTAAGCGTTTTTTCATAAAAGGTAGATTTAGGTCTACACAAAATATGCAGGTTAGGGTCCATTTTACGGCAACGTCAATAGAAGACAAGAATCAGAAATATTTGTAATTAATACTAGGAGTATACTGGTTGGTCAGACCCGGGATAGCATTTCCACAAGTCCGAAGAGAAGTTGCAAATTCCCTCTCCTAGAGTGGAGACCTTTTTTTTGAGGGTGGGTAATCTGCAAATAACTTCTCCCGCTTTAAGTGGAGCTGTAGAGCGTGTCAGACTCTTACTGACTAAAACCCACCCGTTGTCCTTCAGTTGTCCAGGTGTTCCAGAGCCGCGGTGGCTCTTTCAAACACACCCACGAGTCCACGACCTTGGCCCCTCAGAGAAGACGTTCTCATCTCAAAGAGAGTCCCTGAGTCCCAGCATTGGAACCTTATAAGGCTGATTATGATTACGCTTATGCTAATGATTAGAATGATGATTTAATTTTAAAGCTGCTGTTTTTCACACAAAAAATCACAGTATATTCAAAATCTACGTAAGCAAATGACAGGCCATAATTAAAAACCTTGAGATCTTACCATAATTATAGGCCTATTTTCCTACGCTTATTTAATTATCAAGAATGACGACGTAAACAACGTAGTACTTTTTACAGCCATGTAAATTCCCACGACGGATAGCTAGATAGTCATTAGTTACGTGAACAGAACACCGCAATGCAAACGTGATGGTTTTATTTTAAGTATCACATAAAATAGCCATGGATCTAGAGGAAGTTAGGATTCGACTGTCTGTTTGTCACTTGAATTACTTAATTTAAAAGGATTTTCGTCCGGATGTACAAGGCATTGTAAATGGTGTGTGCTATACTGGATGACACCTTCCAATTTGGCATGTTGTGTAGGTATGCCAAAAACAAGTTTGATGAAATTCTCGAAATCTTATTTTTTACTATTGATGGGCTCGCGTTTAACCACTATCTCACCTGCAGGTGTATTTGCTAACTCAGTTGACATCAATTTGATAGGCACTTTGCAGTACATTGCTCGGTGGACATCGATTATAATAGGCACTATGGTTTTCCTATACGTCAAAGCAGCAATGTATGGCAAAGTGCCTATCAAATTGATGTCAACTGAGTTAGCGAATACACCTGCTGATGGTAAGCAATGATGTGGTCGACTTCGGAGCACACTTGCCTAGAAGTAACCTATTCGCTCTTTACTCAAGGTTATAGCTATCAGGAAACACAGACACCGGCAGAGAATTTCAATCCTTACTGTACGCACAATGAATATGTGCTCCCAACCGTTTTATGCGTCTTTGAGGAGTGGCTGGAGAGGCGTCACGGCGCCCTCACCTTTCGCCTGACGCAGGTGCTCAGTTTCGGTAAGTACCTGTGTCGGATCAAGGCGGAGGTGACCCCCGGGTGTTTCCATTGCGAGGATCGCCCAGTGGACACGGTGGAGCATACGGTGGAGGTTTGCCCCGCTTGGGCAGAGCACCGCCGTGTCCTCGTGGATGCGATAGGCGGCAGCGACCTCTCGCGCCGTGCCCTGGTTCAGGCCATGGTACGGAGCGAGAGGGAATGGGAAGCCGTCTCCTCCTTCTGCGAAGCAGTAATGCTCGCGAAGAGGGAGGCGGCATACGCTAGGGAGACTCGAACACAGCCGAGTCGCCCTAGCGCCCCCAGCCGCAACCGCCGCCTGAGACGCCAGGGGGTTCGGACGCCGCGAGACGATCTCCGGCCACCGTAGACCCGGGCCTGCGGACGGTGAGTAGTGGGTAACTCGCCGTCCGATCAGCACCAGGCCCGAGAGTCGACGGCGCGTAGTGTTCCACGCGCGCCTCAAAGAGTTGTCAGCAAAGTGAAGGGGCCTGCCAAGGCCGGTGCCTGCCCGGGGGTGGAGGATAAATTCGAAAGAGTTATCTCGCCCCCGGGCACTCGAGGCAGGGAGGAACAGGGGTAGGTTTTAGTCAGTAAGAGTCTGACACGCCCTTCCGCTCCACCCTAGAGCGGAAGAAGTCATAGGATGATTTCCCACCCCCCAAAAAAAAAAAAAAAAAAAAAAAAAAAAAAAAAAAAAAAAAAAAAAAAAAAAAAAAAAAAAAAAAAAAACCGTTTTATGCGTATGGGTAGGATGTCAACCACATACATAATTGGAAATCTGGTCTATTTTTTTCATTGGGGCCACAAAGTCCAGCTTATTGTATTTTTTTCTACGTAGGAACCTACAATAGAGAAAGTGCATCGTCGTCATGTCTTCACATTGACTAACCAAGTTAATTTTGTTTCTGCAGATATTTTCTAATAGGTATCACGTCAGAGTTGTGATTCTGCAAAGCAAATATGTAACTTAAGGTCGATTGGCAGAAAATGCCTAAGGCAATAAGTCCGCTATTGTACAGTAATTCTTACTTGTGCATTAAGTTTACTAAAATAAATATATTTTACACAGGCAGAGCCGCGGTCAGACAGTAGTCCAGAGTGTTAAATACACAGTAATACAGTCTTATGTATCCAGTGTTACGTGGATATCATCTTCGATATTATGGACGGAGAATCTTAAGTTACTTAAATGCGTAATGTGGAAATTTTATAGCAGATCGGTGAAGATAAGTCGGCGAAAGTCTAGTTTCTACTCTTTCAAAATCAAAAGTCATTTATTTAAACTAGGCTGCACTTTTTAAACGTCAAAGTATGACATAAAGTTGAACCCGTCACCAGTTCCTAGTGTTTTAACTGGGAAGATGTGGAGCAACAAACTCCTCAGAAACACATTACTTTAATATGCAAAATAATTAACATTACGGTATTAATGAGAGGACAGTATTGTACCAGTCAAAAAAGTACGGACCTCGTACTTTTTTTTCTTCTTTGTCTAAAGTAAAAACTTTTATCTAAATAGAACAGTATCTATGAGTCTATGGTTTCTACAGTGTTCTCACATTCTTTTCTCTGAAGACGTGAGGTGAATCTAAATTAGTAGTAAAATTCATTAAGAATGTATATGAAGCAAAGAAAAGTAAGTTATCTAATCTAGAAGTTTCGTGAATAAATCGGAAACAATGGCGACAGAAGTAGTGTTCTTTCCGAATTTCTCACCAGTCATCAAAAATGCTCACAGTAATGAAAATTGCTGAAGTAAAACTTTTTGGCGGCGATTCGATTTTCCAATTAGATGAGACAACAGTGTTTCACATTGCATTACATGAGAGAAAAGAAAGATATATTTACAGATAGATAAGATACTCTTCTCATCTTTCCTGCTCTCACGCTATATCCCTCTTATTCTACAATAAAGAAGTGACTGAAAAAAACTAGTGTGTGCAGCACATGAGATATGAGATTTCCCACTGTGTAAAATGGCAGACAATATTTTATCCCCTATTTAACAACTTATGGGAATGAATTTATCAAACTACTTCGAGAGTTCTAGACGCAGGCTTAGGCTGTGCATTGTCTCTCAATGAATTTAAACTTTGTATTACTTCTTTAATAAACTCTCATCCGTACCAACCCTATACCATGAGCCAATAACGTCTAAATCCCCATCCCTCTGAAGCGTACCGTCAAGCGCGACTCTAGTAACCGCTAAGCCCGACCTGTGACTTTATCGCTCCCCACTTAAAACCTCCCCGTATACATCTTCGTTCCTTACATATACTACATTTACACCACCAACCATTCAAAACCCAACCTTAATAATAACAGAATAGGGTTTATTATTGTTTTGTGCAGTATAACAGTAAGTTTTTGGGAAATAATCAAGGGTACGCTGTTACGTAATGATAAGTTTGTGACCGTTTAAGGTACGTTTGAAAACGTCACGTTTAAGGGTTTTGTTTGGATAATAGTGGATTGGTATTCATTAAGGAATTGCTATAGAGAGTTTGGGAGGGAATTGGAACAAGGAAGGGAGTTGTTACCAAGGGTATATAGCTAGGGTATACTTAGATAAGCCTGAAGGCCGTTACTCAAAGGCCAACAAGTTTTTCCTTGATGGGTGATCTCAACCATCATTGGAGCACTAGAATGAGTTACCTATAGTAAACCTAATGGTGGAAAAACACGCTAGGGTTTGCATGACGGTTATAACCTTGCAAGCAGTGGCGTATTCAAAGATTTAGCGCCCCGGGCCAAATATTTGTGCTGCCATAAAGATAACAAAAAAAGGGAATATTCTTTTTGCTACTGTTTATTTAAAATTTGAGCTACACTGATTCGGATAAGTAAGATTTTCTTGTGATAGACAAGAAGTTGCGGTGTGGCAAGAAAAGAAGAAATAGTAGTGCTTATCCAACTTGAAAAAACGGCAGCATACCTGCTACCGCATTCGTCGCCCCTGGTAGTCTGCCGCCCCGGGCCATGGCGACTGGCCTAAGAGTAAATACGCCACTGCTTAGAAGCTTAACCAACAGGCAAACCTTAGCGTGTATGCTATAAAACTGTACATTTATTGGTACCATGAAACTCGGTTATGCCTATGGGTTTTTTTTTTTTGGAGGGTAGGAAATCATCTTATGACTTCTTCCGCTCTAGGGTGGAGCGGAAGGGCGTGTCAGACTCTTACTGACTAAAACCCACCCCTGTTCCTCCCTGCCCTACGTGCCCAGGGGCGAGGTAACTCTTTCGAATTTATCCTCAACCCCCGGGCAGTATGCTAATGGGTTATATGTGTACCATCATGCAAACCCTAGCGTGTGTTTCCACCATAAAAGAAAACTTTTATTGCATGTCCCTTATTTAGAAGATGGGCGTGAATGCAAGTAGGTACAATTTGTCCTCCTTAAAACCTTATGATGGCTTGAGGCTAAATCACTTATGAATTAATGTAGAACGCTATTATTATATTACTTGTGATGTAGATAAAAAATAATCTTTTTCGCTCTTGATAAAGAGGTATGCTAAACACTGGTCGTCTTTGCGATTTTGATGATAAGCCCTTCTGAAGAAGTCCAGCTATAGAACAATAATTTCATGGTACGAATCATAATAAGAAGCGGGCAGTGCGACCGGCCGATAAGGGAGGAGCCTGTCACCCTTCCACAGTGTCCTCCCAGGGGACAGCTGTGTAGAAAGAGATATAGTTTGAATGACTGCCATAGTAGCTTGGTTAGGTTTGATGAAGACGGTTTACAGAAAATATATAGGTCGTCTTCTTCTTTCAAATCGACGGTTTCCTATCTTTTTAAATACTTTGGGCCCAGAAACTGAGCACATTAATTGCAGCGTCAGTAGCGTTGATCAGGTCCTCCATAGCGCAGGTGTATAGGCACTTGGGGCATCCCAATATGTGAGTCATATTCTGTCATGTAGGTGGTGCAAAATATGAAGAAGAATTAAAATCTTTGACAAAGTCGCTACGGTAGTCAGAAGCCGTAAGATCTGATACCAGACTTGCCAAGATATCATGTTATCCAGTTACTAGGTTGTGGAGATCAAATAGGCAGTGGCTCCATGTAAATAATATACTGGTGTTCAGCTGCTTTCGCAGAAAGTGTGAGTGACTACCATATAGTGGCATGGATTGGTTTGATGGAGACCTATACTCCATTTATTGGAATTAGACAGAAGTTAAAAAAGGTTATTTTTAACGCACACTTTGTAACAAAAGTACAATAAACATGTTACGATAGATGCCGAATTTATTTTAAAGATAATCTATTTACACAGCAGCTGTCACACTAAATTGCAACTATTTTTATTATAGGAAAGTAGTCAATGCTAAAAACCTAAAAGAAGCAGGGGTTAACATACCAGCCCCCTTAGTCAAAATACATTTTTGTAAACGTTAACGCTAACGCTTCGTGCAAAATGTATGGCGACGTCGTTTTGCACGAAGCGTTAGACAGAGAACTGTCACGTGACTCACGCCCATTAATGTCTTTGCCATACATTTTGCACGAAGCGTTAGCGTTAACGTTTACAGAAAAGTATTTTGTCTACAGGCTCTGGAACGTTTTTCGTTTCTTATATTATATATCTATATATATATTATATATCATTAATATCTATTTCGACTAGCTAGCTAGGTTAGGGTGCCAAATGTAAGTGCGAGCTGAAAAAGATTGGGAACACTGCTCTAATAATTATTTAAATTAAGCGTATGAGTTTTGTAGATATTGCTGAATCTTTATTGATTCTGAAAATAGAGCTCTTTTAGAGTTCGAATAGAAGAAGTTCGAGAACGAATTGATTCTACAGAGTGTAACGGAGTTACCTCGCCCCTGGGCACTCGAGGCAGGAAGGAACAGGGGTGGGTTTTAGTCAGTAAGAGTCTGACACGCCCTCCCGCTCCACCCAGAGCGGGAGAAGTCATAGGATGATTTCCCAAACCAACAAAAAAAAAAAAAAAAAAAAGGGTGTAACGGAAAGGTGTGGTCATATTTTAAGAACCGGTTCTGCCCATGGCACTGAATATCACAAAAATAAACCCGTATGACACGTGCCACTTAAAACAGATTTCTCAGTTATTCTCTATCTACTTGAAAGTTGGATACCTATATATTACTACGTATTCGTTAATCAACAATACATTAAATTTTACAAAGTTCACATACTTTACCAGTTTTCAGTCTATTTCTGGCAGAGTCCTATGTTTCCCGTCCCGAAACTAGATGGCGCTTTAACATTACGTCACATTCCTGAATCGCGGTGTTAAGATTTTCCGCCGTCGAACGACCCTCGCGCTATTCGGTAGAGAAATCATACTTACCTGGCATAGGGGATACCGTGATCAAGAAGGCGGTTCCCCCAGGGCGAGACCTTCCCATTGCACTGCGGTTAGGTTGACCCCTGCGATTATCCCTAATGTGGATAACTCGGATGCGCAATTTTTGGTAGTGGGGACTGCGTTCGCGCTGTCCCCCTGAAAAATCGGTGGAAAGGAGACTAGACTCTAGAGGTCGCAAACACTACTACTGAGCCTTTTCCTGGTTTCAGTTAAGGTGGATGCGCCAGAGCAGCCCGCGAAATTCAAATTTTCTTACGTTTTTTGCAATTTGCAGGTCAGTGTCAGGTTTTATCTTGGTCAAAATTTGATTCGCGGCCGTACCAAGTACGTATTTACAGAACTGTAATCATTAAAATCATCAATACAACTCTTTCAAATAGAATTGATGTCAAATGTCATGATTTCATGAAATTCTTACATTTGGCATCAATTCTAACTGAGAAAGTTGTATTGATGAATTTAATGATTATAATTCTATAAATACATACTTGCTACGGCCGTGAATCTAATTTTGACCAAGATACCACCTGACACTGACCTGTTAATTGCAAAAAACGTAAGAAAATTTGAATTTCGCAAACTACGAGTACCTTGGAGCTACCTTAAGTATCCATTTCGGACGAAATGTTATTGAGTTTTCCACCTTAAAGTTCTCAGTAGCAGCCCGGAGTCTAGATTTATGACTGATTATTTCTTGGCAATAGGCTCGCCCTCTATTACATGAGACGTAAAAATAACTGGTAAAATCTGGGTATCTCTCTACATCTCGAGTATACTGAATTACTGATTTATCTAATGTTATGTATGTACGTGCGCATATAAGAGCTTTACTGCACATACACTACAGACTACAGATACTACAGATACTTACCAAGTAAGAAATATCGTGATCCTTGATGACAAACTATCATGATTTGTGTCTGATTTTAAAGGGCTTAAAAAATGAACCTTCATTACACCCATCGTAAATACCCAATAATAATGTATATTATTATCTCATTTACACAGCCACCACAACTATCATCAACTGAACCGGCAATATTCAATGAATTTATTATAATACACCGCTCAAAACCGATATTAAATTCACTTGTCAATTCCCCCAAAAGAGGTTTTCATTCGAAAAACCGCATCGCTAAGCTATGACTGGCCATAAACATCGGAAGTCCCATTCCATCTTCAAACGATGTTCTGCAACAGTTTCTGCCAAATTCGTGGCATACGGTTGGTTTTTCTGTGAATGTGGATGGGTTTAGTCCGTTTGTTAGGTGGGCAAGGGAGGGCGGGAAAAATGGGAAAATGGTGACAGGGCTGAGAGCCGTGATAGCGCTATGGAAGCGTGGTGGGTGTTCAACAGGGCTGTCTCTAAGTTACATTTTATTTTATTTGAAAATATTGTATTTTGAAAGCCTTCCCAATTCAACTAAGTAGGTACTAAGCAAATGGGTAGTAGGTTGCTCATCTCGTTTACTTACTACTTCATCAAATACTTATTGAACTACTTACAACCTATCGTCTTATCAGTTTGACGACACAGTCGGCGCAGTGTAGCAGAGTTGAGCGATCGGCTGCTGCGCTGTGTCGCGGGTTCGATTCCCGCACGGAACAAATATTTCTATGGCCTACAGACAGTTAATTTTTTTTCGAGTCTAGTGTATGTGAGTTTACATGTTTGTGGACGCACCCACGGTACAGGAGTAATTTGTTAATTTGTTTTTTAAACAAATAAAAAGTTTTTGTGGGCATGTGATGGCGAGGAATGAGTAAAATGTCGTGAAGAAAGTTTTGAGTAGATTTGAATGGAGATGTCTGTAAGAGTAGGGGAATATCAAAGAAACGATGGATGAACTGTGTGAAAGATGATATAAATATCTAAAAGAGGGTGACTACTCCTGAGATGACGACTAATGCAGAAATATGTATGGAATAATATATATAAGAAGATAATATGTTGTGCCAATCCACGCGCAGGGCTAGCAGGACTAGAAAAATAAATCCCACAAAAGTTATTCGGTAAGACCTACCATTGCCAGTTTTAAATTGGTATTTACCGACAATATTACTTTGCGATTTTTTATTGGTTTGCTGCAATGATAAGCAGATCGGTAGTAGGTTGCTCATCTCGTTTACTTACTACTTCATCAAGTACTTATTGAACTACTTACAACCTATCGTCTTATCAGTTTGACGACACAGTCGGCGCAGTGTAGCAGAGTTGAGCGATCGGCTGCTGCGCTGTGTCACGGGTTCGATAAAAAGGAGGTAGATATACCACTAGCGCGCGCAAATTGTTGCAGACATATTCAGCCAATTATAGAAAAAAAGAAAGAAAGAAAAATTATTTATTTTGCACAGGTTACAAACGCACATTAATTTTCAAAAGCCTAGTTTATAGCAATTTGATTTAGTCGGCTAACAGCAGCGAGTGAAGAAAAGCGTATCCGTGGCGTGACAATAATATATCTATGAAGCCAAGATTTTAAGGGCGAAGGAATTTCATACCATAATTACTATACACATAAGTAAGGACATTTGTAATAACAACTCAACGATCTCTGAACGCCGCTTTGTATGAATGGTTTGCTGGGAGAAAACTCTACGGTCGCCTTTAACTTTAAAAACACTAAGTAGGTATCTATTATAATACCATGTAAGTAAGTACAATCATGATTTTTGGTTTACAATTAAGAATAAATTAAAGCTTCGCAATCAAAGCACTCAAATAGCGTCAGCCCTGCTCACTGTACCTAGCAGCGGTTGAATGAAAAAATAAAAAAGTCCACCTACCATATTGGCCCCGCAAGTTCAATTAAAAGCGAGCCTTGCGGCCCCTATTGTGACAGCTCCCATTCATTCGGATTTATTTCGCATATTCGTTTCACACGTCAATAATTTCTTCATTATTTCCCATAATAATGTGTACCTGGGTGCCATTTTGATTATTTTATCGCGATTCGCTTGTGCATTTAAATTTGGAAGGCGTATTTGTTCTTTTGTTTATGGTGGCATTTTTTTTTAATGAAATGGTCAATTGCCTTGCTACAGTAACGGTAGGAGAATATTTTCATTGATTACGATTACGTTTAGAATTTGTGGTAGATATGTTGCCCGTAGGCTTATGTAAATTAAGTCAGCTGTAGATCTTTATCTAGGTCGGACCTAGTTTTAGAATTGATCACCCTTTCTCTTCCTATGAGAATGGCGACTTTCAAACACCTCTACCTCTTATTCATATCTACACAAAGGGTGATTGGTAATTCAGTTCGTTCCTTGAAATGGGTTCCACTAGCTAGAGCTAATGTGCAACGATTTTGACCCTTATAACTCGGGGTCCAATTTGGGATTTCTTCGAGTTATCAAAGTTTTAAAACTTTTTAGGCAATTAGGTTGTACCTTCACTTACATAGTTGTAATTTTGGCAAGTAGGTAGGTAGGTATAACAGACTAAAGCTGAAATTGAATAAATGGGCGACAATTCACGAAGTCCAAGACCTAAAGCTCGGAAGTCGCACTAGCAACCAATAATAGAACAGCGAGGTCTTCAACTAATTTGTTTATAGGGTGCAAGGGAGGGGCTTGCACCCTTAACACCATAGAAAATTATTATACTCAATTAGCAATAGCATTAGACAGAAATTAAAAAAGGTTATTTTTATGCACACTTTGTAACAAAAGTACAATAATAATGTTACAGGTACGATAGACGCGAATTTATTACAATCTATTTATACAGCAGCTGTCACACTTTATTATAACTTTTTTAACTATTTATCTTAGAACTTATGTGGCGATCATTTAATTAAACATATTATTTGATTCCAACTTAAAATTACCGTGTCAATGCTAAAAACCTAAAAGACGCAGGAGTGAACATACCCGGAATGTTTTTCAATTCACTTTAATTCTACCAAATTTGAAATATTACCTAATCTATATATTCCTAATCATAAGTTGTGACAACCGGGTTTATCCAATTTTACTGGTTTATGTCGTCTGATATTTTGAGGTTAATAATGTTATGTGTGTTGTGTATGTGCCTTGTTTAATTGTTATTGCCGTATTTTCTTGATTTAGTTGTTATTTGTTACTGTTTTAAAATTAAATAATTAATAAAATTGTGTTTTACATCCGTGCTTCTATAGTATTCGTCAAACTTAATGGCGTTTGCGAACTTAGCTGCGAGTGCAACTGCACGCAGGTACAGTCAAGTCGACAATAATTTAGGCCATTTAATGATTTTTATAACTGTGTGGAAGCTGTGTGAATATTTTTAAGGGTGTATGGTACCTACTTATTTGTCAGTTTGGAAGGTGGCGTGCCTCTTTTTACAAGCTTTTAATTAACTCGCAATGTATGTTGTATGTAGGTATGTTCGGGTCAAATCTTGCAAGCTGAATTAGAACCACTTCCTCTTATCTTACGGAGTTAAATTTTTAAGGCTTAATTACATCTCCCAATCGTTAGTACTGTAGCGACATCTATGACGCTACATAGGAACTAGAACAGCTAAATTCCTACATCACGCAAGCAGAGTTCTCTGCGCGATTTGAACATATACAACAGCCCGAAATCAACTATCGGGCAGTTGCCCGGACCAGACACAACACCCGTCTGGTTGGAGGATCCTCCCTTTTCAATGGAGGTTGTGGGACTTTACACTCTGTTCCGCATACCTCTATAATGGTGACCCTCGACTATGAACGTGAGCGCAGCCTTCGTCATGACGTCATCACCTCGTCAGCGCAGCTTTCGTGCAGCTACTCCAGCGTGACGTCATCATCATCACTTCCTCCAAGCTCTTCAGCAACGAGTCATCCAGCCAGCCAGTACAACGACAACGCCGACAACGATAACGCCGTCAACGATACGCCGACAACGATAACGCCGACAACGATACGCCGAAAACGATAACGCCGACAACGATACGCCGACAACGATAACGCCGACAACGATAACGCCGACAACGATACGCCGACAACGATAACGCCGACAACGAAACGACGCATCGCTCCGACTCACTGGAGCCCGCAGCAGTACTCCGACTCACTGGAGCCTGCAACATCATCCCGACTCACTGGGATATCATCACCGCAGACAGTTCCGACTCACCGTGAACTATGCGCCTCTTCCGGTTCCGACTCACTGGAACCAGCCTTCCACTGGCCCGGCAAGCATCACGTATGAACGACTCATCGAGAAGAGAACAATCGATCTCCGATCTCTGGAGGGGAGTGATGTAGCGACATCTATGACGCTACATAGGAACTAGAACAGCTAAATTCCTACATCACGCAAGCAGAGTTCTCCGCGCGATTTGAACATATACAACAGCCCGAAATCAACTATCGGGCAGTTGCCCGGACCAGACACAACACCCGTCTGGTCGGAGGATCCTCCCTTTTCAATGGAGGTTGTAGGGACTTTACACCCTGTTCCGCATACCTCCATAGTACCTACTTAGGAACAAGCTAACTAAGAAGTAGGAAGCTAGCGATTACACTATCCTAAATTGGACTCCTAAATCGAAATCCTAAATCGGCAGTGTTGCCAAATTCTTACAAATTCAAGCCCTAGACAGAATATCAAGTCTCTAAAACCGATTCTACCAGGAGCGGACCAAAAAAAACAAAAAAGAGCGGACTTCGATTTTTTTATCTGGGAAATTTAATTTAATTTTAAACACATTAAAATACTAATAGCCCATTTGTGCGACAAAGTCGCTAAATTGGCAACACTTAGGTCTAAATCGGAGTGATGCGATTACACTATCCTAAATCGTACACAATTTAGGAAGTCAAATCGGGACCTTTCAATCTCACTAAATCGGACATTAACTGCTATTACACCTTCCTAACTCTTTACCTACTAAATTGGGCCCCTTGAAATCGGAAGGTGTAATTGAGCCTTTACGTAGTGGTTCATTTCCGATGCATTTTTATGGTAAGCATGACCAGAATCGACACCCAGGATTAGCTCCAGATAAAGGAGCTCTTCAATGCTCAGCAGCACGGAAACGTTTGTGTACATTTTTAATTGAGATAGCCGGTATATAAGCATGATTAAAAAAATGTTTTTTAACCATACGCTTTTGTGAATGCAGTATAGAATACTAACAGTTAACACACTTGATGACCCCAATTACTCGTGTGGCACAGACGTAAGTGACTTAGATCACATAGTTTTCTCTTAAAGGATAGGAGAAAAATAAGTGATCTAAGTCACCACATGACTGTTCTTCCTTTGGTGTCGGTGGCGCGCAAGTTCAATTGTTTTTTCCCATTTCAAAACTGCCCAACGCGCCAAAAAAGTTTTCACTTAAAAAAAGACACACTTGTTTTGATTTGAATATCGAGTGCACTATTTCATAGACTATAGAGCACTCGTTAAGTACTCGAAAGTGACAGATAGGAATAAAATTTGTGAAAGGGTTGTACGGAAGTCGAAATAAGATCACTTTTACATAGCCAAGTAGCCGAGTGATAGAGTTACTCAACATAACACACTCGATAAGTAGTAAGTATTATGCAATTAAGTAGGTAACACCTAAGTAATCAATATCGTTGAAGAAAATAATGTCTGTGGCGTAACCTATGTAATATGTATCCAGAAGTACATAAGGCTGGTCGCGGGAATGTTGGAAAGAGTCACCGCGACTCTGGAACGCAAAAGGCAACTGACTGAAGGAACACGGGTGGATTTTAGTCACTATACAGGGTGTAACGGAAAGGTGTGGTCATATTTTAAGAATTGCATCTGCCCATCGATATGAACAACAATCTTCAAGAAAACCTGAGGAAATTGTATTTTTTTTTTTTTACCTCCCATACAAATATTGATCAGCTGATGATAACTTTATATGGAAAGGCAAACCTTTTTTTTTGGGAATTTTCTATTTTTTCTTAGAGAAAGTTGTTCATTTCCATGGGCAGAACCGGCTCTTAAAATATGACCACATCTTTCCGTTACACCCTGTATAAGTAAGTCTGACACTCGATCCCGGTCCACCCAGAGCGGGAGAAGTCATCCGATGATTTCCCATAATAAAGAAAGGAGTAAACTAGGTACATTGAGCTTTAGAAAGAGACCGTCAACACTTTACACAGCTGAAGTTTACAGTAAGAATAGCAACTGTTATGCCTATAGGTAATGGATAAAATATGCTTATGGGTAGCGAATAAATTCGTAACAGAGTTACCGCTCCCCTGGGCACTCCGGCAGTGAAGCAAAGAGAATATAATTTCCAGTGAAGGAACAGGGGTGGGTTTTAGTCAGGAAGAGTCTGACACGCCCTCCCGCTCCACCCAGAGCGGGAGATGCCATTGGATGATTTCCCACCTCACAAAAAAGAAAAAAAGAACAGGAACTGAGCGGATTCACCATCATCAGCCCACGATAGTCCACTACGTAATAGACATAGCCATGACATAGCAGACAGAAGCCTAAAGAGCCAATAACCAGCCTTCTATAACACATTTTTCAATAATTATTATAACGTACTCTGTGAACACTTTTCCTGATTGCCACCTGCGAAAATTGTCACTCCGCTCCAATTACGCAGATGTGTCTGTGTCTGTCTACTTTTTATTAGTAGGGGTCACTTTAAATTATAAATAAAAATAAGTTATGATTGTGAATCGTTTAAATAATTGAAGAATATAATCACATAGCGTAAGTATTACTTTTATTTTTGGTGTTAGGTTTTGTTAGCAGTATCAAAGCGATACCGCTACGCGATAATCAATATTAAAAACCTTGCGTGAACCGAGTTCAATAAAATGTCATATTGATGTCAAAATTCAGAAAATCATTAATCTTCTGTCAGTTTACCAGCCAAAGTTCTTTGATTCAATTTGGGAAAATTTAAATGAAAAAGCAAACAAAACCTATCTAATTAATCTAGATATTAGCCGAGCAATCAAGTCATTATTAAGTGAGTTGTTCATACCAACTACTAAGTGCTAAAACTCATCATCATAGTACTAAAGTACATTTTATTTGATTGTGTTTAGTTCTAAACATTACTTTCCGGTTACCGGCACAATTTCTGATTTATTAATGTTTTTTTCTATTAGAAACTTACAGGCCACATCATGAGTTCCAGAAAGCCGCTAACGAAAGCCGAAAAAATTGCGTATGATTTGAGAAATGATGGCAAATACCCAGTGAGTTGATAACTTATTTAATCATATTGCCCTTTTACTGCATTGGTCTAGAGGTCTCAATGAATGACACCGGAACATTCCCCGTATTAGGATGTGGATTCCATGTCCAGCTTCCAGTCTTGACTTGCGTCTGGTACACATGCCCCCTACAAATTGGGAATTAAAACGTACAACTGAAATGCACATAGATATGTAGAACCACTGGCATTTTGGATCATGATTCCCAAACAATTTAATTTTTTATTTTGGTTAAATCATTTGTTTTAAGTACGTTTTTTATGATATTTATTAGACAAACAAAGAAAAGTAATCTCTAAAATGTTTCTATTTACAGTGGCAAAAGAAATTCTTCTTATTTTCCATCCTCATGATAATACAAGCGGTGATTGCATACTATCTGTTTACAATGTGGACGGCCCCTCCTCCGCCCTTAGATGTAGACCTGGAGAAATACTGGGGGCCGTACCCCATTAACATGAAACCTGACACGTCTATAAGACCATATACTATTGAATTCTCAGATGTGGTAAGTATTTTTTTTTCTCTTACATCCTAGGATGTTGGGGTACTGGTCCTTTTAATGGCATGCCTAGAGCCAAGGCCAGCCCACAGATGGGCCCCCTTAGATCCAATTATCCCTGTATGCTCAATATCAGCCAAACAAAACCCTGTTTGGTGTAGGACTATTTGCAGGATATTGAAACAAAGATATTGGACTATGCTACCACCATAAGGCAAAAAAACATTGACAAAAACACAAAACAGCTAAAAAAAATATATCTGAAATATTGAACAGTTATTCGGCTTGAAAGAATGTATAAAAATATTTACAAAAATAAAAGCTTTTTTTCCTGATTCCAAATATGTAATTAATTTAATTTTACCAAAAAGGGCAGATATGCCCTTTTTTCTTAAGATGTCAGTATGGGTTTGACAAGCTAAATTTGACTGGTTACCGAGAACTATGAAATATTTTTCAAGATAAATTAATACTGGCTAGTAAAACAGTAAACTTAAAAAAATTACCTAAAGTTATTATTTCTGCTGTTGTTACAATAAAAAGTATTAAATATACTAAACTAGCAACCCGCTCCAGCTTCTCATGGTTAAAAATTATACACCTTCCTCATCAATAGTAGTTTTTGAGTTTATCGCATACAGACACGCGGTGGACTTTGTTTTATAATTTGTAGAGAAGTTATATCTTTATGTGTGTCTTTTGTCATTAAGTTATAGCTTTTTAAAATAATTTGCATTGAATTATCTATATAATAGTGCCTATCAAGATATTTTTCAACATGTCAGTATTATCCAAAATATTTTTATCAATGGTCAAAGGTCCATGTAAAATACTGGTATTCAGCTGGATCCAGTTAATCTGGAAGCCGACTCCAATATAGGGGAAGGCTAGGCAGATTGATTTATTTTTATGGCATGGTTCAGAATGATATTTCCAATGTGCAAATGTACTTGCAGACCATGACCGTTGGAAAGTTTGGAAGGAGGCCTTTGCCCAGCAGTGGGACAGCACAGGCTAGTAGTAATAATAATTTAATTTCAGGTAGTCAACGATCTAAGAGAGCGGCTTCTTCATCGCCGTACATTCACGCCTCCACTAGAGAATACTGGCTTCACATATGGCTTCAACACACACTTCCTGACGCAAGTGCTGGACTTCTGGCAGAATAACTACAATTTTAAGGACCGGCAACAGTTTCTGAACAAATATGAACAGTTTGTGACTAATATACAGGGATTGGATGTGCACTATATGCATGTTAAGCCTAAAGTGCCGGCAAATATTACTGTAAGTTAAACTCTTCATTTTAGAAGTAAAATAACTATTTTTGCAGTGACAAATTTTGCCAACATTCATTGGACTAAAGAATTATTTGTAAAAAGTATTGTCATTGATTCTTACTTCAAGAAAATATCTATATTGGCTATGAAATGGTATGTCAAATTTGGGTGGAGTATGACCTCTGAAAACTTTGATCAGCCTTCAGCTGGACATCTCTGGAAGCGTAATGGGATATCGCGACACTTCTCATTGACCAATGTTGAGGATAAGCCATAAGAGTTTCTTGGGGGTCGAGTCACCCGCAGCCGTAGGAGAATACCCATTGTTAGTCCCTACACGTAGTCCCCGGGTGGTGCTAATCATATGACACTAACTGGTGGTAGGTTTCGACCGATGGCTTGCGATCACCCACTGGGCAAAGACGTACCGCCAAGCAGAACCTCCTTTCACTTCCTTCTCCTCTCCCTCCTTCACTCTTCATAATTATGGTAAAAAGGAACAAAAAGAAAAAAGCTGAACAGCGGCAGCACTCCCTCACCCACAAAGTGCACCTCTCCTACAGACGAGGTCTGCACTCAAATCTCGCCGCAGTCCACTACTACCTGGAGACTGAGAAACCAGCGCTCGTGTTCCTTTCGGAGACGCAGATCGGATGATTGGATTGCAGATTTCTTGACGGATCGGTCTATCCGAGTGGTCATAGATGACTGCTCGTCCCGGCTGCTGGATATTAACGCCGGGGTTCCTCAGGGGTCGGTGCTCTCGGCAACATTCTTTTTGCTGCATATTAACGATTTGCTAAAACCCGGTACCTTTGGGTATGCAGACGACAGTACTGTTGCCGAGAGATACGTGTCCAACGCACGAGCTGGTGGGTCTCAGATCCGGTCTCTCTGAGAGGCTATGGTTGAGCCCTTGAACTTGTCCTTATAGGCTGCCTCTGAATGGGGCGATGCCAATCTGGTCAAGTTCAATGCTGCTAAGACACAGGCGTCTTTTTTCCGCTAAAAAGAGCCAATTTGACCCAGCTCCTTCTTTCTGAGTTGTAACCGTGCCGATAACCGACCAACTTGAGCTTCTTGTTACGTTGACATCTACCCTCAATTTCCTTTCATAGAGGCAAAGGCTCAAGTGGCTGCAAAAAAGTTAGGGATCCTAGCAAGGGTAAGACGGTAATTCATGCCGGAACAGCTGCTCAAACTTTATCAAGCGCAAGTTCGATCGTGTATGGAGTACTGCTCTCATCTTTTGGACGGATTTGCCAGATACCAGCTTGATGCACTTGAAGCAATTGAGCGGCGCGCCAAGAGGATCATCGGCAATGATAAGCTCGAAAGTCTTGAGCATCGATGCCGAGTTGCTAGCCTGTCTGTCGGTTTATCGGTTGCATTTTGGCGAGTGTGCGACGGAATTGCATAATTTAATTCCGCCAAGCCGTCGGACCACAAGACGTACGGCGATGCGCCACCGGTACATGGTGGACATCATCAGCACAAAACGTTTTCAGAACACATTCATTGTGCGTACCGCCAGGGAGTGGAATTCCCTGCCGAAGTCTGTGTTTCCTGATAACTACAACCTGGAAGTCTTTAAGTTAAGAGTGAATAGGTTACTTCTAGGCATCCGTGCCCATCTTCGACGACATCATCGCTTACCATCAGGTGAGATATTGGTCAAACGCGTGCCTATCAAAAGTAAAAAAGTGTGTGTGTTCTTATGTACGCACGTAAGAAGTTATACTTCTTTGGCATAATAAGATAAAAAACCAAACTGTCACAAAGTTTACAAAAGGAAATCAATCATTCTTCATGAACCACAGACTATAGCTAACTTCAGGGTGTCGGTTCTAGCTAACTTCAGGGTGTCGGTTTTTTGTGACGGTATGCGCGTGCATAGTAAAAAATTACTCTCATCATTTTTCCCTAAAGCGCCAAAAGAAGTATAACTTTAAAAAAAAAGTAATAATATACCTGATAGATAAACCCAATTTTTGTTCTCAGGTGGTTCCACTCCTGCTTATCCATGGCTGGCCGGGCTCCATCCGGGAATTCTATGAGATAATACCAAAGCTAACAACACCCAGGCCAAACCAGGACTTTGTGTTTGAAGTTATCGCTCCCAGCATTCCAGGTTTCGGGTTTTCTCAGGTGAGGATTATTTTTAAAGTTCCAAGTTTTTCAGATATTTCTAAAGGTCCACCAACCACATCTCAGATTCGATTTTGCCTCCCTGACTGACGAGCACTCGCTTGTAATGTAACAATTCAAGTGCCATTTTGAGCATGTAGCTCAATTAGTAGTTTTCACAATGTCAGACGAAGTAGTCGTTGTGCTGAGCACGGCAATATTAATTCGAGTTTGATTTATTTAAGTTAAAAAAATAAGAAACTTTTTTACAAAAAAAAAACAACTTTAATTTCGGCAGTCGGTGTTTGTATTTTATTTCTTCGATATTTGACACTGACTGCCGAAATTAAAGTTATTTTTAAATTTTTAGTGTATTTTTTTTTGGAAGTCGGTTGTTTTTTTTGTAATAAAGTTTTTTATTTTTCACTTTTTAGTTGTAATACCCCAGAACTAAAAACCCCAATACCATGGAACGTGGAATTTAAACATTTGGAGAACACCAATACGTCATCGAGGTATACATATTTTTCGTTTTTGTTCAGTTTCTCAAAAAGCGCTGAAGCAATTTCGATAAAATTTATATGGGACCAACTTGGGAGTATATTCTTTCGGATATAAAAAGAATTTTGAAAATCGGTCCACAACTGACGGAGAAATCGGCGGACATACATAAAACATACATACAGTCGAACACAGAACCTCCTCCTTTTTCGAAAGTCGGTTAAAAAAACAGAAGAAATGATATTGGCGACAGTCTTTGCAGCAGTCATTGATATTACAAGTTGTATCGAAATGTAGCAGATTGTATCATTACAGCGCACTGTAATGTTCCGTTATCCTCACTCACTGATGTGATGCTCGACTCTGTAACATTACATTACAAGCGAATGTTCTTTAGAATTTACTTCGCTAAGTAGGTAAGCGCCTTACGAATATGAACTTTAAATCTCAGTGCAAATAATATTCATATTTGTATGAAACTTTTACGTATTTAGCAAGGCAGTCTTTTTAGGGTTCCGTAACCAACGGGACCCTAGTACTAAGACTCAGCTGTCCGTCTGTCTGTCAGCGGGCTGTAAAGTGCAGTGTAGTGTGTAAAGGGGGTCCTTAGGGAGTCCCCTTTAATTTTTACTTTATTGACTGGCCTGTTGGTCTAGTGGTTAGTGACCCTGACTGCTATGCCGGAGGTCGTGGGTTCGATTCCCACCCAGGACAAATGTTTGTGTAATGAGCACGATCATTTGTTCTGTGTCTGGGTGTAATTTATCTATAATATGTATGTATTTAGAAATATATAAGTATGTTTATCAGTTGTCTAGTACCCATAACACAAGCTCCCAAGCTAAGCAGAGCTTGTGTTATACTAGATGGCGTTGTGTGATAGTTGTGGAATATTATATTATTATGGAATATTATACGTTGTTATAGCGGCTATAGAAATACACGCTGTGTGAAAATTTCAACTGTATACCTTTTACGGATCATGAGATACAGCCCAAAAAACACGTTTCTAGAAACGTGTTTGTGGTGCGCAATATAAAAAGAAAAAATATTTATATCCTCAGCCTTAACAGCAACAAAACAAAAAAAACACGTTTCTAGAAACGTGTTTTTTGTTTTTCAGTTTATGGTACGGAACCCCTCGTGTGCTCTCGCCCTGAGTGACCAATATTTAGATATAGCACAAAATATTATAATTATGCCTGTGGTAGACGAGTAATGGCATGAACCAGTTCAAAGGATACATCGAGCGGAAGGGCGTGTCAGACTCTTACTGACTAAAACCCACCCATGTTCCTCCCTGCCCTGGATGCCCAGGGGCGAGGTAACTCTTTCGAATTTATCCTCAAACTACCGGGCAGGCATCGGCCATGACGAGCCCCGTCGTGTTTGCTGAAAACTCTTTGAGGCGCGAGTGGAACACTACGCGCCGTCGACTCTCGGGCCTGGTGCTGATCGGACGGCGAATTACCCACTACTCGCCGTCCGCAGGCCCGGGTTCTTTGTAATAGCTTTGGCTGACGGATACCGGTCGACAAACAATCGATCAATTGGTGTAATAACAGATGTAAACAAGCATAGCGTTGCTTATGGCAAAAAACCATATTTCACAGACTGAAAAAGAAAACAGACAGTCGAATTGAGAACCTCATCCTTTTTGAAGTCGGTTAAAAATATCCTAGCCCCGAATATATCAAAAGTATTGATTCCAGGCCCCAGTCCGTGCCGGAATGGGTCCCATAGAAGTGTCTGCAATATTCCTCAATCTCATGCAACGCATCGGACACGAGAGCTTCTACGTACAAGGAGGCGACTACGGCTCGGCCATAGGATCTGTCATGGCGACTGTATTCCCTGAGAAGATATTGGGATACCACACCAATATGCCAATGGTGACGGTCAATACTTGGGTGTCCATCTATACTTTGATGGGTGAGTTTTTAATACGCTTTTTAGCTGCATCTGTAACTAACAAATTATGTAAAAAAGTCTTACAAATTTTTGACTCACTTACCGGTTTCCGGTTGAGCTGAAATTTTAAGTACATGTTTAGTTTGGATGATAATTGTGCCGATTCTCATATTCAATAACTAAAATTAGAGAATCGCTATCTTTTACTACAAAGCAGTGCGAGAAAAGGACGGCTATAGCTATTAACTAAGTTAGAGATGTCAAATTAGTTCACGCCTTGCGGTTTACAGTGTTTTTAGTCGATATGTTTTTACGTATACCCTTAATTTTTATGGAAATATTATTTCAACTAAATTTGACACCTCTAATTTACGTCAGTCTCTTTCTTGTTATATTAGACAGAAAAAGATAGCAATAGCCTAAATTAAGTTTAGTTTGTGCACAACAGAATTGGCACCAATGCTTAGCTAAAACGTCATTCTAAATGTAATATGGCGGACAATTGGCCAAGCGTTTCATCAAACTAACTTTTTTCTCTTTCTAGGAGCAATCTGGCCGAGCTTCATAGTGGAGCCTGATCTGCAAGAGCGCATGTACCCGCTATCAACGCACTTTGAAAAGATTATAACAGAATCTGGATACTTCCATATACAGGCCACCAAACCGGATACAATTGGTAATTTATTTATTATTTACTAAGACTTCATGCTAAACAAAGCTACACATGCGGGCTTAATTCCGTAGGCATTCTCTACCAGTCAACCATGAGTGTTTTTTTTTGTGGGTTGAGATATCATCCAATGACATCTCCCGCTCTGCAGGCGGGCGTGTCACTCTTACTGACTAAAACCCACACCTGTTCCTTCCCTGCCTGAGTGCCCAGGGGTGCGGTAACTCATTTTCAGAATTTATCCGCTACCCCTAGGCATGCAGGCACCGGCCACGATGGGCCCCGTCAGTGGTGGCTGACTATAATCTCTTGTTCGGCGCGCGTGGAACACTACGCGCCGTCGACTCACGGGCCTGGTGCTGATCGGACGGCGAGCTACCCACTGCTCGCCGTCCGCAGGCCCGGGTAACCATGAGTGGTAAAGAGATTACATGGCAGGTATTAGGTGGCATTAATCGGTAGGAAATATAAAATATTACAAAAATATACCTGTACCTACATAATGATGAAGTAATAGATAACAAGTATGACTCTGCTTATTTGTTTTGAAAATAATAAAATTTCGCGTAAATGCGTACCGACTGGTGGCCGTCCTGATATCCATGCAAGGAAGCGCGTTCGAGAGAAGAATGGACTGAATAGGTGGAAAGAACAAAATCAGAAGTATGATAAGATTGTTGAAAGAACGCAGATTCCTAGCGTGTGAAGAACATAGATATTTAAATCGAGAAATAAGATAAAAAGACGGGGAGGGAAAGTTGAAAAGCGTGGTCATGTGTTTTAAACTATAATAAAATGAGCGAGTAGGACACATCGCGTCATCTCGCTCTCACGTTTTACAACCGATTGTTTAAAATGTTCTATTTGTATTTTTTTCTCGTCCAGTGGATCAATCAACATTGCCATTTTGCCATTCAATGTGACGTGACGATTTTTGTTAGCTCATTGCTCCCCTTTTGTATACGTACTTACATAATATAACGATTTATAATTGTACGTAATTTATTTCAGGCGTAGCCCTCTCAGATTCCCCAGCCGGTTTAGCAGCATACATTCTCGAAAAATTTTCTACCTGGACTAACCTAGAGAACAGAAAGGCGAGCGATGGTGCTTTACTCCAGAAGTTCTCTCTGACTCATCTACTGGACAATGTGATGATATACTGGGCCACTAATACTATTACCAGTAGCATGAGGCATTATGCTGTGGGGTTCCTTCAGATTAGGGTAACTGATCGGTGAGTGGTTTTGGGATATTTTTGAAAACAACCGGCCAAGAGCGACTCGGACTTCCGCGTAAAGGGTTCCGAACAAATCATATTTTTTTTCAGGTTATTTTTAAACTGCCTCCATCTTATAGGTTTTCGTGTAATCTATAAGTAAAGAACTACTTTCTGTATTTTTTTCAAAATATTAGGTCCAGTGGTTTCAGAGATAAGGGGGGAGAATGTTCATTTGTCCGATTTTCACCCCAAAAGTGACCCCCATATTCCAAATTAATTTCGGTCCAGCAGATTCGGAGCAAATTGGCTGTGACTGTGACAGACGGAGAGACAGACAGACACACGAGTGATCCTATAAGGGTCCCGTTTTTTCATTCGGACTTTCGGAACCCTAAAAATGGGAGAAAAACAGCCCAACAGTGCGTAGCCTATGTATTTTTGATACCAAGCAGCTTTGCTCTATAAGGCCGAAAACGCACTGGTTGGCAGCTTGGTTAGTCTGCCAAGGTCACGGGTGGGTTTTAGTCAGTAAGAGTCCGACACGCCCTCCCGCTGCACCCAGAGATGGGAGGGCGAGTTGACTTGGTGATTTACCATCCTCAAAAAAAAAAGGTGCCTAGCATATGGGAATAAAAATAATAAACCCTAATTCTAGCTCCGAACGGTAGTAGACACTCGCATTATTGATTATTGCTCCAATGTAGGTACTAGTGTGTGTGTGAGTGTGTATATAGTGTACTTATACTATTTATTTCACAAACAACTTATTCCGTAAACATTTTGTAAACACTCGCTTTACAAACATTTATTTGGCAAATGCTTTTCTTTACAATTTTTTTTTTAAATAATTTGCCTAATCTAACTAGTTCGGTTCCGAGTAAGTATTTACATGCATATTATATTTAATGGCTTCATACACCTAATCACCCAATTATGGCTGATGATTAATAGACTAATGAATAAAATATCTCAAAAATGTATGCAATTTCAAATTATGCCAAAACAAATTAGACCAAATGACAGTTATGCTTACCATTGCATTATGCCAAACAATATTATGTCTTAAAATTTTATGCCAAGAGAGGGATTCCCTACATAAATAAAGCTGCAGTTGGCTTGACTTGATCAACCTGAAGAATACTCTCAGATGGAGAAAATCTCCTTTTGTTCTAGAAACTGTCTCCGTCTAAAAACTTAAATCTTCTTCTCCAGAATGCCAACAGAAGTACCAACCTGGGGCATAAAGTTCAAACACGAGCTCAGCTTCCAACCAGACAGCATCCTCAAGTTAAAGTACAAGAACTACCTGCACAGCTCTGTAGTCGAACATGGCGGACATTTCGCGGCTATGGAGCTCCCTGACGTGTTGACGGACGATATCTTTGAAGCTGTGCATATGTTTAGGAGATTTCATGAGATGAAGCAGTGAGTATATTAATTAGTGTCAAAAGTGTGTTTGTTAAAGGTAATCACTGAAAGTAATCCCGATTACGAAAATGCACCGTTCCTGTGGGTTCAACTGGACCCAAGCCGCGTGAAAAAACTATAATTGTATATATTAGCCAGATTTAGCATTTCAGGACACTGGCCGGGCGAAAATATGGCACTTCAGTTTTAGAAAAAGTCTTATAGAGTGGTGTTTGTCGAGCTATCTCTATCAGTCATACCTGTGTGAGACGGTCCCTTTCATAAGCTAGCTGTGCCTTGTCGGCCGGGTAGTGTACAGTCACGAACAAAAATATGTACACAAGCAAACTTTACTTGTAAGCTCGAGTTTACGATAGTCGATACTCGAGCTTACAAGTAAAGTTTGCTTGTGACATATTTTGACTCGTGACTGTACGTTCCTGTAAGAATACACGAAAGAATACATAAAATTATATAATTTTACTAAAAGGTGTACCAACAGCTGTTTGTCCAAACTAAAGAAACTTTTGAAGAAAATATATCTTTTAAACCCTACTTACATCTACTTTCGGCCCGCGTCAGGAAACACATTTACATCATGAAGAAGTTACGTGACTGCACACCTACTAAAATTCTCCGAATTATATATCTTTGTCTCTGCCAATCAGTGCTTCAGTACGGGATTCCCGTCTGGGACAGTGCTGGTAAAACCACATTTTTAGAAATAGAAAGAGCTCAGAGAGTAGTTATTAAAGTAATGTTAAAAAAAGCCCTTCAGGATCCCAACGGACTTGCTTTATAATGAATTTCCTGTTCCACGAGTGCGTCAATTATTTATTCTAAGGCCGGATTATGAAAAACTTATTTTAAACGCGTTTTACACATCCCTCTTCCTAATTTTAAGATTAGTTTGGCTAGACGCTGTCCTTCTTACTCTCACACTTATGTTTACAATCAAATTAATAAATCCTGTAAAACCAAAGGCTCGAACAATTGCAAATGTAAAAAAGATGTCCAAAAATTACTTGTCTCCTTCTCATACGCCGAAACCGAGAATGTAATCAATTAAAAATTTCAAGATTGTACTAATCACACACACGTACTGACATAAAAACATACGCACATTATACCTCTGGCTATACACCGCTTACAAATCTATACCACACACACTCACACCATCACACAAAACCACAAACATTACAGAATTGGATTTTATTTTACACTAATTCTATCGTAGGCTTAATTTTAAAAGGTAACCTTTACCAAAATATTATGTATCTTTCATTCTACGAGTAGTTATTGACTCTTTTATTTACAACATGTCTTTTTATAATGTCAAGCAACTCCGGCCCCCAAGATACAGGCGCTGCCAAGTTTGGGGACCAATGTATCTCTTATTTTGTAAACAAAACAATGGTTTTAATAAATTGTATTCTTATTCTAATATCTTTTTAACCCGTCTAAAAATAAAAAAGCCCCTCATTAGCAGACACAATTAAAAACCTATTGTCGCGTCTCCTTAAGAAGACGCAAGGGGCCTGACGGATTAAACCAAAACACTTATCTTTACAGGAAGGAAAAAGCAGCCGAAGCAGCTGCCAAAACAGCAACCGAAAGACCAGGAAAACCAGCAGCCGAAAAAGCAAGCAACCCAATAGTTCAAGCAGCAAATAACCCAACCGTCAAACCAGCAAACAATCCAACCGTGGAACCAGCAAGCAATCCTGCAATCGAACCAGAAATAAACTTCGAGACAGCAAAAACGGTCTACGAGTTCACTGTCAACGACATTAATGGTCGTGAGGTCAAACTTGACAAATACGAGGTGCATTCAATAAGTACCTAGCCTCATCGCCAGAGGGCGCTGTAGTTTCAAAAGAGTTTTACCACAGTGTAACACATTCTTTTTTAATTCTTTTTTCAAATTTTCATTCCAATCCCTTCATTTGTTTTAATTTGACAACTTATGGAAGCGAACGTGTCGATCGGTTTTACAAAAATGGAAAAAGAGCAATATCGTTCGGTGATTCGATTCCTATTTTTGGAAGGGAAAACGCGCATCGAAATCAAAGAGCGCTTGGATGCTGTGTACGGTGACTCTTCTCCATCGATGGCCACCGTCAAGAATTGGTTCAACGAGTTTGCACGTGGCCGTACGTCGGTTTTTGATGAACCACGTCCAGGTGCACCGAAAACAGCTGCTACGGAGGAAAACATTAAAAAAATCCATGATCTCGTATTGGCAGATCGCCGATTGAAGGTTCGGGAGCTAGCTGAGACTGTAGGCATTTCAGAAGGAACAGTGCATCATATTCTTCACGAGGAACTCGGCATGAGAAAGCTGTCGGCGCGATGGGTGCCGCGTTTACTCACACCAGAAAACAAGCGCAACCGTGAGACCACATCGGAGACGTGTTTGGCGCTGTTTAAGCGGAATCCAGCGGAGTTTTTGCGTCGTTTTGTGACCGTCGATGAAACCTGGATCCACTGGTACACACCAGAGACCAAGGATTAATCAAAACAATGGATCCAGACCGGGGAACGTGCTCCAAAGAAGGCGAAAACTGTAAAATCGGCCGGAAAAGTTATGGCCACCGTTTTCTGGGATTCACAAGGTGTGATCTACATCGATTACCTCGAGAAGGGTAAAACAATTACAGGGCTTTACTATGCCGATTTATTGGGCCGATTCGACGCCGAATTAAAGAAAAAACGACCCCATCTGGCGAAGAAAAAAGTGCTGTTTCACCACGACAACGCACCGGTTCACACGTCTGCCGTTGCCATGGCCAAATTGGTCGAATTACGCTACGAATTGCTGCCCCATCCACCGTATTCTCCAGATTTGGCCCCTTGTGACTTCTTTCTGTTTCCTAATCTGAAAAAATCACTCGCCGGGAATAGATATGGATCGAATGAGGAGGTTATCGCCGCCACGGAGGCCTATTTTGCAGAGTTTGACAAAAACTATTTTTCGGACAGGTTAAAAAAGTTAGAGCATCGCTGGGCTAAGTGTATCGAACTAAAAGGAGACTATGTTGAAAAATAAATTGCCACTTTTCCAAAATTTTCGTTTACTTTTTGTAGGCTAAGTATTTATTGAATGACCCTCGTACAAAGGAAAAGTACTTATAATAGTCAACGTTGCCTCCCAATGCGGCTACACTAACACACATTACACAGAGCTAAACGAGCTATACGAAAAGTATAACGAAAAGGGTCTACGTATACTGGCTTTCCCATGCAACCAATTCGGTGGACAAGAACCGGGGACTCTAAAAGAAATCCTCGAATTCACCAAAGAGAAAAAGGTCAAATTTGACCTTTTCGAGAAAATAGAAGTAAATGGGGAAAGTGCTCATCCTCTATGGAAGTTTTTGAAGAAATCTCAGGGAGGAACATTTGGCGATTTTATCAAATGGAACTTCTCTAAATTCATTATTGATAAGAATGGAGTGCCCGTTGAAAGGTTCGGTCCTAATACCAGTCCATTGGAATTGGTACCTTATTTGGAGAAGCTTTGGGGTTAATTTAGATGTCATGGTGTCAAATACCAGACCAAAAAATGTAGGTGACTGGCATAAACTGAGAAAAATGTAGTGTCAAAAATTTAGGGACACCCTAAAAATCTTACAGGGATACGAAAAGAATGATATTCTGGGAATGACTTATGCGAATGTGATTTTATCTTGTAGTAGTTTAGATTTCAGTGTATTTTACTGTCTCAATGGAATTTCGTAAAAAAAAATAGTAGAATTTTGTGTCTATATCCATATAATAATCACACTTACATACATAATAATCCGTGTAGCTATTTAATAGTCAAAGTTTCAAATAGTCAAAACATACTTAAGAATTTTCAATATAAACGTAGCCATATCAAATGATTGTTATTTAAATATATATATGTATACCTTTTTTAGATTTAGGCATAACATTTTTGTTAATATTTTTTATAGTTATTTTACAAAAATGTAACAATGCATTTATTTGTGATATTGTTTTTTGTAATACCATTTTTATGTAGATTTATTTGTTGGTAAATTAAGTCTTAATAAATAAACAAAATATTTAGATCCGTTTTTCATTTTCTGCCCCCTTAGCCAAAATACATTTCTGTAAACGTTAACGCTAACGCTTCGTGCAAAATGTATGGCAACGACGCACGAAGCGTTAACGTTTACAGAAAAGTATTTTGTCTAAAGGCTCTGGACAGGCCCCTTTTTAATACTTAGGTACTTGAAAATTACCACCAGCTTATAAAAACCGGCCAAGTGCGTATCGTATTTCGCACATTTAGGGTACCGTACCAAATGAGGTTTATTATCAAAGGAAAAATCAAATTTTTATCAATTTAATGGTATTTGTTAGTAAAATTATAATAATAAACGGTTATCACCTCGTTTAAGAGGCCTCTGCGAGTTGGTTTCGGCTCCTCGTACGCCTTCCAATGGTCCGGGACCTCAGGGTCAAGAGAAATTTTCAAATTAAAAGTTACAAAATTCTTCGGAACAAAATTTTGTGACAGACATGGACACGTGAGTGACAGCAATAGGGCTCCGTTTGGACCCTTTTTTATTTTTGGGGGGTTGAGAAATCATCCAATGACTTCTCCCGCTCTGGGTGGAGCGGGAGGGCGTGTCAGACTCTTACTGACTAAAACCCACCCCTGTTCCTCCCTGCCCTGAATGCCCAGGGGCGAGGTAACTCTGTTTCGAATTTATCCACAACCCCTGGGCAGAGTGCGGGTTGGTGGATGTGTTTCCTCACGATGTTTTTCTGGGTTCCTTCACCGTTTTGAGAGCAGTGATGATAAAATAATTTGCACAAAGTAAAAGCCAGCCAGAGTCTGTTTCCTGATAGCTACAACCTGGGAGTATTTAAGTCAAATAGGTTACTTCTAGGCAAGCGTGCTCTATCTTCGACCACATCATCGCTTACCATCAGGTGAGATAGCGGTCAAACGTGTGCCTATAGATGATAAATAAAAACCCACGTCCTACTGGGGCAGGGGCGCGCCCCTGGGCACTCAGGGCAGGGTTTTAGTCAGTAAGTCTGACACGCCCTTCCGCTCCACCCTAGAGCGGGAGAAGTCATTGGATGATTTCCCACACCACAAAAAAAAAAACCCCAACCCGCACTGGGCCCACATGGTGGATTAAGGCCCATTCTTTCAGTATAGTATAAAGTACTCTGTGGCCCATTCTCTTTCGGCCTGCCCCAGAGGAGACATGTGTCCTAGCACTTGGAACCCTAATGCTTACCTATGCAGTATTCTAACTACAATAAAACAGAATTAAAATCGAGAAGTAATGTATTAGTACTAAAATCAGCCCTATGACTTCTACACAGTTTGTCTTCCAAGTCTTAGTTTTGACAGATCTTGTATGGTGTTGCGTGAACTGGAAGAATCCGTCCATTGAAGCTCCGGGATCGCCGCTATCAACTGGATGTGATAAATATGTTAGTAGGTAGTTAGAATTGATATCTAAACTTAAGGTGGATGCGCCAGGGTAGCCCGCGAAATTCAAATTTTTTGCAATTTGCAGGTCAGTGTCAGGTTGTATCTTGGTCAACATTTGATTCGCGGCCGTAGCAAGTACGTATTTACAGAACTGTAATCATTAAAATCATCAATACAACTCTCTGTTAGAATTGATGCTAAATGTCATGATTTCTGAAATACTTACATTTGGAATCAATTCTAACTGAGAGAGATGTCTTGAAGATTTGAATGATTATAATTCTATAAATACATACTTGTTACGCCCTCGAATTAAATTTTTACCAAGATACCACTTAACACTGACCTGCAAATTGCAAAAAACGTAAGAAAACTTGAATTTCGCGGGCTAGGGTGGAGCTTTCACCTTAAAAAGTAATGTTTAGTGTCTGACTGAAGGTCAAAAAAACTGTTTTCGGCTAATATTCGGCTTGCTTGTCCGCAACTAGCGTCTTTGAACTGAAGGTTGTGATAGAGACCTAAAAACTGATTATCTCGTTCGTCTATGTGTGTAATCAACGTTTTCATTAACTTATTTACTATTTTATGAAATTTAGGGCTGAATTTCCAATGGTCTGATAACTTTTTCATGTCAAAATTTTTAAGCTTAGTTAATTTTTCTGTTACCACTTGAGTTTCAGTTTCGAGTAAAAATCCTGTTTCGTATAATCCCCCGCAGTGCTGAACTTTTAATAAACATTCTTTCACTGTTATAGTTGAACACACGTTTAACAGATACCGCTGTACCGTGCCTTAGGTATGTGCGCGGTGAGACGGGGGGGGGCAGGCCGCTCATTCGTCAACGTTAACGGTGTCCCGCCCCCGCCGCACAGCGGTATCGATCAAACTATAGTACCGTCGAGGAATACGCGGTTTCTTTGGTATAGGCAGGGTGGCGAAGCGAAGGGGAAAAAGGTACTTTAATATATAAGAAAAGTGTATTGCAGAAGCTAGCTTTCTTAAAAAGGCATAATCAAAATTTTTCCGGTGGTATAATCGGCTGATTTGCTCTCCTTCAAAATTATAAAAGTGCGATGATTTTTGATACAGTTGAAACACTCAAGCCGTTTGCAGACAGACTAGAAAAATCCTACTATATTACTTAATATTATATGTGAAAGTTTGGATGGATGTTTGTTACTCAGTCACGCCAGAACGGCTGAACTGATCTGAATGAAATTTGGCACAGACATAGATTATAGTATGTATAGCACATAGGCTATCCCACTAATATTATAAATGTGAAAACTTCTTAACCGATCATCATGAAACTTTGTACAAATATTCTTGGAGGTAATAGAAGTAACATAGGATGCTTTTTATGAAAAATAAAATAAAAAATAGGTTATATTATTTATAGTGGGGGAAGTACTAATTTTACGCGGGCGAAGCCGCTGGCAGGAGTTAGTCCCGCAATACACTATTTTAATAAAACAGTATTATATAATAGGAACAGCTGTAGTAAAGTAGCAAAAATTACTGAAATCAAAATACGTAACTAAAACCAGAAAAAAAGGAATTAACTAAAAATTACACTCTTTCTATCAAACTAAAAAGGTACCTACAATAAAGAAGAGGATACTCTAAATAAAATACAGTCAATAAAAATCGATGATGTTTTTATTAAACAGCAATTTACTTACCGTAATATTCAAAATGTCTTCCACCACAGTTATATTTGAAATAAATTATATTATACACATAATATTTATTAATACGTCTTATTACCATGATGAAACCAGCCATCGCAAGAATATACAGGTCTGATACACATGATGATACATTTTGTAATGAAATCAACTTTAGGCTACATTACTACAAGACCCACCATGACATATCGACGCGATTGTAGTTTATTACATTACATAAATGACATAGAAATGTGAAAATTTACTTTCTAAATTACGCAAAATGGAATGTAATCTTGCGCCGTTCGTGGTAGATCTTTGTTTTTATGGGAGAAGTTAGTTTTATGTTTTACATACAATACAATAGGCTACATAACTTTTAAAATATATATAATTTACCTCAAATATTACTTTAATTTACATCCATACGACAACGCGTGCAGCGGTAGTAACTATATTATTTTTAATTGTTCCAATTTTTAATAGAAGATTTTTATAAAATAAGACAGTTACACCGCTGTACTGGTTATGACTACATCAACTCAAGGTATATCTTTAATGACCTCAGCGAGCTGTTCCCGGGTGAACATATGGAACATGGAGCCTGGAGTCATGGTCACCACCTCCACGTTGTTCTCTGAAAGCTTCTCCTCCATTACTTGCTTGAGGATTGTGAGCGCGGACTTAATGGCTTCCTTTAATGTCATGGATTTGTGGTACACTTCCTGTTGGAGGGAAAAGTTTTGTTACTTCATCATTTAGAAAGGCACTTAACTAGATTAGGATATGGGAGTCATTAGCAACACCAAGTCGACCAGAAATTTACCAAGGTAAAACATTGGAAAGTCATTAAAGACAACATTATAAGTTTTTTGGGAATATCAGAGAGAGTTGCCCCGAGCCACAAGGTACACCAAAAATGTCACATTGTATTGTTACTATTGATGAATAAAATTTATTATTATTATTCCATTTATTTCATAATATATAGGATGACTGGTAATTAGTGACCGATACTTAAACACGTGATTGTACTCATGATAACAAACAACTTTTACTATAGGACCAAACCTGAAATCGCGAAAAAATCCGCTGTTCAGTACATTTATGTTTGCTTACTGACTGGTCAAAATGCTACACTGCCTATTTTTTTTCGCGATTACGGGTTTGGTCCCATAGTAAAAGTTGTTTATTATCATGAGTACAATCACGTGTTAAAGTATCGATCACTAATTACCAGTCACCCTATATACATACAATTTACATTTTTAAATATTAAAATATCAAAATAAAAATAATACATTTAAAAATTTAAAAAATAGTAGCCCACCGGTATTGGGAATAGGGTCCAAGCTACCAGTGGTCAGGGCTCCTGAGAGAGGAATATATTATTATTATTTCGTTTATTTATTTTTTCACATATAATTTACATTTTTAAATATTTTTAAAAGAAAACATAAAAAAAAAACATTTAAAAATATAAAAAATAGTAGTCCGCCAGTATTGGGAGCAGGGACCAAGCTACCGGTGGTTAGGGCTCCAGAGACAAGGACCTCCTCACAATGCGAGCTGTATCGAGGAGTACTGCCTTCTGTATCAGGCCCTTGATCCAACCGCGCAACGACACCTTCGACAGGTGGTCGTCGAGGCTTTTGGCCATCAGGCCGTTGGCGGTAACGACTATCGGCACAATGACAGCCGAGTCCACATTCCACATATCGACAACTTCGTGTGCTAAGATATTTGATTTGTTTGTCTTTCTCAGCTTTCACGAGGGTCTCGTCATGTGGAATGGTGACATCAATTATCATTTTGCGGCGCGGTAATCGGTCTATCACCACTATATCCGGCTTATTGGCAACAATAGTCCTGTCAGTGATGATAGACCGATCCCAGTACAACGTGACATGGTCATTTTCGAGAACTGGGTCGGGCGCATACTTGTAATACGGTACCTCAGAATCCACAAGTTTGTATTTTAAAGCAAGTTGCTGGTGAATAATCTTGGCTACTTGGTTATGCCTGTGCAAATACTCGCTGTTAGCAAAACGAGAACAACCAGAGATAATATGTCTGATGGACTTACCCGGACGGTGGCATGCCCGACATACGTCAACCGTCCCGTCCTTCATGATATGCCTCCGGTAGTTATTCGTCAAGATAACTTCGTCCATAATCGCACAGACAAAGCCTTCAGTTTCCCCGAAGCGGTCACTGAAACGTAGCCAGGCCACGGACGCCAAGAAATCTACATCAGGCCCATGAAAAGCCCGATAAAAGCGCCCGTGAAGCTCCTTGCTTTTCCATACCTCCTTGCGGTCATCAGTAGTGAGTATTACAGGTTTGCGCCAGTTCTCTTTAGCCATGGACAACGGGGTGAGTCCCTTGTCCACTGCGACCACATCGCGCTGCATACCCACGTCGGTTTCAAGAAAATATTCTCTGAGGCTGCACACCTCGCGGTTGTGGAGAGTCTTAGCGTTTAAAAAACCTCGACCTCCACACTTCCGCGGGATGTACAGTCTCATCACCGATGATCGTGGGTGATGCATCCGGTTTCCAACGACTTAGCAAAAGCACAAAACTTAGCCGATAAAAACATGGTCATTATTGGTGACTTCAATGCAAAAATTGGACATCCGAAAACACACGAAAACATTATAAAAAAAATAAAAAAAAACCAAACCACACCAAACCAAACCATCTAGAAAATGGACAATGGACAGGATTTCACCGGACCATAAAACAAAAAATTAAATTTATTACATTCTGAGCCCCAGCACAAATTCTGTGAATAATGTAGTGTTGTGGAAGTGTTGAACAAAATAAGCTTTCCGTCTGACCACAGATTAGTAAGATGTACTCTAAAAATTAGAAAACCTAAAATCAGTAGTCAACACTCTAACAAACAAACTGAAGACCACCGAGGAAAGGAACAACTATATACAAAAAAAAACTGATAAGGAATATAGCAACATTATATGATTCACTGATTAGTTTGGAAGATGTACAATCCTTGAGCGATAAACTGGAACAGACAATTATAGTAAAACTCACTAGATTGGATAAGAAAACAAACACTAGCCAACATAAAGTTTCTTTATTCAAGAAAACTAATAGAGCAATCAGGAAAGGTTATGATAATCATAGAAGAACAGTTATCGAGAGAAACATGACAAAATTCCGAAGTTGAAAAAGAGCCTTCAAATAACTCACAACTCATAAAAAGTGGATACCATTTCTAAATAATGGAAAAGGTGAAATCAGGGAACGAGATGACATATTGAGAAGTGCAACAGCTTTCCCGAACCGCACTATATAAAAAACCGTTAGAAGAAGAAATAAAAAATAGTATAAAGATAAAAGTTGGACAATGGCGTGGCCCAGCAGGAAAAAGAAGTGTTGGAAGATAAAGATGGGTTGATGACATTAAAAAACAGCAGGAAAAAACTGAATGAATATTACTAAAGATAAGGAAAAGTGGAAAAATATGGAGGAGGCTGTTACCCTTGGGGACCACTAATGTGCAAGAAAGTTATAATAATAATAATAATCAATAATCATCACCCACGATCATCGGTGATGAGGCTGTATATCCCGCGGAAATGTGGGTGTCGTGGTTTCTTAAATGCTAAGACCCTACACAACCGCGAGGTATGCAGCCCTAGGGAATATTTCCTAGAAACCGACGTGGGTATGCATCGAGATGTGGTCGCTGTGGACAAGGGCCTCACCCCGCTCTCCTTGGCAAACGAGAACTGGCGCAAACTTAAAGTACTGGATACTAATGACCGCAGGGAAGTATGGCAGAGCAAGGAGCTTCACGGACGCTTTTACCGGGTCCTACATGGACCCGATGTAGATTTCTTAGCGTCCGTATCCTGGCTGCGCTTTGGTGACCTATTCGGGGAAACCGAAGGTTTTGTCTGTGCGATTATGGACGAAGTTATGATGACGAATAACTACCGGAAATATATTGTGAAGGACGGTACGGTTGACATCTGTCGGGCATGCCACCGGCCCGGGGAATCAATCCGACACATTATTTCTGGTTGTTCTCGTCTAGCTAACGGAGACTATTTGCACAGACACAACCTTGTAGCCAGGATTATCCACCAGCAACTTGCTCTTAAATACAATCTTGTGGAATCTGAAGTACCGTACTATAGGTATGAGCCCGACCCAGTTCTCGAAAATAGCAATATCACGTTGTATTGGGATCGATCTATCATCACTGATAGGACTATTGTTGCCAATAAGCCTGACATAGTGGTGATAGATCGACAAGAGCGTCGCACAATGATTGTTGATATAGCTGTCCCTCATGACGAGAACCTCGTGAAGGCTGAGAAAGATAAAAAAACAAAGTATCTTGATCTGGCTCGCGAGGTTGTCGACATGTGGGAGGTGGATACAGCAGTCATTGTGCCGATAGTCGTGACGGCCAATGGCTTAATAGCCAAGAGCCTCGACCAACATCTCAGGAGGCTCTCGTTGGGCAGTTGGATCAAGGGCTTGATCCAGAAAGCAGTACTCCTGGACACGGCGCGTATTGTTAGGAGATTCCTTTCTCAGGAGCCCTGACCACCGGTAGCTTGGACCCTATTCCCGATACCGGTGGGCAACTACTTTTTATATTTTTAAATGTTTTTGTGTTTATTTATGTTTTTCTAAGTACCTAAAATTTAAAAAATTAAAATTGTATGTATATAAAATTGAATAAATATAATAATAACAGTAGAAGGCGCTTGACAGACTTGAATGATTCAATAATATAATGAATGATAATATCCTCCAGGTATGAGGAACAGGGTGCAGAGCTTCATCCTCTGTAGAAAAGGTATCCTCCAACCAGATAGATATAGTGTCTGGTGGGCTAGGGCCCGACTCAATGGTTGTTAACGGGTTTCCAGATGTAAATATGAATTGCACGGATATCTCTGATTTCGCGATCTAGGATTCATCATTAGTTTAGTTCGTTTATGACGATATTTATTTATGTTACTACAAGTTATTTGTACTCAATAGGCGTCATAGATAAAGGAAAAATACCTTCAAGCTCTGCTGAGCCCCTTCGCTGCCAGAGCCAATGGCCTTAGCTTCGTACTGCACAAATGTGCCACTGGGATCCATGTGGAACAGCTGGGGTCCTTTCTCGTCAATACCTGTAAACAGATCAGAATTTATTTACAACAATCTTAAATTAATTCATCATACATAACTGACAGAAGACAGAATCCACAGTTTTACACAAGAGTTTTACTTTTAACAAAGCCTTATGAAAACATCGTTCTCTGATCGAATCCCATAGAGCGCACAGCATTATTAAGCGGTTGAGCGAATGGCTGCTGCGCTGCGTGTCGGGGGTTCGACCCCCAAACAGAACAAATATTTTTATGGCCTACAGATATTATAATGCTGTTTTTAGAAAAATATTTTTTTAGTGTTATTTGCTGTATCATAGAAAAACTTGTACAAAAATAAACACAGGAGAATACCCTATTATTTGACAGTTTTGGTGTACAGCTAAATCTAATAAATCTATTTGAATTACATACCTGCAAACATAACTGCCACACCAAATGGTCTAGACATGGCCGTGCCGCTGTCATCATCGCTGTCTCCAAACTGGATGGCCAGGTTGGACACGGCTTGAGCACAGGACTCCACGCTCATGCGCTCGTTGTACACAAACCAGTGGTTCTGGCATTCTACACGGGCACGCTCCACCAGGGTCCTGAAGGAGGAAGATTTGTTGCCAAAATTTTTATACACATCTTTAGTTTGCTTGTTTAAAGTGCAAGTTCAGTTCTTTGTGCTTCTATAGCATACAGTGGTGGTCATATATTATAATTAAGAACGATTTGAAGTTTCAGACTTTTTTTTATGTAAATCATGTAATGTGTAGTTGTGTTCCTTCTTCGAAGTAACTAGTTATGTTATAAAATAGCCACATGAATAGAGCAAACGGGATTATAAAGATAGAATAAAATCGCTAACTATTTTTGTTACTAAGTTTATTTTGTCTGTAGTAACAAATTGAAATAGTAATGAAGCTGGACAAATAATTAAGAACGTTTTATTAAAATGCTTGAGAGTTGTTTTATATGAAACTTAGATTAAATAAATCACATTAATGTGAAGGGCGTAAAGAAAAAAAAGCAATTTAATACATTTTAAACTAAAATTAATAGTTCCATGGCTTTTAATTACTGCTTTACAACGGCGAGGCATTGACTTTATCCATTTTTGACATTTTTCAAGAGAGATACGAGTTCCATTCTTCTAAAAAAACATCGTACAAATTATCGGCACGATTCTTGAGCGCTGACCTTCACCTGCACAAAAGTGAGTTATTGGGTCCCTTTAGTGGTATGAAGTGAGGCGCGGGGGCGGGGAAAGTGCAGTGATTGGCCCGTAGCGCATCGCGTCATAGCCGTCACTCGGGATTTGTTCTTTACTCTTGTTGCACATACCTCACGACGACGAGTACAATTCCGGCCAATTTAATTGACACCAATTTAAATTATCTGGTAAGTTAGAACTCAAATATTTTATGTGTTTTTTTTTAATAATTAGACCTTTGTAATTATAATAAAAGGTGATATTTATCGAAAGCAAACCGGGGAAAAAAATAATAGGCTCCAAATATACTGGACCGATTTCAAAAATTCTTTCACCAGTTGAAAGCTGCCTTGATCCTGTGTGACATAGATTATAAGGAGGAGGAAGGGGGGGGGGGCCGGAGCGAAGCCGCTTGCAAAAGCTAGTTTTGTATACAATACATGTTTATTTAAATTCTTTTTAGGGTATAAGATGCCAAGGAAAAACACTGTTTTAAATAGACATGCCAGAAAACTGATTTACCATGTAAACTGTTTTATGAACAAGGAGGCTGAAGGAGTCAGACATTTAAAACAAGTTCAAAAAAGATCAGCGGAGGCTACGAACACATCCGTTGCAACTGTGAGGCGAATTGTGAAAGAAAGTTGTGGCGATGCGTTTCTTTCTGTATTTAGAACACCAGGAAAAAAACGACCTAGAGCGAAACCTATCACAGGTGTTGATAATTTTGACCAGGGAGTAATTCAAAATCAAAATCAAAATCAAGTCATTTATTCAAACTAGGCTGAGAACCAGCACTTTTTGAACGTCAAAGTTCTACATAAAGACAGTCCCCCAAAAAACGCCCGCCCGTCACCACTTCCTAGTGTTTTAGCTGTGAAGAAGAAGTGGCCAACAAACTCCCCAGCAACACATCTGTCTGTTAAGTTTTAAGAACTTGAATCTATATAATTCTAAGCAACAATCTTAACATTATGTAAAACAGAAAAATAAATATATGTCGTCTAAAATATAATCATAAAATTAAATAATCCGCCACTTGCCAGCTAGCACACTCAATCATGCCATTAAAAACAAACTCAAGCATAAACACTAAACCACATTAAAGAAGCCTCCATACATAACTGGTGTGCCTGCTTACAAGAACAAAGATTGAAACTATCAAAGGGCTGTGATTCGAAGCCACAAGTGATGAACTAGGGCCATCACACTAAATTTGGTAGACAATTATTATATGAACTCATATAATCTGTTATAACCATAAGCTAAATATGGAGAAAGAACATCAAGTGTAACATTGTCTTGCGTTCAACACGGCGACCAACTATTATTATCTTCTAAGTAGTCGTTGATGGAATAGTATGCTTTCGAACAGAGACTAGATTTAACTTTAGTTTTAAATGCATTAAAAGGCAAGTCAAGAAAAGAACGGGGTAGCTTATTGTAAAATTCGATACCGAGACCCTCAAACGAACCATGAACCCTACGAACACGGTGGGAAGGAACATGAAGTTTATACTTATTTCTGGTGTTAAAATTGTGGATATCACTGGTCTTTTTGTACAAATGTATATTTTGTCTAATGTATAATATGTTTGCAAAAATGAATTGAGATGCCACCGTGAGAATTCCAATCTCTTTGAAAATTTCTCGTAAAGAAACTCTTGACCCTAACCTATAGATTGCTCGTACAGCACGTTTTTGTAAAACAAATATATTTTGTATGTCCGCAGCTTTACCCCACAAAAGAATACCATAAGACATAACACTATGGAAATAACTAAAATAGACTAACCGTGCTGTGTCAACGTCAGTATATTGTCTAACTTTTCTGACGGCGTAGGCGGCAGAGCTGAGCCTTCCTGATAGGCCTGATATATGTGCGCCCCATTGAAGTTTGGAATCAACAGTTATACCCAAAAAAACTGCCGAGTCCACAGTTTCAGGCACTTCTTTATTTAAGATGACATTAGGTCCTAGATTTATAACATTAGGTAAGGCAAACTTTATACATTTAGTTTTCTTAGCATTAAGAACTAAGTTATTTGTCGTAAACCAATCCGTAACCATTGAGAGAGCGCTATCTACGTTATCAAAATCATTTCTATTCCTATCTACTTTAAAGATAAGAGAGGTATCATCTGCAAACAGTACTACGTCACAGATACCCTTTAAAAAATATGGTAAATCATTAATATACACCAAAAACAAGAATGGTCCCAATATCGAGCCTTGAGGCACACCTAAATGAACTGGTAGCCCGGAAGACTTAACACCATTGATATCTACACATTGGAACCTATTAAAAAAAGGTATATACACAATTTTCATATCACCGAAAAGAATTGCCCACTGTAGAAAAACTGCGAAGAAAACTGCAGCAGGATATACATTTACAAGGCTCTGAACGAAGTTTGTGGAGAATTATCAAAAGTTTAGGGTTCAAATGGAAGAACACGGCAAATAATAGGCAGGTGCTGATAGAGACCTCAAATATTCGATTAAAAAGAATTGAATATTTAAAACGAATGACCCAGTATAGACTTGAAGGAAGGCCTATAGTTTATATGGATGAATCATATGTAGATTCTTCACATTCAACTCCCAAAGCCTGGTCAGATGAGTCAACTAAAGGTATTAAAAAACCTATTTCAAAAGGACAGCGGGTAGTCATTGTTCATGCTGGGTCCGAGACAGGATTTATTCCTAATGCATTACTCACATTTAAAGCAGGTATTAAGACAGGCGACTACCACGACAATATTAATTTTGATAACTATGAAAAATGGCTGCGAACTCAATTAATACCTAATCTGCCAAGTGATTCCGTCGTGGTAGTTGACAATGCTTCCTACCATAATAAACAGACCCGGCACCAACATCAAATGCCAAAAAATCTGCTACAGGCCTGGTTAACAGAAAAAGGCATAGAATATAGTGAGGATATGTTGAAACCTCAGCTATACAACTTAGTAAAGTCTAATAAGAACAGGTACAAGAAATTCAGCATAGACAGAATATTGGCAGAATATAACCATGACGTAATTCGTCCACCTCCGTATCACCCAGAGCTCAATCCGATTGAGATGGCATGGGCTGCGATTAAAGGGTACGTATCCAGGAAGAACTTTACTTGGAGCATCAAAGAAGTGACTGAATTAATTAAAGAAAAGGTAAAAATAATGGGTGCAAGCGAGTGGAGTAAGTTGTGCGAAAAAGTTTAAAATATTGAAGAGGAGTACAAACGAAGTGATCATGTGGATACTTTAACAGAGGAATTGATTATTCGAGTTAATGCCGACTTCGATAGTGATAGTGACTTCACTGATAGTGATGACGACGAGGAAGATGATGATGAAATGCCAACTGCTAGTACTAGTTTAATAGTGGAAAGTGATTTAATGGAAGGTGTCACCCCTATATCACCGTAACGTTTAACGTACTACGACACCCGACTACGGAGGGTATAATTTATAATTCTTATAAAATATATTTTTCTTTTTTGTAAAAAATGTTTTTCATTTCATTGAACAAATGAAATTCGAGGTCAAAAATGTTAACAAAAAAAAGTACGTAGGTACGTAGTAGATTTTTTAGTAATTTTTGACAAACTGGAGTTGCCCAAGCGTGTAAATAGCTGTGGTTCTCTGCAGGATGGAGGACAGTGTTACGGCCAAACACTTGGATTGAATGCTGGCCCAAAATTGCCTATATTTGTCTGTATAACTTCAAGTTGGGAGTGGTTGGCAGTAGACGGCGCATGTGGCCCAACTCTAAGCGAGTAAAACAAGCGGTACCTGACTCTTTTCTTCGGCAGCCTCGCAGGATCCCGACGAGTGGCCACTCGATTCTCTTCACACCAACACTCCTGGTTATTCTTGTTCACTAGTTACACGGACGCGGTAAATATGGGGTTATTTATTATTCCCGGAAAATCCCCAACGTTTTCGGGATATTACTCGGGATTTTAGTGTATTTGCGGGGACGATGTTAATAAGACATTAATTTAGTCTGCGGTGAATGCGTATTGCCTCGCGGCGGAAGGCGCTCTGACGTCGACTGCTGCACCTTAGATTGCCTATGGTTCCCGTAAAGCCGGCTACACACTTGCCTCACATGCTAAAGCAGGACACACACACGTCGTGATACCACACCCCATCCAACTTGCAGAGTGGCGGCAACTCGCCACACCATGGTCCCCGCCTTGAAAGGTCCAGGAGCTTTCAAAAGCTGCTAATCTATGCGGCGCGAGTGAGGTTCAAGAAGCGGTGATGATATGTAAGCATTTACTTGTTGAAGAGCTTTGAGGGAAATCCAAGCAGCAGTCCGAAACACCATCGCATTGATATAATGCTCGGGAAAAATAATTATCAGTATCCTGAGAATGAATTGCGGTTCAACTTGACTATGGTAAGTCGAATAAACTAAATTACAACTATGTAATGGCGTACCATTGGAACGTATACTATGAACCCTAAACTAAATTAAACTAAATTACGTAGTAATAATAATCTATTGAGTTGGCAAAGGATACAACTTAGTGACAGGACGTGTATACGTGCCTGACGCGGTTTTTATTGAAGCGACTCGAATTACACCATCCGATCCCGGAAAAACTTTCTCTATGATACCTAATGGCCAAGTCAATGGAGGTACGTTATCTTGACCCAAGAGAACGACAGTACCTATCTCTATAGGGCGATCGGGAGTGCACCACTTCTGGCGAACTTGCAGCGTGTGCAAGTACTCAATTCGCCATTTATTCCAGTAGGATAACACAAGTTGATCCAAGAGCCTTTTGCGGTTGTTTAGGTTTATGTTTTCTTCTGTCAATTCAGAAGAAGGCAAATACGTGAGTGGACTGGACATTAAAAAATGCGCGGCCGTGAGTACCTCCGGATGTGGGTCTGACGAAATGACACTAAGTGGTCGAGAGTTCAAAAGGCACTCAATTTGCACCAATACGGTCGAGAGTTCCTCGTAAGTGAGAAGTTGTTTACCTACGACTCTAAACAAGTGAGTTTTAACACTCTTAATATTCGACTCCCAAATACCTCCGAAGTGTGGAGCTCGCGGCGGTATTCTTGTCCACTCGATGCGTGATTTAAGAAGTTCATTTTTAATATCCGTTTGAACAGTTGAATTTAATAAAAAAGAATAAATATCATCCAATTGCGCCTTAGCGCCAACAAAATTGGTACCATTGTCTGAATACATAACAGACACTGGACCGCGGCGGGCAATGAATCTCTTAAATGCGGATAGGAAAGCCTCAGATGTGAGATCCGATACAAGCTCGATATGTATGGCTTTAGTCACCATGCATACGAACAAACATATGTAAAGTTTCTGCGAACGTTGACCTCTACGTCGAATAGGTATGTAAGCAAGCGGCCCGGCGAAATCTACACCGGTGTGTACAAAGGCTTTAGCATCACGGACGCGGTATCCAGGAAGTTCAGCCATTTTGGGTACTGGATGCTTAGGATTTAGACGGAAACAAGTATTACATTTCCGACAACGAGAACGTATAACCGTTCGGCCACCCAATATCCAAAACCGCTGCCTTATAATGGACATCAATAACCCTGGGCCCGTATGGCAGTACGTATTGTGATAGTGATCGATAATTAGATCGACTACGCGGTCGCGTTTAGGTAAAAGCGCGGGATGCTTGGCTTCATACGGTAAGTCAGATTTAGACAATCTGCCCCCAATACGTAAGATTCCGAAGCTATCAATGAAGACAGATAAACAGCGCAACTTCTTAGCTGGAAGTTCACTTGCTTTAATTAAATTTAAATCGCTCGCAAAATGTAGACTTTGAACTATTCGAACAATGAAATTTTCGGCTGTTTGAATGTTTTTAACAGAACTATGATGTAGTCTGTTTGTAAATTTAAGAATGTACATAAATACACGTAACAGTTTATTCCATGAGCAAACACGGTCAGCTATAGTATCTAAAATACGCGGTTCAGTATTCGAAGTTTCTACAAGAAAAACCTTTGATTTAAACTCCGGCAATGTTTCACATTGAGCAGGAGAGAACTTTAAAGGCCACTCGCTCATGGGCTGATGGAGCCATGTGGGGCCGTTCCACCACAACGAGTGTCTTATTAAATCCGACGGCAGTATGCCGCGAGACAGACAATCGCTAGGATTCTCTTTCCCGGACACGTGACGGAAACAAGCGGCAGGTAAGTTTTCCTGTATTTGAGCAATGCGGTTGCTGACAAAAATAGACCATCTATGGGGAGATGAGTGGATCCACGAGAGAGCTATGGTGGAGTCCGAGAAAGCGTGGACACCTGCAATAGGTACACGAGCGGAAAGTTTATCCTTGACTACGCGAACAAGTTTAGACAGAAGTAAAGCGGCGACAAGTTCTAATCGAGCTAGCGTTGTTATTTTAGCGGGGGAGACTTTGGACTTTGCACATAAGAGTCGGACAGTGATATCACCTGTAGGGTTGGTAATGTGTAAATAAATACAACAGCCATAACCAGTAAAGCTGGCGTCGCAAAAGGCTACGATGTTCACTACAGCTTCTCTAAAGACGCCAATGTGGCGAGGAACCTTTAGAGAAGAGAGTGAAGGAAAATCGCGCGTAAAAGCGGCAAACCGATTTGTGATGGATTCCGGAGGAACCTCATCCCATCCTACTTTAGCTAACCAAAGTTCCTTAATTAATACCTTCGCGTACAGCACAACGGGTCCTACAAGGCCAAGTACGTCGAACAAGCGGGCAACTAGCGATAGAATCGCGCGCTTCGTGCATTTATCATCCACGGCGATTGTTGTCAAAAAAAAATAATCATCAGCGGGTTCCCAGGTTAATCCAAGGATTTTGAAATTATGGACATCATTATCCATGCCAGAAAAATTAACTGGTAAGCGGTGAGACTCTGGGAGAATCTCTAATGAAGCGGGTGAATTGGTAGCCCATTTGACTAAGTCAAAGGATAGACGCATAGCTGTCTGTTCGTCCGAAACAGAGTAGACGTAGTCCTCCATGTAAAACTGAGTTTCTACCAATTTAGAAGCCTCAGGAAAGCGGTCGCTTTGCTCACACGCCAAGTTACGCAGTGTGCGCATCGCTAAATAAGGACTAGGCTTTAGTCCGAAGGGAACGCGGTTAAAATGAAAGGTGCGAATAGGCTCACCTTTGCTAAAACGATACAAGATTCGTAAATATTTGCGATGGTGCTCTTTTACACCGATACGTAAGAACATTTGTTTTATATCCGCTGTCATCGCGACAGGGAATGTACGAAAATCAAGTAATAACAAAAACAAGTTTGCTTGCAAATTAGGTCCGACATGCAAAATGTCATTGAGCGACAACCCCGAGTGAGTTTTGGCGCTAGCGTCCAAAACCACTCGAATGCTGTCCTTGTCCGGTCTAATGACGGCATGATGCGGTATGTAATAACCCTCCTCTGTCAATTCAGAGTCGGGCACTTCCGCTAAATACCCCTGAGTTATATAATCCGCGATAGTTTTATTATAATTCTCGCGTAGGGTCGGCATTAACGTAACCGCGCGAGCTACCTAGCTCGCTGGGTGAGCGCGCAAAAGGTAGATCGACAAAGTATCTGCCGTCTTCAAATAAGACTGAAGAATTAAAATTATTTTCACACTCTAATTCGTCCGGACTAATAAAACGTTGAGATGGAATTTCCTCTAGCTCAAAAAACTTATGTAAATTTGACTCGACTTCAATGTCGGCCTGCGCGGTAAACGAAGATGCAATGTGTGTCACATCACTACTACAACAATCAATATCACCCATAAGTACATAACCGAAGCTAGTCAGTATAGCAGGGGGCGCGCGGGTGCCTGAGTCGACCCTGTCTCCCAGGTAAATAAAGGGGAACAATTGTGCTCCAAGCACAACGTCTATTCCGCCCGGAACATTCCAAGTCGGATCGGCAAGCGGCAAGTTATTTAAGTATGACATGTTATCATTGTTATTTAATCTAATAAATTTCGCGGGAAGTCTATCTGTAATACAATCAACAACTAACGCTTGTATCGAAAACTTCGTATGAGGATCAATCCGAGATTCTATGTTGAGATGAATAAAACCGTGTACTGGTTTCGATGTCATTCCAACACCTTGTAAAGATGAATTGCGTAATTTAATTATGGGTAAATTCAAACGTTTACAACAGTCCACAGTAATTAAATTATTTTGCGATCCGTTATCTAGTAGGCACCGAACCACCTCCTTATCTCTGATGTCGCTATAGTATGCAAATAACTGCGCGGTCGCTAGCAAAATAGTTGACCCAGTTTTAACAGCTGTAGTGAGCGAAACAGATGTATCCTTAGTAGGCACTTGTGGCTCGGGCGATAATAACTCATCTTTTTCTCGGAAATGTAAGAGAGATTGATGGGTCTTTTTACAAATTTTACAAACGTTACGTGACTTACATTTAACCAAAGAATGGGATAGACTTAAACAGTTTATACAGCCACGTTTAGCTTTAATAAATTCAAAACGTCCTCGCGGTGTACTAATATTTTTAAACTGCGGGCAATAGAACAGCTGATGTTGTACGTCATCCTTATCGCATAACGTACATTTGCTATTTGAAACCGGTTCATTACGTGATACGAACGATTTAGCGGTGTTATTTTTTGTTTGATGATTAGCTGAACTAGACTTAGCGCGCGGTTCCGTCTGTAAATTATTACCGTATGAGCGTAGTAGTACTTTAACATATTCTTGCATGAATCCTATAAACTCCGCATAGGAAGGTAATTCTTTTTCACTCACACGGGATTCAAACTGTAAGACAGTTTGCGCGTCAACCTTTCTTAAACCACAGTGTAATAAAACAAAATCCAGTAAGTCTGGAATGTCTAACTGCTTCAAGGCTGCGACGGACGCTGAATATCGTTCCACAAAAGTATTGAGGCTCGCGGCATTTCCGGCGCATTGTTTAATGTCCAGTATATTATTGAGATAATGAATCCCTAAACTACGCTTATCTTGATACCTTTTAACGAGACTGTTCCACATAACGTTGTATGTATCACCTGTAGGAACAATGCCTGCGGTTAGTTTTAAGGCATCATGAGTCAATTTACTGATCAAGTACTGGACACGCTGCGAGTCAACCAGATCGGTATTTAAATGAACATTGCTGCGAAACATTTCGTAAAATATGGGCCAGTTTTCCGCTTTACCGTCAAACGATGGCAAATCTATGGGCGGTAATTTTATCCGAGTACCCCCTTTGTGTTCCGATGTTTCGTTTTTCGAAAGTATGAGATTACGTTTATATTTAATATTAGAATATAAGTGAAGACTTATATTCTAATATAGACTCGAATAATCTGGTGCGGTTTGGTCAATCTCGAATTGCAATTCATTCATTTGTTCTACTATTTCCTCAAATTTGTTGTATTGCTCAGTAATTGTTTCTGACTGCGCTAAGAATGTCTCATTTGAACGTGAATCAAAGTTCGAGATGTTTCTGGAATCATTATATATGCGATTAACTCGCTCGAAAATCTTTTGTTTTTTAGCGGTAAGCTGAGCCAATTTAGCTTCTTGCTTGCGGGACGCCATTTTGGGGCACTAATAAAGTTATGTGCCTACTGTAATGACTTGTACTTAATTTGTACTGAATTTTACTGATGCCTATCCGGCTCGAAGGACCATCTAATGGAGTTGCCCAAGCGTGTAAATAGCTGTGGTTCTCTGCAGGATGGAGGACAGTGTTACGGCCAAACACTTGGATTGAATGCTGGCCCAAAATTGCCTATATTTGTCTGTATAACTTCAAGTTGGGAGTGGTTGGCAGTAGACGGCGCATGTGGCCCAACTCTAAGCGAGTAAAACAAGCGGTACCTGACTCTTTTCTTCGGCAGCCTCGCAGGATCCCGACGAGTGGCCACTCGATTCTCTTCACACCAACACTCCTGGTTATTCTTGTTCACTAGTTACACGGACGCGGTAAATATGGGGTTATTTATTATTCCCGGAAAATCCCCAACGTTTACGGGATATTACTCGGGATTTTAGTGTATTTGCGGGGACGATGTTAATAAGACATTAATTTAGTCTGCGGTGAATGCGTATTGCCTCGCGGCGGAAGGCGCACTGACGTCGACTGCTGCACCTTAGATTGCCTATGGTTCCCGTAAAGCCGGCTACACACTTGCCTCACATGCTAAAGCAGGACACACACACGTCGTGATACCACACCCCATCCAACTTGCAGAGTGGCGGCAACTCGCCACACCACAAACTATAAGAACTGAGTTATAATTTTAAATTAGAAACACTTGTTAATTACGTTTGATCTCAATTTCCATTTCTCAATTTAATAAATCATTATTGAATCTTTCTTTCAACCATAGAACCAGTAAGAAATTACGTAGGTAACTTAGAAAAAATAAATAATAAACGGGTGTGCGTTTTATTTGTCATAAGTGTATGTTGCGCAAAGTGATCCCCTTTTTCGTGACTTCGCATCATAGATGCTCTATTGGGTTTAGATCTGGGCTGTTAGCTGTCCAATCTAAGACAGAAACTGACTGCCATGTACAAAAATACTTAACGGTGTGTGCAGTATGCTTTGGATCATTGTCATACTGGAATGTCTAAATAACCAGCATGGCTTGAGCATAAGGTAACATTGTTTCTTCCATCATATTTTTGTATTGGAATTGATCCATGTTTCCTTCTATCAGCTTAACAGGTCCAACACCATGTCACAGATAATATTCATACACAATAGCGTACAGATGCCTCATCCCATACAAAGAAACGGTACCGCCGTAACTACGGGCTTCCGACTTGCAATGGCAACTTTTGTTCTTCTTTCGGGCTCGTCCTCTACACCTCGCTAGATGGTGTTAGCAGCGACGGCTTGCAAGTTGAATGAATTTACATAGTCTTGTCAATATTTTCCCACACATTGAGGAATTACTATATAGTATTTTTGGCACTTTATAACAGTTTTACTGTTTCAATAAACAAATTTTAAAGAGGCGAATGGTTAAACTCTAATACTTCAAACAGCGCCATCTAGTAGTACAAGAAATAATGCCTAAGGATTCATTCCAATAAACATCTAAAGTTGAATTAGGAGCTATTTATTCCACAATTTTATGCTTAGGGTAGTTTATTAAATAAGAAAATAGTTTTTACCATATTTTTTTTTAAATATTAATGTTACTTACACTTCAATACGAAATCGATGCATATTACGCCATCTATTGTTTGTTTGAACTAAATTTTCTTTGTTCGAGATGAGACCCCGTGACCATGTCCAGAAGAGCACCCCCAAATTTTCACATTGCCCCCACCATGCTTTAATGTCACTTTTGTCTACTTAGGATTGAATGCTTTATTCTGAGGGTGTCGTACATATCATTTTCCATCAGAACATACCCTGTTTATTTTTGTCTCATCAGAAAAAAGAACAGTTTTTCACTGTCTAGCTGTCCAATTTTCATACCTTCTTGCAAATGCAAGCTGGGCTTGCCTTTGGCATCATTTCAACATGGGCACCTTCCTTGCTTTCCTTCCGTGCAACTTTTCTTCTACCAAACGCCTTCGAATAGTGCGTTCCCAGATTGCTGAAGGGTTGTTTTCGCCAAAATATTCTTTTCTCAGTTCATTAGACCCTTTAAAAGTATTTTGCTTTGCCAAACGAATGATATTTTGACCATCTCGACGAGATGACTTTCACTGTTTAGGTACACGTGGATCTTTTGAAGAATGTTATGTGGCAAAATGCTCACAGCAACATTTATACGACAAATTCTCTCACGAAGTTTTATTATAACTTGCCTTGTAGATTTATCACAACTTTAATTTTTTCCCCTTGTTTTCATATGAAGCAATCACCTTTAAGACTTTTACAGCACTAAGTGGCGCCAAAATTATATGAATAGTTACCTACAACCACAGAGTGTTCTCTACTTAAATTTGAATAAAAAATAAACTATTCAACGTTCTTAACTACGTGACCAGCCAGTAAGTAGTAATACTAGGTTTAGATCTAATGTATAAAGTTTATCTATTTATTTTTTAGCCAATCATGTGTATCAACGAATGTACCGCTAGTATGGAAAAGTTTTGCGATACCGAGAGAAATACAAAAAATTACATGCAATGAGATACACTTGTTATTTTGAAAAAATATTCCCTTTTAAATAAGCATTCTTAATTATATGACCATATGTGATAGGTACACACTGTATATGTTTTTTTAATGGCAATTGAGCCGGTTTCGACTATTCTGCCAGTGTCACGTTGGGACAGCAAGGCATTATGTCAGAGTTCCTCTGATCTTTTTCCAATTTTATGAGATGAGTTGAAAAATGTTGTAGAGCAAGCAAAACATCCGAGGGTCATTTTAGGGTCAAAAATTTACTCATAATATTCTTTGGTCATCAATTTGCAATTATTCTCAGTGTTACTCAAACTCATAACATTTATTCCAACTAAACCAATTGACAGGCACTTTTGAATTGTGTCAAAGAGTTACCAAGTTATCTTACCTAGAATCAGCCATCAATCCAGAGACAGCACAAGCAATATGTCTATCCACCTCCACAATCTTTTCAATCGTAGTGGGCTCCATGAGCGGCGAAGTAATCCTCTTCTCAACAGCCAATACGACTCCCTCAGAAGTACAGATGCCGATCGCCGTCGAACCAAGTTTGATGGCTTCAATAGCATATTCCACTTGGAACAGCCTTCCTTCAGGGCTGAATGTGTTCACACCACGATCATACTCAGAACGTGTAAGAAACATCTGAAAAAAGAAAATAATTTCACTTACCGGGATAGGTTATGAACCATGACAAAGCGTTTTCATAAATTTCGCACAGTTAAAACAACTGCATTGAGTAAATATATCTATTTATATGTACCTTGGATAGTTTTCTTTTAGTTAGAAACGAATTTAGCAAAAGTTTTTTAGATTTTTGTTTAAAATGAGTAATCAAATTTTTCGTTAGGTTCGGCCGTCAAGCAACCAAACAAAAGTTTATTGAAATGTCAAACAAGCGAAAACGAAACGTCAGCGTCATAGAGTTACATTTTAGTAAGTTATTAACAATTTCACAAGTATAGTCGATTATTTTAGGGACTAAGTTTTTTGGTGAAAAGAAATAATTTTACTTATTTTCATAATACATCACAGATTAGATATAATACATATCTAAATAGATATGTAAAAATATTAACCAAATTAGACGATTGAAAAACAAAATACTTATGTACTTGTTTTTTGAGTTACAAAATTACAAACGAAATTGCACTTTTTATTTATTTACCCCTCGGTTGCAGACTTGCCGAGAATAAAATATATTTTTTCTATCCCCACTGACAAACACCAAGAAGAATGTAAGCCCATTTAAAATTAAACTCTGACACATTGTCAAAAAGTACACAATGCTAGGTTAAAAATTATGCCTGTTTTCTACACGTATTTTTAATTTTTAAAGTGTTTATAGTTATGTACCTAATGATACCACCTACATAATACTGTTATTGTTATTATCAGTGTACTTTGTAACCTAATGTCTGCTAAAATTTATCATATTAACGGCATAATATTTGTTTTATATGTAAATAAAATTCTTTTGTGCCCTTCGAGGTCATAGTAGTACTTATTATCTATATAATAACATTTTGTGTACGTAGCTACTCATTATCATTGTGCCGGTGTTGTTTCGTCCACGTAAGTATTTTTTTTTAAATATTTTTATGTTCCAATATTTTAATTAGTGGGGCAAAATAAGATAGTTAATTTTGTACTAAGTACCTACATGGAGGATTGATTTTTTTACCTAAATAGGTACAGGACTATATTAGCGAAGTCAGTTTTAGAAGAACCCATGTCTGACCACCCATTTATACCCGTACTTTCCTTACAGCTGACATCATATAAATAGATGTTGTAGGCACATAGATTTAAATAATGTAGGTATTTAATCACATCGACACTAATACTTATACTCATATTGCTTCCTGCACCAACAATCATTCCGATACTGCTGCTCCTGCGTTTGTAAATAAGCGTGATTGTTCGCAATTCAAAGAAAATGAAAAGCGTTAGATGAAGGCTGCGCTATTATTCTCGTGTAGGGAAAATGTATTCGAACACCTCGAAATGCATCGCAGTCACGTTTGAGTAATTAAATTTTATTTTGTTTCAGGTACATAATACTGCCATGCTTGTTTAACAAACACGGAAATATGGACATTCTAGGAGGAATAACTGCAATTGTAAAACTTAAAACATTCTTCCTTATAGAATACGAAACTGGGGAACTGGCTAGACTTTACATTTTAAACAGCCATGTATTCAAATATTACATGTCACCAACAGGAAAATTCCTCGACTATCCAATACCTAACAACCCTAAGGACAATGCTAAAATAAACATAAAGAAAATCACAGACTACGATACGAAATCATTTGAGTATTCTGTTCTTGAAACTACAGAACAATACTACAATGTTTACACAAACAAAATTACGATACGGTTTGATAAGAAACAAGGGACTATGGAGGTACGCGACATAAGAACGAACAAAGAGGTTTTGAATGAAGTTTCGCCATTGTCTTACGCTCACAAAGAAGTCAAGCAGACATTGTATCAACGCGACGATGAGTACTTCTTCGGAGGAGGTATGCAGAACGGAAGGTTCACACACAAAGGTGAAGCTATAGATATTGTTAATTCAAATAATTGGGTCGATGGAGGAGTAACGTCGCCCAATCCTTTCTACTGGTCGACTAACGGCTACGGGATTTTGAGAAACACTTGGCAACCAGGCACCTATGATTTTGGTTCAAAACATCCCGAAACAGTCGAGACTACTCATCATGGAGAGGATTTCGATGCATTTTTCTTTATAAACACAAATCCAAAAGATATCTTGAACGACTATTATGAGCTGACGGGTCAACCTATATTTATGCCCGAATATGCATTTTACGAAGCACATCTAAATGCATTTAATCGCGATTATTGGGTCAAAGTAGAGCCAGATACGCCAGACGCGATTTTATACGAAGATGGGTTCTATTACAAGTGCTATCAACCTAAAGACTTGAATGGTAAAGATGGTATATTGGAATCTTTAAATGGAGAAAAAAATAATTACCAGTTTTCAGCAAGAGCCATGATTGGTAGATACCAAAGACATGATATGCCGTTGGGATGGTTCGTTCCAAACGATGGTTATGGATGCGGCTATGGGCAAACTAACTCTTTAGAAGGCGATATCGAAAACTTGAAACAGTTCGCCGAATACGCAAGAGGAAAAGGTGTTGAAGTTGCGCTTTGGACTGAGTCTAACTTAGAACCTGTAAATCCACAAAATCCAAAGAAAGGAGAACGTGATTTAAATAAAGAAGTCGGTGTAGCTGGGGTTGTAGCTCTCAAGTGTGACGTTGCCTGGATTGGATCCGGGTATTCCTTTGGGTTGAGTGCCGTCGAGAAGGCAGCTAACATTTTTGTCAAGGGAGCTCAAGATAAGGCTCGACCAATGATCATTACAGTCGACGGCTGGGCCGGAACACAAAGACACGCGGGTGTTTGGACCGGAGACCAAACTGGGGGACAGTGGGAATACATACGCTTCCATATACCCACTTATATTGGTGCTGGCCTCTCTGGAATACCTATCGTTGGTTCCGATATGGATGGCATTTTCGGAGGTTCCAGCAAAGCTGTAAACGTAAGAGACTATCAATGGAAGGCTTTCACACCACTCCAGCTAAACATGGACGGTTGGGGTAAAACAACAAAAACTCCTTTCAGTTTTGATGATGAAGCGAAACGTATTAATAGAGCGTATTTGAAATTAAAATCTATGCTGTTACCTTACAATTATACGATAGGGCATGAATCAATACACGGACTACCGATGATCAGGGCGATGTTCCTAGAATTTCCGGAAGAGACTTGCGCACATACAAAGGATTCTCAATACCAGTACATGTGGGGGCCTTACATATTAGTTGCACCCGTATATCAAGACAAGATCGAAGGCGCTAATGAAGCTTGGGTACGTAATGGTGTTTACCTACCAAATCAAGATCAAGTGTGGATTGACTTTTTGACAGGAGAAAAATATCAAGGGGGTAAAATGTGGAACGATTTAAAAACACCGTTGTGGAGGATACCCATCTTTATAAAAGACGGTGCTATCATCCCTATGGCCAATCAAAACAACAATCCGTATGATGTAATGAGAGATGTAAGGGTATACAACATCTATCCTAGTGGCGAAACCAACTTCGAAGTTTATGAAGATGATGGGATTACATCTGATTATTTAGACGGCCAGTATGCCAAAACGAACATCAAAGTAATTGGCCCTCCATCAAATGAGCAAGGTGATTTGCTCATTCATATTGCGAGAACTATTGGGAAATATCAAAATATTGTGCAACAAAGAGAAACTTTCGTGAGAATCATGGCTTCTAAAACTGTACAACACGTGAAGGTTGCTATAGATAACAAATCTGTCGAGATGAAAAGAGCTAATACAGAAGAGGAATTCAATAAAATAGACGACGCATATTTTTTCAAAGAAGATCTACAAATAAACCCGTATCTCAGAAATTGCGGTGGTGAGGAACTTCAGCAAAAATTTTTACTGCTCAAAGTACATAAAACAGATGTTACTGAACACGATGTTCATATAAAAGTCAAGGACTTTGAGAATAATGGTTTAGTATTTGGAAGCAACACATCTGTTATTAGTACATTAAGTCCGCCACCCGGTTTTACAGCTTTGGATGAAGAAGTAACTTCTACATCAATTACTTTACGCTGGAAGACACTAAAAGGTGTGTACTACGAGATAGAAAGAGATGGAGTAGTGTTCACTAACATAACAAGTACTAAATTTACATTTGAAGGCTTCCCATTTGATTCAGAACATAAATTCAGGGTTCGATCCGCAAGTGAGAAAGGTGTTTCAAAGTGGAGTTACTTTATAGTGATATCAACGAAAGAGAATCCTCAAAAGAAAGCAGTAAAAAATGTTAAAGTCACTTGTAATATTGCGTGTCAGCCTTCTCAGGAAGTGCATAAACTGACTGATGGGGATTCATTGTCAATGTGGCACACGCACTGGGGGAAACCATATCAGGCTGACCCTCAAAAAGGCAAAGTTATCTCCTTATTGTTCGATTTAAACGATGTTTTTGAAATTGACCGTTTAGAATACACGCCTCGGGAAGATGCGGGTAACGGAACGATTTTACAGTTCCAATATAGATTTTCTATAGACGGAAAAGCTTGGAGTTCAATGTCTGACAAAGTGAGATGGGAACATGACGAGACTGTGAAGAAGATTCCCATGCATGGTATTCAAGTAAGATTTATAGAACTTAATATTTTGAATTCTATTGGCGGTTTCGGCTCCGGCAAACATATTCTGTTTTATAAGAGGGATTAAAATATGACATTTAAAGTCTACCATTGAAAATTATTCTTTACAGTATTTTTGATATTTCGATAATAGCTTTTATATGATCTTTTGCATTAAGTATATGTAATTTTTGAGACTGTTAAAGTAATTAATTTTATTATCATGAGTTGTTTATAAATATTGTGTGTTGTGACCGGATAATTGCGAACACCGTAAAATTGTAAAATCTGTCGGGAATGTAAACTCCCGATATATTATGAATATAGATAATTTCAAATACAATAAATCTCATCCGAATTCGATCATCTATTATAACGGAGTCTTTTTGAAAATAAAAAGTTTACAATTTTACATGATTTTTATAAACTAACGGTTTGCAAAGGCAGTGACATAAACATTCTAAAGTATAAGTACTTACTTTTGGAAAGAAAGAAGGGCCAAATTGAATCTATCGAATAGTCGATTATCTATTTGGCAACACTATTTTATTTTACTTTGATTTCACTTTGTTCTACTATTTATTTATTTGTCAAGGAGTTAAAAATGTTTTACGCAAAAAAATTGGAAGCATATTATTATAATTATATTTCTTATGGTTGTTCTATTTTTCGTTTGACATATTATTGTGTATATTTAGGTGTATATTTTGTACTATGAAATGAAAAACTATATTTTTGCTATGTTTAATTGATTTAAAATAATTTTATTCACAATAGTAAAATTTATAACAAAATGTGTTGATGACTTATTCCATGTGCTTTAATTAATAAATTATACAGAGTGATTTTTTCGTAAGTAGGTTCTAAACACACCTAAACACTTTTTAAACGTGTCATGAGGAAAATAAAAATTAAACCTCACCTTTTCTTTTTATTTTTTCCTAATTTGATATTATATTCAGCGTTATTTTCTATGGCCAAAGCAATGCTGTCTAAAAAAATCACTCTGTATATTAATATCCTCTGATTAAGTTTGTAAATCTTCAGCGTTCCTTATAGCTATAATCGTACACACAGATGACCTAGCATCAAAAATGCAACTGATTGATAAATCCTCTAGTACACAGTTGTACTCATGATCTGCATACCTATTCCTCACATATTGAGACCGTGGGTCTTCAGAAAGTAGGCATTCTATATTTGATTTGAAGGCTTGCGCTCTTTCGCCTATCAGTTCATTCAGCCTGGCAAGGGCATCGTCAGTAAATTTGACGTCATATGTCTGAGACGGTGGATTTGAAATCCACGGAGCGACTCTGATTCCATCATGGGTTATGTTCGTCAGACGGGCTGACTGTGGTGGAGTATATCGTTCTTGGCCGTCAGGCGCGCCTCTTTCGGTGTCGGGCCTCGGGTTCGGGGCTGTTCGGTAAGTTCCGTCAACGAGGTCGGCGCTTGAGGGCGAGTCGGATGACGGGGATAGTGGAGTGTTGGCATTGCTGGCTTGCTCCGGAGAAGGCTCATCGTAAGGTGAACGGGATGACTGGCTGGATGTGTCTACCCCGATTGAGTTTGTTATCCGTGGACTGATACTGAAATGTATAAAAGTATGTTTTTAATGCTTGCGGTGACTGGTACAGTTGGCAAAGAAGTTTAGTATCCAGGCGACTATATTAGTGTCACTGTACGATGGTGCCTGTGACAGAGGTCAAATTATAAAACTACAGCTTATCAATTCAAAAAAAAAAATCGTTATTATATCGGCCCGTACAGCAATGTAGAAGAATAGCATCTTTCTCCTCACATTAAGAAGTCAATAATTATTAACGAAAATAATTAAAATTATACAAATATCACGTGCCGTCATATAATGCCACCATTGTAGTGATACCTACCTATCTATGGACATTATCGACACCCAGTTATGAGTTAAGATGGAAGCGCCAGGGTAGCCCCCGAAATTCAAATTTTCTTACGTTTTTTGCAATTTGCAGGTCAGTGTCAGGTTGTATCTTAGTCAAAATTTGATTCGCGGCCGTAGCAAGTGTGTATTTATAGAATTACAATCATCAATTCAACTCTTTCAGTTAGAATTGATGTCAAATGTAAGTATTTCTGAAATAATAACATTTGGCATCAATTCAGATGATTTTAATGATTACAGTTCTGTAAATACGTACTTGCTACGACCGCGAATCATATTTTGACCAACATACAACCTGATACTGACCTGCAAATTGCAAAAAACGTAAGAAAATTTTAATTTCGCGGGCTACCCTGGAGCTTTCACCTTAACTACTTTCCCCTATATTCCAAGTCATGTCCTGCACCTCGCATCATCAAAGTGACAGTTATAGCTTGTTATTTACTGACCATAATCGAGGGATCTTTCTGAGATGACTGTCGAGTCGAGTGGAGGTTCTTTAAACTGACTTGGAATATTTGCCTTTGACTTTTCAATGAAATTAATATTTTGAAGTATCTAAGCTCTATCTACATAATGAATTATGAAAAATTAAAAACTTACTGACGGTGCATTGGGAAATTGAATTGTTTTTTCTGAAACTGCTGACATGCCAAAGTAAAAGAGAATAAAAATGAGTATATTATAGTGGAGATATTAAATTGAATAAAAAATATATGTAACGACAAGAGTAGCAACTAGCAAGTGACTAAGGCCTTTATTCTAAGTTCTTTTGAAGGAAACTTTCTCCACTCCAGTCGACACTGTCGCCATGACAACGGAAAAAAATCCCACGATAAATGTATATAAATGACAAGATATAACTGTTAATTTGACTCGAGTGGTGAAAATTTCTTAGAATTTAGGTTTAGTGAAACTCGAGTTTAGTAAAAAAAAAACTGACCAAGAGCGTGTTGGATTTCGCACATTATGGGTTCCGTATCATATATTGGTATTTTTTAGTAAAGTATACGTAATAATAAACATTATCACCAAATAACAATGTCAGTGGGAAGTTAAAAAATTATTCGTAACAAAATTTTGTGACAAACGACGGACGGACGGACAGACAGACAGACAGACGGACACGTGAGTGACAACAATACGGTCAAAACGGAGCCCCGTTTAGTCCCTTCGGGTACGGAACCCTAAAAACGATTACAAAATACTAGATATAGATACTAGACTAGCTTCTGCCAGCGGCTTTGGATTTTTTTTTTTTTTTTTAGTACTTCCTTCTTTATAAATTTTAGCTTATGTGATATTCCAGACTATATTCTATCTCTGTGCCTCTCTGGCGTGATTGAGTAACAAACATCTATCTATTCAAACTTTCGCATTTAAAATATTATACATAGCAAGATTACATTAAATGCAAGCATCGACTATTCAGCCCACATAGACCTTTTTTCCCAAACAGACCTAAAGTTACATATTTATCTTCAAAATTCTGTCAACTGAACCAAGAGGAAGCAGGATATCGCATTTTGACTGGCCCTGGCAACCAACAGCTGAGCCTCTGTCCTGTACTGTCAATCGGACGATTGACAGTACAGGACAGAGGCTCAACTACTATTAGTTGTATCGCAACTACTCTCAGTCTCTCTCTGTCTAAAATTAGTGAGTAGTGTTGATTTTAGACAGGGTCAGAACCATGGGCGCCGGCAGAACTATTTTCAGAGGGGTGCATCTTAAAATCTTCAGCAATCACCTCATACAGAGAAACAAGTAATTGAAAAGGAGGCACCTCACCTCGGATATTTTTGGAATAATATTCAGAGGTATTTTCTATATATTTTGTACGTTTTTGTATCATATTATAACAAAAGCCGGGGGGCCGGTTGAGCGCGTCCCAAAGGGTCATGGCATATGGCTAGTCCGAGGATACCGCACGGTCTTCGGTGAGGCGGCGAGCCTCCTTGTCGGACTGACGCCGTGGGATCTGGAGGCATAGGTTCTCGCGCACCTCTGGGAGTGGCACGAGGAGGCGAAACGCAGGAGCGTAACTCCGCTGCCGCGACACCTCGCGGCTCGGCGGACAAAGCTCCGGCAGGATCTCATAGCGACATGGAGAGAGCGACTGTCGCAACCCAGCGCTGGGCACGCCACATGCGCGGCGGTAAGGCCCCTCATTGAGGAATGGCTGGAGAGGCGCCACGGCGTCCTCACCTTCCGCCTAACGCAGGTTCTCACCAGACACGGCTATTTGGGGTTCCTGTGTCGGATAAGGCGGAAGGAAATGCCCGAGTGTCATCACTGTGCGGATCGCCCAGAGGACACGGTGGAGTTCTGCCTCGCTTGGGCGGAGCACCGCCGTGTCCTCGTGGACGGCGAAGGCGACCTCTCGCGCTCGGCTCTGGTCCAGGCCATGGTACGGAGCGAGAGGAAATGGAAAGCAGTCGCCTCCTTCTGTGAAGCAGTAATGCTCGCGAAGGAGGCAGAACTAGTGAGGGAGACTCAACAGAGTCGCCCTCACGCCCTTAGCAGCAGCCACCGCAAGAGACGCTCTGGTTGTCGGGGGGTCGCAAGACGATCTCCGGCCACGTTGGGGCGAGCCTGCGTACGGCGAGTAGTGAATAGCTCGCCGTCCGATCAGGATCAGGCCCGCAGGCGCCTCAAAGACATGTCAGCAATATCTGACGGGGCCCGTCAGGGCCGATGGGGTCGTGAATAAATTCGAAATAGAGTTACCGCGGCCCTTGGCACTCAGGCAACTGAAGGAACAGAGATGGGTTTTAGTCAGGCCTCCTGCTCCAGCTCCAGCAGCCATTGGATGATTTCCCACCCCACAAAAAAAGGAGGAGGGTGTAAGTGCATCCCCTTGGACCCCCCTCCCGGCGCCAATGGTTAAGAACTACTCTAAATTACGTTTCTGTCTACCCCTCTATCTCTTCCCTAAAGCATGCAGCCTAAGTGGACTCAGCGCTACCACCAACGAGGCCATGGAAGTGGCTAAGTTTTGGCATAGCAAAATTTTATTTACTGTCGTTCTAGCGACGCTAATCATAAGGATTGCGTCTCTGTCTAGAGGAATATGTGTTAACTAAAATCTATTGACTGAATAGTCGATTCAAGCACGGTGTTTCTCGCTGGAATGTTTGACAAAGTCACCGCGCGGCCCTGGCACAGACTACTGAAGGAACACGGCTGGGTTTTAGTCAGTAAGAGTCTGACACGACCTCCTGTTCCAACTAGAGCAGGAGAAGATTTGATGATTTCCCTCCCTAAAAAAAACACGGTATTTCAAAAAAAAGTTCGTCAACCAACCTTCTTGCATCAAAACCCTCATCATTAATGGGCAGACTAGCAAGCGTAGCAGCCACATCACTAATGCCTTCAGTAGGAGGCCTGATGAGAGCTGACATGTTCTCTACGAAGGCGGTCATGGGGTAGTCGTACTGCGGTATGTACGGCTTCACGTCCAGCACTGGCGTTCCGTTCACCATGTCCACGCCCAAGAAGTGGATTTTGTTGCCTGAAACAATTAATAAAGTTAAAACAAATGTAATTTTTATGTCTGGTCAGAAAACGATACAGAGCACGCCTAGAGTATTTTCCAAATCCCTTGGCGAAAGCGCTTACAAAACCAGATCATAACAGTTGGCTGTGGTGGACCTTATGGAGTAGGGCATGATGATGCCATTAAAACTAGGCACGAAAACCAAGGCAAGAAAAAAAAAGATGTCTGCAGAGTAATTGCGTAGTACCTATACAATCTCTAGCACTGCTTTTCATTTTCACAATAACAACATTTATTGCATTGTGTATGTTGACGAGCAGAAGAATTTTTGAAACATGAAACAATGGATTACGAATTTCCTTTAATTAAAATTCATCAGATTGTGATAGAATGTGTTAAAAAATACCGGCCAAGTGCGAATCGGACTCACGAACGAAAAGTTCCGTACCATTATCTATAAAAACGGCTAAAAAATCACTTTTGTTGTATGGGAGCCCCTTAAATATTTATTTAATTCTGTTTTTTAGTATTTGTTGTTATAGCGGCAACAGAAATACATCATCTGTGAAAATCTCAACTGTCTAACTATCACGGTTCAGCAGGTGTATTCGCTAACTCAGTTGACATCAATTTGATAGGCACTATGCAGTACATTGCTCGGTGGACATCGATTATAATACGCACTACGGTTTTCCTACACGTCAAAGCAGCAATGTACAACAAAGTGCCAATCAAATTGATGTCAACTGAGTTAGCGAATACGCCTGCTGGAGATACAGCCTGGTGACAGACGGACGGACAGCGGAGTCTTAGTAATAGGGTCCCGGAAACCTAAAAACATACATACAGTCGAACACAGAACCTCCTCCTTTTTTCGAAGTCGGTTAAAAATTGGGGGGTTGATTGTTTTAAGGGTTTCGATAGGAATCTATGTTAGTCTTGCTTGACGACCTGAGCACAAAAGTAAACAAGAACTACAAATTCTTGCGTACCTAGCATATTTTTTTAGCATACACACTAAATTATTTTGCGATGTTTACTTTGAAACAAACAAGAAGCTAAACTTATTTAACTAAAGAAACTACAGATGTACTGCTATAAAGAGGTGACTACTGAAATGACCCCAAGAAATTGGAATAAGGGCAAGAGAATGACGATGGGAGTCCATCGACTCAAGAGTAGCCAGTGGTCGCCAAGCTGTTCGCACATCATCTGCCATTGGGTCATTAAGACGATAAGTGACAATCTACATACCCTCAATACTCTCAATCTTGACAAGAGACAGTCCAATAGGGCACGGTCGGTGAGGCGATCTGGTAGAGAACACACCCCGTCTTTCCCCGCGCAGCCGAGGGGGCGCCACTTTTGCTGGAGAGTTCGTGCTCTCCGTCATATGGAAATGGAATAGTATCCTGAAAGAGTTTTTAAAGCTGTTTAGTTACTTCAAGTTTAATATAAAAATATCCTAAGGCCAGTCAATAACTACATAATCTTTTTGCATATGGAAATACTGTAAGTGTCTATTAGTGAAATTTTGTAGTCAGAGCAGTACTTCCAAAGATTACCTCTTAAAAAAACATTTTTACAAAAAATACAACTGACTTCCAAAAAAGAAAATAAGTACACTTAAAATGGAAAAATGACTTTAATTTCGGAATGTTCTATTTTATTTCTTCGTTAATTGACACCGACTTCCGAAATTAAAGTTATTTTTCAATTTTAAGTGTATATTCTTTTTTGGAAGTTGGTTGTATTTTTTGTAAAACAGTTTTTTTTTTCACTTTTTAGTTGTTATCTCCAAGAAAAAACTAAAACTAAATATTAAAGTTACGCCCAAATTGATAACCCCAATAACATGGAACATGGAATTTGAACATACTCGTAATTGGAGGAAACCAAAACGTCATCTATATACGTATACATATTTTTAGTTTTTGTTGATTATTTCAAAAAGCACAAAAGCAATTTCGATAAAATTTATATATGGGACAACCTCTAAAGTATACTCCTTCGAATAAAAAAAGAATTTTGAAAATTGGTCCACAACTAACAGAGAAATCGGTTGACATACATAAAAAAAAAACATACATACAGTCGAACATAGAACCTTCTCCTTTTTGCGAAGTCGGTTAAAAACTGGCAAACAATTTTACCTATTTTTAATACTAGCTTCTGCTAGCAGCTTCGCTCGCGTAGTACTAGTAATTCCCCCATTATAAATTATAGCTTATATAGTACGAGAGCCCATGACCAAAATTTTAGCTTCATCGTTTTACGACCAAAACCGTACAAAATCGATAGATTTGGTTATTCTGATTACAAAATATTAATTTCAGAAATTTTTCGCGGGTCGCCTGACCTGGCCGCATTTTCAAATATGTCAAAAAAAATACCGAAGTGTTTCATAGCAATCTGTCTGTTTTTTTAGAATGTAGTTGTACTTGATTCTGGAAACCAAAAATACAATTTTCAGACACCAGTACACAGTGTGTTATTTTGCCTTAGTTGCGGACATGTCAGTTTTATTTTTTTTCTTTATAGATTTAACCTTAATAAACCATTCTGAGAAACCCCCGTTTTTATATTTCACTTCATTTAAGAGATACAAATATTTTAGTGAAAGGTCACTGACCTTCTTGAAAAAGTTTTTCGTCTGTATTTCTTTAATGAAGCAAAATTTCAGTGTCTTGCAAACTACCACTTAATTGTTGGTTTAAAATGTATAAATTGTAAAAATTACAAGGCTCTAACGTAACAGGAACCGGAATTAAAAAATATTTTTTCAATTAACGAAAAAAAATATATATAAAATTAACTATTTGCGGGTCGCGTTTTTTTTTTGTTTTCGTAATATACTTATGTAAAGTACCTTCAACTGGAGAAAATTCTAAATATGTATCTAGCGGGATCTCGGAGATATTGAGTTTCTAAGTTTTTATTAAATTTCTATGGAAATAGGGTTGTCACAAAAAAGTAAATATTTAAATTGATTAGTTCAATGGATTAAATCAATTTATACTAAACATGTTGTAAACGCTTATTTATGACATTTCCTCGCTGTCGGATTCAATTATGATTTCGTCAGTCGTCAGCGTAATATTTTCTTCAAAACCTTGAGATTCTAAATTATTGTAGTGAACATTGTCAGTTGTTACGCATAGGAGTTGAAGCACTGATTTCGATAGGGGTAAAGGTTTTTTATGTTTATTACGTGTACTAAGTGTTAATGAGGATATATATGGATCGGACGACTCTAATGCACGGTGAAATAAATCTAAAATTGTAGTTTTCCTGTCTAATTTCCGGGTATGATGTTGTCGATCATAGCGCCAGTATTTATTCCTTGACTCGCCTGCTTGCTCAGACAACATACCTATGGGTAACGGGCTAGCGTCTATGATTTGACGGTCATGAATTCATATTTTGTGCATTGTGACAGACATGTAAAACCAATTGTATTTCTCCACGTACTTTTTAGCTACTGATTTACAAAAGGCATCAAATTTTTCAGCATCTATTATTAAGCCACTCGACAGCACTACTAAAATAGTATGCAGATCATCCACCAACCATGTCTCTATGCCTAAGATATCTGCAAATGTTTTTCGATGTTGGTCTGATAGTGCTGTTCGTGCAGTGTTCCCATCATTGGTTGTCCCCGAATTTGGACGAACGACATCAACCAAAAGTGACAGTTTGTCTCTTATTGCAGTTTGTATATTTTTTTTCCGCTCCTCAACAATTGAGGCAGCCGGTGATTTTTTACTAACTCTCCACTTCATGACTGCTGGATCATTTTTGTACCCCAAATGCAGTAAAAATTCAAAAATTCTAATCCAAGCATGTAAGGGACTTATTCCATGACATAAGGCTTCTAGATTTACAGGTTTGTTGATGACAACATCCAACTTATTAAACTCCGTTGCTGTAGCTCCACAGCAAGCACAACGCAATTGCGAAGTGGTCCCCGTAATGACGTTAAATACTTTGCCATCTACAACAGTTAAATATAATTTAGGATCTGCAATTATAGTTTGACCTTTATCGGTTTCCGCATAAAGTGGTGCTAACTGATCTATTTCAGCCTGTATCCGATTTTTTTCTTCAATGATAAGTTCTTTTGTCTCATTACGATATTGAATCTTCAATGGACGACAAAACCTGTACGATTGTGGGCTTGGATTAGACCACAACACAAAGCCGTCATTAGTTTTTAATCGTAACGGGATATACGTTGTTGTAAATAAACAATTTTCATTCTCGTTATCACCATCTAAAAACTTCTGTTTATAAAAAGCCTGTCCTGTACTACCATCAAACCCCCAAGAACCCTCAAATCTACAATATAAAATGTTATTTTGCTTTTGTTTGCAATATTCTGAAATGTTTTCGGTATTAAATTTTATGATTCGGCGGAATGTGTGTAGTAATAAGCTATGAACTGAGACACTTGCTTCTCTTTCAGTAATAACTATGTCTTCTTCAGGATAACACATTTGCTTTGCTATTTTTAATTTATAGTATGGAGGATAAGCTAAGAAACCTCTGTCTTTCAAATCTTTCTGTATGATACAGTAATCTTCCACAGTTAGTTTCCTATCAATGACTAAAGAAAGGGCTTCATCAGGGGTGTAGGGTTTGGGTTCGGCTTTCGCTTTAATGGATGATGCAATTTTTTTAGGACGAGTTGGACTTTTCAGGCACTCGTTGATAACGAATTCTAATCCTTGAGCAGAGCTTTTAATAAGTTTTTCTCCGTGAATTTCGTCTGTTACAATTTTCGACATCATTTTAATTATTTTTGACTGCGGCTGATCCTGAAGAGACTCCTCGAAACTTTTTCGAATACGACGCATTTGACGAGAGTTCATTTCATTCGCAGCAGATGGATTGTTATTCGATGTTCCGGGTATTGATTCGTCTTGGCGATTACTACATATATTAGAAGTTGATGGAGCTTCATGTGAAGTTCCAGGTATAGGTTCTGTAAACAACATATTGCTTACAGAACCCATATCTGATGGTTCTGGTTCTTTAGGTTTTAAAAGATAATTGGAAGGAAAGGTTTTGTTTAATTCTATAGGACATTTTTCTATTCTGGTTGGTATTTTAATATCGAAAATTGTAGAAAGCCATTTATCATTCTTTTTACTGAAGCGTTTAAAATTTCTTTTGCTGCTAATATAAAGTTTTTCACACTTAAAAATAAATTTGGAAATGTTGTCTCTAAGGTTTTTATTATTAACGTCAAGATCGTCTGGAATACCTGTTGGGTACAATGCATTTAAAACAGTCATTATCCGATCATTGGTTTCTAGGTCACCCGGTCTTTGTTTTGACCCATATTGTCGGGCCTTTTCAGCCAAAACATTATAAATTTGCAGTTTCGTCAGTATTTTCGGATCCGAATTCAGGCTTAGGTCGTCAGTAATCATTGCCACTCGCTGACCAACATGAAGGTTGGCGCCCTCATGCCCCCCTTGCATTAAGTCCTCTGGTCGGGGCCCAGACGGACATCCCCCAGCAGGACGGGTCAGTGCCTGCTGAGGCAAAACAGTGCCATGGGTCTTTGACGGCTCCATGACACCTCACCCCCGCTTCTCCAGATATTATGTAAAGGAATTGGGTTTTAGCATTTGCCTAACGAGGGCGGACCCCTTCCCAATCCCACATAATACCTTTCATCGAAGATAGATCATAAACAAAAGTAGTGATCAAATTCAACCGTAAATAATTTAATTTTGATTTTGAATTTTCGCACTATTTTTTCATATCAACTTAAACTGTGTAAACTATGCACGCCACAATTTAAACCGACAGTTGTTAATACCTACCTGAGTCAAAAATAATGAATCACAATGAGTAATATTCGCATGAAGTACTCGTAAGTATCGCACACAGGTTTGAGTGACAACCCTAACCGACAATTTCAAAATTCAATATTTCCGAAATCCTGGGCCTGTTGCAACTGATTTTTTTTGTGGTGTTAGTTATTATAGTGGTTAATATTTAGGCTTAACAAAAAACGCGACCGTGAAGAGAATGGCCGAAAAAAAAATATTTTCTAAATCATAGAAAAAAAAAATCTCACTTGTCTGAGCAAGATTTTTAAAGTTTTCAAGAAAAAAATGGTTCCGGTAGTGAATTTCTATCATACCTTAAAACATTTCGTGTAAAAATCAAAATAAAAAACGAGATATTGTGTTTCTATGGTTTTTAAGGATTTTTCTCGATTTTATATATTTCTCTTAAACTACAGTAGTTAGAGCCGGCGGAGTTTTGTTAGGAGGTTTGTTTCATTTTAGGCTTTCCCAAATACACATAAAACGAGCATGTCCGAACTAAGGCAAAATAACACACTGTGCAATAGCGTCACACGTACCCAGGAGACCATTTGAAATATTAAAAATGGAGCAAAACTAAAAACCACAGCATACCGTCTGAAAATCTTGTCTTCAAGTGAACATTTGTCAGTTGATAAGAATAAGAATTTTTCAGAAAAAAGTGTGAGCATCTTAAGTGTTGAAGCCATTTTGAACGTGTTGAAAAATTTTACCGATCGGCAACATAGCATTATGTCTGAACTATTGGACATTACGAAAAAAATTGCCTAGATGTAGAAAAAAATTATATCAGACTTTAGTGTAGCACCTTACTAATCAGACAACTTTTCTATAGTCAGAAATCATTAAAAAATCGTATTGCGTCGTATTTACGTCTATCAAGCAAATGAATAAGTTGCAACTCTCAAATTCTCAGATAATGATTAAAATAGAGCTTTCCCGAAGCTATCGAACTGAAATTGAACGACTTTTTTAATAAATTGGTCAAATGAAAACTGGAGTAACGTTTGAAAAATAATGTTTATTGAAAAGTTTTATCACACCCTCTCACAGAGAGGAGGGCTGTGCCCCAGCAGTGGGGACATTAAAATAAAAGGCTGGTGATGAAAAGTTTTATCGCTAAATTCAAATATTATATGGGGTTGCATGAGAGCCAGAGACGCCACACCAGACCGCACGCGACGTGCGACGCCTGCGTCTCCGTAAACGGGGCCTAATGTTGGCTCAACTGATAAACTTTTACAACAGACCTGTAAAGTAGCATATTCGTGTTCGGCCTACAAAGGAGAGCCAAAATTAAAGCATATTATGAACTATTTGTTGAAACAGTGAATGGCTATTCTGTTTGTTTAGTACGATTATAATAATTTGACAATTAAAAATAAAACACGATTGTAATTATTTGACAATTTTTAGTGTAACCTACCAACTAAACAGCATTTAGTTTCTTCTAGTAACTTTTTTGAGTAAACAAATCTGACAATCTAGGAACTTTTTGCAAAATGTCTAGCTACTGACTAAAGGTAGCAGTTGGAAGCACTGGTCAGAACAACAACGCTTCCGCTGTAGTGAAGCGAGGGATAGGAGCCTGACAAGCACCGCGCGTCTGCCGAGCGACCCCGAAACGTTATTTTTGTTTTTGGAGGTACTTACAAGGGACATTTAAAATTTCTGAAAACAATTTTTTGGTAATCTCGACAGCAATACAAAAGATTTAAAAAAAATTAAACTAACTGCTATGAGACAGGTTGGTTAAATTATTGTCATTTTTGAAAATGCGCTCAGGCCACATGTGACGCGTAAAATTTCAGAAAAGAAACTTTTTCTTAATAAAATGACAAAACCTATGTACATTTTTAATATCAGACATATTGTGATAAAACCGTCCGCTTATTTTTTTTTTGACATAGCAGAAATGGGCCCCTATAAAACTGTGACGTTTTTGGCCCATACCTAACCACCTAGTCGGGTTCAGATTCAATCTCGGCAGCAATACAAAAGATTTAAAAAAAAATTGAACTAGGCTGCTATGAGACAAGTTGGTTATATTTTTTGTCATTTTTGAAAATGCGCTCAGGCCACATGTGACGCGTAAAATATCAGAAAACCAACTTTTTCTTAATAAAATGACGAAACCTATGTACATTTTTACATATTGTGATAAAACGGTCTGCTTATTTTTTTTGACATAGCAGAAATGGGCCCCCATAAAACTGTGACGTTTTTGGCCCATACCTAACCACCTAGTCAGGTTCAGATTCATGTAGTCTAACGATTTTATTTGGTTTTGGCCGTAAGACGATGGGACATGATTTCGGTCGTGGGCTCTCGTACTACATGTGTTTTTTTTTTTTTTGGGGGTGGGAAATCATCCAATGACTTCTTCCGCTCTAGGGTGGAGCGGAAGGGCGTGTCAGACTCTTACTGACTAAAACCCACCCCCGTTCCTCCCTGCCCTGAATGCCCAGGGGCGAGGTAACTCTTTCGAATTTATCCTCAACCCCCGGGCAGGCATCGGCCATGACGGGCCCCTTCTCTTTGCTGACAACTCTTTGAGGCGCGCGTGAAACTACGCGCCGTCGACTCTCGGGCCTGGTGCTGATCGGGCGGCGAGTTACCCACTACTCGCCGTCCGCAGGCCCGGGTGTACTACATGTGTTATTCTGATGTCTATGCAATATTAGGCTAGGTTCATACGACAACGCGATGCCGCGCGGTACAAGATACAACTAGTTAATGTATATCGTCTACATTAACGAGCGCTACCGCGCGGTACAGCGCGGCCAGCGTTTCCGCGCGGCACGGCGCGGTCATATTAACCGGGCCTTACTCATCAAAATCCGTTCAGTAGTTTTGCGTGAAAGAGTAACAAACATACATCCTCACAAACTTTCACATTTATAATATTAGTAGGATTAGTTTACTTTTATACATTACTATGTGAGACCAGCCAATGGTATAGTTATATGGTGTAATTGCCAAATGATGAAATTACGTAATGACCTAACAAATGTCATAAGATTTCTGTGCCCAATATTGTAAGAAATAGAGATAAGTTGGCTGACTTTACTGGGAGACACTTGAGCTAACACAATCTCTCAAGGCATCATACACTCACCCACCTAACACAACTTTTTGTAATTTCGACATGTCACCAAACACTAAATTTTAACCGACGAAAAAAAAAAAGGAAGAAGTTCTCAATTCGACCGTATATATATATTTTTTGACGTGACAACGTCTAATAAATCGATGAACGCCGGCTGCATGCACGAATAAGTGTCTCGTTACGTTCATTGTACGCACGCGCCGCATCTATATTTCATCAATGTTTTGTTATGACGTTGTCACATTAAACTATCGTCTGTAAACCAACTTTACAGACAACCAATTTTTTTTTTTTTAGTTTTCAACTCGAAGTTGTTCGATTTTCTTGGAAAATTTTTCGATATTAATACACAATGGTTTTATATTGCAAACCAATGTTATTTCAAATGCTAAAATAAATAAAAATAGATTCTAATACTCACCATATATGTGAAAACTCCTCCAACCCAATCAACGCATGGTCTGGATTATTAAACACACAGTTATTAATAATAACGGTCCCCTTTGCGTTGGCCATCACCGTAGGCTGGCGTGGAACCCCCCGTTTATTGTGAAACGCAGTCTCAATCACTCCGATAGGTTTGTACGGAAAAGCTTCCTGATCAATTGGGTGTATTTCTACACCATTGTGATTTGATGCTACTGTTGTTGCTGAAACATCATATTTTCAATGTAAGAATTTATTATAAAAAAAATCTGTATTTGACCAAAACACAAAATGGAGAATAAAAGAAAAACTTTTCACTTTTGATGGCAGCACAATTTACATAAAAGGGCAGATGTCTCCTTTTCATTTAGGTGCCAGTATAGTGCAAGCAGCTAGTAATTGTGCTATGATGTGTTTTATGACCCCATGATGCGTACAAAGCTGGCAGACACCAAGAATGCGCCAAAGCCTCAAAAAAAAAAAAAAAATATATAATCTTAACTGCAGCAAGACATGCTACAATTAAAGGCTATGCAATCTAATATGCAACTGCAAATAAGACACATTTTCAGCAGTAATTCATTGATTTTAGCATGAATTTCTCACCCAACTCACTAGTTACACCTCTCATATAAAGAACTGAGACTGAGAAGCAGATTAATACTATTAATTAGCATCTGCAACTAAACTGGACTCATTTCTTTATTAAAATGGAATGCCTTAAGTCAGAGCAGACTATCAGTATACCTAATCCTTAGTTTCTAGCTTTTCCCCACGGCTTTGCATCCACAGCTACAGGAAGAATTTATCCAGAATAAGGCTGGCTTCACAGCTGTCCGGGAGACCTGTAGGGACCGCCCATACTGGCTCCCAATACGGAGACATATGTGAAGCACTAAAAAATTGTTTCACAGCGACGAGGAGCGGGTCGCGTACGGACCAATCCAATTATTATTATATTTATGATGTTTTTATGTTAAATACCATAACAAGTTGTTGTGTGGGAAAACTGAAGAATAAAACTTAAAAACCATTTAGCACCTAAATCCCAAAACTGGTAAAATGGTTTAGAGAAATAATTCCTGTTACTAAGAAAGTCTAGACAGAAACACTAAAGATTTCTACAGCAGAGTCAATTAATCAGTTAGACTAGAATCGATTACATTCCAAGAAATAATCACGTTCTATAAATGCATGGAGGCGTAAAATGTATAATGTTAATGCCAGGCCAGTTATCATGAAACAAGTGTAAATAATATGACCAAATTACCTATATCTCCACAATTTGCACACCGAAGCACATTCAAATAGCTTTTTATGTACCGTATTTCCTTTGTATGCTCCTGTTTTAGTGACGATACTTGCTGTCTACAATAAAAATAAAGATTTACAGACTTCCGAAATTGGTCCATAAAATTATCGATGAATATTACCGCCTTACCGTAAGTTCTTGATTTCGGTTCTTGCTATTGCGATTTGATTTCGATAGTACTCTATATTGTCCGTCATTTTATTCAGTAAAAATCGTAAATATTCACTAGAAAACTGTTTCCATCTAGTATATTAGCAAAGCAGTAGCAAATATAAAATTTATTTGACAATTTGACTTGACTGACATGTAGAATCGTAGATGTATGTCAAAGAGTGAGTACCAAAGAGAATATAATTTCGTGAGTACTACCATACCATTGACATATAAATTATATGGACTGGGCATACCTACAAGGAAAACGTGCCATACACTGAGAGGATAAAATGGCGGATAATAGAGTAGCCCATATCGATATCTCTTTATTAAAAACATCGATAAAAGATTGTGAGAATGTTTTCATATTGTTACGGTACAATATCAACGGGAATTTTTACCAGTGGCATTGAGGTAATATGTTACTACGTAATAGAGAGGCTATCATAAAAGCAAAGGAAATGCTACATTTTGACAAGAGTAACTAATGTTCGCGCTGAAACAATAATTAGTCTTTTTAACAAAACAGTATAGACACGCAGCGCTAGAACGCTACTAAGGTTTAGTTTTCTCGCGACCAGAAGGTCAGAAGCGCCATGATTTTCCAGAACCCCGCAATACGTAGTTTCCTTTTTATCCGACTGCGCGACGCAAGGGAGGGTAATATGTTTGTCAGCCTATGTATGTATTTATGACTAAATGTATGTATATTTTTTCCTTTGAGGTGTTTTAGAGACCGAAAGCGTGGGCCGATTTTGATAATTCTTACGTCAATGGATTTATTTCAATCTTGCGAGTGCTACTAATGACAGGACAGTAATCAAAATAAAATATGGCGACAACCAGACGCCATAAAATGTGAAAAAGAAAAAAATTAAAGTCAACTAACTATATACTATTAAGTGGGGTATCAAAATAAAGGGTTCGAGGAGGCTATCCCAAAAATCTAACTTACTGAAGTGTAAATAAAAATAAAAAACATTTTCATAAACCCGACTTAAAAAATCAAATGAAAAGTTCCATACAAGTCACTTTTCAAGCAGTCTGATGTAGTTGGTTGCATGAAATCAATAATTGAACTAAAATAACTCCCACCAACTTGTTTTTCAGTCAGGTTTTTTTTTTTTTTTAAATAAAATTATTTGAAGTCAGTTTTGTTTTAGTGTCTTGGAATATACGCTTTTAGCTATTACAAGAAACGAAATGCAGTAAGTAGGTACATCGAATATTTTGCGACATTTAAAATGAAATGTAAAAGTAACAGTGTTAGTGTTATTCTAGAGCCTTGCGTTAAGTAGACCTTCGAGACGGAGGCAACAAGTTCAAAGAAAACAAATGACGCTGAATCTCCAACATATATCTTTTCTAACATGCAGATGATTTTTGGGTTTTAATTAAAAGTCAACAATAAATTATAATAGTCTTTATATTAAACAAATCAATCTCATTCATTTCTGAACAATACAATTTTGTTCTGGTAATTTCTGTGTGATATTCTTTCAGTAGAGTAGTAGTAGTTCTTCCCACAGTATTTGTATCTCAAATTCATGTATACGTCTATTACATTTTTAATTAATAAACAAAGCTTTTGGGGGTTTTGAATTTAATAACTATTACTGAAGATTTTTTTATTCGTTTGTTTTCTAACTTTTTCATTAAGTCTCTTTTTGGGCTGTTTTTAACATTTGTCCTTTAATTTCTTAATCATTTTAAATGTGTACCTGAAATCAAATAAAATAAAAGTAAGCTTTAATATATAATATAATTCAGTCGATTACATATTATCATTGAGATCAAATTCGCAAATAATGATGGCAAGAAAAACTGAAGCTAGTCATACCGATAAATCTGGCGCAGCAGAGGTGCTAGCGGCTAAACCTAGTGCAGTGGAGGTGCTAACAGCCAAATCTGGTGCAGCGGAGACGTTAGCGGCTAAACCTGGCGCAGCGGACGTGCTGGAGACTAAATACCATATTCAAAGTACCATATCCAGATGTTGAGAGTTCGTCTTGATTTTGATCACTTTCAATTAAAATGCCAGACATATTTGATGGAATTGCAGGCTGTAAACAAGCAATAAAATTATTAATATGTTTGATGTTTCTCAATTTTATTATTAGGATTGTTACTTATTGTGGATAATGAGCTAAATAATCGTACATAAACTCACTTGGACCTACTTTTGCATAACAGAACCAATCCACATAATGACAATTTCGAGAAAAAGGCGTTTTTGTCAAAACGTTGTATACGTAAAATGGTTAGTTATTTTGAATAAAGTTTATTTACTACATTATACAAAATAATTTGTTCTCTAAATACAAATTTAATATTGATGAAAATCATTAACATTTTTAATAGTAATTAAGAAGAAACTCAATGGTTCCTTTCTGCAAAACTATACGTGTGTGTGTTGGTTCTTTGTTAATTTATTACCATGCCCATAAATTTATAGTAAAAATGAAAAATCTCATATTTCTTTTAACCATTATAATGATGGTGAGCGAGGGTGGGAAGGTTGAGCAAGGGTGGGAAGGGTGAGCGAGGGTGGGAAGGGTGAGCGAGGGTGGGAAGGGTGAGCGAGGGTGGAAAGCGTGAATGAGGGCGGGAAGCGTGAGTGAGGGTGGGAAGCGTGAGCGAGGGTGGGAAGCGTGAGCGAGGGTGGGAAGCGTGAGCGAGGGTGGGAAGCGTGAGCGAGGGTGGGAAGCGTGAGCGAGGGTGCGAAGGGTGAGTGAGGGTGGGAAGGGTGAGTGAGGGTGGGAAGGGTGAGTGAGGGTGGGAGCGTGAGCGAGGGTGGGAAGCGTGAGTGAGGGTGGGAAGCGTGAGTGAGGTTGGGAAGCGTGAGTGAGGGTGGGAAGCGTGAGTGAGGGTGGGAAAGCTGAGCGAGGGTGGTAAATGTGAGCGAGGGTGGGAAGGGTGAGTGAGGGTGGGAAGCGTGAGTGAGGGTGGGAAGCGTGAATGAGGATGGGAAGGGTGAGTGAGGGTGGGAAGGGTGAGTGAGGGTGGGAAGGGTGAGTGAGGGGCGTGAGGGTGGGAAGGGTGAGTAAAGGTGGGAAGGGTGTTTTCTCGAAATTGTCATTATGTGGATTGGTTCTGTTATGCAAAAGTAGGTCCACTTAATGTTCACCTCACCCAAGTTTTCACAGGGAGATTTTTACAGAATAACACTGCTAATATACTTAAAAGTCCATTGACAAAAAAACCAGACTACTGGTGACATTAAAAAACTCCTTTAAAAGGAGTATGCACGTATGTACTTAGTGCAACCAAATAAACAAGTTTGTCTTATTTTGGCAATTAATCTTAGGACTACACTCAAACACACTCTTTGTGCCCGTTAGGCAAGTGTTGCACTTGAAGTCATCACCATCATTTATCACCCCCTACGCAATCATTTTATAACAAACAATGTTACTTACCATTATGTTTCGTGAACGTAAAGCATCGTCACGCAGTGTTACTTTATTCAGTGAACATGATTCTCTTCAAAGTGAAGGGAACAGAATATTAAGAATTGTTTTTGTTGACAGCTTTTTTACAACACTGATTGTTTCCAGCAAAATTTTCTTTTTTCGTTTATTAGCAGGCAGCCTTGAAAGTAAAACGTAAAACCAATAAAGAACCATAATAATATAGCATTATCGATAAACAAAAATGTCATGCATGCACTACTCTATCCCTACAAAAACAAGAAAATGATTTCATGAAATACAACTGTTAAAAAGAAAGGCAAACGGAAAATTATGAATGCTTTTTACATAAACTCTTCAACGAATACAGAATCTTTTGTTTAATAACTAAATATAAAGATATTTTAGCTAAAATTAAGTATACGTACTGGTGCAAAGTTATGTTCGGGTGACAATCCTAATAATAAAATTGAGAAACATCAAACATATTAATAATTTTATTGCTTGTTGTACAGCCTGCAATTCCATCAAATATGTCTGGCATTTTAATTGAAAGTTATCAAAATCAAGACGAACTCTCAACATCTGGATATGGTGCTCTGAATATGGTATTTAGTCTCCAGTACGTCCGCTGCGCCAGGTATAGCCGCTAACGTCTCCGCTGCACCAGATTTGGCTGTTAGCACCTCCACTGCACTAGGTTTAGCCGCTAGCACCTCTGCTGCGCCAGATTTATCGGTATGACTAGCTTCAGTTTTTCTTGCCATCATTATTTGCGAACTTGATCTCAATAATAATATGTAATCGACTGAATTATAATATCTATTAAAGCTTACTTTTATTTTATTTGATTTCAGGTACACATTTAAAATGATTAAGAAATTAAAGGACAAATGTTAAAAACAGCCCAAAAAGAGACTTAATGAAAAAGTTAGAAAACAAACGAATAAAAAAATCTTCAGTAATAATTTCTTTCCCTTTTTAAATCTTTGATAGATTTAAAAAGGAAAGAAATTTACTAAATTCAAAACCCCCAAAAGCTTTGTTTATTAATTAAAAGTGTAATAGACGTGTACATGAATTTGAGATACAAATACTGTGGGAAGAACTACTACTACTCTACTGAAAGAATATCACACAGAAATTACCAGAACAAAATTGTATTGTTCAGAAATGAATGAGATTGATTTGTTTAATATAAAGACTATTATAATTATTGTTGACTTTTATTTAAAATCCAAAAATCATCTGCATGTTAGAAAAGATATATGTTGGAGATGTCCGTGCCTGGGAGCCCACTGCGGATTCAGCGTCATTTGTTTTCTTTGAACTTGTTGCCTCCGTCTCGAAGGTCTACTTAACGGAAGGCTCTAGAATAACACTAACACTGTTACTTTTACATTTCATTTTAATTGACGCAAAATATTCGATGTACCTACTTACTGCATTTCGTTTCTTGTATTAGCTAAAAGCGTATACTCCAAGACAAAAACAAAACTGACTTCAAATTAAAAAAAATTGTTTTTTAAAAAAACCTGACTGAAAAACAAGTTGGTGGGAGTTATTTTAGTTCAATTATTGATTTCATGCAACCAACTACATCATACTGCTTGAAAAGTGACTTGTATGGAACTTTTCATTTGTTTTTTTAAGTCGGGTTTTTGAAAATGTTTTTTGATTTTTATTTTATACAGTTCAGTAAGTTAGATTTTTGGGATAGCCTCCTCGAACCCTGTATTTTGATACCCCACTTAATATAGTTAGTCGACTTTCATTTTTTTCTTTTTCACATTTTATGACGTCTGGTGGTCGCCATATTTTATTTTGATTACTGTCATGTCATTAGTAGCACTGGCAAGATTGAAATTAATCGATTGACATAAGAATTATCAAAATCGGCCCACGCTTTCGGTCTCTAAAACACCTCAAACGAAAAAATATACATACATTTAATCATAAATACATACATAGGCTGATAAACACATTACCCTCCCTTGCGTCGCGCAGTCGGGTAAAAAGGAAACTACGTATTGCGGGGTTCTGGAAAATCATGGCGCTTCTGACCTTCTGGTCGCGAGAAAACTAAACCTTAGTAGCTTTCTAGCGCTGCGTGTCTATACTGTTTTGTTAAGAAGACTAATTATTGTTTCAGCGCGGACATTAGTTACTCTTGTCAAAATGTAGCATTTCCTTTGCTTTTATGATAGCCTCTCTATTACGTAGTAACATATTACCTCAATGCCACTGGTAAAAATACCCGTTGATATTGTACCGTAACAATATGAAAACATTCTCACAATCTTTTATCGATGTTTTTAATAAAGAGATATCGATATGGGCTACTCTATTATCCGCCATTTTATCATCTCAGTGAAGTGTAGGTATGGCACGTTTTTCTTGTAGGTATGCCCAGTCCATATAATTTATATGTCAATGGTCACAAGCCATTCCAATCCATAGACTTTTTTTTTATATATGTTATCCCCGAAGGGAAGGCGAAAGTCTTTTGACCATATGGCCTAGTCTTACGTAGCCATCGATAGTGTATTTTTTTTTATTCATTAGAATGCAGATGTAACACATTCTAATGTTTTTTTGCAGTATTTGGCAACAAATGTGTCGAGTCAGCCTTCTCGGCAAACTTCGCTGAGGTAGTCAATACTGCAATAAAATTCTCAGCTCGATTGTCCCGAGATCGCGCCTGTTTCAATGATTCCACATATTGTCCATTTGCGTTGACACTTGAGACACAAAACTACACCAATTTTACATCAAAATATCCACTAGGAATCAATAAACGAATAATTAAAACAGCCACTGAACTTCACTCGACAAAATCCCGCCAAAAAATCTCCCAATCCATTGACATATAAATATATGTTTTTCCTATCTCAATGTTCCAGTTTTCAATCAGCCATGAACGCGAACATTACCTATGGATGGCTTGCTATTGATTTCTTGATGCTCTTTTTTGACGTGATTCGGAGCGCGATGATTGTCTCGGCTCACATGGCTCACAGATACAGTGACACATTTTGTATGTATAATATTATTGGTGACACCACTAATACTCGACTATAGATTTTATCAACATTTTTAATAATTATTATTCTCATCATAATTATAAATTATGATTTACGCGTTAAAGCTACGGTCCCACAGCCCGTGAATCTATGGGCCACGCCACGCCTCGCTAGGAGTTGCCATGTCTGACGCAGCGCGGTGAGATCCGTGTCTAGTGTTTCCACGGCGTGTGTCGGCCTACTGGCCGCCATTCATCCATCATCGCATTCATTCATACATCGCAATGGTGTGCTGGTGAAGTCCCACGGCCCGTTAAGCCGCGCCGCGCCGTGCGTCCTTTGAGCTTACCGACTCGCGATGTTGAACCTTCGCGCCAATCGCAATGTGTTTTTGCGCGCAAAGAAGTGAAATACTTGGGTCATGTCATCACTCAGGATGAGGTTTCGCCTGATCATGACATAGTTCGCGCTGTGGCGGACATGAAAGCACTAAGTTCACTACGTCACCTCAGAACGTTTCTTTAGACCTGTTCGTGGTTCAGAAAGTTCATTTTGAACTTTTCAGATGTAGCTGAACCCCTAACACGTCTGTTAAAAAAGAACCAGACTTGGGTATGGGGCCCTGAGCAAAATCAAGCGTTTCAGGTGCTTAAAAATCGCTTAACGCGTGCGCCCATACTTGTCTAAGCTGATTATAGTAAACCTTTTATCTTGCGTATAGACGCAAGCAATTACGCTCTCGGTGCAGTATTGTTACAGGGTGAAGGCAAAGACGAACGCCCGATTGTATGCAAGCCGCCTTCTGAGCCCTGCCAAGCGTAATTACAGCACTACCAAGAGGGAAGCTCTTGCGGTAGTATGGTCAGTTGAATGATTTAGAGGATATATTTAAGGTCAACAAATTATTGTAGGTAGCGACCATCAACCTCTAAAATGTTTTCAGATTTTTTCCTATCTGTATTCGAGCCTAAATCGCCGTCATTGTCGACGTGGACTCCGCCAACACACTGTAATCCTAACGCTGTTTTGGTTGATAATCTGCATATTGAGGAATCTAAAATTCTAAAAGAGCTGAAATCACTTGACCCGTCTAAAGGAGCGGGCCCCGATGGTTACCTGGCTTTTTTCCTTAAGTGCACCGCTGGTAGTATCTATAAGCCACTCTATATTATTTATAACAAGTGTTTAAGTGAGGGTGTTTTTCCTGATGTATGGAAACGGGCTAATATCACACCCGTACATAAAAATGGTTCGAAGCACGATATAGAGCAATATCGACCTATTTCAATTCTGTCGGCCTTGTCAAAACTTTTTGAAAGACTCGTGCATAATGAACTTTATCCCATCTTACACAGCGCTATCATCCCAGAACAACACGGGTTCGTTCAGCAGCGGTCAACCATCTCCAATCTACTTATTTTTTCTAATTATCTTTTCGAAAACATTGACAGAGGTCTGCAAATAGACGCTGTTTATACAGATTTCAAAAAGGCCTTTGACAAGGTCGATCATGAAATTCTTTTGAACAAAATAGCGTTCAATGGCATACGGGGAAACTTACTTCGCTGGTTTTCTTCTTATATTAAGAACAGAACACAAAAGGTTGTAGTAAATGGCTATCAGTCTGGTTCTGTGCCTATAACCTCCGGTGTTCCACAAGGCTCAATCCTGGGACCTTTATTGTTTATCATATACTTGAAAGATATAAATAAATGTTATAAAATACTAAATTTCTCCTTTATGCTGATGATCTAAAGTTGTATAAAGTTGTACACACTGTTAATGACTGCCTTATGTTCCAAGAAGACCTTGACAGACTTGCGGATTACTGTCTTGACAATAAACTGCATCTCAGCCTTCCTAAGTGTAATGCTATCAATTTCACAAAAAAACAGTCAGTCACTAATTTTAAATATAGACTGCATAACACCACGCTTACTAATGTAGATATTGTGAGAGACCTTGTACATATCGATAAGACGCTGTTATTCAAGGAACATGTTGAAAAAATTATTAATAAATCATTCAAGATGTATGGATTTGTCATGAGATCGTCCGCAAAGTTTAAAAGGGTTTCCACTTATCTTTGTTTATATAAGACTCTTGTACGATTACAGTTAGAATTTGCGGTCCCAATTTGGAATCCGTTCTATAAGAAGTATATAGATGCGATCGAGAGGGTCCAGCGTAAGTTTGTGCGTACTGTGCATTACAGAATAGAATAGAATAGAATAGGTCTTTATTTGCTTGGAATGTAGGTACATAAAAATAAGTTGTTAAATTAAAAAATAGAATCTATGTACATTCTGCCTTAATATAGCATGCAAATGTAATAGTAAACAGGAGTTGCAAGACTTACATATGTTATTCACAGCTATTACACAAATACATAGCTCGTTACCTTAGAATCTAGACGTAAGTTCTTGGAAGCCTCTGTATTGCATGGTATTGTTCATAGCAGCTTTGACTCAATCAAACTCACGAGTAGGTTATGCTATGCAGTTCCTCGCACTGTTTTCAAGCGTAGTGTGCGTGCAGGTACCTTGTTGGCTGTAAACAGTTGTCGAAATAATTCTGGTTTGCGCTGCCCTATCCGTCGAATGGTGGATACGTATAACAAAACTTTCATTGAAATTGATATTTTTATATGCTCAAAGTCGAAATTTAAATTTAATGTAATGAAAATTTTATCTGATACGAAAGTAATTTAATTTATTGATAATGATATGATTTTTGTTATGTAATTTTTAATGTATTTTAATTTAATTTAATTTTGTGTTGTATTGTCATTTTTTTTTGTATTAATTTATTTAAATAAACTATGTATTCTTAATTATTTTGATATATTTTTCTTTCTATTGTAGTTAGTTTAATTAATAATATGTAAATAATATTGCTCGTTTAGTGACACTCATTACCAAATATTTTTAACACTAATATTATTAACACTAATGTTTTTATTATTAAGTAAAAATTGTATAGTGTGGCTGTTATTTGTCCCTAAATAAGTAAATAAATAAAATGGTTGCTTGAAGTCGCCGTCAGGTAGATTAGTTCGGTAATCATTAAAATTATCAATACAACTCTCTTAGTTAGAATTGATACCAAATGTAAGTATTTCATAAAATCATGACATTTGGCATCAACTCAATTTCATTTTACGGAAATCAAAATGGATAACAACACCAGCTGTACTGACAGAAATCGGGAAACGCGGGCTACCCTGGTGCTTCCACCTTAAGGTGAATGCTTCAGGGTAGCCCGCGAAAATTATTGCTACGGCCGCGAATTGAATTTTAAACAAGATACAACCTGACACTGACCTGCAAATTGCAAAAACCGTAAGAAAATTTGAATTTCGCGGGCTACCCTGAAGCATTCACCTTCTTGTTGGTAATTTTCGAACGTGTCTATGTTTATTCCAGTTTTTTTCTGAGTTTTTTCCCGATTGCTGTCATGTCAGTGTCACTACAGCTAGTGTTGTTCTCCATTTTGATTTCCATAATTTGAAATCGAATTGGAATTGAATCCTATATGAACATAAATAATTATTTAGTTTTTACAATTTGCTTTGTTTCTTTGTAATTCATCATTACATTGAAATTAAAATTTTAATTAAATAATTTTTCTCAAATTATAAATGTCATTTATTTCTATTTTTTTTTCAGTTTTTTTTAAGAAATATTGCAGGTTAAATATTACCGTAATAATTAGATATTTGATTTCTGACAAAAGTTTACTGTTTTGTTCCAAAAAAAGATAGTCACTACAACAAACTTCATTCGATTAAATCGGAATCGTGTCGGTAAACAGAAATATTTTCAATTTCATTCACATCACTTACTTTACTATTGCGGTTTGCCATTTGCCGCACACGTGCTTACATTTTGTGATATTTTTACCAAATTATTTTACTTTGCAGCGTTAGCGGGACATCACAAAAGATCTCTTATAAACAGATATTGTTTGAGCTCATCCAATCATCACTGCATTTAGGTTGTGAGTATCAGATTGAAATTATTTTGACGTGCTGGGGTGGGGCAAAATGTCTCTAGAAAAAAAGACCGCCACGTGTCCTACATTTTAAATTCCCATTATTTAATGTATATTTTAAGTTAATCTAGCATTTGGAAAATGTTTGTACGAGTTACTGAACATTTGGGTGCATACTTTTATTTTTTTTTTGTTGTGGGAGTGGTAGTCAGTGTTCGGCGTAATTATTTGTTTTCCGATTTATTTTCGGGCGCCGGTTTTGTAGCATAAGCCGTAATACTTCCGCTATTTAAATCAATCCTAAACAAAGTTTAAGATATCATCATCGTATTTCAATTTTTCATGATTTCATCAAAATCATTCTCATTTCCTTGTTGCCCATGGTACTATAATACCTCTATCCCTCATATATATGTGTAGAGCATCTTTTCCCTGTATGTTGACCTATAATCCATTATCATGTTTTTTACTTTTATTTGTCTATTTTTTATTTAATAAAACACATAAATAAATACCTACATACTCAAACATTATCAAGGAATAAATTATCATTATGTAGGTAGGCATAACAGATAATACTGTAATTAGTGTAAATGCCAACGGACATTTCACAGCTCAGTTATCAGTTTATTTATGACTTTAAAACATAAAACCTAGAGACTTAATCAAACTCATAATATTTAAATTATAAAAAATGTTTTCATTGAAGTCCATTCTGGATTCCATTTATATTATAGTTATATTTTGACTACAACACCATTGTTTAACAGTGGTCAAAACAGTTAAAAACATTCCAATTGAATCAAACAAACAAAGAATGTTTGACTATTTTGCAAATTACCTTCAGACTTCATAATAAAATATCAATCAGTATGTCTCAAAATTAAAGCATCAATTAACATCTAAAAAACTGGTTGCTATTTATATTATTAAGTTTGTAATAACACATCCTGTTGTGTCATCTGCTCATAACATACTTTGTATGTAAACTCTTAGTTTTAGTCCAATGACTCAACATTTACTATCTAATAATGTGTCTCATTGTTAGATAGTAAACAGTACAACTCTTCAACTTTTTTCACTATCTATTTAATATTGTTATGCGTTTCCTGTTTGCTTTCATTAGTAAATGGACATAAGAATAAGAATAATTTATTGTTAAAGAAATTATACATATATATAAATTATTATTAACTAGCAAGAGATGAGTGTCAACTATGCAGCTTCTATAGCGTTAGATATTTCTCCTCAAATTATTTCTGTCAACTAGCTGAGGTATGAAATGAGGTCTCATTATCCACAGCTTGACGTCGCCCACTGCTGGATATAGCCCTTTTGTTTTTGCTCCTGTGCTAACTTTATTCAAGTTCTACTCACAATGGTAACAATGGCATCTTCTAGTCCTTGGATACCAGTTGGATCTTAAAATGGTGTACTGCAGTTTGATTAGTCCTGCAGATTGATTGACAGGAATAAAATACTGACTGCAGCCACAGTTCTATAACAAGTTGTTGCAGTCACAATGCAGATGCATTTCTTCACAGTTTACTTGCTTTCTGAAGCCAGGCTCAATGTTATTTAGTTTGTGTTTTGACTGTGACATGTTGACATCTCTATCGTAAATGGATACACTAGCCTTTGCCAGGGGCTTCACCCGGCCGGAATTAGTACTTCCCTCATTATAAGCCTATGTGCTATTCCAGACTATAAAATCTATTTCTGTGCCAAATATCGTCCAGATCCCCCTCACCTGTTCTGAGTAACAAACTTCTGTCCAAATATTTATATTATTATTAGGATTAGGAAGTGGGATGACAACAAAAAGGGAAAGCAAAGTACATGCTAAACAGTGGTGTATTCAAAGATTTGGTGCCCCAGGCCAAATATTTATGCCGCCCTATAGTTAACAAAAAAAGGGAATACTCTTTTTTGCTAGTGCTCCTTTAAAAGTTGAGCTTCACGATTTGTATAGGTAAGACTTTCTTGTGATAGACAAGAAGTTATGGGCTGGCTAGAAGAGTAGAAGTATTTGTCGCCCCTGGCACTCTGCCGCCCCGGGAAATGGCCCTCTTGGCCTAAGGGTAAATACGCCACTGATGCTAAATATTGTCATACACTGCCCTTCTTATTCAGTCTTTACTGAACCAGTACCTTTAATTAGTAGTTCAGTTTGTCACATGTATATTGGTCAACATTTTCTTTTTTCAACAGTTTCCCTTCTGTGGCAGATGCAAGCTTTGTTATCATTATATTTGGCTACTACTAGGATCTTAGAAATTGATTGAAATCCCACTCTTATACTTATTTGCTTACTGAAGTAGCTATTTTTAGAACTAATAAGAAATGTCCCTGTATTATGCACCTTCATGGTCTGTCAGCTTTTTACTAACAGATAAGATTCTATTCTTTATTTTCAACAAAGTTTATGAATAGGGAAATCCCCTTTATTGCAGTGGTATATTTATAGTTTATTTAATGTTGTCATTCAATTTGAATGATTCAACAACTTTGTGTTGGAAGTTGACCTTTAAGATTTAGTTTTTAGGGTTCCGTACCAGAAGGGTCCAAACGGAGCCCTATTGTTGTCACTCACGTGTCCGTCTGTCTGTCTGTCCGTCCGTCGTCTGTCCCAATTTTTTTTTTAAGAATTTTTTAACTTAAAATTTGGTGATAATGTTTATTATTAGGTATACTTTACTAAAAATACCAAATATATAGTACGGAACCCATAATCCAACACGCACTTGGCCAGTTTTTAGGGTTCTGTACCCGAAGGGTCCAAACCGAGCCCCATTGTTGTCACTCACGTGTCCGTCTGTCTTTTTTTTTTAATGATTGATAGGCACGCGTTTGACCACTATCTCACCTGATGGTAAGCGATGCTGTGGTCGAAGATGTATGCTTGCCTAGAAGTAACCTATTCACTCTTGACTTAATGATTCCCAGGTTGTAGCTAACAGGAAACACAGACTCCGGTAGGGAATTCCATTCCCTAGCTGTACGCGCAATGAATGTTTTCTCAAAACGCTTTGTGCGTATGGATGGGATGTCCACCATGAACCGTCTCTGTCTGTCTATCAGGCTTTACTTTGTGTAATTTATTTCATCACCACTGTTCTCAAAACGGTGAAGTTCAACACCGTGAGGAAACCAGCATGTCCTAGAATAAAATAATCAAAGACATGTGACATCCACGAATCCGTACTGGACCTGCGTGGTGGATTAAAGGCCAGCCTTTTCTTCTCCTAGAGAGGAGGCCTTGAGTCCCAGCAGTGGGAACATTATAAGGCTGATTATGTTATATGTACATGGTAATGTTTCATGTTCATGCCAACACAACACCTTAGTCTCAAACTCCTTCCAGTGCTTCATCATCATCAGCCTATAGCAGTTCACTGCTGGACATAGGCCTCTTAGGGAATATGCATGAAAAAAATATTTGTTATCTAACCGGTTTATCGATGAATATACTAAAATAGAGTACGAACAGTGAAAGCAGAAGCAAAATTGATCGAAAATTAAACGAGATATAACAATTTTAAACAAATATTATCTGTCCTTCTCTTGAAAACGCTGTTTTCTATGGCAGTTGTATGGCGTCATGTCCTTTGACGTCAAAGAACACGTCGGACTTCTCTTTCTAATTATCATCTTTAAAGCTTTATAACTTCGTCGCTGATGATGATATTTTGAAAATTCCTTCATATTTGTTCACTATAGTTAATAATAATAAGTCTGCAATTGAACAAATAAAAAGATATCATGCATATTCCGTATTGCTCGCCATTCAGCTCACCCGGGCCTGCGGACGTCGAGCAGTGGGTAGCTCGCCGTCCGATCAGCACCAGGCTCGTGAGTCGACGGCGCGTAGTGTTCCACGTACGCCTCAAAGAGATGAGTGTCAGCCACAACTGTCGGGGCCCATCGTGGCCGGTGCCTAGGGGTAGCGGATGAATTCTGAAAATGAGTTACCGCACCCCTGGGCACTCGGGCAGGGAAGGAACAGGGGTGGGTTTTAGTCAGTAAGAGTTTGACACGCCCTCCCGCTCCAACCAGACCGGGAGAAATCATTGGATGATTTCCCACCACCCAAAAAAAAAAAGCCATACAGCTCGGTTCTCGGCAACTCTCATCCAGCTGCTTACTGCGGCTTCGCCCGCGTGGAATTAGTACTTCTCCCACCATAAATTATGCCTATGTGCTATTCCAGATTATAATCTACCTCTGTGCCTAATTACATTCAGATCCGTTCAGCCGTTCTAGTGTGATTGACTAACTAACATCCATCCATCGAACATTTTTCATTTATGCATGTTACTTGGGGTCGGCGCAACACGTTTTCTTCTTCCTTTCTCCCCTACTCTTTTTTTTTTTCCTTTTTTTGCTCGATCTTAATAATGGCGTTCTGTAGACAGTTGAAATTTTCACAGATTGTGTATTTCTGTTGCCGCTATAACAACACATAATAAAAATAATAATAAATACAAAATTAAGGGGCTCCCATACCTGAAACGTGATTTTTTGCAGTGGGAATTCTCAATTAAAAAAAATAAAAAAAAATTGGCATGGCATGCGTTTCACCATCTCACCTGATGGTAAGCGATGATGTGGTCGAAGAATAATAAGAATATTACAAGGTTGATTTATACATGTTTTATTGGTTTACTATTTTGCACCATTGAGTACCTATAGATAGTGTTACAGCTAGAAATTATTTTTTGCAGCATATAGTCGTATCTTCAAAATCTACAGAGTAAGTACTAAATTGTAATAATAGTGGTAAAACGTCATCATCTTCCTTCCCATGTTACTTGGTTTCTCGCAACACATTTTTTTTCTTGTCAACCGTCATGTAATCACTGACTCCTTTTTCTTTCATATCACTCATCCACACAACCCATCCATATTTTCTTTGGCCTCCTCTCCTGTTAAAAATGCTAGTATATCATCATTCTCCTGCCCTTATCCCAATTTATTTAGGGTCGGCGCAACATGTCTTTTCCTACTCCTGTATCAGTCGTCATCTCTGTAGTCACCCCCTTTTTACCCATATCATCTTTCACACAGTCCAACCATCGTTTCTTTGGCCTTTCCCTACATAGCCATCCACATCCATACACAAGACTTTCCTCACGACATTTTCTTCATTCCTCCTTATCACATGCCCATACCACGACAACTGATTTCCACACAACTTTTCAGTCTCCGGTGCCACTTTCAGACTTCCTCTTATATACTCATTCCTAATTCTATCCATGTGCGTAACACCACACATCGCTCTTAGCATTCTCATCTCAGCTGCATGCAATTGCTTTTCATTCATCCCTTTTGTGGCGCAACATTCTGAACCATACAAGAGTAATATAATATAACATCAAAAATAATAAGAAAAATATCCATGGTCGTGCCGCGAAGTTACCACGTGGGTTCTTGTCGCTTTCAAGTTGCAGTGCGTGCAGGCCCAAAAAAAATTTTTTTTCAGACACCCGTATATGTTCAACGAAGCGATTGGCTGAGTTGATTGATCGCATCGTTATCACAACCACTATCTATACAAGGTTATTGACCTAGGTCTAAGGATATTTTAGGAGCCCATCTAATACGCGAATGCCATCAAATAAATCGCGTTTGGTTTCTGTTATCATCACATGATTTTTGAAGTACCTTTGTTATCATCATCATCATCCACCTCTCTTCATCCCAATTCATTTGGGGGCCCTAAATGAATTAGGACAGCATGCTGCGTGTCTTCTCATTCATCAATCATCATCCATAAATATATTTTTGAAACGTCGACGTCTCAATAGTCACCATGGTAATAGTAGGTACATCGCGCATGCTCAGGGCTAAGGTATGGTTTTTGCACGGAATATATTATTATGCACTTGGGCGAGGATTTGCTGGTCCCTGCAAAACCTCGCCCAAGCGCATATTCTGTACTACTACGGGCGATAGTGACAAACTACCTTTCCATTTAGTGAAGTAGAGACAAAATCAATTTTATCACGGAATGATTGCAAAGTCCGAACAAAAATAAACGTAGACAGGTATGCAATACATTGGAAGCAACACCCCAGCTTCTGTTGCACTCAATAGTGGGTGGTTGGGGTGGTAGCAGAGTGGCGGGCCCCCCAGACATGTTGGGGGAGTCCGAGGGCGTTTTCGCGTTTCCACGAAGGAGTGAGGGACACATTATAAATGAGAGACTCCACCTCGCGCCGGCACAGCCGCGCGAACCGGCACGGAGTGTAGACGTGCTAAAACGGGACGGTTTTTGCGAAACAGTGCATGGAACATGGTGTCTTTAGTGCATGTATTAATTAAACAGAACGACAGTGGTTTGTGGATTTGAAAAATAACTAAATTTTTGTACAGGTTAGTTAATTTTATGGTGAAATGCTAGGTCATTTAAAATGTATTTAATTGACATGCTTTGCGAGAATAGTTAGTCTGTATGTCAGTGCTCCTAGCGCCACTAGTGAAACTTGGCTGTTTTATCTCTAACTACGCAGCTGTCTTTAACCACGACTAAGTCGTCGCACTAAGGGAGGTTTTCATTTTGGACACTCAGATTTCGGAATTATAGAGTAGTTAAACATGTGGATATCGATGGTCAGTCGCCACGTCGGAGTAGGGAACACATTAAATTTAGGGTTCCTATTATTAGGGTGGCACAGCCACGCAAACCGGCAGTGTTTAGACGTGCTCTATTTCCATAAACAAAAAGGGTTCTTGAGTTTTCTTTTACGGCCGGGTACGCGAACGTTATAATTTATATTTTCTTGTTTTTTTGGGTAATGAAAGTATTCATGAATTTAAACATTTTAACTATGGGATCAACGAAATATGAAAAAAAATACCCGACAAATACACGTGTTTTTTTTTTCAAGTCACAGCTGTTTTTTTTCTCATATATCTGACTTGATCCCGTAGTACTAGTTATTCGCCCCCCATAATATAACCTTGTATACATGCATGCTATGATGCGCTTGCTAGCACAATATACAGACGCTCTTTAGAATTACTAATTTAGCGTTTTGATGCACCTAATCGATACTGGGAGGTAGGGTGGGAAAGGGGCGACCAGTTGAACTCCCCCACAGTGACGCCGGTAGGGCGGGGTACTACGTCATCTGCACTTCACACAGACTGCACTTCGCATGATTTTAATTACAGAATTTCTTTCTACCTAATAATGTCAGGAGAAGAATTCATGAACAGGATTTCCGCATCATCCTTCCATCCTTATCCCAACTTATTTGGCTTATTATTATTAAAGAATATTATTATTATATTATCGTTTATAATCTTCCATCTACCCTCCACGTATGAATTCAATTTCAAAATGTACCTGTTTTGATTTTCGAGTCGAGTTCTCTATAATAAGGCTACAATTCAATGGAATCTCGGATTACATTAAAATTAAATTGATGCGCGAGCTGGAATAATGCCCTGCCCTGATACCTGACAGGCGGTCAACAGGATTTTAACAATAGGGCCTCACCCTTTTCAATTTAATCCTTTCATTCGCTTTATTTAACACATATTTTGTAAGTATTTGTTTGACCGGAATTTGACGGACAATAAGGGGAGGCTTATGCATGTTTTCGGTACAGCAAGATATTTTGTTTGAGATTCGAGAGATGTGAACTCTTAATTTTATTATTTCAACAAGTTTGTTGAAAAATAAGTTCTTAATGATTTGTTATTGAATACTGTTTTTAGAATAGCGATATTTGTGATTTTAGATTTACCTAAACTTGGTTTTAAATGTCGTAAAATCCCCAAGCAGTAAACAAACCTCTTCAAATTTAGATTTTTCACTATTTATTAGTTATTTTCTGATAGTTTAGTCAAGTTATTGGTTTTCTCTTATATTCCAATGTACTGTTCCTTATGAATTGGCTCAGATTTGGAAGCCCAATAACCCGTCCTATTTGTCATCAAAAACTTTTCTCTTGTCACCAGACCGCCGTAGATCTACATGGCAATGGTGTCAGAAGCGAAGGTGAACGGCGGCGAAATGGAGGCTACCGCCGAGTTACCGCCAGCGTTGGCCGAGAAGCCGGCGGGTTTGCCGCCCGGCAAGTACGCTCTCGTCGGGTGGGACATGGATACCACTGGCAGAAGGCTCATTGATGAGGTAAGAGTTGAAGTTTTAAAGGATTTCAAGGTTGAAGATCTGGAAGTACCAGCTAGATACCTGCAGACAGCAGGACTGATCTACACTTGCCCAATGGACAATATAGGGAGGTCTTTGCCCAGCAGTGGGGCAAAACAAACAAAACAAATAGTGGTTGTGAAGTCTTTGTGAAGGTGCTTGCCCAGGGATGTACTACCTACCTCTGTAACTTATCAGCTAAGCAAAGTTGCTGTGATCTAGGTATTGGTGTAATTCTGTTATTCTGAAGAAAAAAACTGCCCCACACTAGGAATTAGTCCTATATCGTGGAGGCGTTCACTAACATGTAAGCTCACATATACAACAAGACAGCCAGATATTTGTTCCGTCCGGGAATCGAACCCGCGATACGCAGGACAACAGCCGAACGCTCAATCACTGCGTCAAACGTGTCGTCAACAATTGAAGGCACATGAAGTTTCAGCTTCGTCTATGGAATGACAACGCGTCTGTGATGCCTTTGGTACTGCACATGTCCAAAGGCCGCGGTCCAAACCACTTAAAATCAGGCCTGTCGCCGCAGCTCGTTAGCCATCCTATATAATCAATATAAATAAGGAATTTGGTACACAGAGACTTGAAAACTGATAAGCGTTGCACTGCACGACTACTCATATTAGTCAGAATATCGACAGTGCTGCGTCTCTAGTAAAAGATTAGGAATATAGACTACAATATTGTTACTTGTTTTCAAGATACGTAGTTATCGATAATTTTACTTTTGGCGCCCAACACTACACAGGTTGTTGATCCGGCGAGGCGAGGTACAAGAGATTAATGTTTGATAACAAAAATAAAATCTACCCACAAAAAGGGGAGATAAAAAGTATGTACTATCTTTTACAAAATACAATTTTAACACTATGGTGGACAGTAAACGCCAATAAGCGTCATAAGAATAAAACTTCAATTGTGTCTCGTTCAGTGTTTTTGAAAGTATTAATAATATCTTTCCAAGGTCATAAAGACAAAAAAAGAAGTGACTGAATAGAAGAGACGATAAAAAGTCCTAAAAAAAATTAATTTGATCGAGATTCAGAATCAGGACGCGACAAGGTAGTTCCTCAAGAATACCGATGGTGTGCTGTATAGCAAAAGCACTAAAACTATGCAAAACCATTGTAAAATTAAGAATTTCACAATGGGCGGCCACTACTATTTAAATTTGTGTTGTGGTAGTGCCTGCCGTGTTTGTATAAGCGAGATTAGATGATTTTCTTACATCAAAAATCCGCGCCTGAGCAAAAAATACTGGTGAAATCCTAAAATTATACTATTTTTCCAAGGTCATTAATAAGGCTCTCTCAAACAGAAGCGACACGGCGATATCGAGTCTTGGACCATTTTAAAGTAGCGCGATACTCAAATTAATATCGCGAGATGCAGAATCGGGACACTGTCTGTAGCCAACCCCCTGAAATTGGAACTCAGTCATGTCAAAGCCAACTTGTCTTTCTATTGATATGGAATCGAAATATTCGCCTCACCAGTAACCAATTCGGTTTATTATCGAAAATAATCTGAATCAGTACCGCACCCGTAATCTTTTATACATTGCCTCACACTAGGAATTAGGATACTCCTGTGACGTGGGTGCGTACACACACATTCAAACTCACACACACAACTCAACCCAGACCCGGAGCAACTATCTGAAGGCCAAACAAATCTTTGTTCCTTACGGGAATCGAACCCACGACACGCAGCTCAGCAGCCGATCGGTCAAGCACTGCGCCATCGCCACTCTCGTGTCGTCATAATTTACCTGTAGCCACGTGTTTCCGTCCAATTATTTTTATACACACTAGCGGATATTGGTCCAGACAGGCCTACCTGCTTCATTCGAAATTCTTGTAGTCTCGCACGTGGCTTTGCTTATAATCTATACTAATATTATAAAGCTGAAGAGTTTTGTTTGTTTGAACGCGCTAATCTCAGCAACTACTGGATCGAATTGATAATTTTTTTTTTGTGTTGTATATTCCATTTATCGAGGAAGGCTATACTATAGGCTATATAACATCACGCTGTGACCAATAGGAACGGTGCATCAATGAAAAATGTGGTAAAAACGGGGGAAAAAAATATTCCTTTTGAGAGCATCCGTTGCGTGCGCTACGTAAACGGTTAAAGTTACGCAAAAATTATGTATGACGTAATTGTTCACCTTTAAAAGTTGTAAATAAAAGTCCGCGACAGCATATGTCATCTTTTAAGGTTAACTCACTTTATAGTGAGTTAAAAGATTATTCTTTTTTATGGTAACCAAATTCGTTCTAAAATAATGCATTAAGTATTTGCGAAGGTGTTTTTATAAAAATGACATTCATGCATATCCAAATAATTAAATTATTCTTCATAAGTATTTAATTTAGAACAAAATTGCCCTTTACATCATTTGATTTCAACGAATATCTTAGGAGATATCATAGTGTTAATCAAGTACCACGCGCACATTCATGATGTGCAAGGCGGGCGATTATGAGGGATGTGGAGAGCGAGGTACCATTTTGCACTGTATAGCCTATTTATTGAGGAAGGTTATACACTTTATATACATATAATCACGCTACGACACAGTAACCATAACCGCGGGCACAGCTAGTTGCCATATAAAATAGCTAGATGGCAGCACTAGCTGAGTAAGGCCAATGTCTCAACTATTTTGTTTATTGTTCCTGCTTTGAGTATAGCTGTGTGGGCTGATTTAGGGATGGCAGAATAATACAATATTTAACCCACGACGGGACTTTTTAAAAGGCTCAATTAATTCTGTCAATTTGAAATAATATGAAGATGCAAGTAGATTTTAATAAAAATAAATAGGCCTTTTGAGTGGGTAAAAAGGTTAATTTGTGCGAATTTAAATATCAAACGGAATCTATTATACGGCTTTTTTTTATTTTTTTACAAAAGAGAAGCTCTTTATTCATGTAACATTATGTGCGCTCAGGACCTGCACGCAACCTTCCTCAAATCTAAACTATACGTATCCAATTGTTACAGATATGCCAGATAGCTGCATACACCCCGAAGCAGTCGTACTCCCAGTACATCATGCCCTACGGGGACCTCAACCCGGGCGCGCGTCGTCGCCATAACGTGCGCGTGGTGACTGTGGGACGCTACCGCATGCTCAAAGACACTAATACTCATAAGGTAAGTTGTATTTCTTTTTTTTTTCATGTCTACTGCAATCAGTCCTAGGACAGCAGAATTGTTCCAGGCTAAGGTAGTGCAGAGTGGTTTCTGCAGCGAGATTCCCTCTTTTTTTTAATGACATCATCTTGCCCCACTCTGTAAGGTCCAGGTCCATCACAACCAACTTAAGTTATATTTCTATCAATCAATCTGTCTAGCTCTTCCCTTTCGGAGCGAATGTCTTATCTAAAATCTACAACCCAGTAATTGGGTAACTCGAAACCCAATTACGGTTGTTGTGAGGAGACTTGGGGAGGTTTATGTCCAGCGGGAGAGGCCTATGTCCAACAGCGGACGTCTTTCGGCTGAAAAGATGATGGGGATACCCCTTGGCAAGACTGGTGTCAGGTTTTATCATTGTAGGAGAAAAATCGAATGCTTGAAAACGTCTGGTGTATCTTTGACAGTCAACCCGACTAGCAAGTTGTAGATTTGCTCATCAGTACCCTATTAAATTTGTAAGAAGCTGATAGCGTATAAATTCACCCAACATCTTGTATTGTTAGTTTGTTGGCAGTGAGTTTGATATCCATAGCATATTTAGTTAAAAACAGATACAATGTTTCGTTCTTTAATTCTTGCTAACTTAAACTGCAGCGCTATTATTCGTTTAAAATTAGTGCGATGCACTCACCGCTTGTATCACGAGGCGTACGCAGACGAGACTAGATGGCGGGACCTATAACTTCCCTCAATGTCTAAGCCACGTAAAGGCGTAGCTTAAGTGGCCCCGAAACTTTCAATTGCGATTGTCAATTATTTTACGTCATTGTCAATTGCGATTGATCGTTTACGAGTACAATTGAAGGGATTGTCAATCGCAGTTATGTGATTGAAAGCAATTGATGAAAAATTTGATTGATGCTCACTGACGAGCCATTGAAGCTGCTAATTGATCGTTTAACTGAGTCATTGACAATCGTTTCCGTCATTTGCGCGTCTGACAGCAATGAAAACAAACATGGCGGATACCCCACGTAATATGGAGGACCGGGAATTTATATCGCGATCGTCCAGAGTTAGCGCAAACAATTGACAATTGCAATTGAAGAGTATCAATGGCACCTTCAATTGCAATTGTCAATAACTTAGCACATTGACAATCGCGATTGATCGTTTTGGGGCCGCTTTAGAGCACTACTGCTTATCTTATTTATCATTCATAGGCTCGCGCTTCTAAACTATCTCACCTGATGGTAAGCTATGATGTGGTCGACGATGGAGCACGCTTGCCTAGAAGTACCGATTCACTCTTGACTTACAAGACCCATGCACTTATTTACGATGCGAATGACGTTGTATTAAGATATGATACTTGTTCCAACTAAACAATCTTTCGAGATCTTCATTTGATTTGCCTGCTGGTAAAGCTTCTCAAATCGAATATCTTTGCAATCTTGGAGCATGTTACGCCGCGCCGGCTGAGACTGACTGATGACTCCTTTGGTTATAATAGTGGTTGAACTGAGCGCGCAGTTGCAAAGAACACATCTTTGCCTATACTATTCGTCGGCGCACAATGTCACTGAACACAAGTTTCGTTATAACCACTGTTGGAATTGTCACGGGTCGTCCACAGGCTAGTTGTCAAGAGTGAATAGTTTACTTCTTTCTAGGCAAGCGTGCTTCATCTTCGATCTCATCATCGCTTACCATCAGATAAGATAGCGGTCAAGCGCGTGCCTGTAAATGATATTTTTTTTTTTTAAATATCTATTTGTCAATCTGCCCAGCCTTTTCCCAAGTATCTTGGGTCGGCTTGCAGTCTAACCGGATGCAGCTGAATACCAGTATTTTACATGGAGCGACTGCCTATCTGACCGCCACAACCCAGTTACTGGGTAATACGATACCCCTTGGTAAGACTGGTTGTCAGACTTTCGGGCTTCTGACGGCCCGTAACGACTGTCAAAGATCCACGATTGACAGCCGGGACCAACGGCTTATCGTGTTTTCCTAGGCACGGAGCAGTATCGGTATGTTAAGATGGTCACCCATCCATGGACCAACCCCATATATTTAATATCTATTTGTAGTGCCCGAAAATGTATTAATTCATATTTCCATGCAAAAAACGGTATCCGCCATGATTTACGTCGACGTCATATTAAACAATAAACATTTCCAAGTAAAGTTTAAGGGATTTTCGACTGTTCACGTGTATTTTACATTATAGTTTGGTAATTTTTTAAGTCTACAAAAATACAATAGATTTTTTTACTGTCTCGTAGGACAATAAATATCAATTTAAGACCTATTTAAAAAGGGTCAACTAGCCTATCTATATGAGTACCTACCTAATGAACGGCCACTTACTGACACACTTGTTTGTATGGAAAGTTTTGACTCGCAGCCGAGGTATCTCCGTGCTCAGTGAACATCGACATATTTCATAATCTAATCTTTTTCCAATAGATACTGAAAACAAAGTCTGAGATATCCGCCCTGTCCGACTTCCTGGACTGGTTGGAGAAGGAGAAGGGCGATGGCAGCGTGATCCTCATCTACCATGAGCCTCGTCGTCTTAGCCCCACCATGCTTCTGGAAGCCCTCACTAGGTAAGTCAAGATAACTTGATTTAGCGTATTCCTTAATATATTGCCAAAAGCTAGTATTTACTTAATGTGATACGCGATAAAAATGGAAAAACGATTTGAAAAATGTTTTTTTTTATATTAAATTTTGCAAATAGTATGAGAAGAAGAATGAATGATGGCTGGATTCTAAATAGTAAGATAAACAATAATAGAAGAGAGTATTTTTTATCACAGTTTGTAACGCTAAGTGACGCTAGGCGTAAATTATGTTAACCACTATGAAAAAAAAAGATACCTAAATGGGTAGCCTGATATGTTACACATACATAAGTTGTAAAAGCGAGCCTATAAAGAAACCACGTCAGCGCTTTTCTTTAGGAACCATCTTACCGCAGCATACCTATTGCATAATTTGATTCCGCCAAGCCCTTTCATCAACGGACCACAAGACGTACGGCGAAGTGCCACCGGTTCATGGTGGACATTCCATCCATACGCACAAAGCGTTTTGATAAAACATTCATTGTGCGTACAGCAAGGAATTCCGTTTCCTGATAGCTACAACCTGGTAGTCTTTAAGTCAAGAGTGAATAGGTTACTTCTAGGCAAGCGTGCTCCATCTTCGACCACATCATCGCTTACCATCAGGTGAGATAGTGGTCAAACGCGTGCCTATCAACAATAAAAAAAAAGACGCTGTATACAGTCAATGGCGTTTATAAAAGATCGCAACCCAAGTTACCAGAGAATCATGTTGCTGGATTATTCTAAAACCTTCTAAAATGATTGAGCGAAACATTCTTCGATTTCTTTACGTGAAAATCTATGATATTATCTTTTTTTCTCAAAACTGAAAGTCAGTAGACACACGGAAGCTGCGTCTTCCGACAAAACAATCTAGAAATCTCACTACTATAAACTCTCAATATCAAATTATTAATCAGTACTTCAACAGTAATAAGGAAATATATACCATCTATAGTTATTTGATTCATCTTCATTCATCTAATAAACGATCGCCAGTTACGACATCTTTGGGCCACCTTAAATTCACACACAGCAATACAGTACTTCACTGAGTTTGGTGTTCAATCTACACGGCCTCTTACATTAACGCATAATCGATATTTGATTCATATCCATTCATCTGATAAACAATTATCTGTTTCGACATCTTTGGGCCACTATAAAAATACACACAGTAATAGCTCTTGTAATTACGTTGTAATTAAAAAGTCACTTGTGTGATATCTGTATTGATGCACCGGTTTTACAGACAGATGGCGTTCATTCGTTCGGAGAGTAAAAGGATAGCTCAGATGCAGTATTTCGCGTTATTTCACGGTAAATCGTAGGATAACGAAAATTGGTCCTACTAACTTCAAAATGGTGTTGGTACGGGTTTTTGGCGTCTTGTGGTTATTTCGCTTAGTCTTGACTCTTGAGGTTATTAGGCTAAATACGACGGCGGGTCAATAAGTCCGTGACTTTTTGAATTTCTGACCTCTTTACTGAAAAAGCAACAATACTCCTGTCAACAGGCATCTGTCAGTTGACTCCTGTCAAAATTTGAACTTGCTGCGTCAGTTAGTTTGTGTTTGACAGCTATCTTTATCAGACTACCCAGTAATTTGAGGAAAAAATGGAAAAAAGTGAATTTTGTGTGCTTATTAAGCATTATTTTTTGCGAAAAAAAAACCATTACCGAGACCAAGGGTAAGCTTGATAAATACTATGGGGACTCTGCACCATCGATTTCAATGGTAAAAAAGTGGTTTACTGAATTTCGTTGTGGCCGTACAAACACTGAAGATGCCGAACGTCCTGGACGCCCAGTTGAGGTCTCTTCACCCGAAACAATCGAAAAAATTCACGATATGGTGTTGGCCAACCGAAGATTAAAAGTGCAAGAGATTGTGGAAGCCGTAGGGATCTCGCATGGCTCAGTGGTTTCAATTTTGAATGATCACTTGGGCATGAGAAAGCTTTCCGCAAGATGGGTGCCGCGTTTGCTCACAGTCGACCACAAACGCAATCGTGTAACAACTTCACAGGAAGGTTTGGCGTTGTTTAATCGCAATATGGAGGAGTTTTTGCGCCGTTTTGTAACCGTGGACGAAACATGGATCCATTACAACACACCAGAGACCAAACAACAGTCAAAACAGTGGGTTTCTAAGGGTGAATCGGCGCCAAAGAAGGCCAAGGTGGGTTTGTCAGCCAATAAAGTTATGGCGACTGTTTTTTGGGATGCACGCGGGATAATCCACATTGACTACCTTCAAAAGGGAAGAACAATCAATGGGGAATATTATGCCAACTTATTGGACCGATTCAATGACGATTTGAAAAAAAATCGACCTCATTTGGCCAAGAAAAAAGTTCTTTTCCACCAAGACAATGCAAGGGTGCACACATGTGCAGTTTCCATGGCAAAAATCCATGAATTGGGCTATGAATTGCTCCCTCATCCGCCCTATTCTCCAGATTTGGCTCCGAGTGACTACTTCTTGTTCCCAAACCTGAAGAAATGGCTTGGTGGAAACAGATTTGACTCCAATGATGAAGTCATCTCGCAAACAAAGGCCTATTTTGAGGACCTCGACAAATCATATTTTTTGGAAGGGATAAAAAAATTGGAGAAGCGTTGGACAAAGTGTATAGAGCTCAAGGGAGACTACGTTGAAAAATAAAATGATTTATTTATCAAAAAATCTGTGTTTTATTCCAAAAGTCACGGACTTATTGACCCGCCCTCGTATTAAAGTAGTGAGTGATTTTGTGTTGGAACTTTTTTTTTTTTTACGTGTTTTAGATATTGGCTATTATATCGTTATAAAAACAGTTTCCTGAAGTTGTTTACAAATCCGGTTTAAGTTAGTGTGTGGCAAGTTTTATCTTCTTTTGCAACTAATCATATCTATGTTTTTTCCTTGAAGTTTTAAATTATGATTTTGAAGTATGTATAATAAGTGCGTATTGAGAAAAAACCGGCCAAGTGCCACATTTAGGGTTCCGTACCAAATGAGGGAATTTCAAAGAAAAATCTGATTTATCAATATATTGGTATTTGTTAATGAAATTTAAGTAATAATAAACATCACCAAATTTCAAGTTCATAGGTCAATGGCAGGTAAAAAATTCTTCGGAACAATATTTTGTGACAGACGACGGACTGATGGACACGTGAGTGACAGCAAGCAATAGGGCTCCGTTTGGACCCTTCGGGAACGCAATCCTAAAAATCAATGGGGAAGTTAGCACGAACTGATGACGGGAAAAAAGTCGTACTGCCTAACCCAAATAAAATGCTATAATAGTGGGATACAAACTAGGCTAGAAAAAAACAAAAACCAGTAGGAGGCAAAAATTATACCAACCGAATTGAGAAATCTCCTCCTTTTTGAAATTGTTTAAAAATAATATAAAAAATAAACATGGAACCGGAAAAAGGAGCATTTTTAACAGACTTCGAAATTCGACTGTTTTTTTTTATTTAAGTCCACCGACTTCTCTGTCAGTTGTGGACCGATTTTCAAAATTTCTTTTTTATCCGAAAGAACTTTTTACTCCCGAGGTGGTCTCATATAATTTTATTCGAAATTGCTTCAGCACTTTTTGAAAAACTGAACAAAAACGGAAATTATGTATACATAGATGACGTTTTGGTTTGCTCCAATTACGAGTATGTTTAAATTCCACGTTCCATGTTGTTGAGGTTTTGAGTTCTGGGGTATAACAAATAAAAAGTGAAAAATAAAAAAAAAACATTTAAATTACAAAACAGACAACCGACTTCCAAAAAATAAAATTCCTACACTAAAAATTTAAAAATAACTTTAATTTCGGAAGTCGGTGTCAAATAACCCGGATACAAAACTAGAAACATCGACTGCCGAAATTAAAGTAATTTTTACATTTTTATTTTTTGGAAGTCTGTTTTTTTTTTGTAAAAAGTTTTTTTCTTAATTTTCTTTTGCATGTTTTTTATTATGAATAGACCAACGAAAGATTGCTCTGTCTGTAAACAACATAGAGCAGGGCTAGAATACTGAAATTCGCTTGTTTGGTCTTAACCAACCTTAATTTATTTATAAAAACTTAACACATACAATTCTTAGTACATTCTTCATTCTTTGTAAATCTTCTACCAGTCCTAAGGTTCTGACAACATTTTTTTTTAATCACAGGTATAAGCTGCTCGACCGTTTCAAGTCAATAGTAGCTGGCTTTGCCGACAGTTATGCGCTGGCCGCAGACAAATGCAAGGCCACGGTCAAGTCTGTATCCCTGCGTGTGTTGGCGCGAGTGCTGCTCGACGCAGACTCGCTGTCCGTGGACAGCGCGCTGGAGCGAGCCACTGCGGCCTACAGGATTGTGGAGCATCTTGCGCAGGGTAAGACATCTCATCTTCGTATAGCAGTCACAAGTCGGTCCCTGCGTGTGCTGCTTGACATCATATAATGTTCCAAATTTCGGTCACGGCGCCCAATATCATCATTAGTCATCATCGCGGTAGATATTATAGTGCACAAACACAAGCCAGGTGCACTCTATGTTTCTTCACTCTCATAGTCTGATGGGACGACAATCATCAGAGTAAGAGGCCTCTTATCATCATATAGCAGGCCGGTGCTGGATATTGGGGGAAATCCATTTTGGGAAGTGGACGTTTTGGGAGAGTTTTTTTATTTTGTTTTAGATGGTTTTGCTCTGGACTCTAGTCTAGATCAGAGGTAACAGAGACAAAGAGTGAACGTTTTGGGAAGTGTTCGTTTAGAACCTAAAGGAGATTGGGCACCCAATTAACTCAATCAGTAACCCCCCCCCCCCCCCCCCCGCGCCCCCTAATGTATGTTATTTCAAACTAACTTCTGCCAGCGGCTTCGCCCGCGTGGCATTTTATTAGCCTGAGTTACTGCTTATATAGTCAGCTACCTGCCAGTAAATACTTATCAGAATCGGTCCAGCCGTTTCGAAGATTAACCGGAACAAACAGACAAACGAAAAATTTCTAAAACTAATTTTTAGCACAGGTATCGTGCAAATGACTGAGCTTAAAAACTAATATGTTGACATTACAAACAGACACTTCAATTTTATTTATTTGTGTTGACTACCTCCAGTATTAAGGATTACTATCAGTAAAAAAAAAACCTAATTGGATCAGTATTTCAAAGACTTCCTACAGACTAATAGTTTTACCTCTTAGCTTTTGTTGTTTTTGGTTGAGAATCGAGATGTAGATATCTATAATTTGAAAAAGTATATTTATTATGAGCCATACTCTTTTTTACAAAAGTTAGTGTGAAACATAAAACGAGTATTCATACTTTGTTTTCGGTACTTCCTTGCGTAATACTACTTGGTACTTTTATAATATTGAGTGAATATCGTTGTTTTCCTTAATTGCTATAAATAGAATAATTTTGCGTGCGTCAATGTCCTGTTTTCGCCTACATTGTGTCATGAAACATCTCGCTAGCCTCGCTTATTTAATCCTAACAATGGGCTTTCATCTCAATACCTTGTTCGTACTTTAGATTTTTATATTTATAATGCATTACGACGCAATATTTATGTTTGCATAACTCCACAAAATGTACTGAACAGCTGATTTTTTTTCGCGATTTTAGAGTTGGTCCTATAGTAAAAAACTGAAACGAAGTGTGTATCGGATTTCGCACAGGGTGCCGTACCAAATATTGGTATCTGTTAGTAAAGTATATGTTATAATAAACATTATCACCACATTTCAAGTTCATAGGTCAATGGGAATGCCTAGGGGTAGCGGATAAATTCTGAAAATGAGTTACCGCACCCCTGAGCACTCAGGCAGGGAAGGAACAGGGGTGGGTTTTAGTCAGTAAGAGTCTGACACGCCCTCCCGCTCCACCCAGAGCGGGAGAAGTCATTGGATGATTTCCCAAAAATAGGTCAATTTGAAGAAAAATAACTTCGTAACAAAATTTTGTGACGCGACGGACGGACGGACGGACGGACAGACGGACAGACAGACAGACAGTCACGTGAGTGACAACAATAGGGCTCCGTTTGGATCCTTCGGGTACGGAACCCTAAAAATTATTCATTATGATGAGTATTGACAGTGTTTTCAGTTATTTTCGTATTGTCCTCTCCACATTGTGCAGCACAGCGGTTCTAATATAATAACACAAATAACTCGCATCGTTCCGTCTTTAGACTTCATCTATTTTCACGAGAAACCTTTTGCACAGTTAGCTTTACATTATAAGGATACGATTTATTTATCGTCGGTAATTTTCTCGAGTCAAACGATGCTTGAATTTTTGTGGCTGGGAAACGCAGCTTTTAAGCTCATAGAAAATTGGTAAAAAGTTTTAACTGTGCCAAAGTTATTTTTATTTTTGTGCAACGAAATGGATAACCTTTTCCTCTTATTACCAGGCGAGCAGCAAGAGGTGGGAGCTGGTGGAGAAGGCGCCTCCGCCAGTAAGGACATGGTGGAGACAGCGCGTACGTGGGCCCGCCCCGTGCACACCGAGCTGGAGGCGCTCGCTAGTCTCAAGAAGCTGCTGGAGAGGTGAGTGCCTTCCGCTTGATACCAGGCGAGCAGCAAGAGGTGGGAGCTTGCACGGGTACTAAGGCGGATGACAAGTGTCAAACAGTCCTATGCGTCCATACTGAAGGCACTATGGCGGGAGGCGCTAGCGCGACGTGTGGAGCGGCCTCACAACACGTGTCACGGTGCGGAGATGTTGGTCACGTTGCAGAGGTATTGGTGACTCGTAGAGGAGGACGTAGGAGTGACACGCAGAGGAGGAGAGGACGTAGAGTAGGAGGAGTTGAATGAAGAATAACACACGACGAGTTAACACATTATATTTGTTATTTACAACAGTGGGCTTTATCATAATATTACGAACACATACACTGTGACTAGTTACGTAATTAAATTGTATTATTGCACAACTCTTGGAAACTGGTAACTGACAGATGAAGAGTCGAAAAATGATAATGAGGAGCTTCTACTAGCTCGGCTGCAGAATTAGAACTGATTTTTAATATCAAAACAGAGACTTGACAGAGAAAACTAAGTAATTTTTGAATTTGAAATTAAAAAAAGGTAGCAAAGAACGTAATTTTGGAATAGAGGTCAAAAAATAAACAAGGCTTTAACACTGCCTTGTTACACACGTCTCTACTTTTCGCTACAACTCGCCATGCACTTTGGCCACCTAACTGCGCCCGGTCCCGGCCTAGAAAAGACCTTGACAGTTTCGAAGGTTGTTACCCTGTGAATCACTCCCATCTATTAATGAAAATCCGTTCAGTAGTTTTTAAAGGGGAATGCCCATCTGCCATACAAAAAAATGCCTGGAATAGACAAACTATTAATATTCCTTAATTCTATTTAGAATAAAACACGTATAGTGAAATTATTCTTGAGTTTGTTTAACTAGGGTAAAAATTTAACGATCACTAAATATATTTAATTTGATATGATTATATTATTACGGAAGTCGTGTTTATTTGACATGAGTAAGTTACATTCAGCCAAAGAGGAATCATCAAATAGTCCATATGGAACTATTTTATACATTTAGTGCACAGTTATCATTAATTTAGTATTAAACGATTTATATGTACTTACCGTAAGTCTAATTAAAATAATATATGCTTGTCAATATTAATTCAAATTTATTATTTTTAAAATAGAAAATGTATCGCTGTATGAACCATATATCTTTTGCTTTAGTGACAGTTTGACATTACTGCTCATGTCAAATAAACACTACCTCCATATAAACATAAGCGGATATTAAGTTAAATATATTTAGTGATCGTTATATTTTTACCCTAGTTAAACAAACTTAAGAATTATTTCATTATACCTATTTTATTCTAAATAGAATTAAGGACTATTAGTAGTTTCTGTCCGTTTCAGGCATTTTTTGTGCATACCCCTGTATCGCGTACAGACGCGGCGGAGGACTTTATAATATGTAGTGATTTCTACATGTTATCTGGCCTTACCTGAAGTTTTATTTTCTTATCTCAGGCAGAACACGTTCCGGCCAGTGTTTGCGCCGCTGCTGCGCTCCGCGCGGCCCGAGCGCAAGCGCGTCACGCAGCTGCGGCGCCTGCTGGCGGACGCCGGCCTGCTGTACGACCAGCTGAAGGAGGCCTGGCAGGAGCAGAAGCTTGTTGGTGAGTTCCTTGACCACTCCGCTACTATTTATTTTCACTTTAGATGGGTTTGCTCTTGACTCTAGTCCAGGTCAGAGGCGACAGAGACAAAGTCGACGATGGAGCGAGCTTACCCAGAAAAAGCCTGTTCACTGTAACTTTGAAGAGATTAGGGTTGTATGCATTCGGAAATACAGACGCAAGTAGAGAGTGCACTCCTTTGCTGTGCGCATTATGAAAGACGTACTACATTTCTACGAACCCTACTATATTTCTTGATAAGGTTCTGGTCGCCTAGTCTTATCAATCTGCCTAACCTATTTCCAACGTCCCCAACGTTGGAAATAGTCATCTTCGTACTTCGTTCAATCGTCATCTTAGTCTATCCACTGGATACAGCTGAATACCAGTATTTTACATAGAGTGACTGCCTATCTTACCTCCACAAGCCACAACTTGATTGTCCCTTGGCAAGACTGGTGTCAGATTTAGTCTTCTGATTACCTGCAATGATTGTGTTGCCTTACAATCTTACTGTAGTCCATTTATTTTAGCTTGCATTAGACAGAAGTTTAAAAAGGTTATTTTTTAATGCACACTGTTACAAAAGTACAATAAACATGTTACAGTTACGATAGACTCTAAATTTACTTTATTCTATTTATACAGGAGCTGTCACACTTAATTGTAACTATTTTAACTATCTATCTTATGAAATTATGTGGCTTTAATTTAGTTATATTGTTTCATTCCAATTTAAAATTACAGTGTCAATGCTAAAAACCTAAAAGAAGCAGGAGAGAACATAGTCGGAACGTTTTTTGTTTCACTATAATTCTACCTAAAATGTTACCTAATCCCTTTATAAGTTGTGACAGCCGGGTTTTTCCAATTTTACCGGTTTATGTCTTCTGTTAAATTGACGTAAATAAAGTTCTGTGATTGTCATTCACTAGTGAATACTTGTGAATGTGGCGTCTTGTTAATTGTTATTGCCGAATTTTCGTGATTTGTTACTGTTTTAAAGTTACTTAACTTTGAAATAAAAATGTTTTGCATCCCTGCTTCTACATGCCTCTTTTTTCTAATGCTATTGTAAATGGATATAGATTCTAAATATTTAGCGGTGGAATAATATTCTTTACGCGTCCAGATATAACCGCTCAGCCATAGAATGGTAATAACAAACTTTGGTTAATCTGAGCGAATAATATTTATTTCTTTTCAAGATTTGAGGGCATTGTTGGTCGTGGGTTCGACCCAGGCAGGCACTTGTGTAAATTATGTTATCATCATCAGAAAACATCGTGAGGAAACCGCCAGGACCTAGAACCAAAAATTCGAAGACGTATAACATGTCATCCACCAATCTACACTGGGCCCGTGTGGTGGATCTAGATGACGCTCCATTCCCTCTCACAGAAAGGACGCCTGTGTCCCAGCAGTGGGAACATTAAAGAGGCTGATTTCAAGATAGGATGCACGCCTTAACTTGGCGGCTTTTTTCTAATCCATCCATTAATTTCTCTTAAAATTTCTTCAGGCTTAGAGAAGCAAATGGCCTCGCTGGCCGTGACCGCTAAGGAGGAAGACATAAAAGAACTGATTGAGATATTTGACTGCCACTTCGACCCCGCCAAGGAGCCGAAGGGACCAAAACCAAGAATTCCAAGGAATAAGAACAGGGTGAGTTATTTTTATCTCATCTCTGTCTATCTGGAAATATGGTTTCCTTGCCTTTATTCCAACCAGATTGGTTGCTTAATTTATAGTCACAAGTAGACTTATCATCGTCAGCATACAGCAGTCGACGGCTGGCCTTTTTAATAGCATGCAAATGTAGCCAATTCTTGGTTTCTCTTATCCAGATGCTATTTCGAGGGTAACCACAACTAAAATAAAATTATTCAGATGCATCATGGCAAACTTAGTGCAGATGGGTCATAATTATAAACAATTTTTAACCGACTTTCGAAAAAGGAGGAGGTTCTATGTTCGACTGTGCATTTCTCCGTCAGTTGTGGACCGATTTTCAAAATTCTTTTTTTATCCGAAAGAATATACTCCCGAGGTGGTCCCATATAAATTTTATCGAAATTGCTTTAGCGCTTTTTGAGAAACTGAACAAAAACGAAAAATACGCATATCTTGATGACTTTTTGTGTTCTCCAAATGTTTAAATTCCACGTTCCATGTTATTGGGGTTTTTAGTTCTGGGGTATAACAACTAAAAAGCGAAAAATAAAAAACTTTTTTACAAAAAAAAACAACAGACTTCCAAAAAAAAAAATACACTAAAAATTTAAAAATAACTTTAATTTCGGAAGTCGGTGTCAAATATCGAAGAAATAAAATACAAACACCGACTTCCGACATTAAAGTTATTTTTAAATTTTTAGTGTATTTTTTTTTGGAAGTCTGTTGTTTTTACTCATGTTAGCTTGATCAAGGAAAACTGGTTGTGCTTTCGTTTATAAAAAACTAGCACTTCGCCCGCGACTTCGTCTGCGTGGATTTCAAAAATTTATAGCCTATGACATATAACGTGGCTTTCTATTAGTAAAAGAATTTTCAAAATCGGTTTAGTAGATCCAGAGATTACCCGTTACAACCTCACAAACTTAACCTCTTTATAATATTAGTACAGATAAATAAAATTGTTTCAAATAAGAATTGAGATTTTAAATGTCGGTAACATTTTGAAAAAAAAAACCAGTGTGCGATATTTTCGTACTTCACTTACAATCCCAACAGACTTTATTTGATAAATAAACTGAACTTTGTGTATTCCAGGCCGCCTCATCGGCCGGTGAGACTGGTGAAGCAGAGGGCAGCACCAGCGAGTCGCAGAACAGCTCGCCACACAACACTCCTAACAAGACTAGTAATGGTTAGTATTACTTAAAAGTAACCGCTTTTGACATGAATACGTCTTAAAATTAGCTTCTATCCTCCTCCTCCTCGAGTCGTCGTATTCCTCATAACTGAGGGTCGTGATTCCCCCGACGTGAAGTCACTTTCTTCAAGAAACTTCGCCATCTGTTCCTATCATTGGCGTAAAGTTTTCTTCCATAGTGGGAGGTTATTCAGAAAACTGTGATAATAAAATCGGGGGTTGCAGTATGGTGTTGTAGCTACCATATCCATCATCCAAGATTTTATTTCACCACTCGAATTAGTTACGCTGAGCGGCGGTTGTAAAACACCGCGCGCGTGGGAGTGGAAGCGCCTCCATTTCCGGATCGTTTCGTTCTTGTATTCTCGTATAACACACGGCCGTGCCCACAATAGGGATGTTTCCTGGGTACAATATAAGAATTCTATTTAGTCCGTAAGTTAAGATTATTAAAAAATATTGGACAAATATTTTTTGCTTTAAAATCAAACCAACAAAAAATTACAAAGATGAAACGCTACAAAGTTCAGGAGTGGGGGGGCTTGTTAGGTCACTCCTAGGTAAAAAGTGTACCAATGAGTGACGTCACGCAACATTTCAACGCACTGTTATTGCCCTCATTTTTTGTGTTCCGTACCCAAAGGGTAAAATAGCACCCTATTACTAAGTCTCCGCTGTCCGTCCGTCTGTCTGTCTGTCGGTCTGTCACCAGGCTGTACACGTCACATGAACCGTGATAGTTAGACAGTTAAAATTTTCACAGATGATGTATTTCTGTTGCCGCTATAAAAACAAATACTAAAAAACAGAATTAAATAAATATTTAAGGGAACTCCCATACACAAACGTTATTTTTTTACCGTTTTTATAGAACCTTTCGTGCGCGAGGCCGTTCTCGCACTTGGTCGGTTTTTTTTTGTTCACGTGACAAAAAAAAAAAATCCAATATTTTTTGTTATCTGACGAACCAAAAAATTTCTTTAGTCATCTACCTATTTAACCGATTTTTTCTTTTGTTTTCGTGGTTAACCCTTCAAAGGTGCCCGTACTTTTGGAGATAGTAGCAGTAGTCAGTATTGGCACATCAAAGGGTGGTATTTTAAGAAAAAGACCACTCCAGAAGAATTAACCGTAGTTTGACAGCCAAAAAACATGTGTTTATGTGGGCTTCTACCATATTTGCTCCAATCCTGATTAATATGTTATAGTTCTGTATTTTCTGCCTGGAAAAAGCGTGAGTCTTTGCATGCATGTATGTTATAGTTCTGATACCACGTCTTATACCATTTCCTTTTGACTTCACAGATGCGGCGGCAGTGGGTGATTCTAGTCTAAAAGTAGCACCGGCGGCGGCCGATACCGTGGCTGCCAATTAAACATTACGCGTTCAACTTCACAACTTACTCTTATAATTAATGCTTAGTATTTTCTACCATAGCTGTCATTAAGTATACTAAGCAGCTCTCGGGTTAGCGACGCCAAGAGGACGTCTGTACTTCTAAATATTTGTTAAAGGCCTCACACCAGATGACATTGAATAATCAACTTTGTAATCAGTGTTGTGGAGTAGAAATTTGAACGGATATCCCGGCCAAAGCTGTAGCACATCGAGTATAGTAAACACTCGTCGTAGAACGTCGTTTCTATCACTCACAACGTGATAGTGGTTTACTAAAGTTAGATTGTATCATTGTATTGGTCTGGGTACTGTATAATCATATTTCTAGGTCATAAACATGCACTTTGCATGTCTTATCAGTTATCACGTAATTAATACTAAGGAATTTACAGTAGTATGCACTCGAATTTGTCAAGTGTTTATGCAGTCATACTTCTAAGTATTAGCTTCTATGGAGTCAGCTTTGGTGTCAGGCCTGTTATTTACGTATCACGGATTAGGGAATGGAACATTAGAATTGGTTTTCTGAGGACGCAACAGCTGTATTTTCATATAGGAAAAGCAGCTTCAGACCAATGTATGTAAGGTCTTGCGTCACATTATGGCACAGTAAAAACTAATTTCTAGAGAAAAGTCTCCTAATCCGTGCATGACACATCACTGCTTACATAAGGAATGTGCAATTCTTTTTTCGTTGTCAAACAATATGGCGGATTAGACAGAGAAAGCGTTTCAGAAGTAGGAATAGACGATAAGTGGTAAGTATATACTTGGAATTTGGAGACATCGTGACCATCGGCGCCTGCCGGCCGCTCTCCAAGACGATCCGTCAAAGAACGAAGGGCAAAGGCGCCCAAGAAATACTTCAAGAAGTTATAAAGTTATGTCAATTTTACGGACACTGTGCATCACATTTAATTACGAACAAATGTTTAAATAAACTACGTCTTCATCTATTTTGGTCACTAGAAATCGACGGGGTTTTAGGAGACCTATACTCGTAAACATCCTTTCACTGCGTTGATTTTCTTTGGAACCATTTCGTCGCTAATTCGAAAGCTTATACATCGGAGCCATAGAGATGTGACAAAACATTTATTCGTATTATACAACTAGTTTTAAGTCTCCTTTGGAATTGAGAGATATTTGTTTTGCATGTAAACGCGATGGACGACATTTTTTTTCAAACGCCCACTTTATTTTTCCATTTTGCTTACGCATAAAAGATTTTTTTCTATATATAGTTGGTAATGTAGATGAGTGCCTTAGCAACTCAGTGTAATAAGATAAAAAAAATATATCCCATAATAATATTTTGGCCTTACCTTTACTTACATTGTTGTTCGCAATGTCATATACGCATATTTTATACGGTCAAGTTATTTTAAAATATTGCAATTATGTTACGCGGTAAAGACGAAAAAAAACTTTTATACATTTTTAAAAATTATAATAATTATTAGCGGTTTTAACAAAGGCTTCAATCGAAGCAATATTTACTTTGGTTAGGTCTTAGCGAGTGCAATATCGTGGATTTTCGTACAATGCGGACTTATTGAGTACAATACAGTACTTGTTTTATTTATTCAAAGAAACATTTTATTTATTTCGTGTGTGCAATCACAGGAACGGATGGACTGATATTTACATCCGATATTTAAAATAAATATATTTATTTTTTGTTGATTTCATATTGCGTGAGGCAAGCTGGCTATTGCTGTAACAATTTTTTTGCTGACTCAATTACGTCACTTTTTCGTTTGCCATAAACCGTTTCGATAAATAAGTTTTTTGTTCACCATACAATAAGCAAAGTAATGGAAAAAGTGTGTACCTATTAACTTACCTCTAATTTAGTTAGTTTTAACATAGACTGTACATATAATTTAATTTCTTATTTTGTTCAGATCTCTAATAAATATGTAAGTCTAACTGTGTTGTTTTATTTTTTATCTTTTAGTAGTACTTGAACGCACGCTATGTGTTGGCAAAGCAACACTATGTTGGGGTATTGAACACAAAAGTGGAAACAATTATTGTTTATTTTAGATAGTTGTCACATCATCTGTTGACTTAGTCCAGCCATCAGCTAAATGGTCCCTCACTGCTTTGTCTAGAACTGCCTGGAAAAATATTGATATTATTAGATAATAGAAAATCAAATTTAATTAAACTACTATTTCCAAGTAAATAAATAAAATAAAAAGTTTATTTTGGACCAAAAACTTGCACATTTAATTAGACACACCGAACTGCAAAACAGTTTCTAGATTTTTCTGTGTGAAATAATGTCACACTGCTGGGAAGCCTTTCGGTGTGAGGGAATGGGGGCTACAATCTCTATCAATAAAATTGTCGTTCACTTACTTCAATATCTTTACATCCCTGCATAGCTCTGCTCAAGACCGGATCAAAATAATCCATGTGTAGTCTGTGAGACATTTCTATCAATCCAATGGCTCCTGTAACATAATTATGATGTAAGCTAAGTCCTTTCCTGGCTGATAGGAATAAAGTACGCAGAATAGGTTATATGGTTACACATTCATTGTGCGTACAGCTAAGGAGTGGAATTCCTTGCCGGAGTCTGTTTCTTAAAGCTACCTTCAAGGAATTCCACCCTAAGGATCCAAGACAAGAGTGAATAGGTTACTTCTAAGCAAGAGTGCTCCATTTTCGACCACATCTTCGCTAACCATCAGGGGAGATAGTGGTCTAACGCGAGCCTAATCAATGGTCAACAGAGTTCGATACATATACTTTCGAGTCATAGTCTGAGCATAAATAACAATAATACAAAAAATAAAACCGCGTTATTCCTTGGGATACAATGTTAGTGTTGTCAGCAAAAATCTAACATTCTGTATTCATGGTGATCAAAAGAATACCAATGACCCAGGACTTCTAATCAGCAAGATACAAAAGATCATACTTCCTTACCTCGCCATTACCAAGTTAACTAGCACCAGTCAGTAGGTACGACCCCTGCTCCGATCTGCCCTCCTTCCACGCTAAACAAGCGATCGCTAGTCGGCCAGATTCGAAAACCATAATTTCAGTCAAAAGACGTCCACTGCTGGACATAGGCCTCCTTTAAATGTAGCCACATCGACCGGTCTGGTGCGTCTCCCCCTGCCTTCACCAAGTCATCAGTCCACCTTGTGCGCTTTACAACGCTGCGTCTTCCGGCACGTGGTCGCCACTCCAGAACTTCAGCACACCCGGGCCTGCAGACGGCGAGTAGTGGGTAACTCGCCGTCCGATCAGCACCAGGCCCGAGAGTCGACGGCGCGCAGTGTTCCACGCGCGCCTCAAAGAGTTGTCAGCAAAACATGACGGTCCCGTCACGGCCGATGCCTGCCCAGGGGTTGTGGATAAATCCGAAACAGAGTTACCGCGCCCCTGGGCATTCAGGGCAGGGAAGGAACAGGGGTGGGTTTTTAGTCAGTAAGTCTGACATGCCCTCTCGCTCCACCCTAGAGCGGGAGATTTCATTGGATGATTTCCCAAAGAACTTCAGCACCATCGACCCCCTGCCCACTGCCACTAAGTTGTTTGGCGATTCTCGGGGCTATGTCTATATTATGTAAGCTTGGTTCTACTCGTCTTCAACTCACCTGTACTAGGCATGCTAGCAACAGTCAGCACGACCCCACCCGCTGCTTCCTCCACATACGACACGTCCACCAAAGGCTCCGGTTCTCCTTCTTTCCACGCTAAGGACGCCGTGCAAGCGATCACGTACGCCTTGATTGGAATGCCGGCGTCGATCAGCGCGAGTGTGGCTGCGTTCACACTTGTGCAGTACGCGCCACCATCTGCCTGGGATAGAGAAGTGTACCTATGTAGAAGCTGTACCTATGTAGCGGCTTGATAGATGACAAGGTGTTAATATAAAATACTGTGTTAATATTTTCGTATAAGTAATTCTCCATCCAATTAACCATACCTACTTATTCCCTCATTATGATAATAGGTACCTACGTTATATAAAAACGTTGCTATCGGAAGTGTCTGATTAACTTGCATTATTATTTACGTCGTGAAGTTCAAACATTAGGGCTTTATTCATACGTAGTGTCTACATTTTCTTAGAAATCGTATCAGTGTGGTTAGTAAAAATAATGGGACCTCTACTAAACTCCGTTTGTTCGTAAATGTACCTATGTTCACAAATAAAAAATTCTGATTATGAATATCTACGAATTTGCGACTTTCATTGTTAGTGTTTTACAAATTCCTTCGTAATGTTGACGTAGTCGTTTTTCTTCTATGACACTGTCCTGTGTCCGAGCAGTCGAAACGGACTCTGCAACCTTGAGGGTTACAGAAGCCTGGGGATCAAACACTGGTTTCCGAGTCCCTGAGCTGAATCAGAGACCTTACAAATTATAAAAGTTCAGATATCAGCTCATCCTACTTCCTTCTTTAATATTACAAATTAGTAAGTTTGGATGGATATATGTTTGTTACTCAATCACGCCAGAACGGCTGAAAGCATCTGGATAAAATTTAGCACAGAGATAGAGTATAGTCTGGAATAGCACATAAGCTCTAATTTATAGTGGGGGAAGTACTAAACCCATGCGGATGAAACCGCTTTCAGAAGCTAGTAAAATTAGGTAGATATAATACCAGTGATATGTTATTATTGCGGAGCGTAAAATATTGTACTATGGCATCTGTTTCCTAACGTTTTGCATTCAATATTGACCGAAAAACAACGTGCAACCTCCTTCTGGGACAGTCAGGTACATACCCTCGATAAACTTCTTCGGAAGTCAAGTAAAAAAGAATGAATAAATTATTTCTCACCTGTAATACTTCAACATAGATGTCAATTTGTGATCTCGGATACAGTTCTGTTTTGATAGCCGCCATGAGTGCTTGTCTCAAGTGCATGGACATCTCCTGTGACTTGCGATCGCCGCGGGGCCGGTTTTTTCTCTCACCTGAAACAATTCAGTTTTGTGTGTGGACGCAGATGATTGCAAGAATAGGAGAAAAAAGAAAGAAAGAATGGATTGTGTGAAAGATGATTTAGGTTCTCCAAATAAAAAAAAAAATGAGATAAGTGTAGGATGATAAATGATTGCAAAAATTCAGTATTTTAATGTAAGTCTAAAATAGTTATACAAGATTAGATATTTTGAGTATTTTTGTTTGATGAACTGTTTAATGATGTAATAATTCAAAACCTTTCCAGTTTTTTTTCTGAATCTTATTGTATTCAGACAATGGACAATAAGTCAAAGGGTGTGTCATAGTTTGATCCTATGATTTAGGCTAAGTTTTAGTCATTTACATAGCAGTAATCAAATCATTGTTCTGTGCATGTAAGGCAACGCTGTCGTCTTGTCTTTTTAGTGCTGTATCTATTCAGTGGTTTTTAATACTTGAAAACGGAAAGTTTTTACGTTACCATTTGTTACGACGTAGACAGACTATTATTAGTATTACTAAAATCAGAAAAGTAATTTAAGTGGATACTGGTGGTCAAATTATTAACTCAACAACTAAATATTATAAAACGGTAAACTTGTTAGTTGGTTTATATGTTTGTAAAACCTCTGGGAAGTTAGTCTTGCACATTGTAATTCACAACCTGGAGTGCTCAGTTGAAGTCGCGGTTCTGTAGTGGTCTAGGTCGCACTTTTAGTTTGTCTGCTTCTGACTCCAACCAACTGAACCAGAAAAAGACAGATAGTGCGCCCGCTTTGCTAGTTCCACAGACCAGACAACTGAACAAACAATGAAAAGCACGGGTGTAGCGAGTAAGTGTACAGTAGTAGTGATGTTATAAGTTCAGGTTGCGCTGCACTCTAGCTCACCCTCGCTACTACGATTAAGTCGGTCATATTTAATGAAATAATGAAACTAAAGAGTGACATATCTTTTTTATTTGCTCTGGGTGGAGCGGGAGGGCGTGTCAGACTCTTACTGACTCAAACCCACCCTTGTTCCTTCAGTTGCCTGCGCCAAGGACCGCGAAACTCTTTCGAATTTATCCACAACCCCAAGCAGAAGAGTGACGTATCTGGGATTTAGTTTGTGTAGTTTGCCTGTGGGAGCACTCTTAGTTTGTTTAAGAAAAAGCTAATGTGAAATAAAGTGATAGCAAGAAGTTACCTGTGGAGAATGTAGCCATACTGTACTGACAGTTGACCACAACACTGTCTTGTAAGTACTTTGATTTTGAGGCCTGAAACAAAGGTTCACGTTCGGTTCGTATACTTTAAGCAATTATATCCATTGCAAGCATTTATCATCATCATCATTTCAGCCGAAAGACGTCCACTGCTAGACATAGGCCTTCCCCAAGTGTCGCCACAATGATGGGTCCTGTGCGTCTCGCATCAATCGGCTACCCGCTAAAGGTGGGAAGTATAAATTTCATGTAGATGGAGCTACGTGCAGTAGGTCATAATCAGCCTATAATGTTCCAATTGTGGGGCACAGGGCATAGGCTTCTTCCCTGTGAGAGGGTGCCGGGTGCGTGGTAGCTGTTGTTACCTTCAAAATTATAAACCTCAAATTGTTATAGCAATAAAACTATTAATTGTGACTCATTTGGTCTGCTCAGATGTTAGCTGGCAGTCACATATATTTTGTAGAAAATTTACTATTTAAAATTAGATCCAGCTGATTTAGTATAGTGAATCTTATTAAAGTTTTGCAAATTAGCAGCAGACCCTTTCTCGGTTCCAGAAAAATAGACCTAAGTAATACATTATTACTAGCTTGAAGCTCTAGGACGAACATTGTGTATGTAGGTACAAAGTTTTATAGTGTGAGCAGCAGTTTATTTATATTTCTGCTTTTCCAGAGACCGGCAAGCTATATTGAACAACACTGGGTTAGAAACGAATAAACCCTGAAACATTAGTGCCATTAGTAATTGTTATTATGATAAGCTTAGTATACGAACTTACCTGGTGAGGCCCGTAAACAGCAGCTAAAACTTTGGTGTTTCCCTGTTCCAAATACGCGCTTCCATCGGGCTGCGTAAAAACGCCGAGTTTGCACCGAATTCGACGAAGTTCGTTAGGTCTCCGGCCGTCAAGGCGAAGCCCTTGACTTGATAATAAATCAGGTCCTGGCATATTGTTGATAGAATACAATATTAAAACAGTTCACGTGTGTTCAACGACTTTGTAAACACAGCGGCATGTAAATTGGCACTTACCATTTACTTAGCAAATCGAATTGTCAAATTTGATTTTGACATTGACATTGAGGGGACATAGATTATTATTTTTATTTACCCCGAAGGGAAGGCTTTTGACATTATTGCCTAGTCTTACGTCCTTTCTTGTCAGTTTTTCTTTTTCCACATTATAATGCAGATGTAACACATTACATTCGAATGTGTTACATCTGCACTCATCATTCTCCTGCCCTTATCCCAATTTATTTGGGGTCGGCGCAACATGACTTTTTCTTCCATACTCCTCTATTAGTAGTCATCTCTGTAGTCATCCCCTTTTTACCCATATCCTCTTTCACACAGTCCAACCATCGTTTCTTTGGCCTTCCCCTACTCTTATAGCCATTCACATCCATTCACAAGACTTTCCTCACGACATTTTCTTCATTCCTCCGCATCACATGCACATACCACGACATCCAATTTCCATACAACTTTTCAGTCAGCGGTGCCACTTTCAGACTTCCTCTTATATACTCATTCCTAATTCTATCCATGCACGTAACACTACATATCGCTCTTAGCATTCTCATCTCAACCGCATGCAATTGCTTTTCATTCATCCCTTTTGTGGCCCAACATTCTGAACCATACAAGACAGCAGGTCTGACCATTGTTTTATAAATCTTCTCCTTAAGTTTCAAGGGGAATGCGGGAGTCGCAGATAGTCCCAGTGACCTGCCGCCATTTCATCCATCCAGTGTTAATTCTGTGCTTAACAGCCCGATCTATTTTGCCATCGCTTTGCACGAGTGAACCGAGATACCGAAAATCGGAGCAGACTGGGAGAAGCGCACCATCAAGCACTATAGCTTCAGAACTGGAGAGACCGCCGAAATCGCAGAACATGTATTCAGTTTTGGGTCTGCTGATTTTCAAGCCAACTTTCTCCAGCTTCTGTTGCCATTTCTCAAATCTGCTCTGGATCTCAGGTCCATCTTCACCGACCAGAACAATGTCGTCGGCAAACAGCATGTACCAAGGTGCCTCCTCCTGTATTTCCGACGTAAGAGCGTCAATCAACAGGAAGAGGTAAGGACTTAAAGCCGACCCTTGATGTTAGCCTACAGCCACACTGAACTCATCGGTGTTGCCAGCAGCCGACCGGACGTAGGTACTTGATTGTCTGTACATAGCACGAATCAACTCAACATACTTCCCAGGTAAACCTTTCTCTTTCAAGGCCCACCACAACACATCCCGAGGTACCCTATCATACGCTTTCTCAAGATCGATGAACACCATGTGCAAGTTCTTGTGCACATGTCTGTACTTCTCGCACGGAGAGCGAAGGTGGCGTCCATTGTCCCTCGACCTGGCATAAACCCAAACTGGTTCGGGGTAATCTCACTCTCCTCTCGCAATCTTTTCTCTATCACTTTCTCCCATAATTTCATAGTATGTGACATGAGCTTTATCCCTCGATAGTTGTAGCAGTCCTGTACATCCCCTTTATTCTTGAAGATGGGCACTAGCGAACTATTGCACCATTCTTGTGGGCTCACTTCTTCTTACAACAACTTATTGAAGAATAAAGTCAACCACATACATCAATCCTCTTTTAAACACTTCCATACTTCTACTGGTATGTCATCAGGACCCATGGCGTTTCCATTTTTCATACATTGAACTGCCTTTCTTACTTCATCCATGCTAATTTCTCTCACCAAACCCATATTTACTTGTACCTCTTTGAGCACACCATTCCATTCATTCTCTTCGTTCATCAACTTTTCAAAGTAATAATAATAATATAATAAAAAAAATGTAATGTTGTCTGGTCAAACAGTAAATACATTTTTGCTTAAATCTATGTCAAGTTCACAAGTGTTATGTGCCTGAAATAAGAAACCTTAAACCTGGAAGTAAACCTTCCATCGCTCTTTTATTTCGTCATCTTTCGACAAGACTTTACCGATTACATCCTTCATACATTTTATATGCATTATATCCCTCGTTCTCCTTTCTCTTACTTTTGTAATCCGGTAGAGCTCCTTCTGGCCTCTAGGGCTGTCCAGTAAATCATATAATTTTTCCTGCGCCTTAGCCCTGGAAACTGCAACCGCTTTTTTTGCCTTTCTCTTCTTTCAAATTATCATTTCCGGTTTCTATGTCTGCCATACTTTAAACGCAATTTTCTTTTCTTTCAACATCTTTTGCACATCTTCATTCCACCACCATGTATCCTTTTCTATCGTGCCTTTCCCTTGCGATTCTCCAAACACATCTTTTGCTACTCGCTTTATGCAATCCGCTATCTCTTTCCAACATTCATTCACAGATTTTCCTTCCATACTCCTCATTTTCTATCATACGCCATCTGATTTTGGGTGGGGGCCGTTCTTTGTTCCTACTAGACGAGATACTGACAGTTACGTCCATCATTATGAGCCTGTGTTGAGAGACTAAGCCTTCGCCTGGCAACACTTTACAGTTTTTGACTGTTTTGAGACTGTTTCGTCTCACTAAGAAAAGGTCAATTTGGGTCGCGTGCTGGCCGCTTTTGTAAGTGATCAGGTGTTCGTCTTTCTTTTTGAACCAGGTGTTGGTTATTGCCAGGTCAAAAGCCGAAGCAGCTTGCAGCAATGTCTCGCTATCAGTATTACGGTCCCTGTACCCCCAACCACCATGCACTCTCTCATAACCATACTTCAGACTTCCTACATGCTCATCAAAATCACCCCCCACAAACACCTCTTCACTCTCCTGTACATTCATCATCACACAAACGAAGTCCTTCTAAAACTTCTCTTTTACACTATCCTCACATCCTGATTGGGGTGCATACGCACTAATAACATTTACTATCATACTCTCCACAACCACTTTAATAGCTATCACTCTATCACTTACTCTTTTAACATCCACCACACATTATTTTAACTCACGATCCAAAACTATGCCTACACCATTCCGTTTGCCATCACTTCCACAGTAATAAAACATATATCCTTCCCCTAATTCTCTTGCTTTTTCACCCTTCCATTTCGTTTCTTGCTTAAACGATATATTTATCCGTCGCCTTTTTAAAACATCTGCTAACTCTCTTCCTTTTCCAGTCATAGTACCTACATTCCAGCTCGCATACCTCAATCTTAATTCTCTCACTCTCCGTGCTTCCGTGTTATGTCGCACCCGCCCGTCCTGGTGCGACAACCCTTGTCCATTTCCCACAGGAGCCGGGTGCTGCCCCTGCGCGTCGCGTGTGGGCTACACCCTAGCCCTATCGCGCATCACATTTTTCCTGACCATGTTGCAAAAGGTTTTGGCAGAAGTTTTATAGCCGGCCGTCTGCCTGACGCCAACCCTCCTTGGGAATGCTGTTGTTGATGGTTTACCCGCCACCGCGCGGGTGGCCCAAGGTGCTTTAGTAGTATGCACTAGGGCTCAAAGCTCCCTTAGTCGCCTCTTACGATACCCACGGGAAGTGATGGGATGGTACTATTCTTTTACGTCCGACACCATATGGAACATCTGCATTCTAATGTGGAAAAAGAAAAACTGACAAGAAAGCAGTATTTGGCAAAAAATGTGTCGAATCAGCCTTCTCGGCAAACTTCGCTGAGGTAGTCTTTAGTACAATAAAATTCTCAGCTCTATTTCACCGAGATCGTGTCTGTTGTAGTGGTGTTCAAAGTTGCTTTTTGGCAATCACTTGTTAAATGCTTTGTGCTAAAAGTTTTAAGCAGACTTTGTGAAATGCTTTAATTTAACACGCTTTTTTTTTATTCGTATCGCGTAGGTACTTTTACGGCCAAAAAGCTAGCGCGGTGTCTGTTAACTGAGAGTAATACTTTTATGAGTATTGTTACATCGCGTTTATGAATAAACAATGAACTTTCCTTAATACTTTGCAGGCTTAGGACTGTCTATAATTGATTAAGTGTTATTTTGTGTTATTACGAAATAAATTGTTATTATGCAACGGCGTATTTAAAAGTTCATTCATCATCATCACCATCACCATCACCATCACCATCACCACCATCATCATCATCATCATCATCATCATCATCATCATCATCATCATCATCAACAACAACAACAACACTATATCTCACTCAATCTCAATCACACGTCCTTACACATTCATAGATTCAATAATGCGTGTCCTATCACTGTTTATTAACACAAAAAACATTTAGCAAAATAACATACCTAACTGATTTATTTAGCACGTTAAATTATTACGTGATCGCGAGTTGTTACGACCCTGCTTACGACTTACGCGTGTTTACGCGAGTGCGTCGAGTGAAATGTGAATTATATATTAAACCAGATAAGCAGATAAGCAAAAAGCAACAAGTGAGAGTCGCGTAAGCAATTGCTTATATGCTTTCTGTTAAATTAACCACCACTAGTCTGTTGCAATGATTCTGTAGCGACATCTATGACACCGCACACGAACTAAAATAACAAAATCCTACATCGCGCAAGCAGAGTTCTCCGAGCGATTTGAACATATACAACAGTCCGAAATCAACCATCGGGCAGTTGCCCGGACCAGACACAACACCCGTGTGGTCGCAGGATCCTCCCTTTTCAATGGAGGTTTGTGGGACTTTACACCCTGTTCCGCTCACCTCCAAAATTCCACTTAATGTCCAGTTGCGTAGACACTTGAGACACAAAACTACACCAATTTTACATCACAATATCCACTAGGGATCAGAATAATTATAACAGCCACTGAACTTCACGCGAGAAAATCCGGCCAAAAACTCCTGGGATATAGATTACTAGAGTTCCCAAGTTAGTTCGCCTATCCACTCCACCATAGTCTCAATCTGTCGGTGGTTTCACTGCAATGACTGCAATGCAACACTGCAACCCTGCAGGAAACTTGCAACGCAAGCCACAAGAACCTACGTCGTACGATTCTATGGCTGTAAATCAATTATTCGACTAAGCTATTGTCTGTAGTTTCCAATGATCCTTATCCACTTTAGTTAGTGTATTATGTATTATCTATGAATGAATTATTTTTCTGTGTTATCTGTCATCAACAATGGCCGCGAGTGGAATTCTGTTGTGACTGCGGAGTGCAAATATTGTAATTCGTTTTACTCGCGGCAGAACTTTCATACGCCTATTTATTTACAAAGAAGATATGTGACTAGTACCCGGTGTTGGAAATTAGGTATATTTTACTAAAATTAACCCTGGATTTTGATATTCGCGCCCATTGGCCGTTGTCTTGTCAATTGTCATCCCGGTGATGCGTGCGTGTGCATTACATTTGGACTAAAAATCGATCTAAATGATTACCAATTTCATTGTACATATTGTCAACCTAATCAATTGCCAAACACATTGTTCAACCTTTTGTCGATTCAAAACGGTGATCGTGCGTGATAGTGTTTAAAATATGTATTGTTTATATTGATTGATGTCCTGAATAATTTGTGTATAATTGTGATACGTAATTGTTACAGAAGTGACTAAACCACAATGGACGTAGACGATTCGGCGGTCGACCTGAGCGTCAGGTGAGTTTTATTATTAAATGTTGTTTATTTGTTTACATTTTGCATTATTGTGGAATTATGTAATTTTTTCTTATAATGCAGGGCATTGCCACCTGAGTTGAGTGAGCTACGTGCTTTGACGGCCAGTGGGCTTACTATTACGCCTGCTCAACCTCCACCACATGTAAGTTAAATAATAAATATCTAATTTAACTTTATTAGAACTTACACAGCCAGTAATAACTGAAAAAGTAAACAAAAGTCTCACTGGTATACATAATTTCTCGTGTCACATACTTTTGTAAGACATACCTTTGTGCATGAATATCTCATACAAAGATCTCCTCTGGAGGTCAAATCAGATAATTTTAGTTGTTTTGCATAAGGAAGAGCTGCTACCAGCATTGTACATTACTATTACTGATGGTTGATGATTTATCAATATGAGGAAGGATTATAAAATAAATAATGTTTTGATTACCTACCTACTTGAATAAGTAAATTGTTCATTCAATATTGTATATTAAACATATATATAACTTGATTTTAGACATAATCACAAAGAAATACCACAACTAATTTCTTTATTTTCTTTTTACTTTCCACAAAAAGATTGACCGGGTAAGTACAAGTTACAACCAAAATACAATGTTATTATAAAAGCAAAGTTTCCATCAAATAATGTGTATACAAATTAATCAAAACAATCCCATTATAATTATGTTAATGATGTGACTAACTCGATCACATGATCTTTACCTAATCTACCTTGAGATTGAGCTCATAAAAAAATTCTTTGTTTCACTAATCTGATAGTAATTTATTAGAGTACTAAACTGACTTAAGATGCTTGTATTTATAAGACAGTTAATACTATGCAGCCAGGCTCAGTTAAATAACTGAAAACAGATATCATTTTATCAGATTAACTATATTGGTCATCATCATCCAAGCTTTTTGTCAATGATTTTGAAGAAACTTTCATGCAGCTTTAGTCCTATGGGGATATTTTTCCCCATAAGACACAAAACTGCAGGAAAAAGCAATAAGCCTATGTCAAACCAATAATTTTACCTCTTTGTAAGATTTATTTTTGTTTATAAATTAAAGTAATGTGATTCAAGGCATCACAATTAATTGTAAGATTTATTTTCGTTTATAAATTAAAGTAATATGTGATTCAAGGCATCAGAATTCAACCCCTTAAAAGAATAAATTGTTAATCACAGCAACCAATTTGTGTGTGCTTGACCAGAGACCTCACTACTAGAACCATTAAGAGGTATTTATGAAAAAATCAAAATCAAAAGTCATTTATTCAAACTAGGCTGAGAACCAGCACTTTTTGAACGTCAAAGTTCTACATAAAGACAGTCCCCCAAAAAACGCCCGCCCGACACCACTTCCTAGTGTTTTAGCTGTGAAGAAGTAGTGGTCAACAAACTCCCCAGCAACACATCATCATCATCATCTGTCTGTTAAGTTTTAAGAACTTGAATCTATATAATTCTAAGCAACAATCTTAACATTATGTAAAACAGAAAAATAAATATATGTCATCTAAAATATAATCATAAAATTAAATAATCCGCCACTTGCCAGCTAGCACACACACAAAAACAAAACACCATACAGGAAATAATAATAATAAAGATTTTATTTTCTTCCACAAAGTACAATATTACAATATAGAGGTGTTACAAATATTAGAGGTAGGTAAGTACAAAGGTGTGTGGGAGTCAGGAATCCAATCTAGGATACCCTGTGCTATGGACTCCTGGCCCCCCTTGCCGAGATGGAATTATCACAATTGTAGGACTATTGCAAGGTAAAAGAAAAGGCACTAATAAAATAAAAATAAATAAAAATGCGTGTGTGTGTTTGTTAGTGTGTGAAGTGTGAATGAGAAGTGGAAGGTGTTGTGTAAAATGTCGAAATAAATTGGGTTTTATTTATAAAAAAAATGTGATTATGATAATGTGAATAGTGGATTTAGGATGATAGACTTCCACACCCTTATGTACAAAACTCGTTAATCATGAGCTTGATTTAAATACTGATTAATAGATTCTAAATTGAAATTCTCAATAGATAAATTTCAATTTTGAACCTGTTAGTATTTAAAGGAATCACAAGTTATTTTTTTTAGACACAGACAATAGATTTTTAATTGTTTACGGCCCATGTGCTGTCTACAGGACACGCAAGAGGTTAAACCTCAGCATCTTCCATCGTCCACCAGTTCACCAGTGTATGTATTAGGTAGTTTGGATGATGATAATCAAACTTGAAAGAAAAGCCTGGCTGCTAAGCCTATGAATATGAAAGTAAATTCAAATTATAATGATGTTACTCAGGTACAACAACTCAGGATTGTGAGTAGATTGCTTGATACATTATTAGTAAAACCTAGTTTATTTATCTTCACTACATCACACAGACTTCAAATATCGCTATGGAGAATGGTAGTTTCCATAAGGTCGAAAATGCACTGACAAGCGGCTTGCTTAGCGCCTAGAGGCTAGTGGGTCGCCTTTCGAGAGCTATCGTTCTAAAATGTTCTTAAGGGCCTACCTCGCCGTAAGTGGCGCCCTCATTGAATAAAAAATCGTATCTTAGCATAGAAAATAAAGATTAAAGAATCCTATGATACGTTTGTTACAAATAGGATAAGGTATTTTTACGTTGTTAAAACAGGACTCAAAGTGTTTCGTATCCAAAGTAGTAAACAAAAGTGTCGAAAACGGCCGTTTTTGGTACTTTTGCTCTTTGTAACTAACGCAACATAGGATTTTTTAATCTTTGTTTTCTACGATTTGCTACGATTTTTTATTCAATGAGGGCGCCACTTGGCGGCTATACTATACGCCTTAACTGACCGCACTGGGCGACTCGCGAAAGCGCTAAGCACGCAGTGTGGAAAGTTCATCTAACGATTTGAAATGAACCTATGGTTTGGATAGTCCATGGGAAACTGCCTCTACCCATTGTGTTAACTTTTTAACACAAACAATCTTATTCATAAAAAGACTTTGAACTGTAGCAAAATTTTCTATTGAGTTTTTTTTTTTAATTATGAACTAGCTGCTGCCAGCGGCTTCGCCCGCATGGAATTAGTACTTCCTTCACTATAAATTACAGCCTATGTGCTATTCCAAACTATATTCTATCTCTGTGCCAGATCCATTCAACCTGGTGTGATTGAGTAATAAACATCAATCCAGAAATCCATACAAACTTTCGCATGTATAATATTAGTAGGATTGGGACAATAGGGAATATGGAATTAGTACTTTTTTATTTGTGCAATTGAAGACTTATTAACTATATTGAACAAAATATGAAGGAATTTTCAAAATATCATCATCAGCGCCGAGGTTAGCTTAAAGTTGATAGTTAGAAAGAGAAGTCCGACGTGTTCTTTGACGTCAAAGGACATGACGCCCATACAACAGCCATAGAAAACAGCGTTTTCGAGAGAGGGACAGATACATATTTTTTAAATTGTTATATCTCGTTTAATTTTCGATCAATTTTGATTCTGCTTTCACTGTTCGTACTGTATTTTAGTATATTCATCGATAAACTGGTCAGAAAACAAATATTTTTTTCATGTTATTCCCTATTGCTCCTGATGGTAAGCGATGATGTGGTTGACATTGGAAGGCACATGTCTCTCTTGACTTAAAGATCCCCAGGTTGTAGCTATCAGGAATGACAGACTCCAATATAGAATTCCACTCCTTGAGTTTGTATAAATAATCTGTTTAACAAATGCTAAACAATACAGAGATTTTTATGAATAAGTTTGATAATGATCATTTTTAATTTTCACACCTAATAAGCTACTTATGATTCTACTGTATTTAAATTAAAGTTGCACTTGTAGTTAATTTACTGCTAAAAGTAAGAATTATTTATTTATTTCATTAGAATTTCATGCACTTTTTCTATATTATAATATATTAAATAATACAGCTTTATTCTTACCTCCCTTTCTTTTGTACTTCAAACTGTAACATGTGTTAATGTGTAGGGCTCCAGTGGCAAGCGGGTTCTTCGCCCTCGTTCAGAACAGCGTAGCTATGCGGAGAGCCCAGATATTGTGCTGCTGCCGGCAGCGCCGCCGCATCGCAAGCCATCTATGCCGACACCTGCGCCTTTTACAGGTAAGTCAGCATCTTCATCAATCTCTTGGCCTTTTTAGGGTTGCGTAACCAAAGGGTAAAACGGGACTCTATTACTAAGACTCCGCTGTCCGTCCGTCTGTCTGTCTTAGTGTTGGGTAGGTCAAGCATTTTAAATGAGTTTGTAAGAGTTGCCTCTTTTTTGTACTGAGCCAGTACAATGTCCCACTTCAAATGAAGCGAGGCGTTTTGACGCAAAGCGGTACATGGGAACTACTGGAGCTGGACTAGTTTAAATGTACCGCTGTGCGTCAAGCTCAAGACTAGACTCCTCGCCTCATTTGTAATTACGTACGAATAAGTATGTCATCTAGTTTAAAATTTTAAATGTACCGCTGTGCGTCGTGTCAAGACGCCTCACCTCCAGCTCATTTGAACTATTTGAAGTTACGAATTTTAATTATGTCATTTACTGTTGCTGTTTGTATGTACCTTACAATTACAAACAAATTAAATACTATAAAACTATAACTATCTTCATAAACGTAAACAAACTTTCACTCCAATGATGAAATGATTCACAGTAAGTACGTTTGTTTTCTAAGCATAAACAAAATAAAAGTACAAACGAGACGACGAAAGTGAACGAAAAAGTCATATCGTTCTCTCACTCGGTGACGTATACATATACAGGGTGTAACAGAAAGGTGTGGTCATATTTTAAGAACCGGTTCTGCCCATGGAAATGAACAACTTTCTATAAGAAAAAATCCCAAAAAAAAAATTGGACTTTGCATGCAAAGTGATCATTATCAGCTGATCAATATTTGTATGGGAGGTAAATTTTTTTTTTTGAGAATGTCCTCACACTTTCTCGAATAAAGTTGTTCATATCGATGGGCAGATGCAGTTCTTAAAATATGACCACACCTTTCCGTTACACCCTGTATTGATGCCTAAAAAGATGATATATTCTAATATTATATTAAAGTGAAGCACGAGCACGTGACGCGTTATTTCTCACTCACTCCCTCCGCGCTCATGTCTTAGGCGACGAACGCGACGTGGAAGTAGTATAATAGGTGAAGCATGTGACGCGTTCTCTCTCGCTCGCCTCGCTCATGTCGTACGCGACAAAGAATTTAAAGTAGTACCTACAAGAAAAAAAAATGAGCCGCTCATACATTTGAACGTGTTGTACGGGCCGAATATCGTGCCTCTTGTAAGTCCTACTCAACACTAGTCTGTCTACCCGTCTGTCACCAGGCTGTATCTCATGAACAGTGATGTTAGACAGTTGAAATTTTCACAGATGATGTATTTCTGTTGCCGCTTTAACAACTAATACTAAAAAACAGAATAAAATTAATATTTAAGGGGGCTCCCATACAACAAACGTGAATTTTTTGCAGTTTTAATAGATAACGGTACGGAACCCTTCGTGCGCGAGTCCGATCCGCACTTGGCCGGTTTTTTATTTTAATTTATTCGGTATCGGCACAACATGTTTTCTTCTTCCATACATATTACAAGGTGGAGAAGGCAATACAACAATAAATCAAAACACTGGCAATACTCATTATTATAAACAACGCCGAAATCGCGAATAAAAATCAGCTGCCCTATACATTTCATCATCATCATCACCTTTTAATGTCTCCACTGCTGGGGCACAGGCCTTCCTCTCTGTCTGAGGGTGTGGGCCGTAATCCATCCCATACATTTCATCAGCATCATCACCTTTTAGTGTCTCCACTGCTGGGGCACAGGCCTCCTCTCTGTCAGAGGAAGTGGGCCGTAATCCACCCGATACTATTCATCAGCATCATCATCATCGTCCCCTTTAAATGTCTCCACTGCTGGGGCACAGGCCTCCTATCTGTCAGAGGGTGTAATCCATCCCATACATTTGTGTTAGCGTAACTCCACAAAATGTAATGAACAGCTGATTTTTTTCGTTGGTCCTATAATATTGCAATATTTTTGGTTGGTCCCATAATAAAAGTTGTTTATAATGATGAGTATTACCAGTGTTTTCATTTATTATTGTATTGTTGTATCCACCTAGTATATCAGGCACATAACTGTGTTGTGTCGTGTGAGCGAGGGATACACCAGCCAATCGACTTAGTGCAAGCCTACGTCATATCACGAGTTTTGTGGCCAATCAACTGCGTCAGAACGCGAAAGCGTTAGCTGCGGTTTCGCCCGCGTGGAATTAGTTCTTCCCCTACTATAAAGTAGCCTATGTGCTATTCTAGACTATAATCTATCTGTGTGCCAAATTTCATCCAAATCATTACAGCCGTTCTGGCATGATTGAGTAACAAACATCTATCCAAGCTTTCGCATTTATAATATTAGTAGAACTCATTGTTTCTTTAGTCTTCCTCTAACCACTTCAAAACCAAAACTTTCCTCACGACATGTTATTCAGAATACTTGTTACATCTCAACAATCGCTCAATATTTGATGTTGCGAGATGTTCTTTTGTTTACCATGACTATGAAAATTTTATCATATTGCTAGACAACACTGCAGCACTGCAACACTACTACAACACTGAGCAGTGGTGGCCGCGACTTACAAGTTGTAGGTCGTGAGTTCAAACCCAGGCAGGCGTTTTACTTTGTGTAAATTATTTCATCACCACTGCTCTCAAAACGGTGAAGGAAAACATCGTGAGGAAACCGGCATGCCCTGGAACCAAAAATTCGAAGACATGTGACATCCACCAATCCACATTGGGCCCGCGTGGTGGATAACGGCCCACACCCTCTCACAGAGAGGAGGCCTGTGCCCCAGCAGTGGGGACATTAAAAGGCTGATGATGATGAGACAACACTGCAACATTCCAAATGCCTCGCATTTTTATACTGCAACTAAAAATGTTGCTAAAAAATTATCAATCTGCTGAGCCTTTTCCCAATTATGTTGGAATTGGTCACCCAGTTTAACTGGATGCAGTCGAATATCAGTGTTTTATATGGAACGACTGCCTATCTGACCTCCACAGCCCGGTAACTGGGTAACACCTGGGTATTCCTTGGACCAAGACTGGTGTCAGATTTTAGCTATCAGCTTCCTACAAATCCCAACTTATAATATTGGGTACCCACTTATGAAATTGGCGTTTTTTTTCTCACAAATAGAGAACCTCGTTACTTCTATGAATTAAAATATTTATCAATTGCTTGATATTCTATCGAATAATGACCGTCATAGACAACTGCTAATAGTAAAAAAAACTTGTTACTTATAGTTTTATAAACAAAAAAAAAACCTTCAAAATGACTCCTCTTTTTGTTAGCAGAAATGACCACTATTTGTTTTAACTTAGCCAAAACTTATTTTTGTTGCTTAACCTAAGTGGCATACGTTATCTTAGTTTTTAAACATTATTGCATAAAAGTTTTAAAACATTAGTGTTCATAGTTGTTAAATAAATTAAGAAAATATTACGAGTAGTATGAAAAATGCAACTTCTTTAAAATTCTCCATACAAAACGCTGATTTCATAGGTTTTTTTTTTGTGGGGTGGGAAATCATCCAATGACATCTCCCGCTCTGGGTAGAGCGGGAGGGCGTGTCAGACTTACTGACTAAAACCCACCCCTGTTCCTTCCCTGCCCTGAGTACCCAGGGGTGAGGTTACTCTGTTTCGAATTTATCCTCAATCCCTGGGCAGTGATTTCATAGGTGGGGATCTAATATTACTAGCTTGTGCCAGCAGCTTCGCCCGCGTGGTATTGATACTTCCTCCCATTATAAGTTATAGCCCAGGTGTTATTCTGATGTATAAGCAATTTTACTATAAAGTTTCATCAAAGTTCCGTTCAGTAGTTTTTGCGTGAAAGAGTAACAAACATACATCCTCACAAACTTTCACATTTATAATATTAGTAGGATAAATGCGAATGGGAGTTTATTTATTACGCTTTCACATCCTAACTGTCTGCCCGATCATCATGAAATGTCGCATACACGTCAGTGGAGGCTGACAATCATCTCTTTGAGGCGCGCGTGGAACACTACGCGCCGTCGACTCACGGACCTAGTGCTGATCGGATGGCGAGCTACTCACTACTCGCCGTACGCAGGCCCGCACCTACGTGGCCGGAGATCGTCTCGCGACCCTCGACGCCCAGAGCGGCTCCTGCGGCGGCTGCTGCTGGGGGCATGAGGGCGACTCTGTTGAGTCTCCCTCACTAGTTCCGCCTCTTTCGCGAGCATTACTGCTTCACAGAAGGAGGCGACTGCTTCCCATTTCCTCTCGCTCCATACCATGGCCTGAACCAGGGCCGGGCGCGAGAGGTCGCCGCCACCTATCGCATCCACGACGACGGTAGTGCTGCGCCCATGCGGGGCAGACCTCCACCGTACATACACGTTGCTAGGGGGTGGAGGATAAATTCGAAAGAGTTACCTCGCCCCCGGGCACTCGAGGCAGGGAGGAACAGGGGTGGGTTTTAGTCAGTAAGAGTCTGACACACCCTTCCGCTCCACCCTAGAGCGGAAGAAGTCATTGGATGATTTCCCACCCCCCAAAAAAAAAAAAAAAAAAAAAAAAGGGGTACAGAAAAACACATAGGTTCATCCAGAAAAATAGTACTATTCCCGAGAATTCTACATTAATTGCGAGCATAAGCTAGTTATGTAATAATAGACAAAAAGACATCGCATTGACCCAGTTTCTCTAACGACTCTTGCCTAATTCATGTCTTGGTTATGTACTTACATTAGCTAATCATAAAGTATCACACGCGTTATCAATGAACAAACATATTCTTAAACAATACACGCTTACACTTAGTCGAATAATTATATAATTAATTACAGAACTAGCAACCCGCCCAGCTTCGCACGGGCACGAATTATACACCTAAACCTAGCTCATGAATTACTCTGTCTATTGGTGAAAACCGCATGAAAATCCGTTTAGTAGTTTTTGAGTTTATTGCGAACAAACAGACAGACGCGGCGGGAGACTTGGTTTTACAATATGTAATGATTGTTATGGAAGTAAGTGGTCGCGCGTGTTCCATAGCGTATTAATGTCTTAATTTATTTAAACTAAATTAAATTTTCACCGCTGTCACCATGTTGTATATTCAAAAGACAGATCTGCCGGTCGATTCTGTTAACATCTCACCGTGAAAATTTAGGTGAAGTGAGCGTGAAGTGAACTGTCTTTGCTCTTTATTGTATGGATTGACAGCTCACTTCAAGTTCCCTTCACCTAAGTTTTCACGGTGAGATTTTACAGAATAGCACTGCTGAATGACAACTGCTTTAATGTCATAAATTAAAAATAAATGGATAACAAAACATAGACAATCCACAACAGTGATAGCGAATTTGATTCGATAATGCTAGTCACCCACACATGGCAAAGGATTTATAAAAGACGTCATTAGAAAAGACGATTAAATAAATTGGGAAAAGAAATTGAAGACACCAGTGATCATCATTTTTACAACCTGGGAGTCTTTAAGTCAAGAGTGAATAGGTTACTTCTAGGCAAGCGTGCTCCATCTTCTACCACATCATCGTTTACCATCAGGTGAGATAGTGGTCAAACGCGTGCCTATCAACAATAAAAAAAAAGAAAAAAAAAGAGTTCCGAACGTCTGAATCAAAAAACGGAACCTTTTTTTTTTTGGATCACTCGTGTGTCTGTCTGTCTGTCACAGCCAATTTCAGTTGAAATTTGGTACACATGAATATCTATGACCCAAAACGGACGTGTAGCATAAATAAATTAATCTATACTAATATTTTATAGCTGAAGAGTTTGTTTGTTTGTTTGGTCGAACGCGCTTATCTCAGGAACTACTGAATCGGAATGAAAAAACATTTTTGTGTTGAATAGTCCATTTATCGAGGAGAGCTATAGGCTATATAACATCACGCTGCGACTAATAGGAGCGGAGCATCAATGAAAAATGTGGCAAAAACTGGAAAAAAAATCCTTTTGATAGCTTCCGTTACGTGCGCTGCGTAAACGGTTAAAGTTACGCATAATTGTGTATGACGGAATTGTTCCCCTTTAAAATTTCTAAAAAAAAAGTTCGCGATAGCATGTCTATCTTTTAAGGTTAACTCACATAAACTTTTTTATGGTAAACAAATTTGTTCTAAAATAATGCGTTATTTGCGAAGGTGTTTTTATAAACATGATACTAATCCTTATCCAAATAAATACGTTATTCATCATAAGTATTTAATTTTGAACATAATTTCCCATGACATCATTTGATTTCAAAGAATTTCTAAGGAAATATCATCAGTTTACTTCATACAAGTGCTGGCAAAAGGCTCCCCCCCCCCCCCCGCCCCACCGTGACTTCCAGCTCTTCCAATCCTGAAATCTTCAGATAGTCTATACAATTATCTTGTTTAATTTTCTCAGACTACTACTATAGTCACATTTACGTAATTCCTCAATAGATAACTGGAGAAGGGTTGCTAGAGATCGAAAACAATGGAAGATGTTAGAGGAGGCCTATGCCAAGAGGCACACTGAACTGAGAGACATCTGTAAAACACTACAATATTGTAGACAGCAATCTTAAAAGTACAGAATAAAAGGCTCATCAATTGATTGATTTCCTCAACAGACGTAAGCAGTAAATTAAACTCGGGCGGTGTGAACGTGTCCATAACGCCGAGCACATTGCCTGCGCCCGCGCCCGAGTCGCCGCGCGACCCGCGAGATGACGAGGACTCCGAGGAGGACGAGAATGAACCGCCGCTGCCCATGCCTGGGCATAGAGTGAGTACTAGTAATGTTATGTGAGGCATCATCATCATTCCTGCCAGGGTCGCGGGTGTGTTCTGCCAGGGTCGCAGGTGTGTTTGAAAGAGTCACCGCGACCCTGGCACAGACAACTGAAGGAGCACGGGTGGGGTTTAGTCAGTAAGTCTGACACTAAGCGAGAGAAGTTATTTTATGATTACCCACCAAAAAAAACCGTTCCTGTTGGATTCTCACATCCAGAGAACCCAACAGACCGATGGACCGATGACCTGGTGAAGGCCGCTTGAGCCTTCACCAGGTCATCAGTCCACCTTGTGGTAGGCTTCCAACTCCGTGTCTACCCGTGCAAAATATTTCATTCAGAAACCAGCTCTCAGTCTGAGACTAAATGCTAATTAAATAAGACTTTATTTTATCTTGTTGCCTCGCCTCCTTTGTGGAGCGTGAATCAGAATTTGCGGCGCTTAAAAACAAACTACTCTGTACATGACGCTTGTGGTCTTCGAAAGGGAAGGTGTTTAGTACATATACATTTTTCAGTTATTTATTTGTTTTTCAGTGTGCCACATTTTAGTGCTCGTGTCCTATTTCAAATATCATTATTTTTCTTTTTTATAATATTTAATTCTTGTTCAGGAACTATCAAGTGCTGAGATATGGGAGCGCGAGCGTCGTCTGCGCACTCTTAGAGAAAAACTACGCGCTGAAGAGACACGGCTCGTGCTTCTCAGAAAACTGCGGCAGTCACAACAAGCCACTGGCTTGCCGCCAGCTAAGGTAAATTATTGTTAATCCTATAGAGGTATGTCCAGTAAACCTCCATTGAAAAAGGGGGATCCTCTGGCCAGACAGGTGCTGTGTCTGGTCCGGGCAACTGCCCGATGATGGTTGATTTCGGACTGTTGTGTATGTTCAAATAGCGCGGACGTAAAGTTTGTAGTTCTTATGTGGCGATGAAGATGCCGCTACATTTTATTGGCCTTTATGGCATTTTATTTTTTGTAGCGATACCCTCTGTCTGGGTAGAACGGGGCGTTATGTCGGACTCCTACCGAAAAAACCCAACAGCTCCTACAGCTACAATGCGTCGGGGCCCGGGATACAATTATATTCTCCAATTTATCGGCCCGCCATTGCTAGCGGGCCCCATCACCTAGTGAGACCGATCCAACGACCGCACATACTCCCATTAAGGTTCTACTACTGGCCAAGTGGCGCCCTCATTGAATAAAAAATCGTAGCATAGCATAGAAAATGAATATTAAAGATTCCAACGTCACGTTTGTTACAAAGAGGATAAAGTATTTTTACGTTGTTAAAACAGGTCTCAGAAGGTTTCGTATCCAAAGTAGTAGGCAAAAGTGTCAGAAACGGTCGTTTTTGGTATATACTTTATCCTCTTTGTAACAAACGTGACGTTGGATTCTTTAATATTTATTTTCTATGCTATGCTACGATTTTTTATTCAATGAGGGCGCCACTTGGCCGGTAGTACGGCCTTAAGGTGGGCATTTCACTAGCCACCGAACATTTGTGACTTGGATTCCAAGAAGATTAAATATGCTGCCAAGGATAGAAGCCTGGATGGGCAACAAATAGTCGTCCACTCACAGTCAAGTCCCTCCCGTTTAATCTAAAAGCTCGAGAAACTTATTATCGCTGTCGACAGGTAATGTGCCCAAAAGACGGGCGGCATTGCCACACTAATGACAAATCCTCTCTCCCAAGGTTAAATAAATATTCATGTTGAATAGTCATAAGTAGTAATTAGTGTATGTTTGATTCAGGACTCGACAACGGGTACGGCGTTGGCTGGCAGCGGTTGCGTGGTTCCTCCCGGAGTCACGGTGACTCCTGCGCCGCCGCCAGCACACCAACAGAGCAAGGTGGGTTCTAGTCTTATTTGTAGCAACCTTAGCATAAGCTTCTAGACTCATATTCGATGCTAAATGTCAGTATTTTAGAAAACATTACTACAGTAAGGTAATTAGATGGCTAAAAAATCTATTTGAATTACCAAAAAAAATTGGATACGCATTTTTTCTTTTGTCCCGTAAACAAAAAATGAGGACGATACTGTGCGTTGAAATTTTGCGTTACGTCACCAATTAAAAAAAATACTACTTTTTACCTAGAGGTGACGTAACAAACCCCCACTCCTGAACTTTGATGCGTTTTATCTTTGTAATTTTTTAATGATTCCACCTGGGTGGAATCATTAATTATCATCCCTATTTATCTTCTCTAACTGGTTACTGGAAAAATCTGATGTGTTAAGATTAGAGCAGTTGTTAGACTTTGGAACTTCATTTTTTTATAACTCATTCCTTCATTCATTTATTTCCGCCAACTAAATTATAATATAAATACCGCGGCGTATGTGGTCAAATCTTTAACCACTCAAGAAAGCCACACCTAGTGTGACCAATTCCAAAGTAAATATTCTGATATACTAGGCCCAAACTTATCTCTTCAACCTGAATTAACTCAGGCGTGGACTATTCACCAATTTTGTAAAGTAATAATTACAAAATATGGAGTGCTAGAATGCGACCTGACAGAAGTATTTACAGCAATGTTACTGTTCCATACAATAGGGCATTTTACAAAAAAAAAAACGAATTAGTTCGTCAGTTAAATAACCAAAAAATATTGCACACGTATTTTTCCCTATTCTAGTTACTTCTGCAAAAGCTGAAAGATCAGAAAAAAATAATAATTAAGGAATACCAAGCCCAAATGTCGGGGCGAAGTGTTAGTATATAGTAGTACTATATATATTGATAAAAACAACAGTTCAGGGGCCCCAGTTTCTTTTTGCCCCATGGGAAAAGTTGAAAGGGAACCGCTTAGCTTGGTATGGTCATGTAAAGACGAGGGATGAAACACATGTAACTAAAAGAGTTATGAATATAAATGTGGATGGATGGAGAGGGAGAGGGAGGCCAAAGAAAGGATGGATGGATTGTGTGTGTGAGGAGTGAAATGAAAGAAACTAGGGAGTTGGTGATAGCGTGACGGCTGACAGGACAGAATGGAAGAAAAAATCGTTGCGCCGACCGCAAGTAACATGGGATAAGGGCAGGAAGATGATGGTCATTGGTCACCTAGCTACGCCACTGACGTCAGCATCTCACTAGGGCGTCAGTCCACTCCACTCATACTACAGTAACATAGACTTCTATAATGTTTTAATGTAAGGATGGCGAATTGTAGGTCGTGGATTCGAACAAAAGTGCTTTACTTTGTGTAAATTATTTCACTATCACTGCTCTCAAAACGGTGAAGGAAAACATCGTGAGGAAATCGGCATGTCCTAGAACCAAAATTTCGAAGACTTGTGACATCTGCACTGTCCTGCATCCTGGGTTACAGTTACAGCCCACTCCCTCTCTCTGAGAGGAGGCCTGTGCCCCAACAGTGGGCACATTAGAAGGCTGATATTATTACATTATGCTAATAGTAAGAATTATTGTTTTATTCCAGCGCACCAACAGCAGTACGCCCACAGCGCCCTCTAGCACGTCGAGCTCGTCTCGACGCACCTCAAGCTTGCCCGGCGGAGCCACTCTTACTCCCGGCCCCTATCGTTCACAGGTACACATAATTATGTCCAACACGAATTAAAATCAGACTCTGAGAATCAAGAAGCTCCATCTTCGCTAACTATCAGACGAGATGGTGGTCGAACGCGAGCCTAGTACAAAAAAAGCTCTTTGGGATCAGAATCTTTTCGAAAGATGTCTTTTTCTGGAAATAGGGCCATCCCCGAGCAGTGCCATATCGACCAGTCTTGTGCTTCACGCATCCAGCAGATTTGCGTGATCTGCACAAATGTAAAGAGCTAAACGTTTCACTTTTCTTTTTTGAAGTGAAAACTTCTTTAGGCGCGTTGGACATTTTTGAGATGAGAAAAAACTATTGAACTCGCGCGACACCGACCCGCTACGAGTGCTATGACGCTACGCGTCGTAGCGGGTTGAAGTGAAGAGTTCTTTAGGCGCGTTGGGCATTTTTGTTCATTTTTTCACTTCTCTCCCGGAGTGCCATTTTTTTTTTCTCATCCCACCTTGTCCCACTGCTGGGCGAAAGCCTCCCCCATATCTTTCCAGCTCTCTTTACGTCTTGTCCGCTCCGACCAACCGGTCAGGAACGAGTCCAGATCGTCACGCCAGCGTACACATGGCCCTGGAACGCAAAGAGCAACTGAAGGAACACGGGTGGGGTTTAGTCAGTAAGAGTCTGACACGCCCTCTCGTTCCGCCCAGACCGGGAGAAGACATCTGATGAATAGGCCGAATAAAAAAAAGCCACTTCTCTCTATGAACCAAATCTGTAACTATTTATTTTTGTTGCAGTCATCCACAAGCGGCGGGGCTAGCATAACTCCTTCAGTGACCATCACTCCGGCACCTCCACCGGCTAACCAACATGCTTCCTCTAATAAGGTAACAAATACATACACTCTATACTTAAGTAAAAAAATAATGCTGATGCAGTTGTAGACAGACTTTCTCAATAAAAGTTGTTTTAAACTGAAGATGAAAGCCAACATCAATCACATAATTTTATTGCGAAAACGGAAAACCACGAGACATGAAGTCAAACACGATCTTGCTAGATAATGACGGTTCTATTCAGAATTTACGGTATACCGATAAAACATAAATATGCGTTTACACAAATTGGGTTTGTAATGATGGTGTCTATATATTATTATACTACAGTCGGGTTCATAGGTTTCATCATAAATTATTAAATTTGGAAGAATGATTTACCTTCTATGCTTGAGGGTGAATCTCCAGGTGTTTTGCAGAAAATGCAAATTCAACTTTAATACAATAGTATTAAAGTACAATATCACTACTAGGCAATGAATACTACTGTACTTTAAAAATAGTGTATTAAAGTTGAATTTCCCGCGATTCGTCATTGTCGGCAACATTGCGTCATTATTTTCTGCAAAACACCTGGAGATTCACCCTTGACTTGGAACTACTAATGGTTTTAACAGTTGTTAAACTTAATAACCATCATTTGGGCACCGCGGATGTAGTTGAATATAAAATTAATTAATTTGTAGATTGAAAACGAAAAAGAAGGTTCGGCTTTGTTTATTTCTGCCGAAAACAAAAATCAAAATTGCGTCCGTCCGTCGGCTGATTATTGTAGTCTTTGGTGGAACCACAAGTGGACACGATTCACCCCAAAGGTGGCCGAACGTCACCTAATATTGCCGAGCTTACGAAATTGGCCGAATGACGCGCGACAATACACGAACTTCTGATTTTGGCTTAGTCGAAGCTTCGTCTGATTTATGGCCGAAAACGAAGCTTAGGTCTATCACTAATAATTTTTAGTTAAAATAGGAGATTATAGGCATCATGATTAGTTTGTCAGTAGTTCTTATAATTAAATTACGTTACAAGCAACCCCAGGACAACTCGTCGGTGACCAGTAGTACGAGCGATGCAGTGAGTATGGAAATGTGATGTCATTTCACTAATTTATACTTCAACCTATTTCTTTTCTTTGTTTATTTACTAGAACCTTTTTTTCTTCTTTGAACCTAGCTCAGAAATCAGGGAATTCATAAGAATGTGTACTATTTTTGTGTTTTTTTTTTATTAAGTTACTTACTATTAACTAGCGAGTCTCCCCGGCTTCGCATGGGTGCAATTTATTTGCGTAGATTTACAAAAAAAAAGTTTATACAAATCTGAAAATTAAGAAAAAAATAAAAATTCTTGTCTGTCGAGCCGGTACTGTCGCATATTGGTGTAAAAAGCAACGTTTGCGACGTTCCTAAAGAGGATGAAAATTTATTATACTTATTATACTCTCTAACCCGCGCTAGGCCCGCGTGGTCCACCGTATACCTGGGCCTGCGGACGGCGAGCAGTGGGTAGCTCGCCGTCCGATCAGCACCAGGCCCGTGAGTCGACGGCGCGTAGTGTTCCACGTGCCCCGAACAAGAGATGATTGTCAGCCACCACTGACAGGGCCCATCGTGGCCGGTGCCTGCATGCCGCCTAGGAGTAGCGGATAAATTCTCAACATGAGGCCCGCGTGGTGGATTACGGTCTATTCTCTCTTCTAGAAACGAGGCCTGAGTCCCAGCAGTGGAAACATTATACGGCTGATTATGTTATGTATGTTACTATGTTGTTACTCTTCAAGCGAATGTTACCTAAAGAGCCAATAATACCAAAGTATTAAATAAATAACTGTATGTTTTAATGTTATAGGCAAGTTCCCGCAGTTCAGAGGACACTCAGACCCCCGCACAGCGGCAGGCGGCCGCTAAACTGGCTCTACGAAAACAACTCGAGAAGACACTACTGCAGGTATGAAGTTTCAGAAAATAGTTTTGAAAAGCATTATCTTTTGAAGTGAAAACTTCTTTAGGCGCGTTGGGAATTTTTGAGATGAGGAAAAAACAATTGAACTCGATACCGACACGCGATCTGCTACGAGTGCTACGACGCATAACGTCGTAGCGTATCGCGTAGTGAGGTGAAGTGAAAACTTCTTTAGGCGCGTTGGGCATTTTAGTTCAAGTTTTCACTGCTGTCGGCACTCCCGGAGAGCCACTTTTTTTTTTTTTAAAGCTTATTAGTTATGGCAAGTACTCGTCATATAAGGGCCCCTGTACAAATCTATTTTGATGAGCGAAAACGCAAGCTCATTCGCTACTGGTATTTGTTTGATAAGGCCGTACATACATAAATAGGCTTCTATTTATTCATAATTAATAATAATAATAATAAAACTCTTTAATCACTTTAACTTCCAGATCCCTCCACCCAAACCGCCCCCACCAGAAATGAACTTCATTCCTTCGCCCAGCAACACCGACTTCGTTTACTTGGTGGGCCTGGAGCATGTCGTGGACTATCTCACTGCTGAAGACCGGTAAGCATTTTAAATTGTTTTGAGTGATAATGAAGTTGGAAACTGATGGAAAGTGGTCATTTTAGTCTATTAAAAACTTAGTGCGTTGCTATGGTGTACAATACACAGTATACATATACAGGGTGTAAGGTAAATAAACGCACATACGTGTACCAATGATTCAGTACATGATTCTGGACCCCCTAGCGTTGGAATTTTTCGTCGGCTTTTTCTAATTTTTGAAAAAAAAACTGCCTTTTTTTACATTAAACTGTATAAAATCGTTATACATATCTACCTCAATGACATTTTTAATTAAAAAATAATTAGCTCGCTTTTTTCGCAAAAAAAAAACGCAATGTAAATAAGATTACAAGAAGCTCCCTGCTCAGCTGATTTCCTAAGTTCACTGGAGGTCATCGCGGGCCCAGTAGGTACGCACGCAACATCGGCCAAAGACCGCCGACGTTCCTTTGTCGGCAAATGCTCATACAGACCTATGAATCTAACAGACGCGACACGTTAGGCATTTTAAGTGTCTACAAAAATTGATATCCCATTGACTACTTTTATTTGAACTTATTTTGAGCGGAGGTTATTTTTATAAACCTTCATGGAAATAACTAAGAAGATCTGAAAAAAATTTATGAGCATGTCGGCACATTCAAAAGCGTACCTACTCTATTAAATAAAATTTTATTTCTTTAGCATTTCGCCGACGACGAATTTTTGTCAGTTCCGTGTTTACGTTCATCGCAAACGGATGTGCAGTTGGTCGCGAATTTAGGTTGTTATCGTAAAGTTATCAAAAACATAAGTTATTTTCTGTGTTTGTTAGTGTATGAGTGTTTTTTGGTTTTGCTTGTTGAGTGGTTTTGAAACAACACTTCAGTGCCCAGGAAAATGCTCATGCATGAAGCACGTAGGCGCCTCCTTCGTAAGAAATGAACGAACTTTATGGTGAGTTGGTTCATTAGTTAAGTACACGGTTGCCAACCGCGTCCCCGTCAGAGGTGTTCGTGGTTGGCGAGCGGCAGAGCTGTACCTAAGAAATTTGGTCATAAACCATCATCTACACTTGTAAATCACCAAGGTCACTTCTGTAGGGACGCGATTGGCGACCGTGTAGCAGGCGCTTTATACCTACATTCCTGGAGCGCAATGTAGGTACTTAGAAGCTTCTTTATTATTATCTATCCTAATCTTTATCTAACCTTATCGTCAGTATTCTTGAGGGATTAAAAATGTATGTGATATCAATGTTGTCGTCATTAGAATAAACAGTTAAAGGTGCCACGGAACATTATACGTTTCGATGTGCAGCATTCGCAACATTTCTCGTTTTAAACGTTTTACGCACGTATGCGCTTATGTCTATTAGGTATCTGATCTAGTTATTTATCACATCGATCGGAAACATCGACGTAAATGTATTTTTATCACAAAGTAGAAAGTGTATTTAGGTACAAGCGCGTAGCGGCGCGACCACCTGTATCTGTGTGTACGAGGGTCATTCAATAAATACTTAGCCTACAAAAAGTAAACGAAAATTTTGGAAAAGTGGCAATTTATTTTTCAACATAGTCTCCTTTTAGTTCGATACACTTAGCCCAGCGATGCTCCAACTTTTTTAACCCGTCCGAAAAATAGTTTTTGTCAAACTCTGCAAAATAGGCCTCCGTGGCGGCGATAACCTCCTCATTCGATCCATATCTATTCCCGGCGAGTGATTTTTTCAGATTAGGAAACAGAAAGAAGTCACAAGGGGCCAAATCTGGAGAATACGGTGGATGGGGCAGCAATTCGTAGCGTAATTCGACCAATTTGGCCATGGCAACGGCAGACGTGTGAACCGGTGCGTTGTCGTGGTGAAACAGCACTTTTTTCTTCGCCAGATGGGGTCGTTTTTTCTTTAATTCGGCGTCGAATCGGCCCAATAAATCGGCATAGTAAAGCCCTGTAATTGTTTTACCCTTCTCGAGGTAATCGATGTAGATCACACCTTGTGAATCCCAGAAAACGGTGGCCATAACTTTTCCGGCCGATTTTACAGTTTTCGCCTTCTTTGGAGCACGTTCCCCGGTCTGGATCCATTGTTTTGATTGCTCCTTGGTCTCTGGTGTGTACCAGTGGATCCAGGTTTCATCAACGGTCACTAAACGACGCAAAAACTCCGCTGGATTCCGCTTAAACAGCGCCAAACACGTCTCCGATGTGGTCTCACGGTTGCGCTTGTTTTCTGGTGTGAGTAAACGCGGCACCCATCGCGCCGACAGCTTTCTCATGCCGAGTTCCTCGTGAAGAATGTGATGCACTGTTCCTTCTGAAATGCCTACAGTCTCAGCTAGCTCCCGAACCTTCAATCGGCGATCTGCCAATACGAGATCATGGATTTTTTTAATGTTTTCCTCCGTAGCAGCTGTTTTCGGTGCACCTGGACGTGGTTCATCAAAAACCGACGTACGGCCACGTGCAAACTCGTTGAACCAATTCTTGACGGTGGCCATCGATGGAGAAGAGTCACCGTACACAGCATCCAAGCGCTCTTTGATTTCGATGCGCGTTTTCCCTTCCAAAAATAGGAATCGAATCACCGAACGATATTGCTCTTTTTCCATTTTTGTAAAACCGATCGACACGTTCGCTTCCATAAGTTGTAAAATTAAAACAAATGAAGGGATTGGAATGAAAATTTGAAAAAAGAATTAAAAAAGAATGTGCTACACTGTGGTAAAACTCTTTTGAAACTACAGCGCCCTCTGGCGATGAGGCTAGGTACTTATTGAATGCACCTCGTATAAGACGTGGTAGGTAACTACGTAGTTACCTACCACGATGTCGTTTGTGGGTCAGATAATGTTGACAACAGTCTGTACGTACAGACTGTTGTCAACATTATCTGACCCACCCTAAAATCAAACGACTTTGGACCCTCTGCCTGTAACATTAAGGTTTATTTAATTTATATGAGCTTATCACACAAGTGCACGAGGACTCGATGAACAAAAATACAATAATAACACAGACACTCAACTTTGATCTTTAACGTCGTCGGAGCCACCGGCATTATATATGTTTTTGTTAAGCTATTTTAATCATTATCTCGTTAACATTAAAGTTGAAAAGCTTTTAAGTCACACTACATAATTACAACCCAATCTTTAATTTCGCGTATTCCCAACAAGTTCTTGTGGCTTAGCAGTTTGATGCTGGATTGACGACGAACAGCATGTGGGTTCCAAAACACAGTCCACCTATACATCAGTTTCTTTTTTAATTTGTTTTCATTTCTACAATATTGCTTGCAATATTAAAGAATGACCAATATGATTTTCGCCTAATAACTTATCTTGTAAACGGGTGGGTAATTTAAAAAAACTTTAAGTTCACAGTTCTTTATAATGAATACGAATATTTATTTTTCAACTACCCACTTATTACAAGTTATGTGAAAATATTACCATTTTAAAAAGTTTATGTATAGTCTGTAGTTCTTTACAAAAATACAAGAAATAGTTTTGGAATATAAATTCTATATTGAAAGTAAAACAATATCTTTGTCGCAGGATTTGATCTCGAACCTTGTTTTTCTCAGTCTTATACACAGACCACGAGACCAGAATTACTTGAACTCAATCATTAAAATAAGCTATTACACTTATCATATTATAACAAATAGTTATAAAATATAACCTAATGCTAACGTTTTAATGATCAAATTTGCGTGTCTATATTATTACTGTATTTGTTCATCAAATCCTTGAGCAGTTGTCTGATAAGCTCATATAAATTAAATAAACCCTAATGTGACATGCAGAGGGTCCAAAGTCGTTTGATTTTAGGGTGGGTCAGATAATGCTGACACCAGTCTGTACTACCACGTACTACGCTCTAGCGCGTGCCTTCATTCATTGCGAAGCGTTAAGATCGCATTGTTCACAATACATTGCGTGCTTGAAAATGTCAATTTCTGTAACCGATCATTACCAAGATTAATGACTATCATAATTTTGTTACTGACATTAGGTGTAACCTTTTCGCGAAGTTTGCGATATCTTGTTCCTTATAGCCTGTATTATGTCACTGAAAAACTCTATAAGATTGTAAAATGTCCTGAGAGATTATAAACCCTCGATAAATTCTCGGTAAACAGTAAAATGGTCACCCATCCAAAAGTCGACCTTGGCACGTGTTACCTAACCTCTCAGATCAAGATGAGACGATAAAAACAGCAAAATAGTCACCCATCTAAAAACCGACCTTGGAAAGTGTTGCTTACCCACTCAGGTCAAGGTGAGATGAAAAAACAGCTAAATGGTCACCCATCTAAAAATCAACCCTGGAAAGTGTTGCTTACTCTCTCAGACTAAGGTGAGATGAAAAAAATGAGCAAATATTCACCCATCCAAAGATTGACCTCAGCAAGAGCTGCTTAACCTGGTGGTTTCGCTCACGTTCGCGGGCTAGGTACTGAAGGTTGACACTAACCCATCCAAAAATTGACCTCAGCTAGTGCTGCTTAACCTGGCAGTTTCACTATCACGAGTCACACAAGTTTAAGGAAGGAAAGAATTACAAAATGGTCACCCATCCAAGAACCGACCTCGTCTTGTGCTGCTTAACTTCTCAGATTAACGTGATGCTTACAAAAAAAATACAGCAAAATTGACACCCATCCAAAAACCGACCTCGGGATGTGTTGCTTAACCTGGCTTCATTACCATGAGTGGAGTAACTGGCCAAAGGTAAAAACAAAAAACGAGTGTGCTTAAGTCGTGTGACTGAAGTAAAACTTCTTTAGCTCCATCTCTTCATAACGCTCTCGTCACGTATTCACCAGCTTACTCCCCAAGTCAAGCGTGCGTTAAGAAGTTTTACTTCAAAAACGGCGTGAAATATTATTTTTAAAAGATGGCCGTCATAACGGGAGCTGCATTTAATTTGTAACTATGACGTGGGCTACCAACACCGACCAATCAGGGGCATGTTTGCAGTTTAAATATCATACCAAAACAACTCAACAACACCAACAACTCAACTCTGCTCTGATTCGTCGCTATTTATGTCAGTTCACAATTTCTCGGAACGACACTGAGAGACAGACTGTCGCACATTTTATTTATTTATTAATTTTTTGTTTTTTGTCACATTTTATCGAGAGTTTATAAATCTCTCAGCATATTTTACAATCTTAACAGTTGGGTGTTACATATAGGTACATGTCACGTGTCGTAATCATACACGCGCCTTACCATACGCGCCTAAATTCACTGAGCTGTGTTACACAATATAATACTGCTCACACACATGCCGCCGGATTCGCGGTCTTCGGACCGTAACCGGTTCGCTCTGCGCGCGAGGCAGACGCTTGCCACATACCTACTATAGCTTCATCTAAGTCGGCACCTACGCTATGGAGGTATCCCGCCGGGTGACTCCAGGCAACTGGTAGTTGAGCCTCCAGGAGACTGATAGCCGAGGTTGTGTGCCTACAGTACCAAAATAATTGACTGCCTGACACCTGCTCCACAACTAAATCCTGAAATTCAGGCTGCGATGACAGCTCAAGCTGTCACAAGAGACAATCACTTATGTGAGAAACAAAAGATTGGGTATGTTGTACATAATTATGCAACTACACACATGGGCGCGGCTTGTGGACTTTTTAACTGTGGCGCGCCCATCATCGCTAAGCTTACACAAGTTACAACTACTGGCTCGTTTCTACACGCCACGGATTGCACCCGTGGACAGGGGCCGAAAGCTTTGTGACTTTCGCCACGCTCCCTTGCGAGGGTCTGGGGACTTCTACGAGCAAACCAGTAGTAACAAATTTTCTTCCTCACAGCATGCCCCGCTCGTCCGTCCCGGCAGTGTGCGCTCAGTGCGGCTGCGACTTCACGCCCGTGTGGCGTTGGGAGCGCGGCGCTGGCTCCACGGCGCGGCGGCACGACGCCACCTTCACGCCTGCCCCGCCACCGCCCAGCGCACGCAGACTGTGCGAGCTGTGCGTGTCAGGGAACGTGAAGAGGGCGCTCAAGGTTAGTTGTACACGAGACACAGACACTTCACGCAGCTCCACGGCGCGGCGGCACGACGCCACCTTCACGCCTGCCCCGCCACCGCCCAGCGCGCGCAGACTGTGCGAGCTGTGCGTGTCAGGGAACGTGAAGAGGGCGCTCAAGGTTAGTTGTACACGAGACACAGACACTTCACGCAGCTCCACGGCGCGGCGGCACGACGCCACCTTCACGCCTGCCCCGCCACCGCCCAGCGCGCGCAGACTGTGCGAGCTGTGCGTGTCAGGGAACGTGAAGAGGGCGCTCAAGGTTAGTTGTACACGAGACACAGACACTTCACGCAGCTCCACGGCGCGGCGGCACGACGCCACCTTCACGCCTGCCCCGCCACCGCCCAGCGCGCGCAGACTGTGCGAGCTGTGCGTGTCAGGGAACGTGAAGAGGGCGCTCAAGGTTAGTTGTACACGAGACACAGACACTTCACGCAGCTCCACGGCGCCGCGGCACGACGCCACCTTCACGCCAGCGCTCAAGGTAAGAATCAGTGCTATTTCTAAAAGCCAGATTAAAAGACCTTATGAGCGTTCATATCTACTATATTTGTCTACTTATGAGTTCAATACTAGATTGAAAAACTGCCCATTTGCATCAAAATTTACTGTTTCTGCAATGTTTAAACGATTTTACAAAAAACCTTCTAAAATCCAAAGTTAATCTAGTATTTCTAATGCGCAAACCGTTTCACGAACTGTTTGCTGCTTGTGCTAATGACGTCATCTCTTGCTTCACTGTCCCATTTGCGTGCAAAATCTTGCACTAAAAGGTTTATAAATCAAAATTTATACTAGAATAAAAATGGGCCAGCCTTAAAAAACATAAAAATACTGTTAAATATTTCAAAATGTGGTGGAGGAATAGGATACTTAATAAAATGGGTGACGGGTCATATATTTCAGATTTTTTGCAGACCCCTACATACTACGTGCAATTCTTATAGGTTCTAGAAAACATTATGTCACTCGATTAGCGCAATCATATTTGAGCTACCATATTGTGTGATTCCGCCATTTTCATAAAGTATTCGATACATAATATATATTGGTGCCGATTCTCTGGTTCTTAAATTTAATTTAGTGTATTTTTCGCTCTCTACATATTCTAGTTTTGAAAAAGAGAATCAGCGTCATTAGTTAAATGAAGCTAGATCCTATAAGAAGTGGCGTTGTCTATAGTTCCTCCGGATGAATGAGAATTTGCTTGTGAGGTAATAAGATTTTGGACAGACGTGATGGTGAAAGGACATGAAAAAGACGGTATTTACAAAAATCCACAACATCATACAACAGTCGAGCTAAAATCTCAATCGCTTTTGTCCGGCATTTGGTTAACCTCGTTTCCCTACGGCGCGCAATATCACGTCTTGTCGCGCCGAGCTGATTTGTCCAAGATGCTAAGAGTTAAGCCTTCGGGCACAAAACGGCTCCGATTTTGTTCGGTCGCCATCGCCCCACTCCTCGCCGTCTGTTTCGTGGCCCACAGGCTAACCGCCTGGCCACAAAGTTGCCGCTACCCGCAAAAGCGAAAAAATGGACAACGCCATAAGCGACTCATCTCACGACGCGCGAACTCTGTCAGGCGCGACTCGTAATATCACGCACCGCAGAAACCCAGCCTTAACCTCCTCATCCGGTGGAACTACAGCCGACTAGGGCGTACATATCTGGATGGTATGATTACCTGTGCTCATTAGGCGGAGCATACGGCCCGCCTGAAGACTGCGTTCGTGCGCGCACTACAACAGGAGCAAGAGATCGAGCGCCGCCTGGCCGCGCCAGCCGCGTCCCCCCCGCCCGCGCCCCCCGCACACCCGCCGCACCCGCCCCACGCGCCGCACCAGGCGCCGCCGCCGGCGCACGCGCACCAGCACCGACCGCTGCAGGTAACCTAGTAGCTTGATACTACATCATAGCACCCATGTTACTTTTAACATCCGCAAGCAGTGATTTAGTATCTTGTGTATGTGAGTTTAAATGTTTGTGAACGCACCCACGATACAGGAGTAATTCATAGTGTGGGGCAAGTCTTATAAAAAAAAAATTTGTCGCTTTTAGGAAGCTCGTAACTACGACCATGATCAAACCCCTTATAGCCTTATGCCGGCTGTACACGCTCGTCTCGTCATCTCACGTGCCTCTCGTTTTTTTTTGTGTTGTGGGAAATCATCCAATGACATCTCCTGCTCTAGGGTGGAGCGGGAGGGCTTGTCAGACTACTGACTAAAACCCACCCCTGTTCGTTCCCTGCCCTGAATGCCCAGGGGCGAAGTAACTCTGTTTCGAGTTTATCCTCAACCCCTGGGCAGGCATCGGCCATGACGGGTCCCGTCAGAAACGCTGACAACTCTTTGAGGCGAGCGTAGAACACTACGCGCTGTTGACTCTCGGACCTGGTGCTGATCGGGCGGCGAGCTACCCATTACTCGCCGTCCGCAGGCCCGGGTAACGTGCCTCTCGTTGAATCTCGTCGCGTCGAGGCTCGACACAAAAGCACACCATGTACTTACTCGTTATATCAATTGATTTCCATCACAATACTCAGAGACCCTTTGACTCGGGTGCAAAAGCCGACACGCTTCCGAGATCCACGAGACGCCGCAAGACGCGACGCGACGAGGGCACCATGTACACACTGGTACTCATTCTGTTTCATGGTGCCTCGCCGAGCGTGCACAGCCGGCATTAGCATCAGCAAAAAATGTTCAATTTTTTCAGCTGTTCGGACGCGACTGACAGAAAAGATAGATCGATAGAAAAACATGCAATTTTGACACTCCAATAAAAAACGATTGCCTAATCGCGTGATTTTTTCATCACAATCCAACATGAACGTTAGCCAAAACGCGATCACATTATTGCCGATTATAAAAGTAACATAGCTGCTAAGGTCTTGTGATATTAAATAAAAGTGCCTAAATCAAATATAAATCATATAATGATCCAATTTAATGTGAAAAGATGTAAGTTTGTATTTATTGCTGCTACATTGTATTGGTAAGAGAATATGATATTTTCTAATACTGTGACGTGCATGATTGTTGCCTGTATTTTTTTAGAAACTCAAAATAGTATTTTGTTTATTATGACAAATAAGCATTTACCAATACGAAGAGAGTTTCTCGAGATGCAGGAATCGCTCGGCGAGTTGTCGCAATCAAATTACGGTTTTCTGTTGTAAAACTAGGTACTCATGCGAATTTCGCCTTCACAAAAGTGCACACTGGTGTTAAAAGTTTGCACGGCGAACTTTTAACACCAGTGTGCACTTTTTTATCAAGAAACACTCATCGTGTCAACGAAGCTTGCTGTATGCAGATTGCAGTATAAAACAGTCTGTAATGTACGTTTGTGTGAACAGATGTCGGTGTCACGCAGTGCATCTCGCGGCGGATCCACCTCTTCTCCTGCACCCAGCAAGACGCCCGCGCCACCACCGGCGCCACGGTAAGTAAACTATCTAGTATTTGACTACTATCAAAAATGTACACGAACGAATACTTTATTTAAAGATCGCATTTGAAAAGAATACATTTTGTGTTGACATCTAATCATTGGGAAAATGGAGAAGTTACACGCTTTTGAAATTTATTCTGTCCTTATCACGCTGCGTTGGAGCGAAGTCGCTATGAATTTAGTGTAGTGTGACGACTTCGGAGGCACAAAACGCTCATAACTTCTATATTTACGAACGAAAAAAAAAACAGCTAAAACAAAGTTATGACCTTTGTTTCCAGTTTTTGAAAATAAAATAAAAAAACAGTATTTATTTCCCTATTTTTGCCATTTACAATCGTACGTCAATCATCTTTCTTCAGCCGAAACAAATCTGTTAGTTGGATAATTATTGGGTTTCAGCAACATGTTTCTGTGTTGCGTGAAACTAATGCTCTGTACCGTGGTGAATAAAAAACTATTGCCTTTGTTATCGTTCTACTTTTTGTGTTACTCACCACGCTGCGTCTACGTCACTACGTCTTCTGTAACTGAAACCTTATTTCCTTAATTTATAAATTGTCAGTATTTACTGACACATAGATTGAGATCGATGGGGTCCTTGGCCTTGTGAGTCCATAGATAAGCGATAATGTTGTCGAAGATGGAGCACGCTTGCCTTGATACTTCTAGACAAGCGTGCTCCATCGTCAACCAAGCATCTCCAACCTATACACTCTTGCTTAAAGACTCCCAGATTGTAGCTATCAGAAAACAGACTCTGGCAGGGAATTCCACTCCTTAACTATACGTACAATGAATGAATGTCTCAATAACTAAGTAAAATATTCTTATTTTGTTATCAATGCAGAACCTTGGCTTCATCTGAGTCATTGCGTAGTCACCACTCAGACCGCTCCAGGGAAACCAGTGAAGTGCCCGCCAAGAAAGGGAAAGGTAAACATTACGACATCACTTCTTTCATATAAAAATCACATTAGATAAAACTAGTAATTTTTTACCGAGAATCAGTACTTTTTGAACGTAAAAATTTCATAGTTAATTCCCCATGACAATGGACTTTTCAAAATTAGTATGGAAGGTCGGACATTTTTTTTCTTTGTTATTTACTATGAGTTACTTGATGAAAGTTGTTCATTTCTATGGGTAGAAGGAGTATTTAAAATAAGACCGCCCATTTTCGTCACACCCTGTATAGTTAGAAGAAAGAAAGAAAAATTATTTATTTTGTACAGATTACAAACGCACATTAATTTACAAAAGCCTAGTATCCAAGTAAAAATAAAACTTAACTAATTGCCTAGTGATCTCATTTATGGCCATACCAACCAAAGACAACCATAGACAATATATGACTTGGGTGTGGTGTAAACGTAGGTCTATGACGCCTCGGTCAATGACATTAGGATATCACGACACACAATATAATACCTAATACAAACGTAAAGACAAGAAATATTACATTAATGAAACTGTGCGTCGTATCCGTACAAAAATGGTCATTGCTCAGCGAAATACTGTGGCTTTGGGCGGACCGAAATTCAACAGCGGTGGTATTCTGCAAAGACCAAGAGTGACATGTTAATGCGTTGCTTTTGTTTTCACAGGATCATCATCAAGCAGCACTAGTCAAAACAGTAGCAGCAGTAAGCAACATCAGGTAAATAAACATCTCCTATTGTTTGTACGGTCATGCTGCCAACCAACAAACATTGTATTTTTACATCATTGGGCGGGTTTTCGCTTTTGGACGCCACGGTAAACAGCCAAAAATTCTCTATCGATCTGTCTAAACAGTATTTTTCTAGTATCGATAGATTCCGAGATAAATAAATAAAATCATCGTCAAGTTCTCTTCATTTCTGAAATTAAATGCTGCATTTTTGTGCGTAACTCAAAATATGACTGTCAGATAACGACAATAAGATCAACAGGGGCTGTGATTCTCCATACAAATGTATTCCCCTTTTTCTGCCTGAATAATACCTTTAGAGCAATCTTTTTTTTTTCATTAAGTCAAGGTCTGCTGTAGACATGTCCCCGTCATTTCCTTTTTTTCAGCAACTAATAAGTCAAGAAAATATGACCCTCCAAAAATGACAAAAATTGGCCCATTTTGACCGCCGTTATTAGAGGACAACCAGACAAATTAGATTATATTAAACATAACACATTTAATAAGAACCTAAATATACTCTTTCTTAAAATTTTTGTGCTAAAAATAATTGAATCGGCTCAGTTTTCGAGGAGAAAAAAGGGTAATACGAAATGTCGATCTCGTCAAAAATTTTGTGATAAATTTGGTCTGAGCTGCGCTCTGTCCATAGGGACACGCACTCTACGGGGGCAGGCTTAAGGCAGCAGGACAGCAATAGTTTCTTCAAATACCTATTTTTCAAATTCCTCGCAGGCCCTGTTCCCTAAAGCTTTTGGACGGCAGTTTTGTGATCTGTAACTGTTTTATAAACACTGGCAACCAACAATCATTGTAATTCAAACCTTATGTCTAATTGACATTCACTATGAATAGTCAGAAGCCAGAAAAATTGGCACCAGTCTTCCCAAGGGTATCGTGTCAGCCAGTTACTGGGTTATGGAGGTCAGATAGGCAGTCGCTTCTACATAGTTAGAAAGAGGCTAGGCAGATTGATTGTCACTTTTTCCTCTTGTATTTTGTATTTTTCCTATTTGTAACCGCACAGTTTGTAGGGTTCCGTACCCGTAGGGTCCAAACGGAACCCTATTGCTGTCACTCACGTGTCCGTCTGTCCGTCGTCAGTCACACAGGTTTTACAGCCAAACGGTTGGAGCTACAGTCTTCAAATTTTCACAGTATAAGCATCTTGTTGACCCAAAGCCATACAAATAGTCAAAAATACATTTGGTACGGAACCCTAAATTTGCGAAGTCCGACACGCACTTGGCTGGTTTTTTTATTACACTTGCAGACAGCTTTTATTTAACTTCTGTTTGTTAGTTTGGGTCACATCTTGCAAGCTGAATAGAACCGCTTTCTCTTATCCTATGGACTTGAATTTTTACATGGTTCAGTTCCAATAACAATTCATTTCATTTCAATCGACATTCAGGATTAGCATCTAGATAGAGGAACTCTTCAACGTTCACAGACACGAAATCTTGTGTATCAATTTAACAGTTGTTAACAAAAATATTTTGTACTGTTACGAGCTAGGTATGGGATAAATTATTTTACACCTATTAATTAACCAAATATCCTTTATTAATTCAACAACTATTTTACACAAACACTAATTCGCTAATAATCACTATTCTCTTCGTAATCGCTTGTATTCGCATCCGTAGTCAAAAACAGACTGACTCATCCCTTCCGGCCTATCTATACAGTCATAGAAGTTTCCGAAACATTGTCGAACTATCCTATAGTGGAATATTCTAGAAACATCTATGAACTTTTACACAGTGCCACAATGGAATGTTTTCGAACGTACTGGAAACTTCGACCACTTTCTCGAAAGTTCAAGTGTAATATGGTAGACATAACAGTACTCATCATCATCTTCCTGCCCTTATCTCATGTTACTTGGGGTCGGCGCAACACGTTTTATTCTTCCATTCGGTCCTGTCAGCTGTCACGCTATCACTAACTCCCTTTTTTTTCATATCACTCCTCACACAATCCATCCATCCTTTCTTTGGGCTCCCTCTTCATCCATCCACATTTATATTCATTACTCTTTTAGTTACATGTGTTTCATCCCTACTCTTCACATGACCATACCAAGATAAAGTAACAGACGTAACAATACTATTATCTTTTATTTTAATAAACATTGTTCTGTTTTGTGCAGCAACTGGCAGCGGCCGCGGCTGCACAGATGGCGTTCGAGCAGCACAGCGCCGCCGCCATGCAGGCGCTGCAGCATCAACTGTTACGAGGTAGTAGTTCCGTTTGAGTTTACTTACTACTCATGTGGCCAGCTTCTGGGCCTAAAGTATTTAAAAAGTTTGGAAACCATCGGTTCGAAAGAAGAAGAAGTTTACTTTACTATTCTTTATCCTTCGAAAGAGTCTCGTTCTGTGATTTAGCTACTTTTAAGCAACTACTTTCGAAGCACAGTTCGACTGGCAGACGTAGTAGAATATGAGGTTGATCAATTAAACATTTGCCCGAATGCGAGCAATTCTTGATTTTCAGTAAACTATTACTATGAGATGGTCAATCTTATATCACTTTAGTCACTTATATAGTCAATGTGATTGAGAATTGACGCAGCAAATCAAATAGCCGAATGTTTTACAATTTCATTTATCTGTCCTTCGTACTAGATATTACACCAATCTAACATCTGTCTTAATAAGTTGAAGGCTTGAGAAATTACGTCTACCAGTGAAATAGTGCTTCCACCACTTCATAGCAGCTTTGTGTTTCATCCCCCCCTTTGCCCGCAGGCCTGTCGGGCGCGGGAGGCACGTCGGGCATGTCGCCGGCGGCGGCGGCGGCGGCCATGATGCAGTTCTCTCCGCTCATCTACACCTACCAGCTGGCCATGGCACAGGCCTCCGCGCTAGGTAAGCGCTGTACGTATTACACACACCCACTTGTAATTATCATATTTGTTTAACAGATGTGCTCAGGGCCATAGCCGAGCGGCGCTAAATCTCTGGGTAATTGCTACGTCCCCTTAAAGGGATGCGGCAAACGTTTGACATTTCAGGTTTAGTCGATAGGTCCCCTGGGGGCATTTCTTGGTCGTTCATACGGGACATAGCGTTGGGTCCATATTAGTGATGGCCAGTGACAAGCGTGTATTCGTAGCGTGGCTATGTGTGTAGACGCGCGAATTTTGTTCAGTAGAAGAGCCACGGCACTGTTCCCTATGTACCGCTATGTTCCCTCCGACGTGGCGATCGGGGACTGATCGCCACGGTGTGAGCTCCGGTTGTCTGGAGGACCAACAACGTAGCTACCAACCTTAGGCGCTAAGCGCAAAATTGTTGAAGTAACATAATTTTATGCTGTTGGAAACATGTTTTACACACAAACTGTATTATTACTGGCGAAGTATTCATTGAGTAGTCCCAAAACCTTAAAAATATTTCATGCCAATACATACCTTTAAGACCTAAAGAAATATAATGGTGCCAATACTCTTGTTCAATAACTAAAATTAGAGAATCGCTATCTTTTACTAAAAGGCAGTGCGAGAAAAGGACGGCTATAGCTATGAACTAAGTTAGAGAAATCAAACTAGTTTACGTCTTGCGCTTTACCGTGTTTTTCCGTGTACCTTTAACTTGTATGGAAATATTAGTTCGACTAAATTTGACAACTCTAATTTACGTCCTTCTCTTGTTTTGTTAGAGTGAAAAAGATAGCAATAGTCTAAATAAAGTGTAGTTTATGCACAACAAAATCGGCACCAATATCCTTCCTCATCATACCCTGTATTGTGACCCTATGCTTTAGTTATTTTTCGGAGCATCAATTCTGCTCATGTTATGTTTGCTGGCAGCCGGTAAGGGTGGCTCCAACTCGGGCGGCGGCGCGGCCATGGCGGCCGAGATGCAGCGCGTGGCGGAGGCGCAGAGACAGTACCTGCTGGACATGATCCCCGGACAGCATCCGAGGAACCCTTGGACGAAAAACTAAGGTCATTATTTGCTTACGGTTTAACTTAGAGATGATGCTTTAAGGGCTTACCTCCCCGTAAGTGGTGCCGTCATTGAATAAAAATTCGTATCTTAGCATAGAAAATAAAGATTAAAGAATCCTATGTTGCGTTTGTTACAAATAGGATAAGGTAGTACCCACAATCCGATGCCACTACACAATATAGCTTCAAAAATAGGGTAGGGGAAGGCCAAAGAAACGATGCTTGGACTGTGTGAAAGAGGATATAGGTAAAAAGGGGGTGACTACAGAGATGACGACTAATAGAGGAGTATGGAAGAAAAAGACATGTTGCGCCGACCCCAAATAAATTGGGATAAGGGCAGGAGAATGATGATGAATATAGCTTTAAAAATAATTTGATAATTTTCTCTTTTAGGTTATGAGGAGCACAACATGAATTTCAAGTGACAGTAGACGATTGAAGGAAGCAGTGATTATCGTAACAATAACGCAACGTAAAACGTATCTTAATACAAATACGTTAGATCATATTTTGGCGACGGAGTGATTAGTAATAATTATTTGACATCTGCCAGAGCACTGAAGAGCTCTAGAAGCTAGAAATGAAAAAAATATTTCTAAATTTTATATTATTTTTAAACATTTATTGTGTTCTCTTTTTTGACCGCCATGTACTGATTACTTCTTGGATGGACTTTCATTTCGAAAGTAACATTTGATTTATCAAATTGGGATGAGTTTTTTAAGCTAAGAGGGATATATGAACTTACATGTTAACATGGGTGGTTCAAATAAGATCCCTCTATTGAAGTAAAAATGTTGATTACTTCATGTTTATAAATATAAAAGCACAGGAGATGAATTTGATTATAACATTAAATATTTTGGCGGAGTTATGGAAAATATGTCCGTGGCGGTCAAAATGCTTAATCAACTCAAAAAACATCGGTATAAGGAAAGCAAATGCTACATTTCAAACATTCTTTTGAGACACACACTGCAAAGAATGCATTTTAAGAAAAAAAAAAAATGAATAAATAGTTTTAAATAATGTCTAAGGATAATTTTTCAACCTCTTACAAAAGCGATGCACAAGTTTTTAAATACGTAAATGGCTTAGAATAAGTTGTATCAACGACTTCAGTTTTTTGTGCTAATAATACACGAGATCTCAATAGGAAACATTGCTGGGCAAAACTTTAGGAATGTAATAATTATAATATTTACCTAATATTCAAGACGTATACAACTGCAATTAATTTAAGAGCTGGTATAGGCACAATAGACCAGAGTTGGCAATTCCCGTATTTTTGTGATATACTGGGTGAAAAAAAGGGTGTAACGGCAACATGTGGTCATATTTTAAGAACTGCTTTGAGTTTTTGGCGGGATTTCTTCGAGTGAAGTTCAGTGGCTGTTTTTATTATTCCCAAATTGATTCCTGGTGGATTATTGTGATGTAAAATTGGTGTAGTTTTTGTGTCTTAAGGTGGAAGCTCCAGAAAATAGGGTAGCCCGCGAAATTAAAATTTTCTTACGTTTTTTGCAATTTGCAGGTCAGTGTTAGGTTGTATCTTGGTCAAAATTTGATTCGCGGCCGTAGCAAGTATGTATTTATAGTATTATAATCATTAGAATGATCAATACAACTTTTTTAGTTAGAATTGATGTCAGTATTTCATGAAATCATGACATTTGGTATCAATTCTAACTGAGAGAGATGTTTTAATGATTATAATTCTATAAATACATACTTGCTACGGCTGCGAATCAAATTTTGACCAAGATACAACCTGACACTGACCTGCAAATTGCAAAAAACGTAAGAAAATTTGAATTTCGCGGACTACCCTGGAGCATTCACCTTAAGTGTCTACGGAACCGGACAATAAGTGGAATCATTGAAACAGATGCGATCTCGATAAAATGAAACTGAGAATTTTATTGTAGTATTGACTACCACAGTGAAACTTGCCGAGATGGCTGACTCGATACATTTGCTGCCAAATACTGCAAAAACATTAGAATGTGTTACATCTGCATTCTAATGAGGAAAAAAGTGATACGTGTTCAAATTAAGACTTGGCTTAAAGGTCTTGTAACCAAGCCAGTGGCATAGCCACAGCCCTTAAAAAAAAAAAAAATAATAAGAACTGCTTCTGCCCATTGCAATGAACAACTTTCTCTGAAGAAGTCATAGTAAATTTCCAATAAAAAACATAGACTTTTCATACAAAGTTATCAGCTGATTAAATTTCGTATGGAAGGTCCAATTTTTGTTTCGCAATTGGCTATAACTTAAAGAAAGTTGTTCATATCTATGAGCAGAAATAGTATTTGAAATAAAACCATCAATTTCCGTTACACTCTGTTTATGTAATGTTTTTGTTTGTTTTTGTGGTCTTTTAACATTCTCATCCCATAAACCATCAATATACTTCAGAAGAGCAATTCTCGAACTTTGAAAACGTTCATATTATAGTAATCATAATTTCATCTCAGCGACACTTAATATCAAAATATTCGGTTTGTCTTAGTCTTAGTCATGATCAAACTTCTTTCTAGAAAACATTTTCGCTGGAAACTGCCAACTGAATAGAACTGCATGAACAATCTTGGATTTAGTTTTAGCATGAATTTTTGAAAAATGTGTTTTGTTATTTGAATGTACATAAGTCGCTAAAATATTTTACTATCCCACAGTATACATTTTAATTTATTTTCTAAGTTTTTTGTTTTTATATATTAGAATTTTATTTAGTATAAAATATATTTATATTATGTCTACAATTTTGTCCAGCAATGTCCAAGATGCTAGCACTCAGTGGGTTAAACGGTAAGTGTGTGAAATGTTTAGATTATAAGTGATTCAATCATTTTGTATGATGTGTTTTTAACTAGGCTACGAATAAATGGATATTGCTAAGGAAAAATGAGTTTTTATTTCAATAATATCCCTTTAAAACCGACTTCAAAAAAAGGAGGTTCTCAATTCGACTGTATTTTTTTTAATGTGTGTTACCTCAGAACTTTACCTATTATGATAATTCTTTTTTTAATTGAAATATGGTGCTTCTCAAGTGGTCCTATTTAAATTTGCTGAAGATCTGATGAAGAACTTCGGAGATACAGAATGGAACTCTTCAATAAAGGATAACAAACATTCCAGAATTGCTGCAACCGCTTGTCTGTTTATTATTTACACAACTTCTTATATCACGCTGATATTCTCTGAAGGGGTGCACAGATTTGTGCAGTTCACCCTGATACACCCTAAAGTAGCTAGTAATAGCTTCAGAACTGGAGAGACCGCCGAAATCGCAGAACATGTATTCAGTTTTGGTTCTGCTGATTATCAAGCCAACCTTCTTCAGCTTCTGTTGCCATTTCTCCAATCTGCTCTGGATCTCAGGTCCATCTTCACCGACCAGAACAATGTCGTCGGCAAACAGCATGCACCAGGGTGCCTCCTCCTGTATTTTCGACGTAAGAGCGTCCATAATCAACAGGAAGAGGTAAGGACTTAAAGCCGACCCTTGATGTAAGCCAACAGCCACACTGAACTCATTGGTGTTGCCAGCAGCCGACCGGACGTAGGTACTGGATTGTCTGTACATAGCACGAATTAACTCAACATACTTCCCAGGCAAACCTTTCTCTTTCAAGCCCCCGCCCCCGACCCCTACATCACATCCCGAGGTACCGTATCTTACGCTTTCTCAAGATCAATGAACACCATGTGCAAGTTCTTGTGCACACATAATCTGTACTTCTCGTACAATTGACGGAGAGCAAAAGTGGCGTCCATTGTATCTCGACCTGGCATAAACCCAAACTGGTTCGGGGTAATCTCACTCTCCTCTCGCAGTCTTTTCTCTATCACTTTCTGCCATACTTTCATACTATGTGACATGAGCTTTATCCCTCGATAGTTGTTGCAGTCCTGTACATCCTCTTTATTCTTGAAGATGGGCACTAGCTAACTATTCTTGTGGGATCACTTCTTCATACAACTACTTATTGAAGAATAAAGTCAGCCACATACATCCATCCTCTTTTAAACATTTCTATACTTCTACTGGTATGTCATCAGGGCCCATGGCTTTTCCATTTTTCATACATTGAACTGCCTTTCTTACTTCATCCATGCAAATTTTTTTCACCGAACCCATATTTACTTATACCTCTTTGAGCACACCATTCCAATCATTCTCTTCGTTCATCAACTTTTCAAAATAAACCTTCCATCGCTCTTTTATTTCGTCATCTTTCGACAAGACTTTACCGATTTCATCTTTCATACATTATATATGGATTATATCCCTCGTTCTCCTTTCTCTTACTTTTGGGGTACAGTACAACTAAATAGTGAAAAATACATAAACTTTTTTACGAAAAACTACAACCGACTTCTAGAAAACACTACAAAATGCAAAATAATTTTCATTTCGGAAGACGCTAGTCGGTGTCAAATAACGAAAAAACTAAACTAGAAACAGTTATTTTGCATTTTATATGCAAGTCTTGTATTTTCTTTGTAAAAAAGTTTTTTAGTGAACATTTTTGGCGCCCCACTTCGAATAGGTTAGATTTTCTTTCGACCCTTTACATAATTATAGTATTACAGCGACTCACGACTGCTGACCGTCAGGTCCTGGGTTCGATTGCCGGGTCCCAAAATTTGCTATTGGGTTTTTCCATTAGGAATTACTCTGTAGCAGCCCGTTGTTTGGAAGTTGGTTGTGTGACACCTCCGTGCCACGTAAAGCTGCTTGTTGGTCCTGCGGCTGGTCTGGCGGTCATGACGGATTGCCGTCCCATCGGATTACGAGAGTAAAGGAACAGAGAGAGCACCTGTATTTGTGCACTATAATATCTCCTGCGTTCTTAGCTAAATCTCCGTTGAAATTAACCACCGTGATCGAAATTCCGGTCGGATATATTATTTTTTATAGTAAGTATTACAAATTGGGAAAGTAACTATCCATCTATATGTTACCTTTTCCTGTCTGAACGGATTTGGACGAAACTTAGCAGACGTACCATGTCCTGGATTGGACTTAGGGTACGTTTGATCCTCCGTATTCCTATATACTTATAAATCCTTGGGATTATTTCAGTTTCATGCATGCGAAGGTGCTGGCAGAGGCTTGTATACTATAATATTATAAACTGGGACAGGAGTACAGGACATGATCTACCCGTGGAAAAAATAAAATAACATGTTCTGGATTAAAATATTGATTTATTTTTGATTATGTGTCGGTATCAAATGCGTATTTGTGTTTTTTAATCTTACAGAGTATTGTTTATTCTTATTGTCTATTGGCAGTGTGTACCTTATTCTTTCAGCATGATAGAGGAAGATACTGCCTCCTGGAACCAAAGGAAATACATTTCATAAAAATGGAGTATTAGAATTTTCGTCACCCTGTAGGACAAATATAATATTTCGTTATATTTGTAAATAATAGTTCGTTATTTTATTAAAAGATCTGGGAAGACATTAGCACTAGGTACCAAATATCAATGATTGGGACAGTGAGTGGTCTTTATAAAAAAATTAGCGACCCGGCGACGGCTTAGTGGTGGAGCGATTGGTTGCTGCCGCTACCTGTCGAAGGTTCGGTTCCGGCACGGAACTAATATTTGTATAGTCTACAGATTCTGAGTCTGGATGTCTTGTATAAGTGAGTTCACATGTTTGTGAATGCACCCACGATACAGGAGTAATTCGTAGTGTGGGGCAACATTTAAAAAAAAAACAGCCAAGTGCGTGTCGGGTCACGCGCAGTGTAGGGTTTCGTAGTCACCCGTTATATCATGCGGACTTAGAAGGGGGCTTTATGTTTATTACTATGAACATATTACCTAGTTGAGTTCACGGTTTAACGGCTAATAACGTTTAAAAACGGGCCGACATAGAACGATGATATCTGAAGGAGTTATAAAATCCAACTTCATTGGACTGAAACTTTCGATGTTTGGCACACCCAAGCGCTTTTGTTTGGGGCAGTGACGACCACACCGTTTGGGATTAAACTTGTGACGTTATATGTGTATTTTGTGTAACTGCTTCAGCTTTGATGCTCTTAGATTCATGCAATCTTTATTTCAAATTGCGCAAGGTTGATATTTCTCTAACAGTATGACTTACTTTGTGCTCACTCAAATAGTCGAGCTCTGTCTCGGCGGCCAGTACTTGGACCGCGTCTATGATGACGTCAGCTGCTTTCTTCACGTTCTTAGCGAACATTGCTAGTACTTCTGTTACTGATACCTGGAAGATGTAGAATAGTTGGTACGTAGTTCTTTATATATAAAACTAAAACACGCTTTTGAGTGACGTCATTTACTTTTTCGTATTCTTCTAAGCAATTTAAACCCTCTCATTTGATACCTATATCATGGGCATGCAAAAAACTATAAACTCAGCCACATTGGATTTAGAATGACGTAAGTGACTTCACTCTAAATCCACTGTCCTGTCATCCAAACTAAACAACGTTAACACGTACACGTACTGAACGTATTTTCTTTCTTTTATTTTTTTTAAACGTATGCAAAATTTTAGCTCAATCGGAAACCGGGAAGTGGGTCAAATTTAACTTCTAATATCTTTTTTATAGTTACAGGTGAAGCTGATAAAAATTCAGTTTCCACATATAAACCCTTATTTATAAAACACACTAACCACATACTTAGTTTAAATATTAGTTAGCAGATTCCAAATTCAAATACTCCAAAGAAAATTTTGACGAAATTTTGGACGATTTCACTGATTTACGTGATTTTACAGTTAAAATAATGCATTTCTATAAGTTTTAATGCACAACATGAAAGATCATTTCAATTATGATCTAATGAGACTTTGACCTCTGAGTTTGTTTCGGTGTTTCTTCTCAGGGTAGTCAGCTAGGAAACACCGGCCTCATCTAGCTTAAACTGACAAAAAACATTGACGTGTGTTCCTTGTAACCTATTTACTGAATAAACATCATTTATCAATGAATGAGCTAGATTCGAAGCTTGCGTTGCAGTCGAGATTTGGGATGTTTTAAAATATTCTATATTGCCAAATTTTCGTATTTTTTACATTTTTTCTCAAGAAATGGATTGATGGTGAACTGAAGTTTATTTTTTGCTGCTTTTATTTTATGAACGAGAGTTCTAAATAGCCAAAATTAAAAGAAATTCTTTGCCCATTTTCTCTAAAATTTGACTAACTTAAATAACTCAAAATTTTTCTAAAAAAGTATCTCTTGTCTTATTCATTATATAGACGACTTTTGCAACAATACATTCTATTTTTTTCATATCGTTTAGACGTCAATACGATTCGTAATTATGTGATATTCTAAACCCCTTACTGAAAAAATTCACAAAACCGTCGTCGGTATTTAAAAAACTAGCTCATACATTAATGATCATAATTGAAATGATCTTTCATGTTGCATTAAAAATTTTAGAAATACATTGTTTTAGCTGTAAAATCACGTCTGTAAAGTCACGTAAATCAGTGAAATCGGCAAAATTTCGTGTACGGCCTCTTAAGAACATGCTAATCAATGTTAAAACTATAATCACACGGTTATTTTTTTATAAATAAGGCTCATAATCGCAAGATTAGTTTACTGTTTATGAGAAAAGAGGTTGAAGATACTCACAGAGGATTCGTTCTCCCTCCAGCAGTCGTAGTCTGTGACCAGGGCGACGGCTGCGTAACTCAAGCCTGCTTCCTTTGCCAGCACTACCTGTTGTGAGGAAACCACGGCGTTTTAACTGTGTTATAAAATAGTAGCCAAATAATCATTGTACATCTCTATCTTCTCGCTTAGCGTAAAAATAAAAACCATAAAAAAGATTATAGTGAGTTAACCACCTGTCAAGCCCCATGGCAAAATCCGGGTTGTCAAATTAAACCCCGAGGACAACCCGGGTTGACAGCCGATTATTTTTTTTTTTTTATTCTCTTGTAATTTTTTTTTTTTTTGGTCCGACTCACCGGTGAGTTGGCGGGGCTTCACAGGTTAAAAGATAGACATATGTTGTCGCGGACTTTTTTTTAGAACTTTAAAAGGAGAACAATTCCGTCATACATAATTTTTACGTAACTTTATCAACTGAAGCTCTCAAAAGGATTTTTTTCCCGTTTTTGCCACATTTTTCATTGATGCTTCGCTCCTGTTGGTCGCAGCGTGATGTTATATAGCCTATAGCCTTCCTCGATAAATGGACTATTCGACACAAAAATATTTTTTCAATAAGATCCAGTAGTTCCTGAGATTAGCGCGTTCAACCAAACAAACAAACTCTTCAGCTTTATGGCAGCGGCTAAGCGAGATTGACTGGGCGTTTAGAATTGGTGAAATCGGCATAAATGGACTTAGTGAGGCACAGCACTAAGCAATCTGCCTAATTTTTCCCCAACTATCGGTTGTTGGCTTCCAGTAAAACTGGATGCAGCTGGATACCAGTATGTTACATGGAGTGACTGCCTATCTGATCTCTACAACCCAGTAACTAGATAAAACGATACCCATTGGCAAGACTGGTGTCAGGTTTTCTGGCTTCTGACTATCGGTAACGAGTGTCAAAGTTCTACAAATGGCAGCCGGGACCGACGGCTTAACGTGCTTTCCGAGGCAGGGAGGAATTTCGGTATGTTAAGATGGTCACCCATCCACAGACCGACCTCGGCAAGTGTTGCTTAACCTTGGGGATCGACACGTGCAACTGTCATTACTTAGCCACGAGCTCCTGACTCGAGTGAGATACAGCACTTATCGATATATTTAAAAACTCACTAAAATAGGGATATTTAATAGGTACGAAAATAGTAATTCTATTTAGTCTTTAAGTTAGATAGATTATCAAAAAAAATTGGACACGTATTTTTTGCTTTACTATACCAATAAAAAATGACAAAGATAAAACGCATCAAAGTTCAGGAACAGGGGCTTGTTACGTCACTATGTGGAAAAAGTGTAACACGGCGTGAGGTCACGCTAAATTTCAACGCACTAAGTTTCCACTGATTCCATAGGCATTAATAATAATTATGAAAGCGCAGATTTACCTCTGGAACTGTAGTCATATTTACAAGGTGACCTCCCCACTGCCGGTGCATCAAACTCTCAGCCCTGCTCGAAAATCTGGAAATGTTAGATACAGTAATGCTTAAAATCAAGCGTTAAGTTCCATTTTTGTGCACGTCAATTCGAAGTAAGACTTTAGTAACCCTTTCAGTTTTGCAAAACGAAATGTAGCGCAAATAATTCTGCAGTTTCGTGTTGGATATAAGCATCTTCCAAGCTGCACCACACCTGGCATCCCGCATTCTGGCTCTTCCAGATATCTTTTTATAGTGTATACGGTTCACTAGGGACGCCACGCCGAGTCAGGGGTGCGCGCGGATTGCATCCCGGGCACCCGACTCATGGTAGCGGTACGAGCTGATGGGGTATTAGTCGGTGGGAGTCCGACATAACTCTCCATTCTCGTTAGACGGGGGTATTCATGACGATTTCCCCCACAAAAAAGGGGGCGTCTAAGAAATTGCGTCAAAATAAAAATAATCCTACTATAGTTACTACCCACAATATTATAAATGCGAGAGTTTGGATGGATGGATGTTACTCAATCATGCTAGAACGGCTGAACGGATCAGATGAAACATGGCACAGAGATAGATTATGGTCAGGGGCCCAATTCTGTAAAATAATTAACTTGTGTCGGTAGTGTGTCAGTGGTGTCTCAATAGAATAGTCATTGACATTTGGTATTCTACAAATTATTTATGGTCATTGACTAGCCACTGTAGTGCTTTTGAAACGCCATAATAAGACCATTGTAATAATTGGTAGTCTGGTCTACTATAATATGTCAATAGCATTTTGACATTTTTGCTGAATACCAAATTTGCAACAGTGGCAAAATAATGTCTGTTGTGTGTCGATAGAGTGTCGATGGCGTGTTGCTTGATAAATGATAAATGATAAATGATGTTTATTCAGTAAATAGGTTACAAGGAACACTTTTACACGTCAATGTTTTTTTGTCAGTTTAAGCTAGATGAGGCCGGTGTTTCCTAGCTGACTACCCTGAGAAGAAACACCGAAACAAACTCAGAGGTCGAAGTCTCTTTTAGTGTTCAAATCCATACAATGTGGACTGGTTAGATCCTATGAGAACCATGTACGTTTATGTCTGGGATGAGCTTTATGAAGAAAGCAACACACGAATTCGAGTGGACCTGTCCAGACAGTGCAAGCATTTGTCAGTCATCGCGAAGCTCAACTCAGAACTCTGAGGTGCTCAACGAACCGACGAACAATACCAAAGTAAGGACATTTGAGTAGGCCGCAAAAAATACTCAAACTGCCAGACAATCATAAAATCTACATGAATATAACGACATACATAGTTCTCGCATTCACATTATTCTATATGAGGACCATGCAGCTTAGTGTCTGTAGTGGTCTTTTGAAGAAAGAACCAAACATATTTGAGTGGACCTGTCCAGTCAGTGCAAGCATTTGTCAATAGTCGAATAGCTCAACTTAAAAACCACTAAGGAGCTCAATGACATGACGAACAATACCAAAGAAAAGACATTTGGGTAGGCCGCAAAAGTACTCAAACTGTCAGACAACGTTGAAAATTACTGTAAAAAGGAGGAGAAAATAATAATAATAACCCACATAGTCCTCACATTTACAATAATTAAGTAATCAAAAAAAAATAAAAATATAATACTTTACAAAGTAAATATTTGTGTCAAACAAAATAGTAATCATAATATGTCAATCAAAAAATAAAAATAAATATAATACTTAACAAAGTATTCAAGTCAAAAAAAATAATAATTATAAAATGTCAATAAAAAAATAAAATAAAAAATATAATACAATACTATACAAGTATTCATGTCAAAAACGAATATTAAAAAAAAATATATATATATATATATAAAATTTTTCGTCAGTAAGTAGTACATATGAAAACAATGGCTCATGTATATCATTGAAGCAGCTCAATCCCACGCCTTTTTGTCCTCAAGAAAGTCATTAATTGTGTAAAAAGCTTTCTGGCATAGCTTACGTTTAATAAATGATTTAAATTTATTTATGCTTAGTTCTTGAATTTGGCTAGGAAGTTTATTATAGAAACGTATACATTGACATCTAAACGAACCACCTATTTTTTTCTTGAGCCTGGTTTTTGGTACAATAAATTTGTGTTTGTTCCTAGTATTTATGCTATGGATATCACTGTATCTTTTAAACAGATTAATATTTTTATGTGCATACATGAGATTCTCATAAATATATTGAGAGGGAACAGTCATAATATTAATCTCTTTAAATTTGTCTCTGAGGGAGTGTCTGGGACTTAATTTATAAATTGCACGAATAGCCCTTTTCTGTAAAACAAAAATTGTCTGAATATCGGCGGCATTTCCCCACAACAGAATGCCGTACGACATCACACTATGAAAATAACTAAAGTATACTAAACGAGCTGTCTCTAAATCTGTTAAACCACGAATTTTCCTTACGGCGTATGCTGCAGAGCTAAGTTTTTTGGACAGTATCTATATGGGGGCTCCACTGAAGCTGCGCATCCAAAGTTAAACCTAAGAACACTGTGGAATCCTCGGGTTTCAACTCTTCACCCTTTATTGACACACTAGTGTTCACTTGTATTACATTGGGTAATGTGAACTTTATGCATTTTGTTTTTTTCTCGTTAAGGAGAAGATTATTGACATTAAACCAGTTAACTACAGTTGAAAGAGCATTATTTACATTATCAACAACCACCTGCTGACGTTTGAGTTTAAATAAAAGTGAAGTGTCATCTGCAAACAGCACTATATCATGTTTATCCTTTATGAGGTAAGGCAAGTCGTTGATATAGATTAGAAACAAAAAAGGACCCAGAATTGAGCCTTGAGGAACCCCCATTCTGACTACAGACCCGGAAGACCTTTTGCCGTTCACATCAACTCTCTGAATCCTATTACTCAAGTATGAAGTAAGAAGATCCAGAGAGGCGCCCCGGACTCCGTAGTAGTGCAGCTTCCTGATCAATGTATCATGGAGAACGCAATCGAAAGCCTTAGACAAATCGCAAAAAATGCCCAACGCATCGCATTTATCTTCCCATGCATTATAAATGTGTCCCAAAAGTTCAACACCAGCATCAGTTGTTGAACGACCCTTTGTGAAACCAAACTGTTTGTTGTGTAATAATTTGTGTTTATTAAAATATCTTTGAATTTGATCTAAAATAATTTTCTCAAAAATTTTACTAAAATCTCACTTCGTCACTGTAGCATCACTGTAGTGTCCCTGTAGCATCACTGTAGCATCACTGTAGCATCACTGTAGTGTCACAGTAGCAATACTGTAGCATCACTGTAGCGTCACTGTGGCATCACTGTAGTGTCTTTGTTGCAAAACTGTAGCATCACTGTAGCGTCACTGTAGCGTCACTGTAGCATCACTGTAGCATCGCAGTAGCATCACTGTAGTATCACTGTAGCGTCACTGTAGCATCACTGTAGCATCACTGTAGCATCACTGTAGCGTCACTGTAGCATCACTGTAGCATCACTGTAGCGTCACTGTAGCGTCACTGTAGCGTCACTGTAGCATCACTGTAGCATCACTGTAGCATCACTGTAGTGTCACAGTAGCAATACTGTAGCATCACTGTAGCGTCACTGTAGCGTCACTGTAGCATCACTGTAGTGTCTCTGTAGCATCACTGTAGCATCACTGTAGTTTCACTGTAGCAAAACTGTAGCATCACTGTAGCGTCACTGTAGCGTCACTGTAGCAATACTTTGAGCTTAACTGGCAAAGGAGGGAAGTACTAATATCACCGCAGGCTTAGCTGCTGGTAGAAACTAGCGAAAAATATAAAATCGCCCACCTTGGCCCCTGTATAACAACAGCCGTACCAGTCTCATGGTGACTGTACCCCCTGGTCCGAGCGGCAGTGATCATAGCGTTCCTAGCTCTCTCGCAGAATACCGGCCGCATTGGCAGGTGGCACACGCCTTTCGGTCCGCCTTCCGTGCGGTCGTAGAATGTACATTTGCGACCCCAGGTTCTGAAAACGATGACAATTTTATTGAATGAGGGATTTTGTTATTGTTAGTTTTTCAGGGTTCCGTACCCGAAGGGTCCAAACAGTCACTCACGTGTCCGTCTGTCTGTCAGTCCGTCCGTCTGTTACAAAATTTTGTTACGAAGAATTTTATACTCGTAACTTCCCATTGACTTATAAACTTGAAATTTGGTAATAATGTTTATTATTACGTATACCTACTTTACTAATAAATAGGTAGCATATACCCTTTTTTTTTTAATATGCGAAATCCGACATGCACTTGGCCAGTTTGTTTTATACGATAGTAACATTCCTAAAGACTTTTTGAGGGAAAAAATCAGCTGTCCAGTACATTTTGTCGAGATAAGCAAACATGAATGTATGGGGTACCTACTTAACTGTTTTTTTTTTCGCCATTTCTGGTTTGGTCCCATAGTAAAAGTTGATCATAATGATCATATTGCCTGTATTATCATTTATTGTTGTGTTCTCGTCTCCACCTTGTATAAAAGTATTAAAAGGGTCCCATTTAGGCTCACCTATCAATAAAATCGTTTAATATAACAAGGTCACCAGGCTTGTATTCTTCCACCAGCGAGCCAGTGGCTGTGGTCGCCAAGATGTGAGTGCATCCGACCTGCTTCAGCGCCCAAATGTTGGCACGGTAGTTCACATCGCTAGAAAACAAAAGATTAAAAATTCAGGAATCCCGATTTATCAGACATTATGGTAAGACTCGGTTGGTTTGCATTTTAATAATAGTTACATTGCTTATCTCTATCATGACCATGGCATGGCATAATCAGATAAACCGTATGGTTTATTTAAACAAAACGTGGTAAACCTGTTGTTAGCAAAAATGTTAATCATTCAAGACCAATTATTTACGTTTTTGTAAACAAAAAGTTATGGTTATGATTTTTCTAAATGCCAGACTAACACAAAAGCAAGGAATAAAGGATGATACACGTTACATCGTGTCGCCACCGGGCCGTGCCCCGGCCGGGGCACGGCGTCGAAATGTCGGTGGCAATTGTTTCCCGGCCGGGGCACGGCCCAGTGGCGACACGGTGTAACATGAACGTGTGCACCGGGCCCGGACGTGCCCCGGCCGAGACACGGTCAAACATCTATAGTATACTTTTTGTATGAAGTGATCCATGCTTGGTCGTGCCCCGGCCGGGAAACAATTGCCACCGACATTTCGACGCCCGGTGGCGACACGGTGACAGCCCGGTGTAGCATGAATGAGTAGCCCGGCCGGCGCACGGTGGACGTGCCCCGGCCGGGGCACGTCCCGGTGGCGACACGGTGTAACGTGAATCATCCTTTAGGGCCGACGCTCATTTGACTCAAGAGTCATGTTATTTATTTGCGACTTTATTTCAAGATTTGCAATGTTGATATTTGTTTGGCAGTAAAACAGATGTAGGTACCTACTGTTTATTTTTCTTGTACGATCTTTTGCAGTTATCTAAAGCGCTGAACTAATGAAAGCGATCATCGCTAGAATACGCGATCGTCGCGTTCATTTATACGACAAACTGCCCCTTCTTTTTTGAGCGTGGGAAATCATCAAATAACTTCTCTCGCTCTGGGGGGAGCGGGAGGGCGTATCAGACTTTTACTAACTAAAACCCACTGTTCCTTCAGTTGCCCGTGCCAGAGCCGAGGGCTCTTTCAAACTTTTGTGGATTACCTTGGCTGAAACTGATGCTTCCTTCCATGCCTCGCGAGCAACACACAGGGTACTCCTTTGATCTGTCCTTCAATCAGCACGTCAGACGGCTTTCCGAAGGGCGTAGTAACTTCTTTCTCAACTTGGTTCTCGAATAGAGTGGGGTCGTCGAATCCTGATCCGCCGATGATGCCGATCTATACGGATTTAAAAATGTATGGAAGATATAATTCCTTACTCTTCACGAGAAAAAACGGGTAGGTAGATATACTTAGTAAAGTAGACTCACTAGGCTCAAATAGCTATATAATATAATATGTAATGTTTTCCTCATATTTTTATTGTAATTTATATGGTGTACATAATAAAGAGTATTCTATTCTATTTTATACAGCTCATAGATACATGAGCTCTGTACTGTATACAAGGTGGATACGAAAAAATAAGTTGTTCAGTAAATTTTGTCGAGATATGCAAACATACCTAAATTTACAGGGCTGGTGATTTTTTCTTTGTATGGTCCCACAGTAAAAGTTGTTATAATGTTGTATATGTAGAAACAAAAGTATGCAGGTACATTTGGGGTTTCCCAGGGTCACACTTGGCCCCAAAATTTATACTAGGCTACTGATTAGCAGATTCTGATACATATATTTATATATATCGGATTAGTAATTAGTGTTTAAACTAATCACAGGGTATTTTTTTATAAATAAAGTCCTGGGGCCTTACATGAAATTTAAAATCGTCATGAATTCGGTGTGAGAAAGAAAAAGTGCTATACAGCCTGTTTATCTCCATCTCTCCCTGACACCAAAATAATAATGATTTTAAGACTTAATGGTAAGGCCCCTGAATTCATAATGCATCCATAATTTCTATCCAGACATCAGGGTAGGGTCTATAAACAATAGCAGTGATATGATAAGACTGCACACATTATTTATCCCCTTACCGCATGGATTTTTTGTTTTTGCCGGAAAAAATATATGTGGTAGACCTTGACACGTGCTATAAAGTTAGTTCAGACAGTTTTCCAAAATCTGGTTACTTTTCGAAATATTATCAAAAACTTAAATTTCCCATATATGGCATACTATGCAGTAAAAGCAACAAAAACTAATTTGACATAAATGGCATAATATGCATTGCAGTTTAGGCGATTGAAACTAATTGCCATATTTGGCATAGCATGCTCTAAAGGTAGTTTCAAATGAATCCGCAGCACAAAATAAGGTTTTAGAAAATAAAACTCAGATGGAATTATATAATCAATTTAATGAAATCTGGTTGCAAGGAACTTCACATTTACACTTAGTACTTAGAAACCCTTAATTCGGTCTCATTTCACCTTACGTAAGATGAAACGATTTAAAGCAATTCCTATCTTTATTTAGACAAAGGTGTATGTAGAAGGATAAATAATTATGTTTCTTCGTCTCGTATAATTCCTAGTGGGTTCATAGTCTTCATCATCCGGATCATCACCCGCTAGTTCATCGTCCTCATCGTCGCTTTCAGTGGGTATACCAAGACCGTAAAAACGAATTGGGTCCATTTTTCTGAAAAAAATATCAAATAATGCTTTACTGCATAAATACCCACATGTGGCCCAATGCGAAAATTACCAGTAATGCATGCAATGCCAAATATGGAAAACTGATTTTCATGTTACTGCATATTATGACATATTTGTCATGCTAACGTTTGGGATGATTTTCGCTAAACTATTACTTTTTACTTACATGTTTTCAGTGTTTTGAGACCTTCTAGATGTCTTCTTGGCGCTACGATAAGAAGATCAACCGAAAACTCGACACACGATCAGAAAATTAATTTTAAAAACCTGTCACTCACTCCGACAAATTTTAACGGCCGCCGACTGGTTTTGACAGGTTATAGTTTCGTTACGGGGTACTCTAGATGGCAGCACTTATTTTTATATTAAAGCTTGGACGTTGCCTGATCTGTCTTAGTATGCGGTAAAGCGTAAATCATATTCGTTTTTTTTTTCTGAACGTTTAAAAATTAGTACCCATATCTGGGTAGCTATGCGGTAAGGGGTTAAGCAACAAGAAGAGCATGAAATCAAGCCCAAATTACTAAACTAAAGGAATAAAGAAGAAACAGATTTATGTAACAATAATTAATTTATTAGATTTGTACATTGAATATATCTACATAGGTAAACACTATACAGTTCACAACTTTAAACATAAATGCAATTTCTGATTTCTATTTAATACTATTTGTCATCTAAACCTTGTTGGAACTTAAGCTCTTTCGTGGTCTCATGCGCTTTCTGTAATGCTTGTGCAAGCTGGAAAAATTTCTTAGATTCATCTGCACTTTTCTCTACACCATCACCTCTTTTGTACATCATGCTGACGTTGGCACATGCGTACATGTTACCAAGTTCACACGCTCTCTTAGCAAACTTAAATGCTTGGGTTTTATCAGATTTGATCAGGTATTCAATATTGGCGTTATTGTCGGGCTTGTGGGGGTTGTAGTCTGCTACGTTCTTTGGTACTCCGGTCAAGTACATTCCGGAGAGGTAGTGACATGCCATCGGGTCGTTCTGGTCACAGCTTTTCTTGAGGTAGTTGTAGCCTGTAATATTAAGTTTTGGAGTAAAATTAACCATTTCAATATTAATACATTCTTGTACAACAAATTGTTGAGTCCTGTGAATTTCTCAATCAACAGAATAACAAACAGCTAGAAGATGGATATATATGAGAAGTTTTCTTTATCTATCCGTCTCTGTAAGGTGTAGGTACATGATAAAAAATATTAGATTCTATTGTAAAGAAACATTTGCTCAGCAGTAGAAACACAAGGGCTGATGAAATAGGTAATAAATAAAATGTGGCAACATATTATTCATAAACAACAGGTAGAACAAATTACAATTAAATGCATAGGAGTGTTATTACACCAATAAATCAAATGTTGATTGTTGTAATAGCTTTAGCTGAAGGATACCACTACACAAACAATTGATTGATAGGTGTATTAACACCCTAAGAGATAACAGGGTGTAACAATTGCATACAACATTTGGGTTGATTTGAACTTTTAGTCAATTCAATCATTTGTTTACTATTATGACAACTTATTACTAAAGAGTTGATATCATGAGTATCTTACCTTTAGGCACATCTCGCTTCAAATTTATGTTAGGGCCGGTAGCGGTGAGCAGCATACCTGCATGCAAACACGCCCCCGGTTCGCCGTATTCACACCCTTTCTCAAAGTACGGCAGCGCTTCCGCAGCATCACCCTTCTCCCGCCCACGACCTATTAGCGTGTAGTTCCCGATCTTCAGACATGACTTCCCAAATTTGTAATCCAAACAATTGCTTTTAAACACCCTTGATGCCTTTTCAAAATCTTTCTTGATCGCCTCCAAGTAATCACCCAAAAGATGACATACTTCCGGCTTTTGCTCCTTGTAGCAACCGAAACGATACTCGATACCGAGGTTTTCTATATATTCTTTCACGTCGTCTTCTTGTTTTAAGTCAAAAGCCATCGCGATTTCGTAATTTAGATACGGAAAATTAAGTGAGGTTAGATAACAATTCGGGAAATGTCAAAGTCAAACTGATTAGTTTATCAATTTATAAACAAACTCGTTGACATACTTTTAATTTAAAATATTGACTTTAATTATTTCAAAATTCACAGTCAGCTTTAATAATTATTTAATATTTATTGCACTAAGCAGATTAATGTTTACTTTAGCTAAATAGGTTTTAATAAAACTATAATGTGGTCATGTATTTACCTTTATTACAGGAGAGTCCCCCATTATTGAGAATTTAACAGAACAGGGTCACAATCAACACTTTTGTAATTATCGTAAAGAGTGTAGAATCACAAATGAAGCCGGCAATGTAATATATTGTAATGTTTAATTGGTCCAATTGGCGATGATGAAGATAAAATAAAAACTAGAAACATCCTATTCCTTATAAAATACGACCACAGATAAAAACATTTTATCAATGATTACAGCATTTACAGCAGGCACCGCTTTTGCTTAGGTTTTTTTTGCAAACAATGCTGCGAGACCTTGTATAGTTCATCGATATGAATAATTGACTGACAATCCATGATAACATAATTTAAATTTTCTAATATAAACTGCTGTTGGAGGAATAAAACGTAACGCACTGACAGCCCCGTAAGGTCTGTGACTGACAGCTGCTATCAAAAAACGAACAGCTGATTGGATAACCCTGTACTGCTGCAATGCAAATTATTGTAGTATTACAATTTTCTGTCAAATAAATATTGTTGCAAAATATTCAATTAGTTGTGAAAAAAGTATTACTTTTATTGAAATTGCCAGTCTACCATCCCCTAGAAAAACCAAAAAATAAACCTTGCATCAAAATGATGATGATATATTAATCTTAAAAACAGTGCAAAGAGTGTTAAATGTTAAATCTAGCTCTTGATGTGGAAACTCAATATTAATAAAATATTTTTTTTGATGCCCAATGAGCTTTACTCCTACCGGATTTTTTATGCCTCTTGTACATATTTTATTTATTAAGTTATTTATTAGTTTAGTATATGTATTGTAGTTATAGTCTATACAATTTAATAAATATCTTCTTTTATTAATAAAATATTGTTTTACTGATAAAATTAAATAAATATACCCTTCCAATTTGATATTTTGTTTGACAACCACCATCACCATTCATTCACTGATCAATTGAGCACATACTTCACAGAGTACTTTTTACAAACTTTTTATTATACATACTCCGTAGCAAAGAGAATATAATTTCAGAGGCGGAACTTAGAACATTCGGTTTTCGAGAATTGTTAACGGTTTTTATCCAACCACATGAAAAAAAAACATGAGTACCAACATAAAAATTCTAAATAGCACTAACAATGACAATCATGACCTTGAAAGGATAGAACTGTCATAGCTAGGGATGCGCAACGTATAGAAATCAAAAACTTATCGATATTTGGAATTCATCGATATCGATAAAATGCATTCTATGCAGCTATACGGGGTTACTAAATTCCCAATTTATTTTGAAAAAAAGGGTAAAAAATACTTGTACAGATGCGGTTTAGATGAAAAAAATAGAAATCAAATATCAATCAAAATCAAAAGTCATTTATTCAAACTAGGCTGAGAACCAGCACTTTTTGAACGTCCAAGTTCTACATAAAGACAGTCCCCCAAAAACGCCCGCCCGTCACCACTTCCTAGTGTTTTAGCTGTGAAGAAGAAGTGGCCAATAAACTCCCCAGCAACACATCTGTCTGTTAAGTTTGAAGAACTTGAATCTATATAATTATAGGCAACAATCTTAACATATGTAAAACAGAAAAATAAATAGATGTCTAAAATATAATCATAAAATTAAATAATCCGCCACTTGTTAGCTAGCACACTCAATTATGCCATTAAAAACGAACTCAAGCATAAACACTAAAGATTATAAATAAATCTTGGAAAAAAAAAGCTCAACTTTTACATTAAACGTGCGTAGAGGTAACTCGCGAAATTCATTTCTTCTTGCGTTTTTTTTGCAATTTGCAGGTTGTATCTTAAACAAAATATGATTTGCGACAGTAACAAATATTATTATGAGTTTATATACTTTTAATTATAAGAATTGAAATTATTTGTTATTGGTGCGGATTCTCTTGTTTAATAACTAAACTAAAATTAGAGAATTGCTATCTCTTACTAAAAAGCAGTGCGAGAAAAGGATGGTTATAGCTATGAACTAAGTTAGAGATGTCAAACTAGTTTACGCCTTGCGCTTCGCCGTGTTTTTAGACGGCATGTTTTTACGTGTACCCTTAATTTGTATGGAAATATTAGTTCAAACTAAATTTGACAGCACTAATTTACGTCCGTCTCTTTCTTGTTTTATTAGAGAGAAAAAGATAGCAATAGCCTAAATTAAGTTTAGTTTGTGCACAACAGAATCAACACCATTGTCGCGAATCATATTACTATTTTGATCAAGATACAACCTGACATAAAATTGCAAAAAAAAAATTGCGGGCTACTACTACGCATTCACTTTTATGATCCATAATAATATCTATTCTAAATAATATATAGTTGTGGAAATTATTTCTTATTGACTTGAATATGTGGGGTACATCATAGATAATATAAACTTTTTTTGTCATAACAGTTTGTAAAATAATTTTCACTCGTATTGTATAAAGAGGACAATGATTTCAATCATTTCAGGGCTCCCGTGTTTGTAGGGCCCCGATCACAAATTGTGGTTCTAATATTAAAACCGGTATCTTTAACAATACTTATGATTTCTTTAATTATAGATGCAAGTTTTGGGGAGGAAAGTGTTCCCTTGACAAATTAAAAAGCTGGTTGCTTAAACTTTGTTCTAACACCTTGCAACATAAATAACAATGCATGGTCGTTAAGTTGAGAGCTACATCCTGCTTCTAAGCCAAAGTCTTCATATCCCTTAACTTTATCGGTATTAATATCTAAGAAAAGACGTCGTTTTAAGGGTCTACTACCGGCTAAGTGGCGCCGGTACAAACGGCCGTTTCTGACACTTTTGCCTACTACTTTGGATACTAAACATTCCGAGACCTGTTTTAACAACATAAAAATACTTTATCCTCTTTGTAATCAACGTGACGTTGGATTCTTTAATATTTATTTTCTGTGCTATGCTACGACTTTTTATTTAATGAGGGCGCCACTTAGCCGTTAGTAGGGCCTTAAGGTGAAAGCTCCACCCTAGCCCGCGAAATTAAAATTTTCTTAAGTTTTTTGCAATTTGCAGGTCAGTGTCAGATTGTATCTTGGTCAAAATTTGATTCGCAGCCGTAGCAAGTACGTATTTCTACAATTATAATCATTAAAATCATCAATATAACTCTCTCAGTTAGTATTAATGCTAAATGTAGTATTTCATGAAATCATGACATTTGGTACTAATACTAACTGAAAGAGTTGTATTGATGATTTTAATGATTACAGTTCTATAAATACATACTTGCTACGGCTGCGAATCAAATTTTGACCAAGATACAACCTGACACTGACCTGCAAATTGCAAAAAACGTAAGAAAATTCGAATTTCGCGGGCTACCCTGGAGCATCCACCTTAAGGCAATTTCGTCAAATACTAAGCCGCAGTATCTGTCTTTGACATCTTTTTTGACAACATTTTTTTTTAAATGTTCAATCACCGCCTTGTTAACACCAGTGGTCACTGGATTTTTAAAAAAAAAATTGTACACTGTTTTTACGCTTGGTAATGGCATGAGACGCTGCAAGTATCTATAGGCTTTTGGTGGCCTCTCAAATATAATATAGTCAAGGCTGATATTTTATTTTTCGTTGTCCAACCAACGTCGACCGCCGAGCTTTCTTTTTTGTTTTTGTTGTCACAATTTCTTTCAGAACGCCTGACTCCAATTTTTCCAGGAGACTGGCGCTGCATCTAAGTGATGCACGATGCATTTAGTTTTTCTAATTGCTCCATTAAATGCTTTTTCCTTGGTGTTAAATCTGTAAAGATAATTAAATATAAGCAAAATATTCTATGAGACTTGTAAACATTTCCCTGCATATAAAACGCAGGGATATTTTCTATTTGAAATGAGCAATAGAGCACAAATTAACTCAAACAATTTTGAGAATATCTTTCAATCTGGCTGTATATTTGTTTTTAACATCATCATGTGAGAAAAGCTTTATGGATTATAATGAACAAGAATTTGTGTAGGTATTATACCAACTTAAAAATTAGATTTAGCTCTGTAGCATATCAGTTGCATAAAGTTGCATTCATTTATGTGAATTCCAATTTTTTGGAAGTGGAATGATGACTGGAAGATAATTATTAATACTAGTGACCGATTCCTATAATGTACGAACCGTTATTGGTAAAAATTAAGACTTGTATCCTTATATCACAGGTAAGCTTACGAATCTATTTATGCCGTTTGGCAAAAAAAAAGCTACCGCTGGTAAGCAAAACTATTCGTTTTTGTTTATAGGAACCGAACCTTAGTTGTAAGTATGGTAAAATCTTCACGTAGGAGGGCGTGGGCGTCTAACTATGTATAGTATAATCATAATGATAAAGTACTTACTTAGTTTTTCCTCAGATAGTTTTCTAAATGTTGCTTTATTTCTTTAAATTTCTCTCTCTCACTTTGGGTATACATTCCTTCTGAAAAGTAAATGCAAAGAGAAATTAGTAAAAGAATAGCTAATTTTTCCTGTGTCATGAATTACTACAACAGTGGCAGTATAAAAATTGAACCTGTGCCTTAGTGACAAATACTCTCATTCTCAATATTTCTCTGTTATAAACCCATACAATTTTTAGATTGATACTGACAATATGTTATTCAAAGAATTTGGTAATCATATTTAGAACTAGCTTTACCCGGCCCAGCTTCTCACGGGTAGCACTAAGTACTTATCTAAGGTATACCTACCCTACTTACCTACCTACATATCTACATATACCTACCTACTCTACAGGTGGATTTTCCCAAAAAATATTTTAAAAACCTTGTCCTGACTATTACGAATACAACAAAAAAGGAATTATAGGTGCAGCCACTTTGAAGTGATGCACGGATGAAACATTTTTGGCAATTGATTTTTATTTAAAAAGATACTAACCATTTTGAGACAGCTCCATGAGGATATGTCTCAATTGCTGGCTCGCAGATGGCACTGCTTCAGACAAAAGATCTGAAATTATATTATGTTATGATTTGAAACTAGTTTTAGATTAGATTGCTTGGTTCCGGCAACTCTCATCCAGTTTATTTCTTGATTATTAAGAATAAAATTTGATAATATTATTTAAAAAAACAGTCTTCACATGCGTTTAGTTCGAAAATAATCCTACGGATATGTACTACCCGGATAAAAAAAATCATTTGTCCTAACATAATTATGTCTTGCATGGTCTAAATGTGCCAAATATCAGTTCAGCCAAGGTGATTAACAAACATCCAAAATCACATACTGACCAACATACCTACAGACTTTCAAATTATTTATAATTTATTTATTATTTAATCGTTGCCCCACACTAGGAATTATTCCTGTGGTTGTGTATGTGAATTTACATGTTTGTGGTGCGCTCACAAACATGTAAATTTACATAGACAAGACAACCCAGACCCAGAACAACTATCTGCAGGTCATACAAATATTTGTTCCAAGCGGGGATCGAACCCGCGACACGCAGCGCAGCAGCCGAACGCTCAACCACTGCGCCAACCGTGCCGTCATAATATTAGTAGGATATAGTAACATAATTACCATTTTGAGACAGCTCCTTAAGGATATGTCTCGAATGTTGGCTTGTGGACGGCACTGCTTCAGGCAAATGATCTGAAAGATACATTATGATTTGAAATTAGTTTGTAACCACCAAATATTCAAGGTTCATTAATTGTTTCAGTCTCTTAATGTTTTATTAATTAAAATAAAAGATAAACATTTTAAATGACAGACTTCACCCGTGTGGAGAATGGAAATTATCCCACATTTCATTCCCAGTTTAATTTTCCCTCCTCAGATCATCTCAACAGTTCACCCTTTATTTGTGTTTTATAATAATTATGACTGTATAAATGTATAATTATTATTCTCTTTAAATGCAGAGTCCCTTGTGTTTTTGGAACGTGAATTGGAACTGAATGAATTGGTATTTCTAGAACAGTCAGCTAAGTAAGTGTTCTAACATAAAATAATGTGTTTGTTGTTTCTACAACAAACACAAGCCTGGAATCTGGATTTGTGTTTGGTTGATGGCAATCAGAGATATGTATTTATTCCACGTACCTGTTTGCACTTCCTGGATATTATCATTCTGTTCAGTAGCTGGTGGACAAGATTCTAGAACAAAAATAAAACAGTTGGTGTCTTGCTAAAAGGACTTTACTGAATTATATTATTATAATAGAGATAAATTATGGTGTTTATTAAAGTTACCTTTTGACTTTTGAATTGTGCGTCAGTGAGAAGTAAGGCCATCAAATTCAAAGTTGGTATTGCATGTCTTTTCAGACGATTGCCTTTTTTGTTGAAATCCTTTTTTCCAAAGTGGTTAGCACATAAATTTCACTGCTAATGCAGTTTTTCTATTGGTAGATGCACTTGTTTTAGCCACTCTCGACAGCTGAAAGATACAAAAGAAAAGGTTACGTACTGACTATTTTTGACTGTGAATTTATTTCATATTTACATAATGATCTCCTAAGTCGATAATATAATGATCACGTTCATAGACTCTCTGAACCATGTATTAAACCATCAATCTACTTAGACTAAATTAGATTACAATTCAAATTAGACAATTTTATTATTAGGATATCATCATCATTTCAGCCGAAAGACGTCCACTGCTGGACATAGGCCTACCCCAAGTGTTGCTACAATAACCGGTGCTGTGCGGTTTGTACTATAAGCCTATATAATCTGATCTTTACTCACCGGTTTGGATCCAGTGGAAACTTGGAAAAAAGCAACTTGTTTCCAGTACGCCAGGCCTCCTTGATACCGCAAACTTCACATCTGTGACCCTTGCTCATGATGGTTCACAAACTTAGAGTCACTGTCTTGTATCGTTTTTAAATAGTATTAGCAACAATATCTCGCAAGTCACTTAGAATAAAAGAATCAATATCTCGATTAAAACTATGTGAGGATGAAACAGAGAAGCAGATGCACGACTCAACGTATCTAAATACAATCACAGAAATTATTCTGATAAGCTATATTCCGAAATCATATAGAAAAAGGAAAAAACAAACAGAAAAATCACAAAACGAACATAACTATGCGCAAAGAGAAAGCAGCCATGTTTGTAACCCCAGATTTAATTACAAAACCTCAGAAAATTCGTAGTATAATGTTGGTCATGTTGACGTCAGCTGACGTTTTCTGAATGTTGGCTAAAAAAGTATCTAATTCCATACAAAACCATTTTGTTCGCAGTGTAACAGGACTGCTCCGTAGCAGCGAACAGCGAAAGGGTTAACATTTTTCAAAAGTCAAAAAGTAATACTTTTTCTTGTCAAAAATTATAATTCTAGTTAGTACGTTCGCTCTGGTTCGCTCCTTCACTCCCTAGAGCAATTATTATTATACTCTTTGCCCTAGAGGGTTATTCATCAAAGACAACAATAGATTCATTTCGTTAGTGCGACTAGTGGTGTGAAATAGGATAAAATACTGAATTTACAGTGAAAATGACGGAAAATGCTGATTTATTTACAACCCGCATGCGAAAAGCTACGAGGAAAATTCATAACATCAGTGATGCTCTAGTCAACGCGAAGTTCGCTCTTTGTAAGTTTGACGACCATTTCTATATGATTGATCGATTAACAAATTAAAGTAAAAATACAATGTAAAATACTTTTTCCAAATGTAGGTAGATCTACATCTAGCTCTTTGTTCTTTGTCATATTATTTTGTAAAGTCATGGTTTTTTATACGCAGTTGTTGCTTTTCTGCCGGTAAAAACAATGGTATTAGATAAATTTTATATGCATGGATATGGGCGGTGATAAGCTGCTATTCAAGGTAAAAAACTCTCCTTGTCAAAGAAAACAAGGTGTTTGGAATTGAAGTTCTATATTTTCACCACCACTTGGGAAGACTCCTTCCATGCATCTGTAATAGATAATAGAATATACTCTTTGTAAACATTACTGTAACACAGATCTGTAGCAATATTGCGAATTATTTCATCATCATAATTTCTTGGTCATCATGTTTCATAAATAGTTGTATTTCAGCATTAAGAGATGAAGAAGTATGGGGAGGTGGTCTGTTCATATTCTACCATATCTTTGGCTACTTAGAGGATGCTAAGGAAAGGCTAAAGATGGCAGACTTTGATAAATTGTTCTTCAATAAGGTTCTCTACAGGTGCGTAATAATTATTCTATGCCCTACTTTTTTTTCTTTTGTTATGTTACCATCGGTCACTATGATCAGATTTGTTGCCAGATTGAGAGTCATGCAGAGTCAGATTTTCGTCCAGATTGACTCATTGAATTCGGTAGCTCATTGCAGGCTATCCAGGTTGAGAATTTTGCATCTTTTTAGGTGATTCAGTGCATCTAGGATAGTGAACTGAACCGCTATTTCCTACCAATAAAAATCTATGGTTAGGGGTCATGGGTCACCTACGTGTGTCTACAGCTGTCAACATGTTAATATTATAAATACGAAAGTTTGGCTGGATGGATGGATGTTTGTTACTCAATCATGCAAGAACGGATGTTGGATGCATCAGATGAAATGATTGGCATAGAGATAGATTATACTCTGCGAGAACAGGATGCTTTTTATCCCAGGAGAATGTTCCCTTGGGATGATTTTCGATTTTTATGCAGATACTTTTTATTATTGGGATTTTATAACCATCTTTCATCATTGCAGTGGTCTTACTAAATCTGTAAGAGATAATCATTCCTATTACTAAATGCACATCTCCAGTGGTTTAAATCCTCCTGTTAAAGTTTGGAATGAAGCGTTGGAGATGGTTGACCGAATTGTCTGCCTTGGCCATATTCTTTCATTCAGCAAAGAACATCAACACACGGAGTTATTGAGAAGAATACAGCTTGGGTGGGCCACTTTTAGCAAATTGGACGACATTCTAAAATCAGCCAAAATTCCAGTGTCTGAAAACCTGCTTCTATAACCAATGTGTTCTGCCAACCATGACTTGCGGTGCTGAGATGTGGACGCTCACGCAGGAGCTGTGTACCGGCTGAGAGTTGTACAGAGAGGCGAGGCATACGTCTAATAGACTCAGTTCGAAACGTCGAGACTCGAACCGACGTACAAAGGTTTCCGACATCGGAAACGAGTTATGGACCTCAAATGGAGCTGGGCAGGACCCTGGCAAAGCGGGGTGATGATAGGTGGAGTAAGGCGGTGACCGAGTGGCGTCGAAGAACTCGAAGGAGAAATCGTCCGGTGGCGAAATGGGCGGACGATATTGTTGCCATCGCGGCTAGGCTCGTGTGCTAATCTCGTCCATGGATGAGACTAGCACACAAGCGTGGGGATTGGCACGAGAAATCAGAGGCCTATGCTCAGCAGTGGGCGAAGTCGGGCTGTGGATGATGCTGATGATGAAAAGCCAAAAGTGTTCCAAAAAGAGAAAAGTTGTCCAATCGCATGCCAGTATTTGATAATTCGACAAAAAAAAATTAATGAAATGTCTTTAACTTCCCACTCTGGGTGGAGCGGGAGGGCGTGTCAGACTTTTACTGCCTAAAACCCACCCCTGTCCCTTCCCTGCCTGAGTGCCCAGGGGTGCAGTAACTCTGTTTCGAATTTATCCACGACCCTTGGACAGATTGGTTACCATACTAGCTTACCATAAACTGACACCAGTGTTGGAGTAAAAAGAAAAGAAGAAAGGTCTGAGGAGTATTGTATAACCCAGTGTTGTGAGGTCAGACATTCCCATGTAGGTAATATAATGGTATTCAGCTGCATCTGGCTATACTCCAGTCTAGCTTCCAAGCTAACTCCAACATAGTTGGAAAGAGGCTAGGCAGCTTGATTGATTGGTTACAATACTAAAACCTCTAACCCTAAGACTTGATAGCATATCTCTTCCAGAAGTTTGTGTCTCAATAAGAATTTTCTCTGCGTTCCAAAATTCTTGCTTTTCTTTAATTTTAGTTGTCTATGAATTTGTTACCTGAGAAGTGTAAAAACTAATGACACCACCAACATTAATTATTGAAGATTGATGTAACTTTCTGATCTTGGCCTCCAACCATCTATCCACAAAGAAGATATTGATTGATTACCTTTATGGTGGCGCAGTGGTTACGGCCCCGGCTTACGAGTTTTACGTCATGGTCTCACGTAATGTAAATAATTTCATCACCACTGCTCTCAAAACGATGAAGAAATACATCGTGAGGAAACGGGCGTGTCCTAGAACCAAAAATTCGAAGACATTAAAATTTGACATACACCAACGCGCACTGGGCCCACGTGGTAAATGACGGCCCATTCCCTCTCCTAGGGGCCTGAATCCCAGCAGTAGGAACATTATAAGACTGATTATACTTATGCTCATTTATAACAGTAAATACATCAATAAATAATGTTACAGGAAGAAGGCTTTTGAAGAGGACCTCGCCCACTACCTCGGTGAAAACTGGCAGTCGATACCCAAGGCTATGGCTCTGGAGAACTACATAGAGCACCTACAAGAGCTTGAGAGGTCTAACCCTAGGCTACTGATGGCATATGCTTATCATCTGTACTTGGGACTGCTGAGTGGTGGACAGATCCTGGCTAAGAAGAGGAGGATGTTTGGAGATGGTAAATATGGGTATTTTATGATCTGGGTGAATCACCTGGCGTTTTGCTGAAAATAATGACGGAGTGTTACCGACAGTGATGAATCGTGGCCAATTCAACTTTAATACATATATACATAAAGTGCACTACTACTACCTACTAGGCAATGAATACTACTACGACGGTTAAGATCCAATAATGTCTATCTCAATAAAGTGAACTTTTCAGGAGATAAAAAAAACATTTCTCGGCTTTGAATAGGAAGATACTTGAAATGTTTATATATGTAAAAATAGAAAAAATATGCTGAAAAACGATAGATATCCTAGAATTAGCTTAAGATTGGCCTATTTAGAATTAACGTGAGTTAGATGGTATTGGTTTTATAAGTGTAAATATTTTTAAAATAAGTAGTAGTTAGCCGGTTTTAAAATAAAACAACACAATGAAAAATCACTTCTTTTAATAATGTTCACAATAGAAGATGAAATGATTGTGTTTAAAATAAGTAACAAGACTTTAAAATAACTGAAGAAGACTTTTAAATTACTAAAAAATACTTTAAAACTAAAAAAAATCTTCAAAATAACTGTAACGAATCTTAAAATTTAGTAGAAACAGAAACAAACAACAAAAAGCAACTGACACATACACACACACACACTCACACTCTACAAATGGGGCAGTGTATCATAAAAAATATGACATTCGTTTGTTAGACTTTGTTTGAGCTCTTGGAGTTGCTGGTCCTTCGAGGCAGTTATAGGAATCATATTTTCATGTAAGGTCAAGTAAGACACGTCGGGATTATATCTTTTTGGTCTTTGTGGCAAGGCAAACCAATCCTGGTCGAAATGTAGTTTTACTTTGTGTCTTCTTGGTTGTAAAGCTCATAAGTCTGTTACAGTAGGGTCACTAGCTTTGCCTCCTGGCCTTATAGTTTTGTAAAGCCAAGTAGATGTACGGTATAATTTTTCACAAAGCTATGGTCAATCTTAATTACTTCACAGGCGTTTGATGCCCTTGCTTCTTTCTTCTAACGATTTGAGAGCTTCCGTTCAATCGCACTGTGAACCGAATCACATTCCATTTGAGTGTGACCACGTTCTAGGAACTTTTGGGTGATGGTGATTTTGTGCTTTATGCTTAAGTTCAAAAGCCCATTTGCCATTATTACGTTCCGATTTTGGTACGTGCAACTATCGGAATAAATAATTTTTGGCATTTTCTTCGGCAAGCAATGGCACTCTAAGTAGTCTATCACAAATGACATGAAAGTACTTGCAGTAAGGTCTGCCGCCGTTTCTCTAAACCAGTAACATGTGAAATGGCGTGAAGTCAAATCGAAGAGTGTAAAATTATGGCACGTCAATTTCGTTTTAAAGCATGAAGCGCTAGCTGTGGAGTAAGGGCAAACTTTAACCGATTCTAAGGCCATCGTTAATAAAATGCTATTTCCCTTAGCTGCATCCACTTTACCCTTTGCCTTCTCTCCCTGGCTCTATTTTTTTAATAAGATGCTCTTGATAAATATGCTCATCGATATTACTTTCATTATGGCCAATACTGTGATATCTGACTATGTATTATAGTTTCAAAATTACTTACCTGCCAAACTTGTCGAAACTCGCACAGAAACACACTGACCACAGAACATCCTAGCTAGCAACTGACACTACTCCCTTGCGACTTTTGAATACAATAAACGTCTCTTTCTTATAGCATCCTCACCGCACGCACTGCCCTGCCACTTGCCAATTTGTCAGTCTTACGGTAGATTTTTTTTTTTTTTGATGGGTGGGAAATCATCTTATGACTTCTTCCGCTCTAGGGTGGAGCGGAAGGGCGTGTCAGACTCTTACTGACTAAAACCCACCCCTGTTCCTCCCTGCCCTACGCGCCCGGGGGCGAGGTAACTCTTTCGAATTTATCCTCAACCCCCGGGCAGGCATTGGCCGTGGCAGGCCCCGTCCTTTGCTGACAACTCTTTGAGGCGCCCCGTCCTTTGCTGACAACTCTTTGAGGCGCGCGTGGAACACTACGCGCCGTCGACTCTCGGGCCTGGTGCTGATCGGACGGCGAGTTACCCACTACTCGCCGTCCGCAGGCCCGGGTAGTCTTACGCTAGATGCGGCGAGTTGCAGCCGCAATGGAGAAGAGATAAACAGTATTGGCAGCAAAATAAACGCGCTCTTAACTTAGATGGTATTTCTATAGCGAATAACTATGTCGGGGATTGCAACTGCAGATCACCACTGTTTCGATTTCTTTACTTTAATTGCAGGAATAAAACCACTGAATATATTGGATCTTCTTTTAATTTTGCCAACCGATTACCAACTTCCTCTCTCATTCGTAATTTTACAACGAACCGCCTTTTTCTCCTAGTGTTGCCAACTCTAAATTAATGTTGCCAATTTATAAATAGTCGGGATTCTACACATAGTTATTATATCCACAACATCCTCCCAGGGGCAAAAAGAATCAAAATTAGTACAAGTATACAGATACACTTGTTTTACATATCTAGATTTACATTTCTTATTCTTACTAATACTTATTTATTAAATAACAGAAACCCGTTCATGATAATAAAAACTCTGATAAATCACACTTTTTAACAGTAATTATATCACTTTATCTATAATAATTGCACCACCAGAGAGCATCAACACATCAAGAGAGTTTCTTTTTCAAATCAACTATGAAAAATATTACTTAAAACTGAAAACCAAAACAAATTATTATTCCATAAATCTAAATGGTATTTTAATTGTTCTGCCAGATCTAGTAGTTGAGGCTAAAGGAACAGGTGCAATAGAGTTCTGTGAACTAATTTCCTGTTGTGGAACAGCAATACTACCTGCAGGCATGATACCCAGCCAATCCTGTGGGACTGTAGAGAGTTCAAGTGGGTATAGCCTTTGATAAGGTCTTACCTTTACTCCTGAGGCAGTTTGTAGTCTTGCTACTCGTGTGAACCCATCTTTCCCTGCATAAATTTCTCTAATTATACCTAAAGGCCAATGTAGCCTACTTGATTCAGTCTCTATTAGAACTAAATCCCCTACCTTCGGTTCATTACTGATCTCCTTTCCTTTACTTATAAGTAGAGATAAATATTCACTTTTAAACCTTTTTCGGAAGTCTTGCCGTAGTTGTTGTAAATATCTATAGCGAACATGTACATTTTTCTCATCTATCTGGTCTAAGTCTGGTGTCTCGCTTGTCGGTAAACTCTGTAAAAATAGTAAGGGTGTGAGTGGTTTCACATCTCCCATTTCCACATATGTTAGAGGTCTACTGTTAATTACTATTTCGCAATCACATAAGATAGTAGAAAGTTCTATCCAGTCTACTGATGCTCTGCCAAGAATTCTACGCAGCATATCCTTCACTACTCTAACCAGTCGCTCCCACCATCCTCCCCACCACGGAGCTGATGGTACTGAGAATTTCCACAGGATCTTATAAGAATTGGTGGCTTCTTCTACTTCCTGCCAGTTTATATCTCGAAGCAAATTTGCAGCACCAACAAAATTAGTTCCATTGTCTGTATAAATAATCCTTGCTTTGCCACGTCTTGCTATAAATCGCCTTAAAGCCATAAGGAAACTGTTTGTGGATAGTGATTCTGTGAGTTCCAGATGTATTGCTCTGTAGACCGCACATGTAAAAAGAACTATCCAGCATTTTTGGTTATTTTTCAGAAATAGTGGCCCTGCTAGGTCTATTCCAGTTACTTCAAAAGGAGCAGCGGTCTTGATACGATCAGCAGGTAGAGGTGGTTCTGGAACTAAATAATGTTTGGTTTTGTATCTCTTGCAAATAATACATTTTGATACAACTTTCTTCACAAGCTTTCTAATGCCTGTAATCCAGTAGGAGTTTCTTAATGTAGCCATCAAAGTCTGTGTTCCAGCATGTTTCATCTGTCTATGTTTTTCTTGCACCATTCTGTGAATTATTTCATTATTTCCTGGTAGTAAAATTGGGCATATAAAATCCTTCTCTTGTCCACTGTATTCTAGCCTTGTTTTAACTTTCATGATTCCATTTTCTTCTGTAGTCATAAGCTTGTTTTTAATTTCATCATTTACTGTGAAGCTATCTTTCTGTATTATTTTTATAAGAGTTTCTTCTGCATGTTTGTATTCCTCATAACCTATAGTTTTTGAGCTTATATTATATGTACTTCTAATTCTAGGGCTCCACCTTAGTAATCTTGCAACCAACCTTACTATCTTGTTGTATTGGTTGAAATATAAAAGGTTACTACTAAAGTTCTCTGTAGTTATCTTTATGTTTACTGATGTATCTTTAATCTTTTCACTACTAATTATTTCATCTTCTTTTCTTGTATAACTAACTACAGACTTTGGCCATTCTTCTTCTTTTAGGTACAGCCACTGAGGACCTGTCCACCAATGTGTTTCCAATAGAGATTTAGGATTGCACCCACGTGATGGTAAATCTGCCGGATTACAGGGACCGGGTAGATGATTCCAGTCATCTTTATTAGTGTTTTTGCAGATCTCTTTTACCCTGTTTGTAACAAACTCTTTCCAGGTATCTTGTCTCTGTATCCACGCCAGCACTACTGCTGAGTCAGTCCAGCAGTATACCTTGTAGTTTTTGCACGTAGAGAGCACTCCTGATGTTGAGATTTCATGATATAATCTAGAAGCTATGAGAGCTCCCATTAGCTCTAGTCTTGGTAATGTCATCTCTCTCTTTATAGGCGCAACTCTACTTCTAGCTAATATAAGTCGTACAGTTACCTGCCCTTCATGTTCAGTACGTAGGAATATACAGCCTGCAAATGCATTTTTGCTGGCATCACAGAAAACATGTACTGATGTCTTGCATTTGTGTAGTGGAGAATTTGAAAGTCGTCGTGGTATCATGCACTCTTGTAGGCAGTCAATGTTATGTACCCAATCTTTATATTCCTCCTCCAACTCTGTAGGAATCACTTCATCCCATCCCGTTTTTAATAACCATATTTTCTGTGTGATGAGTTTTGGAACTAGTGAAACTGGGCAGAGGAAACCTATTGGGTCAAATATCTGTTGAGTGACAGATAACAAATTTCTTTTGGTGACTCTATTAGGTAAGGTTTTCAGGTTTACTTTGCAGTTTAAATTATCTGTATTTCTATTCCATTGTACTCCTAGTACTGAAACTGGTTCCTCTTTTTGTAATGAATTAGTCATCCATCCTCTCAGTTCAAATTTACCTTTATCCATGAGTTCTGTTGATTCTTTAATAAATTGTTCAACTTCTGATTTTGTGTCAAAGCTGGTAACACAGTTATCTACATAGAAGGATTTCCCTAATCTTACAGCTGTTCCTGGGTAAGTTTCAGTATGTTGTTCCAGATGGTAGTTGATAGTTGTTGCTAAAAGGAAAGGACTGCAAATAACACCAAACGGTACTCGAGCATGTTGATATGTAAGTATCTTGTCTTTAGTGTCAGTATTATTCCACCATAGTAACTTTAAGTACTTTCTATCTTCTGGTGATATAGATATTTGGAGGAATGCCTTTTTTATGTCTCCTATAACACCATACATACCTGTTCTAAACATAATTATCAACTTAGGAATTAATTCTATTAGGTTTGCACCTTTCTTAATACACATGTTCAGTGACAATCCATTTTTATCCTTTGAAGAAGCATCAAATACAGGTCTCATTTTAGTTGTAGTACTTTCTAGCTTGATTACTGCATGGTGAGGTAAGTAGTGTCCCTCATAATTATTATCTGTCTCTACTAACTCAATAATACCTTCCTTTTCCCATTCTTTAAATATATTATGATAGTCTTCAAGTCTCCCAGTGTTAGATAATTTCTTTGTGGTACTGTATAGTCTTTTTTGGGCTGTTTCATAGTTAGATTCAACTCTAGGGTAGCCATCCTTCCATAGTAATGGTACCTCATAGCGTTGGCTGTCATTCATCAGTATGTCAACACACATATCATTTTCTTCCTGTATATAAGGATCTTTAATGCCTAATGTTTCTACATTCCATAAAAATTCTAATGAGTTATCCATTTCTGGTATTGTTGTAACAAAATTTGTATAAACAATACTATTATATACTGCAGATGGTGACTGAACAGGACCATGCAATGTCCATCCAAGTTTAGTCTTAATTGCAACAAGTTTGTCAGTAATATGCACAATATTATTGTCTAAGATAGAACCAAGATAATCAGAGCCTATAAGTAAATCTATATCTTTAATAACTGTTGCATTTTTATCAGCATCGGATAAGTGTATTTGGTGTTTTTGTAGTTTTGTTACCAAATCTACATCTTGTACTTTGGGTAAGTCACCACAAAGTACATCTTGTTCTAGGCCTGTCATTGTAGTGATATAACTATTTTCAAGGTTACTTACTTGGAATTTATAAACTCTATGTGCTTGGGATTCCTTTTTTATGCCACCAAATAGTGAGTGGCTGAGATTTTCACTTCTTATTATCTCTAGTCCCAGCTCTTGAGCTAATGAAGCTCTCACATATGTACGCTGAGAGCCAGAGTCAAGTAAAGCTCTCACCTTCTTTTCATTATTGGTGCCTGATATCTTAACAACTAAAGTCTGTAACATTGTTGTGGTGTTGTTACATGACAAATTACTTGCAACCTCTGGTTTGTCCGTATTTTGTTTATCGGCCTTAGGCTGATTATGGAGTGTTGGACATAGAACAATCAGATGACGTTTATTACAACACATGCATTTAATAAACCCTTTGCAATTCTTGGCAAGATGTCCTTTTTTTAAACAAATATAACATCCTCCCTTCTTTTTAATTGCCTCTTTCTTTTCTTCTAAATTTAAAGTACTAGCTTTACCGCATTCTAAAGTATTATGTGATTTATCACAAAAATAACAAATTTCCTTACCTTCTTTTATATGCTGACCTGCAGTAGACTTGCTTTCATGTTTAGCCTCTGTCATCAAGCATGCCGCTGTTGGAACCATTTCCTTAGTAACATTGTTATCTAAAAAGTTAGTTTTAGCTAATTGTACCCTTCTTTCAGCCTCAACTTCTGTCTGCAAAAACTTTAACAAATTACTAAGTTTTGATTCCCCGTCTACACATGGAACTTTACTCCACAGTAGTAAGGTGCTCTCTGGTAGTGCCGATTCAATCATTGGAAGTAAAATACATTCATATTTATCCCTAATAATGCCTAATGACTCTAATATTTGTAAATTTGCAACAAATTGATCAAAAAGTATGTCCAGTGGCCCATGATTTTTACAATTCACTAATTTCAGTAACTCCCGCACATATATTTCAATTAGAGTCTCATCTTTAGCAAACCGGTCCTTTAATGTCTGGATAACCTTTGGGTAGTTGTCCTCTGTAGGTGGGTAACTTTCAACCAATCCTCTTGCTTTACTGCTTGGTGTCATAGCTTGGGTTAAATATTGAAATTTCGTTTCGGCATCCATATCTTTATCTTCGTGGATTTTCTTAAACTGCCCCCAAAATGCTAGCCAAGATTTAGGGTTATCATCAAATTTCCTTATTTCTAATTTGGGAAGGTTCAGATTGTGTTTCTTTAGTTCCTTTTTACAATCCCCGCTTTCTTCATTAGAATTATTTACCTTTGACTTCAAATGTAGCCATTTAAGTTGAAATTTGTCGCATTCGTCAGTTTCGTTTTCGTAGGTTGCAAGGTCATAGTCTTCGGAGCTGAGCATAGCGTCTTGAATAGATTTGTCCAATTGTACCATCTTCTCCATTTTTATGCTCAGGAATTCTATGTCGATTACTGTATTGGCCGTTGTTTCGTGGCGGTTGAACACACGTCGTAGTTGATCGCGCTCACGTGTCCATCTTTTTAGATCCATCTTTTTTCATTTGGTTTCTTCTCTACCACGGTCGCCACTATGTCGGGGATTGCAACTGCAGATCACCACTGTTTCGATTTCTTTACTTTAATTGCAGGAATAAAACCACTGAATATATTGGATCTTCTTTTAATTTTGCCAACCGATTACCAACTTCCTCTCTCATTCGTAATTTTACAACGAACCGCCTTTTTCTCCTAGTGTTGCCAACTCTAAATTAATGTTGCCAATTTATAAATAGTCGGGATTCTACACATAGTTATTATATCCACAACAACTACGTCAGTTTTGTGAATTTTGACATAAATACCTCAGTAGGCCAAGCCAAATTAAACTTTAAATCTACCTGCATTAAAAAGTGAAAAACGTAAAAAACTGATATAGACACTATTGGTTTTTAACCGTCGACTAGTGCATTTTAATACAAGATTAAGTTTTCTGCAAAACGCTAGGAGATTCCCCCTACTAGCGACAGCCCTAGCTTCGCACAGGTACAAATTATACACCTAAACCTTCCTTATGAATCACTCTGTCTATTGGTGAAAACCACATGAAAATTTGTACAGTAGTTTTTGAATTTATCACAAACAGACAGACAGACGCGGCTGGGGACTTTGTTTTATTATATGTAGTGATGATGACAGCTTTCAATTGAAATGAACTGCGAGGCAGTTATTCGAATTTTAATGGTTTTCAATTGAATATCACGTTTAAACGACTAGTCCTATTTCTTTGAAAAAAATATATGTTACACTAGACAATTTCCGTCATAATTTGATATTATATTTTTATAACATAGTGTAATTAATTTGTAAAGTTATGTCTAACGCAGATAAAAAATTGAGAATCACGCAAAAACTATAAAGCGTATTTTTATGAAACCTTCACCATTTTAAAGATCATTTAATTATTTATAATTTAGTCTGTGTTTTATTTTAATACCTGTTGTTTTATGTGTAATAAATTAATAGTGCGTCTAATTTCGGATAGCGCTCCTTGTTGGGCGAGTCCTATTACTGGGTGGACGTACGACGCGTTACGTGAGCTCAGCACAGAACACGCAAGCTCATTGTCAATGGTAGTTAATAGCGCCTTAAGTATCTGAAACCATCATTTATTTATATAAGATATTTTTCTTCATCTGCAATATTTTCTCTTTTCTTAGCCGTACGGTGAGTTTTAAGTAAATTTTGAGGAATGTTCCATCGAATATCTGTCATCTTAAAAAGAGTACTTACTTTGCCAACATTGACTAATTATGGGTGAATCTCCTAGCGTTTTGCAGAAAATAATGATGGAGTGTTGCCGACACTGACGAATCGTGGGAAATTAAACTTTAATACAATAGTATTAAAGAACGCTAGTACTACTAGGCAATGAATACTACTACTGTACTTTAATACAAGTGTATTAATGTTGAATTATCCACAATTCGTCATTGTCGGAAACACTCCGTCATTCTTTTCTGCAAAACGCCAGGAGATTCACCCTAATTTTATAATGCTTTATTGTTAGTCCACTAGATTTTAAGAAAGTATAAATTACATACATTATTGATTGCTTACAGTGTTATTATTAGTCATTTGGTGAATGGATAGACTAAAATAAAATTTTAGCTTTGAATATTTGTCGAGGGAGTGTTTAAAAGAATCACCTTGGCCCTGGAACGCAAGGGCAACTGTAAGGGGGCATCCATTAATTACGTGAGGTGAATTTGGCGATTTCTTAAACGACTCACGTAATTAATGGACGCCCCCAAAGAACATAGGTGGGTTTCAGTCAGTAAGAGTTTGACACGTCCTCCCGCTCCACTTAGAGCGGGAAAAGTCATCAGACTAATACCCACCCTCACAAAAAATAAAAGAGTGGCACTCCGGGAGTGCCGACAGAAGTGAAAACTTGAACAAAAATGTCCAACGCGCCTCATCTTCCTGCCCTTATCCCATGTTACTTGCGGTCGGCGCAACACGTTTTTTTCTTCCATTCTGTCCTGTCAGCCGTCACGCTATCACTAACTCACTCTTTTTTCATATCACTCCTCACACAATCCATCCGTCTTTTCTTTGGCCTCCCTCTGCCTCTACATCCATCCACATTTATATTCATAACTCTTTTGGTTACATGTGTTTCATCCGTCCTCTTCACATGACCATACCAAGATAAGCGGTTCCCTTTCAACTTTTCTGTGACTGGCGCCCAACGCGCCTAATGCAGTTTTGACGCGTAGCGTCGTAGCACTCCTAGCGGATCGCGTAGCGGTGTCGGTGTCAGTGTAGGTGGCGAGTTAAATTGTTTTCCCCATCTCAAAAATGCCCAACGCGCCTAAAGAAGCTTTCACTTCAATCCGCTTTGGACATCTAAACCTGATTGTATTAATTTGGTTTCAGAAAACGCCAAAACTGAGACATACACAGACAAAGTGACAGACTTCTCTGGAACCGACATCGCACAACTAAAGAAAGACTACAGACAGGCCATGAACGAGATCGCAGAGAAAATGACCGAGGAAGAAAAGGCAGCCTTCATAGAAGAGAGTAACAACGTCTTTATCATGAACAATCTGATTGTGAACTCTGTTGGTGGACAGAATAAAGTCCTTTATAACTTGTTGTATAAATTTTCAACGGCTGTTGCAATTGTCGCCGGTGTTGTCGTAGCATATAAGTTGTATAAGTGATGTGTCAAATGTTTTTGTGTGTAGATTTTTAATTATGATGAAAAATATTATATTGTCTATTTTCAATGTAATCTATCATGGAGTACAATCGTTTTGGCAGCCTTTTGATCAAGTTATGGTAAATTAAAAACTTTAACCCCCGTTTCTGAAACGATAGGTATGGCAAAATTGTCAAGGTCGCGTTTACTGCTGAGATTGGTTGAATGAATATCAACAGCCAATCTCAACACTTCACCAGAGTTCTATTTATGTCGTGCTGATAATTCGGGTGTTAGCATGTTAGGGCATTTAAATTTAGCCCATTTTTATGAAGCTTAATATACTTATTGTTTTTTAAACTACCTTAATATCATAATTTTTTGGGAATTTCCTACAACTAGAGAGTAAGTTCAGTTTCATTAAGATGGGCCAAAGCAGTTTTTTAAAATATGACCCCTCACCTTTTCGTTACTCAGTATGTATTTATTCAGAATATTCATATCATAATTAGTGGTGTTCAAAGTTGCTTTATGGCAATCACTTGCTAAATGCTTTATGCTAAAAGTTTTAAGCAGGATTTCTTAAATGCTTTAATTTAACATGCTTTTTTTATTCGTTTCGCGTAGTACTTGTTGTTACGGCCAAACGGGTGGGCGCTGGGCGCGAAAAAAGCAAGCGCGGTGACTGAGAGTAATGCTTTTTATGAGTAAGTATTACATCGCGTTTATGAATAAACAATGAACTTTCCTTCATACTTTGCAGGCTTAGGACTGTCTATAATTGATTATGTGTTTTTTTTTGTGTTCCTATGAAATAAATTATGTTATTATTTAGAGCAACGGCGTATTTAAAAGTTCATTGATTGTATGTATAAAAATCGAATATTTACAGAATTATTGTCATTCACCATGATTTCAAACAAAATCATGGTAGCGAACGAACTGCAGCGATGCCAAGTCGACTGGCGATACATTCAAGTGTTGAGATGTCTTTATGAAAACACGACAATGGCCGTCCAAATTCAGGATCGGCGAACTGAACATATCCCCCTGCGTCGAGGTGTGAGACAAGGGGATGTGATTTCCCCGAAATTGTTCTCTAACGCATTGGAGGATGTGTTCAAACATTTTCGTCCGTTAAAATTTAAAAAACACAAAACAACAACACAGTATCTCACTCAATCTCAATCAATCGCCCTTACACAATTAAGTGAGAGTCAAAATGGCGGGTGTACCTTAACTAATCAAATCCTCCTATTTACCAAAAAAATGAACCTAAAATGTACTATTTAGTACTTATGTTTAAAAAAAATGTACCTCCTTCAGAACGAAATTATTTCAAAATTAAGGTACACCCGCCATATTGACATCAAAATGGCGGGTGTTCTATAATATTTTATTATTTAACCATTACTCATAAAATATAATTACACCAATACCACCAATTATAATATATCCGTAAAATATATATGTATTTATAACTATATCAATATTTCATGATAATTATCGTGTTTGGTTCTAGAACATGCCAGTTTCCTCACGATGTTTTCCTTCACTGTTTTTGAGAGCAGTTGTGATGAAATTATTTACACAAAGTAAAGCACCTGTCTTGGTTCGAACCTACGACCCTATCAAAATTCGAAGGCATGTGACATCTACCAACCCACACTGGGCCCGCGTGGTGGATTATGGCCCACTCCCTCTCACCGAGAGGAGGCCTGTGTCCCAACAGTGGGAACATTATAGGCTGACAATGTATGATCGTGTTTACTTATATACAAGACACGGTTGTTTTATTTCTCAGGAAGTATCCAACTGATTAAGTATGTATTTTTTTTTACTTGGGGTACTTTTTAGGTACAGTTTTTTGATGTAATTATATTTTATGAGTAATGGTTAAATAATAGAATATTATAGAACACCCGCCATTTTGATGTCAATATGGCGGGTGTACCTTAATTTTGAAATAATTTAGTTCTGGAGGTACAATTTTTTTAAACCTAGGTACTAAATAGTACATCTTAGATACATTTTTTTGGTAAAAAGGAGGATTTGATTAGTTAAGGTACACCCGCCATTTTGACTCTCACACAATTAAGTATAGATTCACTGTTTATTTACACAAAAAACATAAGCAAAATAACATAACTGTTAGTACGTGATCGTAAATTCGCGCGCAGTGCTTAAAACATTTACGCACGCGACCGACAGCAAGCGCTATGATAGCATGATGCAGCAACTGGCGCGCAACGCCGGCGCCGCCGCCGCGCCGCTCCTGCTTACGAGTGCTCTTATACCGAGTTTACGCGAGTGCGTCGAGTGAACTAAGTAAAACCAAATAAGCAAATAACAAAAATCAACAAGTGAGAGCCACTAAAGCATTTGCTTTACGATATTTTTAAAAAGGCAGTTATTTATAATGCTTTATGATATATTCACCACCACTAATCAATAATTTATGGCTGGCCCAGTAGTTATAACCATTTTGAGATCTATTTTGGCATTTAAAGTATCAAACGGAAATGGTGTAGTTCGTTTCAAACTTTTAAATGTCTAAATAATTCTATTCTATTTTATTAATGGCAAGCAGAGCCGATGTCGACTATTCTGCCAATGTCAAAAGTAAATTGGATGTCTGAATAAGTAATCTTCTCGAGTCCTTACACACTTTAAGATCATACCTACTGTTAAGTTATAGTGTAGTAGAAAATTGTGATACTGTTATTTTGTTCCAAGATTTTAAGACTTATGTAGTTAATAATAAAGTCTCTTTTGAAAACTTCTGTTTTTCATTTTACATCCTTTTACTTTGACGGTCGACTTCCAATGAAAAAACTAGAAAAGGAAACGAAAAGCTAAAATGATTCTGATCCGATGATGAAAATTCTTAAACTGATAGGAAACTACACTATTGCTGAATAACATCGCTTATTTTTGGTTCAATCTCAGAAGATCCATAGGCCAGATCCATGATGGATCTAGTGACGATTTTTTTTCTCATTGGATCCTGATTTCAAAATGTGGATCTACTGAGATTTTTTTATTCAAAAGACCCATGAGCCAGATCCATGATGGATCTTATTCAACCTACATGATGAGATGACTTTTTGATATGAGCAAATATGAGTAATAAATATATGTTATATTGACATTGTCATTCAATCTCAGAAGATCCATTAGTTTTTTGCGTTTATAATTTTATTGTTAACGCAAAATGAGTGCTAACGAAGAGTTTAAATTTATTAAAAGTGGGCGTGGTAAAGTATTATTTTGCGAGGGCTACAGATTCCACAGACATGTTCTTTATAAAAAAGGCACTAGTCTGTGGCGTTGTGAAAATTACAAAACTTCAAAATTAAAATGTACTGGATCAGTAACATTAAATTCGGTGAGTGATTTCTTTGTTTAAATAAAGGATATCCTCTTTCAAAAAAATATTTACCAACATTATTTTACAACTTTTCTTACTACTATTTTACCTACTTAATGTTTTAGGACAAAAGTATTACAAAACGAAAACCCCATTGCGATGCCTGTGTTCCTGATGTAGCCCATAATTTAATAGAAGGCACATTAAGTGATTACTGCCAAGAAGCAACATATGGTAAAGAGCCTGCTCCTCGCGTATACAAGAAGGCACTTTCCTATGTAGAAAGCAAAGGATGGCATTTATCTTCTAACAAACCAGTACCTAGTTTCGATGAAAAAAAATCTGGGATATATCGTCAAAGAAATAAGTTGGCTCAAGTTAAGAAAACTAGCACAAAATGTCCAGAGGAGGTAGGTAGAAGTACCTAAACAGTATGAAGATTTTTTACTTGCGGACTACTCGCATAAGGGTATGCGAATTGTTGTATTTTGTTCAAAAGACGCACAAATGCGTTTAAAACTACTTACTAACTATTTTATGGATGGGACATATCAAGCTTGTCCAACACCTTTTGGACAGATATATGTCATTCAAGCAGATATTGGCAGCGACTCTAATAATACCAACATAGTGCCATTGGTTTTTGCCTTTATGACACATAAAACCACAGAGGCGTACACGATCCTATTTAATTTAACACTCTCCCTGCCGACAATATATAAAGCTTTTGAAGTTCAGGAGGCCATGGAGGTCGCCGGCGGGTCCCAAATTTGTTGATTGTGAACGCCGTGAGTCAAAAGTTAAAATTATTACAAGAGGCCGTGGGAGCCGCCGGCGGGTCAAAAAAAAAATCTTTTAAGACGCCGTGGGATCCGCCCTGACCTCCCGAATTCAAATAATTTTTACAACTATTGGCGTGCTGTTATGGAAAATGTGAAACTTCTCGTGCGTGTACACGCTTTGGCCTGCTGGACAAAATTTTTTGGGGGTCGCCGGCGGTTCCCATGGCAGGGAGAGTGTTAATAGAGCCCAGGTTCCAGACTGGCAGCCCAAGATAGTCTCTCATTGATTTTGAAAAGGCAGCTATATTTGCATTGTCAAAAATGGATGTGGAAATTCATGGTTGCCACTACCATTTTTCTAATGCCCTATTTCGTAAAGCGAAAGCTTTAGACATAAAGCTAACTGAAAACAACAGAAGGATAATTACATTATGTGGTAAACTGGCTTTACTTCCTGAAAACCTTATAAAAGATGGCTGGGATTATATTAAAAGTGAGATTTCGCCAAACGAGAACGAGCTAAGTAAATTTGTAAATTACTTTCAAAAATACTGGATGAATGACTACTACTATAGGATCTGGTGTGTGTATGGGCTGCGCCACCGCACTAACAATAGTGTAGAAGGTTGGAATCACGGCATCAACACGAACGGTATTAGAAATGAAGTGCATATTTTACAGATACTGCACATTTTACATCAAGTCATCACTGACTTCACTCAATTGTGACCGTTTAGAAAGATTTAAAAAAAGGTCATCACCTAAACGGCGCAAAACATGCATTCAAAATGACAATTGCATTTTATTCGCACAAATACAGCTCGCAAATGGCGAAATTGGCATCGGCCACTTCTTAGAAAAATTACGCTAAGTAGGTACCTACTTACCCCAAATACTTATCGTAATCTATACATATAATAAATCTGTAGAAAAGTCATTTTTGTACATTGAAGAAATTGAAACAAAAAATAGCCAGCGTGTGAAAAGATAAGTAACAGAACCCATTTCCATCATTTTTGAAATTTTTGTCTGTTTGTCTGTTTGTCTGTTTGTTTGTGCGCACATCACGTAAAATCTACGAATTCAATGCTGACAATGTTTATATACAAAAATTATACGCAACTTGAGGATTAACTTAGTTTTTGTTTCATCGAAATCGGTTCACTCTATCAAAAGATATGATTAATTTAGTGAGTTCAAGAAGTAAAATATTACGTTACGCAATTAGTATAGTACTTGCAACGACATCTTAAGACTAAAAATAGAACTAATGTTGATAGTTGAAATCTAAATCCGATAGATGGCGTTGTGCAAATGACGTCATTTTCTGAATCGCGGTGTTAAGATTTTCCGCGCGAGGATGACGTCCACCGTGTTTACTAGGCAAATTGGGTTTCGTTAGGTGTCTTAAAAGTTCTTGCGTGTGTCGTAAAAGTTCTTTGGTTGCTTGGTTTATCGATTTTCTAAATTGGTCGAAAAAAAAGTATTTGCTTATCTTATTGGTTTCGTTTGGTCAACTTTGGTCATTGGTTTGAAGTACGAAGTAAAGATTGTATTTGATTTACTTCGTAGTTTGAATCCAATAGTGCTAGTTAGTGGTGGTTAATTTAACAGAAAGCAATATAAATAACGCGTTATTTAAAAATATAGATAAGCAAATGCTTACTCGGCTCTCACTTGTTGCTTTCTGCTTATCAGCTAATCTGCTTATCTGGTTTTAACACATAATTCACATTTCACAGATTTCACAAATTCACACGCGTAAGTCGTAAGCAGGGTCGTAAACTCGTAACAGTCGTAACAAGTCGTAACGCGCGTAAGTCGAAAACACTCAGCCGGCCGGCAAGCGGGGGCCTGCGGGGGCGGCGTCAGTCGTTGCATCACAGCGCTTACCGTCGGTCACGCGCGTAAATAGTTTAGCGCTGCGCGCGAATCACGTAATCATCTTCATCACGTATTATTTATTAATTAATCTGTTATATTTATGTTAGTTTTTTGTGTAAAGTGTTAAGTGTAAATAAACAGTGATAGAGAGAGGACAAGGACACGTATTTTAAACTATAATTGTGTAAGGAAGGACGATTGTTGTTGTTTTGTGTTTGAATTTATTTAGGTACTTTTATCAAGATGATTTTTTTGTGTAAATAAACAGTGCTAGAGAGAGGACACGTATATAATCTGTAATTGTGTTGTGTAAGGAGGACGATTGTTGTTGTTTTGTTTTGTGTTCGAATTGAGTTTTATTATCAAGATCACAAGATGATTAGAAGAAATTGTGATTTACCAATATGGAACTTTTTTGAAAGGTCCATTGATGGCAGTAGAACTGCTACATGCAATTACTGTCGTCGAGTGTTGTCCTATAGAACGAGTGTTTTTTTTTTTTTTTTTTTTTTTTTTTGTTTTTTTTTTTTTTTTTTTTTCAAAAAAGCATGTTAAATTAAAGCATTTAAGAAAGCCTGCTTACAACTTTTAGCAAAAAGCATTTAACAAGTGATTGCCAAAAAGCAACTTTGCACACCACTAGTGCTAGTGGTGGTTAATTTAACAGAAAGCAATATAAATAACGCGTTATTTAAAAATATAGATAAGCAAATGCTTACTCGGCTCTCACTTGTTGCTTTCTGCTTATCAGCTAATCTGCTTATCTGGTTTTAACACATAATTCACATTTCACAGATTTCACAAATTCACACGCGTAAGTCGTAAGCAGGGTCGTAAACTCGTAACAGTCGTAACAAGTCGTAACGCGCGTAAGTCGAAAACACTCAGCCGGCCGGCAAGCGGGGGCCTGCGGGGGCGGCGTCAGTCGTTGCATCACAGCGCTTACCGTCGGTCACGCGCGTAAATAGTTTAGCGCTGCGCGCGAATCACGTAATCATCTTCATCACGTATTATTTATTAATTAATCAGTTATATTTATGTTAGTTTTTTGTGTAAAGTGTTAAGTGTAAATAAACAGTGATAGAGAGAGGACAAGGACACGTATTTTAAACTATAATTGTGTAAGGAAGGACGATTGTTGTTGTTTTGTGTTTGAATTTATTTAGGTACTTTTATCAAGATGATTTTTTTGTGTAAATAAACAGTGCTAGAGAGAGGACACGTATATATTATAATCTGTAATTGTGTTGTGTAAGGAGGACGATTGTTGTTGTTTTGTTTTGTGTTCGAATTGACTTTTATTATCAAGATCACAAGATGATTAGAAGAAATTGTGATTTACCAATATGGAACTTTTTTGAAAGGTCCATTGATGGCAGTAGAACTGCTACATGCAATTACTGTCGTCGAGTGTTGTCTTATAGAATGAGTGTTTTTTTTTTTTTTTTTTTTTTTTTTTATTTTTTTTTTTTTTTTTTTTTCAAAAAAACATGTTAAATTAAAGCATTTAAGAAAGCCTGCTTACAACTTTTAGCAAAAAGCATTTAACAAGTGATTGCCAAACAGCAACTTTGCACACCACTAAATAGTGCCAATCGTTATACAGTAAGTTAGTGTTGCCAATTCGTTGAGTCACGACCACGAACAGACGATACGTTGTCACACTAGACTGTTCGACGCACCGTTCTTTTAAGTTTGTAGGCTATTCAGTCATAAGTGTTGTTAGTTTTGTTTATTGCTTTAATTTTCCTTGAAAATGCCTCAAAGAAAAAAAACTAACCTTTCGCTGCGTAGCCGAAATGCGAAAAGGATGAGACTTTGTAGGTCTCAGGAATCGGAAGAAGATCGTGAAGCACGGTTATCTGCTAACCGAGAGCACATCGCTCTTTCACGTGAATCGGAAACGTTCACCGAAAGGGAGTCACGTTTAAGTTCACAAAGAACACGGACCGCGACTTTGCGGTCTCAAGAGAGTATCCAGGAACGCGAAGACCGGCTGTCTGCTGATCGGGAGCGCCACTCTCTCTCACGTGAGTCAGAGACATTCACAGAAAGGGAGTCGCGCTTAAGTTCGCAAAGAACTCGGACCGCGACTTTGCGTTCTCAAGAGAATATCCAGGAACGCGAAGTTCGGCTGTCTGCTGATCGGGAGCGCCAGTCTCTCTCACGCGAGTCAGAGACTTTCACAGAAAGGGAGTCGCGCTTAAGTTCGCAAAGAACTCGGACCGCGACTTTGCGTTCTCAAGAGAATATCCAGGAACGCGAAGTTCGGCTGTCTGCTGATCGGGAGCGCCAGTCTCTCTCACGCGAGTCAGAGACTTTCACAGAAAGGGAGTCGCGCTTAAGTTCGCAAAGAACTCGGACCGCGACTTTGCGTTCTCAAGAGAATATCCAGGAACGCGAAGTTCGGCTGTCATCTGACCGAGAGCGACACGCTCTCTCGCGCGAGTCTGAATCTCTCTCCCAAAGAGAAGAACGATTACAAATAGCTAGACATAACTATGTAGGTGTACAAAGAAACAATGAAAGTTATCTTGCATCTGAAAGGGAAAGAATAGATGAACTAAGACGAGCAGAAACAGCAGAACAACGTCAATCTCGCCTAGAAATAGAACGAGCTCGATACCATATGAATAGAGAAACAAATAGCGGAGCTGATGAGTCCATGGAAAATGACGATGCAAATATTTTATTACCTTGGGACAATAGGGAAAAATCAGGGTTCACATATTCGTCTAGAATTAATTATGCTGGCTTTACTTTCGTGGGTGACATGAGAGAAATTTGTAATTTTTGTCATGCTTTGAAATGGAGGAAAGAGACAGATGGAATGTGCTGCTCAAATGGAAAAATTGTTCTTCCAAATTTCCAAGATCCACCACACTTACTTAAAAGTCTCCTGAATGGCGATCATCCCCAGTCGAACCGTTTTTTGGATAATATTCGTTTATATAACAGTGCTTTCCAAATGACTTCCTTTGGGGCAAAACAAATAACGGAAGGACCGTTCATGCCAACCTTCAAAGTACAAGGTCAAGTTTATCACCTTATTGGATCTTTGCTGCCAGAAAATGAACCCAAATTTCTCCAAATTTATTTTGTATCCGATTACACGCAACAGCTCAATGTTAGAAATCACAATTTTCCCCAGCTCAATGCTGAGCTTTTGGGTCAACTTCAAGAATTGCTGCATCACGTTAACCAGTACGTTCGTGAATTCAAAGCTGCATTGGAGTCAATTCCACAAGGCAGCAATGATTTCAAAATTGTTATAAGTGCCGATAGACGTCCTGTGGGTGAACACCGTGGAAGACACAATGCACCCGTCGCAGATGAAGTTGCAGTTGTTTTAGTCGACCAGGAGTGTGAGAGACGTGATATCGTGTTGCGTACACGCGACGATCGCCTTCAACGCATTTTGGAAACCCACCGAGCTTACGACGCCCTGCAATATCCACTAATTTATTGTCATGGTGAAGATGGGTACAATTTTGGGCTGTACCAAGTGAACCCTACTACGAGAGTCACTAATTATCAAAAAAAAATATCTGCTCAACAATACTATTCCTACCTTTTACAAATAAGGCAAAACAGTTTCGTATATTTGCAACGATTTCGTGGTTTGTTCAGCCAATTTATTGTGGACATGTACGCAAAAATAGAAACTGAACGTTTAGTGTATATTCGCACTAACCAGCGACGGTTACGCGCTGAAGAATACGTGCACTTGCGGGACGCCATGCAATCAGATAATAACGTCGAAAACTTGGGTCGATTGGTTATTTTGCCATCCAGTTTCACAGGCGGTCCGCGGTATATGCACGAACGAACGCAAGATGCTTTTTGTTACGTCCGTAAATACGGCCGGCCGGACCTTTTTATAACATTTACAACAAATCCAAAGTGGACGGAGATTTGCCAGGCACTTCTCACAGGACAGGCGTCATACGACAGACATGACATTATTGCTAGGATTTTTCATTTAAAACTCAAAGTCTTGATTAATCTACTTACAAAGGAGAAAGTTTTCGGTTCAACTCTTTGTTTTATGTATAGCGTCGAGTGGCAAAAGCGTGGTTTACCCCACGCGCACATTCTTCTGTGGCTGGAAGAAAAAATTCGTCCCGATGCTATAGACAGTGTCATAAGTGCAGAATTTCCGGACTATAATGCAGATCCGATTTTGCATGACATAGTAAAAACACATATGGTTCACGGGCCATGTGGCCTCTTAAACAGGGAATCACCGTGCATGAAATGCACGAAACGACGATGGTCAATGCTCAAAAAAATACCCCAGAGCACTGAAAGAACTAACTATGGCTGGGGAAAATGGGTATCCGCAATACCGGCGAAGATCACCGTCACAAGGTGGTTTCACAGCTACTGTCAGATTCCGTGGACAAGAAATAATTCTAAATAATAGTTGGGTGGTACCGTATTCTCCAGTTTTGTCAAACGCTTTTCAAGCACACATTAATGTTGAAATTTGTAATAGCGTCGAATCTATAAAATATATATGTAAATATGTTAATAAAGGTAGTGATCAAGCCATGATAGCACTAAGAAATAACAACCAATTTGATGAAGTGACAAGGTATCAATCTGGCCGATACATAAGCTCTTCGGAGGCAGTTTGGCGCATTTTGAGTTTCCCTATTCATGAAAGGTATCCGCCAGTCATCCATCTTGACGTGCACCTGGAAGGCGGGCAGCGAGTTTACTTTCAGCCAGAAAATGTGGCAGAAAGAATGAACAACCCAAGACAAACCACCTTGCTCGCATTCTTTCGCCTTTGCGAAAGAGACAATTTCGCTAAGTCTCTGTTGTACAATGAAGTGCCACATTATTATACTTATAACAAGCAGCAAGGTGTTTTTAATCGCAGGAGACGTGGAACTGCTGTAGAAGGCGAGTCCGGCATTTTTAAAGAACACGTGATTGGAAGAGTATACACGGTGCACCCAAATAATGCAGAGTGTTATTATTTACGCCTTCTTCTTCACACAGTGCGAGGACCTACTTCTTTTGCTGAGCTCCGCAAAGTGGACGATATAGAATATCCCACATTTCAAGCTGCTTGCCGCGCACGGCATTTATTAGATGGCGATCAGCATTGGGATGATGCTTTAGCCGAAGCATGCGTCAGTGATAGTCCACATCGTTTGCGCCATTTATTTGCCATTTTGTTGACATTTTGTGGCCTATCGGACGCTGGGCAGTTGTGGCAAAAATATAAAGACGCGTTTGCCGAAGATTTTTTGAGACAGCAAAATATAAATAGTGAAACTTCTGACCAAGTACGTGAAAGCTGCCATAATAGGGCTTTGATGGCTATACAAGATATAGTTACAAGTATAGGAGGGAACCCCCTCAGTCAATACGGCTTGCCGACACCGACAGTTGGTGGGGAACGAATTAATAGGGAGTATACATCTGAAATAAATTACAACCCCGAAGAGTTAGCAGAAATATTGCGAAATGGCTGTTCAAATTTGACGACAGAACAACGTCAAATCTTTGATAGAGTATGCTGTAGTGTAGAACATTCATTAGGAGAAATGCTGTTTTTAGATGCACCTGGTGGAACAGGTAAAACTTTCCTCACTAAAGTTATCTTGGCTCAAATAAGGAGCCAAAACAAAATTGCCCTTGCCGTCGCTTCCTCAGGAATAGCTGCCACTTTATTACCAGGAGGAAAAACTGCACATACAACATTTAAAATACCAATCGACTTGGACCGCACAGAAAACCCTGTTTGCAACGTGTCTCGCAATAGTGATAAAGCAAGGGTTTTACGCGATTGCGCCCTTATCGTTTGGGACGAGTGTACGATGGCAAATCGTAAAGCTGTGGAAGCTGTAGATAGAACGTTGCGAGATATAAGACAAAATGACCGACCGATGGGAGGCTTAACGGTGCTATTCTGTGGAGACTTCAGGCAGACACTCCCTATAATACCCAGAGGAACGAGGGCCGATGAAATAGGTGCCTGTTTAAAGAGCTCTATTTTATGGCGTAGTGTCATATTAACTAATTTGAGCTTTAATATGCGAGCATATTTGGGAGGTGACGCAAACGCGCAGGTTTTCTCAAATTTACTACTTCAAATTGGTAACGGCACATACCCGACTCAAGAAGGAGGTAAAGTAACTTTAGTCGAAAGCCTGTGTTCTTCTGTTGCCTCACAGCAGGAACTCATTTCCTCTGTATACGGAGATCCATCAGAGATCTCGAACCATGACGCTGCTTGGCTATGCCAACGAGCTATTTTGGCACCTCGCAACGACCAAGCAGCAGCAATAAATTCTCAAATATTGGTACATGTTTCTGGAGAAAGTAGGGAATATTTATCTATTAACACGGTTTTAGAAGAAGGAGATGCCACCCACTATCCAGTAGAGTTTTTAGACTCTCTAAATACACCAGGTCTTCCAGCACACAAAATTTATTTAAAAGTCGGAGTACCAATCATTCTACTCAGAAATTTAAGCCCACCAAAACTATGCAATGGAACTCGGTTGAGAGTAACAAATCTCCAACGAAATGTCATCGAAGCCGAAATCTTAACAGGTTGCGGCTCCGGTGATGTTGTTTTCATTCCCAGGATACCCATTATCCCCAATAATTTTCCGTTTACTTTCAAACGTGTGCAATTTCCTGTAAGCCTCTGTTACGCTATGACTATTAATAAAGCCCAAGGCCAGACGTTATCCGTTGCGGGTGTAGACCTTACTTTTGATTGTTTTTCACACGGCCAACTCTATGTTTCTCTATCACGTGTTAGCAACCCAAACAACCTTTTTGTATATGCTCCGGGTAATTCCACCGCTAACATAGTATATAGAGAAGCATTAACGTAATCAACTATACCAAAGTCAGGACTCTTATCTAAATCATCAAAAAGGTGATATACTCTTATCTAAACGACGTTGTTTTGTTCTCGACAACCACGCGAACGAAGTCGCGGGCACAGCTAGTTCTTAAATATGTGGCTTTCCCTTTTCTGACAGTTTGTCAAACAGTTTTGTTTGTTTTTTTTTATTTTCCACAGAAATTTTTGGGTTTTAATAATTTATTTAATAAGTGATAATTTCTCTTTAAAATAAACCTATTTTTGCTTGTGATTACTAACACCCCTCACTCCGACCGGCACAGCGGTGATACTTTTTAGTTTTGCCATCTATCGATGAATAGTGATGATGATGATGACGATGATGATGATGATATTTATCTTGTTACGCCAAAGAAGTGTAACTTCTTACGTGCGTGTAAAAAGTGTAACTTGAATTAATATCGAAGAAAAAAAAAAACAAAGGAAAAAAATACTGCATAAATAAAATAAATGAATTATTATAATTGCATAAGTTGATAAAAAATGCTATGCAATAGCTTTACCGCGGCAGTCTCCGAGTGCCACACGTCTTTTTTTATTTAAGGGTTTTTTTTTATCACGAAAAATGTCCAATTTCACAGGAACCCTTCCTGTATGATAGGCCACAGGAGAAAAGCTAGCATTTGTTAAAAGAAAAAGAGCTTGTGACTAAACAATAATCCTCCCGACAGAATTTCGACCAAACTTACGCAGAAGATATTATAGTACACAAGCGTGTGCACAAATACAGGTGCACTCTCTGTTTCTTTAATCTCATAGTCCGATGGGACGGCAATCCGACGCGACCGGGCAGAGATCAAGCGCAGGCCCAACGGGTTTACGTGCATTCCGAGGCACGAGGTTGGCATACTACCAAACTCCCGGCTGCTACAGAGTAATTCCTAATAAAAGATCCCAATAGGAATCGAACCCAGGACCTCACGCTCAGCAGGTGACCACGAGACCGATAATAACAGCCGCACCATGGGTCGAGGATCGAAGTTAAGCAACGGTTACCGAGGTGGGTTGACAATTCATTACATAACGAGACTTCTATGCCACGGATAGCACGTTAAACTGTTGATTTCGGTCGTGGATAAATGTGAAAGTTACCGGGGCCCTGGTACAAGCAACTGAAGGAACAGGGGTGGGTTTTAGTCAGTAAGAGCGCGCGCGCGAGACGCCCTCCCGCTCCACCCAGAGCGGGAGAAGGTATTTGATGATTTTGCACCCAAAAAAAAAGCTGTTGTTTCGGTTGCAATTTGTAGATCTTTAACACAGGGCTTGAAATACCGGTATAAAAATATGGTATCGTTAAAGCTGCTTGATGCAAATATCGTTAATTGTGTGCGTACGCGCAGCGGAATGTTGTTGAATTTAAAGATTTTTATTATGTAGATATTTAGTGTATGACGTCGTATAATTGTGTATGGTAAAAAAAAAATTGTGCACGCAACCATTGTGGAGAAATTCACCAAAAACTGATTCCGCTGGGCGAACGTTGTCCTGGCGGAACTTTTTTTAATCCATAGACTTTAGAAGAAAAGAGATGTGTCCAAAAATTAGTGTGTATTTGTGTGTAATTGTGTATGTATGAATAAAACTAGTGCATGCATAAACTTCGGAGAAATTCAAGTTTCCGCTACGCGAACGTTTGGCCATTAGCTAGTTTTCATATAAAGCGCTTACATAGAGAACTGTAGATTTTTACATACGTTGTTTTGAATTTGTTTATATTTGTTTAAAAAACAGATTTAGAAAAAATCGTAGGGCTTAAAAGATAAAAATATAAACGTAAAATACGCTTATTAGGTCTTAGTTCTTAAAGTATGCACTTTGGGGTCTAGATTTTCACGTTTATACAAACCTTGTAAGTGTCTGCAACATGTTGCCAAGTATCAATGATGTTCCGTTAGTAACTAAAGAGTTATAGGACAAATTTACCATGAACAGATCACTGTTTACAAAGCAGTCAAATATCACGACGTTCTGAAGGAATTGCATGGTAATATGTATGTCAATAATTAGTGTATTCATTCAACTATTCTTATGCAAAATTTCATGTCATTAAATTCAGTAATTAAAGAAAAACAATTATAATACTGACGAAGCATCGAAAACCTACATAACCCGACCAAGTTCGGATGGCTACAAAAAAGCGGCCGTGCAATATATTTAGGTAACATCCCAAAATTTACAGTATAATACCGGTATTTAATTGGTATAGGTGATAACACAATTGTTGTTTCGATATAATTTATAGGTCATTTATTTTTGTACACCTACTTTTTTAAATGTATTTGACTATGACAGAAAGTAGGTACTATTTACGTAGGTACTTTATTTAAGTATGCGCTTGAGACTTGAGATATAATCTAAATATATTATCTAAGACAAATAAAATTCATACAGCTAATTTCTATTGAAGATTTCACGGATCAGGATTCTAATTATAGACCCCTTAGGGAAATTAAATATTTACCACATGTAAGTATGTACTACTGTTTAGGTAAATATTTATCATATTGTAGCTTATTACACTATTTAACCAATAGACTAGGCATGCACGAGCGTTCCCCTTTGCAACTTTAGTGGATCAAACAATCTAATAACTTAAAAAAAACTACTTCTTGAATCGATTTTTTTTTCTTATGTATGTGAGCGTGTTCCCCGCCCCCGCACCCCACCAAAATATGCAGAATTATTTTGTTCGAAGTTCGGTACGCTTAATCCTTTAGTTACTCGTAAATAGTCTAAGTATTGTAGTTATGAATTGTTCAAAAATATTCTTGTGTGAAAAAATAGACAACGCGCTGCGCGCAACGAGCGATAGGCGGCTTCCCGCTTGAAACGGTACTGTCATCCTTGAAGAAAAGAGAGGGCAATATGTTTTCGCGCGTATTCGTTTGCTGTTGAACTTGAACCTGATTTTGTTTCATCCCCAGTCACAAACAAATAAATGTGCAGTTAAGGACAATGTGCGTATGCGCTGTTGTTTTGCTATGCATCGCCAATTCTCTGTAATAATAATATTGACAAAGTGTGTTATTAATGTTATAGTGTAACAGTGAAGCATAACATAATTATGTAGTAGGAATATTGAGTGAATGATAGTGAGAAGCTGATAACAGATATAAGGTAAGATTTTATAATAAATTAATAGCTATAGACTTATTCATTTACGTAGGTAGTTTATTAGGCAGATAAATTATAATAATTGTGTTATGTTAACATTGGACAGACACCATAAACCCAAGTTAATATCTACTGGTTGATCTAATTCTATATCTATTTACTTAAATTTATAATAATAAATTATACTAGACATATATTATAATATAATCGTAACAAAGTAGATGTTTTTCCTGGTTAAAGACAAACTACTGAATAGATCTAAACTACTAAACGACCGACCAGATTATAACAAAATGTTGAAAAGAAATATTGTTATTAAATAATCACCTTATGTTTATTACCTACATGTACCTACATGTAATGATATACGTATGTGGGCCTCTCACAGATCGTCAACTCCTCGGCAACCTGGAACAACTTCCAGAACAAGATCACCACCTTCCTGGGTAAGGATAAACCGAGTAACAGGAACTTGCTCATTTAGTTGCAATTTTGTTGTAAATTAGACCTTAGGTCTATTGATATAGAGTTTAATTTGTGTACCTAATCGGTTTTTGAATTGAAATTTTGTGTGTGTTAGTACAACTCGGTCACATTAACTTGACGCATGGCGTCGATATAATAATGTCAAGGTTATTATTAAAAAAATATTTTTCATTCAAGAAATGCAATTGTTTTACTTTTTCCTAACGCTTGTGTACGCAACTGTACCATATTAATAAATACTATATTGGAAGGTTAAGAACGTTTCTTAGATATATGGCACGGCCGCTTTTTGGTAGCCATCCGAACTTGGTCGGGTTATGTAGGTTTTCGATGCTTCGTCAGTATAATAATTGTTTTTCTTTAATTACTGAATTTAATGACATGAAATTTTGCATAAGAATAGTTGAATGAATGCACTAATTATTGACATACATATTACCATGCAATTCCTTCAGAACGTCGTGATATTTGACTGCTTTGTAAACAGTGATCTGTTCATGGTAAATTTGTCCTATAACTCTTTAGTTACTAACGGAACATCATTGATACTTGGCAACATGTTGCAGACACTTACAAGGTTTGTATAAACGTGAAAATCTAGACCCCAAAGTGCATACTTTAAGAACTAAGACCTAATAAGCGTATTTTACGTTTATATTTTTATCTTTTAAGCCCTACGATTTTTTCTAAATCTGTTTTTTAAACAAATATAAACAAATTCAAAACAACGTATGTAAAAATCTACAGTTCTCTATGTAAGCGCTTTATATGAAAACTAGCTAATGGCCAAACGTTCGCGTAGCGGAAACTTGAATTTCTCCGAAGTTTATGCATGCACTAGTTTTATTCATACATACACAATTACACACAAATACACACTAATTTTTGGACACATCTCTTTTCTTCTAAAGTCTATGGATTAAAAAAAGTTCCGCCAGGACAACGTTCGCCCAGCGGAATCAGTTTTTGGTGAATTTCTCCACAATGGTTGCGTGCACAAATTTTTTTTTACCATACACAATTATACGACGTCATACACTAAATATCTGCATAATTAAAATCTTTAAATTCAACAACATTCCGCTGCACGTACGCACACCGTTAATTTATAAATAACAATACGGAACATTTTATCGTTAAAAGAACCTTAATATAGGTTTTAACGGTATTTTTATCGTCAAAAATGTTATCGTTACCTATGTGACCATTTCTTTCGTCAAAATGCAAAGATGTTCAGTCTGCATTAACGTTCAGAGCGTACGGCGTGCGTTTCGTCAGAGTTCAGAGTCTACAAAAGTGATATTTTTTACACTCTCGTATCTCTCCTAGGTTTACTAAAGCCAAGCCAAGCTAAAGTAAACGGCAGCGTCGCGTGAAAAAACGTTATGTAAGTATTGTTAATTTTTACTGATATGTTTAACGTTAACATTATGTTATGATACTAGGTAACGCTACCAATACGTATCGATATGGCAGGTATCTTTATGAAAATACCGTTACTTAACGATAATTTTAATTGTGAATTGATAACGGTATCAAGCCTTGCTTAACAGTATTTTCGGTATTCAGATCCAGAAAATCTGTTATGCTACAGGCACATTACTATGACGTTCCGTATCGTGGCGCGGTATATACGAAGACTCTGTTCAAGCCTGCATCATAACACAACGAGTGTTGTAGCCAATCAACTGTGTCAGAACTTCAGAAGGCGCCACGACACGACACAATAATGTGAACCTGGCTTTACCCAGTTATTGGGTTGTGGAGGTCAGAAAGGCAGTCGCTCCATGTGAAATACTGGTATTCAGCTGCATTCGGTTAGACTGGAAACAGGCCCCAACATAGTTGGGAAAAGGATAGGCAGTAAGAATGAATAAAACAAATAATCACTAAAAAAATATTATTCGATTGAATGTCACACTTACAATATAATTAAATATGTACACAGAAAACATACTACATGTCTACGTCACTGCAGTCTAAAATAAAAACTACTGTTAAGTAAATAAGGTTTCAAATAAGTTGCATTTCTTAGAACATACTTCATTATTTTATACTTAAAATACAGGGTGTAACGGAAAGGTGTGGTCATATTTTAGGAGACGGTTCTGCCCATGGAAATGAACAACTTTCTGTAAGAAATATTGAACACTCCCAAAAAAAAAATTGGACTTTCCATACAAAGCTATTATCAGCTGACCAATAATTGTATGGGGAGTAAAAAAAAAATTTATAATTGCCTCAGATTTTCTTGAAAAAAGTTGTTCATATCGATGGGCAGATGCAGTTCTTAAAATATGACCACACCTTTCCGTTACACCCTGTATATTGAACTATTAAACTATTATTTGAACTTTTTACTTACATTTCAACCAACTTAAACATACATGCGTCTATCACTTTCTTTTAATTAATCTCATAAATTATTAGATTCAATTTTGATAGGTCTAAAACATAATTAATTACACAAAATACAGTTATTCATGAAGTTTCTAAGTAGGATTTCTATAGCCTTTTTCTTGAATTTTTTGGAGAAAATTTTACAAAAAAAAACACTTTTTTCTAATGTTTTTGGCTAAAAGTAATAAAACAGGTGGTACAACTAAATCTATTATTCTAGTTAGGATAATCATCATCTGAACGAAGGTAATGTAGGGGGTTCCATCGCCATGTCTATCAGTTCATCGATGTCATCTGAGTTGAAGAATGATAGCTCCAACTGTGAACAAAATAGTAGTATTGAGAAATGGTTTACAACATTGGTGTAGGTCCTGCCTGGTTAGGTGGTTTAACGGTAAAAAAACGCGACTGCAAAATACAACTATAGGTAAAGTTCCAAACAAGGCACTTTTCAAGAATTCGGATGGATTGAACTAAAATTACTGCCACCAACTACTTCAGACTGCTTAAAAAGTTATTGGAGTCGGGTTTTTTGAAAACATAAAAAAAAAATTCTACATTTTATCAAGTTAGCTTGGAATCACCTCTTCGACCTCTTTATTTTGATACCCCACATGATCATGTCACCAAAAAATACGACCTGTGACCTCACTAACCTAATGGCAGGCGCTATTCTGTTTTTTTTTATATATTCAAATACCTACATAGTCTGACACTTCGGCAGTAAAACCCAATCTGATCTGATGATATCTCATTTGTTAAAACGTATCCAGTTTTAGGCTGCAGAGCTTGCCAAAGAAATAGACATACATACATACCAACATACACTCGAAAAGAATTACCTTCCTTCTGAGGTACTCGGGTAAAAAACGTGTTGTTCTTTCTACAGGATGTTGATGTGACTTTTATAGGACTAGCAACAAGGTATAAATTGCAAAATGTTGTAACGAGTACCTAGTGAGAAGCCAAAAAATCCGACAGCTATGTTACTACGGAGTAACGTGTTACGTGGGCTGTGGAGGTCAGACAGGCAGTCGCTCCATGTAAAATACTAGTAGGTATCTGCATCCGGTTACACTGGAAGTAGACTCCAACATAGTTGGGAAAAGAGTAGGCATAAGGAACGATACGCGTTCTGGAAATGGAACATCTGTACCTACCAAACCAACATTCAATTTTCTATGGCTAATTTTATATCCGTATCTTTCTTTTATATAAAGAGTTTATTATTCTTTGAGACCGTATAAATCAGGTTTTGATAAGACCATTAAAACAATGGGTAAATAGTACGTTCACGTTTAATAGGTACAAGTACCTAGTACCTATTAAACGTGGTTATCAGTAGTGGAGGTTATCATTAGTTAGGTATAACTAATGATAACCTTTTAGTTTTAGGTCACATATGCATGTCTAAGTTAATAAAGTATCTAAGTATTTTGAACATGTTGGCACTTATTATTAACCAAAAGATTTTGACTTAGGTAGTGACTGCTTAACTTTCGAGTTTTTCTGTACAATTTTTGATAGTTAAATTTTACATTATAACATTTAATAGTTGAATTTAATAAAAAGGTATTTCTGCTGTGTTTTTACGCTAATTTGATGAAAATATATTTTGAAAAAGTTTTGATTGCAATTACAAAGAAAGCCAAAAGTCACGAAAACGTGGATTTATTGTGTTTTCAGCCTTATATTGGCCTTTTTTTTAGCTAATATGAGAGGCGAGCTGGCTCCAGCATCTCTTTATTTTAGCATCACCTTTGGAACGCTTATTTGGCCGAAAGGGTCTTTTCCCCGTCGGGGGAAACCGACCCTTAACACTAAATCCAGGATAATTTAAGAAAAATTAAAATTTTATCAGCTTAGGGTGATTGAGGTACAGTCAACGGCTTAAATAACAAGGTAATTCTAGTCTAGTAGATCGGTCGAGTTGCTGAGTGTTTGTTCTTCTTTAACGCAGCATTGAAGCGACGGATTGACGTGATTGTTTTCATAAATATAAAACAAAGGCTACTTTTTACCCGACTGCGCGACGCAAGGGATGGTAATGTGTTTATCAGCGTATGTATGTTTGTTCCTTTGTGGCGCTTTAGAGACCAAACGCGTGGGCCGATTTTGATAAATCTTACGTCAATTGATTTGTCTTAACCTTGCGAGTGTTACTAAAGGCATGACAGCAATCAAAATAGAATATGGCGACAAGCAGACAAAGAAAAGAAGAAAATGAAAGTCGACGAACTATATTAAGTGAGGTATTTTGATACCCATAAAGGGTTCGAGGAGGCGATTCCAAAAACATAACTCAGTAAAATGTAGAAAATAAAAAAATAAACATTTCCAAAAAAAAACAGACTGTAAAAAGCAACTTATTAAAAAGTTTCAAACAAGTCACTTTTTAAGCAGTCTGATGCAGTTGGTGGCATTGAAATCAATAATTGAACTAAAATAATTGCCACCAACTACAATTGGCAGTTTGATACATCAAACTGTTTGAAAAGTGACTTGTTCGGAACTTTACAGTCGGGTTTTTTATATCAATAAACAGGTCCTAAAGAGGTAAGATAGGGGTTTATGTTCGTACGGCAAAATCTAAAATCCACGAAGAAATAGCTTCTACATTTCAGTGTCTAGCGGCACACCGGTGTGCCAGTGGGGAAATTCAGTTTGCTTTGTCAAAAAAAATTACCAAAAACCCGATTCACGCGTTTTAAACCGCTATTATTACTATCACCCAAGGTCTTTAGACCTGTGGCAAGGTTTACACACCCGGAACATGACATAGTCTGTAGTTACACGAGGGTTGACTGTCAACGGGGCCTGACAGATCGTCGCTCTAGTGCTTATTTGTCCTATCTACCATTTGGTACATTTTACAGGAGAAGAATTGTTTGTCCTATTTTTTTTTATAGCTTGAATTTCTAGATTTGATGGTCTATCATAATACATGAGTTACTTATGCATTGACAGTTATAATTTCCATATGTAGATTGTAATTAATTATACCTTATTTTGTTTTAATGTGGACATACAACAAACATGCACAAATAAAACTACGAATGTGGACTTAGAACATAACCTCATTGCAGATAGGACAAAGTGACATCAAGTGACTGTTTAATTTTTGCGTGCTTATTTGTACTATGTTCCAGATGTATATGGCGTCGTGGGCTGTGATTGGTCGATTGAGTGGACATGGAACACTCAAGCACTCAACGTTTCCTACGATGTAGGATATAAAACAAACACTGGACATAGAACAATTAAGCACATAATTCTCATTACAGTTTCGTGTCACAAATAAAAGTTAAAAGACTTTTTTGTTGTTGTAACAGAAAAAAGTTTGAATCTTCCTTAACCAACAGGATCTAAATTTAAGTCTTAACAATACTGCATTTAAAGTTTATTATCGATAAATTTTGTTTATAGGACACACAAGCACTGAGGCGACGATATGTTGACATTTAGGGTTAAAATTAGGTACGAGTATAAATAGTTTGTTTCCTTACCAGTCGCTGTGTATCGGCACAGGGTCTGCAGGTGAGCCGGCCTTCGCTGCACTCGCAGCGCGGCGGCACGTCGCAGCGCGCGGAGGCGGCAGCAGCGCGGGCGCCCAGCACGGTGGAGAAACGTCGCGCTGTGGGCCGGTCGCCTTGCAGCTTAGCACCCGCGAATATTGTACCTGGTGAGAGGATTACAATAGAAGCAAACGTGTGACTGTATTGATGATACATCACTATTAAAGGCGCTCCCTCACCGGGAGCATTCGCATGTAATGTAACGTTACAGAGTCGAGCATTACATCAGTGAGGGAGGAGAACTGAGCATTACAGTGCACAAACTAATGATACAAAACGAGTTTACATCAGTGAAGGAGGAGAACCGAGCTACCGAACTACGTATTTACGGAACTGTTCATTAAAATCATCAATAGAACTCTTTCAGTTATTGATGCCAAATTTCATGATTCTATGAAATTCTTACATTTGGCATCAATTCTAACTGAGTTGTTTTGATGATTTTAATGATTATAATTATATAAATAGACACTTGCTACGGTCGCGAATCAAATGTTGACCAAGATACAACCTGACACTGACCTGCAAATTGCAAAAAACGTAAGAAAATTTGAATTTCGCGGGCGCTTCCACCTTAACCACACACAACCGTGGCTAGAACCAAACTACTGGCAAAAGCACGGGGTCACTCGAACAATCCGTGTGGTGAACGCAGTGCATGAGAGACTGGATATTTTTTCGTGATCTTTGAGTGAATTCGTAAGAGTTTTTTTAAATATAGTTAGTTATGTAAGGTAAGATAAGTTTTTAACTACACTGTCGCATTAGGTTAAGGTCTGTCAATAATAGTTGTAAGGATGATAAATAAATAAATAAATTAACGTGTGACGGCTTCGATTCCAACAACAGCGTCAACAGGCATTCAAAGGTTTTTTTTTTGGGTATGGGAAATCATCCAATGATTTCTCCCACTCTGGGTGGAGCGGGAGGGCGTGTCAGACTATTACTAACTAAAATCCACCCCTGTTCCTTCAGTTGCTTGAGTGCTAAAAGCCGCGGGAACTCTTATTTCGAATTTATCCGCGACCACAGGTATGGCAACCTTTTTTTTTGTGTTGGGAAATCATCCAATGATTTCAGAGGGCGTGTCAGACTCTTACTGACTAAAACCCACTCCTGTTCCTTCCCTGCCTGAGTGCCCAGGCGCGCGGTAACTCTGTTTCGAATTTATCCACAGCCCCTGGGCAGAGGTATGAATACCTGTGATTACAAATAAAGTAATGTTCTAGTATGTATTCCTAAAATTCTTAAGGTAGTGTAGGTTCCTAGTGAAAATTTAACATTTCACAAAAGTGCAAATTCAAGTAGACAAACATCACCCCATGTGAATTTTCGCTGATTAATTAAGTTAGAACAGTACCGTTCATCTCCATAGCGAGTGAGGTACAGAGTCCGAGCTTCTCCTTTGGCAGCTTCACTTGTTTCCTGAGCGCTGCGTCGCCCACTAGTCGCTCGTAGTCTTTGTTTGTGTAGGCTAGAGTGTTGTCCACGCCTGGGTAAAGAAAACACCAAAATTAGTTAAATACATTGTCAAATAGTATTTCGGGAGCCTCGACCTCAACATAGTGTTATGAGTTGGGTATGGGATAAATTAAATTACAACGATTAATTTACTTACGGCCCGCCGTTTTGTTTCTAAATGGCAAGTTATTTATATTTTGATAAATGGTTATTTATTATACTGTAAAATTTTACGATCAAATACTATAAAAGAGGCTTCATGGAGTTTCTTGTCCTTCTTCCCCATGAAGAACTACGTTTGCGAACGGACAACTAGATTTCTGATTAGTTAACAAGCCTATTTGAAATAAATACCTAGTGTTGCCTTTCTGTGGATTTTTTTCATAAAACCCTTTCATTTAATTTATTTCAGTATAAATTTTAACATCGTATCGAAATTTCACACCAAATTAAAAAAATATATATTAAATGAACTTTCATACACAGTAAAAAAACCATTAACTCTTTTAGCATTCATAGCTTGCTGATTAAGTAGATATCCATACATTATCTTTACATATTTTAATAGGGAATATGCATGATATTTTTTTATTTGTTCAATTGAAGACTTATTAACTATAGTGAACAAATATGAAGGAATTTTCAAAATATCATCATCAGCGACGAAGTTATAAAGCTTTAAAGTTGATAATTAGAAAGAGAAGTCCGACGTGTTCTTTGACGTCAAACGACATGACGCCCATACAACAGCCATAGAAAACAGCGTTTTCGAGAGAGGGACAGATATATTAGTTTAAAATTGTTATATCTCGTTTAATTCTCAATCAATTTTGATTCTACTCTATTTTTGTATATTCATCGATAAACCGGTTAGATAATAAATATTTTTTTCATGCATATTCCCTATTGGGAGGTCAAAGAAAAGATGGATGGATTGTGTGAGGAGTGATATGAAAGAAAAGGGAGTTAGTGATAGCGTGACGGCTGACAGGACAGAATGGAAGAAACAACGTGTTGCGCCGACCCCAAGTAACATGGGATAAGGGCAGGAAGATGATGATGATTATATTATTATTTACATATTTATAATTTTCTAACACACGCAATTTTAAACTCTTTTGTTGTTGGGATTTGGTTCATTATCAATGAAAATTACTGTTTAAAACGGAATTTGCTACTAATTTTTCCATATCTTTCCACAAAGCGTAATATAAAATGTTGTTTTTATTCAGTACTTACCGAACAAATACTTCGCAGCTCGTTTCTTGGACAGCATGAAGTCGTCGTCCATGAGAATGTGTAGCGTCACAGAGCTCTCCATCAAGTTGTGGTAGATTGTCGAGTAGTCCAACTGGATCAACATAAATAATAATAGTTAGTAGGTCCCACGGAATAGAAAAAACAACTGGAGCAGTTATCCGGCGCGTGTCACAATTATGCGGCAAAGATGTACAATAATAACAACCTTCGTCAGTTGTAATAAGTCTTAATTTTGTATGAACAATAAATAAGCTTTTCGTCCGTAATAATGGGAGATCCAATTATTTTCAGAATAGACTATGAATTTCCTCAGTAACTAACAGCAGTTACGGGTAGTCAGTAGCTTAAAATCTGACACCAGTCTTGCCAAGAGGTATCGCGTTACCCAGTTACAGTAACTGGCTCTGGCGATCAGAAAGGCAGTCGCTCCATGTAAAATACTAGTACTCAGTTGCATCTGGGAAGCTGACTACAATATAGTTGGGAATAGGATAAGGAAGATTGATAAGACTCTTCGTGAACTCACCCTCATAAAGGCGGAGTCACACCTGGAGCACGGCATGAGTATGAAGGTCCGGGGCACGGCCGCACGGAACGGCAGCCGAGTGGCGAAGCTGAGCGCTGCGAACATGTCTGTGCGGCTCGAGCGGTTGCTGCGGAGGTCAGCTTTGTCTGTGAGAAAGAAGATGGATGTAGTTACAAAATTAAAAAAATATATGGGACCACCTCTGAAGTATGACCTATCATACATATAACAAAAAAGACGTGTGGCACTCGGAGACTGCCGCGGTAAAGCTATTGCATAGCATTTTTTATCAACTTACGCAATTATAATTATTTATTTATGCAGTATTTTTTTTCCTTTGTTTTTTTTTCTTTGATATTAATTTAAGTTACACTTTTTAAACGCACGTAAGAAGTTACACTTCTTTGGCGTAACAAGATAAATATCATCATCATCATCGTCATCGCCATCGCCATCGTCATCGTCATCGTCAATGTCATCGTCATCATCACTATTCATCGATAGATGGCAAAACTAAAAAGTATCACCGCTGTGCCGGTCGGAGTGGGGGGTGTTAGGTTAGGTTTTCGTTACGGAATTTCTGGATTCGGTCTCCACGCTCAAGGCCCGCGATAGAAGCTATGCAATAGCTTAATAAAGATATCGTACAAAAACACTCACTCACAATGGGCCTCATCAGAAGGCAAAGTCACCCAAAGGGCAATGGAGAGGGCAATGCTCGGAGTTTCCTTGCGTGATAGAATCAGAAATATGATATCCGCAAGAGAACTAAGGTTACCGACATAGCCCGAAAAATCGCCAAACTGAAGTGGCAGTGGGCAGGGCACATTGCTTGCAGAACAGATGGTCGATGGGGCCGAAAAGTTCTGGAATGGCGACCGCGTACCGGAAGACGCAGCGTTGGAAGGCCTCCAACAAGGTGGACCGATGACCTGGTGAGGGTCGTGTGTAGCCGATGGATGCGAGACGCACAGGACCGATCATTGTGGCGACACTTGGGAGAGGCCTATGTCCAGCAGTGGACGTCTTTCGGCTGGAATGATAATGATGACAAAAAAAAACAAATCGCAAATCGTTAACGTGGCTCAGAAGGCTGCTCAACTTAAATGGGTCTGGGCTGGACATGTCTGCCGCATGCCAAACGAGCGGTGGGCCCGGAGAACTCAAGATTGGTGTCCTGAAACCACACGACGAGGCAACGACGATGGACAGAAAGACAGATGTTCAAACGGACACGTGAGTGACAGGAATAGAGCTCCGTTTGGACACTTCGGGTGCAGAACCCTAAGAACACAAAAAATAAATCTTTTTTTGAAAACAGCATCAAAATTGGTTATTAAGTGAAGCAGCAATTAGCATTTTGAATATTGGTATATAGGAAGAGTATGGACGTGGTGGGGACATCTCGCTATCTCTTTTTAACGCGCATAATCTAATAGAGGGAGGGAAGGAGAGGAGCTCGTGGCTAAAGTAATAACAGCCGCACGGGTAGATCCATCAGGTTAAGCTACGCTTGCCGGGGTTGGTCCATGGATGGGTGACCATCTTTACATACCGAGACTCCTCCGTGCCTCGGAAAGCACGTTAAGTCGTTAGTCTCGGCTGTCAATCGTGGATCTTTGACAGTCGTTACGGGTCGTCAGGAGCCCGAAAGTCTGACAACCAGTCTTACCAAGGGGTATCGTATTAACCAGTAACTGGGTTGTGGAGGTCAGATAGGCTATCGCTCCATGTAAAATACTGGTATTCAGCTGCATCCGGTTAGACTGGAAGCCGACCCCGAGATAGTTGAGAAAAGGCGCGGGCAGATTGATTGAATCTAATGGCGGTGACATCATACGTCAGTGTGCGCATTATTTTCTGTTACTTGACAGTTTTGAAAAGTTTCTAACTTACTTAATTTTGAACGGTACAATTTCATTTTACCATCCACCCTGTCCTACAATATTCGCCTGGGTTGTTTGCCGCAATACCGTTGGCAGTTAGTACCTAATTACTGTTGTTATAATTATAGACCTAGACCCAAAAATTCGAAGACATGTGACATTCACCAACCCGCATAGGGCCCGCGTGGTGGATTACGGCCCACACCCTCTCACAGAGAGGAGGCCTGTGCCCCAGCAGTGGGGACATTAAAAGGCTGAAGATGATGAATTATAGTGTACTTACCAATAACAAAGTTGTCGAGATGCTGCGATATCTCTATGGAGTTGGTGAACACCTTGTTGTTGACGTAGAGGGAGCGCGGCCGCCGGTACACGCCGCGACCGCCGAATCCAACGATGGCGTACCTGTGCCAAACATGTCAAGTTCTCAATTCTTTATTGCGTACCATAATGTTTATAGTTGGTAGGGAAATTATTATATTAGTCACAATTATGGACCCTGTCGGGCACAGCATAGATCAAGTAGGAGAGAGGAGGAAGACAACTACTGTTTTATTAATACAATTAATACAATTCAACTAAACAATTATATTGTTTTTTATTAATTTATTTTTTTAATTATGTATTAATAAGTTAGTACCTAACATTGTGTAAAACCATTATTATATTATAGTTCCACTTTTAGTTAGAAGTTAGGAACGTTCAGTGAATAGATGATTGAAAAAGAGAGAGAGAGAGGGAGCGGGAGAGAGAGAGAGAGAGAAAGGGAGCGGGAGAGAGAGAGAGGGGGGAGGGAGAGATGAAGAGAGAGAGGGAGAGAGTTTAAAAGATGGATCAATATTGAAAAAAGTTAGATTTATACTTCCTTCTTTTTCTAAGAATAAAGATAGTATCAGTCTTATTCATAAAAATCTAAACTATTTAGCACCCGTGAAGTAACTGTTTAGCTAAATTGTTAGAGGATTTGTGTTAAGAATCTGATTAACAGGTGCTAAACAGTTCAGAATTTTATATAAAACAGTCATTGTTATATTATGTGTGCTAGTATAGTAGTACTAGTGTAGTAGTATGACTGGTATAGGCACCTAAAACATTTCGTCAACGTGTTTTCCTAGTAATAAAATTAGTAATGAGGAACATGATCATTTTGAATTGAAATACAGATTGACCTCGACGAAGAGTTCCATGTTCTTGCTCTTGTTATGTTACGTTATGTTATGTTATGTTATGCACCTATTATCGGAGAGGCCGGTGGCCTGCATCTTGATATCGAAGGCCTCGACGAAGAAGTCCATGTTCTTGCTCTTGTTATGTTACGTTATGTTATATTATGCACCTTTTATCGGAGAGGCTGTTGGCCTGCATTTTGATGTCGAAGGCCTCGACGAAGAGGTCCATGTTCTGGCTCTTGTTATGTTACGTTATGTTATATTATGCACCTTTTATCGGAGAGGCTGTTGGCCTGCATTTTGATGTCGAAGGCCTCGACGAAGAGGTCCATGTTCTTGCTCTTGTTATGTTACGTTGTTATGTTATGCACCTTTTATCTGAGAGGGCGTTGGCCTGGATCTTGATATCGAAGGCCTCGACGAAGAGGTCCATGTTCTTGCTCTTGTTATGTTACGTTATGTTATGTTATGCACCTTTTATCGGAGAGGCCGTTGGCCTGGATCTTGATATCGAAGGCCTCGACGAAGAAGTCCATGTTCTTGCTCTTATTATGTTACGTTATGTTATATTATGCACCTTTTATCGGAGAGGCTGTTGGCCTGCATTTTGATGTCGAAGGCCTCGACGAAGAGGTCCATGTTCTTGCTCTTGTTATGTTACGTTATGTTATGTTATGCACCTTTTATCTGAGAGGCCGTTGGCCTGCATCTTGATATCGAAGGCCTAGACGAAGAAGTCTATGTTCTTGCTTTTGTTAAGTTACGTTTTGTTATGTAATGTTGTTTTTTTTTTTTTTTTTTTTGGGGGGTGGGAAATCATCTAATGACTCTTTCCGCTCTGGGGTGGAGCGGAAGGGCGTGTCAGACTCTTACTGACTAAAACCCACCCCTGTTCCTCCCTGCCCTACGCGCCCGGGGGCGAGGTAAATGTAATGTTATGTTACGCACCTATTATCGGAGAGGCCACTAGCCTGCATGTTGATATCGAAGGCTTCGACGAAGAGGTCTATGTTCTTGCTTTTGTTAAGTTACGTTTTGTTATTTAATGTTATGTTACGCACCTATTATCGGACAACCCGTTAGCCTGCATCTTGATATCGAAAGCCTCGACAAAGAAGTCCATGTTCTTGCTCTTGTTATGTTATGTCATGTTATGTTACGCACCTACTATCGGACAGCCCGTTAGTCTACATCTTGATATCGAAGGCCTCGACGGAGAGTTCAATGTTCTTGCTCTTGTTATGTTACGTTTGTTATGTTATGTTACGCACCTATTATCGGACAGCCCGTTAGCCTGCATCTTGATATCGAAGGCCTCGACGAAGAAGTCTATGTCCTTGCTTTTGTTAAGTTACGTTTTGTTATGTAAAGTTATGTTACGCACCTATTATCGGAGAGGCCATTAGCCTGCATCTTGATATCGAAGGCTTCGACGAAGAGGTCCATATTCTTGGTCTTGCGCAGGTTGTTGTTACAGCGCTGCGCCTCCACGATGAACACCACGTCGCTGGAGTTGGGGATGTATTGCAGGATGTGGAACGAGCCTTCTTCTATTATATCGCCTTGGGGGGTTGTGCATCTGTGAACGGAGACAGAAATGTTAATAGATTTCTGGATTAGTAGCTTAAGTTTTTAGAAATTGCATACTTTGAACTGTGATAACTTCGGATTGCCTTGCAATTGAAACAAAAGAAAAAATATCGGCCAAGTGCGAGTCGGACTCGCGTAAGAAGGGTTCCGTACCATCGTATAAGATTAGACGCGTCTACTTGTTGCCATTGTTAAGATCGAGCGAAAAAAGCCAAAAAAAAACACGTTTCTAGTAGCCCCCTTTAATTTATAATTTATTTTTATTATTTGTTGTTATAGCGGACAGAAATACACATTCTCAGAAAATTTCAACTGTCTACTTATGAACATGAGATACAGCCCGCTGACAGACAGACAGACGAAGGTACGGACGGACAGCGGAGGCTTAGAAATAGGGTCCCGTTGGATACCCTTTGGGTACGGAACCCTAAAAAACCACCACCATTTTTGGTCTTTGCGGTCAAGTGCGAGAAGCGCATCCGATTTCTGCAATTTGCAGTGGTCGCTTAAGCGTCATGCGCATGGTCTCTAAAGAATAAGGAACTCTGCTAAATACACAAGTTATCCAACACTTACTGATGGCAATGGTCAGGCATGTGTGTGGGCACGTGCTGGTGCAGACACAGCTCCTTGTACGCGCTGGCCAGGGCACACGCGTCGCCGCCTGCCATACATTCCGTATTGAACGGCAGGGATGGTATCTAGGAAATAAAACGACACATTAATCATACTTTGTCACACACAGTGCCACCGGCACTGCCACCGGTGCATCTGGCGGATTATAAACCCGCTTTGACGCACAAAAGAGCCGCCGACATGGCCGCCCGGGTGCCACCGCGTGTCGCGCGCTTTGTACAAGTTTCTGCGGCCAAGTGCCGGCCGCACAGACGTCCGGGAAAAGCCGGCGGCACTGTGTAGGAGCCTTTAGGGTGTATTTTCATTGAGGCGAAGACGAGTGGAGTGAAACACATTGCTTGAAATCCACATCTCGTCTGCGTTTCGTTTCAATGTAGAGGAGAAAGAAATGTATCTAATAGTATGTATGAGAAGCGAGGAGGTGCGAAGGAGTGGGGAATAGTTTAAAAGATTATACTCCTGTACATTATATTAGAAACGCTCGTTTTGTTACACAGCTTAGCTCCGCTCGACCCAGCCTCCGTCAAAACGTAGACATATTTTATAGAGGTATGTGGAACAGGGTGAAAAAGCTCGTGGCTAAAGTAATAACAGCCACACGGGTCGATTCATCAGGGTAAGCTACGCTTGCCGAGGTTAGTCCATGTATGGGTGGCCATCTACATACCGAGACTCCTCCGTGCCTCGGAAAGCACGTTAAGCCGTTAGTCCCGGCTGTCAATCGTGGATCTTTGACAGTCGTTACGGGTCGTCAGAAGCCCAAAAGTCTGACAACCAGTCTATCCAAGGGGTATCATTACCCAGTACCTGGGTTGTGGAGGTCAGGAAGGTAGTCGCTCCATGTAAATTACTGGTATTCAGCAGCATTCGGTTAAACTGGAAGCCGATCCCAAGATAGTTGGGAAAAGGCGCGGGCAGATTGATGTGGAACAGGGTGTAAAGTTCCACAAACCACCATTGAAAAAGTGTTGTGTCTGGTCCGGGCAACTGCCCGATTTTTTTGTTTTTTTTTTTATTGTTGATAGGCACGTGTTTGACCACTATCTCACCTGATGGCAAGCGATGATGTGGTCGAAGATGGAGCACGCTTGCCTAGAAGTAACCTATTCACTCTTGACTTAAAGACTCCCAGGATGTAGCTATCGAAATATAGCTAACCGATGGTTAATTTTGGACTGTTGTATAAGTTCAAACACGCGAAGAACTTTGATTGCGCGATGCAGGATTTGTGTCTTTAGTTCGTATGTGGCGACATAGATGTCGCTACAATATTCAGCAAATATCATAAAACTGAAAGCTTCCTTATTTGAAGAAAACAGTAAAAAAAAACTTACCACAGAGAAACACGGATGTAAAGGCGACACCTTATTTTGGAAGAACTTCTCACATTGCGTGTCGTTTTTCAGATCCTTGTTCTCGATGTTAGTGGGGTTGGCGCTGGGCACTATGTTCCAACTGTGGCCCAGCGCTGGGATCGATGTGGTGAACGTGTTGTTGGGCAGGAGGAGGTCGTCGTATTGTTCGTTGTTGTAGGTTCCTAAGAGGCCGCCTAGGGTTGCGTAGTACCAGCCTGGTGGGGAAAACATGAGGGTAGAAAAATTTGGAAAAAAAATTGGTTGCCTGTAAAGTCGGTATACGGGCGAAAGTTTTACGTGAGTGAGTGACTTTGAGTGGTAAAATAATTTTAATGTGAATATTCATTCGTATAGTAGGAAGAAGGATGAAATAATAGTAACAATTGTATGCAGGCGCCTAAGCGAAATAGAAGCGCAAGACATGAACCGGTGTGTATGCCTATCTCTCTCACTCTCTCTCTCTCGCTCTGTCTCTCTCGCTCTTAGGCGGGCTAACTGTGCTCGAGTGGAAGGGACGCGTGCCTTTCACTTTTTATGTCTGTCTCTCTCGCTCTTAGGCGGGCTAACCATGCCCGAGTGGAAGGGACGCGTGCCTCTCACTCGCTCTCATTGTGAGCGCATAACGTGAGCGGAGCGTAACGCAGTTTCTTGAAGTGTCACCCGGCAAACCAATTTATAAGACGTTGTCACGTCAAAAATCTATTTGACTGGTGTTTTCGCCCAGCAGTGGGTGTAAGTAAGAAATTTGCCAAAATTATGAGATTTTAGCAATAAATTTGAGTCGTAAATGTTATGCTTAAAACAATTATTTTCATTTAACTCTCTTTTGTACTAGAAGGTATCTGTGGTTGTATTATTTTCTAAGGTTATAACTAGCCTTTGTGGCGAGCCATACCGATAATTTCATTAATAGTGTAGCGCTATCAGAAGATATGTTTTGCCAAAACCAGCCGAGATTCATTAAAGCGGCACATATATTAATTGAAAAAGGTACAGACTTATAATTTAGTTAATTTTATATAAATGTATTATAATGTATAATAATAATGTAATAAATGTTTTAATATTGAAAAATATAACATCGCCTTGGACGCGTCTGTAAGGGTGTTATAATGTAATTGAACAAGTAAATAAACTATCTAATTTAACCACTTCATAATAAGTAATATGAAACCTAAGCTACGATGACATAGAGATCAAATCCAAATTATTCAGTTTAAAAAATAATCCTATCTTATCTTATTTAATCCTTATCTCTAACTTTATATATTATTATTATATATGTAGGTATATTATATTAAATATATATGTATGTTTATTTTAACTATATATATGCACTTTTGTAATTATTTTCGTCTTAGTATTATTATTTTTTTCCAGTTTATCCATCTGCCATGTTATCTCTCCACCACCCTTGGTTGACTGGTAGAGAATGCCTAAGGCATTAAGTCCGCCTTTGTTCACTTGTGTTGCATGAAGTTTTAATAAATAAATAAATAAAAATGGCTTTTATCACCACACGGTAAAGCAATATAAAACTTAAACACGATTGCCACAAAGATCAAATTCCAACCATTCACACATCTCCTTTTACTCCTTTACAATATTATGTACCAACCTGAAACCTGCAGTTTACAAGTATGGAAGAGCAGGTTGCACTGTATCTCCAACCCGTTGTGTCCTTGTACAGACAGCTTGTCTGTTTGTCTGTCTATTACGAGTCCGTCTACTTGCGCGGGCAGGCTTAGTACTGTGTTGCCTATTGCTATCGTCTGGAATGAAGAGAAGGGGTTAGTCAAAAAAGTTTTATTGCGTTATGATAACTTGTATATTTGCTTTGATATTTTTGGTCGCGTTTTTTCTGCAGCGGTTATTACCTGCCGGCTTATAATAATTTTGGCAAAATATCTAAGGAAGGCCGGCAGGCCTACCTTAGATATTTATTTAATATTTATTCACAGACTACTTGCCAGTAGTCTGTGAATAAATATTAAAAGGTGTTGAGGAAAATTGAAGCAAGTGGTTAGATGTGAGTTACTACGCCCCTGGGCACTCAGAGGTGGGAAGGAATAAGGGTGGGTTTTAGTCAGTAAGCGTCTGACACGCCCTCCCAATCCACCCATAGCGGGAGATGTCATTGGATGATTTCTCACCCCCACAAAAAAATAAAGATGTGGTTAGATGTCATATTTGCATGGCTTTTAAATAGCAAATAAACCCGTCTGACGAACTGCACGAACGACGTGGTAGTCAGACATTAAGATACTACTTGGTCGCTTCATAAGATATTCTCCTGTCTTTATTTTTGTACAATATTTTAAGTGAAAAAACAAATAACACTTTTTCCTTTGACAGTGCAAGCGCTCCGGTGTGGTCCTTTCGGTGGAAAACTTACACAACTATTTCCTGCAAAAGGCTGACTTACCATATTGAAAGCCAGGTATAACTCTATAGCAGCACTCACCTCTCTATACAAATCAATATGCACGAGATTCCTCTTGGTCAGCACGATCAGGTTGTACCGTCCCTGGTCGTTGCTCTCCATGAGCACGGTGAAGTTGTCCTGGCGGTAGTCCTTGCTGAGCAGGAAGGTGCCGGCTTCTGATATCGTGAACACTCGCTTGTCAAACGTTACCAGAGTGCCTTGGCCGGTCATCATTGCCATGCCTAGAAAAAAAAACGGTTGTAAGTGGGTCTTTCAATGAAGACTTAAATGCATTTTTTATTCCGTCACCAACTTGAACAAAGAGGTGCCAAATTTCTATAAAATAAAGGAAATATATTGGTGGTCAGCCATTCATCCAAAAAGTATTTAACTGCGCGGTACTCAGAGGTTGACCTAGCTTTTTACACTATACTCGGCTCAGGGCTCGAAAGCAGGACACAAGACTCAGTAGCCACGCTTACCACCACTTAACGAATCAATATTTATCTACCTTTGCAGTTAGGCAGAGAGAGAGACACTTGCTCCATATGGAATGTGCATGTGCAATGCACTGAACTGCCTAGGTGACCCAGAAGCTGGGACACAAGATACTTCTTGCCAAGACTGGTGTTACATTTTCTGGCTTCTGCCTACCCGTTTTTTTTTTGTTTTGGTGGGGTGGTTAATCATCCAATGACATCGCCCGCTCTGGGCGGCGCGGGAGGGCCAGAGAGTGTCACACTCTTACTGACTAAAACCCACCCCTGTTTTTTCCTGCCTGAGTGCCCAGGAGTGCGGTAACTCTGTAAAGAATGTATTCGCTACCCCTAGGCAAAAGAATTGCGTTCGCGAGGATTTGATCTTGAGACTTCAACAATCACGGGTTGACCAAATAGCCACTATTCTGCCTATCCGTAAAGATTGTCAAATATCTATAAATAACTGCAGGGACCAACGGCATAACGTGCTTTTCTCGGTATGTAATGGTTGGTTACCCATCCACTGACCGACCTTGGCAAACGTTGTGTAATCTTGAAGATCAACCTGTGCGACTGTTATTATTCAGCTACGAGCTCCTCAACAGCTCAACTAACGATTTTTTTTTACTATCGGCTCGCGTTTGACCACCATCTCACCTGATGGTAATCGATGATGTTGAAGCACGCTTGCCTAGAAGTAACCCATCTACTCTTGACTTAAAGCCCTCCAGGTTGTAGCTATCGGGAAACACAGACACCGGCAGGGAATTCCATTCCTTTGCTATACCCATAATGAATCACATCATCATGATCATCATCATTACCCTTTTAATGTCCCCACTGCTGGGACACAGGCCTCCTCTGTGAGAGGGTGTGGGCCGTAATCCACCACGCGGGCCCAATGCGGATTGGTGGATGTCACATGTCTTTGAATTTTTAGTTCTAGGACATGCCGGTTTCCTCACGATGTTTTCCTTCACCGTTTTGAGAGCAGTGGTGATGAAATAATTTACACAAAGTAAAGCGCCTTCCTGGGTTTGAACTCACGACCTACAACTTGTAAGTCGCGGCCAATACCGCTGGGCCACCACTGCTCATGAATCACACTATCACACTAATATTATAAAAGCGAAAGTTTGTGAGTGTGTATGTTTGTTACTTCTTTTCACGCTCAAACGGCTGGTCAGAATTCGAGGAAATTTAAAATGTAAACAGCTTATAGTCTGCTTTTCATACCGGTCTACGAGGGTAAAACCGCGGGGCGTAGCTAGTGTGTAAATAAAACTCACCAGCAAAAGGCGGCATCAAGTTATCGAAATCCATATACGGCCTGATGTCGTAGTAGAACGACCAGATGCTCTTGTTGGTGGTCAGCCACTCATCTGTGAAGTCTTTGATGGCGCGGTACTCGGAGATCTCGGTGAAGTCCGGCGTCCTGTTGAAGGCGTGCCACGACATCGGGAGCTTCTGTTCTAGGAGGATAGCGCCGACGCGAGGATCGAATATGAAGTTCGTTTTTGGGGCGCGATGTCTGAAAATTAAGTTGTGATTAGTACTAAATACTCGTACGAACAGAAAGTTTAGATGAATGTTACAATCTTTATGCATAAGAACTGTCTACAAGACTTCAAATTAAAGCTTAACATAACATAATCAGCCTTATAATGTTGCCACTGATGGGACTCGAGCATCCTCTCTAGGAAAGGGAATAGGCCGCAATCCACCAGGAAAGCTCAGTACGGGTTGGAGGATGTCACATATCTTCGAATTTATTTTTAGCTCACCCTTTGGGCACTATATGAATTGCACTGGTACATATTTTTTTTCACAAAAAAGAAAAACAACCGACTTCCAAAAAAAGAAAATACACTTAAAATTTAAAAATAACTTTAATTTCGGAAGTCGGTGTTTGTAATTTTATTTCTTCGTTATTTGACACCGATTTTCACCCCAGAACTAAAAACCCCAATAAAATCGAACGTGGAATTTAAACATAGCCGTAATTGGAGAAAACCAAAACGTCATCTAGGTATACGTATTTTTCGTTTTTGTTCAGTTTTTCAAAAAGCGCTGAAGCAATTTCGATAAAATTTATATGGGACCACCACCTCGGGAGTATATTCTTTCGTATAAAAAAAAAGAATTTTGGAAATCAGTCCACAAATGACAGAGAACATACAGTCGAACATAGAACCTCCTCCTTTTTCGAAGTCGGTTAAAAAGAGAGTTTAATAGTATCAAAATTATGTTTTCTTCTTTATTATTTTTTTAAATATATCACGCTTGACCTTCTATTTGAATAAGGTTTTTTTTTCACCAATGATCTAAATGCGATCAGCACAACTCCTTAAACCAAGTTCAAGAGCAGTCAGTGACATCAGTTTCTTGAAATTATCCTAAATGAGCTTAATGTTCTCAAAAAAGATTACCCTATATCTCAATATTTTATCCAAACTTTCCGATTGAAACAAAACACAGTGTAAATAAAACTGGTAGCAGTGAAAGCCTTATTGCATTAAGTGTGTAACGGAAAGGTGTGGTCATATTTTAAGAGCTGCATCTGCCCATCGATATGAACAACTTTCTTCAAGAAAATCCGAGGAAATTCTAAAAAAAATGTTTACCTTCCATACAAATATTGATCAGCTGATGATAACTTTGTATGGAAATTCCAATCTTTTTTTTGGAATTTTCTATTTTTTTCTTAGAGAAAGTTGTTCATTTCCATGGATAGAACCGGCTCCTAAAATATGACCACACCTTTCTGTTACACCCTGTATATCTGCCAAGTGGCGCCCTCATTGAATAAAAAATCGTAACAAAGCGTAGAAAATAAAGTAAACATTGTTAAAACAATACTCAAATTGTTTCATATCCAAAGTAATAAACAAAAGTACCAAAACACGGGCGTTTTTGACACTTTTGCTTACTACTTTGGATACGAAACACTTTGAGTCCTGTTTTAACAATGTAAAAATACTTTATCCTATTTGTGACAAACGCAACATAGGATTCTTTAATCTTTATTTTCTATGCTAAGATACGAATTTTTATTCAATGAGAGCTCCACTTATGGGGAGGTAGGCCCTTAAGCCCACCTATGTGCCACTGTTGTACATGAAGTTTAAATAAATAAAACTCACAGCTCTTCATACTGCAGTGCAGTCTTGCTCATATCCGTCAGCTTGTTGTAGAGGATCTCTCCGACAGTTTGTAAAGCCTCCCCGATAAGGAAGTAGTCGTACCACCACTTCAGGCGAACGTACGCTTCTTGATACTGAAAGAGAGGAGGATAATGTGAATCGAGCTTCAAGTCTCTGGAATAAAGTACAAAATCGAACCTTTCCCCTAACATGCTAAAAAAGTGTGTGTGTAATTATGTACTCACGTAAGAAGTTATACTTCTTTGGCGTAACAAGATAAAAAAACAAACTGTCACAAAGTTTACAAAAGGAAAACAATCATTCTTCATGAACCACAGACCATACCTAACTTCAGGGTGTCGGTTCTAGCTAACTTCAACCTGTGAATTTTGTGTGACAGTGATGCGCGCGTGATAGATTATCCTAATTATAGATACTTATTGTTATTATCATGAGTATTCTTTTTATTGTTAAAAGTTGCTAAAATGGTAATGTTTGGCATAATCTAAAACTCGTTACAAGTATGTAATACCTAATTTACAATAATTCTTACATTATTTCAGTATGTCTGAAAAATTAACTAGTTAAAATATTGAGGAATAATGTAGCAAAACATAGAAAATATTTCAAACGGATATCCACCTTTAATGACAGTAGATAGAAGTGTCAAAGTTGTTTGTTCACGACTATAAAGGGGGAGCTCCGAGTGACAGAGACCATTCTTGTTCGAGACGACGACTAGAACGGAGCTCCGGCCTACAAGTAAAAGTTAAGTAATTTTATTGCTGTTATTATATTTTTGGTTATTATTTTGAAGTATTTGTTGTTTGGCTGTGTTTAATTGCTATTGTTATTATGTTGAATAGAATAATGGTCATGAACATCGATCACTAATAAAAAACTAGATACACAATCAGCGACAAAAAATGTCCTCACCGAATGCGCACCCAATTTAACATTTGGGTGGACTTTTCAATTAGTAGCGTTCGAACGCTCCGACGGTAAACATGCTTCAGTGCTCCTTTAAAAACTGCAAAAATCATACATCTAGGACGCTAAAAAAGGATGGAGTTTCATATTTTCGGTAAGTATTAATATTATCATTATATAATTGTTGTTACTGTTTTGTGAATACTGATATTTTGTCAAGAAATCATCGTAAAAACATTATTTTAAATTAAATCGTAATAATCAGCAGGCGATATAAAGCGTCTTAATTGTAAAGACTCCTATTAAACGTATTAATCATACTAACGCATGCTCACTTAAATTGTTTGAGTTATGCGCGTTGCCTCTGTTTTATTTGTTGGAGACGCTATTGTTCTTTTATTTTTTGTGTGATTTTTTGTTTGTTTTTTTTTTAGCTTTCCTCGAGATCCAGTGAGGTGTGGCGAATGGATATCAGCTGTAGCACGTCAAAGGTCCGAAGAATTCTGCTAATCAAATTTTGACTAAGATACAACCTGACACTGACCAGCGAATTGCAAAAATCGTAAGAAAATTTGAATTTCGTGGGCTACCCTGGCGCTTTCATCTTAAGTTCAATAATTAAAGTAAAGTATCAATGTTATAGTTTATTCTCAATGTGACTTATTTTTCAGATTTAGGTATATTCTTACTCTTGTATTCTAAGTTTTAAATTTAGTATTTAATTTTGATATTAGTTGTTTGTCAAGCAATGTCCTTAAATTTTGACTCAAGATAAAGAATAAATAAATGATTGTGTAAATTACTTTCAATTTCAATAATAAGTAAATGTGGTGGTAGCGCACCACATTTATTTATTTATTATCCTGTCACAAATTCACAATAAATCCAAAATCTAGTATACCATATTCTAACAAATAAACATTTTTGATTTGATTTGATTTTGACATTCACGTAAATTATAATCATTACACACACATAAACACCATAAAATATGCTTTATTTATTACACCATTTTTATACAATTTATAAATATAACATAAATATAGCATAACAAAATAAAAAAAAAATACCTTTTATAATATTACAGTACAAACAAAAAACATTGGTCAGTTCGTCTCCACTCATTCCTTGACCTAGCGGCGAGCCTCAGTCATAATTTTTTTGTCACTAAGTAATTCTGACTTTAAAACTTGCGTATAAGGTTGAAGTTGTTTTGGTGTATGTTGAGCACTGAGCATCAGTCGTAAAATTTTATTGCTTTTTGTACATAGCTTTTTAAATACGACTTTAAGTGTTGCAATTAAGGTTGAAATTTCATTAATGTATATTTATTGTAACTAGAGTTTTGTAAACACAATTGGCGACGTTTTTAAGAGAATTTTTACTTAGGACTGTGTATCTAGTTTTTTATTAGTGATCGATGGTCATGAACCATTATTTACACCAATAGTTCGGTCTTTTGGCTAGTTGTTGCTATAATTATATATTATGAAAGCTCGACTACCAAGGCTTACCAAAGCTCACTTAAAGTTATTTGATGTTATATTATTGTTTCTACTTATGTTAAATGGTATTGAGAAATTAATGCTCTTTGCCTGACAAGATATTTATCGTGTAATATAGCACAATTAATAAATCATAGAATTAGATTTATTGTGATAAACGATTATGATGTGTCGATATAATAATAAAATCAAGCTTCCATGGAGTTTCTTGCCGTTCTTCTCCATGAAGACCTAGTATTGTGAACAGGCAACTAGATTCTCGATTAATGACTATTGGAAATAAATACCTAGTCTTGTCTTTGTGCTTTTTCTTAATAAATCCCTTCCTTAAAACACCACATTCACAATAAGTAAATAAGCAAATAAATAGGTAAATGAAAGATCAATAAATAGGTAAACAGATAGATAAGTAACGAATATTAAATATTTACCTACATCTGGTTGCATATCTACACATATATATACATTAATCCTAACACGCGCATCTTAAAATTTCACTCACATCATTTTTTCACAACGCGACTGAAGAAGTATAACTTCAAAAACCTTCCTAAACATTTTATGTCATAACTCCACTCAGACTTTCTTCAAATGAAATCTTTTGAACAATGTTAATAAGGTTCAAATTTATTCTTACCTTCTCCCTAACGTAGACGACTTGCTTAGTCTTCAAGAAGTTCTCCCAAGCGTTTCTGAACTCTGCGTACAGCTGAGTGATCTCATCTTTGAAGGGAATGTACTTCTCGATCTTGCTCCACACGACGGTGAACAGTTTCTTGCTGTATTTCTTTATGTTCGTTATTAGGTCGTTGTTCATTAGATCTTTGTAGATTCTGGGAAAGAGACAAGAGCAAAATATTAGAGGAATTTAAATCTTCGTCTACCCGACTGAACTAAATTAACATTTAAAGCTTGTTATCATTTTATTGACATTAATCGAGGCTTCAACAGTATTCATTGCGTATTCGACTTTGTCGAGCTGACGAATTTTTAACATAAGAATCAATTTAGTTTCACTCTATTATGATTGAAATTTTAATTTAGTTTATTTAGTACGTAATTAGGGTGCAGGTTACAAGATGTCAATTTAGAAAACAAGTAAATAATAATAAAAACAAAGAAAATTACACTTACCGATCCATCTCATGTCCAAACGTCGACACGTAGTTGAAATAAGGCGAAACAGTCAACTCCTGCGTCCTATTATAGAAGAAATCCATCACACTCTTCCACACAGTGAAAACGAAAGACTCAGTATAATGCAACACTTTAAAGAAAAGCGGCTCGATCGACTTCAAGACTTCATGCCAGTATTTCGAAAGTCGATTCGTCGCATTCACCCAAGTCTCTTCCCAGTACTCCAAGAATTTCATATGCAAGTCCCTTATAAACGTATCATACTGTAGAATCATCGCTTCGAGTCTATCAGAGACTAACTCCATGAAATCGGCTTCAAGGACTTTGTTAACGGACTCCAAGAAGTTTGCATAAGCCTTCTTGATCGAATCGACTATGTACGTCAAACTCTGTTTGATCGACTGACTCGTGTTACCCATCATTCCCCACATATCGTTCACAATCCCGGGTAAACTTTCCAAGTGATTCCTTATGGCCATTTCATCTAACACGTAGTAAGTGAACTCAACAATATCTTTGACATAAAAATCGTTTTGGCTGTAAGACTGATTCAAAAACCGTTCAAATTCGTCCAAATCGTCCTTAATGACATGTAAATCGTTCAGATCATCCAAAAAGTCGCGTATCCGCGGTTTTGCGTCTGTCCATATCTTTCTGAGGGCTAAATGCGCTTCCATTGGCATTTCTTTTATGATGATAAGGGTATCATTCACCTGGCTGTATATGAGCTTGATCGTATACACTGCTGAGGACTTTACTTCGTTAAATATCTCCGGTCGCCATTTTACTGAGCTGGTTAGTAGTCGGGAGTGGTTTAGACGGATGTATGACGCAAGGTCGATGGTTGTGACGTCGTCGAAATTACGCCAGGAGTCGAATTTAGCGTAGCGGGTGTCCACGATTTGGCCTATCATGTGGTAGGAGATATCTGGAAAGGAGAGAAGTTGTCAGATGGTATTCACAGTGTTCGAAAACTTACAAAGCATAAAAACATGTTAGTGGTTGAAACATACAGGTTAGCGCAAAAGGTAGAGACAATTTTCAGCCAAAAGAGAGCTCATTTCAATATGGGCACGGGGTCTCATCTCGAACAACGGCGTAATATGCATCGATTTCGTATTGAATATTAATATTTTGAAAATGAATATGGTAAAAACTGTATTTTCTTATTTAATAAACTGCCTAAAGCATAAAATTGTGGAATAATTGGCTTGTAATTCAAATTTAGACGATTATTGGAACGAATCCTTAGACATCTATATTTCTTTTACCAATAGATGGCGCTGTTTGAAGTTTTAGAGTTTATCCATTCGCCTCTTTAAAATTTGAATAGTGACACATTTTGATGTAGTAAAACTGCTATGAAGTGGCAAAAATACTATACAATAATTCCTCAAAGTGTGAGAAAATATTGGTAAGACTTTAAGTAAACTCATTCAGCTTGCAAGCCGTCGCTGCTAACACCATCTAGCGAGGTGTAGAGGACGGGCCCGAACGAAGAACAAAAGTTACTTGTGCCAGACGAAAACCCGTAGTTATGGCGGTACCGTTTCTTTGTATGGGATGAGGCATCTGTACGCTAGTATTATATTATCTGTCATATGGGTAATAGATAAGTTATTAGGTAGATATAATAATGCAGGCTGATTTTCGACTCCTTGACAATGTTTAAGAGACAGATAATGCTCATAATAGAATTAACTCTTACTATAAAGCCAACCATGAAATTGCATTTGTTATAACCAGTACATTTTCAATAGCATTGTTGTATAACAAAATGTATAAAAAGTTAAAAATATGTTTATCTATGAAGGGATAATATCTGGAAGTACAGATCTGCTTACTAAAATTCTGTCACTGACAGAAATTTATGTTATCAATGAGTGACTGAAGTTTAATAAGTACAATTACCAAATATATACTATTTACAAACTCATAAAATACTTGACAATGAGTGACTGAAGTTTATTAAATACAATTACCAAATATATACTATTTACAAACCCATAAAACACTTGACTAACTATAAACAAAAAATTTTAAAAAACGGCGTCAAAAAATTCCTCCGCATCGCTGTCGACTGGAAGTGTGCCCAAAAGACTGGCGGCATTGCCACGTTGTATGGCAATGCTTAACCTCTGGCCGAGGTAAAAGCCAGACCTTGGGTCACGCCGTGTCAACAAGGCGTTTCGATAGATCGTCAATTAGTATCATTGACTACTTTTTATCCGGGATAGTGCGAGGGAAAAAGCTGCGAATTATCATTTGTTGCCTTCAGAGAGCCTTCCACCTGAGCACGTGTTACCGTGGCCAACCTGGAAAATTCTAAATAGACTCCACACTCAAGTCGGCCGCAGTAAAACAACCTCCACGGTAGCGGATAAATTCGAAACAGAGTTACCGCGCCCCTGGGCACTCAGGCGAGGAAGGAACAGGGGTGGGTTTTAGTCAGTAAGAGTCTGACACGCTCTACCCAGAGCGGGAGAAGTCATTGGACGATTTCCCACACCCACAAAAACAAAAAAAGGTGGGGGTACTCGGAAGGCTCCGCTATTCGGTATTTATGCGGCGTCTCTCTGCAGACCATGGCCCACCTCTCATCTTGCGCCGCATGCCATATCGCCTGTACATGTGATGACCTTATGGCTTTTTTTTTTGGGGGTTGGGAAATCATTCAATGACTTCTCGCGCTCTGGGTGGAGCGGAAGGACGTGTCAGACTCTTACTGACTAAAACCCACCCCTGTTCCTTCCCTGCCTGAGTGCCCAGGGGCGAGGTAACTCTTTCGAATTTATCCCTAACCCCTGGGCAGGCATCGGCCATGACGGGCCCCGTCATGAATGCTGACAACTCTTGTTCGGCGCGCGTGGAACACTACGCGCCGTCGACTCTCGGGCCTGGTGCTGATCGGACGGCGAGCTACCCACTGCTCGCCGTCCGCAGGCCCGGGTCTACGGTGGCCGGAGATCGTCTCGCGGCGCCAGAAGCCAAGACCTTATGGATGCGTCAGCGAATGCTGTAAGTTTTCGTCGCTGAATACTGGTCTAAACATTATATTTAAAGACTAAAATTGCCATCGACACACAAAGTTTTGTTTCCTAAGAAGTTTCTTACTCACCATCAGTACTATTGTAGTGGGCCACAATCGACCTGTTCTTCATATAAAGCGTGGCGGTTCCCGTGTCGTTACCGGTCGGTCGGCTGACCCATGTCTTGAGCTTGTATTCTGGGTACACTAGCTCCCAAGTGCCGTTTACTTTGTAGAAGTATGTCTCGTTTGCTCGCTGAAAGTAATACAGATAGTTGTAGAAAAAAAAACTTTTTTTTACAAAAAAAAACAACCGACTTCCAAAAAAGAAATTACACTAAAAAGTAATTTCTTTTTTGGAATTCGTTTGTTTTTTTTTTTTTTGTAAAAAAGTTTTTTATTTTTCACTTTTTAGTTGTTATACCCCAGAAATCAAAACCCCAATAACATGGAACGTGGAATTTAAACATACTTTTAATTGGAGAAAACCAAAACTTCATCGAGGTATATATATAAAAAGTGCTAAAGCAATTTCGATAAATTTTTATGGGACCAACTCGGGAGTATATTCAGTCGAATAAAAAAAGAATTTTGAAAATCGGTCCACAACTGACAGAGAAATCGTTTGACATATAAAAAAAAACATACATACAGTCGAACATAGAACCTCCTCCTTTTTCGAAGTCGGTTAAAAAATGGAGAATTTATCTTTTTTTTTTACTCTAAAGTTTTTTTTGGTTACTAAATCGTAAGGCAAAGGTATTTAAAACAATCATATTTTGTCAGTTAGATGTGTTTAAGTTTTAAGTAAATGAGGGCAAGCCTTGCCATCAATATCACCCAAATCTTGATTCCTGGTGACTACTCATAATAGTTAGTCCCTGTCCCTGGATAGAAACCAGGACAACTAGGCAGTCTTCACCATTATTCATGATGTTTCTTCCACCCTAATCCTAATTTATTTGAGGTCATACTTCTCTGTAAGTCTTAGTAGTCACCCCTTTCAAGATGCATCATATTTCTAAAAAAATAATTAATAAAGGTACTCACCTCATACTGAATAGCACTATTCGCCGAATCGATCAAAAACTTATTATGCCTTAACTTCTCATAGAAAAGTGACTTCTGGAACCTGTAGAAGTTATTAAAGTAATACCAATGACTCCTTATATTTATATCTGACTTCATATCCAAGTCTAAATTCGTTGACGGATGTGTGCAAGCTAGGGCGAATTTGTAGTCTCTTACAGGACCGTTTGAGTTGTCTGTTAGAATCGATTTGAGTTTGAGATATTCGTTTTCGTAGTCTGAGTATTGTAGCTCTAGAGAAACGTTTGACATCACTGATGGCGTTGATAAGTATTGGCCTTTTAGGGTTACGTCCTGAAATATAAAGAGTGTGATTAGTTAACTTATTCTTTAGTGGAGAAGCGTCGGTTTTCATTTATTTATTTATGAACACAGAACTTCGTCATTTAAAAATGTGAGCCCTTATTAAATAGCATTGCGTCAAACATTTTTCTTTATTAGTTTAAAACTTCATTAGAATTCGGCACAGATTTCAAAAACTGAATACAACGCATTGAGATGCTGCAGATACAACCGAAAGCATTCATTTCAAGGGAAAATTTTGAACACTACTTAGGCCCTGTGTCCGGAAAAAAAAAGAATAATTAATTTGACAAATTTTGAACACTACTTAAGCCCTGTGTCCGGTAAAAAAAAGAATAATTAATTTGACAAATTTTTAACACTAATTAAGCCCTGTGTCCGGTACAAAAAAGAATAATTAATTTGACAAATTTTGAACACTACTTAAGCCTTGTGTCCGGTAAAAAAAAGAAAAATTAATTTGACAAATTTTGAACACTACTTAAGCCCTGTGTCCGGTAAAAAAAAAGAATAATTAATTTGACAAATTTTGAACACTAAGCCCTGTGTCCGGTAAAAAAAAGAATAATTTAACAAATTTTGAACACTACTTAAGCCCTGTGTCCGGAAAAAAAAGAATAATTAATTTGACCAATTTTGAACACTACTTAAGCCCTGTGTCCGGTAAAAAAAAGAATAATTAATTTGACAAATTTCCATACGCGAGGTAGCTGCTAGGACTAGTTGAATGAATTTTCAATAGCCAATCGCATCACTTGACTGGCGATTAATTTGTAACGTGTGGATGTTTTTTTTTCCAGAAACGGGGGGTCAAGCTCGTAAGTCCGTAAATTCAGTGCTGGCCAATGATATTATATAGAAAAGAGGTAGATATTATGGCACTTTTTTTTTTGGGGCGTTGGGATATCATCCAATGACTTCTCCCGCTCTGGGTGGAGCGGGAGGGCGTGTCAGACTCTTACTGACTAAAACCCACCCATGTTCCTTCCCTGCCTGAGTGCCCAGGGGTGCGGTAACTCATTTTCAGAATTTATCCGCTACCCCTAGGCATAGATTTTATGGCACTACTCGTAGCACGCGCAAATTGTTGCAGACAAATTCAGTCATTTGTAGCAATTTGATTAAGTCGGCTAATAGCAGCGAGTGAAGGAAAGCATGGCTGTGGCATGACAATAATATATCTATGATGCCAAGTTGTGTGTTAAAAGTATAAAAAATATGGTTCCAAGATAAATTTAAGAGTGAAGGAATTTCATACTATAATTAATATACACCTTGGTAAGGACATTCGTAATAACAACTCAACAATATCTGAACGCCGCTTTGTATGAACATAGCGTATCTTTCTTTTATAATATCATTGGTGCTGACACTTTTAGGTGTATTAAAGCGACAGATAAAAATGTCACAAAGTCAACCATCGACAACCTTACCTTACTAAACGAGGGATGAGCCAACGACAGATCCACATTATGGAGATTTCCTTCAGTTACCGGCGGGTTCTCCCATCTTCCTCTAAGTTCAGCAGTCTTGTTCTCTTCCTTGACGTTCCAGTGCAGGCGGGCTGTGCCGTCCAGTAGGGTGTCCTGCAGGTTGTACTGCGCGACCAGGTTGAAGGTGCGGAGAGGCCACCATACGTTCATTAATAGTTGCTGGGACTCGGCTTCGGCCTATAAAGGAAAGCTGTTTAATGATGGTTGCCACTCAATTGAAAGTCGGTATTGCTGTTTATAGAACCTTGCAATACCAATGATCCATAACATTTTAAACATAAAGTTGGAGTGCCTCATACGCCTTTAATTTAACCTTACCAAGTACGCGGGGTCTCATCTCGAACAAAGAAAATTTAGTTCAAATAAATCTCAATAGATGGCGTAATATGAATCGATTTCTTATTGAATATTAATATTTTGAAAATGAATATGGTAAAAACTGTATTTTCTTATTTAATAAACTGCCTAAAGCATAAAATTGTGGAATAATTGGCTTGTAATTCAAATTTAAATTATTATTGGAATGAATACTTAGACATCTATATTTCTTGTACCAATAGATGGCGCTGTTTGAAGTTGTAGAGTATATCCATTCAACCTCTTTAAAATTTGAATAGTGACACATTTTGATGCAGTAAAACTGCCATGAAGTGCCAAAAATACTATAAAATAATTCCTCAATGTTTGAGAATATATTGGTAAGACTAAGTAAATTCATTCAGCATACAAGCCGTCGCTGCTAAGACCATCTAGCGAGGTGTAGAATATAGGCCCGAACGAAGGACAAAAGTTACTTGTGCCAGACGAAAACCCGTAGTTACGGCGGTACCGTTTCTTTGTATAGGATCTGTACGGTAGTATTATATTATCTGTGCCAAGTATATAATTATATCCCATAGAAGAAAACGTAGTGGTCGTGCACTATACTACTTCGCAAGTGCTATTTCTCAAGAAGCTGTACCATTAAGTGTCCATTGCAAAAATACGAGCTTTGTAGTAGCAAAGAGAAAAAGTACGGGCTCTGCTTCATACTGATAACTAAAGCCCTATTCGGGGGTGTTTGTGGGGACCTGTGTATGTTTGGGGGTTATTTGTGGTATATGGGCGAGTTTGTGGGTGTGTATGAATTTGTGGGTGCGTAGCGATCGTTTGGAGGTGTGTGGGGATGGGTGAGTTTGGGGATCTGAGGGGCGAGTTTGTGCGTGTTTGGGGGCGAGTTTTTAGGAACTAGGGACAAGTTTGTATGAGTGTGGGGGTGAGATTGGTGACAAAAAACTCACCGTAGTCATATTAGTGACATGCAAATTGTAGTTGAACCAAACATCCTCCGCCCATTTGATGTTAGTGCCCTGCTTCAGCTCCTTATCCACCGCTTCATATTTGTTATCGAATGTCCAAGTTCTGTTGCCGTGTATGGCAGTTAACTTCAGGTTCTTGCCGATGTCATACGTGAAGACGTCTAGTTTGCCTGTCACGTTGAACTTCGTGGCGTTGTGAAGGTGGAACACTGTGGCTTGTTTTACGTCCTGGAATTTTAATAAGATATGTCAAGTTAATCATCAACTACAAATGTGAAAAATGATCTCTGTAATTAACCCGCGACGGAAAAAGAGGGGTGTTCTAAGTTTGACCCTATGTGTGTGTGTCTGTCTGTGGCACCGTAGCTCTTAAACGGGTGAATCGATTTGAATGCGGTTCTTTTTTTATTTGAAAGCGAGTTTTCTAGCGATGGTTCTTAGACGTGTTTTATCAAAATCGGTTCAGCCATTTCAAGGTCAAGCTCTTTTTTTTATAAATGTTCAGTTTTCTTTTAAGCTTTGGGTTTCTTTTTTAATTTAATTGATATCTTGTAATGAATGTAGTCTCTTTAACCCAAAGGTAGACTGGTAGAGAATACCTTGTTGCATTAAGTCCGCCTATGTACCTACCAATATTTTACATGAAGTTTGAATAAATAAAAGTAGTTTGAAAGCGTTTATTTCAGGCATTTTTAAATAGCTAAGTTTTCAAGGACATTCAGTTCAGTGCCAGCTCAACATATGTTTTGTGTGACATGATTATCTAATTATCGAAAATTATCTCATTATCGAAAATAAGCATATAAGTCTTTTTTGCTGACAAATAAAAGTGGCTCTCATAAGATTTGACAGTAAAATAAATTAAAAAAAAAAACAGAAACAAGACATTAAAAATTACTCACGATATTCCCAGTATCATCAAACTCATGAATATATTTAATCCCAACAGGCGTATGTACATTCTCCACCTCAATATCCATAGTAGCAAGGTCCAAATTCCTGTCACTCTTACTCAAAATTTGATTGAACGACCCTTTGACGAATCGTTCACGATCAAAGTCTATTGTAGCATTTCCATTGCTGGTTTTGTCCCCTTGAATGTAGTAGTATTCAGTGTTGACGAGATGTTGACTGCTCAATGGAACGGAAAGTGAGATGATGCCGTTTTGAGTAAAGCCTTTGTCCTGTTTGTGGTAGCGGTGAGTCGTGTTTACAGATGCCGTTTTGTTTGGCCAGAATAGGTCTACTTTATTGTCTGAGGTTTCTTCTAGATTGTTTATCTGTTGAAGAAAATAAGTAAGAATTAAGTATTTGGGAAAAATAATAAAGTGTAATAGACAAATCAATGTTCTCAAATACAAATATTTTATTTGTTGAACATAGGTAGGTTAGGTACAGATGTTGTAATAATTAAAGAACGCTATGTCTAGCCGTCAGCGGCGTACAAATACTGTCGTGTTAACTTGGCTAATTAAAACTTAGCCAAGTTAATCAATGTTCTCGTATTAACTTGGCTAAGGGCTGATTTTTCAATAGTCAGATAACTTTTAACTGAGGAATAAAAATGGCATTCTGACAGTTTTTGTATAGAAATTATGTCAAACCGCAATTTTTATTCCTCAGTTAAAAGTTATCTGACTATTAACTGAGGAAAAAATCAATAAAAATCAGCCCTAAGTTTCATTTAAATTTTCGGCCAGAAGTCTCATACCAAAACCTTGCTCTGTTAAAGTTACGGTTTTCATTAATATAAAAAGCGATAAATGAAGAAGGAGTTTGTATATAAATTGTCGTTACATTAATCAGTTCACTTTGAACTTTGATAACTTTGGTTTGACTTGGAATTCTAAAGTCAAACAAACTTTATATTAACGACATTTTATTTCTCTTTCATAATCGGATATTCATTTGTTTCTTAAAGTTTTTTTGTGCAATAACGCCATACTTATAACCATTTTGGTGGAACCGCCAGGATATCCCGCGAAATTCAAATTTTCTTACGTTTTTTTTAAGTCAAATTTAGGTCAAAATTTGATTCGCGGCCGTAGCAAGTATGTATTTATAGAATTATAATCATTAAAAACATCAATACAACATTTTCAGTTAGAATTGATGTCAAATGTAAGTATTCATGAAATCATGACATTTGCCATCAATTCTAACTGAGAGAGTTGTATTGAATATATTAATGATTACAGCTCTGTAAATACTTGCTACGTCCGCGAATCATATTTTGATCAAAATAAAACCTGATACTGACCTGCAAATTGCAAAAAACGTAAGAAAATTTGAAAATCACGGGTTTCCCTGAAGCATTCACCTTAAGAAATTTCGTGTTCATTTTGAATATGACTTCCAAAAGACCTAATTAACTGTCAAATAAATAATGAAAGAGAAACTTACATCAAATATAGACTTTAACCAGGGCAGCCGTTTGAAGGGCGTGGTGAAGTTAAAGTGTCCGTCCGTGTGTCTGACGCCGCCGTAGCGCAGGTCGATCTCACCGATCTGACTGTCGCCCGGGTGGTGCATATTACCCCTGGGAAGATACAAGGTGTAAGTGTCTTTGTATTCTAGAAACTGAAGCTTAGGATTTGGTAGTTAATCAATCTGCCTAGCCTTTTCCCAACTATCTTGGGGTCGGCTTCCAATCTAACCGGATGCAGCTGAATACCAGTATTTTACATGGAGCGACTGCCTATCTGACCTCCACAACCCCGTTACTGGGTAATACGATACCCCTTGGTAAGACTGGTTGTCAGACTTTCGGCCTTCTGACGACCCGTAACGACTGTCAAAGATCCACGATTGACAGCCGGGACCAACGGCTTAACGTGCTTTCCGAGGCACGGAGGAGTCTCGGTATGTAAAGATGGTCACCCATCCATGATTTCGTAGTAAATAATTTTCTTTTTAAGAACCCGGAATTACTAATTGACTTTCTATTTAAAAAAAAAGAACATTTTCAAAAAATCCGACTGACAAATCAACTAAAAGGTTTCCAACAAACCACTTTTCAAGCAGTTGGTGGCAGTTATTTTACTTCAATTGCACATTTCATGCCTCCAACTTCTACCAGAACCAAAAAATATAACTCCCTAAAATGTTGAAAATAAAAAACAAAAAATTTTCAAAAAAAAACGCATGGCAAAAACAACTGAAAAGTTCAAACAAGTCACTTTTCAAGCAGTCTGATGCAGTTGGTGGCAACAAGTCTGTGATTGAACTAAAATATTTTTGAAGTGAAAACTTCTTTCGGCATTTCTGAGATGGGAAAAACTATTAAACTCGCGCGACATCGACCCGCTACGAGTGCTACGATGCGTAGCGTCGTAGCACTCGTCGACACCGACACCGTAGGAATCTCAGCGGATCGCGTAGCGGATTGAAGTGAAAACTTCTTTAGGCGCGGTGGGCATTTTTGTTCAAGTTTTGAATACTTACTTAACAATATGATATTTGTGCACCAAATCCTTCTGATAGGACCCCTTCACCTTCAGCGTGGTCATGTTCTCCACCATGGGCGAAGTCAGCGTGTAGTCGATGTGGTTGGACCCGTTCACGTCCCACTTGTACTTGACTATGTTGTCGATGCGTTTGTACCCTGACGCAGATGTCCAGGTTATTGTGGAGTTCGTGTCGAAGCTCTCCATCAGGTATAGCATCTGGAATGGGAGGTTTTGGAATTGATAAAAATTTCGTAGAATGTTGGTATGTATTTAGGAAAATTCTCTGTTGGCTTTAAATAATGCTTGATTTCGACAAGTATACAAAGTGATTCGAGGCAGTGGGCAGGGCATATTGTTCGCAGAACAGGAGGTCGATGGGGCCGGAAGGTTCTGAAGTGACGACTGCGTTCCACCAGATGACGCAGCGTTGGAAGGCCTCCCACAAGGTGGACCGATGAGGGTCGCGGGTAGCCGATGGATGGGAGACGCACAGGACTGGTCATTGTGGCCACACTTGGGGTAGGCTTATGCCCAGCAAATGCTGAGATGGTAACCTTTTCGGTATGGGGACACTCAGCACAATTTTATTGTACATCTGTGGCGAACAAACATTTCCTATTCTATTCTATTCAGCAGTGGACGTCTTTCGGCTGAAATGATGATGATTTTGATAAAAAACTTACGTTTCCTTTCACCCCAGTAACGATTTTCGTGACATCAGTGCTATACTCCGCCTCCAGCGTCTTGACCGGCTCGTTGTCGGTTCCCACGTCGGCGTCGATGTACAGCGTGTGTACGTCGACGTTGGGTTTGGGCAGGATCGCGTTTATGACGAGGTTCACTCTTTTGTTCATTATTATGCCGAACGAGGTGTTGCCGCCGATTCTGTGGGGGAAGGAATGGAGATACATTTTTTTTTAGTTTACCTATACAGCAGTAAATAAAACTTTGCAGCATTGTGGCAAAGTGCAATTGAGATTCTAATTACTTTGCAATATGTAAATTCATTCAACTTGCAAGCCGTCGCTGCTAACACCATCTAGCGAGGTGTAGAGGATTGTGCAAGTCAAAAACCCGTAGTTACGGCGGTACCGTTTCTTTGTATGGGATGAGGCATCTATACGCTAGTATTGTATCTGTGGTATTACTTACACCCAAACATGGTCGAGGTCCATCTTGAAGCCTGCATCAGTCTTCTGCATCATGTCGGGAGTGGTACTGTTCCCGAAGTAGATGTCCAAGTCCACGCTCTTCTCTATATCTTGCACGTGTTGGTGACCTAGAGCCTGTGGAGGGAAAGAGATGGAAGGTTGGTTTAGTTACTGGCTAGATTGTAGTTGATAGTAGCTACTCGCCCCAGCTCCGCACGGATACAATTTATACACCTAAACCTTCCTCATGAATCACTCTGTCTATTGGTGAAAACCGCATGAAAATCCATTTAGTAGTCTTTGAGTTTATCACGTACAGACGGGGTGGGGGACTTTGTTTTATAATATGTAGATTTAGTGAAGTAGATACTATTTCGAGTACGAAAAAAGTCGTCGACGTTATTCAATGAAACGTGAGAGCATTTTGCTCCCTTTCTCCTTAGCGATCTGAAGTACATAGTGAAGCGCACTTCGTATCGATTAGTGCAGGAATGATTGAAATATTGACATAAGTGCAGCACACGAGTCTACAACATTAAAAAAAAATGGTTTTATGACTGCTGTAAAGAGTTTTGCACGGTGTGGGTATAAGGGTTTTCGAGGCTCTTAGATATAATGCAAAGAGATTCCTTAAATTGTAAAAAAAATAGTCGACGTTATTTAATGAAACGGTAGAGCTTTTTGGTCTCTTTCTCCTTATTGATCTGACAGAGATAGCCCTTCTTTGGTCGATGCACACGCGTCGCGTCTTTAATATTTTTAGTAGTTTTATGGTAGGTACCTAAAGCACAGATTTGTATGTACGAGCATGTATGTCGGGCTGGTTTCCGCAACTCCACGCCCAAGGCGCGTATTTTCCGTACAGATTTTTAAAAAACTTACCCTAATAAACAGATCGCCGAGTAAAAAGCTCCATTTAAGATCACCTTCTCCTTGCATGTCAGGCAGCTGATAGTTGCATAACAGATAGCCAGTTTTAGGACCGAATCTAAAACAAAAAGGATTGGTTCACATAAATCACACAGGTGGGTCAAAAATAAATGGACAAAGAAAGTCCTCATATAGCATAATGTGAATCATTATGCTATATGAGGACCATGCAGCTAAGTAATGGTCTTTTGAAGAAAGAACCACACATATTTGAGTGGACCTGTCCAGTCAGTGCAAGCATTTATCAATAGTCGAATAGCTCAACTTAAAACCACTAAGGAGCTCAATGACTTGACGAACAATACCAAAGAAAGGACATTTGGGTAGGCCGCAAAAGTACTCAAACTGTCAGACAACGTCAAAAATTACTGTAAAAAGGAGGAGAAAAATAATAATAATAACCCACATAGTCCTGACATTTACAATAATTAAGTAAACAAAAAAAAAAAAAAAATAACACATGAACAGTTTAATATATTAAACTTACATAAAGTCTGTATCTCCTTTAACAAAACGTATCCTCTGCAATGGCGTGGCAGCCTGGACACTGAGCACCTTCCTTAGCCCCGGGTAATTGTCTACTCGGGACTTGAAGTAAATGTCCTTATATTTTGATGTTGGGATGTCAAGCTGTGAACGAAATTAACAGAATATTTTGTCAGTATCACAAAGTTTCTAATATTGCTGGTAAAAAATTGCAATGAAATAAAATTTTGGAGTGAGATAGCGAATTTTGTGCCAATTATAGCTATTGGATTCCATTATAAGAATCTTACTCTTGAATATAGGAATGAGATAGCATTAAATTGTGTACTCAGCATATTGATTAAAAGCCCTATTCATAAGAAACAAATATTTGAAACGCTAATGTAGCGGGAAGTAATGCTGCACAAGCATATTATATCCAACAGAATTATATTACTGGCAACACTGCAACATTTCATTGTAACAGGAGTTTTTGGCGGGATTTTCTCGTGTGCAGTTCAGTGGCTGTTTTAATTATTCGTTTATTGATTCCTAGTGGATATTGTGATGTAAAATTGGTGTAGTTTTGTTTCTCAAGTATCTACGCAACTGGACAATATGTGGAATCATTGAAACAGGCGCGATCTCGGTAAAATGGAGCTGAGAATTTTATTGTAGTATTGACTGCCTCAGCGAAGTTTGCCGAGAAGGCTGACTCGACTCATTTGTTGCCAAATACTGCAAAATACATTAGAATGTGTTACATCTGCATTCTAATGGAAAAAGAAATGTTTTTGCACATAAGTACTATGTATCCTACTGAAAGACTTGAATCTATGGTAATGAATAAAAATTTATATAAAAAAAAAACATGCTACCAGTAACTTGCTTCCCAGAACATAAAGGAATGTGGCTCATACAATACAGCTTTACTTTGTTGGCCAATGAATACAAGGCTTTGCAGTGAAACGTATATAATATATAAAAATCAATGTTTGTGCGTTCGTATTTTATGCGTTGTCATACCAACTTATTTTATGCGCTGTCATACCAACTTCTTTTATGCGTTGTCATACCAACTTATTTCGCGATTGCGACAAAACTTTGCCAACTTATTGTTTGAACTTGCGCGAATGTTTTTTATTTTTATTATTTTTGTTGCGGCAGAAATGCGCCGGGTACCAGCTAGCTTATTTAATACTAGCGACCCACCCTTAAACGCGACTTAAATCTTCCTCATTAATCACTCTGTCTATTGGTGAATACCGCATGAAAATCCGTTCAGTAATTTTTGAGTTTAGCGCGAACATACAGACAGACAGACGCCGCGGGGGACTTTGTTTTATAATAGGTATTTAATTAAGGCGTATATATCCGCCAAGTGGCGCCCTCATTGAATAAAAATTCGTAACAAAGCGTAGAAAATGAAGATTAAAGAATCCTATGTTGCGTTTGTTACAAATAGGATAAGGTATTTTTACGTGGTTAAAACAATACTCAAAATGTTTCGTATCCAAAGTAGTAAGCAAAAGTACCAAAAATGGCCGTTTTTGACACTTTTGCTTACTACTTTGGATACGAAACATTTTGAGTCCTGTTTTAACAATGTATAAATGGTTTATTCTATTTGTAACAAACGCAACATAGGATTTTTTAATATTTATTTTCTATGCTAAGATACGAATTTTTATTCAATGAGGGCGCCACTTATGGGGAGGTAGGCCCTTAATATCTTCTTCCAAATGTCTTAACAATACTCACTTTAACATTAATATCAGTAAAGTTGGCTTCAAACTCGGCCTTAGCGTGCAGCGTGGCGGCCACTGGCCCCACGAAGTTGGCGGAGAGCGTGTACACAGTGGCCTTGTTCTCGTACTTGATGCGGATGTCAATGTTCTCGCCTTGGCCGCGAGGGATTAGCGTTAGCGTCACCTGTTAATAATATTGGGGGTTAGTTTATTTAGATTTAAAATATTATTCTTTATTAATATTCTTTATTGTACACATAAAACATTTAAACAGAATAAACACAATGGGATAGTTAATTAAAAAGGCGAGCTTAACCCAGCGTTTGGGTTTTCTTACAGCAAACCACAAGGTGAAAAATACATAATTGCTTAGGATTACCATAAGTGCACAACAAAACTCAATAAACCGCTGTTGTAGCTGCTGTTGCTTAAATAAACTAAACAAATATGTAATACACAAACATAATATATACCTATAATATAAACAAAGAAATTCTATAAAAACATATTATTATGGGTCATGTTGACAGGAATAAATAACATATTTATTTGTGTTCTTTCCAACAAACTCTTTAATTTTATACCATTAACATGGCACTGCATAAAAAATAACTAGTTCGCTATCCTTGGGAGTCCGCCATATTGGATTTAGAATGACGTCACCTAACTAACCACGTATTGTCATCCAAGCTCACTCAAGACTCAAAATGTTTCGTATCCAAAGTAGTAAGAAAAAGTACCAAAAAACGGCAATTTTTGACACTGCTCTCCTCAGACATTAAGCTACTTGGTGTGGCGAGTTGCCGACACTCTGCAAGTTGGATGGGGTGTGGTATCACGACGTGTGTGTCTTGCTTTTGCATGTGAGGCAAGTGTGTAGCCGGCTTTACGGGAACCATAGGCAATCTAAAATGCAGCAATCGACGTCACTTCAGTGCACCTTTCGCCGCGAGGCAGAACGCATTCTCCGCAGACTAAATTAATGTCTTATTAACATCGTCCCCGCAAATACACTAAAATCCCGAGTAATATCCCGTAAACGTTGGGGATTCTCCGGGAATAATAAATAACCCATATTTACCGCGTCCGTGTAACTAGTGAACAAGAATAACCAGGTGTGTTGGTGTGAAGAGAATCGAGTGGCCACTCGTCAAGCCGTCGGAGAAAAAGTCAGGTACCACTTGGTTTTACTAGCTTAGAGTAAGGCCACATGCGCCGTCTACTGCCAACCACTCCTAACTTGAAGTTATACAGACAAATATAGGCAATTTTGGGCCAGCATTCAATCCAAGTGTTTGGCCGTAACACTGTCCTCCATCCTGCAGAGAACCACAGCTATTTACACGCTTGGGCATCTCCACTACTAATAAAGTGTTTAGTAGCAGTGTCAAAAATTACCGTTTTTGGTACTTTATCTTACTACTTTGGATACGAAACATTTTGAGTCTTGTTTCAAAAACATAAAAATACCTGATCCTATTTGTAACAACCGCAACATAGGATTCTTTAATCTTTGTTTTCTACGCTTTGCTACGATTTTTATTTAATGAGGGCGCCATTTGGCGGCTATACACGCCTTAAGGAGCTTTCAGGTTATTTGTAGTTATTAGTTTCCAGTAAGTTTGTATAGCTTAGAACCCAAGTAGGATAGTACAACTCCAACCTCGCAAAATGGGGCTATCTTGACGGAATGGCAGCAGGGTGTGGGTGTGAAGCAGAGCTTCAAACTATGCTGGACTTGCTGTCCTGCCCTTTATGCCCCAAAGCATGTAGCATAACGACTGTGAACTTGCAACCGGTACTATCTCAATTTTGAAAACTTTACAGGATGAAGAAAATCTTGTTTGCGTCATTTACATAGCATCTGGTGCATCTGTTATATTAAATAAAAATACGTGGTTTTTAAATATTTTTGTTACATATATTATTAAAAACATCCCAAAGAGTACTATAAGTATACGGGTAGTGCTTTCTTCTAATATAAAAATGAGATATGACATAAATCAACACAAGAATTTTCAAACATAGGATATAAAGTCGATTTTGGCGCCAAATTTAAATGTATCTGAGATAGGATTTCTTGCAACGCTGTGGAGTATGAAATAGGATAAAATGGTATTAAACAGTGAAATCTTCAAAAATTGAGATAGGACGGGTTGCCAGTTCACAGTCGATAAGCGACCTCTGCGCTGCCACTAGGGATTTCGCCCCGGGAGTCTCGATTCTCGAAATCCCGGGAGTTTCGCCACTTTTATCATCGAGACCGAGACCGAGACTTAATAAAAATTCCCGGGAATTTCGAGACCAAATGTTTCGGTAGAAAAACATTAAAATATTCTTAACACCAGAATTTATTTGTACATTTTATACTTATAAATTCTCCGCCGCGCACTATGTACCGCCTAGTGACACTGCCGCTTGCCGAATGCGTCCCGACTAGGGATTTCGGTCTCGGAAGCATTTTCAGTCCCGGGACCAGTCTCGAACCTCGGAAGCTAGTCCCGGGACTCCCGGGAAATTCGAGACCCACGTGTTTTTTATATTAGAATGTTTTTTTACGGATACGTTACGTTATGGATGGAGGTATTGCAGGTGTGCAAGAAAATGGTGATTTTAATATTGTTTTGGAAGGTAAACTAGACTTATTTTGGTAAAAATAAAAGAAATGGCAATGACATAGTTTGACTTAGTAAATGATAAACTATAAGAGGGTGAGGGTAGTAGTGAAACTGACTGAAGTGAGTGGTGGTGAACTGTGAAGTAAATGATAATTACGATTGTAACTGTTTATAAATCACATTTATTACAAATTTACTTAAATTTACTTAATCTTCATTCATAGCAAAAATCACATCCAACCATCACTCTGTTGCGACGTGAAAGAAGGACAAATAAACGAACACATTTTCACATTTATAATACAGGGTGTTAGGAAAAGTACTGCGTTTCTCTAAACTGGTGACTACTACACTCATGAAACTGAACAACTTTCCCTAAGAAACTTGAAACTTGACTTGATTTGAAATATGAAAAAAAAATTGGACTTCCCATAAAAAACTGCTAATCACGTGATCGAATTTAGGATTGGAAGTCCATTTTTTTCATATTTCAACCCTAGTATATTAGGGAAAGTTGGTCAGTTTCATGTGTGTAGTCACCAGTTTAAAGGAACACAGTACTTTTCCTAACACCTTGTATTAGTATAGAAGTATGGATAAAAGAAGCTAATTATAACATCATCACCTTTCTATCCCACTCTAGGTAGGGCTAGGGTCATGCCCGTAGGGCATGTTATCCTCGTCCACTCTCTTATATCAGTCGTCTTCTCTCTCCGTCCGATCGAAGTAGCACGTACCTTTCACATACATATCACGCACTCTTCGGTTTTACTCTGCCTCTGTATCCCTCCACATTCATTCATACTTAGCACTACACAGCTAACACAACATAAATATACATAATATACCATTTAATTTACCTTCACACAATTTTTTGGGAAGTCGTGAGAAAAAATACATATTACATTAATATAACATCATTTATTTACAGGTAAATAAATAGGTAGGTATGTACTTGTGATAGGCCAGGCGTCTGACACTCCATACAACCGCCCACATATAATAGCCTACTACTACCTACATAAAAAACAAACGTAGTAAAGTAATAGTTACCATTCTTTGCTTAGGCACTGTTGCTATCACAAAACGAGATTTATTTGTACTTACGTTTTTATAAATCACTTGTCATGTCACCAGTTCACCACTCACTCACTACAGAACAGACCGACGCGCTTCACTCGCTAGGGGCTACTGGGGCCAGCGGGTGTGAAAACAACGAGTCGGGTGTGCGCGCGGGGCGGGGCATAAGTTCGGGTCTCGCTCGGGCATTGTCGGGACTAGGGATTTCGCCCCGGGGGTCTCGATTCTCGAAATCCCGGGAGTCTCGCCACTTTTATCATCGAGACCGAGGCCGAGACTTAATAAAAATTCCCGGGAATTTCGATCTGGTCCCGAGACCGAAATCCCTAGCTGCCACCGACGTGGAAGTGGAAGCCGTGGAATAGGGAATATGCATAAAAAAATATTTATTATCTAACCGGTTTATCGATGAATATACTAAAATAGAGTACAAACAGTGAAAGCATAATCAAAATTGATGGAAAATTAAATGAGATATAACAATTTTAAACAAATATATCTGTCCCCTCTCCAAAACGTTGTTTTCTATGGCAGTTGTATGAGCGTCATGTCCTTTGACGTCAAAGAACACGTCGGACTTCTCTTTCTAATTATCAACTTTTAAGCTTTATAACTTCGTCGCTGATGACGATAATTTGAAAATTCCTTCATATTTGTTCACTATAGTTAATAAATCTTCAATTCAACAAATAAAAAAATATCATGCATATTTCCTATTGGCAAAGTTTTGGGCCAAAAACATTTAAAAGTACTGTCGTGCCAGCGACACGAATAAGAAGAAGTTCGTATAGCAGATTGGTTTCTTAATAAAACACTAATTTAAAAATTAAACTTGATATAGACTTACCTCAAGTGGTTCTCTGTTGAGAACTTTTCCATTGATGCTGTATTCTGTTGTATCCGTTACGAAAGAACCTCGGATGTCATCTTTTTCGAATTCGCCTATAATCTTTATGGCCCTGAAATGAAACAAAAATAAACATACATAAGTATCAATTTCTGTTTTATATTTAAATTATTGAAGTACAATACTGATCTGTAGACGTCAGAAAACTTCATTACCATCGTTTACTTTAACTCCATACAGAAGTTAAATGTACTTGTCACAAGACACAAAGTGAAAAGTATATGCAAGTTATACAATCCCTTATCTATCTATATAAATATACATAAATGAATCCCTATTTCCTTGATCACGGCATCACGCGTGAACGGTTGGACCGATTTCGCTAATTCTTTTTTTGTTGTGTTTGTTATTGTCAGCAGAAGGTTCTTATGAATTAAAAAATTAGGAAAGTTGCGCAGAAAATTGGAAAATTTCAAAAAACCGATCTTCGCGAGTTTGACAGTTCGCGCGTCAGGACAACGTCTGTCGGGTCAGCTAGTCCTTAATACATATAAATCTCACCTGAAGCCTTGATGAGGACTGCTAAGAGCGGCACTAACGGACGTCTGAGTTTGATCCGCCTTCAGCGAGTAGTAGTAGTCCTCGCTGGAGAAGTCTACGGACAGAGTCCGCGAGATGTCCTCGCTATACAGCAGGCTCAGCTCCGCAGGTGGCAGCACGGGCACGAGGGCTCCGCGGGACTTGAAGCGGATGTGGCGGTGGGGGGCGGGCCGCCACACTACGTCGGCGAATAGCTGGAATGAAGAGAAAATGTTGAACAATTCTTTATATGTACAAAACCTAACACAGGGTTTGCAAATATCTGCCCAGGGGTTGCGGATAAATTCAAAACAGAGTGTCGCGCCCCCTGGGCACTTAGGCAACTGAAGGAATACGGGTGGGATTTAGTCAGTAAAAGTCTGACACGCCCTCCCGCTCCACCCATAGCGGGCGAAGTAATTGATCATCCAATTACTTCGCCCGCTTCCCATCACCCAAAAAAAAAAAGGATTTGCAAATATGATTTGTTAAACTTCATTAAGGGTACTATTGCTTGATTATGAAGAAAGACAGCAACAGGACCGGATTTTTTAAGAACGATCAATTGTTCAAATACGGCACCATCTCTTTAGATTTCAGGACTTACGATCTTGATCAAAAAAATACAATACACCCAGAATGGACAAAAAATTGTCATAAGGTATTAGGTTTAATCACAGAAAGTTACTGAGAAAAGATTGTTTCTAGAAACATGATAAGAAAATTATAACAAGCAGAAAAAGTAAGGTATAATTAGCTAAGAATCCATGATACCTTTCGTGAACTCAAATCTTTGGAATAGTCTGAAATGGTAAAAAGTTTCAAGTTAAACACTCACATAATTATTCTGGTTGCCCTGTTGAATCTGTATGCCTCCTCCGACCACATTCTCCACGTCTGAGAAATCTTTTTTGAACTGCATCTTTATGAAGTAGTCTTCTAAGTAAGCTGACGTTAGGTTCAAACTGCCTGATGTCTCCACGAATGGGTCGTCTAACTGTTAGGAGAAAATAACTATTAATACGAGTACTTTGTTTTCTTTTTAAATAACGTTATCCCACTCAAGGAATTACTCCTGTATCGTGGGTGCGTACACAATTATGTAAACTCACATACACAAGACACTCAGACCCGGAACAACTGTCTGTAGAACATACACATATTTTTCCGAATTTCCAGAGACTGGCTACCTTATCTTACCAAAGGGTAAAGTGTTATACAGATTTAAACATATTATACTGATTTTGGGTTGAGAAAATGAAATCAATCAATATACTAAGCCTATCGCAGTCCACTGCTGGACATAGGCCCCGCCTTCCGCATCCAGTCTATCCCAGCCACCTTCTTAAGGTCGTCGTCTGGGGGGCGTCCCACACTACACTCCAGGACTCAAAATCAAAAGTTATTTTGACTGCAAGCTATGTCGCTACTACTACTGTTACTACGCTTCTTTTCCGGGCCACTTCATTCCTGATTTTATCCTTCAAAGAAACTCCTGACATAGCCCGCTGAGTGACCTTGAATTTGTGGACCAGCCCGGCTGTTAGTGTCCACGTTTCGGCACCTTATGTCATAACGGGCAGGGCGCACTGGTTGAAAACCTTAGTCTTCAAACATTGCGGGATAGAGGACGAAAAGACCTGACAAAGTTTTCCAAATGCTGTCCAACCCAACTGGATCCTTCTTTCAGCTTCTTTCTCAAAGTTGGGTCTACCGAGCTGGATGAGTAGCCCTAGGTACACATTATCCTTCAGAACTTCGAGAACCAACATTTCGATGTGGATTGGACTCGGCAAGACGTGTGAATTGTACATGACTTTCGTCTTGTCCAAATTCATGCTGAGGCCAATCCGCCGAGAGGCTCCATTTAGGCTGTGCAGGATCCGGTTTAACTGTTCCGGTGTCTCTGCCATTATGACGATGTCATCGGCAAAGCGAAGATATACTCGCCGTTCACGTTGATACCAGGGTATCAACGTCTAAATCCAGTCCAGTGCAGCGTCTTGAAGTTGTCCTCCAACGCGTGGAAATTGCTCCATGCAAAATAATGGTATTCAGTTGCATCCGGTTAGGCAGATGATAATGTCCTATGCCTTACCTCCAAGCTAGCCAGCGCATTGATAGTGAAAGATGGTATTGCGATGTCCACAGACATCTTCCACTGACTTCCACAGCGCGTCCTCCAGTCTGGCGGCCATTTTAGCCTCTAGCCCGGGTAGTACGGTAAGAGGGGTCGCTATGCTATGCCCTACAACTTATCTCCAAGCTAGCCAGCGCAGTGATGGTGAACGAAGGCATCGCGATGTCCGCAGTCATCTTCCACAGCGCGTCCTCCAGTCTGGCGGCCTCTCTGGCCTCTAGCCCGGGTAGTACGGTCAGAGGGGTCGCTATGCTATGCCCTACAACTTACCTCCAAGCTGGCCAGCGCAGTGATGGTGAACGAAGGCATCGCGATGTCCGCAGTCATCTTCCACAGCGCGTCCTCCAGTCTGGCGGCCTCTCTGGCCTCTAGCCCGGGTAGTACGGTCAGAGGGGTCGCTATGCTATGCCCTACAACTTACCTCCAAGCTGGCCAGCGCAGTGATGGTGAACGAAGGCATCGCGATGTCCGCAGTCGTCTTCCACAGCGCGTCCTCCAGTCTGGCGGCCATTTTAGCCTCTAGCCCGGGTAGTACGGTAAGAGGGGTCGCTATGCTATGCCCTACAACTTATCTCCAAGCTAGCCAGCGCAGTGATGGTGAACGAAGGCATCGCGATGTCCGCAGTCATCTTCCACAGCGCGTCCTCCAGTCTGGCGGCCATTTTAGCCTCTAGCCCGGGTAGTACGGTAAGAGGGGTCGCTATGCTATGCCCTACAACTTATCTCCAAGCTAGCCAGCGCAGTGATGGTGACCGAAGGCATCGCGATGTCCGCAGTCATCTTCCACAGCGCGTCCTCCATTCTGGCGGCCTCTCTGGCCTCTAGCCCGGGTAGTACGGTCAGAGGGGTCGCTATGCTATGCCCTACAACTTACCTCCAAGCTGGCCAGCGCAGTGATGGTGAACGAAGGCATCGCGATGTCCGCAGTCATCTTCCACAGCGCGTCCTCCAGTCTGGCGGCCTCTCTGGCCTCTAGCCCGGGTAGTACGGTCAGAGGGGTCGCTATGCTATGCCCTACAACTTACCTCCAAGCTGGCCAGCGCAGTGATGGTGAACGAAGGCATCGCGATGTCCGCAGTCATCTTCCACAGCGCGTCCTCCAGTCTGGCGGCCACTCTAGCCTCTAAGCCGGGGAGTACGGTCAGAGGGGTTGCTATGCCGACCGATGCGACGTAAGACTGGTAGGTGTCGTCTTCTCCGCATTCGTATTCGTAGTAGATTTTGTAGGAGATCTAGGAACGAAATAATAAATTTTTAGATTTTTTTCATAATTTCAATGGGGAAGTAGACAATATTTTGATTATCCTCAGATCTTTCAGGCTTGCAACTTAAGAGCGTTCCTCGCGCGAGGGCTGGCAATGTCGCATTTCTAGAAGTTTTTTATTATTATTTTATCAAAAAATGAAAGTACTATTTTTTCTCAATCAATTTATAACTACATCGTTGGTACGAGTATATAAAAGCATGAAAAATTACATTACAAACAATTATTTTCTTTTTTCAGTCTTCTTCTTCTTTTCGTTTCGGTGGTACTTTTTACAGTATTACTACGTATTACGATTAAATATTTTAGACTAAATGACAAAACTAATGATAAGATAAAACGATCTAGTTACTGGACTCAGAAAAATTGTACTTTCATTTTAATTTAATAAAATAATCACAAAAAAAAACTCTAGAAATGCGACGTTGCCAGCCCACGCACGGTGTACGCTGTTAAGAGGGAACAGGGGCTGCGATTTTCCATACAAATGTATTCCCCTTTTTTCTTCCTGAATAATGCCTCTACAGCAATCATTTTTTTTTTCATAAGGTCAAGATCTGCTGTAGACACGTCCCTGTCATTTCGTTTTTTTCAGCAACTAATAAGTAAAGAAAATATGACCATCCAAAAATTACAAAAAATGGCTCTTTTTTACCGCCGTTATTAGAGGACTACCAGACAAATTCGAAAAGTTTAACATAAAACACTTAATAGGGACCTAGACATACTCTTTCTTAAAAATTTGGTGCCAAAAATAATTGAATTGGCTCAGTTTTCGAGGAGAAAAAAGTGGAATACGAAACGTCGATCTCGTCCAAAATTTTGTGATAAAATCGGTCTGAGTTGCAGCTGTCCCTACCGCACTCTACGGGGGCAGGCTTGTTGCAGCACGACGGCAATAGTTACTTCAAATACCTATTTTGTAAATTCCTCGCAGGCCCTGTTCCCTCTTAACTTAAGACCCACCCCAGCTTTACACGGGTACAAATTGTACCTTCCTCATTAATCACTCTGTCTACTGGTGAAAACCGCATCAGAATCCGTTTAGTAGTTATTGAATTTATCGCGAACAGACAGACAGACAGACAGACGTGGCGGGGAATAGTTTCATATACAGTAGTACATATATAGTTTTATATAACACTACGTTAGCATTTTTAATGCTACAAGTACTACAAGTACATACTGGTGTTGATTCTCTTGTTCAATAACTAAACTTAAATTAGAGAATCGCTATCTTTTTAGAAAAAGACGGCTATAGCTATGAACTAAGTTAGAGATGTCAAACTAGTTTACGCCTTGCGCTTTACCGTGTTTTTAGTCGACATGTTTTTACGTGTACCCTCAATTTGTATGGAAATATTAGTTCAACTTAATTTGACAGCTCTAATTTACGTCAGTCTCTTTCTTGTTTTATTAGAGAGAAAAAGATAGGAATAGCCTAAATTAAGTTTAGTTTGTCCACAACAGAATCGGCACCACTGTCAACTTTACGAATGCAAACGATATTACATAATGGCGATATATGCTCACTATACGAGAGTGAAATAATACTCGAAGATTTAATATGGTCACCTTTACGTTGTTCAAGTAAACCATTGTTTTTTGAGGGTCGGAAATCATCAAATCACTTTTACTCTATGTGGAAGGGGAGGGCGTATCAGACGTACTGACTACAACAGACCCGTTTTCCTTCAGTTGCCAGAGCCAGGGGAGCGTGACTCTTTCAAACACTCTTGCGACCCTGGCAGGTCCTAGTATTTGTAACTACCAGTTGCACTAAAACAATGTGTTCTCAAATGTTACTTCAGTAGCCTTGCACTCTTGTTTCAGTAGCCTTGCACTCTTGTTTCAGTAGCCTTGCACTCTTGTTTCAGTAGCCTTGCACTCTTTTTTCAGTAGCCTTGCACTCTTATTCAATAAATTCTATAATAGTGGAAGAAAGATGGCCACCACCACCACTCACCTCATGCCAGTAAGTCCCGTTATACAACAGCACGAGACAGGTGACATTGATCTTCTCTCCCATCAGAATGTCGACCGTGTACACAGACTTTAGCTCCTTCACTGCTTGGAAAGGCGTCACGAGGTTCAACGTGTTTCGCATTACTGTGAATTCCTGTGAAATTGGGTAAATATTTTAACATTAAATAGGACAACTCTGCAGCTAATGTTTGAGCTTTAAATTTAAGAACAATCCTAGGAAGTAGGAAGCTAGCGATTACACTATCCTAAATCGGAATCCTAAATCGGCAGTGTCGCCAACTCTTACAAATTCAAGCCTCTACACAGAATATCAAAAGTCGCTAGAAAGTTTCTAAAACTGATTCTACCAGGAGCGGACCAAAAAAGAAAAAGAGCAGACTCAGATTTTTTTTTCTGGGAAAGGGACCTTGGGAAATTAAATTTAAATTGAAACACATATAAAAATACAAATAGCCCATTTGTAGCGACAAAGTCGCTAAATTGGCAACACTTAGCTCTAAATCGTAGTGATGCGATTACACTATCCTAAATCTTACACAATTTAGGAAGTCAAATCAGGACCTCCCAATCTCACTAAATCGGACACTAACTGCTCTGACTGTTATTACACCTTCCTGTTTCCTAAATTGGGTCACTTGAAATCGGAAGGTGTAATTGAGCCTATAGGCAATTTATTCTTAATAGTTATTTTGTCAACCCTTCAGGAAACAAAGGCGTATGTAAACAACTTACTTCTAATATAAAGACATCAGTCAGCACAATGGGTGGCTTGTCAGGCAAGTGTAGCGTGGCATTAACTTCCATTATGTCCTCTTCGTCAGGACCAACGAACTGTTAGGATATAAACACATTAATATCAGAATATATAGTAAACTAGCGACGCGCCCCGGCTTCGCACGGGTGCAATTTTGTTTATTTGATTTCCCAAAAATTTTTCTTTGCTATAAACCTTACGGAGTCCGAGACCTTTCCAACGAATGCAAAACCGTGGAAATCGGTTCGTGCGTTCTGGAGTTATAGCGTCAGGAAAGAAAACCCGACTTATTTTTATATATAGTAAAAATAAATAAATGAAGACGAAAGTTAATAACTAAACATTAATATCTAGAATCCACTTTCGACCCGCCATAACTTTAAATCTATTTGATCTACACGCTTGCAATTTTGCATGTACAGGTTGTAACGGAAAGGTGTGATCATATTTTAAGAACCGGTTCTGCCCATTGAAGTGAACAACTTTGTCTAAGAAAAAATTGAAAATTCCTAAAAAAAAAATTGGACTTTCCAAACAAAGTTATCATCAGCTGATTAATATTTGTATGGGATCAAAAATGTTTTTTAAATTTCCTCTCTATTTCTTGAAGAAAGTTGTTTATATCGATGGGCAGATACAGGTAATCAGGTGAGATAGTGGTCAAGCGCGGGATTATCAATAATAAAAAAAAAAATACGCGACTGGTTTCTCACTGACCTTCATAAGATGAGCATTGAACGTGATGGTAGGGTAGTACAGTGTGTCTAGCACGACACGCGCTCTCGTGTCGAAGTTCTCTATGAACATGTCGTTTCCAGCTTTAGAGTCGTGTCGGAACCTGTCTTTTAGCACGTCGACGAGACCCTTGCCGTTGTCCTTTAGTAGTATTGCTATGCCGAACTGTAGAAAAAAGGCGGGTTAGTGTTTGATCACATTATAGGATTTTATGAAAAAAATAGAATTGAATGTTAGTTAAAAAAAAACTTTTTTACAAAAAATACAACCGACTTCTAAAAATTCCAAAATAATGTAGCGGCACACACATTTACAAACACAATTATACATTTACATATTTACATTATTACATACATCATATTTACATTTTTAAGCTAGCTACAATACCTACCAGCAGACTTTCATTTCATCGCCCGAATCACACCTGCTTCTGCAGCTGCTGCATAACGAAGGAGGTAACGACAGCGAGAAGGTAGAATTTACCCATATTATTACTACAATAACTTTAATTTCGGAAGTTGGTGTTTGTATGTGTACTTTTTTTTCGTTATTGACAGCGACTTCCGAAATTAAAGTTATTTTGGAATTTTTAGAAGTCGGTTGTTTTTTGTAAAAAAGTTTTTTATTTTTCACTTTTTAGTTGTTGTACCCCAGAAGTAAAACTAAATATTAAAGTTATGCCCGAATGGATAACCCCAATAACATAGAATTTGAACATTTGGAGACAACCAAAGCGTCATCATTCTGTGTATACATATTTTCTGTTTATATTGATTTTTTCAAAAAGTGCTGAATCAATTTTGATAAAATTTACATGGGACCACCTGGGAAGTATACCCTTTCAAAAAAAAAAAACAAAATCCAAATCGGTCCAGCCATCTTCGAGTTATCGGGGACCAACATAAAAAAAAATAAAAAAGAAAGGTTCTGACGAATTGAGAACCTCCTCTTTTTTGAAGTCAGTTAAAAAGCTTAAAATACAGTGTTAGTAAATGAATTTATCAATCAAAATAAAATAAAGCTCTTTGAAATTAGAATATTATATGCTACAGAATGGGTTCGATTCCCGGGTCGGGAAAAATGTTACTGGGTTTTATTTTTCTCAGTAGCAGTCCCCGATTGCATGAGACTTGAACATACTATAGTTGCACCTTTGCCTAACCCTTCGGGAATGCAGGTGTACTGTTAAGTTATAAGTTATCCTAACACCATTACACTAAGTTCAATTTGCTTTGCATTCGAATTTGAAATATTCAATCTTATTGCCAATTTAAATTCAACTTAATTCTCATAAAATTAAAGTTGAAACTACCAAAACTATTTCTATATCCGCTTACCTTATGCGTAGATAGTCGCATAGACACTTCAGTATCAAGTCCATCTCCGTAAATGTTCTTCAAAACGAGTCCATTCTCCTCGAAGCCTTCGAGTGGAGTGTATAACTTGTACAAGTATACGAAGTTGATGGGGGATCGCCAATGCCAGATGCCGGTGAAACCGAAGTCCATTTTGCCCCAACCTACTCTGAAGTCCAACTGTTGGGGGTAATATGAATTAGAGGATGGTAAAATAATATTGGTAAGAAATTTTGCAAAGTATGTAGGGGCTGTGTTTCCAGAGTTAGCTTTAAGCCTTTTGTAAGTATTAACTTATATTTACATTGTGCAACGCGAAAAAATATAAGGGGGATCCAACAACTTTAAAAAAAAATCAGCTGCCCCATACATTTATGTTTGCATAACTCGACAAAATGTACTGAACAGCTGTTTTCTTTCTAATTTTCAGTGTTGTTCCCGTATTAACAGTTGATCATAACGATCAGTAGTGCCTGTGATTTCATCTAATGTCGTTTCCAACTTGTATGTGACTATGAATATGTGTCTGCTGTGTGTGTTGAGGGTTTTTTTAACACCGCAAACGGGAATGCCCATCTGCCATACAAAAAAATGCCTGGAATGGACAGAAACTATTAATAATCCTTAATTCTATTTAGAATAAAATACGTATAGTGAAATTATTCTTGAGTTTGTTTAACTAGGGTAAAAATATAACGACCACTAAATATATTTAACTTGATATCCGCTTATGTTTTTACGGAAGTCGTGTTTATTTGACATGAGTAAGTGACATTCAGCCAAAGAGGAATCATTAAATAATCCATATGGAACTATTTTATACATTTATTGCACAGTTATCATTAATTTAGTATAATACGATCTATATGTACCGTAAGTCTAATTAAAATAATATGCTTGTCAATATTAATACAAATCAATTACGAGTATTTTTAAAGAGAAAACGTATTTAGGCTGTATGAACCACATGTCCTTTGCTTTAGTGACAGTTTGACATTACTGCTCATGTCAAATAAACACGACCTCCATATAAATATAAGCGGATATCAAGTTAAATATTTAGTAACCGTTATATGTTTACCCTAGTTAAACAAACTTAAGAATTATTTCATTACCTATTTTATTCTATATAGAATTAGACTATAAGTAGTGTCTGTCTTTTCAGGCATTTTTTGGGCACTCCCCTTTATTTTTGTTATCAGATACAAGATTTTTTGTGTCCGATTTACTATAAAGCACTTTTGCTTGTTGATATCTAATTAAATTGAAGTGTTGGGACGCCTTCACAACTAGTGTTTGTTGTCGTGGCTTAATGCTGCGCTTGCGTCACTTAGGCGTAATGGTATCGAAACAAAAGATGCCTAGTGCTGATACCGTATTAGAGTTTCATTTACTCCGGCGTATATGTTAGAACAACGCTAACAACAGTAAATGTAGTCTTTCATCTCACAGAGAAATGAAACCTTGCCTAAAAAAACTAAGTCGTAGGACTGCAAGTCAAAAGTGAAAACTTCTTAGCTTCACGCGACGGCGCTACTTCGCGTGACGTTCAAGCGAGTTTAGTGCTATTTTCCCATCCCAAATATGTCCAACGTGCCACAAGCAGTTTTCACTTAAGGCGTATACAGGGTGTAACGGAAAGGTGTGGTCATATTTTAAGAACTGCATCTGCCCATCGATATGAACAACTTTCTTCAAGAAAACCTGAAGAAATTCACAAAAAAAAAAAATTCCTTCCATACAAATATTGATGACAACTTTGTATAGAAAGTACATTTTTTTTTTTGGGAATTTTTAATTTTTTTCTTAGAGAAAGTTGTTCATATCCATGCGCAGAACTGGTTCCTAAAATATGACCACACCTTTCCGTTACACCCTGTATATCCGCCAAGTGGCGCCCTCATTGAATAAAAAATCGTAGCAAGGCGTAGAAAATAAAGATGTGTCAAAAACGGCCGTTTTTGACACTTTTGATACGAAACAAAAAAAAAAAAAAAAAAAAAAAAAAAATAAATATAAATAAATAAATAAACATTTTGAGTCCTGTTTTAGCAACGTAAAAATACCTTATCTTCTTAGTAACAAACGCAACATAGGATTCTTTAATCTTTATTTTCCTTGCAAAGATACGATTTTTTATTCAATGAGGGCGCCACTTATGCGGAGGTAGGCCCTTAAAAACAAGCGAGAATACTAATGAAATATAAATGTTACCTCTTCAGGCGCCCGTTTAGCGATGATCATGGCTCTGTTGAGGTACTGTATGGGTAGAGCAACGTGGCCGAATACGTGGAAGTCTTGCAGCGACAGCAATTTGAGGAAGACTTCGATACCTGGCGGTATAAAATAAAATTATAAAATGGTTTCTATTTCTGTAAGGGAAATGTGGGTATACTTTACTTAGAAAGAAAGAAATATATAATATTTAATCTCATAAAACATACCTGTAGTAGAATTAGTAGTAACTACCATAGCGACCAGATGTCTGTCAGCCTCTACGAAGCCGAACCGTGCCGTCATCTGCGGGAACTCCACCATCGGACTGGTCACGTTCACGACTAACATGCAGTTGGTTATACGACGCATGTGACCTGTGGGAGAAGAAGATATAGTCAGGTAATTTTTCTTTGGTTGGAAATCATTACCTGCGAACGGGGTGAATAGGAACGAAGGGGTGAATAGAAACAAAACTTTGATTAGGATTTTCACTTTGATACCCTAATCACAGATAATATAATACTAGCGTACGCCTAGCGTAGCGTAGCCTCATCCCATACAAAGAAACGGTACCGCCGTAACTGCGGGTTTTCGTTGAATGAATTTACTTAGTCTTACCAATATTTTCTCACACATTGAGGAATTATTTTATAGTGTTTTTGGCACTTCATGGCAGTTTACTGTATCAAAATGTGTCACTATTCAAATTTTAAAGAGCCAAATGGATAAACTCTAAAACTTCAAACAGCGCCATCTATCGGTACAAGAAATATAGATGTCTCAGGATTCGTTCCAATAATGATCCAAATTTGAATTAGGATCCAATTAATCCACAATTATATGCATATGGCAGTTTGTTAAATAAAAAAATACAGTTTTTACCAATTTTTTTTTCAAAATATAAATATTATTTAAACTTCCATAAGAAATCGATGCATATTGCGCCATCTATTGCAATTTATTTCAACTAAATTTTCTTTGTTCGAGATGAGACCCCGTGCCCTAATATTAGTTTCTAGTAAAGCATCGATTTAATGTTAGTTAGTACCTAAATGCTACAAACAATTTTCTAAATAACGTGAAAAGCCCCTTCAAAGTTTTGTTTCTATTCACCCCGGCGTTCCTATTCACCCCGTTTGACGGTACATTACTTCTTCCGATCAGAGTGGAGCGGGAGGGCGTGTCAGACTGTTACGACTAAAACCCACCCACGACCATAGTCAGGTATGTGTTAATATTGGCTTAGCCACATTAGCACGGTACAGGCGAAGGGAAATAAGAAAGAAATTTAGAGAAAAGAAGATAAGAAAACAGTAGAATAGAGAGGAAAAGAAAAGATTGTAAATAAATACTTCTACACACTCACCATTGACATAAATCTTGAGCACTTTCTCTTCAAGGTCGAGGTAGGTGATGCCATGGATGTCTCGTTTGTGACCCAACACGAACTCAGTGCGGAGGAAACCTTTTCTGTATCCCTGTAATGACGGAGTTTTTAAAGTATATTTAACAATTTCATTCAAGGTAGGGCGGACGATGGTTCACGTGGAACCGCGGATATCGGGCCAAAGTCAGAAGGAGATGTAAAAAAAACCACAAAACAGGACTTCAAAGTCGGTAAAAGTTTTTAAGTCAAACCGTTTTGAAAAGGTTTTACCAAACCCGTCAAGCCCCTCATTAACAGACACATTTCAAAACTTAGGGGGCCTGACGGATTTAAATGAATAAACTTATGTTACGCTAGTCATCCGTATGTCCTTGGGTTGTAATACTCCATTTCTTTGTAGGGTAAACGTTTTTACAAGAGACCGTGGTTCTACTATTAGTACCTTATGGGTTTGCCAGTGAAAGCAGTTTATTAATAAAACCCCTTGTCTAGCCATTTAACGGTTCATTGGATGTATCTTATACTTACTTGGAAGGGCGTTAATAGTTTGACTCTGCCAGTTATATTGTTTTCATTTAGTCCTCTATCTAAAGTCCAGGATGAGTTGATCAACAGAAGACCGTCTTCGTTGTACTGTAACAAAAAGTTTTAAATTATTAAAAGAGCCTTCATCAAAGCTTCTTTTTTTTTCGATGGATGGACTGTGTGAAAGAGGATATGGGTAAAAAGGGGGTGACTACAGAGATGACGGCTATAGAGAAGCATTGAAGAAAAAGACATGTTGCGCCGACCACAAATAAATTGGGATAAGGACAGGAGAATGATGATGAGCTTTCATCAGTGATCGTCGCATCCGGACGACACACAACCAAGCTCGTACACACCTGTGGGTTTCAGCATGTTTGAGACAGGAAGTTTTTCTAAATTAATCCAACCCTAACAATAAAGCATCACAATAACAAAGTATTGATAACATTATGTGTAAAAAATAATTTCTGAACGAGGCATTAACATGGAACGCGCCCGATGTTTGACATCTTTGACATGACATTGATAGATAAAACAAAATGTCAGTTGATAAAAAAACATTTAGAGGTTGCTTGCGACCGTGCATTTCACTCACAGAATTATTAAAAATTTACAACAATTCTGTGTGTATAGTTAGCTGTATTCTACAGCAATTATTATTTTTGACCGGGAGTGATAAAGTTTTCGCACCCAACAATGAATAATTCCGCTGCAAAGGTCAGTGAAATATTTCGCGAAGCGGGGACCGCGTTTAACAAACTGGCTGAAATGACGAAGTTGTTACACCCTATGGGGGATTCTCAGCCTGGTGGAAAGTGGACAGACGACGAGATAGAGATGTTACGAGCCTGCGTGCACCGTTTCGCAGTCGACTTGAACAGTTTGAGCCAGCATATCAAGGGCCGAACTGTCAACCAAATACGCAGTACATTGAAGAAAAAGGCGTTTGAGGATGCTAATATTCCTGTTCGCCAGGTTACGTTGAACATGCTGAATGCTTCAGAGAACGAGGTCGATGTCGACGGGCTTAACGATGACGTCAAGCTGGAGTTTGAATCGACAAATGAAGAAGTTACCACATGATCAGACATGTTTAGTTTTCCCTAAATCTGCTGTGTTTACAACTAAGTTAGGAAAGCTACAGTGGATAGTGACGGTGTCTAGTGATGAGTACACTTTAGGTTAATATTGTCATGAATATTGTTAAGAAATAAATGTTTTGTCATTGTTATTATTAAAGTTATGTAAACCTGAACTTGACTATGAAATTATGCATGGTGTTTAATTTAGGAAAACGCCTTTACCTGTCTTTTTTTGGGGGTTATGTCTTATCATAAATACGACAACTGTATAAAGTCCAAAGTCAGTTTAATAATTATTTAGCTGGAAGTGCTTGACTGCAAAACTACAATATTTATAGTAACGTCTTCATTGGTTGTATTATTTTACTCAAAATGTTTACTGGTAATTAGCTACATCCAGAAAGAACAAAAGCCACCCTGAAGATGTTCAAAAGAGGCTAGTTAGATAATGAAATGGGTTACTTATCTATAGCTTAGTTGTAATGTTTGTACTCTGAATTATATGTGTCACTTTGTAATGAAATTATTATTATGTTGATTGTTAAACTGTGTACCTATTTGCCATGTTGAATATTGACAATTCCACTGCCTCTCAAATTCTGAAAGCGTGAGCATGTTCTTTTCAGTGTAGTCAATCCGAATATTCGTGCACTTATTGGCCCAAACCGTTACCCAACCTTTGGTCGGACACTCATCATCATTCTCCTGCCCTTATCCTAATTTATTTATTTCGGTCGGACACTACTTGATATTAATCAAGCTATATGTAAACTTCTTGAAAACATAATGGCTTTCAGAAACATGAGGGGTAGTGGCTTATCTAAGGGTGATATTACATTTATCCTAGATCTTTGTCCAATGTGAGTTTGATCAAAGAAGTAGGATGACTTTGTCAAATGTGTCATCAACACTGATATTTGATCAAAGAACATTTAAATCAAAATGGCTGCAACTTAGATTTTGTCTTTCTTTATTAAACGGTGATACTTTCATAACAATGTAATTGAATGTTGAGTCATTTATATGTAAAAAACGCTTTTAGGAATGTTTGTCCTCGACTTGTAATTATTTAATTTATCTTGAATGCTTTTTTCTCTTCGCTTTTCGATCGATGGCTTCACCCAAAGCTTTTTCTTGTTTTATTTTTTAATAATAATCTAATGATAGTAGTAGCACATAAAGTTGCTCCACGTTCCTCCATTTTCTCAGACTATGTAAAATCTTTGACAAGAGTAATGGGCATCCGTCAAAGAAATTTGATCAAATATAGGACATAATTATTGGACAAAGATATAGAATAAATGTAATACCACCCTTAGTTTTACCTTGATGGTAAATAAGCCTAAATTAGGCTATGAATGTGTCTGACTATAACATAGAATATATTTCTAAACTAGTATAGTGTATATTTGTAAACGGGTGTAATCACATGTGTTGCAATAGTGCTTTAAAACAAATCCTACTAATATTATAAATGCGGAAGTTTTACTCAATCATGCCAGAATGGCTGAACAGCACTGGAAGAAATTTGGCACAGAGATGGATATTATGGTCTGGAATAGTACATAGGTTATAATTTATAATGGGGGAAGTACTAATTCCATGCGGGCGAAGCCACTGGCAGAAGTTAGAGATATATGTGTATAATGAATGATATTGGGAATTATAAAAATTATAGCTATTTTGTGTATTTACAATGCAATGCCAATAATGGAAACGAATGTTTAGAGTATTGTAAGTAAAAATATACAACCTGTATACCCTGTTATTAAATGAAAACTGCATTGAAATTGGTGAATAAAACACAAGTTTATATTTCTTTTTTGTTTATTTATTAATTTTGTAACTAAACATATCTTGTCGATAATAATACCTTTAGAAGTGCCACAACCTCAAGGCTGGAGATTATGACAGATAAGGTACAAGCATAAACCTATGTACCTATCTCTTCCTATTTGTTTTTAAATGCATTTTATTCTATTCTATTTTTAATTGATGGCAAGTGGATGCCGATGTCCACTATTCTGCCAATGTCAAAAGTAAATTGGATAAAGCAAGTGTGTGAATAATTTTAAAAAAGAAATTTTATAAGAGAGCAACTGTAGACGTAATAAATTCGATTGATACAGTTGAACTTGTTGGGTTAGTACTGGACTGGAAATTTAAATGCATTAAATAGGTCGACTTTTAATTGTATTCAGTAACTTGACAGTTGAAGGGTCAGATTTTGACAAAAAACAGATGAATTGGTGTAAGAATGAACGAAATTGAATGAACTTCAATAATGTACTTATAAGCATCTGAATTTTCGGTAACTGTAACATTATGGGTACTAATTTTTGTATAAATTTGGGAAAAAATTACTGAGTTTGTAATAGGGAAATCTTGAAATGAAAATTTAACATCGTGAATATCGCCCACTCCACAAATGGCATGGTATATCTCGTAAACTACTGGAGTACTAATTTTGAATTTTGGGTACTAATTTTATCTTGCAGGGTAGGCACTAATTTTCTATGTAGGTTTGAGGAAAGCGACAAGCTCCTCAAACTTTTAATCAACATTGAAAGTCGTGGTCCTGCTGAACGAGCGCGCGTAAGTAATCAATCATCTTTTATTTCTCGGTAAATACAAATGTTTCAGTTCTGTTTTTTTTACGAAATGAATCACATTTATGGGTAGGTACTAATTATTTGTATACTTAGAATAGCTGTAGCATCGCTAACATTCATTGTGCGTACAGCTAGGGAGTGCAATTCCCTACCGGAATCTGTGTTTCCTGACAGCTACAACCTGGGAGTCTTTAAGTCAAGAGTGAAAAGGTTACTTCTAAGCAAGCGTGCTCCATCTTCGACCACATCATCGCTTACCATCAGGTGAGATAGTGGTCAAACGCGGGCCTACCAACAATAAATAAATAAGCATGCCCCCTTTTTCGGCGCTCATGGTGGTCCTGCTGAACGGAGCGTGACCACCTTCATAGTCGATTTTCTTGAAAACTAATAAGGTACCAATTCTGTTGTTCGAATACTAATGAGTACCAATTGAGTACTAATTATTTACCAAATATGGAAGCGATTGGCGTTGGTGGCGGTAGTCAAGGACATCATTTTATATTGCTTATTTGGAAACAGCAGCGTATCGGCACTCTTCTTCCAAACGACCCTAATGTTTACCAAGCGGCAGACGTCTTCAATCAACCTAAGATCTTAAGTACTAACACACGCAAGACAAAAAAAAAACCGGCCAAGTACGAGTCGGACTCGCGCACGAAGGGTTCCGTACCATCCCATACCCATCTATAAAAACGGCAAAAAAATCATGTCTGTTATATGGGAGCCCCACTTAAATATTTTTGAATTCTGTTTTTTAGTATTTGTTGTTATAGCGGCAACAGAAATACATCATCTGTGAAAATTTCAACTGTCTAACTATCACGGTTCATGAGATACAGCCTGGTGACAGACGGACAGCGGTCTTAGTAATAGGGCCCCGTTTTACCCTTTGGGTACGGAACCCTAAAAAATCCTTACTGTCCTAAAAATAAGGCTTATTCTTACCTGAAAACTGAGCAGTGTACATATCAGTACTTTTCTTCCAAACGTCCCTAATGTTTAACAAGCGGCCGACGTCAAAAATCAACCAAAAATCTTAAGTACCTACTAATACAGGCTAGACGGAATAAAACCTTAAAGTCCTAAAAATAAGGTGTATTCTTACCTGAAAACTGAGCAGTGTATCAGCACTCTTTTTCCAAATAACCCTATGCTTGGCTATGGCAGCGGCCTTCGGTAAGGTCGGGATAGTAGAGTTCACGACCGCGTTGATCTCGCCATAGAATTCGTTTGTCTTGAATAGATAGTCGGCGAGCAGGCTGAACGCTAGGTAGTCTTCTTGCCAGTTCATGCTGCCGTTCAGGGCTTGGAGATTATCGTGGTAGCGCCACCTGGTGGAGAGATGGGTTTTTTAATACTAATGTTTGTTTATGTTGATCATTTAATTCATCAGTTGTTGTAAATGTATGAAAAATAATAATATATAACACGGTCGAATTGAGAACCTCCTCCTGTTTTTGTCGGTTAAAAAAACTGCTCAAACTAATCCAACATTTGAGATGTAATAACCACGACGCTACTACCTTTCTAACAGAAACCCTAGGTTACTTTTAGGCAAGCATATTTCTTACTTTTCTGTTGCACATCTGATTGGCAGAATTTTCAAAATCGGCACCAGTTACCATATACAGGGTGTAACGGAAAGGTGTGGTCATATTTTAAGAACCGATTTTGCCCATGGAAATGAACAACTGCTCGAAAAAACAGAAAATTATTAAAAAAAAAATTGACTTTCCATACAAAGTTATCACTTATAATACCACAAGAGCTTCAAAATTATCGGGTATTTCCGTTCGTTGCAAACAAATGAAGGAGTCAAGTTTTTCAGGTTAAAAAATCACGAGCGCGAAGCGCGAGTGATTTTTCCTGAAAAACTTGACGATTTTATTTGTTTGCAGGGAACCTATCGGGAAATACCAGATAATTTTGAAGCTCGTGTGGTATTCGGGGGATTATTTTTCCGTCCCAAATGTCGGCCAATAGAATTGCACCATTCGACGTCACGTGGTACAACCTAGAAAATTTTCAAAAAATTTTCAGTATAATACCATGTAGGTTGTACCACGTGACGTCGAATGGTGCAATTCTATTGGTCGATATTTGGGTCGGAAAAATAATCATCAATATATGTACGGGTTTTTTTTTTGAGAATTTCTTCAGGTTTTCTTGAAGAAAGTTGTTGATATCGATGGGCAGATGCAGTTCTTAAAATATGACCACACCTTTCCGTTACACCCTGTATAAAAGGCTTGTAAAATAAAAAGTTTCTTCTAAATAGCATAAGACTTCACGACATTTCAGAAATTATTTGCGTTTGAACGTTCGAGTATTCGGCTGGAAACCCCATATAAATATAATAGCATAATCAGCCTTTTAACATTCCCACTGCTGGGATATAGGCCTCCTCTTTGTGAGAGGGAATGGGCCGTTATCTACCACGCAGGCGCAGTGTGGGTTGGTGGATGTCACGTGTCTTCGAATTTTTCGTTCTAGGACATGCCAGTTTCCTCACGATGTTTTCCTTCACCGTTTTGAGAGCAGTAATGACAAAGTGTCATTTATACAAACAAACTAGGCTTAGAGCCACCACTTTTTGAACGTTAAAGTTCTACATAAAGACAGTCCCCCAAAAACGACCCGCTGTCACCACTTTCTAGTATTTTAGCGGTGAAGAAGAAGCGGTGAAGAAGAAGTAGCCAACAAACACCCCAGCAACACACCTGTCTGTTAAGTTTGAAGAACTTGAATCTATAATAGTCATCATCTTCCTGCCCTTATCCCATGTTACTTGGGGTCGGCGCAACACGTTTTTTCTTCCATTCGGTCCTGTCAGCCGTCACGCTATCACGAACTCCCTTTTCTTTCATATCACTCCTCACACAATCCATCCATCTTTTCTTTCCCCCCCTCTTTCTCTCTTTCTCCTTTTCCCTCTCCCTCTACATTCATCCACATTTATATTCATAACTCTTTTGGTTACATGTTTTTCATCCCTTCTCTTCACATGACCGTACCAAGATAAGCGGTTCCCTTTCAACTTTTCTGTGACTGGCGCCACTTTTAAACTACCTCTAATGTACTCATTTCTCACTTTATCCATATTAGTATGTAACGTAAAAAAGAAAAAAAATAACGTCAATAATACAATCATATAATTAAATTATCCGCCACTTATTAGCTAGCACATTTCATTATGCCATCAAAAACATAAAAACTCGAGCATAATCATTAAACCAAAACCAAATTAAATAAGCCTCCATACATAACTGATGTGCCCACTTACACGTGCAATCTATCGATAGAGCTGTGATTCAAAGTCATAAGTGATAAACTAGGGCTTCGAATCACAGCCTGCCATTTTTTTATATATTTTTTTTTGTTGCTAACCCGCGACCACAGATAATATAATACTAGCGTACAGATGCCTCATCCCATACAAAGAAACGGTACCGCCGTAACTACGAGTTTTTGACTGGCACAAGTAACTTTTGTTCTTCGTTCGGGCCCGTCCTCTACACCTCGCTAGATGGTGTTAGCAGCGACGGCTTGCAAGTTGAATGAATTTACATAAGGTCTTGCCAATATTTTCTCACACTTTAAGGAATTACTTTGTAGTATTTTTGGCACTTCATAACAGTTTTTCTGTTTCAAAATGTGTCACTCTACAAATTTTAAAGAGGCGAATGGATAAACTCTAAAACTTCAAACAGCGCCATCTTTTGGTACAAGAAATATAAATTAATGCGTAAGGATTCGTTCCAATTAACATCTAAATTTGAATTAGGAGCCAATTATTCCACAATTTTATGCTTAGGGTAGTTTATTTAATAAGAAAATACAGTTTTTACCATATTTTTTTTTCAAAATATGAACGTTACCTAAGCTTCAATAAGAAATCGATGCATATTACGCCATCTATTGAAATTTATTTGAACTAAATTTTCTTTGTTTGAGATGAGACCCCGTGCCGCGACCTACTACACGGAAGTCAGAGCTGTTACTACTGAGCCACTACTGCTGCACTGAGAAAACCCATGATGCGCCTTAAATATTACCAAAACAAAATGTGTGTCTATGTGATGTAGACCCCACTTACATAACATTGAAGCTGGTATCCTTCCAGCCGGCGAAGGGCGTGTTCATACTGGACAGCAACGCGTACACGGTCTCGTTGTGGGCTTCAGAGAACATCTTGACGCGCCAGAGGATGTTGGAGTCAGCAGACCAGCCCATGCGGACGTGCCATTGGCAGAACCAATCTGTAACAAAATGGTTCATTTAAAGGTTCATTTAAAAAAGGTTAAAGGTATAAGTCCGCGTATACGTACCTACAGTGTTTTTTTTACTTGTGAATAAAGGTATTATATTTTTTTTTTATTGTTGATAGGCACGTGTTTGACCACTATCTCACCTGATGGTAAGCGATGATGTGGTCGAAGATGGAGCACGCTTGCTTAGAAGTAACCTATTCACTCTTGACTTAAAGACTCCCAGGTTGTAGCTATCAGGAAACACAGACTCCGGTAGGGAATTCCACACCCTAGCTGTACGCACAATGAATGTGTTCTCAAAACGCTTTGTGCGTATGGATTAATTAAATTTATAAACATGAAGCGCCGACACCAGTTAACATGCAGGGATGAGGGCCAGAAAAATTATGAAGCATGCTGTGTGGATGTTCCGCTTATTGTACAGTTGTAAGTCCACCCAAACCTAACCTCATCATCAGCCTTTTAATGCCCCCACAGCTAGGGCACACGCTTCCTCTCTGTGAGAGGGTGTGGGCCATAATCCACCACGCGGTTCCAATGCAGATTGGTGGATGTCACATGTCTTCGAAATTTTGGTTCTGGAACATGCCGGTTTCCTCACGATGTTTTCCTTCACCGTTTTGAGAGCAGTGGTGATGAAACACCGGTTTGAACTCACGACCTACAACTTGTAAGACGCGGCAGTTACCACTGGGCCACCACTGCTCAAACCTAACCTACAGTCACACTAATATTAAAGGCGAAAGATTGTATATATGAATGTGTGTATGTGTATGTTTGTTACTCTTTCACGCTCAAATGCCCGAACGGAATTGGAAGAAATGTGATACCAGGATAGCTTATGGATTAACACCAGTACTAATTTTACACGGGCGGCAGCTGGTGCTGTAATATTCTCACCTCTTAACAAAAACTCGAACTCTCCGTTGACCATCCGTCCAGGGTAGTACAAGGACACGTGTCCAGCGTGGTGCCAGGTGCCCTTATTGTCCAGCTGGACGTCCACGCTGACCTTCTGCGAGGGGTCGCGGTTGGCGTCCCAGTTGAAGGCGGCGCTGAGTCGCTTCTGACGCGCTGTGACCCAGCGTTGGAAGGAGATGTGCAGGTCGCGCAGTCTGAGTGGAAAAAAACTATTTTATTGAAAGGAATAGGTACAATTGAAAAGAAGTTAGTTAAGAGTTTAGATATCGATATCAGTACCGGTAACGTCGGGTTACTTTGGCCCTAGGATACAACAAGTAAGCTTTTTTTTTTAAATAAGCATAGAACACGTAACTTAATTCTGGCCTGACTCAATATATCAGGGTAAAAAAAGTAAATATGAATGTGAAAAGTGCATGACTTATGGCCGATTTCTGAATTGAAATTTGGAAGTAAAGGACATTACTACCCTAACTCTGATGCCAACATTTTACAGGCTTGCAGGCTACAGTAGAGTTTGGCATTATTAGATTTCAAATTCTTTATTATATTAACTCTTTGATTTGGTACCCATGTCATGGGCAATGCACAAAGAATAACAAGTCAGCCATCTTTGAAAGTTCGCCATATTGGATTTAGAATGACGTCACTTAGCTAACCATGCATTGTCATCCGTGACTACACGGTTGGCGCAGTGGTTGAGCGTTCGGCTGCTGCGCTGCGTGTCGCGGGTTCGATTCCCGCACGGTACAAATATTTGTATGGCCTACAGATAGCTGTTCCGGGTCTGAGTGTCTTGTGTATGTGAGTCAAGCCGCATATTCACTAGGGGACATGTCGTGGAGACATATCGCCCAACATTCACGTGGTATGTCTCTGCGACTTTGTGGGACAATGTCGCTCGACATTTGCCCTGTTCACACTACCGAGTGGTGAATAGTATGTCGTCCGAGGAGACAGTGTTTATCGCAAGCGACGTCGGGCGACATCGCGCGGGACACGTAAATTTCGTGTCGAACAACAGAGTCGCGGGACAGATGTCCCCTAGTGAAAATGGGGCTTTAACATGTTTGTGAAAGCACCCACGATACAGGAAGTAATTCCTAGGGTGAAGCAATGGTTAAAAAAATAAAAAAATCAAACATGTACGCAAAATTTTAGCTCAATCGGAAACCGGGAAGTGGGTAAAATTGAACTTCTAAGTTTTTATTACATTGTTTCATTTAAAGCTTATAAAAGCGTATTACAACCGGGCTTTAGTGGCATAAGTAGACCTTAAAATATGGTAAGCAAATCCTTCTTATAAAATGCACTTACTGATCAAAATGTATATCCATGTTGACATTAGTATTGTTGCTCAGGTCCGCGTTCAGGTTCACACTGTACGCCTTTTTCCCGATGTCTACTTCCACGTAAGTAGTGAAGTTTTGTTCAGAGAGGAGGATGTAGCGGATCAGTGTTCTGTAGTGGTCGTCGTTATATTCGCCCTGTTGATGAAAAAAAAAAAGCAAAAAATGTGAACATCAATGGCGAAAACTTCACTATTAATGTTGCTTTTGGCTGAGTATACTAAATTGGTATAAAATATTGCGACTGTTTCACGACCTCCTGTTTGGTAACAGGATAGTTTATCCAGCAGACGATTTCTTCATTTATAAATAACTTGCAGATAGCGAGGCCCTTAACGTGTTTTATTTATCTAGCACAAACAAGAAAAGGTAGGATATTCCATCCTGTAGGTGTCAACAAAATCTATTTGGAAGTAGAGCTTAAATAGACAGCTCTAATTTTATTTTAATTAATTCCGTCCTGTTTCATTTAGGGCCGATTTAACCAATTCTAAACGCCCAGTTTTCGACGTTTAAGCTCGCTTATACGTGTTTAGTCACTGCCATAAAGCTGAAGAGTTTGTTTGTTTGTTTGGTTGAACGCGCTTATCTCAGGAACTACTGGATCGAATCGAAAAAATATTTTTGTGTTGAATAGTCCATTAATCGAGGAAGGTTATAGGCTATATAACATCACGCCGCGACCAACAGGAGCGGAGCATCAATGAATAATGTGGCAAAAACGGGCAAAAAAGCTCCTTTTGAGAGCTTCAGTTGCGGGCGCTGCGAAAACGGTCAAAGTTACGCAATAATTATGTATATCGGAATTGTTCTCCTTTTAAAGTTCTTAAAAAAAAGTCCGAGACAGCATATGTCTATCTTTTATGGTAAACTCACTATGATCTTATTAGATTACGCTAAGCTTAGTTCAGAAAACCTTAGTTTATAAAGCGAATGTTGAAATCGGCCCTTAGAAGTATATATTATATTTATAAAGCCCTGTTTATTCCTTAATAAAATTACATAATTTGATATTTAACACAATTCGAGAATTTAAAATAAATTAAATTTAAATTACAATAATAAAAAAAAAACGACACGAATTAAAAATTAGTAAAGTACAAAAAAATAATATACAAAACATGTAGAAGTATGGTAGATATATTACCTTTAGACAATGTCCAAAGGAATGAGAGCCCATATCCTTTACTAGAATTTCTTCATTTGGATGAAAAGCATTATTTCTCGGATGAAACACATGTAACTAAAAGAGTTATGAATATAAATGTGAATGGATGGAGAGGGAGAGGGAGGCCAAAGAAAGGATGGATGGATTGTGTGAAGAGTGATATGAAAGAAAAGGGAGTTAGGGATAGCGTGACGGCTGACAGGACAGAATGAACGAAAAAAACGTGTTGCGCCGACCCCAAGTAACATGGGATAAGGGCAGGAAGATGATGGATGAAAAGCATTATTTCAGGACCTTTTACTCGTCAATTAATGATGTACATATTACTAACCTGTCCAATAAAAGTGATCTGTCTATTGTCCTGCGTGAACCGTCCATCCATGGCAATGTTTTTGAAGTGCGTGCTGCTGATCAAGGCCTTCAGGTGGTGTGACGCCATGTTGGTCTTCGACTGGTCCTGGTACGAGGCGTCGATGTTGAAGTCTACGCCCGTGAACCAGACACCTACGGCGTTTACCTGGAGGGAGATGGTTAATTTTTTGAAGAATAGGTGGTGATGGATCATATTCTACACGAGCGGCCTGTGGGTAAGGCATATTAAGAGATCGCTAGATGCCCTGCGTATTCAATATAATAACTGCTTCAGGATGCTGTTGGGACTGCCGCGCTTTTGTAGTGCGTCCGGTATGTTCGCATTTGCGCATACCGATGATTTTTACGCCATAATGCGCAAAAAAACAAATTCCAATATCAAGAGCGCGGTCTAGTACTAACGGCATCCTAAGTATGTTGATGGATAAGTGCGACGCACCTTGGTTGTCGCACGCTGTAGAGGTGCTGGTCAGAAGACCCCACAGTTAACCTTACAATTTTCTTTTTATTGTTTCTGTGTTTTTTCTGTTTATTTACTAACAATAGTTTTTAAGAACTATGTTTGTTACACGCAGCTGCATAAGGGGAATCGCCAATTCAGCACCCAATACTTTTATTATAGAAACATATACGCTGCAATCAATCGAACGATGTCAAACGGCGAGCTGAGATAGCACTTTGTGACGCACGGACCTAGATTTGCCAATTATTGTAACTCCGTAAATTTGGATTCCATATTCATACTTCGAATAGGCACCTAGGCTAATTTAAGATATAATTAATGTAATTCTTTTATTTTAAAATAAATTAAGTAAAATCATTTTTGGTTTTTTTAAATCCTCCGCTTGCAGCTAACGTAATTGGCGCAGTCGGTAGGATATTCGCGGGCCGGTTTGCGAGCTTAGGGATCTTTAATATCGATATCTGCGTACGCGAATCGCCTGGGTGGCTATTGAGCCCCGCCGCCGAATATCCGAATCTACGGTCCAGCTGCAGTTCCGGAAGGAGAATCCAGACTTCGATTCACGAGAGAACCAGAGATGAAAAATTTGTAAGTACACTTGAATTGTTCCTGTGTTGCTTCCTTTTTAGTCCTAGTACCACCCAAGTGGCCAGATTTTCCACCCGAAGAACTCCAATTCCCAGGAGCCCGCATCTCGTACGGCTGGCTGGAGTGCTATAGATAACAGTAGGGATTTAAATAGTGATAGTGAAAGTAGCATAAATTGTAGTATACATAGCATAGATATGGCCCATGACCCGGATACAATTTTCAAGACCCTTCGTATGGTCCCGGAGTTCGACGGGAACCCAAATGTTTTGACTAGGTTTATTAAAATATGCGATCAAATAGTAGCTCAATATATTAGTAATGCCCCAGGTAGCGAGCTAAATAACTTATGCCTATTAAATGGCATCTTAAATAAAATAAAAGGCTCTGCTGCTTGTACCATCAACTCCAACGGCATACCTGACAGTTGGCTAGGGATTAGAACAGCCTTAATCAATAACTTTTCGGATCAACGGGATGAAACAGCTTTGTATAGAGACCTTTCTTTAGCTACGCAGGGAAATAAGACACCTCAGGAATTCTATGAGGAATGCCAAACCTTGTTTAGTACGATGATGACGTATGTAACATTACATGAGCAAATTCCTACTACAGTGGAAGCAAAACGTACACTGTACAAAAAAGTTACTATGCAGGCTTTTGTAAAAGGATTAAAGGAACCATTGGGATCCCGCATAAGATGCATGCGTCCTGATACTATTGAAAAGGCCCTTGAATATGTACAGGAAGAGCTTAACGTTATGTATTTACAGGAACGTAGTGAGGTTTCAAAATCCACTACACAAAAAAATTCTAGCCCTATAACACCCCACGCAAATACCAACCCGGGTCCTCAACGTAGTAATAATTTTGCAGTACCAAGTCCCAACTGGCCCAATCCCATAGCAATTAGGCCCAGCCAACTACCACCACCACAACCATTTAGGTTCAACCCTCACTTCGTTAATCAGCAGCCCCAAAACCGCATGCCTAATCGGACACAGCAAATATTCCGTGCGGTACCTCAAAATTATAACGCTCAAAGTAACATGTTCCGTTTGCCACCAAGAAACATTCCGGCGCAAAATCATATTCAAGGCCCTAAACCTATGAGTGGGGTACAGCATTTTACACCTAGACCCATGTTATCCGGTCATAATTGGCAGAACTCAGGCAATCCACCACCAACTAATTATTTTAAAAATCGTGAAATGAACATGAATGAGTGCGCGTCATACGACGACTCATATTACCCGACGGAGTACTATTACGACCCGACCTGTTTTAATTACGAAAACATTTATTACGATTACAGCCCGTTCGCCATAGTAGAGTGCAACCATGATCCGACCTTAAGCGATATAAGTGCTCAAGGGAAGATTACAGATTCAACTGATCCTCAGGCAGGTCCAAGTCAAATAAGTCAGGATTTTCAGGAGGCACAGAAATCAAAAAAGCAAAAATAGAGTTGAATCTCCAAACTCAGCGTCAGTTGCCGTACATATTAATATCAGAACCACCCTTGAAACTACTAATTGACACCGGCGCGAATCAGTCTTTTATAAGTCCAGAAGCTGTAGAGAAACATTTTTCGAATTTTCCCTTAAATTACGACCCGTTTGAAGTTACCAATGTACACGCGGTCAGTAGAAATAATTATTCTATAAGTTTACCTTGCTTCGCGGAATTTAACGATCCAGAGTTTATCAAATTATTTGTATATCGTTTTCATGAATATTTCGATGGTTTAATTGGTTTAGATCTGCTAACTAAATGGGAGTCCAAGATAGACTTAAAAGATCAGAGATTAATAACGCGCACATCATCAAACCCAATCCGTATGTATAATTCCTGCAATGTTAACTTGTATGAGGACATAATACCTGCTCAATCTTCGAAGTTAGTCAGAGTACCGATCGACACTCCAAACGGTGCAGCATTAGTTAGTGAACAGACTATATGCAATTGCACCGTACGCGAATGCCTTACCATTGTAGACAATAATCGCGGCTACTTAGAGATAGAGAATACGAGCCCGAATGATATTATAATATCACTTGACCGACCAGTGCATGCAAGCTTATTTAATATCGAGTGCACGCGTACCGAACATTGTACCAAGCGAGTTCAAGAAGTGACAACGCGATTACGAAAAGATCATTTAAACGAGGAGGAGAAAGTCAACCTTTTAGCTCTTTGCTCAAAATATGCTGACGTGTTTTACATCGAAGGCGAAGCGTTAACCTTTACCAACCAAATAAAACATCGCATTAAGACTACAGATGAGGTCCCGGTTTACACAAAAAGTTACAGATACCCATTCATACATCGTCAGGAGGTTAGGGAACAGATTTCAAAAATGTTAGATCAGGGAATAATAAAGCCTTCAGATTCAGCATGGAGCTCACCCATTTGGGTAGTACCTAAGAAAATGGACGCCTCGGGCAAGCAAAAATGGCGTTTAGTAGTTGACTTTAGAAAGCTCAATGAAAAAACTATCAGCGACAAATACCCTATCCCGAACATTAGCGATGTTCTTGACAAACTGGGTAGGTGCCAGTACTTCACCACCCTAGACCTGGCTAGCGGCTTCTACCAGGTAGAGATGGACCCTCAGGACATTCAGAAAACAGCTTTCAATGTCGAACATGGACATTTCGAGTTTCTTCGAATGCCCATGGGACTTAAGAATTCGCCCTCCACATTTCAAAGGGTTATGGACAATGTCCTCAGAGGTCTCCAAAATGACATTTGCCTGGTCTACCTTGATGACATCATCGTCTTTTCCACGTCACTACAAGAGCACATGACCAATCTCGAGAAAGTTTTCAATAGGCTTCGCGAATCGAACTTTAAGATCCAAATGGATAAATCCGAATTCTTAAGGCATGAAACTAGTTATCTCGGACACATAATAAGTAGCGATGGAATAAAACCCAATCCGGATAAAATTCACGCAATAGTAAAATACCCCATTCCAAGGACTCCAAAAGAAATTAAGCAATTTTTAGGCCTTGTAGGCTACTATCGCAAATTCATCCCGGACTTCGCAAAAATTACGAAACCTCTCACAGCGTGTTTAAAAAAGGGTAGAAAAGTTGTATTAGACTCCGAGTACATTAACAGCTTTGAAAAGTGCAAGACTCTCTTAACGAATGACCCCATATTGCAGTATCCCGATTTTGATAAGGAATTCTTACTGACGACAGACGCTTCGAACGTCGCTATTGGTGCTGTTCTATCTCAAGGACCTGTAGGTTCCGACAAACCTGTGTGTTTTGCATCCCGAACCTTGAATGAAAGCGAGCTTAACTATAGCACCATAGAAAAGGAACTTCTTGCCATAGTTTGGGCCACCAAATATTTTAGACCGTACTTGTTTGGTCGTAAATTTAGAGTACTGACAGATCATAAACCTTTACAGTGGATGATGAATCTTAAAGAACCGAATTCGCGATTGACTAGATGGAGGCTGAAACTCAGTGAATACGATTTCACCGTTATCTATAAGAAAGGCAAATCCAATACAAACGCCGATGCCTTATCTCGGGTGGAGATTCATAATGAAGACACTAGCGCTCTAGTAGACGAATTATGTTCTTTGATTCCCAACCCATCAGAAAACCCGCCATCTGCGAACTCATCCACTGCAACCGTACACACCAGTCACGAACATCCCATATTAGAAGTCCCAATTACAGACGAGCCCCTTAACAGATTCCATAGACAACTATGCTTTACGATAGTGGAGGATGTCAAACGCAAACCAGTAGTTACTAAACCATTCGAAACCCACACGCGCATAGCAATCCAGATATCATCGTCCAAATTAGAACAAGATGTAGTCAATGGGCTCAAAGAGTATGTTAACCCAAAAGTAAAAACCGGTATCCTAATAAATCCACCCCTTGCCATGTATTCCATCATACCAGTCATACAAGACAAGTTTAAGAGCTCATCTATGAACTTAGTACTAGCTAAGATAGAATTAGAAAACGTTAAAGATTATCTACGTCAGCAAGAGATAATTCAACACTACCATGACGGCAAAACTAATCACCGGGGAATTACCGAATGTTATTTAGCCCTCTCAAGAAAGTATTACTGGCCCAAAATGAAAGACCAAATAACCAAATTCATCAACGAATGCATTATTTGCGGGCAAGCTAAATATGACCGGAGACCTATTAAACCCCAGTTTAATATTGTACCCCCGGCAACGAAACCATTCGAAATAGTTCATATGGATTTATTCACCGTTCACAATGAAAAGTATGTTACATTTATAGATGTTTTTACCAAATATGGACAAGCATACCATCTCCGAGATGGCACGGGCATTAGTATACTTCAATCATTATTACAATATTGCACCCACCATGGAGTTCCCTTAACTTTAGTGACTGACAACGGAACTGAATTTACTAATCAACTATTCCTAGAATTCACACGCCTTCACAAGATAAACCATCATAAAGTTTTACCGCATTCGCCTAACGATAACGGTAATATAGAACGCTTCCACTCAACTCTCCTTGAACACTTTCAGTAGAAATAATTATTCTATAAGTTTACCTTGCTTCGCGGAATTTAACGATCCAGAGTTTATCAAATTATTTGTATATCGTTTTCATGAATATTTCGATGGTTTAATTGGTTTAGATCTGCTAACTAAATGGGAGTCCAAGATAGACTTAAAAGATCAGAGATTAATAACGCGCACATCATCAAACCCAATCCGTATGTATAATTCCTGCAATGTTAACTTGTATGAGGACATAATACCTGCTCAATCTTCGAAGTTAGTCAGAGTACCGATCGACACTCCAAACGGTGCAGCATTAGTTAGTGAACAGACTATATGCAATTGCACCGTACGCGAATGCCTTACCATTGTAGACAATAATCGCGGCTACTTAGAGATAGAGAATACGAGCCCGAATGATATTATAATATCACTTGACCGACCAGTGCATGCAAGCTTATTTAATATCGAGTGCACGCGTACCGAACATTGTACCAAGCGAGTTCAAGAAGTGACAACGCGATTACGAAAAGATCATTTAAACGAGGAGGAGAAAGTCAACCTTTTAGCTCTTTGCTCAAAATATGCTGACGTGTTTTACATCGAAGGCGAAGCGTTAACCTTTACCAACCAAATAAAACATCGCATTAAGACTACAGATGAGGTCCCGGTTTACACAAAAAGTTACAGATACCCATTCATACATCGTCAGGAGGTTAGGGAACAGATTTCAAAAATGTTAGATCAGGGAATAATAAAGCCTTCAGATTCAGCATGGAGCTCACCCATTTGGGTAGTACCTAAGAAAATGGACGCCTCGGGCAAGCAAAAATGGCGTTTAGTAGTTGACTTTAGAAAGCTCAATGAAAAAACTATCAGCGACAAATACCCTATCCCGAACATTAGCGATGTTCTTGACAAACTGGGTAGGTGCCAGTACTTCACCACCCTAGACCTGGCTAGCGGCTTCTACCAGGTAGAGATGGACCCTCAGGACATTCAGAAAACAGCTTTCAATGTCGAACATGGACATTTCGAGTTTCTTCGAATGCCCATGGGACTTAAGAATTCGCCCTCCACATTTCAAAGGGTTATGGACAATGTCCTCAGAGGTCTCCAAAATGACATTTGCCTGGTCTACCTTGATGACATCATCGTCTTTTCCACGTCACTACAAGAGCACATGACCAATCTCGAGAAAGTTTTCAATAGGCTTCGCGAATCGAACTTTAAGATCCAAATGGATAAATCCGAATTCTTAAGGCATGAAACTAGTTATCTCGGACACATAATAAGTAGCGATGGAATAAAACCCAATCCGGATAAAATTCACGCAATAGTAAAATACCCCATTCCAAGGACTCCAAAAGAAATTAAGCAATTTTTAGGCCTTGTAGGCTACTATCGCAAATTCATCCCGGACTTCGCAAAAATTACGAAACCTCTCACAGCGTGTTTAAAAAAGGGTAGAAAAGTTGTATTAGACTCCGAGTACATTAACAGCTTTGAAAAGTGCAAGACTCTCTTAACGAATGACCCCATATTGCAGTATCCCGATTTTGATAAGGAATTCTTACTGACGACAGACGCTTCGAACGTCGCTATTGGTGCTGTTCTATCTCAAGGACCTGTAGGTTCCGACAAACCTGTGTGTTTTGCATCCCGAACCTTGAATGAAAGCGAGCTTAACTATAGCACCATAGAAAAGGAACTTCTTGCCATAGTTTGGGCCACCAAATATTTTAGACCGTACTTGTTTGGTCGTAAATTTAGAGTACTGACAGATCATAAACCTTTACAGTGGATGATGAATCTTAAAGAACCGAATTCGCGATTGACTAGATGGAGGCTGAAACTCAGTGAATACGATTTCACCGTTATCTATAAGAAAGGCAAATCCAATACAAACGCCGATGCCTTATCTCGGGTGGAGATTCATAATGAAGACACTAGCGCTCTAGTAGACGAATTATGTTCTTTGATTCCCAACCCATCAGAAAACCCGCCATCTGCGAACTCATCCACTGCAACCGTACACACCAGTCACGAACATCCCATATTAGAAGTCCCAATTACAGACGAGCCCCTTAACAGATTCCATAGACAACTATGCTTTACGATAGTGGAGGATGTCAAACGCAAACCAGTAGTTACTAAACCATTCGAAACCCACACGCGCATAGCAATCCAGATATCATCGTCCAAATTAGAACAAGATGTAGTCAATGGGCTCAAAGAGTATGTTAACCCAAAAGTAAAAACCGGTATCCTAATAAATCCACCCCTTGCCATGTATTCCATCATACCAGTCATACAAGACAAGTTTAAGAGCTCATCTATGAACTTAGTACTAGCTAAGATAGAATTAGAAAACGTTAAAGATTATCTACGTCAGCAAGAGATAATTCAACACTACCATGACGGCAAAACTAATCACCGGGGAATTACCGAATGTTATTTAGCCCTCTCAAGAAAGTATTACTGGCCCAAAATGAAAGACCAAATAACCAAATTCATCAACGAATGCATTATTTGCGGGCAAGCTAAATATGACCGGAGACCTATTAAACCCCAGTTTAATATTGTACCCCCGGCAACGAAACCATTCGAAATAGTTCATATGGATTTATTCACCGTTCACAATGAAAAGTATGTTACATTTATAGATGTTTTTACCAAATATGGACAAGCATACCATCTCCGAGATGGCACGGGCATTAGTATACTTCAATCATTATTACAATATTGCACCCACCATGGAGTTCCCTTAACTTTAGTGACTGACAACGGAACTGAATTTACTAATCAACTATTCCTAGAATTCACACGCCTTCACAAGATAAACCATCATAAAGTTTTACCGCATTCGCCTAACGATAACGGTAATATAGAACGCTTCCACTCAACTCTCCTTGAACACATAAGAATATTAAAGTTGCAACACAAAGAGGAGCCTATCGTAAATCTTATGCCCTATGCTATAATCGGTTATAATTCCTCAATACATAGCTTCACCAGATGCAGACCATTCGATTTATTAACTGGACACTTTGATCCACGCGATATTCTAGACATGGATTTCACTCAACAATCATTACAACAGTACGTTCATAATCATAGGGCGCAAATGAAACAAGTCTACGATATCATTAACGAAACTTCTCTATCAAATCGTACTGCGTTGATAGAAACTAGAAATAAGAACCGTGAACCCGGAATAGAATACGTTCCTCAACAACAGGTATTTATTAGGAACCCTTCCGCAAGCCGCCAGAAGACGGCACCGCGGTATACCCAAGATACCATTTTGGCCGACTTACCCATACACGTTTATACGTCCAAGAAACGTGGGCCTGTAGCCAAAAATAGGTTAAAAAGAGGCCCTAAGGAACCTAACTTGCTGCAGGATTCTACTGTTGCTGGTACTTCGCGAGACCCGGTCATCGGAGATAAAACTTGAAAGCTTGGCCAATGGACCCGGCCTATTACCGTATAAACTTGAATCTACGAGAATGACCACTCATCATCATACATTTCTTCAATACGTGAACCTAAGGGACATTGAAAATCAAATTACAACACTACAGTATCAAATATCAGAATACAAAAGTCGGCTTAGTAATGACACTTATGGTCTATTTGAATTCCAAATTAATTATCTTACTAACAAAATTGGCAAAGTATCTAATCAGCTTAAATCTTTAGAGCCTGGTCGTGTAAAGAGAGGTCTAGTAGACAGTCTTGGATCGGTAGTTAAGAGCATAACCGGAAATCTAGATTACCTACACAGATGCCTTAAAATACGAAAATGCTATCAAAATTCTACAGATGAATAACAATAAGTTAGTTAACGAATTTAACGATCATATTTCAATGAAAAACAGATAGTTATAGCTTTCAGATTTCCCATAATTTCCAAAATTGTTTATGATTTATATAAGTTATCTATAGTACCCAACAAAAACCGTCAAGCCCTTATCCCTACCTATCCCTTTATAGCAACTAACGGGGACCCTTTCGTGTATATAGAAGCAGAATGCTCGAAGTATAGTAACTGGTATCTCTGTGAAAAGCAAATAACCCATCAAATACGAACAAAAACTGACTGCATACAAGAACTTATCATGAACCAAGCCCTCAAGAGTTCCTGCCAATTCACTACAGAACTAACTATAATCAATGACAACGATGTAATACAAGGGAAGCCTTTGAAATTAATGAACATTCCCTACGACGCAGAGACACCGGGTGCCACATTAACCCAAGTTCATCTTAGTTCAATCGACTTAGGAGGACTACACAGCATCCAGAACCAAGTCATGACGAGCCAGCCGATACAACTTGACCAGCTGCAATCAGATGTCATATACCATACGATCATACCCTTCTACATTGTATTACGAGTATTAAGTGCAGGCGCACTTATCATAGCCATACTGGGCTATCGCAACAAATGGTTTTGCAAACGATCCGAAACGCCCAACACCAAGGGGCATACTTACGAAGAACCCGGGAAAAAGGAAGAGGTTCGCGCGCCCAGAGGACAAATTCCAGAAACATTTTCTCTCAAAGTTCTAAAATAGTTCCTGATCTGCGGGTGGAGATGTTACACGCAGCTGCATAAGGGGAATCGCCAATTCAGCACCCAATACTTTTATTATAGAAACATATACGCTGCAATCAATCGAACGATGTCAAACGGCGAGCTGAGATAGCACTTTGTGACGCACGGACCTAGATTTGCCAATTATTGTAACTCCGTAAATTTGGATTCCATATTCATACTTCGAATAGGCACCTAGGCTAATTTAAGATATAATTAATGTAATTCTTTTATTTTAAAATAAATTAAGTAAAATCATTTTTGGTTTTTTTAAATCCTCCGCTTGCAGCTAACGTAATTTGTTACTAACAATTGGGCCTAGTTGCCATAAATAAACAAATTATTATTATTATTATTAAATATAGTTGGCAAAAGTGGGAAATATAAATACCTACTAACGAACTAGCCTTTCACTGTTCAGGCAACGTACTCCCAAAGTATGTTACCTGCAGGATATACCCTACCCTAGTTAAACGTGAGTCCGATGGTGGTCGGAGGTCGTTCTGCGCCCTCCGGCGCCAGGTACATTTACTACGGATAGAGAGGGAGATTGCATTTCCCTCTCCCTTTCCGCCGCCTCCTTTGCAACCATCACTTCTTCACAGAAGGTGGCGACAGCGTTCCACGCGCTCACGGTTGCAATCATAGACTGGACCACGTTTGGAAGCGAGAGATTATCCGCAGTATTAACTGCCACGACGAGGTCGCGGCACTGCACTGCCCAGGCTGGGCATTCCTCAAGGGTGTGCTGCACCGTGTCGTCGAGGCAGCTGCAATGGCAGCTGCTCTCGGCCTATGAGGCACAGGTACTTTCTGAAGCACTCATGCCCGGACAGTACTGTGTGTCAGCCGGAAAGTAAGTCTTTCTCCCTCAAAACGGGTCTTACTGCCACTACTGTGGCGTGCCCCAGATTTAACTGTCCTACCACTTGCCATCAGGGAGTTCTAGTCCCTAAATCCCAGCGCCATCATATTCATATTTTTATTTGCGTACCATAATGTCATTACAGATGTCACAATAATAGCTTAAAGCTAAGACAATTATGGACCCTGTAAGGCACAGTAAAACTTAAAAACTAATTTAAAAAGAATATTATAACAATGTAGAAAAATATTATAACAAATAGATAGTCAAATTAATAATTACCATGTCTTACCTAAAATAAATCATAATAAATTGAGATGAGATCAGCTCGATGGTATTCGCGTCAGGCCTCTCGTTACCATAAGGTAACGCAACAATAGGTTTTTAATTGTGTCTGCTAATGAGGGGCTTGACGCGTTAATATTGCATTGTCACCGGACTTACATAAGTATACCTTTTACATCTATCGGAAACCAATAAGTGGGCTTACATACAAACATTGCAAGTTAAAATAAAAGCTAGTAAAAGAGACACTCACTTGAAAATCATTCGGCTGTTTCTCATGCACTTTCGTCTTGATGACACATGGGTGTAAAGTTGGCAGGGTCATGTTGAGTTCCGCGTCTAAGTATAGCTGCGTGCCTGGCGGGAAGTACAGGTAGCCAGAGACGAGGATCTCGCGAGACTTCGGGTTGAAGTTTAGGAGCGCTAAAGCTGTGTATTTTGGGCCGATCTGTTGGCAAAAGGGAGGTAATTAGTAAGGTTTTCTGGAAATGTATTACAGATTCCCAGCCAGAGTCTGTGTCTCCCGATAGCTACAACCTGGGGGTAATTACGGTGCACGAAGGAGGTCAAAATTGCTCTTTTTAAGGCATACTGCCAGACATTTTATACCTGCAGCCTGTGGGTCCGTTATACGCGTATATCTTTCAATGCCCTACGGGTCCTGTACAATAATGGTTTTAGGATGCTGTTGGGGTTGCCGCGCTTTTGCAGTGCATCAGGTATGTTTGCTAAAGCCAGAACGGACTGCTTTAGGGCAATAGTACGCAAAAGGGTAGTTTCCCTGATGCGAAGTGGGTCTAATTTGAGTTGCAAGATTCCACTCGAACAAACATAGTTACATACATACATACAGTGCAAGTTAAATAAAATCTTGTAAAAAAGATAGCTCATTTGTTCAACATAATAACTAGAGGGAATACTTACTCCTTCAAACGAGAACCTGGTGTCGATGAGCCTCGGCCGGTGCAGCGTCAGCCGCGTGTCAAGGCGCATGCCCGTGAGCCGGTCGGCGCGCTGGAAGCCGAACGTGAAGGCGGGGTCGTCCTTAGTGGCGCGAGAGGCGCTCACGTTGAAGCCTATATCCACATGGGTTTGGGTTTTCTGTGGACAAACGATTGGATAAATGAGACTGCAAATGATATTGGTGACAATTCTGTTCTGCACAAAATAAACTTAATTTAGGCTATTGCTATCTTTTTCTCTCTAATACAACAAGAAAGAGACGGACGTAAATTTGAGTTATCAAATTTAGTTGAACTTATACTTCCATACAAATTAAGGGTACACGTAAAAACATGTCGATTAAAAACACGGTGAAGTGCAAGGCGTAAACTATTTGACATCTCTAACTTAGTTCACAGCTATAGCTTGCCCCCGGGGTGGAGGATAAATTCGAAAGAGTTACCTCGCCCCTGGGCATTCAGGGCAGGGAGGAACAGGGGTGGGTTTTAGTCAGTAAGAGTCTGACACGCCCTTCCGCGGAAGAAGTCATAGGATGATTTCACAACCCAAAAAAAAAAAAAAACCTATAGCTGTCCTTTTCTGGTACCACCTTTTAGTAAAAGATAGCGATTCTCTCATTAACCGACTTTCGAAAAAGGAGGAGGTTCTGTGTTCGACTGTATGTATGTATTTTTTTTTAATTTTTTTTTTATGTGTGTCCACCGATTTCTCCGTCAGTTGTGGACCGATTTTCAAAATTCTTTTTTTATCCGAAAGAATATACTCCCGAGGTGGTCCCATATAAATTTTATCGAAATTGCTTAAGCGCTTTTTGTGAAACTGGACAAAAACGAAAAATACGTTTACCTCGATGACGTTTTGGTGTACTCCAAATGTTTAAATTCCACGTTCCATGTTATTGGGGGTTTTAGTTGTGGGGTATAACAACCAAAAAGTGAAAAATGAAAACCTTTTTTACAAAAAAAAACAACAGACTTTAAAAAAAAATACACAAAAAATTAAAAAATAATTTTTATTTCGGAACTAAAACTGAGACTTCCGAAATAAAAGTTATTTTTTAATTTTTAGTGTATTTTTTTTGAAAGTCGGTTGTTTTTTTGTAAAAAAGTTTTTTTTAGTTTATTTATTGAACAAGAGAATTATCACCAATATGAATATTAATTGTGGTAAATTCGGACTAATTTTACTCAATCAATCTGTCTAGCCTACTCCCAACTATCTTGGGGTCGGCTTCCAGACTAACCGGATGCAGCTAAATACCAGTATTTTACATGGAGCGACTGCCTATCTGACCTCCACAACACAGTTACTGGGTAATACGATACCCCTTGGTCGGACTGGACGTCAGACTTTCGGGCTTCTGATGACCCCTAACGACTGTTAAAGATCCACGATTGACAGCCGGGACCAACGGTTTAACGTGCTTTCCGAGGCACAGAGGAGTCTCGGTATGTAAAGATGGTCACCCATCCATGGACCAACCCCGACAAGCGTAGCTTAACCTGATGAATCAACTCGTGCGGCTGTTATTACTTTAGCCACAAGCTCCGGATTAATTCTATTATCCTAACCTAATTTTTACTATTTATATTACAAATGCGAAAGTTAGGACGAATGGATTGATGTTTGTTACTCAATCACGCTAGAACGGCTGAATGGATCTGGATAAAATTTGGCACAGAGGTAGATTATAGTCTGGAATAGCACATACTCGTAGGCTATAATTTATAGTGGGGGAAGTACTAATTCCACGCGGGCGAAGCCGCTGGCAGAAGCTGGTAAATAATATGGTATTAAAAAAGTCAAAGCCAAGATTAAATTAATATAATTTATTTCTTTATTTGGATCTTCCACTGAGGTTACACAACTTCATACAAGTTGACACTGTGACAAAGGCAATAATGACCATGAGCACAGATAATTTAATACTAGCGTACAGATGCCTCATCGCATACAAAGAAACGGTACCGCTGTAACTACGGGTTTTCGACTGGCACAAGTAACTTTTGTTCTTCGTTCGGGCCCGTCCTCTACACCTCGCTAGATGGTGTTAGCAGCGACGGTTTGGAAATTGAATGAATTTGCTTAAAGGCTTACCAATAGCTTCTCACACATTGAGGAATGTTTTTATAGAATTTTTGGCACTTAATAACAGTTTTACTGTATCAAAATGTGTCACTATACAAATTTTAATGAGGCGAATGGATAAACTCTAAAACTTGAAACAGCGCCATCTATTGGCAAAAGAAATATAGACGTCTAAGGATTCGTTCCAATAATAATCTAAATTTGAATTAGGACCCAATTATTTCACAATTGTTTGCTTAGGTCAGTTTATTAAATAAAAAATACAGTTTTTACCATATTTTTTTTTGAAATATAAATATTACTTAAACTTCAATAAGAAATCGATGCATATTACGCCATCTATTGCAACTTATTTGAACTAAATTTTCTTTGTTCGAGATGAGACCCCGTGCCATGAGATACGGGGTTATATTCCCAAGGATGGCCTGGATGGAGAAACATAATAATACTTTACATGGGCAAAGTATTATTTTGTTTTTAGGGTTCCAAACGGAACCTTATAGCTGTCACTCACGTGTCCGTATGTCTGTCTGGCCATCGTCTGTCACACGAACAATTTTTTAACTTTCCATTGACCTATGAACTTGAAATTTGGTGATAATGTTTATTGTTACGTATAATTTACAAGAAAATACCAATATATTGAAAATTCCCTCGTTTGGTACGGAACCCTAAATGTGCTAAATCCGACACGCCTTTGGTCGGTTTTTTTTTACACTTATACATAACTAGCGCAGTTTATCAGCAAATACAGACATAATATTATGTATGTAGTTAAATACTAAATAAACATTTTTTTTAAACTAGCTTTACACCCTCGTCATCGTGTACTATGGAAAGTAACAAAACATACTAGCCCAAATTAAACTGTCCTAATATTTGCCATAAGAGAGTTCCAGTCCCTACATCCCGGCGACATCATCAGATCAGATCGATGGTATAAAAAAAGTGTGTGTGTACTTATGTACGCACGTAAAAAGTTATACTTCTTTGGCGTAACAAGATAAAAAACCAAACTGTCACAAAGTTTACAAAAGGAAAACAATCATTCTTCATGAACCACAGACCATAGCTAACTTCAGGGTGGATCGGTTCTAGCTAACTTCAACCTGTGAATTTTGTGTGACAGTGATGCGCGCGCATCTTAAAATTTCACTCTCATATTTTTTTCATAACGCGCCTAAAGAAGTATAACTTCAATAATATTACATTGTCACAGGACTTACATAAGTACGCCACACTTCAGCTCTATCGGAAACCAACAGTCGAAAAATGGTTTGCAAATTTTGAAGCGGACATACGAACATCGTAAGTTAGATAAAAGCTTGTCAAAAACACAAAAAAAATACTCACAATATTCTTCAACACAGCATAGAAATTATACCCCGGATAAGCAGTAAACTGCATAGACAGATCTCCATACATGTCATGTCTAAACCCGCCCGTTTTCTCGCTATAAATCCCCTCGATCTTGATAGTTTGCTTCGGGCTCTTGTAGAACTGATAGTCTAACTGTAGCTTGGTTCCGTGTGTCGGTCCGTTGATAGTGTAGTAACCCAGAAGATGGCTGGCGAGCTGTTTCGTTTGGAATTCGGCTTCTATGTCGCCTTGGGTCACACTACCTTTGGTTTTTATTTTTATTACACCTGGAAGAAATGGAATTACAGATTATAGGTTCATATAGTCGCGGATAAATTCGTAACAGAGTAACGCGCCCCTAGGCACTCAGGCAAGGAAGGAACAGGGGTGAGTTTTAGTCAGTAAGAGTCTGACACGCCCTCCCGCTTCACCCAGACCGGGAGAAGTCATAGGACGATTTCCCACCCCAAAAAAAAAAACTATGGTTCATGATCATCATATCAACCTGGAATATATATACATACATTCCTGGAGAACGGCAGAAGGAAAAAAATACGTTTCTAAGAAATTTTCTATGCATTTTGAAAGCAAACATTAAGTCAGATTGGCAGTTTTAGTCAACCAATCAATCTGCCTAGCCTTTTCCCAACTATCTTGGGGACGGCTTCAAGTCTAACCGGATGCAGCTGAATACCAGTATTTTAAATGGAGCGACTGCCTATCTAACCTCCACAACCCCGTTTCTGGGTAATACGATACCCCTTGGTGAGACAGGTTGTCAGACTTTCAGGCTTCTGACGACCCGTAACGACTGTCAAAGATCCACGATTGACAGCCGGGACCAACGGCTTAACGTGCTTTCCGAGGCACGGAGGAGTCTCGGTATGTAAAGATGGTCACCCATCCATGGACCAACCCCGGCAAGCGTAGCTTTACCTGATGGATCGATCCGTGCGGCTGTTATTACTTTAGCCACGAACTCCTCTTTTTAGTTTTGGTCAACCAATATAAATTTGACAAAATATTTGATCTGAAAACTTGATTACCCTAAAAGCATTTAAAAATGGTCTTGAAGGTCAAAGAATAACCATCGACTCTGTCTTCGACTGTTCAAGTATTGTTATCTCAAGAAACTCACCAGAAAGCTCAGCAACCCTCTCATTATCCACCACCCAGTAAGCGTGCGGTATCCACACGAACCCATACTTAATATCATGTCTCTTCACCGACATCACCGTATCGAACTGCTTCCGACCGTCGACATCGAGACTCGCCGATAGAGACTTGTCATATGGCATGTTTCGGTACATGGCTTTAGCGATTAGTGTGCTTTTCTCTGATTGGAGGGTGAGTAGGGCTGTACTTGATGTGTTTGAGAGAGAGAGGACAGCGTTTATCATTCGTTTTTCCTGTGGAAAAAATTATGGTTAGAATATCATCCTTAAACACTTTAAAAAAAATGCGGTTTGGTTTTTCGCTAGGAAAGCTACTTGAGTATTCCAATAACAGCTGGAATGAATGAAATGAATTATATGTAATAGTTATGCTCCTAAAATTCGTTGGTAGGTATGATTGAACCTCTCTGTTCCTCGTAGAACTATTTGTAGGCCATAAAAATATTTGTTCCGTGCGGGAATCGAACCTGCAACACGCAGCGCAGCAGCCAACCGTGTCGTAAATGTAATGGAGAAACTACATCTGTACTGAACTTCACTCACTCACTTCTGTCATTGTACTTTAAAAAAAAAAAAAAATACAAAATAAAATAATATATTTGAAGAAACTATTGCCATCGTGCTCCCTCAAGCCTGCCCCTGTAGAGTGCGATAGGGACAGCTGCAACTCAGACCGATTTTATCACAAAATTTTTGACAAGATCGATGTTTCGTATTCCCCTTTTTTCTCCTCTAAAACTGAGCCGATTCAATTATTTTTGGCACCAAAATTTTAAGAAAGAGTATGTCTAGGTCCCTATTAAATGTTTTATGTTAAAACTTTTCGAATTTGTTTGGTAGTCCTCTAGTAACGGCGGTAAAAATAGGGCCATTTTTTGGCATTTTTGGAGGGTCATATTTTCTTTACTTATTAGTTGTTGAAAAAAAGGAAATGACAGGGACGTATCTACAGCAGACCTTGCCTTTATGAAGAAATAAAAATAGATTGCTCGAGAGGCATTATTCAGGAAGAAAATTCAGGGGAATAACTTTGTATAGAGAATCGCAGCCCCTGTTCCCTCTTAATAAGTCTTAAACGGTAGCTTTTTTAGCAGGATCTAGCTTATGGGAATAATAGGAAAACCAATTTTTTTTTTATTAATGACATTTTATTATGCTATCGCTCGGGAACAGTACTTATTTCTGGATAAAAGGTAGCCTATGTCTTTTTCTGTACCCTTGAAAACGTTCACTTCGTAAAGAAGTAAAAGTTTATAGTTTTGATAACTTTAAAAATAATTAAGCGTATTGAACAAACTATACTATTTACAAAAACATTGAATGTACATGTAAGCACTTCTTACAAAAAAAAAGACTGAAAAGTGATATTATAACAATAATACTAAAGTGATCAAAGTGCAAATCATTGAGTGGTTATTCAAACAACGCGGTAAGTGCACGGGATAATCGCGGTTGCGCGATCGGCGTAAGAGCGATAACGGCGTGCTACACCTAAAGAATTTTGTTTTTGACAATTCTGAGACGTTTATGAATAACGTATAAGCCCCCGCATTTTTTTTTTAGTTTTGGCTTCGCACCGTTTGTGCATTTAGCCAGTGTCAAGTTTTAGATACAGAATACTGTCACTTTTTTCACCATTAGAATGCAGATGTAACACATTCTAATGTTTTTGCAGTATTTGGGAGCAAATGAGTCGAGTCGACCTTCTCGGCAAGCTTCGCTGAGGTAGTCAATACTACAATAAAATTCTCAGCTTCACTTTACCGAGATCGCGCCTGTTTCAATGATTCCACATATTGTCCATTTGCGTTGCCACTTGAGACACAAAACTACACCAATTTTACATCACAATATCCACTAGGAATCAATAAACGAATAATTAAAACAGCCACTGAACTTCACTCGACAAAATCCCGCCGAAAACTCCGCCCCCGCATTTGTACTCTTCAGATCAAGAGTATTCTCAAGCTAAGTGGTGTTTAGCACAAAATCCTACTATCCTACAAATATTATAAATGTGAAAGTTCGTGAGGATGTAGGGATGTTTGTTAGGTACTCTTTTACGCAAAAACGACTGAACGAATCTTCCTCTCTTCTACTTTGCTGTGCCCGACAGGGTCCATATTGATATTTTATTATGTTATACCACCTATTTAACACATATGGAATGCAATAAAGTATTGAGTATTGAGTATTGAATTTTGATGAAACTTTACAGTAATACTACGCAGGTGGAAGCTAATATTTAATAACTTAATATGTTGCGTTCACCTGATAAAACCTACAATTAAAAGTGATGAGCAACATTCCCGAAAGAGTAAACGATCTGATTCGGAATTTACAGACTTGTTTAAGGCGTTGTCGCACTATTTGAAAAATACTTTAATTAAGCGAGTGGTGACGCCACATGGATGCAACATTATAACCAATTCCCGAAAGCGTTGCAAACATTAAAACAGATTTAGCTGTGCTAACCCAAGTTACCACAGGAATCAAAAGCGATGTAAGCTTTCTTTGGTCAGAACAGTTGTCTATCAAGCGCAGCAATAGAGAACAGGATGAGAAATATAAAATATTGTCTCAAGATCAAATTGACATACGGAAGTAAGTTCAATATACTATGGATGAACAAACTGACATACGAAAGCAAGTTGATATTTTGAACTAGCAATCAATAAACATTTAGCTGACTTGCAAAGCACGGTGATTGGCCTCGAGGCTAAAATAGAATTTATGGAACAAAGCGCCCGGAATTGTAACATTGAGCTTTGTAACATACCTGAACGGCGAGACGAAAATCTCATTTCTCTACTGGAAAACATTGGATCCAAAATTATAATGTCAAACTCACCGGTGAGTTTCAGTGCCTAAGAGGTTAAAGGAATTTGACGATGGTAACCTTGATAGTTTTTTTTAAGTTTTTACTCATTTTATTGTGATTATTTTTAATTCGATTCATTTTATTGTTATTGGTGCCGATTCTCTTATTCAATAATTAAACTAAAATTAGAGAATCGCTGTCTTTTACTAAAAGGCAGTGCGAGAAAAGGACGGCTATAGCTATGAACTAAGTTAGAGATGTCAAACTAGTTTACGCCTTGCGCTTCACCGTGTTTTTAATCGACATGTTTTTACGTGTACCCTTAATTTGTATGGAAATATTAGTTCAACTAAATTTGTCAGCTCTAATTTACGTCCGTCTCTTTCTTGTTTTATTAGAGAGAAAAAGATAGGAATAGCCTAAATTAAGTTTGGTTCGTGCAAAACAGAATCCGCACCATTATCTAATTTTATTCTATTTTAATTAATTTAATTCTGTTGTCATAAATTTTATTATATTTTAATTAATTTAACTACATTGTAATCAATTGTATTCTAGTTTTAAGTTTTCTTTCTTTGAAGCGCGTATTTAGTGTTAATTTTCCTGTTTATTGTTCCTATTAAATAAAATTAAAACGTATAATAATATGCAAATTTCATGATGATCGGTTCAGTGGATTTGGCGTGAAATGGTAACAAAGAAATAAACTTACTTTCGCATCACTACATAGTATAAAACAAAGTCGCTATCTCTGTCCCTATATCCCTATGTATGCTTAAATCTTTAAAACTACGCAACAAATTTTGATGCGGTTTTGTTAATAGATAGAGTGATTGAAAAGGAAGGTTTATATGTATAATTTGTACCCGAGCGAAGCTGGGGCGGGTCGCCAGTATATAATATTAGTTAGGATGAATGAACCACTTACCTTACTATCAGGCGTATCAAACGAGAAGCTAACAACGTTGCTGGTCTCATTCCTGTCCCAGCGATACTGGAAGGCGTACGTGTCGGCTGTGGGGTCTGCTTTCTCTAGAGATAAAATGTATTTGGCTGGCCCGCTCATAAGGAAGTACGGGGCGTTGCGGAGGTTCGTCATGTTGGGGAACTGAAAAGAGAGTAATTTTGTTAAAACACTTATCAATGCGACGGAAAAAATAAAGGATAAATGTGTACTTCGTAAAGTCACAAAAATTCCGTATCAAACGCGTTTTAAATCTAGCTTGCGAGTTCTTTTCCAAAATGGTGTAAAGTTGGCAACACGCTGTGAGTAATGGTGTTTCTCGGTATAAGAAAAGGCACAGAAAAGAAAAAACAGTAGAAGTCGAAAGCAGGCGGGGCCCGCGTACCCCGAGTTTTGCGGAGTTCCGCATATGTCTGCTCCGCGCACACATCACGCGCATCAGTCTTGTTACAACCGTCACGGTGACGAAAACTTGAAAAAATATATAAGTACAAAAATGCCCTATTGTGCTGTTTTAGAATGTAAACACGACAGCAGCACCAAAAATTTATCAAATGGTGGAATATCATACCGTCGGTCGGTTAGACTTAATTTATTTTATTTCGATTAAAATTAGAAAAACAATATTTTATTACACAAGACAAGTGAAACGACTCTGTGCTCATATAACTGTGGTTTATTTACAAATAAGCGACGACTGACATATTTCCTAATTTCTTTCAATAATAAATTACCAATCACACCAAGGATTTCTTAGTGTTACGAAATACAATTAACCTGTATATGTGTGAGTTTGGGTACGCTGGTTCCGATACTGTGATAAGCCCTATGCGATCTCTACTGTTTTTTTTTTTCTGTTCTGTGAGAAAAGGCAGTGGGACAATACAGGCTAAAAATAAACTTAAAGAATTATGTTTTGACTCACTTGGTAAGAAGCACACATCTTGATACCGATAGCCTTGTCAAACGTAGACCAGCTGCACGTGTTCTGTTCTATTCTGTTCTTGTTCAGACCTTGCTGTTGTTGCTCCTTGTCGCCGTGCAGGATTATAAGTTCAGACCTAGAGAAGAAAATAGTTTTGTTAAAATATACTGGATGCAATAGAGTAAAGTAAGGCTAACGAGACGAGATATAAAATGTAAACAAACTTTGAGGGGTTTAGTTTATTAAAATCTGCCTAGCCTTTTCCCAAATATCTTGGTGTCGGCTTCCAGTCTAACCAGATGCAGCTAAATACCAGTATTTTACATGGAGCGACTGCCTATCTGACCTCCATAACCCAGTTACTGGGTAATACGATACCCCTTGGTAAGACTGGTTGTTAGACTTTCGGGCTTCTGACGACCCGTAACGACTGTCAAAGATCCACGATTGGCAGCCGGGACCAACGGCTTAACGTGCTTTCCGAGGGACGGAGGAGCCTCGGTATGTAAAGATTGTCACCCATCCATGTACCAACCCCGGCAAGCATAGCTTAACCTGATGGATCGACCCGTGCGGCTGTTATTACTTTAGCCACGAGCTCCTCTTTAGTTTATCAGAAGATATTATTTACAATTTTTAAATTCTATAATTAACATCAACAACCACTCACAATAACCATAAAAATCAACAAGGAAAACTAGCAATAACGGATTGATAACAACAAGCAGACCAAATGTTAGCTGCAGTACGAACCGCTTGCCTGCACTACGAATCACACAACGACAGCCATCTTTTTTTAATTTTGTTTTGTTGATAGGCACGCGTTTGACCACTATCTCACCTGATGGTAAGCGATGATGTGGTCGAAGATGGATCACGCGTGCCTAGAAGTAACCTATTCACTCTTGACTTAAAGACTCCCAGATTGTAGCTATCAGGAAACACAGAGTCCGGCAGGGAATTCCACTCCCTAGCTGTACGCACAATGAATTTGTTCCTAAAACGTTTTGTGCGTATGGATGGGAGGATGGCGACGCAAGAACTGATGTCTTTATTGCATGCGAAAGATAAGAACAGAGCTAATAATCACTTGCTTACATCCATTACCTCGTCTCGTTGGCCTTACTATAATTGACTTATTTTTTATATCAAAAAGTAACTTTATTCAAAATCGAAATAATTTCTCAAATCCGTTAAAAATGAAGAATTAGTTAGAAACTTTTCACTTACTTGGCAGCGAATATCTCTTGGTTGTCAATGGGTACAGACAGGTCCAGTTTCAACATCGCCAGGCCTCTGATGCTGAGTTAAGCTTCGACGGTTGTAGCGGTATATAGTCGCCAGTTCACTCGGATGCCGTTAGAACTAATACCTGTGCTGTACTTACTTAGCAGCGAATATCTTTTGCTTGTCAATGGGAAGAGACAGGTTCAGTTTCAACATCGCCAGGCCTCTGATGCTGAGTTTAGCTTTGACGGCTGTAGCAGTATATGGACTGCCAGTTTACTCGGATGCCGCTAGAACTAATACCTGTGTTGTACTTACTTAGCAGCCAATATCTCTTGCTTGTCAATGGGTAGAGACAGGTCCAGTTTCAACATCGCCAGGCCTCTGATGCTGAGTTTAGCTTCGACGGCTATAGCGGTATATAGTCGCCAGTTCACTAGGATGCCGCTAGAACTAATACCTGTGCTATACTTACTTGGCATCGAATATCTCTTGCTTGTCAATGGGAAGAGACAGGTCCAATTTCAACATCGCCAGGCCTCTGATGCTGAGTTGAGCTTCGACGGCTGTAGCAGTATACAGGGTGTAACGGAAAGGTGTGGTCATATTTTAATACCTGCATCTGCCCATTGCTATGAGCAACTTTATTCAAGAAAAACTGAGAAAATTCTCAAAAAAAATATTTATCCCCCATACAAATATTGATCAGCTGATAATCACTTTGTATGGAAAGTCCAAATTTTTTTTCGGGAATTTTAAATTTTTTCTTAGAGAAGGTTGTTCATTTCCGTGGACAGAACCGGTTCTTAAAATATGACCACACCTTTCCGTTACACCCTGTATAGTCGCCAGTTCACTCGGATGCCGCTAGAACTTATACCTGTGCTATACTTACTTGGCAGCGAATATCTCTTGCTTGTCTATGGGAAGAGACAGGTCCAGTTTCAACATCGCCAGGCCTCTGATGCTGAGTTTAGCTTCAACGGCTGTAGCGGTATATAGACGCCAGTTCACTCGGATGCCGCTAGAACTTAGACCACCGGCGTCCACACTCATCGTTGCGGCTATGTTTACTGCGACACTGAAAATAAATTGTTGTATAGTCTTAAATATTTAAAGCTTAGAAAAACCGCGGCGACCGAGTTTAGGTCAACATCAACGGAAATTAGCCGAGAATGCAGGAGATATTATAGAGCACAGGTGTGTACATTCTCGGTAGAGATCTGCCCCGCTTGGGCGGAGGACCGCCATGTTCTCGTGGAGGCGATCGGCGGCAGCGACCTCTCGCGCCCGGCCCTGGTCCAGGCCATGGTATGGAACGAGAGGGAATGGGAAGCGGTCTCCTCCTTCTGCGAAGCAGTAATGCTCGCGAAGGAGGAGGCGGAACGGGTGAGGCAGACTTAACGGAGTCGCCCTCACGCCCCCAGCCGTAGCCGCCGCAGGTGACGCCTTGGGCGTCGGGGGTATACTTCCAGCGAGCAAACGAGACATACTTCTACAAAGTAAACGGCACTTAGGAGCTAGTGTACCCAGAATACAAGCTCAAGACATGGGTCAGCCGACCGACTGGTAACGACACGGGAACCGCCACGCTTTATATAAAGAACAGGTCGATTGTGGCCCACTACAATAGTACTGATGGTAAGTAAGAAACTTCTTAGGAAACAAAACTTTGTGTGTCGATGGCAACTTTAGTCTTTAAATGTAATGTTTAGACCAGTAGTCAGCGACGGCAACTTACAGCATTCGCTGACGCAGCCATAAGGTCTTGGCTTCTGGCGCCGCGAGACGATCTCCGGCTACCGTAGACCCGGGCCTGCGGACGGCGAGTAATGGGTAGCTCGCCGTCCGATCAGTACCAGGCCCGAGAGTCAACGGCGTTTTGTTCCACGCGCGCCTCAAAGAGATGTCAGCAACCACTGACGGGGTCCGTCATGGCCGATGGATGCATGCCAAGGGGTAGCGTATAAATTCGAAACAGAGTTACTGCGCCCCTAGGCACTCAGGCAAGGAAGGAACTGGGTGGGTTTTAGTCAGTAAGAGTCTGACACGCCCTCCCGCTCCACTCAGAGCGGGAGAAGTCATAGGATGATTTCCCACCCCACAAAAAATAAATAAAAAAGGAATGTAAATTCTCTGTTGTTTTACTCTCATAGCAAAGCGAACCTATAATGTCAACACTGTTGGAACAAAGACCTCCTCTTTTAGGAGGAGGAGGCTACGATCCACCACGCGGACCCAGTGCGGATGTTAGATGACTTTGTTTCAAAGAAATTACAAGGAATTTGCGAATTTCAAAGTGGCTTGAATATTATCCAGACCAATTATTAAAACGTAAAAAATGCAATTGATTTCCAAAGGAAAACACTATAAATTGCAAAACTTCAAATTTTGGACACTTAAAATTGAAAAATTACTTTAATTTCGGAAGTCGGTGTTTGTATTTTTCCGAAATTAAAGTTATTTTGCAATTTTAAGTGTATTTTCTTTTTGGAAGTCGGTTGTATTTTTTGTATAAAAGTTTTACATTTTTCACTTTTTAGTTGAAAAATGGAACTAAAACTAAATATTAAAGTTACGTCCGAATTGATAACCCCAATAATATGGAACATGGAATTTGAACATACTCGTAATTGGAAGAGACCAAAACGTCATCTATGTATACACATTTTTTGTTGATTTGTTCAAAAAGTGCTAAAGCAATTTCGATAAAATTGGTATGGGACCACCTCTGGAGTATACTCTTTCGGATAAAAAAAGAATTTTGAAATCGGGCCACAATTGACCGAGAAATCGGTGGACATAAGTACATACATAAAAAGAAAAACATACATACAGTCCAACATAGAACCTCCTCCTTTTTTCGAAGTCGGTTAAAAAGTTATAGAATCTCCGAATTCACGCGGTAGAAAACTTACCTTGCCCGAATGTCAGACAACCAATCTTGGCAAACAGCATCGGATTAACCAGATACTTGTTTGCTGAAGTCAGATTGGCTGCCGCACCATTAAGAATACTGGTATTCAGCTGGTAGCTGGGAAAAGGCTAAGCAGTTGATGAAGGAACTCACCTAGGTCTCAGCTTTCCCTCAAAGTCGAGGTTGCCAGACTGCGTGTACTTGTCGTTGACGGTGCCCGACATCTTCGTGTTGACGTAGCTGGTGCCCATGAGGTTCATGTTCATGGGCATCCCGGAGCCCGTGGGCACTGAGAATGTCGTGTCGAGGAAGAGGGACGCTTTGTGGTAGGAGATTTCCTGTAGAAAAACAAAAATACTATTGGAAAGTGCTTTTCAAGGGCAAGATGAAAGAGTTTTTTGAACATCATTTAGTTGAAGGTGTCCAGTGCAGGATATAGGTCTCCCCGAAGCATTGCAAAGCGACCAGTCTTTAATACATTACCCTCCCTCCGGGGCAGAAACGGGACCCTATTACTAAGACTCGGCTGTCCGTCTGTCTGTCTGTCCGTCTGTCACCAGGCTGTATCTCATGAACCGTGATAGTTAGACAGTTGAAATTTGCACAGATGATGTATTTCTGTTGCCGTTATGTAAATAAATATTTAAGGGAGCAACGTGACTTTTTTGCCGTTTTTATAGATAATGGTACGGAACCCTTCGTGCGCGAGTCCGACTCGCACTTGGCCGGTTTATTTTTATTTTTATTTAGCTTGAGCTTCCCCACTCCTGGGCAAAGGCCACCCCCCATTCCTTCCACTTCTCTCTTAACATGCAAAATTCGTAGTTGGTCTAATTGCAAAAATTAAACAAAAACCATAACTTGGGAGAAGGTTTTTCAAAATTGGTTGTATTTTTTGGGTAACCTATAACAAAGTCTTGCTTGCATTCCATGAAAGATGAGAGAAGCCTGGGCTAAATAATATCTTTTATCAAATTTTTATTACATACTGAAAAAACCATAAATTTTTATTATAGTACCTTTCCAGAAAGTATTTCGAGCACTCTGATTTGTGGGTTCAATCTCGCCAGAGACCTCATGATTTCTTCGTCACCCTCAGCATTCCAGTAGGATATCTCGTTGCCAAACACTTTGATGCCTAACTCAGCCATAGGGAACCTAGGATAAAAACAAAGATATTATTAATTGAAAAATTGGTGGCATGTTTTTCTTTCTTTCTTTCTTTTTCTTTTTTTTAAAAAACGTTGTCCCACACTAGGAATTACTCCTGTATCGTGGGTGCGTTCACAAACATGTATACTCACATACACAAGACACCCAGACCCGGAACAACTATTTGCAGGTCATACAAATATTTGAATATTTTTTTTTTTTGTCGTGACTCAAAGACTATCTACAAGTCGGTTTCATCATTTCAGCCGAAAGACATCCACTGCTGGACATAGGCTTCTCCCAAGTGTCGCCACAATGATCGGTCCTGTGCGTCTCGCATCCATCGGCTACCCGCGACTCACCAGGTCATCGGTCCACCTTGTTGGAGGCCTTCCAACGCTGCGTCTAACTTTTCAGCCCCAGCGACCGTCTGTTCTGCGAGCAATGTGCCCTGCCCACTGCCACTTCAGTTTGGCGATTCCTCGGGCTATGTTGGTAACCTTGGTTCTCTTGCGGATTTCATCATTCCTGATTCGATCACGCATGGAAACTCCGAGCATAGCTCTCTCCATTGCCCTTTGGGTGACTTTAAGCCTTCTGATGAGGCCCATTGTGAACGACCACGTTTCTGTTCCATATGTAACTCACCATGTATAACTCAAGGACGGCGGGACCGATTTTGTATTATCTTTGATTTGTTGGATTTGTTTTCGCTCCGAACCCTACTAATATTATAAATGCAAAAGTTTGTATGTTTGTGTCTCAATCACGCAAAAACGGCTGAAGGGATTTGAATGAAATTTTTCACACAGATAGATTATAACCTGGATTGAAAGATACTATTTACCATGCGGGCGAAGCCGTTGGCAGAAGCTAGTAGGAGAATAAGTATTAAATCATTGAAAAAATCACGAGAAAAAAAATACCAACAGCATTTTTGATGATTATTGATTCTGAGGCGGTACAAAGTTCGCCGGGTCAACTAGTAATTAAATTATAAGTTACTAATATAATTATGTAGTTGAATATTTATTTAAATTAGGACAATGTGTTTTTTAGGATTCCGTATTAGAAGGGTCACTGACGTGTCCGCCTGTCCGTCGTCTGTCACACAGGTTTACAAACAAACGGTTGGAGCTACAGGCTACAGTCTTCACATTTTCACAGTATAAGCATTTTGTTGACCCAAATCCATATAAATATATTGTTAAATATATATTTGGTACGGAACCTTAAATGTGCGAAATCCGACACGGACTTGGGCATTTTTTTTGAACTGTGAAGACTTTGTGAAGTAGACAAGTTGGTCAGAACGTTTTTTTTATTCGGAGAAATACTGTCAAGAAGCTCCGTGGTTACTGTTGTTTAGGAAGAGTGAAAAGTGGTTACTGTTAAGAAATTATTGGAAAAACAAGATGCCTTTTAAGAAACTGAACTCGAGAAACGGCATTTCTAGTGCTCAGTTCCATAAATATATTAGGTAATAGCTGACCCGGCAAACTTCGTACCGCTTCAGAATCAAAAAACAAAAAGCCGTTCCATAAAAAATGTATGAGAAAATTAATTTTCTTTATTAAATTTTTCCGTGCTTTTTTCCCGATGTTTTTAAAGTTATTCTGCTATTTGGGGCGGAGACAAATCTAACAAATCGAAGATCATTCAAAACCGGTCCAGCCGTTTTTTTTTTGGGGTGGTAAGTCATCCTACGACTTCTCCCGCTGTGTGGAGCGGGAGGACGTGCAGACTCTTACTGACTAAAATCCACCCCTGTTCCTTCCCTGCCCTGAGTGCCCAGGGGCGCGGTAACTCTGTTTCGAATTTATCCACAACCCCTGGGCAGGCATCGGCCATGATGGGCCCCGTCATGGTTTGCTGACAACTCAATATGATCTTGATAATTTGTCTCGTTATTGTGAAGACAACATGCTCCACTTAAAAATAAAGAAATGCAATGTAATCACATTTACTAGAAAAAAAAATATATTGAATATCAATATAAAATAAAAAACGAAGCTGTTACTAGGGTGTCCGAGGTGCGAGACTTGGGGGTTCTGTTGGACAGCAAATTAATTTTTGATAGCCATTTAACCTGTATTGCTAATAAAGCTTCTCGTATGCTGGGATTTATCTTGCGTGTAACAAGAGATTTTAAAAATATATCTACTGTCCTACTTCTTTATAAAGCCATAATTCGACCAATTCTGGAGTATGCATCTACAGTGTGGAATCCACAGTATCACGTCTATATTGAACAAATACAAGCGATACAAAATAAATTAATGAAACACACTACTTGGAGAAGCAAGATAAATAACCCTCAAGTTGTAAATAAACTGCCATCACTGGAAGCCCGGCGAGACGTGCGTAATTTAGTGTTTCTCTATAAAATTTTATGTAATCAGGCGGACTCTTCTTACCTTCTTAGTAAGATTTGTTTTAGATGTCCGCGTTATAGTGTTCGTAGGAAATCTCTTTTCTGCATTCCCTTTGCTGGGACCAATTATGGTGCTAGCACATTTATAAAAAGATCTTGTCGTTCATATAACAAATTAATGGCTAAAAGTGAATGTGATTGTATGGATGTATTTCACCTTTCCCTCCCAAAGTTCAGAAAGTCTGTTCAAGACATTCTTTCAGCAAAATTATAATTTTCATGTTTAAATATTGTTCTAATTTTTGTTTTGTTTTTTTTTTCTCAATGTTGAATCATTTGGGTACTTATAATTATATTCTTTTTTTGATAGCGTCCGTCGTAGCTTTCGAAATTGTATTTATAATGTGTGGAAACTGTTTTGGATTAAGTTTTTTTTTTTTTGTACTAACTTCATATGTTATTGTATCTGTTTGTTTCCCAAATAAAAAAATAAAAAAAACTTGTTCGGCGCGCGTGGAACACTACGCGCCGTCGACTCTCGGGTCTGGTGCTGATCGGACGACGAGCTGCCGGCGGGTGTCCAGCCCTTCTTGAGTTATTGGTGTAATTAACCCAACATTTTTATAAGATAAGAATTGTAAAAGATGTCCATCCAGGTAACCTAAGCGAGATGGTCAGTAACACCAGGGTGCTGCTGGCCTTCCTCGAGGAGCTGGGGTGGATCGAATGAATGCTGTCCCACCTGTACGCAAAATACGCGCCTTGGGCGTAGAGTTGCGGAAACCAGCCCGACATACATACAAGATGTTCATAAATAAAGATTGGAAAGGATTACAACACAAAGCAGAGGATAACTCCAGAGGACCACCAGTCAGTATGCATTTAAGCGAAAGTTGCGGAATTACCTTCTTAACAAGTAAAGGAGTCGTCTCAAAATCCTTATCTCTAACTTTATATATTATTATTATATATGTAGGTATATTATATTAAATATATATGTATGTTTATTTTAACTATTTAGATATACTTTTGTAATTATTTTCGTCTTAGTATTTTTTTTTTTCAGTTTATGCACCTGCCATGTTATCTAGGCATTAAGTCCGCCTTTGTACATTTGTGTTGCATGAAGTTTTAATAAATAAATAACTCAATGCCATAAAATAATGATGTTCGTTAATCCATTTACTTTGGATTCCATACCTATGTTTCAAAGCCTCATTCTTATACTCCAGATTGTCGATCTTCTCCCTGACCTCATCCGCCTCGTTGGTGGACCTGAAGAAGCGAAGGTTGCTGATCTTCTCCGTCAGTTTGTTCTTGTTTAAGGGTCCGTTGTTGCCGAAGAAGCTCTCGAAGTAGCGTTCGAAGCCTTCGCCGCGGGCTTTCATCTAGAAAGGAACGGGTTGTCAATAAGGCATATGATTTATAATGTGAAGTGTCAAGCGATTTTGTGCCCTATGTGCTAGAATTCCGATTTTCGAATTAAATTAAATAACGAAACTCCGCAGATGTTAGTACAATAACCAATGGCATTAAAACAAAAAAACAAAAGTTTTAATAGAGTATTCTCCTTTTTTTTTTGAGGGGTGGGAAATCATCCAATGACATCTCCCGTTCTGGGTGGAGCGGGAGGGCGTATCAGACTCTTACTGACTAAAACCCACCCCTGTTCCTTCCCTGCCTGAGTGCCCAGGGGAGCGGTAACTGTTACGAATTTATCCGCTAGCCCTAGGCATGCAGGCACCGGCCATGGTGGGCCCCGTCTGATAGAGTATTCTCTTGTGTTAATATTTGTACAATATTTTATATGAAACAACAATTAACATTAAAAGTAAATATTTTTCTAAAAACAGAATCAATATTGGTTAATAAAGCAGCAAATTAGCTTTTCAAATATTGGTATAGGGAAGTGTAGGGGCCTGGTGGGAACATCTTGCTTGCTACTCTTTTGTACACGCGTAAAAAAAAACCTATATATTTGAAATATTTCTAACTTAAAATATTTCTAACTTTTCAAATCAGTTGATTTTCAACTGATTTGAAAAAGATATTGGGTGTAAAAAGACAGTTTCCGAAGCCGAAAGCCACATATTATATCCTCATATATAAAACTACCCGTTATTTGGATATTTTTTTTTCCACTAGACCATACCTGGGAATCCACTGGTTCTGAAGAAATTGAAGGTAAAAGACGCAATTTTTTTTAAAATTTTTAACGAAAATGAATTCCAAGTGTTTTTAGTAAACTTTTTCCCCAACAACAACCTGAAATTTCGATATTATATTTTTGAATTTTCGAAATTACGCAATTGCATTAACAAAAACGCAATGAATATCAAACGTATCCGACAAGTACCTACGCGGCTTAGAGCGAAGGGGCGGGGCTTAACTCCACTTGAAATTGAAAGATAAAAGTCGTTTCCCAGCAATTTTTGCGCAAAGCTACTTTGTTAGATGTACAGTATGCGTAGTTGACGGTATGTGATGTGTCTTTTTACACCCTGTATTCTTTATTCGATAAAAGTATCTTACCTCAAACAGGTTGATCGACTCCCCAAACATGTCGACCGTCAGGTTGAGTGAGAACGAGCGCGGGATGTAGGAGTCGGGGGTGAATATTACGTTCGCTTCGTAGTTGCCGCCTGGTGAGAAAAACAAGAATGTGTAGTTTAATCTTATAATATGTTACCGGGTCTTTATTGTCGAAAAAAGACAGGATAAGCCTTTCTTCCTGATTTTCATAAAAGGCCATAAAAGCTCATACAAATGGCTTTTTACAAACTTTTGCGTGTCAGACTTTTACTGACTAAAACCCACCTTTGACCTCTCTTTCGAATTTATCCGCAACACTAGTGTCCGAATTTTAGGCTCCCTTTTTTTTAGAGTGGGAAATCATCAGAGACTTCTCCCGCTCCATTAGAGCGGGAGAAGTCTTGACAATTGTCACTCTTGTTGACTCAAACCCACCCGTGTCACCGTGTTCCTTCATTTGCCTTTGCCAATTCAAAGAGGCTCTAGAGACTAAAGACTGTAAAGAATCAACAAATAACAGCCGAGACCAGGCTAACGTGTATTCTGAGGTACGGAGGTGACTCGGAATGTAATACCGATATTTGGATATGTGGCACGGACTGATCTCGGCAAGATTCGAATATTGACCCAAGCGTTTTGTTTTAGCTTCGCACGTTTTGTGCATTTAGCCAATGTCAAGTTTAGAAAGTATTTAGTTTTTAGATACAGAATACTGTCACTTTATTTGTCATTAGAATGCGGATGTAACACAATCTAATGTTTTTGAAGTATTTGGCAGCAAATGTGTTGACTCAGTCTACAGAAGAGGTAGTCAATACTACACTGAAATTTTCAGCTTCTAGCGGTTATTTCTATGATTCCACACATTGTTCAGTTGCGTAGGCACTTGAGGAATTAAGGTGAATGCTCCAGGGTAGCCCGCGAAATTCAAATTTTCTTACGTTTTTTGCAATTTGCAGGTCAGTGTATAATTCTATAAATACATACTTGCTACGGCCGCGAATCAAATTTTGACAAAGATACAACCTGACACTGACCTGCAAATTGCAAAAAACGTAAGAAAATTTGAATTTCGCGGGCTACCCTGGAGCTGTCACCTTAAACTACAACAGTTTTACATCACAATGTCCACAAGGAATCAATTTGTGAATAATTGAAACAGCAACAGAACTACACTCAAAAAATCCCGCCAAAAAGCTCTTGTTATCATTTAGTCACAAGGCTGGCTATGCAAGTATAATAATAAAACCATGACCAACTTACCAGCATTGTACTGATCAAAGAACATGCCCTGCTCATAATTCCTGGAATACATCCGGAAGTCAGGACTGTCCTCCAGGTGCGGTATCTGGTTTCCGGACAGCAGACCTTGGATCTCCACACGAGATGGGAGCGAGGATTCCGCTAGGTTCTTGAGGTGACTCCATACGAAGGTTGTTACTGATGACAGAAGATTTTATTACTGGTTAGGACATTGATTGGTAGGTACGGAACTTCTTACAAAAACCTATATTTCAATTCAGAATGCGACTTTTGGAAACACAAACTCTATGTACTACGTTACAAAGTTCAAATTCCACTGCAAAACATGCAATTTTAGGGCCGTTTTAATACAAATTGTCACTTAAAATACACAATGCTAAAGGTTGAATTATTAATTTAATTAAATGAAGTATAAGTTTCAAATTCCAATAACCGAACCTCGGGAAATGCAACTAAAGGAGTCCATACCTTGATTAACAGGCTCATCTTGAAGGGTGTGGAAGATCTTCCTTAGTGTTCCAAGGTCGGGGCACTTCATAACTTGGATATAGGATGCTAGACGCACTTCTAGGTTCATGTAGTCAGCCCGGAATGTTTCTAGGAAGTATTCACTGTACGAAATAGGATTTTGTTAGATACGTTAGAAAGAAAAATATTTAAAAAAAAAATATAGTGGACAACACAAAATTATGACGGTTAAAAGTTATGATGGCAAAATGTTATGACGCCGAAAAGTTATGAAGGTAAAAAGTAGTGACAGCGAAAAGTTATGATGGCAAAATGTTATGACGGCGAAAAGTTATGAAGGTAAAAAGTAGTGACAGTGTAAAGTTATGATGGCAAAATGTTATGACGGTGAAAAGATATGAAGGTAAAAAGTAGTGACAGTGAAAAGTTATGATGGCAAAATATTATGACGGTGAAAAGTTATGAAGGTAGTGACAGTGAAAAGTTATGATGGATAAATATTATGACGGTGAAATGTTATGACGGTGAAAAGTTATGAAGGTAAAAAGTTGTGACAGTGAAAAGTTATGATGGCAAAATATTATGACGGTGAATTGTTATGAAGGTAAAAAGTAGTGACAGTGAAAAGTTATGATGGCAAAATATTATGACGGTGAAATGTTATGATGGCAAAATGTTGTGACGGTGAAATGTTATGAAGGTAAAAAGTAGTGACAGTGAAAAGTTATGGTGGCAAAATGTTATGATGGCAAAATGTTATGACGGTGAAAAGTTATGAAGGTAAAAAGTAGTGACAGTGAAAAAATATGATGGCAAAATGTTATGACGGTGAAAAGTTATGAAGGTAAAAAGTTGTGACAGTGAAAAGTTATGATGGCAAAATGTTATGACGGTGAAAAGTTATGAAGGTTAAAAGTTTTGACAGTGAAAAGTTATGATGGCAAAATGATATGACGGTGAAAAGTTATGAAGGTAGAAAAAAGTTGTGACAGTGAAAAGTTATGAAGGTAAAAAGTAGTGACAGTGAAAAGTTATGATGGCAAAATGTTATGACGGTGAAAAGTTATGAAGGTAAAGTAGTGACAGTGAAAAGTTATGATGGCAAAATGTTATGACGGTGAAAAGTTATGAAGGTAAAAAGTAGTGACAGTGAAAAGTTATGAAGGTAAAAAGTTGTGACAGTGAAAAGCAATATGACTGATAATTGTGTGACTGTTTTTGGTGTACAATAAAGTTTTATTCTATTCTATGAGTGAAAAAGGCATGAGAAGTAAAGTTATGACTGTGGACATTTTTGTCAGTAAAAAATCAGGACTATAATAGGGATGACGACAGGGTAAAAAATAAATAATTCCATTTAGTTTGTAGGTTAGATTATAAAAAAAATATTGAACACGTATTTTTTGCTTTATCAAATTAATGAAAAATTACAAAGATACAACGCATCAAAGTTCAGGACTGGGGGCTTGTTACGTCACTTTTAAGTAACAAATGGTACAATTTTAACCTAAGTGTGACGTCATCCGAAATTTCAACCCACTGTATCGTCTTCATTTTTAACCGACTTTCGAAGGTTCTATGTTCGACTGTATTTTTTTTTTATGTATGCCCACCGATTTCTCTGTCATTTGTGGACCGATTTTCAAAATTCTTTTTTGATTCGAAAGAATATACTTCCGAGGTGGTCCCATTTAAATTTTATCGCATTTGCTTTAGCGCTTTTTTGAAAAACTGAACAAAAACGAAAAATACATATACCTAGATGACGTTTTTGTTTGCTCCAATTACGAGTATGTTTATATTCCACATTCCATGTTAGGTGGTGTTTTTAGTTCTGGGGTATAACAACTAAAAAGTGAAAAATAAAAAACTTTTTTACAAAAAAAAACTACCGACTTCCAAAAAAGAACTTTAATTTCGGAAGTCGGTATCAAATAACGAAAAAAAAAAAGCAAACACCGACTTCCGAAATTAAAGTTAATTTTTAATTTTTAGTGTAGGTATTATCTTTTTTGGAAGTCGGTTGTTTTTTTTTGTAAAAGAGTTTTTTATTTGTTAAAGTGACAAAAGAAAAAATACGGACTAATTAAATTTTTTTAGTCGTCAACCCTATTGCAAATAACCTAGTAGGTACTACGCGATTCTGATTCTGACATGCTAAGAACAAGAATATACATTACCGTGTCTCATCACAAGTTGTCCTCCTAAACGCGTCCACAGCTGACAATCTAACGGGTACAGGTACAAAACTATCGCCTATGATGTTCATCAGCACATCTGCGAACTCCTTTCTAAAGCCACCAATGTTGCCGAGAGCTTTGATAGCTACTTTTATCTGAAAGAGACACAGGATTGTTACAAAAATATGTAAAGGATTGTTTATTGATTAATTGGTAATTAATTAAAAGGTAACTGGAATAGAGTTCAAAATCGAATAAAACTAATATCAAGCAAAATATGAAACTGAATTTCACTGAACTCAATCACAAAAGAATTTGAGGGAACAGACTATTCTTTGCAAACTAATTTCAACTCTACTGGATATGTGCTCGAGCATTTTGTGGCTCAGTGTGCATAAATATGTAACAAAAACCCTGTTGTTGCTTTTAAGGATGTGTACGTTTACCTACAAGCACAACATAGATGAAATTATAATTTTAAATAATTAAGCATTGGATAGTCGAGAGGTCAAAATGGAGATGATAAATTATCTTATTTGAAAAACAATGTAGGTTATTATCTATCTTCCTGTCAAAGATTAAAAATAAAATAAAAAAAATAAAAAAGCTATTATTAATTCCTTACTAAATTTACATGCAAAGGTTTGAAATTGTTACAATATGGACACACACCTGTCAAAGATTATGATATTTTTATTAGGTTCCCACCTATGAAATTGGCGTTTTTGTCTCTCGCAAATAGAGAACCTCGTCACTTCTATGAATTAAAATATTCATCAATATGCTTGGTATTCTATCGAATAATGACCGTCATAGACAGCTGCCAATAGTAAAAAAAACCTTATTCCTTATAGTTTTATAAAAAAAAAAATACGTTAAAAATGACACCTCTTTTTGCTAGCAGAAATGAAACCACTATTTGTTTTAATCTAGACAAAACTTATTTTTGTTGTTTAATCCAAGTAGCATTCGTTACCTCAGTTTTTAAACATTATTGCATAAAAATTTTAAAACATTAGTGTTCGTAGTTGTTAAATAAATTAAGAAAATGTTAGTATGAAAAATGCAACTTCTTTAAAATTCTCCATACAAAACGCTGATTTCATAGGTGGGGACCTAATACTTATTTGAAAAATTGTTCTATAATTTCATTTTATATTGTACTTACATTTTTCCGGTCTTCCCTAGTTTTGATGACACCTTTCTTGGCAATTTCCTGGACAATATTTTCGAACTCCAGTGAGATCGTATATGGAACTTCTTCTTCGCAACAATCACGTACTGAAATGAATATAATTACTCGTATTTATTACTTCTGTTTAGAAGACTGATAAGTTTCGCTTAATAATTTTAAGTTAAGTGGTACAGTGATAGCAACATAATACGATACATAAAATGATCGGCAAAGAGTTCTCTATTTTTTATTTTATTTAATTTAATGTATAACTTTTAATTTGAAATTTAATTTAATTTATTGTATAACTTTTAATTTAAGATTAATTTTAAATATATATTCAAGTTCGCTTCTTTGAGTCTTCGGCTCACTGTCCACTCGCTGACAGCCCTCCCTCGAAATTCTCTGAGCTGCTACTGGACGTCCACGCCGGTCAGGTGTCGATTTCGGAGCGAAGAGGTGACAATAAATCGGTCATCTCTCATCGAAGTGCATCAACCTGTCGTCAAGATCCTGGTTTCCGGACTAACTTTACAGTCTCCCTAAGCCTCTTGTATACCTTCGAGATACAAGACTGGCTTAGATGAAGCTGTCGAACGATAGTACGCTGAGACAACCCTTGCTGGATTTGGATGACGACTTGAGCAGCTTCTATAGGTGTGGTTTCCATTTTCTTTTAGCTTCAGTGTTCCCAGTGACGTGAAACATTGGACTGATGGCCAATTTTCATAAACGCCCACTTTTTATAGGATTTCAGGACTACCAAACAATATAGTGTTTTGTTTGAAAAAAATATGTCTTTTGTTTTTACTGTCCATGACATAAGGTGAAAAATCTTTGGTTATGATATTGAAAGAGGTTGAAAGCTAACAAAATTACCTATCCACAATCCATAGTGCATTGCATAGAAATTGTAAAAAATTGTTTTGAGTAACGCGCTATGAAGTAATTCCAGTTTATTACTCGCGAGTGTAGTATCTATCTATCTGTCTAATCTAATACATTTAAACGTGCAATTCTTGTATATATATAATCTGAATCTCGGAAATGGCTACAACGATTTTCATGAAATTTAGAATGTGGGGGGTTTCGGGGGGGGGGCGATAAATCGATCTAGCTAAGTTTCATTTTTAGAAAACGTCGTTTTATATCCGTGAAGTGTAGAAAAAAATTGAACTGCCACAGAATATCATTTGAAGCAACAATCTTAAAAAACCGAACAAAGCTTGGTCATCCAGGTACTCGTACTTTTACATGAAGCGACTGTCTATTTGACCTCCACAACCTAGTTACCAGATAGCAACATTTCCCCTTGGCAAGACTGGTGTCAGATTTTCTGGCTTCTAAATAAACGTCATCATCTTCATTATTCAGCCGAAAGACGTCCACTGCTGGACATAGGCTTTTCCCAAATGTCGCCACAATGACCGGTGCTGTACGTCTCGCATCCATAGGATTCCCGCGAACCTCACCAGGGCATCGATCCAACCTGTGAGAGGCCTTCCGACGCTGCGTCTTCCGGTACGCGGTGGCCACTCCAGAACTTTTCGGCCTCATCGACCATCTGTTCTGCGAGCAATGTGCCCTGCGCACAGGCTTAACGTGCTTTCCGAAAAATGCTGTTAACTGTATGATAGAAAAAAAGCGAAAAACATAAAAATATACTCACATTCCTTCCCACTGTGTTTACAATAAGAATGTACCATAGATGACACGGTGAAACTGATCACTTTGTCGTTTTTCTGTTTCTGTAGTAACTCCAGCATACTTTCTAACATCTGCAGTTTTGGTCTGAAACGGAATATTAAAAACACGTTATGGTTTTAGTCCTAATTGAACAGACTCGGCTGTGAAAGTACTACGAGAACCACAGTTCATTTCCATCGCCAAGCAACATTGCCGAGTTTCAGCTTAACACCCACCTTGGTGTTATTATAATAGGGAAGATCCCTGCGTAGAAAAATAATCATTCTTTTTAGTCCGCAACTTAGATTGTCAAAATATATTGGATACGTATTTTTACTTTACCAAATCAATAAAAAATGACAAAGATAAAACGCATCAAAGTTCAGGAGTAGGGACTTGTTAGGACGGGAGGAAACGCCCGGGTGTTTCCACTGCGCGGATCGTCCCGAGGACACGGTGGAGGTCTGCCCCGCTTGGGCGAAGCCCCGCCGTGTCTTCGTGGATGCGATAGGCGGCAGCGACCTCTCTGCTCCCCTTCAGGCCATGGTACGGAGCGAGAGGGAATGGGAAGCCGTCTCCTCCTTCTGCGAAGCAGTAATGCTCGCGAAGGCGGAGGTGGGACGCGTGAGGGAGACTCAACAACGGAGTTGCCCTCACGCCCTCAGCAGCAGCCGCCTCAGGAGACGCCTGGGACTTCCGGCGCCGCGAGACGATCTCCGGCCACCGTACCCGGGCCTGCGGACGGCGGGTAATGTTCCACGCGCGCCTCAAAGAGTTGTCAGCAATAGAGACGGGGCCCGTCATGGCCGATGCCTGCCCGGGGGTTGAGGATAAATTCGAAACAGAGTTACCTGGGCACTCCAGGCAGGAAGGAACAGGGGTGGGTTTTAGTCAGTAAGAGTTTGTCACGCCCTCCCGCTCCACCCAGAGCGGGAGAAGTCATTGCATGATTTCCCACCCCACAAAAAATAAAAAAGGGGCTTGTTACGTCACCTGTAGGTAAAAAGTGGAACATTATTTACGTAGGTCATCACTTGAAATTTCAACGCACTGTGTCGTCCTCATTTTTTGTTTACCTAACAAAAGAAAAATACGAGTACGTGTCCAATATTTTGACTGGTCAATTAGATTTTTTAGTCATACTCTATTACAGGTACATTGAGGGTTTTCTGAAATGACATTAACCAGATGGCAGCACTGAGGCGTCGGGTTCAGACACCTGTCAAAACGCTTCGATAATGTTTCGTTTATAAAGCTGAAGACCTGTCGCCAAGTGGTGCCAAACGGTGGTTTAATTTTCCTGAAAGCCCTCATTGTGCACAGCGATGGTAACTTTTGATAGAAATCTGGCAGGATGACGGCTTGTCTCCTATAATTTTTATTTTTGCCGAGTAAGTGCCGATTTCACAAATGAAACTAATCGCGATTAGTTTAACTAAACTCAGTTTATGCGCAGTTCTCGATTAAACGCATGAACTGAGTCTAGTTTAAACTAATCGCGATTAGTTTCATTGGTGAAATAGGCCCTCAGACATTGAATGGTTTCGAGCGAAAGATACTTTATCCCCTGTCTTGTCGTGGGTTTTTTGACGGACTCTAGCAGCATATGTTTATATTATAAATAACTTGTGACAGCCTGCTTTAGACGGCATTTTCATATACATGCAATTTTATATTGATATATTTTCTTATGAAGTCAAGCAAGTCTTATGAGTTCAATTAGTCAAGCTTTAGCACTCACCTCGGTATCATTGCCATAGACATGAGCCACTCGTGCCGAGTCTCCTCGTCGACTTCGTTCTTCATAATCATGTCCTTGATGAGCTCCACTGAGCCGGGGCTCGCGATGTACGGAAGTGCGTCTAGGATGTGCTTGCTGGAAAGCAAACAATAAATGATAAATGATGTTTATTCAGTAAGTTACAAGGAACACTTTTACACGTCAATGTTTTTTGTTAGTCTAAGCTAGATGAGGCCGGTGTTTCCTAGCTGACTACCCTGAGAAGAAACACCGAAACAAACTCAGAGGTCAAAGTTTCTTTTAAAGTGTTCAAATCCATACAATGTGTACTGGTTAAATCATATGAGAACCATGTACGTTTATGTCTTGGATGAGCTTTTTGAAGAAAGCAACACACAAATTCGGAGGAGGATAGGAGTGGACTGTAGGATTTCGCTGGTTGTAGGCACAAATAGGTAGTTCTGTACGAACGGGGTTCGCCGTTCACCCAATTAAGGAACAAATTCAACAGAGTTTTTGACTGAGTACCTACGACTCACCCTTTTTCTGCTGTGGCGGCCTCCGGGATGATCTAAACTGTATTTTGAGTGGACCGTCGATCTTGGAGCCAGGCACGAGTGACACCACACGGTAATGCACAATTTGTCCTTGTTTTATCAATTTTCACTCACGCAGTAAAGAATTAGATAGTTCTTGGGATTGCAAAGGCGACCGAATGTCTTCGTCCGAGTGCACGACCAGATTCCTTGCTGATTGTCCCACACGATGCTTCTCGTCCTGATCGACTGCAGATCGTGTGTACGTCACAACCAATGACGCCCGACTTAGCGAGCGTAAACAGCCAATTACTATTAAATTCGTCCAATCATGGGCTAGATACAGAACATACCCCCTACCGAAACCATAGTTATGGTTTTTAGAAAACTAAGATTACCCTATTACCTATCTCGTTAAGGAGAAAAAAAACATCCCTAAAATAAACACTAAATTAGGCACCTATATCTACCCGGGCCTGCGGACGGCGAGTAATGGGTAGCTCGCCGTCCGATCAGCACCAGGCCCGAGAGTCGACGGCGCGTGGTGTTCCACGCGCGCCTCAAAGAGTTGTCAGCAAACTAAATTATTCTCAGCAAGATAAATTCGAAAGAGTTACCTCGCCCCTGGGCATTCAGAGCAGGGAGGAACAGGGGTGGGTTTTAGTCAGTAAGAGTCTGACACACCCTCCCGCTCCACCCAGAGCGGGAGAACTCATTGGATGATTTTCCACCCTACAAAAAAAAATTTTTTCGGTGCGCAGAGTGACACACCGAACTATGCCGTCGGGACCTGGATGTAATTTATTCAATTTTGCCGAGAGGCCAATTACAGGAGGGAGCATTATCAGTTTTTATTATCACTAAATCTCCAACCTTTGGGTTCGAGCAAGACGTAAACCACTAAGTCTTCTGCTGAAGAGTGTTTAAATATTCGTGACTCCAACGTTTCCAGAAAAGTTGGGAACACCTGGATATACTGCTAACGTGACAATCTATTAATGTTTATCTCTTGCACGTTATACTCGGGTATAGAGATCAAGCTTCGACCAATGAGAAAGTGTCCGGTGGTTAAGACATTAAATTCGTTGGCATTACCGCTAGTCGGCAGAAGCCATTTTATATTCGCGTCCATGCAAATTTAAAATAGCTTCTGGATTATAAAATATCGTGGGGAGTTCCTCAAACGTTAAGGTCTTTTCCTCTACACTTCGCATTATGTGATATTTTGCAGACTTTATGTCCGCTACTCAGAGACCACCCATATGTGGGGCACTGGGAACATTAAATTTTCTGTTAACTTGCCTTTTAGAGCAGCCATCCGAAATGTCATTTTGACTCTCACGCAAAAACCTTTGGATTACCGAAAGATGTTTACTTGCACCAACAAAATTAGTACCTACCGCAATCAGAATATAGAACAGCGCATTGACCTCTACGAGATACGAATCTGTCTAAGTACGCCAGGAAACCGTCGGTGGAGAGAGAAGATAAGACCTCCAGATGTATCGCTTTTGTTGAATGGCAAACAAAGGCGTATTTAGTCTTTGTCACTTTAGCATTATGACGTAAACTTTTTTAATGAAAGATGGACCTCCGAGGTCAACTCCGACGTTATAAAATACTTTAGTAGGTTATCAACCGAGTTATGCTCCCGAGGTGACCGAGGTAGAGCTGAGAGTGGCGGTGCGTAAGCTGAATGCCAAAAACACCGCCCCAGGACCCGATGGCTTTCATGGAAAAGCCTGGGTCCTGGCCTTGGAGGTCCATTCATGGAGTGGGGCCAGTTTCCGCTTCGTTGGAAGTCGGGGAAGCTGGTCCTGATCAAGAAGCCGAGGCGCTTTCGGACACTCTCGGCCGCGGACCGGCCCATTGTGCTGCTCGACGAGGTGGGCAAGCTCTTCGAAAGAGTAATTGCAGACCGGCTCGTCGGGCAGCTGGTGCGGGTGGGGCCGGATCTGACTGTTCTTCGTCTTAAGAAACCGATAAATTATTTTGTGAACTATTATTTGTGGATACAATTTTCCGCTAATGACATAACCAAAAACTAAGAATGGTATTCAGAGTGTTACTAAAAACATTTAGAACACCATTCTTAATTACTGATGGTTTATCTCTAATCATATCTGGTACTAGGTAGTTACCTAACAAAATACCTATGCGCGAACGCTTAAAAAACAGTGGATCCGCTAACATATAAGTGTCATAGTGTGTGTGTAGTGTGTGTTTGTAATCTGTGCAAAATAAATAATCTTTCTTCTTTTTTTCTTTTTCATATTCGTTTGACATTGTCTGTGAAACAGATATTAGTCATATCAGCGGCCACTTTTGAAATAACACTAAATGTTGGACCATTGGCATGCTTTGGTTTTAGTGTACAAGTAACCATGCCTTCATTTTTAAATATCCCCCACCTATTGAATGGTAAACGGACATTTTTACGTAGTAATCCTGATCTCTGAGCACACTCAATAGTTATAAAAGAACTCTGAGCGCCGGAATCGATGACTGCACGGCAGTCTTGATATTGACCGACACCGTCATTAACATGCGTAAGTGTAGTACCTAACACTACTCCGTATTCGCAGTTATTGCTTATTAATGCAGTGTTGCCAGGGTCCTTGAGTCGTAAGTTACGTTTCGTTCCCTAAAATGTTACATTTTTGCTGCAAAAGTTACATTACTGTTTTTTTTTTTAAATTTCTAAGGTGTTTTGGGGTCGGAGGTAAATTGATGTCAGAATTTTTTGATTTTTTGTAATAGTTAGGCTCAAGTGTTCGGTGTCAAAAGATTCGTCTCCGCGCTGGCTAACGGAATGTACTAAAATAAAAATGTACGCTACACAAAAATTTTACACAGTGAGCAAAAACAATATTTTAAGGAAAAAGTTTGTAAAAATGTTAAAACCAAAATTTTTTGTCGAGTAGATTTTTGAAGAAAAAAGATTGAAGTTTAAAAATTTTGAAAAAGTCAAAATCAAAGTTGAAAAATAAATATTCGAAATGGTCAGTTTTTATTGTCTCACGCACTTTTCTCATAGTTGTACGACAACAAACAATAACACAACGAAACAAAAGTATTCCATTCTATTCTATTTCTTTTTCCTGCTTGGTAGCTACGAAACCGCGAACGGCGTGAACACGCGAAGTAGGAAACGTGCGCGCTTACGTTCAAGCAAAATCAAATTCTAATCCATTCAGAATACGTTTCGTTTTGTCATGGCGCTTTCCATTCAGAGCTATCTCTGAGTGTGTTATGAAGTGAAATACTTTTCAGACGCGCCAGTTTTAGGTACGTACGAGTTGGATGCGTCGGTTTGCAATAAAAATCTAGTATTAAAACTCTCATTGTTCTCAAAAGTTATGAAAATTGCCCTATATATAAAAAAATTACTTACATGTTACGCGAGGGGGTCAAAAATTACGAAAAATGTAAGAAATTTAACCGTCTGGCAACACTGTATTAATTTTTGCTATATTGGTGTTTGTGTTGTTTCGCTTACGAAGTGAGGCGACACTAGCGCTTGCTGCGCGTGTGAAAGAGATGGCTGCGCCACCGTCAGGGAGCTCGCCACGGACGATATTCCCGCGCTTTCAGTATTAACGTTAGGTATCTAAAAATTGATCACATCGATAAATCATATGATTTTGTTTACAAAACACACAAGTCAAATTTAAGTTATTGTCGTGCGGAGCTCGCGCCGTGTTAAGAACTGACTTAGAAGAAGAATTAATTTAGTTTTTTAACCGACTTTCGAAAAAGTAGGAGGTTCTATGTTCGACTGTATACTATTTATGTTTTTTTTTTATGTCAGCCGATTTCTCCGTCAGTTGTGGACCGATTTTCAAAATTCTTTTTTTATCCGAAAGCATATACTCCCGAGGCGATCCCATATAAATTTTATCGAAATTGCTTTAGCGCTTTTTGAGAAACTGAACAAAAACGAAAAATACGTATATCTAGATGACGTTTTTGTTTTCTCCAATTACGAGTATGTTTAAATTCCACGTTCCATGTTATTGAAGTTTTTAGTTCTGGGGTATAACAACTAAAAATTGAAAAATAAAAAAAAAAAACAACAGACTTCCAAAAAGAAAATACACTAAAATTTAAAAAATAACTTTAATTTCGGAAGTCGGTGTCAAATAACGAAGAAATAAAATACAAACACCGACTTCCGAAATTAAAGTTATTTTTTAATTTTTAGTATATTTTTGGAAGTCGGTTGTTTTTTTTTTGTAAAAAAGTTTCGACGAATGACGAGTTTCGAAGTTTCCTTTAGATTTCGACGTGTTATTCGAATAGTTGTCTGTAAAAGTGGGTTCGAGAACTTTAATTTCTTTGTTTACAAAAGCTACTTATAGTTCCGCCAACGTAGGTATCAATTTCTGATCATGGCATTCTTCGAATAATTTTCGTGTATGAGGGTCGAGTCGTTGTAATGCCAAATGAAATGACAATAAGAAATCGTCTAAATTCATGCTTGAATCGCTTTAAGTGAATAATCAAAGGTTTCTATAAATAAAGTTAGGTTCGACGTAGTATCCTTTGTTAACGGTGAAAAGTTCAACATTTTATCGAAATACCTACATGTTAGTGTTCTGTGGTCGTGATATTTATCAACTAAACTTTGCCAAACTAATTTATAATTTGCGGCCGTAATTAGTAAGTTTTTTTACGATATTTAATGCAGAACCTATAACGCATGAAAGTAAATAATGAAGTTTATCGATATTTGAGAAACTATTATGAACTAATGATGAGAATGTGCCATAAAAAGTTATCCAATTTTCAACTTCTCCGTCAAATTCTCTTTGTAAACGCGGGTGTAGGTACTACTAACTAACTTTTTTAAATTATACTTCTTTTGGCGCATTAAGGAAAAATTATGAGGGTAAATTTTTACGATGCGCGCGCACACCGTCACAAAAAACCTACAGCCTGAAGTTAGCTAGAACCGACACTCTGAAGTCAGCTATGGTCTGTGGTTCATGAAGAATGATTGTTTTCCTTTTGTAAACTTTGTGACAGTTTGGTTTTTTATCTTGTTACGCCAAAGAAGTATTACTTCTTACGTGCGTACATAAGTACACACACACTTTTTTTTCTAACGCAGGATAGAAATCGGATTCTGATTTTGAATATTTACTAGCGATTAACTGACATGTACTACATGTACTATACATTTCGTCAAATGTTTCGAGCTCACTTAACGACATTTTTGCAGTAGGTTTTATTTGCACTTCTATTTCGTACAAATCAAATATGACGGATTCAAACTTCGCACGAACACTTTCCATTTCCGACATTGATATCGTAAACAATTGCAATTTATCTGGTTCTGATCACAACTTTTTGGAATAGTCATAAAGCTTTTGTATTTTCGTAAATAAATATTCCTTTCTAACTAAGTACTAAGCCCTTTTCGTTTCTAAAACTGCCGCCATTTTGGAAGCGTGGTTTTATCGAAACTAAAATTAAGAAATCCTGCGCGAATGGACCAGAATGTGGGATAGAGACTCCTCTGACAGTCCACTCGAACTGGGAGATTTCGCTGGTTGTAGACTAACAAATAGGTAGTTCTGTACGAACGGGTTCGCCGTCCACCCAATTAAGGAACAAATTCAACAGAGATTTTGACTGAGTACGACTCACCCTTTTTCCGCGATGATCTAAACTGTCTTTTGGGTGGACCGTCGATCTTGGAGCCAGGCACGAGTGACACCACACGGCAATGGACAATTTGTCCTTGTTTTATCAATTTTCACTCAAGCAGTAAAGATTTAGATAGTTCTTGGGATTACAAAGGCGACCAAATGTCTTCGTCCGAGCGCACGGACCAGACTCTTGCTGACTGGCCCACACGATGCTTCTCGTCCTGATCGACTACAGATAGTGTGCACGTCACGACCAATTACGCCCAACTTAGCGAGCGTAAACCGCCAATTACTATTAAATTCGTCCAATTATGGGCTAGGTACAGAACATACCCCCTACCGAAACCATAGTTATGGTTTCTATAAAACTAAGATTAACCCTATCACCTATGTCGTTAAGGAGAATCCTAAAATAAACACTAAACAGGCACATATATCTAACAAAAGCGTTTTGTCTGAATCTAGTTGGTATAAGGTAACAGGCTGAGTTTATTGATTGGTCTTTGTAAGACACTTTTTTCGGTGCGCAGAGTTACGCACCGAACTATGCCGCCGGGACCTGGATGTAATTTTTCTATTTTGCCGAGAGAACAATTACAGGAGGACACATTATCAGTTTTTAATTTTTATTATCACTAAATCTCCAACCTTTGGGTTCGAGCAAGACGTAAACCACTTAGCTAGCGAGCGTAAACAGCCAATTACTATTAAATTCGTCCAATCATGGGCTAGATACAGAACAATGTGTTTGTTTTGTTTGTTTGTTATAACACATAGCTACACTGACTATGAACACTTACGTAGCCGACTTGCATATGGTAGGCGCGCGTGCCAATAGTTGCGCCAGCGCAGGGTAGTGTAGCGGTCTGGCAGAGCGCACCAGGCGGCCCCAGAGGCCTACCGTTGAACCACTGTCCATGTTGTAGTTATAACACATAGCTACACTGACTATGAACACTTACGTAGCCGACTTGCATATGGTAGGCGCGCGTGCCAATAGTTGCGCCAGCGCAGGGTAGTGTAGCGGTCTGGCAGAGCGCACCAGGCGGCCCCAGAGGCCTACCGTTGAACCACTGTCCATGTTGTAGTTATAACACATAGCTACACTGACTATGAACACTTACGTAGCCGACTTGCATATGGTAGGCGCGCGTGCCAATAGTTGCGCCAGCGCAGGGTAGTGTAGCGGTCTGGCAGAGCGCACCAGGCGGCCCCAGAGGCCTACCGTTGAACCACTATCCATGTTGTAGTTATAACACATAGCTACACTGACTATGAACACTTACGTAGCCGACTTGCATATGGTAGGCGCGCGTGCCAATAGTTGCGCCAGCGCAGGGTAGTGTAGCGGTCTGGCAGAGCGCACCAGGCGGCCCCAGAGGCCTACCGTTGAACCACTGTCCATGTTGTAGTTATAACACATAGCTACACTGACTATGAACACTTACGTAGCCGACTTGCATATGGTAGGCGCGCGTGCCAATAGTTGCGCCAGCGCAGGGTAGTGTAGCGGTCTGGCAGAGCGCACCAGGCGGCCCCAGAGGCCTACCGTTGAACCACTGTCCATGTTGTAGTTATAACACATAGCTACACTGACTATGAACACTTACGTAGCCGATTTGCATATGGTAGGCGCGCGTGCCAATAGTTGCGCCAGCGCAGGGTAGTGTAGCGGTCTGGCAGAGCGCACCAGGCGGCCCCAGAGGCCTACCGTTGAACCACTGTCCATGTTGTAGTTATAACACATAGCTACACTGACTATGAACACTTACGTAGCCGACTTGCATATGGTAGGCGCGCGTGCCAATAGTTGCGCCAGCGCAGGGTAGTGTAGCGGTCTGGCAGAGCGCACCAGGCGGCCCCAGAGGCCTACCGTTGAACCACTGTCCATGTTGTAGTTATAACACATAGCTACACTGACTATGAACACTTACGTAGCCGACTTGCATATGGTAGGCGCGCGTGCCAATAGTTGCGCCAGCGCAGGGTAGTGTAGCGGTCTGGCAGAGCGCACCAGGCGGCCCCAGAGGCCTACCGTTGAACCACTGTCCATGTTGTAGTTATAACACATAGCTACACTGACTATGAACACTTACGTAGCCGACTTGCATATGGTAGGCGCGCGTGCCAATAGTTGCGCCAGCGCAGGGTAGTGTAGCGGTCTGGCAAAGCGCACCAGGCGGCCCCAGAGGCCTACCGTTGAACCACTGTCCATGTTGTAGTTATAACACATAGCTACACTGACTATGAACACTTACGTAGCCGACTTGCATATGGTAGGCGCGCGTGCCAATAGTTGCGCCAGCGCAGGGTAGTGTAGCGGTCTGGCAGAGCGCACCAGGCGGCCCCAGAGGCCTACCGTTGAACCACTGTCCATGTTGTAGTTATAACACATAGCTACACTGACTATGAACACTTACGTAGCCGACTTGCATATGGTAGGCGCGCGTGCCAATAGTTGCGCCAGCGCAGGGTAGTGTAGCGGTCTGGCAGAGCGCACCAGGCGGCCCCAGAGGCCTACCGTTGAACCACTGTCCATGTTGTAGTTATAACACATAGCTACACTGACTATGAACACTTACGTAGCCGACTTGCATATGGTAGGCGCGCGTGCCAATAGTTGCGCCAGCGCAGGGTAGTGTAGCGGTCTGGCAGAGCGCACCAGGCGGCCCCAGAGGCCTACCGTTGAACCACTGTCCATGTTGTAGTTATAACACATAGCTACACTGACTATGAACACTTACGTAGCCGACTTGCATATGGTAGGCGCGCGTGCCAATAGTTGCGCCAGCGCAGGGTAGTGTAGCGGTCTGGCAGAGCGCACCAGGCGGCCCCAGAGGCCTACCGTTGAACCACTGTCCATGTTGTAGTTATAACACATAGCTACACTGACTATGAACACTTACGTAGCCGACTTGCATATGGTAGGCGCGCGTGCCAATAGTTGCGCCAGCGCAGGGTAGTGTAGCGGTCTGGCAGAGCGCACCAGGCGGCCCCAGAGGCCTACCGTTGAACCACTGTCCATGTTTTCGTCTACGTTCAGGGAATGGTGGTCTGTTGTTGAGTCTTTTACCCTGAAAATAATAACAGAATTTTAACTAATATATAGGAAAACGAAGTTTCGGTACATTGATACAAGCAACATATTTCTTGCAACACAATTTCATATGCGTAACTTTTTTATTTCTATGAAATGCGGACTGATTTTTCGATTGTTAGATATTTTCTTATCTGAGGATTACAAAATGCGGTTCGACAGTTTTCGAATAAAAAATGTCAAACCACCACATAACACTTATTTTGAGATAATAAATTTTTGAGTTTTAAAAGATCAGTCCTATGACGGCCAGTAATAAAATATTCAACTGAGTCAATCTGCCTAGCCTTTTCCCAACTATCTTGGGGTCGGCTTCCAGTCTAACCGAATGCAGCTGAATACCAGTATTTTACATGGAGCGACTGCCTATCTGACCTCCACAACCCAGTAACTGGGTAATACGATACCCCTTGGTAAGACTGGTTGTCAGACTTTCGGGCTTCTGACGACCCGTAACGACTGTCAAAGATCCACGATTGACAGCCGGGACCAACGGCTTAACGTGCTTTCCGAGGCACGGAGGAGTCTCGGTAAGTAAAGATCACCCATCCATGGACCAACCCCGCCAAGCGTAGCTTAACCTGATGGATCGACCCAAGCGGGTTTTTTTTTTTGGGGGTTGGGAAATCATCCAATGACTTCTCCCGCTCTGGGTGGAGCGGGAGGGCTGTCAGACTCTTACTGACTAAAACCCACCCCTGTTCCTTTTCCTTCCCTGCCTGAGTGCCCAGGCGTGCTGTAACTCATTTTTAGAATTTATCCGCTACCCCTAGGCATGACCCGTGCGGCTGTTATTACTTTAGCCACGAGCTCCTCTCTCAAAATAGTCAACTAAGTAATGTAATATATACTTACATGCACAACAGCTTGAGGACATCCCTAGCAGACTTGAGTCCGCCAGTGTCATCTCCTACGTACACTAAGTGGTGGTGCAGCAAGTTGGAACGGCGTGGTATCACTGCCCAGGCTGGAAAAAAAAGACAGTGTGTAAGAAGAAATTAGGCTGCGACTCGATAGCCTCAGTAACTGCTCCATCTCATCATCATCATTTCAGTCGAAAAACGTCCACCGCTGGACATAGGCCTCCCCCAAGTGTCGCCACAACGCGACGTCGTTCGTCTCGCATCCATCGGCTACCCGCAACCCTCAGTTCATCGGTCTTCCTTGTCCTTGGCCAACAAGGTGCTGCCTGCTCCATCTACCAATTAATATCTGCCTAGCCTTTTCTCCGACGTAACTGTCCCATCTACCAATTTATATCTGCCTAGCCTTTTCTCCGACGTAACTGTCCCATCTAACAATTTATATCTGCGTAGCCTTTTCTCCGACGTAACTGTCCCATCTAACAATTTATATCTGCCTAGCCTTTTCTCCGACGTAACTGTCCCGTCTAGCCATTAATATCTGCCTAGCCTTTTCTCCGAAGTAACTGTCCCATCTACCAATTTATATCTGCCTAGCCTTTTCTCCGATGTAACTGTCCCATCTACCAATTTATATCTGCCTAGCCTTTTCTCCGACGTAACTGTCCCATCTACCAATTTATATCTGCCTAGCCTTTTCGCCGACGTAACTGTCCCATCTAACAATTTATATCTGCCTAGCTTTTTCTCCGACGTAACTGTCCCATCTAACAATTTATATCTGCCTAGCCTTTTCTCCGACGTAACTGTCCCGTCTAGCCATTAATATCTGCCTAGCCTTTTCTCCGACGTAACTGTCCCATCTACCAATTTATATCTGCCTAGCCTTTTCTCCGATGTAACTGACCCATCTACCAATTTATATCTGCCTAGCCTTTTCTCCGACGTAACTGTCCCATCTACGAATTTATATCTGAAAATTGTACTGACCTAAAAAATGTACGGATCTGAAAATGTAAATACTGACTTAAAAATGTTCTGAACTAAAAATGTACTGATCTGAAAATTTAGGTAATAATATCAAAATGAAATGATTTAAAAATCTACTGATCTAAAAATGTACTGACTTAAAAATAGTTTTACCTTTAGGCTGCGACTCAATAACCTCAGTGTCAGTCTTATTGATCTCCATCAGCAGGTGTAGATCCTGCACCACGGTGGTCATAGCGCCTGAGTTCTTGCCGGAGAACGGCTCGAACAGGTGACGTTCGCGACAGCTGACCGCCTTGTATATGTGGTGATCTACTGTTATACGGCATTTCGATTCCGATTTCAGGACTGGCCAGGTTTGGAATTTCTGTAAGGATTTTTTTTTGTTATAGAATTGTTGTGCGGTTAATTGAGGAGTAGTAGCTCAAAACAATGACGAAACGAGTTCTGAATTTAACCATTCGAGTCGACTGTTGTATTTTGAACTTTATGTCATTCCCCGTAAAGTTCATACGACAGCTGATTTTTGACTTAAGTCTAAGTTGCAATCTCTGTATATGAACTTAATTGTTCTCGGAATAGATACCAAAATAAAAAAATAGGCTCAGAGGTTGAAGTTTGATTTAAAGTTACAACGTTAGAACTCGTTTTGTATTGACAAATATTGAGAATAGTCACAGATAATATAATACTAGCGTACAGATGCCTCATCCCATACAAAGAAACGGTACCGCCCCGTAACTACGGGCTTTCGTCTGGCACAAGTAACTTTTATTCTTCGTTCGGGCCCGTCCTCTCCTCACCTCGCTAGATGGTGTTAGCAGCGACGGCTTGCAAGCTGAATGAATTTACTTAAAGTCTTATCAAATAATTTTATAGTGTTTTTGGCACTTCATAGCAGTTTTGCTGTATCAAAATGTGTCACTATTCAAATATTAAAGAGGCAAATGGATAAACTTTAAAAAGACAAACAGCGCCATCTATTAGTACAAGAAATATAGATGTCTAACTAAAATTAAAAAGTTTATAATATAAATGAAATAGGAATTAATATTTCAAGTATTGGTATACGGAAGAGTAGGGTCGTGGTGGGGAAATCTCGCTATCTCTTTTGTACGAGGGAAACTATCGGCGGTGACGTCATACATCAGTGTGTGCATCCTATTCTGTTGCTTGACAGTTTCTGTTCCCATCAGATTTCAAAGTTTTCTTTAACTTGCTTAATCTAGACCGGATTTGAAAAATTCTTTTTATTTTTGACAAGCTGACCCGACAGACGTTGTCCTGTCTTAGATATGAGCTGTCAAACGCGCGAAGTTTAAATGAAGTTTAAATAGTCGTTAAGTTTTCTGAAATTTTCTAATTTTTCGCGCAATTTTCTTAATTTTTTCTTTCATACGAGTATGTACCTTCTCCTGACAATGAAAAACAACAAAAAAAGAATTAGCGAAATCGGTCCAACCGTTCACGCGGGATGCACGGCATCCCGCGTGAACGGTTGGACAACCAACCAAGGAAATAAGGATTCATTTTTATATCTAAAGATTTTGGCTATAGCTACTTTTTGATACAAATAATAAAAACAAGAGTCAGCTACATTGTGCTCCTTTACGAGGTTTACTATTTTATTTCAAATGCAATTAGCTTATAGTTTTATTGACCACCTTTTAGCTCCTATTAAAAGAATTTAACTATAAGCTAACTATTTTAGGGGAGCAGGTAGAAAAATTAGATAATTCCTTAGGTTTTTTTTTATTTTTTTAAAATAGAACACTAACGAAAAAAAAAAGAAATCACATTAAAAATTAAAAAAAAATAACTTTAAATTCGGATGTCGGTGTTTGTATTTTATTTCTTCGTTTTTTGACACCGACTTCCGGAATTAAAGTTGTTGTTTTTTTAATTTTTAGTGTATTTTCTTTTTTGGAAGTCGGTTGTTTGTTTTGTAAAAAAGTTTTTTATTTTTCACTTTTTAGTTGTTTATACCCCAGAACTCCACAATAATATGGAACGTGGAATTTAAACATTCGTAATTGGAGAAAACCAAAACGTGATCTATGTATACGTATTTTTCGTTTTTGTTCAGTTTTTCAAAAAGCGCTGAAGCAATTTCGATAAAATTTATATGGGGCAACCTCGGAAGTATATTATTTCGGATAAAAAAAGAATTTTGAAAATCGGTCCACAACTGACAGAGAAATCGGTGGACATACACAAAAAAAACATACAGTCGAACATAGAACATCCTCCTTTTTCGAAGTCTGTTAAAAATACTCACACTCTGAAAATCATAGCGCACAGTCTGCAATATAGACATGTACTTGTATCGGTTGGTACACTGGGACAGGTCGCGCGTCTTCACCAGTATGAGACTCGTGTTCTCTTGCCCGCGCACTGTGTAGTCTACGTTGCAAGTGCCGTGTATGTCGTGCTGTGGGAGAGATGTAGGGTTAGTGGTTGGAAGAAATTTAACATATATATATATATATATTTGTCTGGCTCTAAAAGGCCATAAAATTTAAATAATAATTTTACATTTGATAACTTAAATCACATTTGGCTAATCACGCGCGTCAGGCCCCTGCGTTGCCACCAACAATAGGTTTTTAATTGTGTCTGCTAATGAGGGACTTGACGCGTATACAAAAAGTATGTTAAAATAATTAAATTTAAAATGTCAATAAATTTAATGAAAAATGGCACAAAGTCATAAAAATACTAAATTTAATCAAATTAAAATGTTTCAGATAAATATAAAACTTAGAGAAAATAAATAAAAATATAAATATAATATATTATATTTGAAGTTTAATTTATCTTAAATTGGTGATTTTAGGGCCGTTTGTTACGGTCATTTTTCTACTAACAATGCTTATAAAACTGTGTTCTGATAAGATGTGGGTGTCTGGGTTCTGAAGTTTGCTTAAAATTATTAGCAAAATAACTAAAATGCTTACAAATGAGTAAAGTACAGATTTATCAATATAGCATCATCATCAGCCTTTTTAATGTACTGCTGGGGCACAGGCCTCCTCTCTGTGAGAGGGTGTGGGCCGTAATCCACCACGCAGGCCCAATGCGGGTTGGTGGATGTCACATGTCTTCGAATTTTTGGTTCTAGGACATGCCGGTTTCCTCACGATGTTTTCCTTCACCGTTTTGAGGGCATTGGTGATGAAATAATTTACTTACACAAAGTAAAGCGCCTGCCTGGGTTTGAACTCACAACCTACAACAGTCGCGGCCGTTACCACTGGGCCACCACTGCTCTACCAATAATAACAATATAGCAAAGGGTATAAACCAATGTGTGGGACTAACCATTGCCATGCAATGTAACAAAGCTTATTAAAAAAAAAACACAAACCTCAATTCCTTTAAAGTTGATATCAAATCTCTTCATGGAGTTCTGATAGAGCGCCAGGATGGCTCTCTTGAAGTTGAGCACCCAATCCTGTTCCTCCGGCTCCGGGCATATTTCGGAAATGATGCCATCATGGAAAGCAAATCTGTAATGGGACCAAATAAATTGTGTGACTAAAAAGAACATGTTGCTTGCGGTCAAATAATTTATTTTGCATTTTTGAGATGTCAGAGATTTGGCCAGTCAGAAAATTGGCACCTTTTGCTTCATTAGGTTATTCAAATACCAATAGAGTAGTCTCACTAAACCGGCAGTTCAGTACTCCAGCACATCCATCAGTCCAGTACCCTCCATTCAGGCCTACACCACCACTTCCTACATGGTCTCTTTATTAAATTAGGACATTCTTAAATGCTTTATTTTGATTATCTTGATTTTTCTTTACAATCCAGTAGTAATCTGAACATTCCAATAATCCAGATTAGTGAGACTACTGATTTTATTAGCAAGAGGATTGTTTGTGGGTAAAATTTGTAATCAGCTAACAAAAACCATGCCCAATCCTGAAGGGTATTATTTGGTATCGTACTGCATACACATATATATACGTAACCATTTCATGGAGAGATTATTATTTTTCCGCAATGAAAATAATTAATTTAAAAAAAAAGAAAACTTATCAAAGGCAACACTGAGCGCTCGACAAAGTTCACCTACTGTTTCGTTTCAAAGATGCCGCCTTAGCGAGGCAGAGTGGCTACAGCGCGGCTAGTGCAGAATGGTATCGTTTGAAATAAAAATAGGTAAAAAGGAAAAGATTTCGCGGGCCGGTGGTGTGTTGTCAACATAAGAAAATTTGCCAACTATACAGGGTGTAAGGTACATGAACGCACATACGTGTACTAGTGATTCAGTACATGATTCTGGACCCCCTAGCGTTGGAATTTTTCGTCGCCTTTTTCCTAATTTTTGAATTTTTATTTATTTTATTTTCACTTTAAACTGTTTCAAATCGTTATTTATATGAAAAAAATTAATTAATAATTTTTTAATTTAAAATGTCTTTGGGGTAGATAGGTAGGTATAACGATTTTATACAGTTTAAAGTGAAAAAAAAAAAAAAAATTATTAATGAAAAAAATAATTAATTAAATTATTTCATTTAAAATGTCTTTGGGGTGGATAGGTATAACGATTTTATACAGTTTAAAGTGAAAAAAAAAAATTTTTTTTTTTTTCAAAAATTAGGAAAAAGCCGACAAAAAATTCCAACGCTAGGGGGTCCAGAATCATGTACTGAATCACTAGTACACGTATGTGCGTTCATGTACCTTACACCTTGTATATAATAACTTTTGGTTTTTAAGAGACATTTTTTTTACAACTTTTTCTAGTACGTATGTTAAACCAGGAATACGCCTTTATTAGATCGGACATGGTTTTTGTTACATGATGTATATGTGGGCGTCCAAGCAGGGGTTGCTTTGGGGGGGAAGGAAGGGGAGGGGGTTGTTGTGGGGGTATTAGGTTTAGACTAGTTTCGGTGTCTAGAATAGTCAATTGATAATAAGGATTACAAAAATATTTAAAATCTGGCACATTTTTTTTATCTTACATTTAAAGTTGAAACTCTGAAAAAGCTTGATTTGAGTAAATTTTTTTCTCAAATCAAGTTTCTTACAATTAACTTTTCTCTTAAAATTTCTGGTACTTAGAAAAATCATACACAGTCATTTACTATATGAACTTGTAAATGAGCATAAATTAATAATCCATTAAAATCGCGAAATGCAATTTTTCCCTCAATTTTAAATCACATATATCTTGGAAACTAAATGCCGAGAACTGGACGCTTGATGCTTGGAAGCCCACATTTTATAAGCTACATGGCGAAACCTGCAGATGGCATCGGGCTAAATGAACATCCTGTTTATCACCAGAAGGGGATATAGAGAAATTGATAACATAACGACACGGGCCTGCGGACGGCGAGTAGTGGGTAACTCGCCGTCCGATCAGCACCAGGCCCGAGAGTCGACGGCGCGTAGTGTTCCACGCGCGCCTCAAAGAGTTGTCAGCAAGAGACGGGGCCCGTCATGGCCGATGCCTGCCCGGGGGTTGAGGATAAATTCGAAACAGAGTTACCTCGCCCCTGGGCACTCAAAGGCAGGAAGGAACAGGGGTGGGTTTTAGTCAGTAAGAGTCTGACACGCCCTCCCGCTCCGCCCAGAGCGGGAGAAGTCATAGGATGATTTCCCACCCCACAAAAAAAAAAAAAAAAAAAAAAAAAAAAAAAAAAAAAAAAAAAAACGACACGGTTGGCGCAGTGGTTGATCGTTCAGCTGCTGCGCTGCGTGTCGCGGGTTCGATTCCCGCACGGAACAAATATTTGTATGACCTGCAGATAGTTGTTCCGGGTCTGGGTGTCTTGTGTATGTGAGTTCAAATGTTTGTAAACGCACCCACGGTACAGGAGTAATTCCTAGTGTGGGTCAACTTTTTTTAAAAGAAATAAATAAATAAATTATTTAATTTTTGTTTCTATTCCATCATGGACAAATTCTTTGTTGTGTATGTCATAACATTTTTTTTAGGCCGTTTAATTAATTTAGAGTGTGTATGTTATTCTTATTTATTTGTTTAACCATTTAATTAATTCTTTGTTTTAAAAGTAATTTTTTTACCCAAAATCAATCTGCCTAGCCTTTTCCCAACTATCTTGGGGTCGGCTTCCAGTCTAACCGGATGCAGCTGAATACCAGTATTTTACATGGAGCGACTGCCTATCTTACCTCGACAACCCAGTTACTGGGTAATAAGATACCCCTTGGTAAGACTGGTTGTCTGACTTTCGGGCGCCTGACCCGTAACGACTGTCAAAGATCCAGGATTGACAGCCGGGACCAACGGTTTAAGGTGCTTTCCGAGGCACGGAGGAGTCTCGATAAGTAAAGATGGTCACCAATCCATGGACCAACCCCGGCAAACTTAGCTTAACGTGATGGATCGACCCGTGTGGCTGTTATTACTTTATCCACAAGCTCCTCTGTGTATGTTATTCTTATTGTTTGATGAACCATTTAATTAATTCTTTTAAAAATGTACCTAATTTTAATTAATGTTGAATGGGCAAACTATGTTAGTGCAGTGCACCTCTTTAAGGTTTCTGTGAACTATTTGTTGAGTGTTGTAATCCTACCAAAATGCGAAAGTTTGTATGTTTGTGTTTCAATCACGCAAAAACGGCTGAAGGGATTAGAATGAACTTTTTGCACAGAGATAGATTATAACCTGGATTAAAAGCATAGCCTATTTTTTCATGCGGACGAAGCTGCTGGCAGACGCTAGTAATCAATTAATAAATAGGAGTAGTCTGTTCTGATCTACAGACTCAATAATCTAACACAACCCATCGTAGTCCAGCTGCTCCATGTAGGCTTTAGCAGGTTCAGTAATGATGTAGTTTTATAATATATTATGGCTGTAGCTCTAAGGTTCCATAAAGAGGCTTTAGTCAAGGTGGAATCTAAAATGCATTCCCGAAGGAAACCTAGATGGCATAAACCAAAGCGTAGATTAGATTTTGGTAAAAGGTGTTTTCACTATATGGGGCCAATGCTTTATAACAAACTTAACGACAAAATTAATTTATTACCTATGACAAAATCGATATGCAAATCTCACATCAAAACTTACCTAAAAGGTCTGGATTACGGCGCCACAGAGAAACTATTACATACTTTTTAAACCACTTGTTTTTCATTCTTTCATGATATATTACTTTTGGAGACATGACAAATACACACACACATACACACACACACATACACTCACACAACAACATACACATCACACGTAACAACACCACACAACTCACACTTTTGTACACTTACTGCAAGATGCTATGTATCCCCCTTATATATATATATTATTATTATTTTTTTTTGTTTTTGTTGTTTTCGTTTAACTTTTCCTTTGATAGAAATATGTATAAATATCACTTTAAATTTTTTGAACTACGATGAAAGAGACTGGCCTCCACGACACAGGGAATCCTAGTGTGGAGACCAGTGATTTACCTGTTTGAATTATGTATTTTTTCTGAACAATAAAGATTATTATTATTATATTATTATTATTATAACATAACATTCATCCGTGAGATAATAACACCGCGGTGTTGCTGGCCTTCCTTGAGGAGCTGGGGCTGATTGAACGGCCAACATAATACAGCTTATAAAATTAGTACTTGCCATCTTTATTAATAATTATAGCCAATGTGTTAATCCAGGGTATAATAGAAGCTTACCAGGTAAGGCGTCAAATTTCATCCAAATATGTTCAGCCATATGAGTGTAAAGGAGTACCTAATTAATAAACACACATACATACAAACTTTCACCTTTATAATATTAGTATGATTGTACTAACCTGAGGTCGAACAAAGACACAGCATGTATGAACTTCTCTGCTCTCTCCACGGGATAGTTCTCATCCTGATCTATGAGAGTCACGTCTGTCAGCTGCAGTAGACCCTCGCAAGGTGTTATAAATTGGATTTTTGTCTGGAAAGGTACAGTAATTAAGTGAGTTTGTGTTGATATGGTAAGCTCGGAAAAATTGGTCCCTCGATGGATACAATGCAAATTCAAATCAAATAAAATCATTTTTACTGAATTTCAATTGGTATTTATGCTCAGTAATATTATTTGTTAAGACTTTGTTAGTGAATATACTTTGCATACATTTAGATTTTTAAAGTATACCTCAGAGGAAGTTACTTACCACAGCTTTGACATCCAATGTTGAGCGGTTATTACTGGATCCAGCGAAGTAAGTCTCCACATTGACTTTGTATTCATAGTGGTAGATGATATCTAGCAAATACCTAAACTTTTCCGATGCTGAGAACAGAAAGGGGAATTATTATTTATGAGAAACATACAAATTTGATTTTATTTATACTTTTTCTACAGATAAATTGCTATTTTTTTTTTAACCCATTGAATTGCAAACGCAATTAAGCAGTCAGCCTACCTGATAGTATGCGGTTACTGCCGTATATCAGGGAAAAGTTATTAAGTGTATAAAACAAAACTTACCAGCACATGACGGTGGTCCACAAATGTATGGATCTTTCAGTGAATCTGTGAAGAGGAAATAGTATGTTATTCAAGATTATTTTATAAGTATAATCTATGATTTTTCGATTCCTATTTCGATTTTTTTTTTGCAAACAAGATTGAACAAGATGTGCCGTTTGTTTACAAACAATACACAGGAACTGTCAATTTTTTTTTATAAAGTCCAAAGGGAAGGCTCTAAGTCTTTTGACCATATTGCCTAGTCTTACGTAGTGTATTTTTACTTTTTTTCCATTAACGCAGATGTAACATATTCTAATGTGTTTTGCAGTATTTGGCAACAAACGTGTCGAGTCAGCCTTCTCGGCAAACTTCGCTGAGGTAGTCAATACTACAATAAAATTCTCAGCTCCATTTTACCGAGATCGCGCCTGTTTCAATGATTCCACATATTGTTCAGTTGCGTAGACACTTGCGACACAAAAGTATACTAATTTTACATCACAATATCCACTAGGAATCATTAAGCGACTAATTAAAACAGCCACTGAACTTCACTCGAGAAAAGCCCGCCAAAAACTCGTCAATTCTTTTTTTGTTCCGTTTGAAACAGGTTAAGGTCAGAGACCATGCTGCTTAGTCATCAGTAGTGTATTTTCATTTGTTTTTACATTAGAATGCAAATGTTTTTGCAGTATTTGGCAACAAATGTATTGAGTCAGCCTTCTCGGCAAACTTTACTACAACTACACCAATTTTACATCACAATATCCACAATGAATCATTAAGCGAAATTTAAAGAGATTAAAACAGGCACTGAACTTCACTCGAGAAAATCCCGCCAAAAACTCCTGTCAATTTCATGAAGACAGTTCGTGGTTTAACGTTTCATTTTATGCAGCTTTACGCAAAATTGAAAGCTAATTTTTTACTCAACTGAAAGGACCCATCAACCCCAGAAGGAGGCTAGTGTTTTTTAAGAGTTTGTATGTATGTGTATTTCTTTGCCACGCTCTCTAACGTAAACGGCTGGATGGATTTTAATAAAAATGAGGTATCAACCTGGGAGTCTTTAAGTCGAGAGTGAATAGACTTCTTCTAGGCAAGCGTGCTCCATCTTCGACCACATCATCACTTACCATCAGGTGAGATTCTGGTCAAACGCTAGCCCATCATTGATACAGAAAAAAAAAGAACATTAAATTGACCCCCGATGTGACATGCTAGAATTTTGAAAGAAATACAAAATGGCGACTACCAAAAGGTACAGTGTAGGTTGTATTTTTGTGACATGGCCTTAAGAGGTTTTTTATAGAACTCGACGACAAGCTGCCACTATAAAATCACTAAAACGTAGGCAATAAAAAAGTTGGCTAACTTAGGTAGGCATAATGCGTACATATGTTAGCCAATTTGGTTAATGTAATCACAAGAAAGTGATTCAAAATAGATTAATCTCATTACAATTTCAGATGCTTACACTCGTAGTCATAATCTAATTAATTGTGGGAAAAGTCTACAAACAGTCAACATAGTAGGTATGTGCCAGGGACAAAATGTAATCGATGTTAGTAAAACATCCTTCACTACAGACACAATAATAAATATATCGTGTCACAAGTCAGCCTCTTATCGCAAGAACCTGGCCCATTCAGTATTTATATAATCGCCCTCATTCAGAAGTAATAAACGTAAGTAAGTAAACACGTGTTCAAATAGATAAAAGTTGAAACATCAATTTGAAAGTCTATTATTCGTTAAACTTTATGACGTGTGGCAATACCACCAACTTTCCCTTTTTTTTAATATTCACACAGCTTCAATACAGTTATAAAAATCACCATTGATTGATCCGGTGAATACTCCAGGGTAGCCCGCGAAATTCAAATTTTATTATGTTTTTTGATATTTGCAGGTCAGTGTCAGGTTGTATCTTAGTCAAAATTTGATTCGAGGCTGTAACAAGTATGTATTTATAGAATCATTAAAATCATCAATACATCTCTCTCAGTTAGAATTGATGCCAAATGTTATGATTTCATGAAAAACTTATACTGAATAGGTATCATGCCATTAATATAAAGTTTATTTGCACTAATAATTTCAAGTCAATCCGAAGTTATCACAGCTCAAAGTGACCCGTTTTATAAAACGGCAAGTTCTTAGAAAGAAAGTAAAAATATTTATTTATACCTTGTTTACACAAGAACTTATTGCAATGGCTCTTCTTTTATGGAGATGCTAAAAAACTTTTTTACAAAAACAACAACCGACTTTCAAAAAAAAAATACACTAAAAATAAAAAATAACTTTAATTTCGGAAGTCGGTGTTTGTATTTTACTTCTTCGTAATTTGACAGTTCGGTTGTTTTTTTTGTAAAAAAAGTTTTTTATTTTTCACTTTTTAGTTGTAATACCCCAGAACTAAAAACCCCAATAACATGGAACGTGGAATTTAAACATTTGGAGAACACCAAACGTCATCGAGGTATACGTATTTTTCGTTTTTGTTCAGTTTCTCAAAAAGCACTGAAGCAATTTCGATAAAATTTGTAAGGGACCAACTTGGGAGTATATTCAATTGGATACAAAAATAATTTTGAAAATCGGTTCACAACTGACGGAGAAATCGGCGGACATACATATAAGAAAAAAAAAAAAACATACATACGGTCGAACATAGAACCTCCTCCTTTTTCGAAAGTCGGTTAAAAACCAATAAGATCACTGATGATATCATACAATCAGAGGAACTTCAAGGTTGGAGTGTAACCTTTTTTCTATGAATATAAATTGTTCTAACTAAGATAAGTAATGACTAGCCATGAACCGTACCTAACATGAGCCTTCCTTAGTTCGTGTAGTTTATTCGCCTTTTATTATATCTAAATTTATGTAGGTTCCTACATACAGGGTGTAAAAAGACACATCACAGAGCCGTTAACTACGCGTACCTACTGTGCGTCTAACAAAGTAGTTTTGCGCAAAAATTGTTGCTGGGAAACGACTTTTATTTATAGGAATGAAAAATAAAACTATTTTTTAATTCCGCGCAATGTAACGCGAACACAGGCAAGTGGATTTAAACACGCCCCTTCGCTCTAATCCACGTAGGTACTTGTCGGATAAGTTTGATATTTATTGCGTTTTCGTAGCTGCAAATTCGTAATTTCGAATTTGCGAAAAAAAAATAGAAAATTCAGGTAATGTTAGTTTGGAAAAAAGTTTAGTATAATAAACACTTAGAATTCATTTTCGTAAAAAGTAAAAAAAAAAATTGCGATTTTTACCTTCAATATCTCCAGAACCAGTGGTTTCCCAGGTATGGTCTAGTGGATAAAAATGATCCAAATAATGGGTAGAATATGTGGCTTTCGACTTCGGAAACTGTCTTTTTTCACCCGATATACCTAAACGGTTTTTTTTTTGGGAGAGTGGGAAATCATCCAATGACTTCTCCCGCAGTTCTGGGTGGAGCGGGAGGGCGTGTCAGACTCTTACTGACTAAAACCCACTCCCTTTGCTTCCCTGCCTGAGTGCCAGGGGTGCGGTAACTCATTTTCAGAATTTATCCGCTACCCCTAGGCATGCAGGCACCGGCCACGATGGGCCCCGTCAGTGGTGGCTGACACTAATCTCTTTGAGGCGCGCGTGGAACACTACGCGCCGTCGACTCACGGGCCTGGTGCTGATCGACGGCGAGCTACCCACTGCTCGCCGTCCGCAGGCCCGGGTCTACGGAGGCCGGAGATCGTCTCGCGACGTCCTACGCCCAGTACGCCCAGTACCTCTCCTGCGGTGGTAGCGGCCGGGGCCGTGAGGGGCACTCCGTTCAGCTTCCCTCACGCTTCCCGCCTCCGCCTTCGCGAGCATTACTGCTTCGCAGAAGGCGGAGACTGATTCCCATTCCCTCTCGCTCCGTACCATGGCCTGAACCAGGGCCGGGCGCGAGAGGTCGCCGCCACCTATCGCATCCACGAGGACACGGCGGTGCTCCGCCCAAGTGGGGCAGACCTCCACCGTATGCTCCACCGTGTCCTCTGGGCGATCCGCACAGTGGTAACACCCGGGCGTTTCCTCCCGCCTAATTTGATGCAGGAACCTCCCGAAACAACCGTGTCCGGTGAGGACCTGCGTCAGGTGGAAGGTGAGGACGCCGTGACGCCTCTCCAGCCACTCCTCAAAGAGGGGCACTATCGCCGCAATGGTGGCGTGCCCAATACTTACAAGGTGGAGCGACGACAATGCAACAATATAATATGAAAACAATGGCAGTACCCATCATTATGATTTATGAACGAAAAAATCAGCTGTTCAGTTCGAGTTACACAAACATTATGGGGCAGTTGATTTTCTTTTCGTTATTTCAGGGTTGGTCCTATAGTAAAAGTGGTACAGAGTGCACTAGGAATCACTTTTACTATAGGAATTGCCAGTGTTTTTAACCGAATTTCGAAAAAGGAGGAGGTTCTATGTTCGACTGTATGTATGTTTTTTTTTTTTTTTTGTACATGTCCGCCGATTTCTCCGTCATTTGTGGACCGATTTTGAAAATTCTTGTTTTGCCAGAAGGAATGTACTCCCAAATTGGTCCCATATAAATTTTATGGAAATGGCTTCAGCGCTTTTTGAGAAACTGAACAAAAACGATAAATATGTATACCTCGATGACGTGTTGGTGTTCTCCAAATGTTTAAATTCCACGTTCCATGGTATTGGGGTTTAGCAACTAAAAAGTGAAAAATAAAAAACTTTTTTACAAAAAAAAAAACAACCGACTTCCAAAAAAAAAAATACACTAAAAATTAAAAAATAACTTTAATTTCGGAAGTCGGTGTCAAATAACGAAGAAGTAAAATACAAACACCGACTTCCGAAATTAAAGTTATTTTTTAATTTTTAGTGTATTTTTTTTTTTGGAACTGTTGTTTTTTTTGTAAAAAAGTTTTTTATCATTAATTGTCGTACTCTCGTATCCACCTTGTATATGCCAAGCGTATACCGACTAAGGTGGCATATCCAAAAAGCCATCCAAATCCAGGCAAGTTCCAATGTGCCTTTTTATTTATGAAGGTACTTTCTAAGTTCATTTTATACAGCACTGTTATCGGTGAAGAATGTATAAGGTCTGTATTATTAACCGACTTCCGAAAAAGGAGGAGGTTCTATGTTCGACTGTATGTATGTATTTTTTTTTATGTATGTCTGCCGATTTCTCCGTCAGTTGTTGACCGATTTTCAAAATTATTTTTTTATCCGAAAGAATATACTCCCGAGGTGGTCCCATATAATTTTTATCGAAATTGCTTCAGCGCTTTTTGAGAAACTAAACAAAAACGAAAAATACGCGTACCTCGATGACGTTTTGGTGTTCTCCAAATGTTTAAATTCCACGTTCCATGTTATTGGGATACCTACTTACTCTCAGAATAGAGAGTGCACCTGTGTTTGCGCACACGGTTGTACACTATAATATCTCCTGCGTAGCTAATCTCCGTTGAGATGGGCCACCGTGCTCGAAATTCGATCGGGAGGATTATTGGTATTCTAGTCTCATAATTACCTGCTAGTTACTTTGCATACCTACCAGATTCAGTAGGGGACTGTATGCCACTTAACAGAATCAGTGTGCTAGAATGCGATTGTGGAGTTTCGTCGCAAACAATGCCTAACCTCTTGTCATGCCTTCTTTGCAACATACCTGCACTTTGAAAGAGCTTTACGAGGCAAATACCTTTTTTATAGCGCTGTCGATGTACCTAAATGTTGGTCAAAAGATATTAATTTTGGAATCAGCGATACGACGAAAAAAAAGAAGTGTGCTAGACTGCCAGACACCTATTAATCAAGACCCTCTTCTAGAATTTGCCAAAAGCCTAAGAAAACACCAGACTCAAGAAGATTTGGGCACTTTAATAAATAGTCACTTTACCAGAGAAAGTTGACGTAAAATGTATGGGGAGTGCGCCCTATGTCCTTTGCCGTTATTTATGTCGCTTCATAAATCAAGGGATGATGCGCACAGATTTAGTCGAGTAGATAAATAGTGAATTTTAGTGATCCTTATCTTGCCCTCCTGAATTTTGGGCATACACATGGAGAATGGACTGAGTGTTCCCCATTGAGGTTTGAAATTAATGTGGGTAGATAACTGACCTGACTGAACTGACCTGACGGCACGGTTGGCGCAGTGGTTGAGCGTTCGGCTGCTGCGCTGCGTGTCGCGGGTTCGATCCCCGCACGGAACAAATATTTGTATCGCCTACAGATAGTTGTTCCGGGTCTGGGTGTCTTGTGTATGTGAGTTTAAATGTTTGTGAACGCACCCACGATACAGGAGTAATTCCTAGTGTGGGGCGACGTTTTTTATAAAAAAAAAAAAAAAAGATAAGTGGGCAATCGAAAAAGCGACCGTGTGACCAGTAGATGTTTAGATTATAGAATTCATTTGAGCACTTTGGGCCACGTCATAGGCTTGCAGGAGAGGATGAGACATAAACATTGGGTGGTGGACTCGCTTTGTCTCTTTCTCCTTCCTCCTCGCATCGTTTCTCATTGCTGAGGGTCGTGATCCCCTGGACGTGAAGTAATCTTGTTCTTGATGATGTTGCGCCACCTGTTCCTATCTCTGTCATTGATGAGCGCATCATGTAGTTTGGTGTTCAGGATAGAGCGGATTTTGTCCGACCATCACAGTATCCGATGTAAGACCTCGGACGGACGTTTGCCCACGACTTTGTCAGTAGCCATCAGTTGTTCGGGGCTATGATCGTCCTTCCAGGCTATGTGACCGAGAAACTCCGATACTCGGTGCAAGCTGATGGTGGAAAGCAGGTTTTTTTCTCCTATTGTGTTTTTGGTCTTGAGCTCGCGTAGAATGGACATGTCTGTGTGTCATCTCTCTAAGAAGCGGTAATTTTTGTGAGGGTAGATTTAGTGCTCAGTCCTAGAAGAGCTTTTGGCTAAGAATATCAGTCACACGTGTCACGGTATGGAGGTGGTGTCACGTTGCACGTGCCGGAGGTAAAGGTGACACGTAGAGGAGGTCGTAGGAGTGACACGCAGAGGAGGACGTAGGAGTGACACGCAGACGAGGACGTAGAGTAGTAGGACCGTAGATGAGGAGTTGAATGAAGAATAACACACGAAGAGTTAACACGTATATTTTGTTATTTACAAAAGTAGGCTTGAATATAAGAAGCACTCATTAATAGTACAAACACATACACTGTGACTTGGTACGTAATTAAATTGTATTATTGCACAACTCTTGGAAACTGATAACTGACAGTTAAAGAGTCGAAAAATGATAATGAGAAGCTTCTACTAGCTTGGCTGCAGAATTAGAACTGATTTTTAATATAAAAACAGAGACATGACAGAGAAAACAAGTGATTTTTGAATTTTAAATTAAAAAAAGGTAGGAAAGAACGTAGTTTTGGAATAGAGGTCAAAAAATAAACAAGGCTTTAACACTGCCTTGTTACACACGAGTCAATCTTCAAGGTAAAGGAACGCTTGCCGAGGTCGATAAACATCATATACCGACAGTATATACCGAGAGTCTTTGGTGTCAGTCTTGCTAAGGGGTATCGCGTTTTCCAGTTACTGGGTTGTGAAGGTCAGATAGGCAGTCGCTTTATGTAAAACTAGCGTCCCGCCCCGGCTTCGTACGGGTGTAAATTATACACATAAACCCTTCTCGTTTATCGCTCTTTAATCCGTCAGGCCACTCCCGTCTCCTAAAGGAGACGCGACAATAGGTTCGCGGTAGGTTAGCGGAGAAACAGACGGACGCGGCAAACGACTTTGGTTTATACTATGTAGAGAGCTACTGGTATTTTGAGATTGAGGTATTCCTCACTCCATTCTCTATGACAATATTCTTGGGTCATATAAGAAGCCAGTGACCCGATATCCCAATCCTTTCCTTATTTGTCGTATAAACCACTATGGAACCGAATGACTAATAATTTCAGATAAATTATTATGGCCTGATGTCGGAAATTAACGGAACATTGATAACGTTGTTCGCAGAATTTCTGGCTATTTTGTTGTTTTGGCAGTTGATGTTTTTGTGAAAATATCGGACCATATGAGCTATATTTTTGTTGACTAGGAAATTCCATGTTATTCTACTCTTTTGCCACTTAATAATTAGTAACTATATAGCATGCATAACAATTAGTTCAAACACCAATTCCATTCTAAAGCAATTAGCAGGAGATCAGCGTAGGCCAATGAGTTAGATTCATTATCTTTTTTTTGTTTTAAACAAACGTTGCCCCACACTAGGAATTACTCCTGTATTGTGGGTGTGTTAACAAACATGTAAACTAACATTCACTAGACACCTAGACCCGGGACAACTATCTGTAGGCCATACAAATATTTGTTCGGTGCGGGTATTGAACCCGCGACACGCAATACAGCAGCCGATCGCTCAACCACTGCGCCAACCGTGTCATCAAACTCATTAGACTCGTGGCCGGTGCCTGCATGCCTAGGGGTAGCGGATAAATTCTGAAAATGACTTACCGCACCCCTGGGCACTCAGGCAGGGAAGGAACAGGGGTGGGTTTTAGTCAGTAAGAGTCTGACACGCCCTCCCGCTCCACACAGAGCGGGAGAAGTCATTGGATGATTTCCCAAAATAAAAAAAAAATATCAGGTATCCTTAGCTTCTGCAGCTGAACTTACAGATCATTTAATGTTGAGACTTTACATTTATTAAAGCTTTATGCAAAACACAAAGGCGGACTTAATACCTTAGCCATTCTGTACCTGTCAACCAAGGGTGGTGGAGAGATAGCATGGCAAATGAATACAAAAGCCGGCCAAGTGCGAGTCGGACTCACGCAAGAAGGGTTCCGTACCATCGAGCGTCTTCTTGTTGCCATTATTAAGATCGAGCAAAAAAAGCCAAAATAAAAATACGTTTATAGTATACCTCCCTTTAATTTTTAATCTATTATTTGTTGTTAGAGCGGCTGTAGAAATACACATCCAGTGAAAATTTTAACTGTCTACCTATTACCTATGGATTATGAGATACCGCTGACAGACAGACGGACGTATGGACAGCGGAGGCTTAGTAATAGGGTCCCGTTGGTTACCCTTCGGGTACGATACCCTAAAAAGTAGGTATTATTAAGAAAAAAATGGGTTTATGAAATAATGGGTTGGGACCTGCAGCTGTTGCAGCAAGACGGACTTACAATTTTCCCTGATTCTAACTGCTTCACTGGTGAACTGGTCTAGTGGTCACAAGCGCTCCTGCTGAGAATGAAGTCCAGGGTTCTGGCAGTGTTATTGGGTTTATCCATCTGAAGTATTTCGGTAGTAGCAGTAGCAACCCGGAGTCTAGATCTGTGCCAGTTTTGGTGGCCATAGGCTCGCCCCCTATTGGATAACTGCGAAATGCGGGTGTATTATATTTAACTGGATGGTCCCGGGCCCGGCGAACTTCGTACCGCCTCAATATCAATAAACGAAACCGTTCTCGAGATATCATCAACACAGCCGTTTCATACATTTTTTTTTCGTTAATTTTTCTATGTTTTAATAGTTATAAATGCTATTTGGTGCGGGGACAAAACCATCAAATCAAAAATCATAGAAGTCGGTTCATCTATTCTTGAGTTATAAGTAAATGGTGTAACTAACCCGACTTTGTTTTATATATACAGGGTGTAAAAAGACACATCATAGAGCCGTTAACTACGCATACTGTACGTCTAACAAAGTAGTTTTGCGCAAAAATTATTGCTGGGAAACGATTTTTATTTTTAGGTATGAAAAAAAATACTATTTTTTATTGCGCGTAATGTAACCCAAACCCAGGCAAGTGGAGTTAACCCCTGCCCCTTCGCTTTAAGCCACGTAGGTACTTGTTGGATACGTTTGATATTCATTGCGTTTTTGTAACTGCAAATGCGTAATTTGGAAAATTGTTTTTTTTTTTCGAAAATTTAGGTAATGTTTGTTAGGAAAAAAGTTTAGTAATAATACTTGGAATTTATTTTAGTAAAAAAGTAAAAAAAAATTGCGACTTTGACCTTCAATATCTCCAGAACCAGTGGATTCCCAGGTCTGGTATAGTGGAAAAAAAAATCCAAATAATGGGTAGAATATGTGGCTTTCGGCTTCGGAAACTGTCTTATTACACCCGTTATAGAGAAGATACTCGTACCTTTTGCGGAATACAGGCATGACCCCCTTCAGTTGGGGTTTGTAACGTTTGATATAATAACAAAAGTTCTAATGATCATAAGACCTAATTTCATTTAATATTTGTTTTTTTTTAATATAACGATCAAATTTTAATAATATAATGAATTATTGATATAATTTCATTTTACCTAATTTCTTAAGGTATAATTAACAGTTTATATAGTGCACATTTCAAATAATATTCAATCAAATGGTATTTATATGACATTTATATTTAATAGATCAAATGAACATTATATAAAAAGAGCATTATACAATTTGAAAATGATATGAAATGAACGTTTTACTAAATGAAATTAGAGAAAATGAAAATTATGTAATATAAAAAGTTATGTCAAATGAAATTAGACTGTCTGTTATTATACCAGACATTATACACCCCTTCAGTTGATCACCAATTCAGGAGAAACACACTGCCGTTTCAACAGTCTGTCGATAAAATATTGAAATGTATAACAGGCGCCAACGGAACTGCGGCTAACAGATCAATTTAGTTATTAATCTCATGGACACCGGCTGACAGACGTGATACAATACATCCCAATTTCAAAGCGAAATCGCTTGTTATAGAAATGTTGATTCTGTTTGTTAGGTTAGGAACCTTTGCAGTAGTTGGGTTTCCAACCTTTCGTGGTCAACTTGGAAGTTTCTGAACCGCCTCAGAACAGAACCCAAGTAGGTGTAACTTCTACCTCGCAATGTGGAGCAACCTTGGCGGAACGGCAGTATAGACTGTGAAATGAGTAGCAAACTATACTTCACCTCCGATCCTATCTTCTGTGTGTGTAAAAATATAAATAAAGAAGGAAAGAGTAGGAGATCGGAGTCTAGATTTCGTCTAGCTGGTAGCAATTGTTTGTTTTGTGGCGAAAGGTGGCGACTACTGAGATAACCACTAATAGAGAAGAATGGTCTTCCAGATGACATGTATATGATGTGTTCGTGAAGAAATATTTTCGAAAAACCCTACAAAAACTACTAAAAAGTTCCAAACCAGTTACTTTTTAACCAACTTCGAAAAAGGAGGAGGTTCTATGTTCGACTGTATGTTTTTTAATTTTTTATTTACGTCCACCGATTTCTCTGTAAATTGAGATCGATTTTCAAAATTCTTTTTTTATCCGAAAGAATGAGGTGGTCCCATATAAATTTTATCTAAATTGCTTCAGTGCTTTTTGAAAAACTGAACAAAAACTAAAAATGCGTATACTTAGATGACGTTTTGGTGTTCTCCAATTACGACTATGTTTAAATTCCACGTTCCATGTTATTGGGGTTTTATAGTTCTGGGGTATAACAACTAAAAAGTGAAGTTTTCAAGTAGTCTGATGCAGTTGGTGGCAGTTATTTAATCAATCATAGATTTAGTGCTACACTAATGTAACTTTTAATGACGTCTAGCGCCAACAAAGATTCACTAATTAAACAAGTATTTACTTAATTAAATAGACTTCTTCTTTCAGACAATATGAACTAACGAGTGGACGAACGATTAGAGCTTGTGATCTATGAAAAGGTGAGCTAAATGAATCAAATGTCTTAATTAATCTATAAGTACTAATGCGCCAATGAAGAGCATTCGTCAGTTCGTAGCTTTTCGTGGGTCTAAATTAAAAAGCTTGTATCCTACTAATACTCTAATACTCACAATGGGCCTCATCAGAAGGCTTACAGTCACCCAAAGGGCAATGGAGAGGGCAATGCTCGGAGTTTCCTTGCGTGATAGAATCAGAAATAATGATATCTGCAAGAGAACAAGGTAACCGACATAGCCCGATGAATCGCCAAACTGAAGTGGCAGTGGGTAGGGCTCATTGCTCGCAGAACAGATGGTCGATGGGGCCGAAAAGTTCTGGAGTGGCGACCGCGTACCGGAAGACGCAGCATTGGAAGGCCTCCCACAAGGAGGTCCGATGACCTGATGAGGGTCGCGGGTAGCCGATGGATGCGAGACGCACAGGACCGATCATTGTGGCGACACTTGGGGGAGGCCTATGTCCAGCAGTGGACGTCTCTTGGCTAAAATTATTACAATGATGATCCTACTAATAGGAAGTTTGTATGGATGGATTGATGTTTATTACTCAATCACGCCAGGATGGCTGAACGGAGCTGAATGAGGTAGAGATACAGATTATACAACCCTATTTTTAGTTGATACTAAACCAACACGTTCGTGTTGGTTTAGTATCAACTTCTACTATGGGACCAAACCTGAAAACGCGAAAAAAAATCAGCTGTTTGTCGAGTTATTCGCACATAAATGTAGGTAGGTACTGAACAGCAGATTTTTTTTCGCGATTTCTGGATTGGTCCTATACTAAAAGTTGTTCGCAATGATGTATACAATAACCCCTAGAGAGGTTTAGTATAAACTAAATAAAAATTGGGTTGTTTAGTCTGGAATAGCACATAGGATACTTTTTTGTCCCAGGAGAATGTTCCCTTGGGATTATTTTTGATTTTAACGCGAGCAAAACTGCTAGCAGAAGCGGGTTGATTACAAAAGTAGGTTCGTATTACTTTCACGATAATATGTAAGTATATGAAGATGTATGAATACATCATCATACATCGTCTAAGTTACCCGAGCTAATTCTTCTTTTCGTCGGACTAAATTCTGTTACTGTGTGAAAGTACCATTTTATTTTCATACCACCAGCTCCGATAACGTGAAATTATAGTTCCCTGGTATCTCAACTAAACATTAGTATCAAAAATTTGACCGCGCGACCCCCGCATATTGCAGTGGGGGCTGACCAGCACCGCTAGCTGTGGTAGCCACCACTCCTTATCGCTTGCTGTCAATAATGTCACAGTAGGTGTGAAAAGTAGAGTATGCTCCTCGGGGATACTGGTGTCTTTGCCTTGGGCTAGCTTGAATTCTTCACTACATTCAGGATGCTAATATAAAATCGCTTTGCTCGTGAGATACACTCTAAAACTGCCTCGCTCCAGTCGGGAGAATCCTTCATAAATTTCGGGGTTCAATATGACGCCCGTGACATAAAAACACTCACTGCCTTCCTGGGTAATCTACTATATCCTCATCAAATTAAAAAAATGAAAAGCTTAACGTATTATTTTAATTCATTTGAATGTAATGAGTCATTTACCTATTTAATGAACGTATAGTCGTATAAATTACGAGCAAATTAATTTATTTAGTAGAATTTATGGTATTCTTTCAACGCAACGCAGCCTTTTTGGTACTCGCACGTCTTTCCCTAAATGACCCACTTGCCTAAGAGTTAAGTATGACCACGTTTAAATTGAATCAGGTTATTATTTATCCCTAATTCCAGCTTAGGCTCTTCAATGTCAATTGTTAGTCATAGTTCAAGTCCTCCATTTGCGTTCAATTTAATAGAAGAGAAAAAAAGTATTAAAACATCAACTTTATTGATATTTGCACAACTAATTTCCAACTTTCAATGTTAACTTAATGCAAAAAGTTTTTATTAAAAAACTAAGTGCCCATATTTATCGAATTAAACGCAATATTCGATTGGGTTGCTGTGCGGTTTCATTATAAATTGACTAACTCCTACAGGGCGGCGGGGCGGCAGCTTTGGCTTCGGTTTAGTCCCATCTCTTTCATTTCCCCAAGGGGAAAAAAGGACATTTTTAAGGGATATGGCAGGCCATATCACTTAAAAATTTAAGTTATTAAAAGTACAGTCTCATTGATATTTTTGTTTAAGCCGCCTATTTAGAATATTAACTAATTTATATTGACATTGCCTGTCGGTTCCAGCGACGCAGCCAACGCGAGCGAAACGACGGAACCAACTGTACCAGGAGACCAGAATCATGAAGAAAAATTTTCCGTTAAAGAGTCACAAAGTTCCGGGAGACTTGAATCACAAATAAGTATTTTCGGAGCTGAAATCATGAGTGCTTAACACCTAATTCTGATCTCCTGGTAGTTTGGACTGAAAATATAGTTGGAATCATGAGCGGCATAGATTCTCAAACTACCAGGAGATCAGAATCACGAAAATGTAGTTCCGGGGCTGGAATCCGGTAAACTAATACTAGTAAACTAATAATCATGTTTAATTTCTCTCTGGACCCAATTCGGATGTCTGACAGTCACGGGCAGAAGCTACTTTGCGGACGTAGACTAAGTAAAAATTTGAAGTTCAAAAAGTTTTCTCGTCCCAATTTCAATGCTTTCGATTTAGATTTTAAAATTGTTTTTTTTTTAACGTGCTTACTCTCTCTGGCAATATCAGTCGAATTTATAAATACACATTTGACACGGGCAAAGCCGCGGGCGGAAGCTAGTTTTTAATGTATATTAATTTCACTGCTTTTTTTTGAGTTTTTTTTCGTTCGTGACTGTATCGCTGAGTGATTAATGGCAGGGGGAAGAGATGGAAAAAAGAGGCACCAAACGAAGCTTATTCCAGTACGTGTTATATCTACAAGTGAACCCCGGTTGGTGTGAAAGTATTGCAAGATAAGGAGAAAACAGATATCGGGCTATGGTTTAAGGAGGCTAAGGTGGACTGGGTACCAAAAATATTAGTAGGTAGAAACGCATAGGGGAAGAGATGGGACTAAACCGTGGCTTCACCCGCCTTTTTTTCTGTTTTGGGAAATCATCAAATAACTTCTCCCGCTCTGGGTGGAGCGGGAGGGTGGGTCAGACTGACTAAAAGCCATCCTTCAATTGCCTGTGTCAGGGTCCGGTGACTCTTTCGACACCCGTGACCCAGACAGGCTTCACCCGCCTGAAACGCAATTTCCTTTTCCAAATCCCAAAGGAACATCCTAAGTAGCAGGATAAAAAGTAAATTATAGCGGCACAAATACTGTAATCTTATTGGTACAGTTTTGAGCCGTTTGGCTTCGAAACGCTTGGGTCATGGGGTCCGAGTGCACATCAGTTTTTTCAAAGATATTTCTCGCCACCTGATTGACTGGCTCGTTCTTTACCCAAAGAATTAGCATTGTCATTCAACGTGGCAATGCTGCCTGTCTTGCTGGGATGACAGCGATGTGAAGGAGTAAAGAAAAGAAAGAAAAATGCGTTTATTGGCATTACAGCAAAAAATGGTAATAATTACACCTTAAAAAGAAAAGAACAAAACAGCAAGATTAATAATGCCAAAAGAGCCTCAGCTCAGCATAATGTCAGATGACAACACAGGATGCCATCTGACGCTGATTGTCAGCTGCAACCCACGAGTGTTATACGCTAGATATCAAACAGAGAAGTAGGTGTCAGTGTGTGAAACAGACACACAGAGTACTTCGACGTAATGTTTTGTTTTTGTATATAGGTATGTACGTAGATTATAAATAGTTAGATATTAAGTTATTTATGTATTATATCCTAATCGAGGTCATGGTCTATCGGTGTGTCAAGTCTCATTCAAAAACTGTTCAGTCGTTAAGGCGTAATGGACAAACAAATATAAAAAATCTAAACATACAGACTTTCTTCTTCTCTTAATTTCAAAGTTAGAAATACGTTCTAATCTATGTTTGGAAATATAAATAATGAAATAGCTGAGACGATACTATAATATGTATATAGGTTAGGTACCTAGATTGTAACCGCAACCACGAAGGCTGAATGAAAGACGTTTCTACTACCTAAGCTCCATAGTCTTGAGCATAGACGCCGAGTTGCTATCCTGTTGGATTTCTATCGGTTACAATTTTGGGGAGTGTGCGACGGAATTGCATAATTTGATTCCGCCAAGCCCGTTCCAGTATCGGACCACCATAGACGTACGGCGATGTGCCACCGTCACATGGTGAAAATCCCATCCACACGCACAAAACGTTTTGAGAACACATTCATTGTGCGTACAGCTAGGGAGTGGAATTCCCTGCCGGAGTCTGTGTTTCCTGATAGCTGCAACCTGGTGGTCTTTAAGTCAAGAGTGAATAGGTTACTTCTAGGCAAGCGTGCTCCATCTTCGAGCACATCATCGCTTACCATCAGGTGAGATAGTGGTCAAACGCGTGTCTATCAACAATAAAACAATAAAAAAACCTGCAATCGCATTTGGTATTTACTATTAAATCTTGAAAAATGCTTACACGTAACTTTCTTGATATTGATATGAATTTTGTTTGAGAATCAATGGTGAAAAACATTGAATATTTTCAAAAGTGGCGGTTATTTGTTGAATTATAGATTTAATGTGACTTGCATGGAATTTATTAATTGTTGTTATTGCAGTCTTTTTATTTTCTACATTTTAGTGAATTCTATTAGAGGAATCGCCTCTTCGAGCCCTTTATTTAGTTATTATGCCTATGTTATATGCCTAAGTGACTTCGGCAGTCAACCCTAATCTAATGATACCTTATTTAATAATAATAATATAATTTTTTATTTCAGACCAGAGATGATGTCCATTTTTTTTGTCCTTTCTTTTTTTATTTTTTTTTATTTGATGATTTCCTTCCATGTTTAGGCTACAGGGCGTGCCAAAGAAAAAGACATACTAAGATCATCATTCTCCTGCCCTTATCCCAATTTATTTGGGGTCGGCGCAACATGTCTTTTCCTTCCATACTCCTCTATTAGTCGTCATCTCTGTAGTCACCCCCTTTGTACCCATATCCTCTGTCACACAGTTCAACCATCGTTTCTTTGCCCTTCATCTACTCTTATAGGCCATCCACATCCATACACAAGACTTTCCTCACGACATTTTCTTTATTCCTCCGCATCACATCATGCCCATACCACGACAACCCATTTCCACACAACTTTTCAGTCAGCGGTGCCATTTTCAGACTTCCTCTTATATACTCATTCCTAATTCTATCCATGCGCGTAACATTACACATCGCTCATAACATTCTCATCAAAAAGACATGCCTACTAAGAAACACTTTTTTTTTTAAATTGTTCATTTTAAGAACGTAATACAACGGTAATACATAAACAAATTCTCTGACAAACTGCAACACAACTTTGTCGGCATACAAAGTCTCAAAAAACATTACCCGGCTTCTGGGGCAGTCAGGTAAAATGTGAGCAAAGTTTTGAATAATTGAATATGAGCTACCTGTATTAGAGTAGGGGAAAGCCGAAGAAACAATGGGTGGGCTGTTAAATATAGATAGAAGATGACTTCTAAGATGACGACTAATAGAGAAGTAGGTATGGAACAAGACAAGTTGCGCAGACCCCAAATAAATTGGGATGACAAGAATGAATAATTAGGATGGCAAGATAATGGTTATGAGTCAATGGTGAAGAAATTTAGGAGGTGGACCAAATCATAGATTAAAAGTATCTTCTGTGCACTCTTCCAGTTGGAGGCGATGCGGAAAAATTTTTAGACGCCATATTTTAACTTTTATTGTTAGGAGATTTTGTTTGAATTATAGTTTATTTATGTATAAATATTATCTAATAGCTAACTATCTAAAACCTAACTACATACAATATAATAATATATTTAAAAAAAACAGAATATACTTAGGCGTCGAAGTATTCCTCCACATCACTGTCATCTGGGCAAGCTGGAAACGTGCCCAGAAGACTGGCAGCATTCAGTATGTACGAGTAGTATTTAATTGAAATAGTAAAACTTAAATACCTATACCTACATAAAAAAGTAATTTTAACAAACCTAAGTAAAATCATTTATCATGCCTATATTAGGTCGGTGATTTATGATGAAAATAAGGATAAGTCCCTAATTCTTGTGACCAACATTGGATAAAGCTATCCGCTAACTCATCGTTATAATTTCATTGGTTTATTAATGTTTTGATGGCAATTTTACCCCAAAACACTTCTGACTCTCCTTTGATAAACTATGAAGACTTAGGTTTAATATTGGAGAAGATGTAAGTACATATAGATGTATAGATCCAATGCTATGATCCAATGTCAGAGATCATTGGAGGATTATGGCCTTGGTTCTATCTAGGTCTAGACTGGAAATGTGAAGTTCATATCTAACACAAATTAAATGTCTGAATAAAAGAAGCTTTTTCACTAGTTAAGACAATATGAGTGATGTCAATTTCAAGTAACACGCTTAGGTTTTACCTGAACTGAGAATACTTGAGTGAAGAAAAGAGAAGTTCTTAACACAAACGAAATTAATAGAGCGCATGCTAAAGGATACTTGAATTAAATAGATGCATCGTAATCCATTGATGCACGTTTGATAATGATACAAGAAATCATTTCTTTTAACGCTGCAATAGAAGTTTTACATAGGTATTGGTACAGGCAGGAAGATAGAAAATAGAATAGTTAGGTACTTACTGGGAGATCCATAGACGGATCCTGTGACGCACAAACACAGAAAAATCACACACAAAAACATGTTGCACATCATTCCATGTTAGACCGTTCCTTTCGCACTCCGAACACCAAATAACACGATTACACGACAGTCACGACACTAAGATTCCTTATCTAAGGGTCAAAGTGCCGGGGTCGGGACAAACAATTATTATCGAGTAAATTATCGACGCTACGGAACTTGTGGATGTATTAATTACAATTTGTTTTAGATTGTAGAATATTGTCCGATGCAAATCGTGCGGTCGGTTGGAGGGAGACGAAAGCGGATATAAGGGATCGAGTTACCGAACGGTTGGTAAGTGACTGAGTTTGGGACCCGTATGTATTTTGTGGTGTTTGATTTTCGTCCTGTTTGCTTTTACTATCGATAAGTAATGAGGTTCTTACAGTAATACAATACTAATGGTTCCCTGCGGGATTTAAATCTCATCAAAATGTAGTCAGGCTGTCATTAGGACAAAAACAATTAGACCATGCTTGCAATTACGTTTCTGGGAATTATTAATCTGTTGGCCTTTATGAAAAAAAATATTCCGGTAACATAATTGCAGGAAAAAATATATGCTTGAGAGGATTTGAATTGTCATTATCATCATTGACAGTCTTGTTCCACCTATTGCTGAGTAGGTATAGCCCTCTGTCCCTTTTTCCCTTGCTAGAAAATGTAGCAATCATAAGTACTTCGCGTAGGATGATTCCATGAAAACTTAATAGACACAAGGCTGCTCAAAAGTAATCAATTTGTTCCTTCTGTATTGCAAATAGTGATAGGGCTACCCATAGGGGTAGCCCTATCACTATTTGCAATATAATATAAATAATATGAAAGTAGTGATAGCACTACTTTCATTACGGAAGGAATAAAATGGCACAAATGAAATTGATAAAATAAAATCAGCAGCTGTTCCCATGATCGATGATTCAGTAAATGTGTCGCAATTCGAACGAGTGAATGAAATAATAATCAGTTTTTATTTAGATGATTGAAGACTTCTATGACGTAGTTTCTTGCCTTCCTTGTGATAAGGAGTTACATTGGGATGATTATACTGTACTGTTCTATTTTTTGTTTTATTAATATTCTTATCTACATGTCTCAGGCCAGCCTTATCCTCGACCCATTCCAAATTCAGTGCCAGTGTGGAGCTCCTGCATAGGACATGCGTCACTTCTTTGCTTGCCCGACTGCCCGACAAGCTATCCAGGTTGCTACATACTGGCCGGACAAAATTTGAGTCAAAATCAACACGAAAAGAATAAGAAGAAGGCCAGCCTTGAGGAGCAATGTCATCTCTCATTATTTCATAAGTCTTATGTAAAATAATTATGAATAAACCGTGGCAGAAGAGGAATCGAGTGCCCTGAGTGATCCCTATCTGCCACTTTTATTTATTTATCTTATGGGTGGTTTTTATGTTTTTTTTTAAATATATGTTTTGTGGGTATTCTTTTCGGCAAATTTGTCATAAACATCTGAGCATCGATTTCACATAAATGAATTATCAGGATACTCTAATTATTTTAGTCTACTTTCAGACGAGTTTCCGGAACTGAAATTAGTAAGTACATCTTACAAATTTCTTACGTTTCAGTTCTTAGGTTAGGATAGACTTATAAGTTTAGACCTTTATTTTAATTTATATTTGTACTCTGTTTTTAATTATACTTTTAATAAGCTCTGAGTACATATATTTCCAAAGATATGTAAGAATGAGGTCTTCTGTTACAGGGATATCAATACTTAAAAGAAGGCCTCTACATGAAACTGATTACGTTAGTAAATTATTATTATGATATTACCAAAAGGTTCCGTCTGTAAGCTGTAGGATCCCTAACCTAATAATCAAATCCTGAATGTCAGGACATGGTAGCCTTGTGTTGGGTAATTGAAACAATATGGGCAACATTTTGGATGTGTGGGGCGATCTGTTATTCACCTTTTGTTCGATATTTCATTTGTTTTGAGATATTATCATGAGTTCAGTCAAAAGGGGTATTTCAACTTGTCCTACATGCCTACGGAACATATTTAGAACGATTTGCAGAAAATCAAGATATGTAATATTTTCATTCTGCAACTCGTCCTACGTTTATTTTTGTGTGGAATTTTAAACTTTATCAACCTTTGGTACAGTTATTAAGACAAGACGTTGACTGCTAGACATAGACCTCCCCAAAGTGTCGCCACAACGACCGGTCTTGTGCGTCTAGCATCCTTGGGTTTTGGGAAGTAATGTCAGAGTTTACATCACAGGAGTTTAAGCTTGCCACCAATCCATTTTTTTTTCTCACAGAGTACTGCTGACTTTTGCTGATTTTGGAAGGCGGCAGTGGAACTGCTGACTGCTTAAGAATAATCAAAAATTTTACTTCATCATCATCATCGACTTGACTCACTGCTTAGCTCTCTTTTTCTGTGTCAACCCCCACGCTCCATTGCCAGTCTCATCCGGGTTCTAGCCCACCGATGGCAACAATATCATCTGCCCTTCTTGATGCCAGACGACCAATACTTCTTCTACCAGTCTCTCTAACAAATCTATGTTGCAGTTGGTTTCCAGTCAGATTGGATGCAGCTGAGTACCAGTATATTACATCAAGAGTCTGCCTATCTAAATTCCATAACCCAGTAAAAGTGTAAGGGGAGGGGAGGTTTCAACCCTGCCAGTGTTGCGGGATTACTGCATACTGGTGTGGCGAGTTGCCGCCACTCTGCAAGTTGGGTGGGGTTGGTATCACGTCGCGTGTGTGTCTCGCTTTAATTTGTCAGACAGACGTGAGTGGCCGGCTTTACGACGAGCTATAGACAATTTTAAATGCAACAATCGACGTCACGTCAGTTTGACGTTAGTGTGTGTGTGTGTCTAACGCCGCGAGGCACAGCGCGCATCTCACCGCAGACTAATGTCTTAAAAATAATATCGTCCCCGCAAATACGCTAAAATCCCGAGTAAATCCCGTAAACGTTGGGGATCCTCCGGGAATAATAAATAACCCATATTCACCGCGTCCGTTAACTACTGAACAACCATAATCAGGAGTGTTGGTGTGAAGAGAACGAGTGGCCACTCGACAATTCAACGTGCAACCATCGAGAACAGCCCGGAAAGTAAGGTACCACTTGTTTTACAAATTGTAAGTAGGGCCACTTTCGCCGACTGCTGCCGACCACTCCTAACTTGAAGTTATACAGACAAATATAGGCAATTTTGGGCCAGCATTCCCTCTAAGTGCTTGGTCGTATTTACCGTTCTACATCCGCAGAGACCCACGGCTATTTACACGCCTGACCATCTCCAATAGATGGTCCTTTCGAGCCTGGATAGGCATCAGTAAAATTCAGTACAAATTAAGTACAAGTCATTACGGTAGGCACATAACTTTATTAGTGCCCCAAAATGGCGTCCCGCAAGCAAGAAGCTAAATTGGCTCAGCTTACCGCTAAAAAACAAATGATTTTCGAGCGAGTTAATCGCATATATAATGATTCCAGAAACATCTCGAACTATGATTCACGTTCAAATGAGACATTCTTAGCGCAGTCAGAAACAATTACTGAGCAATATACGAGGGTCATTCAATAAATACTTAGCCTACAAAAAGTAAACGAAAATTTTGGAAAAGTGGCAATTTATTTTTCAACATAGTCTCCTTTTAGTTCGATACACTTAGCCCAGCGATGCTCCAACTTTTTTAACCCGTCCGAAAAATAGTTTTTGTCAAACTCTGCAAAATAGGCCTCCGTGGCGGCGATAACCTCCTCATTCGATCCATATCTATTCCCGGCGAGTGATTTTTTCAGATTAGGAAACAGAAAGAAGTCACAAGGGGCCAAATCTGGAGAATACGGTGGATGGGGCAGCAATTCGTAGCGTAATTCGACCAATTTGGCCATGGCAACGGCAGACGTGTGAACCGGTCCGTTGTCGTGGTGAAACAGCACTTTTTTCTTCGCCAGATGGGGTCGTTTTTTCTTTAATTCGGCGTCGAATCGGCCCAATAAATCGGCATAGTAAAGCCCTGTAATTATTTTACCCTTCTCGAGGTAATCGATGTAGATCACACCTTGTGAATCCCAGAAAACGGTGGCCATAACTTTTCCGGCCGATTTTACAGTTTTCGCCTTCTTTGGAGCACGTTCCCCGGTCTGGATCCATTGTTTTGATTGCTCCTTGGTCTCTGGTGTGTACCAGTGGATCCAGGTTTCATCGACGGTCACAAAACGACGCAAAAACTCCGCTGGATTCCGCTTAAACAGCGCCAAACACGTCTCCGATGTGGTCTCACGGTTGCGCTTTTTTTCTTGTGTGAGTAAACGCGGCACCCATCGCGCCGACAGCTTTCTCATGCCGAGTTCCTCGTGAAGAATATGATGCACTGTTCCTTCTGAAATGCCTACAGTCTCAGCTAGCTCCCGAACCTTCAATCGGCGATCTGCCAATACGAGATCATGGATTTTTTTAATGTTTTCCTCCGTAGCAGCTGTTTTCGGTGCACCTGGACGTGGTTCATCAAAAACCGACGTACGGCCACGTGCAAACTCGTTGAACCAATTCTTGACGGTGGCCATCGTTGGAGAAGAGTCACCGTACACAGCATCCAAGCGCTCTTTGATTTCGATGCGCGTTTTCCCTTCCAAAAATAGGAATCGAATCACCGAACGATATTGCTCTTTTTCCATTTTTGTAAAACCGATCGACACGTTCGCTTCCATAAGTTGTCAAATTAAAACAAATGAAGGGATTGGAATGAAAATTTGAAAAACGAATTAAAAAAGAATGTGCTACACTGTGGTAAAACTCTTTTGAAACTACAGCGCCCTCTGGCGATGAGGCTAGGTACTTATTGAATGCACCTCGTAACAAATTTGAGGAAATAATAGAACAAATGAATGAATTGCAATTCGAGATTGACCAAACCGCACCAGACTATTCGAGTCTATATTCTATTGAAGACTTATATTCTAATATTAAATATAAACGTAATCTCATACTTTCGAAAAACGAAACATCGGAACACAAAGTGGGTACTCGGATAAAATTACCGCCCATAGATTTGCCAACGTTTGATGGTAAAGCGGAAAATTGGCCCATATTTTATGAAATGTTTCGAAGCAATGTTCATTTAAATACCGATCTGGTTGACTCGCAGCGTGTCCAGTACTTGATCAGTAGGTTGACTCATGATGCCTTGAAGCTGACCGCGGGCATTGTTCCTACAGGTGATACATACAACGTTATGTGGAACAGTCTCGTAAAAAGGTATCAAGATAAGCGTAGTTTAGGGATTCATTATCTCAATAATATACTGGACATTAAACAATGCGCCGGAAATGCCGCGAGCCTCAATACTTTTGTGGAACGATATTCAGCGTCCGTCGCAGCCTTGAAGCAGTTAGACATTCCAGACTTACTGGATTTTGTTTTATTACACTGTGGTTTAAGAAAGGTTGACGCGCAAACTGTCTTACAGTTTGAATCACGTGTGAGTGAAAAAGAATTACCTTCCTATGCGGAGTTTATAACATTCATGCAAGAATATGTTAAGGTACTACAACGCTCATACGGTAATAATTTACAGACGGAACCGCGCGCTAAGTCTAGTTCAGCGAATCATCAAACAAAAAATAATACCGCAAAGTCATTCGTATCGCGTAATGAACCGGTTTCGAATGGCAAATGTACGTTGTGCGATAAGGATGACGTACGACATCAGCTGTTCTATTGCCCGCTGTTTAAAAATATTAGAACACCGCTTGCACGTTTTGAATTTATAAAAGCAAAACGTGGCTGTATAAACTGTGTAAGTCTATCCCATTCTTTGGTTAAATGTAAGTCACGTAACGTTTGTAAAATTTGTAAGAAGAACCACCATTCTCTCTTACATTTCCGAGAAAAACATGAGTCATTATCGCCCGAGCCGCAAGCGCCTACTAAGGATACATCTGTTTCGCTCACTACAGCTGTTAAAACTGGGTCAACCATTTTGCTAGCGACCGCGCAGTTATATGCATACTATAGCGACATCAGAGATAAGGAGGTGGTTCGGTGCCTACTAGATAACGGATCGCAAAATAATTTAATTACTGTGGACTGTTGTAAACGTTTGAACTTACCCATAATTAAATTACGCAATTCATTTTTACAAGGTGTTGGAATGTCATCGAAACCAATACACGGTTTTATTCATCTCAACATAGAATCTCGGTTTGACCCTCATACGAAGTTTTCGATACAAGCGTTAGTTGTTGATTGTATTACAGATAGACTTCCCGCGAAATTAATTAGATTACATAACAATGATAACATGTCATACTTAAGTAACTTGCAGCTCGCTGATCCGCTTTGGAACGTGCCGGGCACGGTAGATCTCGTGCTTGGAGCACAATTGTTCCCCTTTATTTACCTGGGAGACAGGGTCGAAACAGGTACCCGCGCACCCCCTGCTGTACTGACTATAGCTTCGGTTATGTACTTATGGGTGATATTGATTGTTGTAGTAGTGATGTGACACAAATTGCATCTTCGTTTACCGCGCAGGCCGACATTGAAGTCGAGTCAAATTTATATAAGTTTTTTGAGCTAGAGGAAATTCCACCCACCGCCACCGCCACCGCCGCGCCGCGCCGCGCCGCGCCGCGTTCCGTTATTGGTCCGCACGAATTAGAGTGTGAAAATAATTTTAATTCTTCAGTCTTATTTGAAGACGGCAGATACTTTGTCGATCTGCCTTTTGCGCGCTCACCCGGCGGGCTAGGTAGCTCGCACGGTTACGCCCCTGGGCGCTCACTTGCGCTTGAGCGTAAGTTTGCGTTGGTGACCCTACGCGAGAATTATAATAAAACTATCGCGGATTATATAACTCAGGGGTATTTAGCGGAAGTGCCCGACTCTGAATTGACAGAGGAGGGTTATTATATACCGCATCATGCCGTCATTAGACCGGACAAGGACAGCATTCGAGTGGTTTTGGACGCTAGCGCCAAAACTCACTCAGGGTTGTCGCTCAATGACATTTTGCATGTCGGACCTAATTTGCAAGCAGACTTGTTTTTGTTATTGCTTGATTTTCGTACATTCCCTGTCGCGATGACAGCGGATATAAAACAAATGTTCTTACGTATCGGTGTAAGAGAGCACCACCGCAAATATTTACGAATCTTGTATCGTTTTAGCAAAGGTGAGCCTATTCGCACCTTTCATTTTAACCGCGTTCCCTTCGGACTAAAACCTAGTCCTTATTTAGCAATGCGCACATTGCGTAACTTGGCGTGTGAGCAAAGCGACCGCTTTCCTGAGGCTTCTAAATTGGTAGAAACTCAGTTTTACATGGACGACTACGTCTACTCTGTTTCGGACGAACAGACAGCTATGCGTCTATCCCGCGATTTAATTGATTTAATGAAGGTAGGTTCCTTTGACTTAGTCAAATGGGCTACCAATTCACCCGCTTTATTAGAGATTCTCCCAGAGTCTCACCGCTTACCAGTTAATTTTTCTGGCATGGATAATGATGTCCATAATTTCAAAATCCTTGGATTAACCTGGGAACCCGCTGATGATTATTTTTCTTTGACAACAATCGCCGTGGATGATAAATGCACGAAGCGCGCGATTCTATCGCTAGTTGCCCGCTTGTTCGACGTACTGGGCCTTGTAGGACCCGTTGTGCTGTACGCGAAGGTATTAATCAAGGAACTTTGGTTAGCTAAAGTAGGATGGGATGAGGTTCCACCGGAATCTATCACAAATCGGTTTGCCGCTTTTACGCGCGATTTTCCTTCACTCTCTTCTCTAAAGGTTCCTCGCCACATTGGCGTCTTTAGAGAAGCTGTAGTGAACATCGTAGCCTTTTGCGACGCCAGCTTTACTGGTTATGGCTGTTGTATTTATTTACACATTACCAACCCTACTGGTGATATCACTGTCCGACTCTTATGTGCAAAGTCCAAAGTCTCCCCCGCTAAAATAACAACGCTAGCGCGATTAGAACTTGTCGCCGCTTTACTTCTATCTAAACTTGTTCGCGTAGTCAAGGAAAAACTTTCCGCTCGTGTACCTATTACAGGTGTCCACGCTTTCTCGGACTCCACCATAGCTCTCTCGTGGATCCACTCATCTCCCCATAGATGGTCTATTTTTGTCAGCAACCGCATTGCTCAAATACAGGAAAACTTACCTGCCGCTTGTTTCCGTCACGTGTCCGGGAAAGAGAATCCTAGCGATTGTCTGTCTCGCGGCATGCTGCCGTCGGATTTAATAAGACACTCGTTGTGGTGGAACGGCCCCACATGGCTCCATCAGCCCATGAGCGAGTGGCCTTTAAAGTTCGCTCCTGCTCAATGTCAAACATTGCCGGAGTTTAAATCAAAGGTTTTTCTTGTAGAAACTTCGAATACTGAACCGCGTATTTTAGATACTATAGCTGACCGTGTTTGCTCATGGAATAAATTGCTACGTGTATTTATGTACATTCTTAAATTTACAAACAGACTACATAGTCATAGTTCTGTTGAAAACATTCAAACCGCCGAAAATTTCATTGTTCGATTAGTTCAAAGTTTACATTTTGCGAGCGATTTAAATTTAATTAAAGCAGGTGAACTTCCAGCTAAGAAGTTGCGCTGTTTATCTGTCTTCATTGATAGCTTCGGAATCTTACGTATTGGGGGCAGATTGTCTAAATCTGACTTACCGTATGAAGCCAAGCATCCCGCGCTTTTACCTAAACGCGACCGCGTAGTCGATCTAATTATCGATCACTATCACAATACGTACTGCCATACGGGCCCAGGGTTATTGATGTCCATTATAAGGCAGCGGTTTTGGATATTGGATGGCCGAACGGTTATACGTTCTCGTTGTCGGAAATGTAATACTTGTTTCCGTCTAAATCCTAAGCATCCAGTACCCAAAATGGCTGAACTTCCTGGATACCGCGTCCGTGATGCTAAAGCCTTTGTACACACCGGTGTAGATTTCGCCGGGCCGCTTGCTTATATACCTATTCGACGTAGAGGTCAACGTTCGCAGAAACTTTACTTATGTTTGTTCGTATGCATGGTGACTAAAGCCATACATATCGAGCTTGTTTCGGATCTCACATCTGAGGCTTTCCTATCCGCATTTAAGAGATTCATTTCTCGCCGCGGTCCAGTGTCTGTTATGTACTCAGACAATGGTACCAATTTTGTTGGCGCTAAGGCGCAATTGGATGATATTTATTCTTTTTTATTAAATTCAACTGTTCAAACGGATATTAAAAATGAGCTTCTTAAATCACGCATCGAGTGGACAAGAATACCGCCGCGAGCTCCACACTTCGGAGGTATTTGGGAGTCGAATATTAAGAGTGTTAAAACTCACTTGTTTAGAGTCGTAGGTAAACAACTTCTCACTTACGAGGAACTCTCGACCGTATTGGTGCAAATTGAGTGCCTTTTGAACTCTCGACCACTTAGTGTCATTTCGTCAGACCCACATCCGGAGGTACTCACGCCCGCGCATTTTTTAATGTCCAGTCCACTCACGTATTTGCCTTCTTCTGAATTGGCAGAAGAAAACATAAACCTAAACAACCGCAAAAGGCTCTTGGATCAACTTGTGTTATCCTACTGGAATAAATGGCGAATTGAGTACTTGCACACGCTGCAAGTTCGCCAGAAGTGGTGCACTCCCGATCGCCCTATAGAGATAGGTACTGTCGTTCTCTTGGGTCAAGATAACGTACCTCCATTGACTTGGCCATTAGGTATCATAGAGGCAGTTTTTCCGGGATCGGATGGTGTAATTCGAGTCGCTTCAATAAAAACCGCGTCAGGCACGTATAAACGTCCTGTCACTAAGTTGTATCCTTTGCCAACTCAATAGATTATTATTACTACATAATTTAGTTTAATTTAGTTTAGGGTTCATATTATACGTTCCAATGGTACGCCATTACATAGTTGTAATTTAGTTTATTCGACTTACCATAGTCAAGTCGAACCGCAATTCATTCTTAGGACACTGATAATTATTTTTCCCGAGCATTATATCAATGCGATGGTGTTTCGGACTGCTGCTTGGATTTCCCTCAAAGCTCTTCAACAAGTTAATGCTTACATATCATCACCGCTTCTTGAACCTCACTCGCTCCGCATAGATTAGCAGCTTTTGAAAGCTCCTGGACCTTTCAAGGCGGGGAGCATGGTGTGGCGAGTTGCCGCCACTCTGCAAGTTGGGTGGGGTTGGTATCACGTCGCGTGTGTGTCTCGCTTTAATTTGTCAGACAGACGTGAGTGGCCGGCTTTACGACGAGCTATAGACAATTTTAAATGCAACAATCGACGTCACGTCAGTTTGACGTTAGTGTGTGTGTGTGTCTAACGCCGCGAGGCACAGCGCGCATCTCACCGCAGACTAATGTCTTAAAAATAATATCGTCCCCGCAAATACGCTAAAATCCCGAGTAAATCCCGTAAACGTTGGGGATCCTCCGGGAATAATAAATAACCCATATTCACCGCGTCCGTTAACTACTGAACAACCATAATCAGGAGTGTTGGTGTGAAGAGAACGAGTGGCCACTCGACAATTCGACGTGCAACCATCGAGAACAGCCCGGAAAGTAAGGTACCACTTGTTTTACAAATTGTAAGTAGGGCCACATTCGCCGACTGCTGCCGACCACTCCTAACTTGAAGTTATACAGACAAATATAGGCAATTTTGGGCCAGCATTCCCTCTAAGTGCTTGGTCGTATTTACCGTTCTACATCCGCAGAGACCCACGGCTATTTACACGCTTGGGCAACTCCACATACTACTAGTAGTAGTAGTAGTAGATAGTTACTGCAGCCCAGGAACGCAAAAGGCAGCTGAATGAACACGGGTTGGTTTTAGTCAATAAGAGTCTTATTTATAAAACAATGGTCAGACCTGCTGTCTTGTATGGTTCAAAATGTTGGACCACAAAAGGGATGAATGAAAAGCAATTGCATGCAACTGAGATGAAATTGCTAAGAGCTGTGTGGTGTTACGCGCATGGGTAGAAAATTAGGAATGAGTATTTAAAAGGAAGTCTGAAAGTGGCACCGCTGACTGAATAGTTGTGTGGACATCGGTTGTCTTGGTATGGCGTGTGATGCGGAGGAATGAAGAAAATATTGTGAGGAAAGTCTTGTCTTGGATGTGGATGGCTATAAAAGTAGAGGAAGGGCAAAGAAACGATGGTTGGACTGTGTGAAAGAGGATATGAGTAAAAAGGGGGTGACTATAGAGATGACGACTAAAAAAGAAGAAGAAAAAGACACGCCGACCCCAAATAAATTGGGATAAGGTCAGGAGAATGATGACTCCCTACCGCTTCACCCAGAGCGGCAGTTATCTGATGATTTCCCACCCTCAAAAAAAAAAGGGGTATCGACTCCTAAGCAAAATTGTTGTCAGATTTTATGGCTTCAGACTACCATTAGGACCGACAAAGATCTTTAAATCTTACTAACTTGTCACACATCAGTAAAATGATCTATATGTTTCGGCTTGCTCTAATTAAAGATAACAGTCGAGTAATCACAGTATATTCTGTCAAGTATATATTGTCATAATTACCGCGAAACAATGATGTGCTCCGAATCATCGTCATTAAGCTAATTAATGGATAATGAGGGTCTTGCATGTTTGGGTGTAGGTATGTTACTGTGTCTCTAGGTTTCAAAAGAGTATTCTGTCTGCTTATGTTTGGTACAAACTTTTGTTCATCGTTACTTGTTAGTAAGAGACGGATTCTTGGGATTTTTCCTCTTAGCCAAAAATCTTAACACTTGGCCTTATCAACGGGTACTTTAATTATTCGATCCGTATCAATTGCCCTTTTTACCCGACTGCGCGACGCAAGGGAGGGTAATGTGTTTATGAGCCTATGTATGTATGTATGTAAGTGTATTCCTTTGTGGCACTATAGAGACCAAACGCGTGGGTCGCTTTTGATAATTATTACGTCAATTGATTCGTCTTAATCTTGCGAGTGCTACTAAAAATATGAAAGTAATCAAAATACACTACGGCGATAACCAGACACGATATTGTGAAAAAAAGAATTAAAGTCGACGAACCGTATTAAGTGGGGTATCAAAATAAAGGGTTCGAGGAGGCGATTTCAAAAATATAACTCAATAAGATGTAGAAAATAAAAAAAAATGCTTATTATCAAAAAACCCGACTGTAAAAACAACTAAAAAGTTCCAAACAAGTCACTTTTCAAGCACCCAAGAAAGCCTGTCAGCAGTCTGTTGCAGTTGGTGGCATGAAATCAATAATTGAACTAAAATAACAGCCACCAACTGCATCAGGCTTCTTGAAAAGTGACTTTTTAGTTGTTTTTTACAGTCGGGTTTTTTGAAAATATTCAATTTTATTTTTCAAGAGTACATTGGTTTTAAAGGCAAATATAATTTCTCTAAAAATAAACTGGTCATCACAGTTTATTTTTAGAGAAATTAACTGGTCATGCAGTTTTCACCAAAAGACAGTAATTCATGAGAATGGTTCAGGTGTATAATTTATTGTACCCGTGGGAATCTGGGGCGAGTCGCTAGTTAAAGATAAAGTATAATTATCCATGTAGCAGTTAGGTAGGATAGTTTCCTTAGTGGAGCTTCAATCTAAACTGACATATTCTTACCAGACAAAAACTATTAATTACTACTTACAAATTCAACATAGATTTCATACTAGTACATATAAAACTGGCTAGTCAAATAAAGAATCACAAAACGAAAATTCAACTTTGATAATACCTTCTCGCACCTGAAAAGGATTCATATTCCAAGAAATGCATACATACCATTTCATATCTCCGTTATGAAGCGTCAAGTTTCATTCCATATTCCAAGAAACAAGCCATTTGACGCCTCTGCAATCACGAAACTATGCAAAGCAGAGACAAACGATAACATTTTCATATTGCAAATTGGCATCAAAATAAGGGAAGAGACTCCCAATCCTGTGCCGACTTCCTTTACCGTCACCACTACTCCTAACGTCTTCAACAAACAGTTCAATATTGCTTGTTTGATTGGTTTATTTAAGTTGGTATGCAGATTCTTAATTGGAGTGATCTGCCGGGGCCCAGATGTCGGAGCTTTGTCAATAAATGCGATTGTGAGTCAGTCGTCAGCACATACCTACTATAGTTAATAGATATAATATATTGTTTGAGCCCTCCATTTCTCTTTTGGGAGTTTTAATGGTGTGTTTGTTGGCATTATTGGAGAAATTATGTGAACGTGGATAAGACGCGGGGAAGATCAAAGAAGCGATGGATGAATTGAGTTAGGTAGGATTCGTTAAGGGTGATTACTGAGACTAAGATTAAGAAAGTGGTATGGAAGAAGACTATAGCCCAAGATAGAGTCAATTGGGACTCTTTGGAGGAGGTCTTCACCTGCGGAGTGGTTCTTGCAGATCTTCTTTTTGTGTAAATTTTGACTAAAATTTTGTCCGACCAGTATGTAGCCATCTTGTATATTAATTAAGGTGGGTTTTGGATTAAGCTTAGTTTACTTATTTTGTTGTTTATGCAAGAAATAAAAGCTTTTTATTTGATTTATTTTATTAAAAAAGAAGAATGATGAAGATGATCAAGATAAAGATTCCATACAGCGTAAGTAGTTTTAGGAGCTGCAACTTAGCAATTTGGAAGTTCGGTGTCCAATAAAGAAACATAATAAATTAATGGAATGCGATACGGCCGCCAATTGCATGTTTTTTAGTTTAAGTTTTCCTTAATGTGTGTGTATGTAATTGGTGTAAAATAAAGTATTTATAAATAATAAATAAATAATATATGCAAGTTTACCTTTTATCAAAATTTTTGTTATATCAGTCTACTTCTGTGATCTAGTTTTCATATAATAAAGCTTCATATACAAGTAAGCCCAATTTAGTTATACTTTAAAAATCACACGATGTTGTCATTGTCAGTGCCGGATGTCGTGTCTGGAGGCTTAGACAAAGTAACAATTTAAAAACGATAACGAAGTTAGAAAAGACTAAAATGTATGAGATTGACATAAACCGCGCTAAGTCACGTGGTCAGTCGACTGTCGACATCGTTATCGCAAGTTGGTAGACAATGTTATAATTCGTAACGAAACCATAAAGAAACGAATTGCTATCGTGTTTATCCCATACAAATGCGTAGACAAGCAGCGCTTTCAGAGTTCGCCTTCGCCTCGATCGTGATCGCCAAAAAAGATAACGAAGGAACGCTAACGCTAGGAAATGTTTATCGATATCTCAGAGACGATGACGAATTTAGATATCGTTTCGCTACGAAGCGATGTTACTTTGTCTACAGGGCCTGTTTCGACAGCGCGGCCACGGCGATATTTAAAAAAAAATTATGCTACGATTTTGTAAATAAAATTAAAAGTTGATTCCCAAAACCATAAATTTGTCGAAGTTATGATTAAAAATTTATAAGGGTTTGAACGTGGCCGTGCTATTGAAACGCGAAGAACCGCGCGGCCACGGAGATCTTTAAAACTAAGCGTTGCAAAGACCAGAAATTTAGGTAAATCACAGATTGAATTTGTAAAACAAATTTTAAAAAATATAGAAAAAAATTCTTTGCTTATATTTTAGGAGCTGTAAGACTAAACCGTTATCACCGATATATCCCTGAAAAAGCATCGCAGACGTCTGAAGTTTTTTGTAAAACCCAATTTAAATTTGTCAAAATTTGTAAAATTACAACATAAATCCTAGTTTTATATTTCAGGAGCTGTAAGACTAAAACCGCATGACCGCGCCATTGAAACGGTGAAAAACATGTTATCGGCACTACCTCGCTGAAAAAGCATCGCAGAGATCTGAAGTTTTTTGTAAAACCTGACAAAATTTGGAAAAATATAGAAAAAAAAATCCTAGGTTTATATTTCAGGAGCTGTAGTACGGTATCGCGTAGAAATAAGTCGTGATTGATTATCTATCGAAGAAAATATTCTTTTTTTGTAAACAACATCTATTAATATGTAGAATTACCGATAATAGGCAAAATAGTATTTGTTTTTCATAATCAGCACTTTTAATACGTTTTAATGTTTCGATAACTGACCATGGCTTATTGTTTACAGAAGACTTTCCACCTATTGTATTAGAAATTATATCTTAAGGATTCTAAATTAAATTAAAATGTCACGATAAGATTCAAAAACATAAATGTTTATTTCTTTGAAAACCACAGATGATCTAATTACCCCTATATGCTTCATAGCTGAACATACTGTGGTTCTGAGTACCCGTGCGAAAACCATAACAGACAAACTTTGCACAACATTAGTACCAAAATTTTTATGAAGGGTGAAATTATCAAAGGTCCCCAAGGAACACCATGTGCTCAAAACACCACCCTGGGTTAGATCCTGTTTTGGGAATGTGGAAACAAACAACGTGGAGATGAAATTATTATGATGCACCTCAATCCTGATCTAAACGATATGCTAAAACTAAAGAAAGAAAAACATCCATACGACCCACAGCGGAGGAACGAAAGTGCGAGGAAATCTACGAAACCATAACTGCAAGAAATAAAGACGGACGGTATATTGTGACGTTATCAAAGAAAACAAACATGCTACTATCAACCCAAGGAGATACGAGAACAATAGCATATCAATTAGAACAAAGATTCAAGAATAACCCAAAACTTAAGAACGACTATGTGACTTACGAAGAGATGAGCCCCTTGCTATGTCAAGTTGAGGCTTGTCTCAACTCTCGGCCTCTAACTCTAATAGACGACACTGACTACCTTCCACCAGTAACCCCTGGTCATTTTCATGTCGATGAAACCACCATCACTGTTTCGATACCAGACTTCCAAGATATCCCAATGAGTCATTTGTCAAGATGGCAACATCAGCAAAGGTTATAGACGGACTTCTGGCACATCGGTGCCAGAAGTCCGGCAGCATGAATACCTGTCAGGAATGCAACAACGTTCGAAATGGCACAACAAAGTAAAGGAGTTTAAGTAGGACGTATAAGTGGACAAACATCCGGGTACGGATGGTGTGACGCGTGTGTACAGTGTGAAGAGTGGTGATAGTGCTGTGTAAAGGTTATTTAATAAGTTGTGTTATTTACCAGTAGACATTGAACCATAATTTTTTTGTTTGTATTATTTCATTATGTAAACCTACTTTTAAAACAAACATAACTACTGAGTTATCACTGTCCATATAATTATGTTAGGATACTTATTTTGTTAAAGGGCCAATAGGCCCTTTGGTGGCCAGTATGTTGAGTTAGAATATGTGTGATGTGATATATGTGTGATGTAGTTCAACTAGTACGTATGGATGTGTGTGTGAGCCATCATATTAAGTAGAAATTGTCATTTAAAAATAGTCGCAAATAAATAATCATAGAGCAAACACGCATTTCTGTTACCCAAAATCCCCACATGGAAAAGTGAACCATCGACAAAATATTCTTTAGAGAAAGTCCTTGGCCATGAGGTCGTTTAATGAAAAATGAAACCTAGTGTAAGTAAAGAACGTGATTTGTGATTTTGAAAGAAAAATACATCTTTGTCAAAAATGTATCTTAAACAATCTGTAATTTTTGAAGAAATAAACATGTTTTTGTATCTTATCGTTTCATTTTAATTTAATTTAGAATCCTTGAGATGTAATTTCTAATACAATAGGTGGAAAGTTTTCTGTAAACAATAAGCCATGGTCACCCTATTGAAACATTGAGAACGTATTGAACGAATTTCGGTTTTAGTCTTACAGCTCCTGAAAAATAAAACTAGGCTTTTTGTTGTATTTTTACAAATTTTGACAAATTCAGATCTGGGCTTTTTACAAAAAACTTCAGACGTCTGAGATGCTTTTTCAGGGAGATATCGGCGATAACGTGTTTTTCACCGCTCCAGTGGTGCGGCCACGCGGACAGCTTCTGAAATGTAAACCCAATTTTTTTTGTTATATTTTCAAATCTGGGTTTTACGAAAAACTTCAGACGTCTGCGATGATTTTTCAGCGAGATATCGAGCTATAACGTGTTTTTCACTGTTTCAATGGCGCGGCCATGGGTTTATAGTTTTTTTTTTTTTTTGGGTGAGGGAAATCATCCCATGACTTCTCCACCTGATTCTCCGCGGGCAGGGGCTGACTTTGCCCGCGCTGGCACTCCTCCTACGCTCCCTCTCGGAGGCTAGCTTCTCGGAGCTCAGCCAGGTCTGCCCGGATCCACTCGTTCTCCTTCACGAGAAGCTCCATGGCGGCTGTCAAGCGCCCGCAATTTGGACATCTCGTCCAACTCCCATGCCGACGGAGGTCTGAGGTAACACGCCTCCGGCGTCCGGCGTCTCCGGGTCGTCCGTGGCGAGCCTCGCGGCTCGCTGAGCAGTCTTACCCCGGCCCCACCCCCGCCCGCTGGTGGAGATCTTGCAGGCCGGGGCAATAATAATAATAATAATTTTCTTTATTTTCAGGCATCTAAGGCCCATAGATAAAATACACAACATAAGTAACCTTAAAAAATAATAAACTAATACATAATATTGAAAAAAACATAAAATCTAATCTATGTAACTACGTTAGGTCGGCGACGTATTGCGCTGAGTCATAGTGTCATGTAACCGTCCGCGAAAACGACGAAACACGACACCCGTCGGCCAAAATTCCTCCTTCAAGAAAGTCTCTAGATGGTGAGGATGACTCCCGGCCACCCCCCGATTTGAGGCGCATCCGGAAGGACTTGGAGTTCTCCCGAGTAGCCCCCTCCTCCTCACGCTCCAGGCTCACAGAGCCCCTCGTGCCAGATGCGGCGTTGGACCCCAACCCGCATCGCTCCTCACCTCTTCGCCGCCTTTGGCACTATTGCCTGATTCTTTGTTAGGCAATTTGCGGCTAAAATTGTTATTGATCATCTCCTCAAATGAGGAAGATGATCGGGTGCTTCCTCGGCTCTTGTTGCCGTTGTTGTTGGCAAGCGGACCGCCCTGGGTAGTTTTTACTTCTGTCGTGTTTTCCATAATGTTTGTCCTTTTAAGGGTATAGTCCCTATCTCCTCTCTCCTCTCGTTCCTTTAGCGGGCCCCCCAGTTTCGTCGCCACCCTCACGGTCACATCTGATGAGCAGATGCGTACCAGAGAGCAGCGAGGAAGATCCGCCTATGTTCCACGTCGTTAAGAGACTCGAAGAACTTGTTCAAGTCTCCCTCCGGCACGGCCCTCGTGTGAGGCGCTAACGACTGAGTCCTTCCAGCCATTCTTCCCATAGCCACGCCTCAAGTTTAGGATTAGGTGGTTGGTCGCATCCACTGTCAATCGACGACCATCGACTTTTTTAATGTTTTTAAAATTATATTTTACGACCATCGACTGGCAAGGGTCTCTCACTTGGACCTGATGAGTGACTACCGGTAAGGCCCCAAAATCGTTGAGACACACAAGCCCCACCACAACGGCAACGTGCAACGGTGGGGTGGTACGGAACTCTAAATGTGCGATATCCAACACGCACTTGACCGGTTTTTTTAATTTGGCATTTAGCCAGTGTCAAGTTTAGAAAGTATTTAGTTTTAAGATACAGAATTTCAAACCAGGCTTCAGGCGTCCAAATCATTTTACGACCGCTTTCTGAGCCGGCCTCGGTGACGACGTCAATCCTCTGGCCCTACTATCACTTTTTTCTAATGTTAAAACACATTCTAATGTTTTTGCAGTATTTGACAGCAAATGTGTCGAGTCAGCTTTCTCGGCAAGCTTCGCTGAAGTAGTAAATACTACAATAAACTTCTCAGCTCCATTATACATAGATTGCGCCTGTTTTAATGATTCCACAAATTGTCCAGTTGCGTAGACACTTGCGACACAAAACTACAATAATTTTACATCCCAATATCCACTAGGAATCAATTTGTGAATATTTTTTTTTTATTTTTTTATTTGTGGCTAATAAATACTTTTTCTTTCTTTTCTTTCTTTAATTAAAACAGCCACTGAACTTCACTCGAAAAAATCCCGCCAAAAACTCTGGTCTTTCGTTATGAGCGCCAATATTAAGTCCAACTAAAAAGTTCTTCTGTTTCCTCCAGATCCGTCAAGAAAGAAGAGTGCACCATTTGAAAGACGTGACTTTGTTCTAAAGCAAAGAAGGTACTAATTTGGTCACTTGGTGTTGCAACGCTGCAAAATCGTAGTCTAATTGCCCGAGCATATTCACCATTTAAGTCATTTTCGTCGAATTGGTGAAAAAGCTGCAGGAAGGTCAAGAAGCCTCGACTATTCTACAATCTTGTAGCTTCTTCCCCGCCATTGTAATCACTTTGTTTTCAATCTTTGTCAGCGCTTCGTATTACATGTGCTCATTAAAAGACATACATATATGCATGTATTTGCTGCAGTCGCCACCATAATCTCTTTGTACCTACTTATCCCATAGCGTTTGAGAATTGAAAAGGCCGCAAGATTATATGAGGGTTGCGTTCCCTGATTTTGTCCAGTGATCGGTACTGCACCGCTTCCTCCATAGTTTGGTCCAATGGTTATCCATATAGTTGTATCCATATAGTTCTCTAATAGACGTAGAGCTTCACATGCTTCTATAAAAGTGCCGCATTCCTGACCGTTAACAATTTAAAGTTCTCTATAGGTGGTTGTACCTCGAACATGATGCAATATCATGCGCAGACATAAGCATTCAAAGTTCATTACATGGATAGTATAGACAAGACTAAAGGGGCCGGTGATTTAACCCTAGACCAATGGCTGTATAATAACGGGGGAATCCGGAATACATTAATGTTTCTGCAAAAGTATCTGTCTGACGAAGCAGGAAAACGGCAATTAGTGTGGTTTTTTAAGGTGATGAAATCCTCTCCAGGAAATTACGGTCAATAAACAAAACACGCTGTCCATTTTCTAAGTGCACGGCAAGATGAGTAACAGTCGGATGTCTTAGAATAGAATAAAATACTCTTTATTATGTACACCATTTAGATTACAGAATATATAAAAAAAAAAAACTTTAAATTGGGTGACACAATAGGCGACCTTATCGCTAAAAGCGATCTTTTCAATACAACCTTTGGATGGATTTTATAGACAAAAAGGAAAGACAGTACTGTAGGTAGTCTTAGGTGTACTATTTATATATAGGTACAATAAATACATAATAAATAAACATATACACCCTGCTTCTTACCGTAGGGAGGGTAAAAGAAAAAGAGGACGACCACTTAAAAGATGGGACGGTGACCTGAAAGCGGCTGCAGGTGAAATGTGATGAAAAATAACTCACGATCGGGACCTGTGGAAGGAATTGGGGGAGGCCTATGCTAAGGCAAAACAATATTAACCAATGTCAAAAAAAAAGTAAAATATTTTAGAGATTGTTAATAAAGGCTTGTATTATTATTAATAACCTTGCTTGATAGGTTTGTACTTAATTAAGAGGCTGCGCTACACCTTCGTCACGCAGATTGAAGATCGCCATAGTGCCTTCTTGATTTATTTCCTTTTTTATTTGAAAATATTTTTGCAGGCTTTTACATCAATGAGGGCATTCAATATTTTACATAGAATAGGTTGAGCTTACAGAAAAGCTCCCTGCGGGCCACCAATTGCCGTGACCCACTTGGAAATCTCTTAATCTCACAACTTAGTGAGATGGAGGTTTTCTAATGAGCCATAATGCGATTGCGGAGCTGTTTCTCTAACAATGTCTCACCTCTTATCATGTCCTCTGTGCTACAATACCTGTACATTTATAGACCTTTACGAGGCAAACGCTAACGCTATCGACGACGTGACTGAATATTGGTCAAAAGACATTTAATTTTGCAATCATGGATACGACAAAGAAGATAGAATAGGTGGATATGGCACAACCCAGCTACGAGTATCATCAAGAGTTTCGACCACCCCGCTGCGAGTCTGAATCGTTACATTTCTATCACAATTTTCGGTTGCTATTTATTGCAACGCAATAATAAAATCTCTTAATGTCCTATGCTGTTATCGTGACGTGCGGTTGACTACCTTTTATAATAATAATGATTCAGCAACAGGAAAACCTTAAGGTAGGTAGGTATTCTGTTGTTGAATCATTTTAATAACGTAATTTGGTAAGCTCTGAGAACTGCAGAGCTCAGTTTAACAGAAAATCTTTCATTCGTTTTCCATCGTTCGGTTAAGCTTGTTGTTCCATTGCCAGTTTTGAAACCAACACCTATAGTTAAGGCAATTCAGTGATTTACGTCAAGTTGCTCACAAATACTGAAAAGAAAACTTAAAGTTCGAGAATAAAAAGCTGTGCAAGTGACTTTACCATGTTAAGCAATAATTCCAGTGGAAATGGTTCTACAGAAACTGTTAATACTGGGTATTCATACGATGTTTACCAACTAACTGTACGATACATCGTGTTTGTGCTGACAATAGCTACGCTGGCTTACGGAGTGACATCATGGTGCATCATCAAGAAGTTTCGAAACTACAGAAACTTTGTGTGTCTAAACGCAGTCACAGCAAACTTTTTAATATATTCTACGGTAATTATTAGCTACCACGTCATAAACAGTGGCTTCATACAACGCGAAAATATTTATATGTTCAATAATGTAACTTTATTATCTTTACATTTTATAGCAGTGAAGAACAACTGGTTGATAGTTGTTAGTTATATGTTGTACGTAGACATTGTTGAGGTTTTCAATGGGCATATCCGGAGGAGATATTTGAAGAGTTTCCTCTTTAGTTGGGGTGTGCCTTTAATAACGACACTAATTTCCTTTTTTTGTGCTGATCTGATTCCTAAACATTTGAATATATATGCAATTTTTGTAGGAGTTTTAGTTGTACCTTTGATAGCCAACTTTTTACTTTATATTATTATTTTATATTCTCTCTGTCGTAATTTCTTCACGAGCGAAGTTCCACCAACTGGCATGAGCAACTGGCGTCGCTTATACATCGCCACTTTAATATTTGTTTTGAGCGACGTCGCATTGGTGATTACTTATGTGTCATTGTTTTTCCATTTCAGTACAATAATGAAATATATAGAAGTATTATTACTGAACTTAAATCCATTCGTGTTGGATGTTTTTTTCGTTGCAGTAAAGAGTAATCGGAAAACGTGGAAAGAATATTATGTTAGAAAATTAAATCACTAGCCATAGACATCGAAATCTTCTTTTTAAAATACGTTCACTGCACCAAGAGTCCAAGACTGACCATGGTTAAAGGGTGGGGCAGTGAAACGTTTAATTTCAAATTCCGAACTTCTGATTATTTATTATAATTTTAATTACGTGATGCTAGAATAAGATATAAATGGGAATGAAACATATTGATTTGTTTTATGTCAGTCAGCTGTGAGTTGTCAATTAAAAAGTATTGAATTATTATAGGAATATACCCATTGACATAATACTGGTGTAAACAGGATGTTTATATTAGTGTATAATATATAAGAAGGTAAAATAAATATTCTGATCATCATCATGCTTTTAATGGGTATTTAGTCTGAACGGCCCAAAGCGAATGGACCTCGGGCCATGCGCCCGTATCCAAAAATTGTCTACGTTCCAGAGGACCGGTGATAAAAAGATTTCAAAATTAATTTAAAGGGACAGTCGCATACATTGTGATAGTCGCATAGTTTATGAATTTTAACTGTTAAAATATTTACTTATTTGAAATAATCTAGGTAGGTATTGTAACATTTCTTATTGTTTAAAAGTTAATTATTTATAGGTACTTATTTATCCTTTTTTTTCGAAATTGAGATTAAAAATACATTTATATATTTTGTTGATTTGTTTCTTTAAAATAAGACTGATTTTAACTAAATCTTATTGTTTAATTGTAATTGTTTACATTTTGTTGATTGTTTCTAAAATAGACTGATTTTTAATAAATCTTATGGTTTAACTGTGTTTTTTTTTAATATTTTGCTGATTAGTTTCTATAAAATAAGACTGATTTTTATTTAAAACTAGCGACCCGCCCCAGCTACGCTCGGGTACAAATTATACATATAAACCTTCCTCTTCAATCACTCTATCTACTAAAAAAAACCGCATCAAAATCCGTTGCGTAGTTTTAAAGATTTAAGCATACATAGGGATATAGGGACAGAGAAAGCGACTTTGTTTTATACTATGTAGTGATGTTTTAATTACCAAATTTAACTATTGTAAACGTTTTATATTATTGTTGATTGTTTTAAAATTAAAACTTTTGTTTCAACTTTTCGATTTTTTTTGCGGTCGAATGTCCCGAGGGCCATTTGGTTTGGTCCGTTCAGACTAAATAACCTTTTTAATGTCACCACTGTAAAAGCACAGTCAGATCTCCTCTCTGTGAGAGGGTGTGGGCCGTATTCCACCACGCGGGCCCAATGCAGGTTGGTGAATGTCACATTTCTTCGAATATTCTGATAGTAGGACTTATTTACGAGTGTATCTAGTTTTATTGTACACGATCTTGCTCTCGAATGTGATCTTTCTCTATCACTCAAAGGTTTGCTGGGAGACATAGCTGGGAGAAAACTCAACGTTGAGTTAACCTCGCCTTTGTACTATGTTAAGATGTGTAGGTACAATAAAGAATTAAGAATATCAAGTAGGTCTGTTTCGCAATAGGTATTGCGAAACAGTGTTTCTTTTCTAACACACCAGAACCTTACGACCACACACAAGAAGTATACACCACTGAGTCTAACTTGAGAGAACTTTTCCTGATCTCATGAAGTGTAGTAAAGTCATACCTCTATTTAAATCAGGCAATAAAAATGATATAGGCAACTTCAGGCCTATTTCCATCCTGCCTGCATTTAGCAAAATTTTTGAAAAGTTAATACTGAAGCAGTTGCTAACATATTTTAATGTAAATAGCCTCCTTCATAATGATCAATATGGCTTTACAAAAGGTCGATCGACTACAGATGCGGGTGTTGCTCTCCTAAAACACATATTCAACGCATGGGAGAACTCGCAAAATGCAATCAGAGTTTTCTGTGACCTCTCCAAAGCTTTTGATTGCGTACACCATGACACGCTTTTGCGTAAGCTGCGTCATTATGGTCTCCAAAACGAAGCTCTAAATGTAATTGATTCATATTTATGTAATAGGTTCCAATGTTTAGATATCAATGGTGTTAAGTCTTCCAGGCTACCAGTTCATTTAGGTGTGCCTCAAGGCTCGATATTGGGACCATTCTTGTTTTTGGTGTATATTAATGATTTACCATATTTTTTAAAGGGTATCTGTGACGTAGTACTGTTTGCAGATGATACCTCTCTTATCTTTAAAGTAGATAGGAATAGAAATGATTTTGATAACGTAGATAGCGCTCTCTCAATGGTTACGGATTGGTTTACGACAAATAACTTAGTTCTTAATGCTAATAAAGTTTGCCTTACCTAATGTTATAAATCTAGGACCTAATGTCATCTTAAATAAAGAAGTGCTTGAAACTGTGGGCTCGGCAGTTTTTTTGGGTATAACTGTTGATTCCAAACTTCAATGGGGCGCACATATATCAGGCCTATCAGGAAGGCTCAGCTCTGCCGCCTACGCTGTCAGAAAAGTTAGACAATATACTGACGTTGACACAGCACGGTTAGTCTATTTTAGTTATTTTCATAGTGTTATGTCTTATGGTATTCTTTTGTGGGGTAAAGCTGCGGACATACAAAATATATTTGTTTTACAAAAACGTGCTGTACGAGCAATCTATAGGTTAGGGTCAAGAGTTTCTTTACGAGAAATTTTCAAAGAGATTGGAATTCTCACGGTGGCATCTCAATTCATTTTTGCAAACATATTATACATTAGACAAAATATACATTTGTACAAAAAGACCAGTGATATCCACAATTTTAACACCAGAAATAAGTATAAACTTCATGTTCCTTCCCACCGTGTTCGTAGGGTTCATGGTTCGTTTGAGGGTCTCGGTATCGAATTTTACAATAAGCTACCCCGTTCTTTTCTTGACTTGCCTTTTAATGCATTTAAAACTAAAGTTAAATCTAGTCTCTGTTCGAAAGCATACTATTCCATCAACGACTACTTAGAAGATAATAATAGTTGGTCGCTGTGTTGAACGCAAGACAATGTTACACTTGATGTTCTTTCTCCATATTTAGCTTATGGTTATGACAGACTATATGAGTTCATATAATAATTGTCTACCAAATTTAGTGTGATGGCCCTAGTTCATCACTTGTGGCTTCGAATCACAGCCCTTTGATAGTTTCAATATTTGTTCTTGTAAGCAAGCACACCAGTTATGTATGGAGGCTTCTTTAATTTGGTTTAGTGTTTATGCTTGAGTTTGTTTTTAATGGCATGATTGAGTGTGCAAGCTGGCAAGTGGCGGATTATTTAATTTTATGATTATATTTTAGACGACATATATTTATTTTTCTGTTTTACATAATGTTAAGATTGTTGCTTAGAATTATATAGATTCAAGTTCTTAAAACTTAACAGACAGATTTGTTGCTGGGGAGTTTGTTGGCCACTTCTTCTTCACAGCTAAAACACTAGGAAGTGGTGACGGGCGGGCGTTTTTTGGGGGACTGTCTTTATGTAGAACTTTGACGTTCAAAAAGTGCTGGTTCTCAGCCTAGTTTGAATAAATGACTTTTGATTTTTTTTTTGATTTTTGATTTTTTTCTACGTCCCAAGATATTATAGTATTACCAAAATATTTGAATATTGTTTACAGCTGTGAGGTTATGCGCACTAAGTGTGCGACCTGTTTAAGTCTAGGTCATAATGCGTCAAATGAATTACTAATGAGGATTATGCAATCATTCTATGTAGACTCGACTTTATCATGTCTAAAGTCCTTTTGTTTTGGTGTGGGAAATCATCCAATGACTTCTCCCGCTCTGGGAGGAGTGGGAGGGCCCGTCAGACTTTAACTGACTAAAACCCACCCCTGTTCTTTCAGTTACCTGAATGCCCAGAGGCGCAGTACTATTGTAGTACGTAACACTATTGTAGTTTGATACTATACAGGGAATTTTTCAAGGGTATGGATATCCAAAAATTCTAGGAAATATCGACTGAATGATTGGCTTATAAAAAGATTGGGAAACTAAAGACAATACCAAAGGTAGATAGTAAATAAATACCTACAGCTTTTCTTCTTTTTAAGAGTTTCAAAATTCGACAGCATAATATCTTTTCTCGCCTCTTAGGACCAAACCAAATCAGTCTTATGATGTTAGATTATTATTAAATGTGTCACAAAACATAACATAACATAATCATCCTTATAATGTTCCCACTGCTGGGACTCTAGCATCCTCTCTAGAATAGGGTATCGGCTGTAATCCACCATGCGATCCCAGTGCGGGTTGGTAGATGTCGCATGTCTGCGAATTTTTTGGTTCAAGGATATGCCGGCTCCCGTACGATGTTTTCCGTCACCGTTTTGAGCGCAGTGGTGACGAAATAAGTTCAAAAAGTTAGGTTGCCTTTTTTTTTTGTGTGTGTGGGAAATCATCCAATGACTTGGGAGGGCGTGTCAGACTTTTACTGACTAAAACTCACCCCTGTTCCTTCGGTTGCCTGAGTGCCTGAGTGCCGCGGGAACTCTATTTCGAATTTATCCGCGACCCTAGCAGGCAGAAGGTTGCCTAAGAAGGGGCTGTTGTTGTTGCATTGGCCACCACTGTTGTAACAAAAAATAGTGTCACTAATTTAAGAAAAGCATTATGTGGAGATAAATTGGGAACATAAGAAGACTACTATATTTTACCAAGATATGATCATTGATGAAAGATATCTAAACAAAATATGTGCATAATGACAAAATTAACATAAACAGTTGGAAGTGTAATCAATATAAACTTTATTTTGATTAGTAGATAGAAACAGGTTTCGTTGATTTAACAAAGATCCCCGCTTCCGTATCTGTCTGTCTGTTTGCGATAAACTCAAAAACAACTGAATGGATTTTCATGTGGTGGTCCGTGCAAAGCTGGGGCGGGTCGCTAGTACTGAATATAATAAAAATATGGTTCGCTATTTATGACCGTAATACGTCCGTAAGAAATATATGCAAGTATCTTGCATGCCATTATGACATAACAACTTCTGATTGGTGTTCATACGTCTCTATGGCATGCAAGTTATAGGCGTGATGAGGCATAGCTAAGAGAGAAGTGGAAGGAATGGAGGGAGGCCTGTGCCCAGGAGTGTGACAGTTCAGGTTAACTAAAAATAAAAAACAAAAAACAGGCATGTGTATTTAGGGCTTTAGGGTCTTACGTGACATTGACATTTCAACCAAAATGTTGCCATAAAATGAGGCCAATAAAATTAGCTGATTGATTTGATCCGGCGAAAAATTCAACAAAAAAATGTACCTGCATTAGAATTTTACTGCGATGAAACCCTAAAATGCCAATCAAGACAGACGGAAGCCAGTTGCCAGGTTACCCTTATCATACACCCAATTTTGAATTTATCCGAATCGTACGTTTGGCAGTAAGATTCTAGCCAGAAAACCTTTAATATGGGTAAACTTAAGATTCTTTACTAAATACAGGCACTAAACTGGCACATACAAACATCTTAACCAAATGATTGAAATTCTCCATTCTCTGCATTATTAAGGTATTTATACACGCCCACGAAGACTAATCAAGCTTTATAGTAAACATTTCTAGTATAATCTGACTTCTTATTGCACGGTGAGTCAATAGAATGCTAGGTCTACTTAATCTGGCTAGTATGTGACCTACGACATTTACAAATTCATTGATTTTATCCACAGCAGTGTTATATGGGTATCTTTTTAGCTGTTTAAGAAGTGTGTAGGTATAAGTGGATATCTCGAATAATTTAATTATGGTAATATTGATGGGGTACATCTAAATTTGGGAAGGCTTGTATTAATTTTGAGTTAGATTTGGGTAAATCTTTGTTAGGTAAACTGTGTGGGAACTTTCTGATTTGGGTGACATTGTTTCTGCTATTAACCTAGATAGAGGTGTTATTAGGGTTCCGAAAGTCCGAATGAAAAACCGAAACCCTTATAGGATCACTCGTGTGTCTGTCTGTCTGTTTGTCTGTCACAGTCAATTTACTCCGTATCTGTTAGACCGATAGAGTTGAAATTTCGTTTCGTTAAACACATGAATATCTGTGACTCAAACACGGAAGTGTAGTCACTTTTGGAGTGCAAAATTAAAAAAAAAAATCCAAACTGTAGCGTGCTACCTATCAAATGAAAGGGCTTATGGAACATATTTTTTTCATAATTTATAATTTTTAGTTATCTAAGAAACCCACCTAGTTTCTCCCACCTAGTTGTTCGTGTTCTAGGTGGATCTGAAATCCACCTAGTTTTTCCCAACTATTTTGGGGTCGGCTTTCAGTCTATCCAGATGCTGCTGAATACCAGTTAGTTATAGGTATAAGAAAATAGATGTAAAATTACCATTCCCCCCCTTATCTCCGAAACCACCCGGTCTAAAATTTGAAAAAAAAATCAGAAGGTAGTTCTTTAATTACAGATTACAGGAAAACCTATAAAAACCGGCCAAGCCAAAGACGGCCGTTTCTGACACTTTTGCCTAAACTTTGAATACGAAACATGCTGAGACCTGTTTTAACAACGTAAAAATACTTTATCCTATTTGTAACAAACGTGACGTTGGATTCTTTAATATTTATTTTCTATGCTATGCTACGATTTTTTATTCAATGAGGGCGCAACATAGCCAGTAGTAGACCCTTAAGCGGTTCGGTTAACGGAAGTTAGTTCGTTCGGCCCCACCGACCATCAGATTATTCTGTTCTCCGAACATTGTTCACATCATTCTTCCATTCTCTCATAGAGAGAAGGCTTCTATCCCAGCTGCGGCTGATTATGGTGAATCCTGACTTGATCTGGAGACAAAGATACATAGATGAACTGCTCTAAAATAGAGTGTACGGAAACCAAACATGTGTTCCAAAGTTAAAAGCGGAAATGGTTATAGGTACAAATGACATTTTTTTCCCAATATCTAGACTTACAAAAATTCTCTAAGCAGAGAGATATCCAAAAGGTAACAAGAGAGTATAATCAGTTTTATAATGTTGAGAACATTATGCTGCTGGGGTACAGGCCTCCTCTCTAGGAGAGAGAGAATGGGCCGTAATCCACGCGGGCCCAGTACTGGTTCGTGCATGTCATGCTGGTTTCCTCACGATGTTTTTCTTCACCGTTTTGAGAGCAGTGGTGATGAAATAATTTACACAAAGTAAAGCGGCCGCCTGGGTTTGAAATTTTGAATCCACGACGTATACCTAACTCGTAAGTCGGGACAGCTACCACTGCGCCACCACTGCTCCTAAAAAGAGAGAAGCTCTATCGGTCGCCGATTCCATGAGTGACAAATCTTTTGTGTATTTTGTCATCACACAATCGTGTATATGTTAGAACAGTATAACGGCCTGTAATCCTCGGATTAAGAGGTGTGGGTGTAGGAGTGCTTGCACCCACTGTAGTTCTCAGGTTACAGTGTTATGGTTCCCACATCGCGACTGCGAGGTTCATTCATGTTTGTGACTTTAACATTTAATTTAAAATCTTTACATGATTGTGTCTTTGTTGTCTGACTTGATTATTGTTTTATGGGTTACTGTATATTATAAAGAAGTAATCTGTTCTGCTGTGTCTTAGAGTGGTCATCATCATCATTTTTGGCTTGGCATCACCTTTTGCTGGTGATGGCAAGCACCAGCAAAAGGTGGTGCTTGTCATACATATGTGTTCCGCAAGTTTGATGACATCGACCATTCAATGCGATTGGATGAGTTCAGCTGGTGTCTACTGCAAATACTTACTTAACCCCTAATTATTCGTGTGGGGTGCCGTACACCCCAGACCGTGTTTGGATTTCTACAACTTATAAAAACTTGAATCAACCACGCTAGTTCTCCTAGTAGCTTCGTAAAATTGCGTGACCTTCGTAATAATTAAATAGAGAGCGATACACAATTGTGTAGTTCTGTATTTAGACGACACGGTTGGCGCAGTGGTTGAGCGTTCGGCTGCTGCGCTGCGTGTCGCGGGTTCGATTCCCGCACGGAACAAATATTTGGATGACCTGCAAATAGTTGTTCCGGGTTTAGGTGTCTTTTGTGTGTGAGTATACATGTTCGTGAACGCATCCACGTTACAGGAGTAATTCCTAGTGTGGGGCAACTTTTTACTAAAAAAAAAAAAAAAAATTTAGTGCGCGTTCGGGGTGTTTACGGCTGTACTACCGGCCAAGTGGCGCCCTCATTGAATAAAAAATCGTAGCATAGCATAGAAAATAAATATTAAAGAATCCAACGTCACGTTTGTTACAAAGAGGATAAAGTATTTTTACGTTGTTAAAACAGGTCTCAGAATGTTTCGTAACCAAAGTAGTAGGCAAAAGTACCAAAAACGGCCGTTTCTGACGTTAATATTTATTTTATAGGCTATGCTACGATTTTTTATTCAATGAGGGCGCCACTTGGCCGGTAGTAGACCACACCCCACGCGACTGTAAGAGCGCTTGCGCACTACATCCGATACTTATCCGTGAAATAACGGTCCGGCGTGGTCGTAGAACAATTTGTATGGTAGGTTACGCACTACCGATCCGAGTTCGTTCCGAGTTTTCTATAGATCTGTATTTTGACGGATAAGTATCGGACGTAATGCGCAACCGCTCTAACAGTAACTTTTTAGGCGCGAGCAATTAAGGGTTAATCTAACAGATTTCAAGAAAAAATGATAATAAAGACCTTACCAAAACAGTAAGCTGGCTATTCTATTTCACAGCAGTAATCAAACTTTTTCCGTCCTAATGTGATGATTCACTAAATGAATTATGTAAGAAACTAACGACGAAAGCTTTACATAAAACAGTCGTGAGGTAATAACTCAAAAAGCCACAGGTGACTAAAGCTGCCCAGTCTCTTTATAAACTCTCTCTGTCGTTATACACATAAAAGTTAGGACTACTGGCGGTAGCAGTCAGAAGCTATAAACGTTTTACGCTTATAGCTCCATTGAGCATTCTCTGCCTAAGGCTCACAGATCGCAAGGTCTGTTAGCTTTACATACATATACTTCCTGCAAAGAATGAAAGAAACATTCAACCAAAAGAACAAATTCCAACTTTACGCCTTTTGGTCCTTCAAAAGTTATCCCCGCAATAATCTGGTCCTACGACCCGCAAACTTCTGAAAGTGTTTTCTTCAGCTTATTATCGCACCCACAAAAACAGGTTTCATTTAGTGGAAATGCCAGCTATTTAGGATGCCAAAACATTACTTGAGCGTTCTCGCGGCACCATAGGAGACGTCTAATTAGGACACCGGAGCGACTCGACGATTTCATTACAAATGTATGAAGCTGAAGGCAGGACGTGGCTTGCAAGCACACGATCTGTACAATGCACCTTCCTTAGCAGAAAACGGCCATTCAAAGTAGATCCTTGCTACTCCTTTTGTTACTGCGTTACCCCGAACGTTGCGTATTTGGCTAAGGGACGAAGGAGGTCATCTTAACCTGGCCAATGGTCCCTACCTCTTTCCTGCACCGAACGGCAAAAAGTCGAACGTGTGGGACTGCAGACGAACCCGTTTCTCCATACAAGGTACTCCTCGACAAGTCGCTTCCCAACGCACCGGCTCACATAATATTGTTAGCAGACGCCGATAGCTTTTTATGTCGAATGCATTATTCGATACTCATTTAAAATTCTAACATACGCTTATAAAGAAAGCTCGCCATTTTCATGTGGTCCCCTGCTGACGGCGGTCGTTTCGAATTGAACTGACATTATAAGATAAAGTAGTGAGGAATATATAGTAATATTTGAGTTGTTTTATTGCTTAAATATATTACGCAAATTCGGGGCCGGCTTGCGCCCACGCATCAAAAATCGCGGGGGCGATTCTCAGAGGCTTCGCGCGTGCTCAAACGCGCGCGCGCACCGACTGACACACACGCGCTTACTAAAAAACTAAAAAGTAACAAAAAAAAACAACGTCGGGTTCGAATTTCGAAAACAGTGACAGTGGGTTCCGAATTTTTTAAATACTTAGTTCGTTTTGTTTTGGATAGTGTTGTACCACGTTTGACTAAGTCGATCGATTTAGTTTATGAATGAAGTGTAATAGGAAGTTACGTCATGAATAGTGTTGTGCCTGCGCCTGAGCGTACGGTGGGCGATTCGTTGACAATGAATGCTCATTAGAGGGGAAAGGTGAGTGTAATGAACTAATGACTAACTCGTTACTGTTAAAAAAATATTTGTATCCACCTCTTATGGCGCTGCTACTGACTCATTATCTGTTTGGTATGAGCTTATCTATGTTATTTCGATTTCTATCTAATTGGATGTTTCGTTCTCTTGGTATAATTTTATTAAGACCTCTGCAAGATCTTTACAGATAATTCTAGTTTCTAGGACATCCAGAAAACGAAGTGTCTATCTATCAACTTCAATGATCATTGTATACTGCTATGGATTTAATTACTATGACAGCAAGGACCATATTACCTTTTCGTCACAGCAGAACATTTTTCTACCCACGCACAGCACACCACAGCACTAAACCTAAACCGAATGTCTCGACTTAGCGCTCATATTGTTTGTTTACCATTGAAATAATCACACTTTACGCAGCATTCTCGCGAATGTTAACGACCTGCATTCAGGTTTAGTGTCCATTGATGGTTAGTTTATAGCTTTCAGAGAAGCTTTGCATGAGGAAGCACCGATGGATGATAAAGACGGCGAAGTGTGCGATTGATATTGTGATATTGAATTAGGAATCTAATTAGCAGTTGAAGTTACTGTATATAAAGATTTGTTTGTATGACTGAGCTGAGTTCTAATTGGTTTTATACTCAAAAAACAATGAAAAATCTCTACAAAATTTATTATAAATCAAAGTCGTTTTCCGCGTCCGTCTGTTTCTCTGCTAACTCCTCCTAAAACACGCAACAGATTTTAATGCGGTTTTCACTAATAGAAAGAGCGAGAAACGAGGAAGGCATGTGTGTATAATATGTGCCCCTTCCATGTGTTGATGGTTATCACCGGGATGGTTTTAGTGAGGTAAAAATCCTACACTCCATGATTTTTTCCCCAAAAGTCAAAGCGCCTTTTCATGGTTACCCTCGACAGCAAAAATAAAGAGTTAAGTTATATACTCTCGGATGAATTTTGGTCCTTCGCGACGAGTCGCGCAGATGGAGTCACTACATGATAAAATGTTTGAAAATGCAATTAAACTGCAACAGTTTTAATCTCTCACAAATTGTCATTAACACCACATAAATCAAAAACTAATTATTAATCAAATCGCCAATTGTGTGAAATGTTTACCCATACATATAGTCCATATGCATTTCATTCCAAAATTAATAGTGGCATTTAATTCAATATTTTCGCGGGCAAAGCTGTGTTAATTTGTGAAAATGGGATTAGTAGATTTAATTAAAATGTTCCGTAAATATTTGTGTTGAGCCAGCTGTGGCGTTATATTTTATTGAATTTTTAAGTTATTTATCACTAACGGCTTCGCCCACGTGTAATTAGTACTTTCCCTACTATAAATTATACCCTAAGTGCTATTCCATACTACAATGTATCTTTGTGCCAAAATTCATCCAGGTCCTTTCAGCCAGCCTTTGGGTGAGTGGCACACTGTCTCACTTAGTTCTCTAGTTATTATATTGCATGCTATAACATTTGTATTTCTTTTCTTTTTTTTTCTTTTCTTTTGTTAATTATGTTTTTGTCTTTCATGATTTTACTGTATTTGTGTCCCTGTATACTGAGAGGTCTGGCTCTTGTGATACAGGATGACCTAGTACAAGAGCCAGAGCAACATTGTTTTTGTATATCTTTGAAGTGTTTTTTTTAATAAATTATTATTATTATTATTATTCCAGCGTGATTGACGAACAAACATCCAACCGTACTTGCGCATTTATAATACTAGCTTCTGCCAGCGGCTTCGTCCGCGTGGAATTAGTACTTCCCCCATTATCAATTATAGCCTATGTGCTATTCTAGACTACAATCTATCTTTGTGCAAATCTATACAAACTTTCCAATTTATAATTATCATTAGAATGCTGATTATTTTTTATCCTGAACACACTTTTCTTACTATTGGAACGATTTTGAACCAATACGAAGACAGCGGAAATGAGAATGTTGAGACGGATGTGTGGAGTAACGAGAATGGATAAAGTGAGAAATGAGTACATTAGAGGTAGTTTAAAAGTGGCGCCAGTCACAGAAAAGTTAAAAGGGAACCGCTTATCTTGGTATGGTCATGTAAAGAGGAGGGATGAAACACATGTAACTAAAAGAGTTATGAATATAAATGTGGATGGATGGAGAGGGAGAGGGAGGCCAAAGAAAGGATGGATGGATTGTGTGAGGAGTGATATGAAAGAAAAGGGAGTTAGTGATAGCGTGACGGCTGACAGGACTGAATGGAAGAAAAAAACGTGTTGTGCCGACCCCAAGTAACATGGGATAAGGGCAGGAAGATGAGATGATGACGGCTATCCCAATTAGTAAACCACTACTGAAGGAAGAAGCTTTGAAGATTTAAAGGAAAATGTTACCTTACATTCAAAGTTATTCGCACTGAAGAGGTGGTGAAAACGAGCAAAATTATAGAAAAATGCCGTGATATCAAGAAGATAATTATGAAAAATAACTCATTCTACGCGTGATGGCTTGTCTTATTGCCAAATTGTTATTTTTTTAATAGTCTATAGTGTACCACTGCTGGGCAATGGCCTTCCGCATATCTTTGCAGACACTCTTTTCTGGTGACACCTCGAATCCGCCTTCGTGGTGCGCGTCTGGGTCATCTTGCCACCGCTATCTAGGCCGGCCTGAGCGACGTCATCCATCCTCTGGCACCTATTGCGTGAAGACTTTAGTCCAGCGGTCATCATGCATGCGGCCGACGTGACCCAAACAAAACTATCACCAGTTTTTCGCATGTATCAACCACCAGTAACATGATGTCCACACGATCCACTTGTCTTCCGTAATAAATAATTATGTATAATGTCAATTCTTAAACATGGGGAACACTGTCTCTTAAGATACAGGTATTTTTGCCTAGTTTAAAAGACAGGGCTCAAATAGTGTATCTACTAAAATTGTACATAATTATGTTATTATAGTACCTAGTTAAATAGTGCACAGTTAAATTTTGGTGATAAATAAACTTATTATTATTATTATTATATAACTACCAAAATTCCACAGATCCACAGATAGCTCACTTTATACCTACAATCGAAAGTGCAAGCAAAACGAGTATTCTAAACACTACCAAACACAGAATCACAACGATTTGCACAAAAGAAACCACTGATCCAAATCGCATACCAACATACCAAAATGGTTCGATGGCACACGTAGCGATTCTATCGACGATGCCCAAAACACTGCAAAGTAAAATCTAACCTAAACTAATATTAATAAGAGGTAAAGGTGAATTGACAAAAATGCCTGAAATGGACAGAAACTCCTAAAAGTCCTTAATTCTATTTAGAATTAATTAAGTATAATGAAATAATTTTTAAGTTTGTTTAACTAGGGTAAAAATATAACGATCACTATAATATATAACTTGATATGAGGCCCCCTCACAAGAAACGTGATTTTTTCAGCATATGGTACAAAACCCTTCGTGTGCGAATCCAACTCGCACTTGGCCGGTTTTTTTTTTAAATAATAGTAATAATATAATATATTCCACAACTATCACACAACGCCATCTAGTCCCAAGCTAAGCAGAGCTTGTGTTATGGGTACTAGACAACTGATAAACATACTTATATATTTCTAAATACATACATATTATAGATAAATTACACCTAGACACAGGACAAATGATCGTGCTCGTTACACAAACATTTGTCCTGGGTGGGAATCGAACCCACGACCTCCGGCATAGCAGTCAGGGTCACTAACTACTAGACCAACAGGCCAGTCAGATAATGATAATGATCGTTAGGCTCGGGATTAATCACTATATTATAACTGATGGTAAGCGACGATGTGGTCGACGATGGAGCACGCTTGCCTAGATTTGTAGTGTAGCCTAGGTTTGTGTGTAGTTGTAGCTATCAGGAAACACAGACTCACCCGGGCCAGCGGACAGCGAGTATTGGGTAGCTCACTGTCCAATCAGCACCAGGCCCGTGAGTCGACGGCGCGTGGTGTTCCTCGCGCGCCTCAAAGAGTTGTCAGCAATAACGACGGGGCCCGTCATGGCCAATGTCTGCCCAGGGGTTGAGGATAAATTCGAAACAGAGCTACCTCGCCCCTGGGCACTAAGGGCAGGGAAGGAACAGGGGTGGGTTTTAGTCAGTAAGAGTCTGATACACCCTCCCGCTCCACTCTAGAGCGGGAGATGTCACTGGATGATTTCCCACCCCACAAAAAAAAGGGAAACACAGACTCCGGCAGGGAATTTCACTCCTTAGCTTTACGCACAATGACTGTGTTCTCATAATATTTGGTGCTTGTGGATGGGTTTTTTTTTGTTGTTTAAAAACGTGTATCGTGAGTGCGTTCACAAACATGTACTCACACACACAAGACACCCAGGTTTCCATCGTGTACCCGTGGCGCATCGCCGTATATCTAGTGGTCTGATGCAGTGTCTAGATATCCTGGAACCCGACCCTAACATAGTTGAAAAAGGCTTAGTATATAAGATGATTCTCAAATCGTTCGATACATCCTATCGATGCCCACTTTAGTAAATCGCACGATTATAAGGAAAAATACGAATGTTTTATGTTAAAAAGCCGCCAAGGAACTGGTTTTAGTCACACATGGTGCCCATTCTTAGTTGCCGTACGCAGCGTGGGTGGAGATAATAGACAGCCGCTTGACATTTCGAAATGGTGTGCCCAGACTGAGATATTATTCTGATTTTAAGGTAACTTAATAAAATTATATTGTGGTTTGAAGTGTATTGTTGTTTTATGAGGTTTCGGTTTGTGTCTATGGGAGGTTTAAATACTTACGTTAAATATAATAGAGCATGCAGAAAATTGTGCGATTGTAAAAAGCTGTACTTTTAGAATGGTTGTGTTAAAGCTGTATTTTTAGTACAGCTTTAATCAACTGTACTTATAGCTTTTTATCGTTTATAACGATTTTGTTAAAGATGTACTTTTGGTACATATTTTTATCAGCTGTACTTTTAATTCAGCTTTTTATCTCTCAAAATATCTTTACTAAAAAGTTGGCTTTTAGTGTGCGACTTCGCTCTCATCGATATCCTGCATAAACCGTTCATTTTATGAGATAAAAAGTACGTTGTGGCACTCAACAAAAGCGTAGCCTTTATATAAAAAAAAAATTGGATCAGTACTTCTACTTCACTTGCGAGAAACTAACAATTTTACTTCTTTTTTATGTTTTTAACCGACGAAAAAAAGGAGGAGGTTCTCAATTCGACCGTATATATATATTTTTTTTTTTTTTTTTTTTTTTTTGTGTATGTTCAGCCCTCACTCCGTCATTTATGAACCGATTTTGATTATTCTTTTTTTAGTAGGTAGGGTATACCTCAAGGGTGGTCCCATGTCAAGGAAGTCAGGATCTGACAGTGGAAACCTGATAAAATTGAGAGAAAAGCATGAAAATTGTGGGCACGTTTAGCGTTTCTGTGTGTATGTTCGGCCTTCACTCCGTTATTTATGAACCGATTTTGATTATTCTTTCTTTGTTAGATAGAATATACCTCAAGGATGGTCCCATAATAAGGAAGTCAGGATGTGACAATGGAATCCTGATAAAATTGAGAGAAAACCTCGAAAATTGTGGTTACGTTTAGCGTTTCTATATGTATGTTCGGCCCTCACTCCGTTATTTATGAACCGATTTTGATGACTCAAGGGTGGTCCCATGTCAAGGACATCAGGATCTGATCATGGGATCCTGAAAAAATTGAGAGAGAACCTCGAAAATTGGGTACGAATATTGTTTCTGTTTACTTTTCATAACTTAATCAGGTATTTGCATTTAGGAACCATCACATCATGAAACTGAGCTGATGATGGAAACCATAGCTTTCCTAAACAATAGTAGTTAGATATAAAACTAGTTTTAGTGACAAATACCACTTAATATGGTTTGAAGCAAAGACGTCTTTACAGTATTGGAGGTAACCTCAACTGGTCAATATCCTGGGAACTTCATGGAAGGATGGTTATTTCATCAGCTCAGTGGCAAGAGGAATGATGAAGAATTAGAAATTAGCCTCAGAGTGTTACAAGATGATGCGAGCCACAAAAAATCATAAAATAAAAAACTTTTTAACAAAAAAATTAACCGACGAAAAAGAACTAAAAAGCAAAAAATAAATAAAACTTTTAAGTCTTATTAGTAGTAATGAGCATATTTACCTACATAAAATATCAAATTTTATATAAACTAATTTTGAGTCGGCGCCAATTAATAAAATGATTAATTACCTACTTACAGCCTTCTTCATTTGTAAGTACTTATAAAATTTAGATATTTAATAATCAGATTGTTGTTTGGCGCCGACTTAAAAATTAGTTTATATAAAATTTGATATTTTATGTAGGTAAATATGCTCATTACTACTAATAAGACTTAAAAGTTTTATTTATTTTTTCTTTTTAGTTCTTTTTCGTCGGTTAATTTTTTTGTTAAAAAGTTTTTTTAAAGTTTGGATAAATCGATGTCTCAAAGATACACCACATAACAGTGTTGAATCGTCCATTATCATTTAAAGTACCTATCGAAAGTATCACAATTTAGTAGTTCCGGTATATAAAAAGATGAGCAGTCGTCGGAACCTCACATCATAGAAAACTTGTATTGTAAGAAAACTGTGGGTGGATCACATATTTATCTAACCTTTTTAGCATAATGGTTGTGAATGTCCGGTTCTAATAAAAAACGAATCTTTACTCATGGTCATTCCTGATTGGTCCTTTGGTATGCTTACTAACCATAATTGATATTAAAAATTGGTCCTTTAGTACGAGTATCTACAGATCGTAAAAAAAAAATGTTTTTTTTTTTTAATATCATCATCCACTGCCCGACTTTGCTCACTGTCTAGCATAGTGTTGTTGCTTTTAGTGCCAATCCTCACGTGTCTGTGCCAGCCTCATCCAAGTTCTACCTTTTTTAATATACTTTCGCTATATTCCATTATAACGCTTCTGAACGGTAGCTTAGCTAGGAAGATCACTCTATCCACACTGCGAGAGGAGTTTTTTTAAACGGTGACGATTAAAACTACTAACTAGGATACTATACCTACCTACATTGTAGGTATAATGTTAATTTTATGATTTGATATTGATTGGTATATTAGTATGTTTCTTAAATGTTTATTTATTTATTTAACAATATAAAAATATATATATTTTTTTTATGTTATGTTAATTGCTGCATATACGTGTATAAATTCAAGTTCTACGAATTTAACAGACAGATGTATTTGCTGAGGAGTTTGTTGCGCCACTTATTCTTTCTTCCCAGTTAAAACAATAGGAAATGGTAACGGGCTGGCGGGGGACTGTCTTTATGTAGGACTTTGAAGTTCTAAAAGTGCTGGCTCTCAGTCTAGTTTGAATAAATGATTGATTTTTGATTTTGAGGTAACTCATACAATACCATCTGCCTCCCATCCAACAGAGTTCGTAGGTGTAAACTAAGATAATTAGGTTATTGTAATGTCGTAGGCGACGCAACCTGCCACAGCCTACGTACATCCAATATTTAAATATAACAGGTTATTTTGTAAGCGGTCGAGAGAGATTCTGATGCATTCAGATTTTTTGGACCGAAAGTATGCAAATGAAAAGTTGTAGGGAAATAGTTTAAATACTCTTTACTTAAACTTAATTTTTTTCGGCTAAATCTATTAACTTAAGGCGAATATATCCGCCAAGTGGCGCCCTCATTGAATAAAAAATCGTATAAGTAAAGCGTAGAAAATAAAGATTAAAGTATCCTATGTTGTGATTGTTACAAAGAGTATAAGGTATTTTTACGTTGTTAAAACTGGACTTAAAATATTTCGTATCTAAACGTACCGTTTTTGCTTACTACTTTGGATACGAAACATTTTGAGTCCAGCATTAACAACGTAAAAAAAAATATGTGTCAAAAACGGTTATTCAATGAGGGCGCCACATATGCGGAGGTAGGCCCTTAAACAAATATACCTAGTTATCTAACTAGTTAAGTAATAGTTACTAGTGACAACAGTAATAACTAATCTAGTAACAGAAGACTTACATTGATTGAATACGAGGTTTTAGCATTCTTGTATGTTTATGTTATTTAATCCATTTTTCTGTAATGTGCGTTATATCTGTGCAGAATATTTTTTTTTTCTTCTTTCTTTCTTTAGTAGTTAAAAAGTAATAAACTTAAATACCTAGTTTAAGAACATCATTATGTACTATATAGTTACTTTCCCATTAGTTCCAAAGGATCTAGTGCAGTTGGTGGTATTTAATATGCGATTGTACTTAAACAAATAGGTACCACCAACTACATCAGACTGCTTCCAAAGTAACTTCTTTAGAAATTTTTAGTTGTTTTTTGCAGTCGTTCTTTTTTGTAAAATTTTAATTTTGAACCGACTTCGAAAAAGGAGGTGGTTATATGTTCGACTGTATGTATATTTTTTTTTGTATCTCTGTTAGTTGTGGACCGATTTTCAAAATTCTTTTTATATCCGAAAGAATTTACTCCCGAGGTGGTCCCATGTAAATTTTATCGAAATTGCTTCAGCGCTTTTTGAAAAACTGAACAAAAACGAAAAATACGTATAGATAGATGACGTTTTGGTTTTCTCCAATTACGAGTAGGTATGTTTAAATTCCACGTTCCATTTTATTGGGGTTTTTTGTTCTGGGGTGTAACAACTAAAAAGTGAAAAATAAAAACTTTTTTACAAAAAAAAAAACAACCTACTTCCAAAAAAGAAAATACCTACACTAAAAATTAAAAAATAACTTTAATTTCGGAAGTCGGTGTAAAAAACGAAGAAATAAAATAAAAACACCGAATTCCAAAATTAATGTAATGTAACCTATGAGCTTGGGCATAAAATTAAGTGGTACCCCACAACCCAGTGCCATCACAAGTATCACAAGTTCACAACGTGTATGTTGTGCCCAACTTCGCGTTCACAGGCGAACAATCTTCATAATATATCAAAGTCCAAGTTATTCGGAGTTTAGTTAGCTTCGAGCAAGTTTGTCAACTTATACATTATTGTATAGAGTTCACGGTTTGTGTACATGCATGTATATTGTCAATGGGAGTTTGTGAAGTTAGGCTCGGGTCTGTTTATCGCTGATGGTTTAACACTTTATTGACCACAGGGTGATTAGGTTGTCGTTGAAAGATGATAATTGATTCCTTTAATTTTTTTTATCATTGATGAGCTCGCATTTTACCATCATCTCACCTGATGATGAAACAGAACTCAAAATGTTTCATATGCAAAGTAGTAACCAAAAGTGTCTAAAACGGCCGCTTTTGGTACTTTGCCTACTACTTTGGATACGAAACATTTTGAGTCCTGTTTTAAAAACGTAAAAATACCTTATCCTCTTTGTAGCAAACGCAACATACGATTCTTTAATCTTTATTTTCTATGCTATGATATGATTTTTTATTAAATGAGGGCGCCACTTATGCGGAGGTAGGTCCTTAAATTAGGTGGTTTTATCGCTCAAGGCGATCTCTTACCAAGAACCGAAAAACATGGTACATCTTTTACATCTCTATTTCTTTTTCGGAGCTTTTGCCTTGTAGTAAGACAAATTCCAAGATGAAATAACTAACAAATATTACGACGTTATTAGCCAGAAACATAATCAAAACAACATCCCATTACCTAACTTCCTGTAGGAGGCAAAACACCAATATTTTACCACCGAGTACAACATTATAATGGAGTTTCATTACACTATAACTGTTGTACTAATAATTAACGCCACGATTATCCGCAAAAGCTTTTAAGCATGAACACCATTATTCTGGCAGTTCATATATGCATAGCGTGTGTTGTGTCGGTACAGAGTAGCTGGGGACAGAGGCAGCAAATTATTTCCTGAAATATATTTTTCTTTTTTTTTAGTTCTTCTTTAGCACAGACACGTCTGGCAAAGAATGACGATGAGAGCTGACCCCTTACTCTCAAATAATGGCATAGGGCAAGGCAAAGAGAGTTTTTTTTTCTCTGTCACGATAAGGAGGTTATACTATCCTTTTCTTAAAAGACCATGACTGAAGTTCTTAAAGACCACCACCACCAAAAAACCAGCCACCACTTTAGATAATATTCTCCTGAACAGATTGAAAGGTAACAAGACCAATAACAACGAATTGAGAACCACTTTTCTTGTATTTGATTTAATGCTTCATGCACACATTTAATATGTATAGAGGCGGACTTAATGCCAGAGGCAGTTATAGATTTTGACTTAGTTCTATTGGGGACTAGATTCTGCCAGTGGCTTCATTGAAATTTGTACTTATACCCTATTATAAATTATAGCGTATGTACTATTCCAGACTATACCTAATTTATCACCGTGCTTTTCATACAAATCCGTTCAGCCATTCTGGCGTGATGGAACATACATCCATCCATCCATTCATCCAAACTTTCGCATATATAATATTAAGTAGGACACTAGGATAATCAAAATCTTTTTGAACTTTTTGCTTTTGGGTTTTCCACTATCATGTGTAGAATATATGTATAATATTTAACAGCAGCTGTATAAACTTTACGCTTGAGACAGAATGATAAATAAGTACGACCTATTCCATCTCTTCGTGCAGACCTACCTACGTCTTTGGGCGCATAAATGTAAGATATACGAAACTTTGCCATCTCAAGTAAACGTATTAACTTCTGTTGTACACGGCACACTCCTGGCTACAGACTGTACATTACTTATTACACATACTGAGGCATGTACTGGATAATATCTTATTCTACAAATGACAAATTTAGGAGTTTCGCTGTAACATGGTTCCAAGATCCAACCGCACGTATACAGAGTATTAAATTGTCTTGAGAAGTAAAGTATAGTATGTTTTTAGGAAGTTTTTAAGCAAAAATATCATCAGAATGGGGACACCTGGAAAAACAGAACAAACATGCCGAAGGTTTTTCATCTATTCTTTGTGAGTGGACGTTAGCTTTTCCTATCTGATTTCATTTAAAATCAGTAAATGGCACGCTAACACAAACCCTAATGACTCAATTAGTAGTGCAACAAATAAATTGTATTTGCAAATGGCTTAATTTATTATAGGTCTGCTATCCCCCTATTCTCCACTCACTTCTCTTTGTCCAGGGATACTAAGAGCCAATCCTTAATTCTCAAATCCAATCAAATTGCTCCAAAAAGTCTTTATTACACAGTTCCCCTCATAAAACTCAGTATCTTAAAAACTGGTCCTCCGATCCGCAATAAAATTTTCACCAAAGATCTGACAAAAATGATCCACTTACGCCAGCTTACTCAGCTTAAAAAGCAACCTGAAAAGCTTGAATACAATAACTAAGTAGCACGTAACCTGTTAACCGTAAGTGCTACAGCTAAAGCCCGGCCACGCGCTATTGCAGGCATAAACAATATAAACATAGTGAAGTTTATCTTGCGCTGCATCCAATCAGAGGCGACCCCGGGGACGCGAAAATATTATAATAGTGAACCTATTGGAGATAGTGGTGACACGCTCTGTTGAGCGACACCGGGATTTTGACCGACATTTTATGTTTTACGGGATTACGGGAATAAATTGTGTTTCGTTATTTTCGTGCAGTAAGCAGCACGCACGGGTTACTCTGAGGTTAAACAACGCGTGCCGAGGTCTTTTTATATATTTGTTGGTATATTTATGCGAGCTAGCTAACAGTTTTGTATAGATTCGAGGTCTTCTAATTTAACAGACAAACGTGTTGTTGCGTTACTTCTTATTTACAGCTAAAACACTAAGAAGTGATGACGGGCGGGCGTTTGGAAGACCGTCCTTTGTAAATTTTGGCGTCCAAAAGCAGTACTGGACTCTTTCTTTGAATGAATTACTGTTGATTTTGATAGTTAGAGAGATGTAGGCTTTAATGCAGTGACAGTTTATATTAGGTAACGCCGAAGGGCATCGTTTCAATGTGGGCGAATTAAGTCAAAAACCATCCATTTGAAACCACTAATCATTTGTAGAAGATTGCACCAGCAACAATAAATCTTCCTAAATGATTTCGACAACTATAGATAGAAACTTTTTACAAACAAGTAAATTATGGAACGCTGGCCATTTAACTAATCGTCTCTTCACATGAATTTAATTTAGTATAATCTGCGAATTTTGACTGAAGTACACCTTCACCTACCTTATTCATTCTTGTGCCCTTATCCCAATTTATTTGGGGTCGGTGCAACATGTCTTTTTTTCCATACTCCTCTATTAGTCGTCATCTCTGTAGTCACCCCCTTATTACCCATATCCTCTTTCACACACTCCAACCATCGTTTCTTTGTCATTCTTCTACTCTTATAACCATCCACATCCATACACAAGACTTCCCTCACGACATTTTCTTCATTCCTCCGCATCACATGCCCATACCACGACAATCGATTTCCACACAACTTTTCAGTCAGTGGTGCCACTTTCAGACTTCCTCTTATACAGGCTGTAACGGAAAGGTGTGGTCATATTTTAAGAACTGCATCTACCCATCTATGTGAACTACTTTATTCAAGAAAATCCGAGGAAATTCAAAAAAAAATTTTTTACCTCCCATACAAATATTGATCAGCTGATGATAACTTTGTATAGAAAGTTCAATTTCTTTTTTAGGAATTTTCTATTTATTCTTAGAGAAAGTTTTTTATTTCCATTGACAGAACCGGCTCCTAACATATGACCACACCTTTCCGTTACACCCTGTATACTCATTCCTAATTCTATCCATGCGCGTAACACCACACATCGCTCTTAGCATTCTCATCTCAGCTGCATGCAATTGCTTTTCATTCATCCCTTTTGTGGCCCAACATTCTGAACCATACAAGACAGCAGTTCTGACCATTGTTATATAAATCTTCGCCTTATGTTTAAGGGGAATGCGGGAGTCGCAGATAGTCCCAGTGACCTGCCGCCATTTCATCCATCCAGTGTTAATTCTGTGCTTAATAGTCCGATCTACACCTTCACCTACCTACTCACTAAATACCTAGTATTCATGGCTTCATTTTATGACACCAGTGTCTTTAAATTTCAGCCATATTTTTCAAAATGTATAAGTACAAACCACCCAGTCCTTTAACGAAAATCTAGACAGTAATTACTCAATCAAAAGTTTCACCTCTCCAAGCACTGACATACAAGACCTCTTGAATCCCGGATCCCGCATCCCGTATCCCAGGCTGCCCCACTCTATCGGTCGTCCATTGTTCCCTAGAACAGGGCCGCGCAAAAACAATGGTTTATGTATGTGAATATAATGTCCTATGACCGCGGAGAGTCTTTGTTCATTATTGTAACTTTGTTAGCGTTTCATAGCTTTTTCTATAGGCTGGCTACTGGTTCAGTAAGTTGGCTATTGGGCTAGTTTTGCGGGCATAATTAGGTTGATTTACAGAGTTATGGGTTATTTCCATTGTATTTTGCTTCGAAAAACTAATATCACAGAAAGAGATAGATTTAAAAACTGTGCACCGATTGGTCAGTGGGTGGCCAATTTTGTCCCGTTCACAATTTTACTCAGCCAGACACGGATAGATTGTAATCTACCAAATGTTTGATTGGAAATGTCTGCTTCTGTTTATAATTTATCGAATCTTATGCATAGCATTATAGCATAATCAGCCTATAATGTTCCCACTGCTGGGGCACAGACCTCATTTCTGTGAGAGGGTGTGGGGCGTAATCCACCACGCGGATCCAATGCGGGTTTGTGGATGTCACATGTCTTCGAAGTTTTGGTTCTAGGACATGCCGTTTTCCTTAAGATGTTTTTCTTCGTCGTTTTGAGAGCAGTAATGATGAAATAATTTACACAAAGTAAAGCACCTGTCTGGGTTCAAACCCACGACCTACATGTAAGCCGTTACCACTGGGTCAACACTGCGCTATCTTTTATTATTATTTATGCACTTACTCATATTTGATTTGTATTATTTGATGGATTTTTTTAATTTTTTTTTTGTGCGGTGGAAAATCATTCAATGACTTCTCCTGCTCTGGGTGGAGCGGGAGGGCGTGTCAGACTCTTACTGGCTAAAACCCACCCCTGTTCCTTCCCTGCCTGAGTGCTCAGGGGTGCGATAACTCATTTTCAGAATTTATTCGCTACCCCTAGGCATGCAGGCACCGGCCAAATTCGGATTACTGGTAAAACGTGGTGAATAGGGATGCAGGTGGAATTGGGACGAAACTTTAAAAGGGATTTTAACGTTGAAATAATATAGTTTTTCGCCAACATGGACACTAAATTATAATTCAGTTAACATATTCCAGTCCTTGTTGGCAATAAACAATATTATTTCAGCGTTAAAATCAATTTTGAAGTTTGGTCTCAAATCACCCCTGCATCCCTATACACCCCGCATATTTTAAAATGTAAATGTAAAAATCACGATTATGTAAAAATACGAATTGAATACAAGTAACAGCACAAAAGCCCAAACGGAGTTTGCAATCATTCAGTGACATTTATACATATATTTGCAACAGACGCATTAAGTTCTAAATTATTATATTCTAGTTGCAAGCCAAACGTTTAACTAAGCAGTCAGTCAAACATTTCCTGCTTTTCATTAACACCTTTCGCTCATTTCCCAACAGATTTATGTAAAGCACCTAACACTATCTCATTCAACAATAGAAACAATTTGCGTAGATCTAAGGAATGTTGTCCACATCCCACATAACGCTGCGAATTTACTAGTTAGTGGTGTAGCATGATTGGCCTATTGTAGTCTCAAGGCGACCATTTTGTACAGTTGGTGTAGGAGATTGCTGTTCTGTTGTTTAAGGCGCAGCTATACGACTTTTAATGGTTTTTAATTGAACATCACGTCTAAACGACTTGTCTTATTTCTTTGAAAAAAATATATGTTACTCTAAACAATTTCCGTCGTAATTTGATTTCAGAATATTTGAAATTATATTTTATAACGTAGTTTAATTAATTTGTAAAGTTATGTCTAACTCGGATAAAAAATTGAGAATCACGCAAAAACTATGAAGCCTATTTTTATGAAACCTTCACCGTTTTAAAGATCATTTAATTATTTATAATTTAGTCTCAGTGTTTAGTTTAAAACTTGTTGTTTTATGTGTAATAAATTAATAATGCGTTTAATTTCGGATAGCGCTCCTTGATGTACGAGTCCTATTACTGATTGGACATACGACGCGTTACCTGAGCTCAGCGCAGAACACGCAAGCTAACCACTCAAAGTCGTTGGCAGCTAATAGCGCCTTAACTACATTGTCACACGTGCTTAGCAAAGTTATATTGTTGCTGGAGTGCTGTCCGGGTTGATGTTACCTTATTAATAAATTGAAAACTACTACGTTGAAGCATTTCTACTGAGTGACTGGGTTTGTTGCTTGATTGAACTGTACTCAAAAATAAAATTCTTCACCTCTATTGTATTTCGGCTGCACCTAGTCTAAAGCCAGTATAGTTGTTTTATCTCATTAAGGCGGGTTGGTCTTGTATGTGTGTGTGTGTAGCTTCACGTACACTCTTTTTCCTGTGTGCTCGGAGCGCTCGATGTCATAGAAAATAGTTTATGCACACAGAAACAACGTGTTCGTGAATCTACACACACAACCAAGAGGGTTGGTCTTGGTCGTTTTCATGAAATCTTCTACCTTCTATCTTTATCAATATTTGGCTTATGCTATATTTTGCTTATATTTGGCTCGTGGAAACTGCCACATATATGCTGGTAGTGAGTTCTGATAACTTTACTTTCATTTCAGCAGTCTTGTTGTAGTGAAGTTCTTTATATTCTCTAGAGTTGTCATAAAGAGTAGTAGTAAATAGATAAGGAAGTTAGTTAAATTAGCAGGGTAAACCTACAGGGCTGACTGTCGTGTCTTGTGTCGTCCTTTACAGTTCGATCCCGTTGTACCTTGCAGGTGTACTTCAAGATCTTACCCCTTTTACATACTTCACAAAATTCAGTCTCAGCCTGCACCCTTGCCAGTTTTGTCGCATGTACAACACCGTGGGCCATTCACGTCTGTGTGCGCTTTCACAAACCGTAGGCGTGATTAAGCTTGTCAGTGGGAGAGATACTTTGAGAGATTAACTGCTTTTCGGCAGTTTATTTAAGAAATATTATTTAACCTGATTTGTTTAAGAGGTTGATTGTTAGGCAATGCGGTTTGTAGAAGTGTTTGCAAGCAAGCTTTCCTGGCCATGCAGGAAAAGTAGTATTTTAAATTGTTTTAGCTCCTGGTTTAACTTTTGCCTCATTGGATCATTTATTGCAAGCGCTATTGTTGGTCCTTTTTTTTAAAGGTGAGCAATCATCAAATAACTTTTCCCGCTCTGGGTGGAGTGGGGCGTGTCAGATTCTCACTGATTAAATCCCACCCTTGTGCCTTCAGTGTAAAATGTAGTTGATTGGTATTATAGGTTCATCTCCACCCAACTCTTCGGGGAATATAGGCGTGAAATTTTTTTTTGCTTTTCTTACAATGCTTGTAAACAAACAACGTGCATGCGACTGACGCTTGGAATTCCCGAAAGGACTTGGGGGAGGCCTTTGCCCAGAAGTGTGACAGTATAAGCTAATAAAAAATCAACCGGCTAAGTGCGTGTCAGACTTTGCATCTTTAGGGTTCCGTAACAAATGAGGGAATTATCAAAGAAAATATTTTATTTATCAATGTTGATATTTGTTGGTAAAATATACGTAGTAATAAACGTTATCACCAAATTTCAAGTTCATAGGTCAATGGGAAGTTAAAAAATTCTTGGGAACAAAATTTTGTGACAGACGACGGACAGACAGATGGACGGATAGACGGACACGTGAGTTGTCACTCACACTGTAATAAGCTCCGTTTGGACTCTTCGGGTACGGAACCCTAAAAACTATTTGTTTGAGGTTAGACTTAACTTAATACCGGTTGTTTGATTTATTTGTGAATTTGGAATGTTAGACGTCCATTGACAGTTCGAGTTTGTATTTCAATAGAAACCTCAAGTGAAATAACATTTACAAACCTCTTCACAAGTTTTCCAACCTTTAATGGCCCTTCGAAGACTCATTGCGTTAGTTTGCATCACTCTCATCATCTGCTGGCATTTGCTAACTTCCTAGCCCGCAGTTGTCCCACCGTCGGCGAGGAAGCGACTTACTATCGGCTATTTTGACGCTCAAGAAACGTACAATAGATATACATTCCGTGTAAACAATAGAGATGCATATTATTTTAATAGTTGATCACTGACTGTTCAGATTGCCGGCGAGGACTCGCTCCACAAGTTGGTCGCTGAGCAACAAGATCTATCAAAGTTTACTCGCTCAGCGATGCTCGTTTGGCGGTCAGAACTCACGCCGAAACACCAACCAGCGGTCATTTCTACCTAGCGCGTGCAGTGTTGCGCAGGACTAGTCGCCTCGAGCGAGTGGTGCCAGTAATCGCCCATTGCACTCGAAAGCTCGCTTAAGGCGCAGTTATACGACTTTTAATGGTTTTCAATTGAACATCACGTTTAAACGACTAGTTTTATTTCTTTGAAAAAAAAAATGTTATTTTAGACAATTTTGCGTCGTAATTTTATCTGAGAATATTTGAAATTATGTTTTTATATCATAGTGTAATTAATTTGTAAAGTTATGTCTAACGCGGATGAAAAATTGAGAATCACGCAAAAAATATAAAGCGTATTTCTATTAAATCTTCACCATTTTAAAGATCATTTAATTATGTATAATTTAATCTAAGTGTTTTATTTTAATACCTGTTGTTATAGATGTAATAAATTAATAATGCGTCTAATTTCGGACAGCGCTCCATGATGGGCGAGTCCTATTACTGGGTGGACGTACGACGCGTTACGTAAGCTCAGCACAGAACACGCAAGCTAACCACTCACGTTCATTGGCAGTTAATAGCGCCTTAAATACCAGCGACAAAACTATCGGAACTACACACTCGCTACTCGCTGCTCGCCAATTCGTTTTTATTTGAAGCTCTACTCGCTACTCGCTCATCGCCGGCGGTGGGACAAGCGCCTTAGGCAGTGCGCGGGTTTACACTTTACAGCTACAAACATCAAAGTTTTAGCTATGTCATAAATACTGTTTGGTGTAAAATTATGGATTTTCATGGTGATTAATAAAAAAAGAGAAAAAAAAACCGGCCAAGTGTGTGTCGTGCCACAGCAGCAGTGTAGAGTTCTGTAGTTGCCCGTTACGACATGCGGGCTTTATGTTTATTACTATGAACATATTAATTGGGTCCTTGGTTTTACGTTTAAATTAAAAACAAAAATAGGTTTTATTTTTCCAAAATGGTACTAATGAAGACAGAACTGCATGGAGAGTTCCAAACCAAAATCGTTTGTACAGGGTTTCATCGCCTTAATAATACGTCTTGAACGACATAGATGGCGCTAGTATAGTAGTTGGATTGGAAAATATACATCTCTCGTTAAAGAACATTATCTTGTTTTTTGCTAGTTACAATATTACTTAATTTTAACACAAATTCTCCTACGACATTACAAACCTTATAAAGCAAAGCTCGTAATAACTAGGATTCGAACTCGGTGGCATAAAATTTACCGATACCATAGCCACTGGACTATTGCGTCATTACGCAATGAGTTGAAATTATCCTACTCTTTATTATATCGAAGTTGTTTAGCGACTTTAACCTGTATCATAAATCTCAAAAGAATTGAGGGTAGTTTAATATTGACTGTATAAAAATTAAATCTTTTTGTTCAATCATAATGTTCTTTACTATCTTTGAGTGATTTCAGTTACGATTGCATTTAACAATTTTTTAATATTTATCTTTACCATGAGTTCGCGTTCTAATATTGATATGGCTACGAGGGCCCAAATAATAGCATTGCATAATCAAGGCCTAAATTATTCTGAAATTTCGAGAGAAACTGGCTTAAACGTAAGTAATGTTTTAAAATCACTGTTCGTTATTTATTTTATTATCCATGGTTATCGATACACGAAAATAATAAATAATATATTTCCCTTATAGGTAAAGACTGTCACTTTATGGATAAAGCGGTTTCAAGAAGAGGGTTCGTTGGAACACCGCAGTAGATCTGGCAGAAGACGCCATATTGACTCAGACCAGCGTCAACTTATGGTGCAAGGTTATGAGGAAAATGGCTTTACACCAACAAGATATTACGCAGAGTTGTTTGATACATCTTTGCGGACGGTGTATCGTGCTCTTCATAGTGAAGGTCTGCATTATCGTCGACATGCTATTAAGCCATTGCTAACCGAAGCTAATAAAAGAGCACGATTGGAGTTCGCTTTGAAATACAGACATTTCGACTGGAGCAACGTTATCTTCAGTGATGAAAAGACTTTCAAGTCTAGCCAGCACGGGCGAGTTAGGTTGTGGCGTAGGAATAATACGCGTTATGATAGTGATCACGTTGTGCCTAACTCTGAATCCGGTCGTATAACAGTGAACATTTGGGGATGGATGACAGCTGCAGGACCAGGAGAACTTACTGTAATACCCAGTCGTGCAAACAGTGTTAACTACTTAGATGTGCTGAATGACGTCATGTTGCCCACTGTGCGGAATGTTTTTCCTGTAGAAGACATGCCAGTAATAACGTTCGTGCAGGACAATTGTCCTATACACCGTTCCATAATTGTGCAAGAGTGGTTTAGCCAGCAATCGGACATACGAATTATTCCTTGGCCTGCGAGATCGCCAGATTTAAACCCCATTGAAAATTTATGGGGCGTTATGGTTCAAAAGTGGGAAAATAGGAACGAAAGGACTAAGGAAGCACTGAGTACTCACTGCATGGAGGTATGGGATTCTATACGGGGTCACAATTTATGTGAAAAATTAATAGACTCCATGGGTTCGCGGTTGCAAGCTGTAATCGATCAAAATGGCGGATACACGAAATATTAAAGAATATAAAGTGTTGACTATTGAATTGAGTAATAATGATTGAGTAAAAATGAAAAGACCGGGGTAGCTATAATTTATATGATAAATTACAGTAATCAAACTTGGTGTAAGTTGGATTTTATACATTACTTTATAACAACAAAATGTTATTACACTAATGATTTTGATTTCTTATATAATATAAGAAATTAAAATAAAAACAATATAAATATAGATTCCTTTCCAACATAATAAATTATTTATTTATTATTATAAACAACTCGGTCCCAAAATGACAGCTATAACCCGGTCTTACAATTGTTATTGATTTTAGGTTTAGCTTCAATTTCTTCCTCCTTCTGGAACGAATACTTAAGCTATGAACCTTAGTCATAACATAATGCACAAATCAATCATTATAGTCAATACCACTAAACATAATTATGCAAAACGTAAAATTTTTATAATTTATGAGTAGGTAAAATATTTACAGAACTAAGGTTGCATATATAGTGAAAGTTATTATAACATAATGTAAATAAAACTAAATAATAGAAGAATAGCACAACACAGTTTTGATTTAGAATACATATAATATCTATTATACAGTTTTACTTTGTTAAGGTCTTCTATTTTGTAATAGAGTTATTCAGTTATAAATTTTACTTGTATTTCTCCTTAACAAGTGAATTAAATCATTGTTAATTGGATGTAAAACTGCTAGGTTAGGTTATACATTCTATAAGAAAGAAAGACATAAATTGTATTCTTCTTTGAGAATTAAATGTCTTAAACTATAATCAATAAAATAGTTTCATTTCTTATCCTTTACGAGAATTAAACTTAGTAAATCTTAAGCTAGCGTAGTAAGAAAAATATATCTAAATCTTCTACATAAATGTTTTTTACTAATAATACTAATACTTACCACCAATTATGAAAGTAATTTATATAATATATATTTATATAATGTTATATATAGTAGTATATGTATACTTGTATATTATCCCTATATTCATTTATACATCTTATACCTCATATTTTTTATATTATTTATAACAAAAAATAAAATAAAAACGTTTAAAAATACAAAAAATAGAATATAAATTATATATTAGAATAATTAAATTTAAAAAAAGTCGACAGAGAGCTGGGTTGCGAACCGGTGCCCTGTTGAACGATCTATGTTATTCTGCCATGCTTATCCACCTGAGCTACTGACTATTTATTCTGGAACGTGAAAATAAGAGCTACTTTGTGAATGTAGGGATTTTTATTATTTGTGATCGACGCCATCTGTAGTCGAATTAACCGATATAGTACCAATTGGCTTATTTAGTTTGGTTTAGATGGCGCTGTATTAAGTACTCGGAAATAAGAAAATATAGTAATTTTTGTTTATTTGAATATAAATATATTATTATTACTTAGTAATTATTTTAGGTATTAAAAACCTTATTATCTGCCTCTGCATAATAAGGTTTATAAGCTTTGCAGTGTTATTTTCATGATTGAACAGCGCCATCTAGTCGTCTCATGAAAGTCATGATACGTAATGCAAAACCTCACAGTCAAAAGTCGACCTTAGGCTCTCCATGCACCTTTGTCATCAATAGTACATGTTTACTATCCGTTTAAAATATTTAATAAGTAACAACTTCACCGTAGTATTTTTTTCTTAGGTCCAAGTTATTCAAAATGATTATTTATTATTTATTTAAAAGGCGTAGTTGGAGCCCCGTTTCGCAGGGCTCAATGGTTTAAAAAACAATCCGAATTGGGTGCCCCATGTGTCGAGCTCGCTTTACTCGTTCCTGCATCCTAACATTGCCCTTTGTACACATAATTATAATCATGATCAGTGGTATAACAAATACATCAATATCCAATTTAACTAAATGACTAGACGACAAACAGCCATCTGGTTAAACTTTAGCGTTCAACAACTTAGCATGTTGTCCTTCAGCCATTCAATTGAATGTTGGCGTTTAATTAATGGCCTCGGCGTCCAATTAACTGGATAATAAACCAGGTGGCTGCGACATATATACCAATTCAAAACTGCAGCTTTCTAGTCCTAACAGTCTCTACGCTATGCCTTGGACGGACAGACGGACAGATCGAAACTATAAGGGTTCCTTGTCCTTGTCCAGACTACGGAACCCTAAAAATTGAGCAACAAAATAAAAAAAGAGAAAATAGTTTGCTAATCTCTAAACCGATTGCAGGCTCAAGTCGGCCGCTGTTTAGTGTCATTGGAGACCCATCTCAAACATATTGCCAATGTGGAGCCCGAGCAGGGTCCCAGGATAATGACCCACCTTCTTTCTTACCAGGATTTCTTGGCAAATTACTCTAAAATAACACATTTTAAGTAATTACTGATCTTTTATCTTTTTTGAACCAGGCTATTAATCTCTCCAAACACATGTGACAAATGTAAGTCCTTCAATAGAGTGTGCGTATAAAAGGACCAACATTTTTATATTTCCAAGCAATTCAGCCTCGTGCAGTTTCACTCCTATCCGAGATAAAAAGGACCAGACAATAATTCAGCTGTTACGATCCCATAGCTGGGATTAATAGAAAAATATAGTTCTAATAGTCGCGACCGGTAAGCCCGCGATTGTTCCCTATGGATCAATGCTCTGGGCTTTCTGTTGCTACCTTTTAATAGTTTATTTTGTTAAGGTAGATAGTGTGTTTGTTAAGGCTTTATATTATTCAGTTGATCTAGAACTCTAGAATGTTGGCTAGTATTTGGAGGATAAAGTAATGGATAAACGTGGAAGTTTTTGTCGACATCTAATATGACAAAAAACAAATTAGGACAACTAAAACTAAAGGCTTCACATTTTTGCGGATTATAATTTTAATATACCGAGTTGAGCATTTAAATCAACCAAATTGCTTAACCATCTAGTTAGTTCAAGCTCTCTCAAAAACATTTTGAAAAATGCAGTTTTCTTTGTGTCTAATACAATTGTTGCGCTAGTAAGGTAGCTATTTGGCCCATTATTCTTAGCCAATAACTAACACACAGTCAATCTATTTTAGTCAACAAGTATTTACACAACATTAAAACAATAACCCAATCAAAGTTAAGCAACCTCAAATAACCAAACCTAATTGGTTGTTCATATCACCCACTTACAAGGTACATGACGGATAGAGTATGGTCGCCCACAACTCTGACACAGCATAGGTAAGTTCAGAAGCTTGGCTCTATACAACGAGCGAAAACCGGGCGCACGCACATATAGACGCGTACGTGCGGCGATCTCAAACAAACACCAGTCGCGAGAGCGTTTGGACTCGCTGTACGTAAAGCGTGTCTATGGTTGAGTGCGTTTTCGCTCGTTGTATGAAGCTGGATTTCTGTTTTTATCTGTGTTGTGACCATGTTCATTAATATGTGTAAATTAACCTAGTAAAGTGGTATTTAGGTTGAATACAGGGACTGACCGGCGATATGGTTCGTGGGCTCCGTCTATGGCGAGCTGTTTAGTTTTTAGTGCATTGAAATAACAGTTTGTGATGCTATCATCGCTTATTACTGTTTCATGTCCAGTAGACTTGATCTGGTGATAGCGCTGTTTTCGTTGCTTGCATAAAACCTCTTTTTCTTTAGAAAAAAAAAATACTTTAAAGTTATATTTCATGGGGAATGCATATAGCTTGAATATCTGAGTCCATCTTTCCGTTGTTTCTTTTGTTGTCTGCAAGGTGTTGTTAGCGCGGCGAGTAATTGTCGAGGTAACAATCTATGTTATCAGCCAGTCTTCATTCTGCTTAAGTTTTGTCAGTATTCGTTCAGCCCCGATCATTATCATTCTCTTGTTTTGGTACCTACTTATACTTCTGTGGTGTTCTTATATTCGTTCCATTCGTATTTCTTAGAATACTTTTCTATATTTCTAAAAGTGATCAATTTCATCATTCAACAACAGTTTTTCTTTCACTTCACCTACAATCGTCACGTTCTCTGCCTAAAACCATCCTTAAGATCCCTAACTGCAGATAGAAAAGCCCTCTGACCTCTATAAAGACCTTCCCGGAACTACCTCGTGCATCGCCTGTAAGGGCCTTACGGTTGTTAGGGTGTAGGGTCCTCAGAGAGACAGTACCTGAATGAAAATTTGAAATTTTTAATCATCATTCTGGTCTGGATTTGCAAGACATCTCCAAAGTCAGAACGCAAGGCACTATTCTTTGTTTTTATCATGGTAAGGCTCTCGTTTATGCCTAGGGGTAGCGGATAAATTCGGAACAGAGTTACCGATCCCCTGGGCACTCAGGCAGGGAACAGGGGTGGGTTTTAGTCAGTAAGAGGCTGACACGCTCTGCCGCTCCACCCATAGCGGGAGATGTCATTGAATGATTTCCCACCCCACAAATAAAAAGAGGCTCTCGTTTGGCCACTATCTTACCTGATGGTAAGCGACGATGGAGCACGCTTGCCTAGAAGTAACCTATTCACTCTTGATTTAAAGACTCCCAGGTTGTAGCTATCGGGAAACACAGACCGGCAGGGCATTTCACTCCGTAGCTTTACGCACAATGAAAGTGTTTTCAAAACGTATTGTATTCTTCTTGCCGTCTCTAAGTCCATCTCTGATATCTAAATTATATATTACTTGTTTATCTGCGTATTCAAAATGATAATTTTGTTGACAACTTAATAAATGCTCGGCTAAGTAATTATTAGTTGCTTTTTGTAAAGCAAATTAGTAAATTTACTGTTATTCCTGGACCTCATTAATTAGTAGGTAATGAGTTGTTTCTGAGTAATGAGTACTGAGTCTATATTTGAATAGTTAAGTGCAGAATAGTATGGAATTGTATGCCGGTCACGAATGACTAGTGACATAAAATTTTCTTTATGCAATTATAATGATGACGAAATACAAAAATATAGTTCTAATAGTTGCGACCGAATAGGTATTTCCTCACGAAGTTTTCCTTTATTCTACGATAGTAAATGTCTAGCTCCGCATAATAGTATAATCATCCTTATAATGTTTTCACTGCTTCTCATGCTGGGACTCAGGCTTCCTCTCTAGGGGAGGGTATTAGCCGCAATCTACCACGTGGGCCCTGTGCGGGATGGTGGATGTCGCATATTGCTTCAGCGCTTTTTGAAAAACTTATACAAAAACGAAAAATACGTATACCTTTTTTTTTTTCTTTTTTTTTTTTGTTGGGTGGGAAATCATCCTATGACTTCTCCCGCTCTGGGTGGAGCGGGAGGGCGTGTCAGACTCTTACTGACTAAAACCCACCCCTGTTCCTTCCTGCCTTTGAGTGCCCAGGGGCGAGGTAACTCTGTTTCGAATTTATCCTCAACCCCCGGGCAGGCATCGGCCATGACGGGCCCCGTCTCTTGCTGACAACTCTTTGAGGCGCGCGTGTAACACTACGCGCCGTCGACTCTCGGGCCTGGTGCTGATCGGACGGCGAGCTACCCATTACTCCCCGTCCGCAGGCCCGGGTCTACGGTGGCCGGAGATCGTCTCGCGGTGCCGGAAGTCCCCGGCGTCTCCTGAGGCGGCTGCTGCTGAGGGCGTGAGGGCGACTCCGTTGTTGGTGCTCTCTCACGCGTCCCGCCTCCGCCTTCGCGAGCATAACTGCTTCGCAGAAGGAGGAGACGGCTTCCCATTCCCTCTCGCTCCGTACCATGGCCTGAACCAGGGCAGGGCGCGAGAGGTCGCTGCCGCCTATCGCATCCACGAGGACACGGCGGTGCTCTGCCCAAGCGGGGCAAACCTCCACCGTATGCTCCACCGTGTCCTCTGGGCGATCCGTGCAATGGAAACACCCGGGCGTCACCTCCCGCTTGATCCGAAACAGGAACCTCCCGAAACAGCCGTGTCCGGTGAGGACCTGCGTCAGGCGGAAGGTGAGGGTGCCGTGGGGCCTCTCCAGCCAAGCCTCAAAGAGGGGCACTACCGCCGCAATGGTGGCGTGCCCAGCGCGGGGTTGTGACAATCGCTGTCTCCATGTCGCCATGAGATTCTGCCGGAGCTCTGTCCGCCGAGCCGCGAGTTGTCGCGGCAGCGGAGTTTCGCCCCGGCGTTTCGCCTCCTCGCGCTCCTCATAGAGGTTCGCGAGGATTTTTGCCTCCAGATCCCATGGCGATAATCCGGCGAGGAGGCTCGCCGCCTCGCAGGAGATCGTACGGTATCCTCGGATCATTCTGATCGCCATGACCCTTTGGGACGCGTTCAGACGGCGAGTAGGTCGCTGCCTCAGCGAACGCGCCCACACCGGTGCTCCGTAAAGGGCCATGGACCGCACGATCCCCGCGTAGAGCCTCCGGCAGGAGGCGTTTGACCCCCTCAGATTGGGCCGGAGCCGCCTCAAAGCAGCCCCGGCCCTGTCCAGTCTGGGAGTCAAAAGTCGAAAATGCAAATACGTATACCTAGATGACGTTTTGGTATTCTCCAATTACGACTATATTTAAATTCCACGTTCCATGTTATTGGAGTTTTTAGTTCTGGGGTATAACAACTAAAAAGTGAAAAATAAAAAACTTTTTTACAAAAAAAAAAACAACCGGCTTCTCAAAATAAAAAATATACTAAAAATTAGAAAAAAACTTTAATTTCGGAAGTCGGTGTCAAATAACGAAGAAATCAAATACAAACACCGACTTCCGAAATGAAAAAAAATTGCCCGCGCCTTTTCCCAACTATCTTGGGGTCGGCTTTCAGTCTAACCGGATGCAGCTGAATAGCAGTATTTTACATGGAGCGACTGCCTATTTGACCTCCGCAACCCAGTAATTGGGTAATACGATACCATTCGTAAGACTGGTTGTCAGACTTTCGGGCTTCTGACGACCCGTAACGACTGTCAAAGTTCCACGTTTGACAGGACCTGGGACCAACGGCTTAACGTGCTTTCCGAGGCACGAAAGAGTCTCGGTATGTAAAGATGGTCACCCATCCATGGACCAACCCCGGCAAGCGTAGCTTAACCTGATGGATCGAACCGTGCGGCTTTTATTACTTTAGTTCAAAATGAAAGTTATTTTTAAATTAGTGTATTTTTTTTTTGGAAGTCGGTTGTTTTTTGTTTTGAAAATTTTTTGTGGCATACTAACTTTAGCATTGAATTCACCCATTATAATAAAATCTTCGTATGCTTTATCTATTGCCTCATAGATTGTGTTGTAAAAATGTTTACTTCCTCTTCGTCTGCTTGTTCTGTAGAAGCATATACATACTTGTATGATGGTGAATTTCTTTCCAGGTATTTTCAGAGCTACACGCCCGTAGATACCGAAATAGCTTTGCACGTACTGTTTTAGATATTTTTGTATAATAAATTCGACTGCAAAGCCCTGTGTTTGCCCTGTATAGCAGAGAATAAATTGCGTCGAACTTCTGATATGCTTATTATGTCGTATTTTATGTGCGTTAGTAATTTTTCCAGTTCTATTATTCTTTCGTATGAAAACAGAGTTCTAACATTGTAGGTTAATATGTAGAGTTGGTTATTTCTTCTGTCTAGTAGTCCTGATCTGATGACAATGTCTTTGATGATGAACTATATACCTATATTATGTGTAGGTATATGTACTTTCGTACCACTTTTTATTTCTTTTCTCATAATAATAGGTATTTTTTTTTTGCATCTGTCATGTTATCACTCCACCACCCTTGGTTGACTGGTAGAGAATGGCTTGGGCGTTAAGTCCACTTATAAAGGTACCTTTGTTTCTAAAGTTTAATAAATAAATTAGAATATCCCATGTTTCGAACTGAATAATAACGACTGCCAATGATGAGGCTTTATCTAAAATAGGTGTTGTTTGTATCACTTAGAGGATTTGAATAATAGATAAGCTTTTTAATTAGGTCAGCTGGGATAGACTGGTCGTGGTTGGGGACGTCACTAGTCTTTGGGGACAATGAATAGAAAATAAAATAAAGTTTAGCTTTTGAAAGCAAGGTTGGATGCGAGGCTGGCGGCTCAAGGCTCGCTGTTGTTAGCGCGGTCATGGATAGATGTCTCCGGAAATTTGCTAAAACTGTAAGATTATAATAAATCAGGCGAAAGTGTAAACCTTTTTAATACAATAAATATCATCTTAATTCGATAATTTACAAAGTACTTAGTGGAGTCTTCTTAACTGACTTCGAAAAAGGAGGAGGTTCTATGTTCGACTGTATGTTTTTTTTTTATGTAAATATGTCCACCGATTTCTCTGTCAGTTATGGACCGGTTTTCATAATTATTTTTATCCGAAAGAATATACTCCCGAGGTGGTCCCATGTACATTTTTATCGAAGTTGCTTCAGCGCTTTTTGAAAAACTGAACAAAAACCAAAAATACGTATACATAGATGACGTTTTGGTTTTCTCCAATTACGAGTATGTTTAAATTCCACGTTCCATTTTATTGGGGTTTTTAGATCTGGGATAACAACTAAAAAGTGAAAAAAAAAACAACCGACTTCCAAAAAAGAAATAAGTAAGTACACTAAAAATTAAAAAAATACTTTAATATCGGAAGTCGGTGTCAAATAACGAGGAAATAAAATATAAACACCGACTTCCGAAATTAAAGTTATTTTTTAATTTTTAGTGTAGGTACTTGTTTTCTTTTTTGGAAGTCTGTTGTTTTTTTTTGTAAAAAAGTTTTTTTGAAAATAAATAAATTACAATTTCATGTTCTCATTATGTGTTTGCAAAATTATAAGGTGACAGCACGGTTGGCGCAGTGGTTGGGTCATCGGTTGCTGCGCTGCGTGTCGCGGTTTCGATTCCCGTACGGAATAAATATTTGTATGGCCTACAGATAGTTGTTCCGGGTCTGGGTGTCTTGTGTATGTGAGTTTTAAAGTTTGTGAACCCACCCACGATACAGGAATATATCCTAGTGTGCGGCAACGTTGCAAGAAAAAGAAAAACTGAAGTATATATAGCATCACGCCTGTATCGCTCGAAAGGGTTAGGCAGAGGTATTATACTTAATAGTGGGTACTTCCACAATTCTAGTTGACATCCAACCTGTTTTGGGCCCGCATGATGGATAACGGCCTACCACACGGCCCTTTCACAGAGAGAAGACTTGGGCCTCAGCAGTGAGAAGGGGCACATTATAGCCTGATTAGATTTATGCTATCCTTCTAGAATATACCTTTAGAAGTAGCTAAGTACTACTTGTATACATTCCTACCTAAGCTAAGGTAATTATCAAAATTGTATTTGAATGTTGACATTGACAACTCCTTCCTCACATTAAGCTGATTTTGACGACATATCCGGGACACAAGTCACGACTACACGAGATGATTACGTTATTGTAATCTGTTAACTTAATACACTGATAATGATACAAAAGCGAGTAATTTGTCGTACCCACGATGACATAAAGCCACGCATATCCATTATAACCGGACCTCTTATTGTACGGAAAGTCGATGAAGTGCCAGGTCAGCTTAAACTAAAAGCTGAAGTACCTATATTGTTTGATTGTTGTAGAGTATACGAGTGCTGTGATCGATCAAAGTACATATGTATATTGGTGCAACTGCTTAAAATATTGATGGATCGTTCCACGATGCATTATAATTTGTAAACTGGTTAGCTGTCTAATGTCTATTTTGATGCATTGTCATAATTTGATAGCCAGATATTATTTGTGTGAAAGTGCTGGGGATAGGATAGCCAAAATTCCTGTTAGGCTGTGAGGAGACAGATGATGCATATAGCGTAGATGAGAATGTTGAGATGGATTAGTGGAGTGACGAGAACGGATAAAGTGAGAAATGAGTATATTAGAGGAAGTTTGAAAGTGGCTACAACAGTTATGAATATAAATTTTAATGGATGAAGAGGTAGGGAGGCTAAAATATTGATGGCAAGTGCCAGGAGTTATAACTATAATATGTTAGTCAATGAGAACATAATGGGTGACAGGACGGAATGGAAGAAGAAATCTTGTTGCACTGACCCCAAGTAACATGGGAGAAGGGTAAAGATGATGATAATGATGAAATAGGATAAACGGATAGACGAAAAGAGTTCCTGTGGTTTGACAGTCCTGCTGGGGATATACGGAAATTTGATGACTAAACCTAGGGTATTTAAAATATCTTATTTTAGGTACCAAAGGCAAACTCAAAAAAGTGGTAAAAAATAAGTAGAATCACAGATGAAAGTTGTCAAAATATTGTGTCAGAAATTAGTTGCTTTTATGAACAAATTTTGCCATACTTTAATGTGAAAACAATAAGAAAACCTTCCCCCTTTATGATCAAGAAAGTTAAAAAACGTATAACAATTTCACACGAATTAATGAGAAGATTTTAGCAATTTTAGCACCAATAAAAATCTTTTTAACAAAAAATTCAACCGACGAAAAAGAACTAAAAAGCAAATAATAAATAAACCTTTTAAGTCTTGAGTATTGAGCTTATTTACCTACATAAAATATAAAATTTTATGTAAACTAATTTTGAGTCGGCGCCAAAGAACAATCTGATTATTACATATCTAAATTTTATATGTACGTAGAAATGAAGAAGGTTAGATGTAGGTAATTAATCATTTTATTATGGCACCGACTCAAAATTAGTTTACATAAAATTTGATATTTTATGTAGGTAAATAAGCTCAATACTCAAGACTTAAAAGGTTTATTTATTTTTTGCTTTTTAGTTCTTTTTCGTCGGTTGAATTTTTTGTTAAAAAGATTTTTATTTTCTGATTTTTTGTGACTCACATCATCTTTTAATACTCTGAGGCTAATTTCTAATCCTTCATCATTCCTCTCGGCACTGAGATTTCCAGGATATTGACCAGTTGAGGTTACCTCCAATATTCTAAAGACGTCTTTTCTCAAAGCATATTAAGTGGTATCTGTCACTAAAACCAGTTTTTTATATCTAACTTCTATTTATTTAGGAACGGTATGGTTTCTATCATCAGCTCAGTTTCATGATGTGATGATTCCTAAATGCAAATACCTGATTAAGTTACGAAAAGTAAACAGAAACAATATTTGTGCCCAATTTTCGAGGTTTTCTCTCAATTTTATCAGGATTCCATGATCAGATCCTGATGTCCTTGACATGGGACCACCCTTTAGTTATACCCTATCTAAAAAAAAAAGAATCATCAAAATCGGTTCATAAATAACGGAGTGAGGGCCGAACATACATACAGAAACGCTAAACGTGCCCACAATTTTCGAGGTTTTCTCTCAATTTTATCAGGATTCCATGATCAGATCCTGATTTCCTTGACATGGGACCACCTTTGAGGTGTACTCTATCTAACAAAAAAATAATAATCAAAATCGGTTCATAAATGACGGAGTGAGAGCTGAACATACACAAAAAAAAAAAAAAACATATATACGGTCGAATTGAGAACCTCCTCCTTTTTTTTTTCGTCGGTTAAAAAGGGAAAATTCAAGACGATAAACTCGATACACTACGAGCTAACTGCAAATGATTAGCGAATCATTAGTCAGTACATTGCGTACTACAGATGAAGCAAGTGCAAGTGCTAACCGCTTGTAACAATCAATGTATAACTAATTGTACCTTGCTAATTAATTGTGTATACAGACGTTAGTACAATTAGCTCCAGTTGATTAAATGTTGGGTAAGCTTGTGATATTGAAATGATGTAGACAGTAGAGTGTGTATAATGAATTTCTCGAATGTGTGAATATAAAGTCCCGACTTGAGACACGAATTATTCTAACATTAAAATGAAATAATTATGAGAGGAAGTTTGAAAGTGACAGAGAAGTAGATAGCAAATCGTTTGTAGTGATATGTGATGACGACGGATGAGACGAAAACACTGATAATTTTAAATACTGAGAAATGGAGGATCGAAGAAGGATGTATGTTTATATGAAAGAAAATGGAGTGAATGACAGCGTGACGGTAGATAGAACAAATGATCAAAGGTATCTACGAAGATCGTTGATTTTAGTAAAACCGTATTAGGTTTGTTATGAGGAATTATAAACATAATTTGAATTATGAACTCTCTGGTATGAATACCAACCATTTTGCTTTCCAAAATAACAAATCTGCAGTAACAGACCTACAGGTCTAGAAACACCTTAATATACTGGGACAATCTAAAATCAGACCAATAAATTTCAGCTTGTCATTGGCTAGACCAATCAGCCACCATAAATCACTCTAATCCATACGGACACGTTACCTTCGATAAACTTCCAGTATAGTACCTCTAAATGTAAATCTACCAGAGCATACTTCCGTCAACCGATGCAATGCGCGTGGGCATAATAACGTCACACCGTGACGAAACAGAGAAAACTCGCGCGTCTCATTAAAACACCCAGAAACATTCCATTCCCAAGAATGGTGTGTTTCTGCTGTAATATTCGTATATGGGTGATATTGGGTAGTTTTGTTTCAATGTCTCCTGGTGGTGGTGGTGGTGGTGTCTTACCTATATTCTTAAAAGCTTGAGGCACAGAACTATAGTAAGTATCTAACCTGTAACCTATAACGGGTAGTGCCTCGAGCTTTTAATAATGTAGGTAAGTACGTACACCCCAAATATTTACTAGAATTGATTTCCAACTTTTTAGTTCATTGTCCTTGATAAAAGCTTGTTTTTAAAAACATTTTTTACCATTTATTCATTTATTTTTAACAGGCTTTTATTAGCTTGGTATGTATTTATGTACCTATGTTACGGAATCTTTATATACGTGATTTTTACCAACTTCAAAACGTCGGAATCAATCAAAACTTCGCACACTTATCAAGGACCGATGACAATACAATAATATAATAAGTTTTTCGTATTATACTGATCAGGATCCTCAGTATTTACGATTTAAACAACAGCACGCAAGTAGAAAAGTAAGTAAATAAATAAATCAAATAATATATAAAATCTCGTGTCACGGTGTGTGGTTGTGGTTGCACTCCTCCGTAACGGCACGACCGATTTTAATGATATTTTTTTGTATGTTTGGTGGGTATAAGAATAGGTCGTAAAATATTTTTCACCCTTCTACCCCACCCCCCATTTTATAATCGCGGTTTTTATATGGCAGAACAACGTTTGCCGGGTCAGCTAGTAATGTATAATAATAATAGTTTAAAAATATAAAAAAATACACGAATTTGTAGCTAGCTGAACTAAAAAGTAGAAAATAAATAATTGTTAAAGAAACACGCTTTTGTAAATAGCTGAACTAAAAAGTAGAAAACAATTTTCTATAAGTTCAAAAAAATAAAATAGTGTGATTAAGAAAAACAATCATTTTATCGTTAAAAAGCGTGGGAAGAAGAATATCAAGTATTGCAGACCAGTGATTATTTTCTTATACACTGGAAATCTAAAACCACACTCAAGAAGTATTACACCACTGAGTCTACATACGTCCCAAGATATCAAAGTACCGACACTTCTGCCCCGTTGTTGTGGGTTTGGGTACCTCAACGTAATCGATTGGTCGAGTGTTGGGCTGGGTCCTTTTAAATTGGTCTTGAGTAAAAAGTTACTAAATGGAAAGATAAGTTGTCCTGATTTCAAAACTCAATATCCCGAAAACTTTTAAAAAGCATGATTTTTCGATTACAGCCTTAGCGTTATAGTAGATTTTCAAGTAAGAGACCTAAAGGCTTTTATTTTTTTTGGAGGGTGGAAAATCGTCCAATGACTTCTCCCGCTCTTCGTGTTAGACTTTTACTGAATAAAACCCACCCTTGTTCCTTCAGTTGCCTGTTCCAAGGTCCACGGTAACTCCATTTCGAATTTATCCGCGACTCCAGGCAGGCATCGGCCCTAACGGGCTCCGTCAGGTACCTACTACTGACATATCTTTGAGGCGCGCGTGGAACACTATGCACAGTCTCATCACTATGAACCTTGGCAGTTCTACTAACGCGAACTATCTAGGAATTTTCTTGTGTAAATAATACACTGCCTACTTAAATTACTATACTTAGATACATTATACGGCTTCAATTAAGAAAAAAAAAACTATGTGATCATTTTAAACACTGATTAGTAGGTTGTTAAAACATTTCTATGGAGAATTTGAATTTGGAATCCTAATCAGTATTTAAACTAAACATATAGTTAGCGAGTTTCATAAATAAGGCTGTAAGTACCTACATATTACAGACACTAGTGCTTTCAAATGCGCCATTGTAGTTAAGATGAGCTCATACAGCAACAGTTGCGGCACCCAATTTGCATACAAAATGACAGCTCATTTCGTGGCTCGAAGTCATTCTTTTAAATTTACGTACGGTTATATGCCTTGGTGAGCTACTGGGTATCTAAAAAAACGGCCAAGTGCGTGTTGGACTTCACACATTAAGGGTTCGGTTTGCATTTAGGGTTCCGTACCAAATGTATTTTTGACTATTTGTATGGCTTTGGGTCAACAAGATGCTTATAATGTGAAAATTTGGAGACTATACCAAGCTCCAACCGTTTGACAGACTGACAGACTGACAGACTACCAGATTGACAGACTGACAGACTGACAGGCTGACAGACTGCCAGACTGACTGACAGACTGACAGACTGCCAGACTGACAGACTGACAGACTGACGGACTGACGGACTGGCAGACTGACAGACTGAAAGACTGACAGACTGACAGACTGACAGACTGACAGACTGACAGACTGACAGACTGACAGACTGACAGACTGACAGACTGACAGACTGACAGACTGACAGACTGACAGACTGACAGACTGACAGACTGACAGACTGACAGACTGACAGAGTGACTGACACACTGACAGACTGACTGACACACTGACAGACTCACAGACTGACAGACTGACGGACTGACAGACTGACAGACTGACAGACTGACAGACTGACAGACTGACGGACTGGCAGACTGACAGACTGAAAGACTGACAGACTGACAGACTGACAGACTGACAGACTGACAGACTGACAGACTGACAGACTGACAGACTGACAGACTGACAGACTGACAGACTGACAGACTGACAGACTGACAGACTGACAGACTGACAGACTGACAGACTGACAGACTGACAGACTGACAGACTGACAGACTGACAGAGTGACTGACACACTGACAGACTGACTGACACACTGACAGACTCACAGACTGACAGACTGACGGACTGACAGACTGACAGACTGACAGACTGACAGACTGACAGACTGACAGACTGACAGACTGACAGACTGACAGACTGACAGACTGACAGACTGACAGACTGACAGACTGACAGACTGACAGACTGACAGACTGACAGACTGACAGACTGACAGACTGACAGACTGACAGACTGACAGACTGACAGACTGTCAGTCTGTAAGTCTGTCTGAGTGACAGCATTAGGGCTCTGTTTGGACCCTTCGGGTACGGAACCCTAAAAAACCGGCCAAGTGCGTGTCGGATGTCTTCGCACATTTATGGTTCCGTACCAAATGTATTTTTGACAATTTGTATGGCTTTATGTCAACAAGATGCTTATACTGTGAAAATTTAAAGATTGTTGCTCCAACTGTTTGGCTATAAAACCGACAGACGACGGACTGACAGACGAACACAAGTGACAGAAATGGTTGAAGGGTCCAAACGGAGCCACCGTTTGGACCCTTCAACCAAAATTTTATGTCAGATGAAATTAATGACACTTTTTACAAGTTTGCGTTCGTAGTTCGTACGTAAGTTATCCGCTTTATAACTTGCAAACCACTTTTCGACCACTGGTTGGTTTTCGATAGAGCTGAAATTTGGCATACTTATTCGGTAACAATGCAAAATTATGATACTATCGAGCTGTTCTGATGATGTACGCCCCTGACGAGGGCGCTTCGCACTCTTAACCTTGTAGCAGAGGAGACAGACATTTTTGCTTGTGCACGGAGTGAACTCACAAGGATAACATTGTATGTACCTAATAAGTTTTAGAAAATAAGTTGTTAGTAAAGTTCCACATTAGCAGACATAATTACCAAAACCTATGGGCCTGGGTCTGACAGATTAAGTTTGCTTCACTATTGCATTGGGTTGTACCTGTAATAATAGTTGTAAGTGATTATTTAAATAAATAAAAAAAATGTAGGGACTGGAACTCCCTGATAACAAATCGTAGGACAGTTGAATATGGGCTAGTACGTTTTATTATCACGAGTAGTTTCATTTACACATGACGACGAGGGCCTAAAGCTTGTTTTAAACAAAAAAAAAGTCGGAAGTCGGTGTTTCTATTTTACTTCTTCGTTATTTGATACCGACTGCCGAAATTAAAGTTATTTTTAAATTTTTAGTGTATTTTTTTTTGGAAGTCGGTTGTTTTTTTTGTTAAAAGTTTTTATCTTTTTTTAGTTTTAGAACTAAAAACCCCAATAACATGGAACGTGGAATTTAAACATTTGAGGAGAACACCAAAACGTCATCGAGGTACATATATATACAGGTATTTTTCTTTGTTCAGTTTCTTTTTTTTTTTGTTCAGTTTCTCAAAAAGCGCTAAAGCAATTTTGATAAAATTTATATGGGACCACCTGGCGAGTATATACATTCGGATAAAAAAAGAATTTTGAAAATCGGTCCACAACTGACGGAGAAATCGGCGGACATACATAAAAAAAACATACATACAGTTGAACATAGAACCTCCTCCTTTTTCGAAAGTCGGTTAAAAAAGAAAATTTTACTATTTATTTATTTCGAGCAAGACCCAGGGCTATCTTGAAGCAGTAACATACTAAGAACCATTCCAATACTTACATAAATTCCTGTAGCCAGTATTCCTTGCTAGTCAAGGAGCATACCCCGAAACGGTACAAAGCATTCCTGGAAATACTCAGCTCAGACACAATATGCGTGCCCTGGGATATACAGGTTGAGTTCTTTTACAGGCTTCTCTTTGGCACCTAATAAAGTTATTCAAAATTTTCTGAAGATTGTTTAGTTGTTTACAAATCCTTAGAGAAGATTTCGAAACACCTCAAAGAACGAAAGATTTTCAGTTTAAATAGGTGTGAGATTTTACCAGCACGTTGGAATACAAACGCACAAATATGATATAATAATAATTAAAGAAGAGAGAAAAGATAACAGTATCTTATATCTTCTGCAAGACCATGGGCTGAACAGGTAAACTGATTAGGATCAATCAACACATGTTTTAAATACACCTATAAAAATAATAAAGGTAGTGGAACAGAGAAAAGATAAAAAAAGTATCCTGATGCCCTGTGCCAGATCATGGTGTCCAGTGTACATCCAAATTCGTTTAGCTGTTCATATTTTGTAATATTAGTAGGAAAATAATAAGTAAGAGTACGATGAAAAAATAAACTGGTTATTTTCATCAATTTGAAGCACTAAGGCTCTTTCTTCTCCAATTTGCACTTTATATTTGTAGCGCTATTTACTTTTATTTAATATTTTTACTGTTGGCCACAATTTTCACGGAATACAAGATGTTTCGGAGAAAGACAACGGAATTCTTCAAAAAATTACAGCAAATCAACTGCTTTTGCTGCGATCGTATGTCTATGTAGTGTTAATACAATTTAATGGGGAACCACTACAAAAGTGAAAAATAACTTTAATTTCGGAAGTCGATGTCAAAAAACGAAGACACAAAACCAGAAACACCGACTTTTGTTATTTTGCACTTTTTTCGTTCAATTTTTTGAAAAAAAGTTTTTATCTAGAAAACATTACAAAACACTACAGTCGAATATTTAACCAACAACATTTTCCACGGAATATTCATAAAGATGTTTGCAAAACGTAAATTAAAACTAAACTAAATTTAAATACATAAGAAATCATACATTCATAATTTGGGCGCTATATAAATTGTAACAAAGCATAACAGCTAAAATTATCCTTGACAAAAATCACACACCCTGTGTACTAATGTCTTGCTACTAGCCAGCCGGTTCAGCAGTCTTATTTATAAACATAACGGAGCATGAAGACACAATTATCATATGTAAATAAATGTATTCAGTATACACATTAAATTCTATCTTCTGCCCGCGGCTTTGCCTACAAGAAAAGTGTTTTATATGGTTCCGAACATCCGAATGTAAAACCGGAACCCTTATAAGATCACTCGTGCGTCTGTCTGTCTGTCCGTCTGTCACAGCCAATTTGCTTCAAATATACTCAACCGATTGAGTTGAAATTTAGTATACACATGAATATCTGTGACCCAAACACGAACGTGTTACGTAACTATAGTGAATTTGGAATATGGGGGTCACTTTGCAGGTGCAAATCAGAAAATTAAAAATAAAAAGTTTATAAACTGTACTGTGCTATATATAAAAATGAAAGGGCTTATTCTAAGGATATCAAATATATTTTTTTCATAATTCTAAAATGTATAGTTTTTAAGTTTTTGAGAAAATAGATGAAAAATGACCATGCCCCCATATTCTCTGAAACCACTAGGGCCAAAATTTTGAAAAAAATACAGAATGTAGTTCTTTACTTATGCATTACAGGAAAACCTATAAGAAATATCCATATGTAGTTTAAACCTGGAAAAATATGATTAGTTTGGAACACTTTGCGCGCGAGTCTGACTCCTCTTGGCCGGTTTTTGTCTTATACCAAGGAAAGAAAAGAAAGAAAAAAGTTTATTTTGTGCTTCGCACAGAACGAACGTACTACTGGGTTAAAATGTATCCTCGTCCGAATCCAGGTCTATCCGTGGATCACGGAAGTGTTTGAAAGAGCACAGACAACTAAAGGAACAAGGGTGGGTTTTAGTCAGTAAGAGTCTGATACGGCCTCTCGCTCCACTCAGAGCGGGAGAAGTTAATTGTTGATTCATCAGCACTCAATGTCCCCACTGCTGGGGCACAGGCCTCCTCTCTGTGAGAGGGTGTGGGCCGTAATCCACCACGCGGGCCCAATGCGGGTTGGTGGATGTCACATGTCTTCAAACTTATGGTTCTAGGACATGCCGGTTTCGTCACGATGTTTTCCTTCACCGTTTTGAGAGCAGTGGTGACGAAATAATTTACACAAAGTAAAACGCCTGCCTGGGTTTGAACTCACGACCTACAACTTGTAAGTCGCGGCTGATACCACTGGGCCACCACTGCTACAACATTTGTTGATTAACAAACCTAAAAAATAAATGTCTATCCGTGTGTCAAGTTTCCTCAAAATTGGTTTAGACGTGAAAACATCACGGATAGACACACTTTCGCACTTATAATATTAACATGGGCACACATAATATATGTATAGTTTACCGGTGCATTCAAGTAGCCAGCACGATAGCGTATATTTCAATGTGAGTAGGTAGTACATCCGGTGCACCCTGGGTAGTCAGCCCTGTTCTCACATTGCTGACTAGTTGATATTCATCATGCCACGAGTGGATGAGCTGCTTATTCATTAAAATATGCATTCTCATTAGTTTGTGGCATCTAGGAATGGCACATTGCTCTCAGAACAGATGGCCGATGGGGTCGCAAAGTTTTGAAGCGGCGACCGCGTACTGGAAGATGCAGCGTTGGAAGGCCTCCCACAAGGTGGACCGAAGACCTGGTGAGGTTTGCAGGAAGCCGATGGATGCGAGAGGCACCGGACCGGTCGTTGTGGACACTTGGCAGATGTAAATGACCAGCAGGTGACGGCTGAAAAGATGGGAATCCTCCTCTCCGCTTGTAATGACATACTATGATAAATAACTCTTATAATAAGCGTGATGATTATAGCTTTAGATTTTCTGTTCATTGTAGCTGTTATTGAGATTATATTCAAGGGTATATATAGGCTTAAGGACTGGTCCTTGGAGTCAAGGAGATTCATGGAGAGATCCTTTGTTACTACAATAGGATGACTCATCATCATCAGCCTATAGCAGTCCACTGCTGGACATAGGCCTCTCCAATTGCACGCCATTCAGCTCGGTTCTCGGCAACTCTCATCCAGCTGTTACCAGCCACCCTGCGAAGATCATCGTTCCACCTAGCCTGAGGGCGTCCTACCTCTATAGGATGACTGTCTTTTTTTTTAAATTAATAATATGATTTCTACCATTCGCTAACACAACGTTTGTTTGTTTTTTTTAAACGACTTCAAAAAAAGGAGGAGGTTCTCAATTCGACTGTATTTTTTTTTTATGTGTTTACCTCATAACTTCTTACTACGTGAACCGATTTTGAAGATTTTTTTTTATTTAGAAGCTGTTGCTTCACATGTGGTCCCATTTTAATTTGGTGAAGATCTGATAAAGAAATTCGGAGATACACAATGGAACTCTTCAATAAATGATAGCAAACTTTCCAGAATTGCTGCAATCGCATGTCTGTATATTGTTTTCACAACTTCACAACAATACATCACGCTAATACGCTCTGAAGGGGTATTCAGATTGGTACAGTTCACCCTGATACACCTTAATTTCGCCAACTATGTTCAAATTCCCTATTTTTGGGGCTATCAATTCGGGAATAACTTTACTATTAATTTAGTTTTAGAATGGGGTACAACAATTAAAAAGTGTAAAATAAAAAACTTATTACAAAAAAAAAATACAACCGACTTCCTTAGACAAGGTCAAGTAACGAAGAAACCAAAGTACAAACACCGACTTCCGAAATTAAAGTTATTTTGCATTTTATAGTATTATTTATGGAAGTCGGTTGTATTTTTTTTTGTAAAAAGTTTTTTTTAAACAGATTTAGGTGGATAATATCACCGATTTCACTCTTTGTAACAAAGAAACATAATGGCCTCCGTCAGCCAGTTTTCAAACAGCTGGCGAAGATATCTAGTAGCTATTATGACTTTCCAATTTTAGTCTTAAAATAACCAGGTCATCATATCAGCATATTCATATTGTGGCACTAGTAAAATAATAAAAATGCCACCAATAATATATTTAATTTGTGATTTTGTTGTTTTTAAATTCTAAGAAGATAATTTAAATACAATAAAATCACAAAAACAAATAAACATCAACAGCTCGTGGGAAAAAGCTGTTTCATCAATCAATAAACTTATCGATTGAACTAGAAATCGTGATTCGTGTGCATATCGATATAAAGCGTTAATTTACATGTCAACGAGTCGTCGTGTGTAATTATTAATGATTATAAAGCCGCCTACGCTGGCACAATGGCTGCGGGCGTCAAGCCTACGCGAACCAGTGAATGGGCGACGGCGGGCGATCAATGAAACTAGTGTGTAGTACAATCGATTCTTGTTATCGGTGTTACAATTGATTGTACTTATCGATATGGGAATCGATTTGTTGGTTGCTTGTGGATTTGAGTGATTTATGGTAATCATAGGGTTGGTTTTGATGAATGGCGCGTAATTGAATTGATGCAGATTTATTGCTGGATTGTCGGTACGTAATATTGTTATTGAAAGCCACCCAAAATAATAACAATATTGTTTAAGCTATAGAAAAAAAAACCTGGCCTGTGTAGGTAATTATGTTTTGAATACCTATTTAACTAAAAGAGAGTTTGCAGATACAATTATTTGATTTTGTATTAATAACATTAACTTTGCTTTAATATAAAATATTTTTTTATACTACATAATCTATTCTACGCTATTTAAATACTTATAAATAATCTCAGACCAATAATATCGATAAGCATCAGTGAAGAATGCACTATTAGTGTAACAAAATATCCCAAACAAGAAGCTATTAATACCAAAATATTTTAATTAATTCACTGTACTGAATACATTTACCAATATTAAATATGCATTTAAACACCATTGAAATTTGACAGCACCCGGTTTGAATAGATCGCCTATCGATAACTTTTTATCGATAATTTCACATCACTATTAAGCACCGACGCTGAATATCAACGGATTACCATAACCTAGTGTTGTAATCTCAAATTTTACGTTCGGTTGGTATCACTGTAAATTTTTTAGTCCCATCGACAATAAAAAGGTTGTAATAAAAAAGAAATAAAGTTGTCTATAGCTTTGACTGTTAGTGACAGAGGTATAATAAAGGTAAAATGCTAAATAGGACAGTCTATAAACATTATGAATATATTACAAGCGAATTATTTGAATTTATAGGCTTAGAACATTCAGTACCTGAGGACCAGAATTGTATTTTATTACTATACGTGGCTAGCTTTTTTCTGCGGATTCGCGATTCGAGAACTAGAGGCACTATTACCAAACTAAAGTTGTAATTTTTGTGAGCCAAAAATGGATTGGGATATGAGTCAAAATGAGCCGGAAATTTTTAAAATATTTTGGTCCTTAGGTTCATTAATGTAACCGTCATGATATACAGGGTGTTACAGAAATGGGTAGTCATAATAATATTTTAAAAACTGGTGGTTAATTAAGCGAAGCACGTTCCATCAGCGGATCACTAGACGTACGGCGTTGTGCCACCGGTACATGGTAGACATCTCACCCACACGCACAAAACGTTTTGGGTACACATTCGTTGTGCGTACAGCTAAGGAGTGGTATTCCCTGCCAGGGTCTGTGTTTCCTGTTAACTTCAACCTGGGAGTCTTTAAATCAAGAGTGAATAGGTTACTTCTAGGAAAGCGTGCTCCATCTTCGACCTCATCATCGCTTACCATTTACCATCAGGTGAGATAGCGGTCAATCGCGTCCTTGTAAATGATTAAAAGAAAAAAAAAAATTGTACGAAATGTCCATTTCTTTTTGTTGGGAATTTACAATGATTTCCCTAAAGAAAGTTGTTCATTTCTATGGGCACTAGCTGTATCTAAAAATTAGTTTATATAAAATTTAATATTTTATGTAGATAAATATGCTCATTACTCAAGACTTAAAAGTTTTATTTATTTTTTGCTTTTTAGTTCTTTTTCGTCGGTTAATTTTTTTGTTAAAAAGTTTTTTATTTTATGATTTTTTGTGGCTCGCATCATCTTGTAACACTCTGAGGCTAATTTCTAATTCTTCATCATTCCTCTTGCCACTGAGCTGATGAAATAACCATCCTTCCATGAAGTTCCCAGGATATTGACCAGTTGAGGTTACCTCCAATACTGTAAAGACGTCTTTTCTTCAAACCATATTAAGTGGTATTTGTCACTAAAACTAGTTTTTATATCTAACTTCTATTGTTTAGGAAAGCTATGGTTTCCATCATCAGCTCAGTTTCATGATGTGATGGTTCCTAAATGCAAATACCTGATTAAGTTATGAAAAGTAAACAAAAACAATATTCGTGCCCAATTTTCGAGGTTCTCTCTCAATTTTTTCAGGATACCATGATCAGATCCTGATGTCCTTGACATGGGACCACCTTTGAGGTATACCTTATAAAGAAGAATCATCAAAATCGGTTCATAAATAACGGAGTGAGGGCCGAACATACATACAGAAACGCTAAACGTATCCACAATTTTCGAGGTTTTCTCTCAATTTTATCAGGATTCCATTGTCACATCCTGACTTCCATATTATGGGACCATCCTTGAGGTATACCCTATCTAACAAAAAAAGAATAATCAAAATCGGTTCATAAATAACGGAGTGAAGGCCGAACATACATACAGAAACTCTAAACGTGCCCACAATTTTCAAAGTTTTCTCTCAATTTTATCAGGTTTCCACTGTCAGATCCTGACTTCCTTGACATGAGACCACCCTTGAGGTATACCCTATCTAATAAAAAAAGAATAATCAAAATCGGTTCATAAATGACGGAGTGAGGGCTGAACATACACAAAAAAAAAAAAAAAAATATGTACGGTCGAATTGAGAACCTCCTCCTTTTTTACGTCGGTTAAAAATATGACCATCCATTTCCATTACACCTTATATAGACCAATTAATTCAAACGAAGAAAAAACTTTTTTTCAACAAAAATAGAACCGACTTCCAAAATAAAAATTGCAAAATAGCTTTAATTTCAGATGTGTTTCTAATTTTTTTGTCTACGTTTTTTTAACACCGTCTTCCGAAATTAAAGTTATTTTGCATTTTTTTTGGAAGTCGGTTCTATTTTTGTTGTAAAAAAGTTAATATCTTTCACTTTTTAGTTTTGGTTCTCCATTAAATTGTGTTAAAACTACATAGACATACGATCGCAGTTGAATTGTTGTAATTTTTTGAAGAGTTCCATTGTCTGTCTCCAAAACTTATCATCAGATCTATTTGAAGAATTTTCAAATCCGTCTATATATGACGGAGTTATGCCCAATTATTAAAATATATATATACAAACATCTGAATTGATAACCTCCTTCTTTTTGAAGTCGGTTAAAAAAGGAAGAACAGTAGCATTAGTCAGTGTCACAGAAATAGGCATATCCATATCATTGAAGAAGAGACACACCAATACAGAACATAGATTGTGTAACAAATGCACTGTAAAAACTGAATCACACTGAAACCACAACATGAAAGGCTCGATTGATTAGAGCAACCAATTAAACACATTTGTTTCATGGAAGCGAGCTGAGACAGCCGCAAATAGTAATCAGTGCGAAGCTAATTATAACTTATTGACCACAAGCTCTAATTGATAACCATAGAAATACGATGAATGTGTACGGATGGTAGAGGAAATTGAATATGGGATTTGAAAGATATTTATTCAAAAAATGTCATGAGATAATCGGGATATAGGGGGTAAGGTCAAAAGTTCGCGTTATGGCAGAGAAGGAGGAATTTAAGGTGAATGCTCCAGGGTGACCCGCGAAATTCAAATTTTCTTACGTTTTTTGCAGTTTGCAGGTCAGTGTCAGGTTGTATCTTGGTCAACATTTGATTCGCGGCCGTAGCAAGTATGTATTTATAGAAATATAATCATTCAAATCAGGCCGCGAATCAAATTTTGACCAAGATGCAATTTTCAGGTCAGTGTCCGGTTGTACCGGACACTGACCTGAAAATTGCAAAAAACGTAAGAAAATTTGAATTTTGCGGGCTACCCTGGAGCTTCCACCTTAAGAAGGTACTTCCTTTTCATTATATTATTATTGTCCCTTAAGTCAAATACATCAACTTTTTCTTTCTTCTCTCAACGACGATAATTTGATCATTGTGTTCGTCAGTCATCTCATCATTCTCTTGCTATTATCCCAATTTATCTGGGTCAGCGCCACCTCAGTCACCCCTTTCTAGACATAATTATCTTCCTCACAATCCATCCATCACTTCTCGTACTCGGCTATCAATATTAATTAATGTCAACTCAATCCTCACCTAACAACCTACGACATTTTGATGTTCAGATTTGGACATCCTAGGTCACCAATGTTCTCAGAAATCTGGACCAAAGTTGCAAGTCTGATCTTAAAAGGCGTTGATTAATTGACGACGCCATTCATCAGATATTAAATCACATAAATAATGTCTAGACACATAAATAAGGTCTTTATCATTAGTGGAATCTACCTTGAGATTTGGAGTACCGGATAGAATATGTTTCTAAACCCTTCCTGTTTTGAATTTTACTACAGTGATATCTCTTTTTTTATCATTTATTGATTGTTTAACACCATTTATATATGTTTATTTAAATCTTTAAATAAATAATTATAATTTAGTTTTTTGGGTTCCGTAACCGAGGGGTCCAAATGTAGCCCTATTGCTGTCACTCACGGGTCCGCCTGTCTGTCTGTCCGTCGTTTGTCACAGAATTTTGTTCCGAAGTATATTTTAATTTCCCGTTGACCTATGAACTTGAAATTTCGTAATAATATTTATTATTGCGTATATTTTACCGATAAATACCAATATATTGATAAACATTTTTTTCTTTTTATTGTTCTCATTTGGTATGGAACCCTAAATGTGTGAAGTCCAACACGCACTTGGCTAGTACAGTACTTTTTTCTGGATGAAAGGTATTATGTAAGGTCATTTTATGTACCCACATATATGCAAGATGATCGGTAAAGTGCTTTAAGCATGAAAAGGTGACAAACAAAGTTACTTGCATCTTCTTTATATGTATATAAAACAAAGTCGGGTTAGTTACACCCTTTTTTTGGGGTGGGAAATCATCCAATGACATCTCCAGCTCTGGGTGGAGCGGAAGGGCGTGTCAGACTCTTACTGACTAAAACCCACCCCTGTTCCTTCCCTGCCCTGAGTGCCCAGGGGTGCGGTAACTCTGTTTCGAATTTATCCACAACCCCTTGGCAGGCATCGACCATGACGGGCCCCGTCATGATTGCTGACAACTCTTTGAGGCGCGCGTGGAACACTATTACGCGCCGTCGACTCTCGGGCCTGGTGATGATTGGACGGCGAGCTACCCACTACTTGCCGTCCGCAGGCCCAGGTGGGTTAGTTACACCCTTACACCATTTATAAGTCAAGAACGGCTGCATCGATTTAATGATCTTTGATTCGTTGGATTTGTCTCCACTCTGAATAGCAGAATAACTATTAACACATAGGAAACATTCAAGAAAAAAAAAATGAACAAAACTATTTTTCACAAACATTTAGTATGGAACGGGATTTTTTATTGATTCTGAGGCGGTAGGTACGAAGTTCTCCGGGTCAGCTATGTAATAAGGCTGCAAATCGTTTAGAACATGAAAACAGTTGTCAATAGGATATATTTTTATGTTTTAAGATTTATTTTATTTGTCTCAAGCAAATAATTGCCTCATTAGAGTAATATCTAATTTTTAGTTCCCACCATAATGCTTGCTACATCATCAAGACATCAATAAACAATTTAAAAAATCATAAATAATTAAACACTATCCCAAATGCAAACTAAATAATAATTAATTAGAATATCAAAGTGGTTTTTCAACATTTTTAACAAAGAAAAGCAACAGATGTTTTATCCGACAAAACGAATTTCAAACCAGTTTGTAATCATATACGTTTATGCAAAATTACTTCCATGTTTGGTTTTAGTCCACATTCGATCGCCTTCTCATAGAGAATGTATTGCTTAACTAATTTAAATAAATTGTGGGATATTTGTTATAATAATTATATATTTTTAGAGGCAGCGGTTTTGTTGATAAGCGGTGGCGGGCTGAAAAAATCTACTTGACCAGACAGTGGGTAGCTCGCCGTCCGATCAGCACCAGGCCCGTGAGTCAACGGCGCGTAGTGTTCCACGCGCGCCTCAAGATTAGTGTCAGCCACCACTGACGGGGCCCATTTGGCCGGTGCCTGCATGCCTGTAGCGGATAAATTCTGAAAATGAGTTACCGCACCCCTGGGCACTCAGGCAGGGAAGGAAGAGGGGTGGGTTATGGCCAGTAAGAGTCTGACACGCCGTCCCACTCCACCCAGAGTGGGAGAAGTCATTGGATGATTTCCCACACCCCCAAATAAAAAAAAACCACGCTATTTATTTTAGCGATTCTTGTAACTTCTTAGATATTATCCTGTTGTGTATGTTATCTAAACAGGAAGCCTACATAACATTGATGTTATTACAGTAAAAACTAAACCTAAAAAAAAAACTGGATTTTCCGTACAAAGTTACCATCGACCAATCAAAGTTAATAAGAAAGGCCATTTTTTTTTTGGATATTTTATGTATGACTTCCTCGAAGAAGGTGTAATATTTCATGTGCAGACGTAGTATTAAAACATGACCACCCATTTGCGTGACGCCCTGTATTTAACCTATTGAAAAGATTTCCCAATCAATTTTACCCTGAAAAATCGCTACCGCCTATCACTGTGTCCCATCCAATTCACCGTTGCCTCCAAACAGAACAGAAACACGACCGTTCTGTCATTGTAGTCGGCGCCTACGCAGCGTGGGTGCGCCGAGTGAGCCAGCACCTTTACTTTCCAATTTTAGATGCTATATCATGTATAATGAGTTGCTCGCTTTGTAACTATGAATAATGAGGTAAGCAGTTGATGGGACGACTGGTATTATTTTTATAGAATAATTTTTGGGATCTTCGATGAAAATCTGATTAAAACTAAAGTCGACCTCCAACTAAAATTATTTTTAAGTCGGCGTAGTGGTTGAGCGTTCGACTGCTGCCCTGCGGGTCGAAAGTGCGATTCCCGCACGGAACAAATATTTTTATGGCCTACAGCTACTGATAGTTGTTCCGGTTGGGTGTATACATGAGCTTACATGTTTGTGAACGCACCCATGATACAATAGTAATTCCTAGCGTGGTGCAAAGTTTAAAAAAAAAAAGTTCTCTATTACCTACACAAACTGTCAACGTATGGCCATTTGGATTAGGTTTCCACGTTTGGTCATAAATGCACAATTCTTGCACAAGGCGGATTTGCAATTCGAGATTACCTCCTACAAGCAAACAGACAAACGCTTTAAACTCTTTATAATATTAGTTTAGTTTCCCAAATTCCGGATTTTTCTAAAGAGTACCGTGACCCAGGAACGCAAAGGGTAATTGAAGAAACAAGGGTGGGTTTTTGTGTGGTTTTTGTTATTAAGAGTCTGACACTCTCTCTCGCTCCACCCAGAGCGGGAGAAATCAGTTGATGATTGCCCAGTTGACCGCCCTAAAAAAGTGACAATGTTTTCCTGCATCGTTCGCCCATTCACTTGAGAACTACTTTTAATAACATTAAGCCACTTTCAAAACTGAACCACCGTCGTAACAACATTTATTTACACAGCTGTTTTCAAATAGCCAAGAGCTTTATTGACCAACTAACACTTCGACCGGGAAATCGACCGCGTGGATTTCGAAAATAAATATAATGTATAATAGCACCCACAAATAATGTAGATTTATAGCAGTAAAAACCATTTTAGAATTAGACTATTCGTTCCGGAGATTAATCCCTATACAAAACAAATTTTACATCTTTATATAAACTTATATACTATAAAGTTAATGTAACGAACACGTTCCTAACTAGTTCATTCGATACGACAAGGTCATAAAACTGGGAATGATCGAATCGATTTTTAACCGACTTCAAAAAAAGGAGGAGGTTCTCAATTCGACTGTATTTTTTTTTTTATGTGTGTTACCTCATAACTTTTCACTACGTGAACCGATTTTGAAGATTTTTTTTTTATTTGAAAGCTGTTGCTTCACATGTGGTCCCATTTTAATTTGGTGAAGATCTGATGAAGAACTTCGGAGATACACAATGGAACTCTTCAATAAATGATAGCAAACCTTCCAGAATTGCTGCAATCGCATGTCTTTATATTGTTTTCACCACTTCACAACATTACATCACGCTGATAAGCTCTGAAGGTGTATACAGATTTGTACAGTTCACCCTGATACACCCTAATTTCACGAACTATGTTCAAATTCCCTATTTTTGGGGCTATCAATTCGGGCATAACTTTACTATTAATTTAGTTTTAGAATGGGGTACAACAACTAAAAGGTGAAAAATAAAAAACTTTTTACAAAAAAAATACAACCGACTTCCATAAATAAAACTAAAAAATGCAAAATAACTTTAATTTCGGAAGTCGGTGTCAAATAACGAAGAAACCAAACTAGAAACACCGACTTCCGAAATTAAAGTTATTTTGCATTTTTTAGTTTTATTTATGGAAGTCGGTTGTATTTTTTTTGTAAAAAGTTTTTTTTTTTTTTAAGAAAATATCCAGTCGAAAGCTCAGGTGACAACTTTTGAAACATTATCTAAACTATCATCTAAGGTATTTTATAAAAGTTAAGTTAAAACTTCCATAGTTCCGCATTCCATGGAAATCAGAGTTTCATTGTTCAGAAAAGTGTTTGTAATTTTTTTTCCTTCTTGGTTAATTTGCTTCGGCATAGGTAGTGTCGGACAGAAATATGGTGCCTATTTTATATATAAAATGAGTATTGTGAAGTGGATATAAGATATTAGCAGATATGAGTACTTAAATAACGATTATTTACTTAAATAAAAGATGGTGACAAAGGTGCCTATATGTATTTTTTTTTTACCATTTGTAGGCATGTCACCTGATGATAACAATAATGATCTAGAAGTAACCTATTCACTCTTGACTTGGTTGTAGCTATCAGGAAACACTACGGCAAGGAATTCCAACCTCCTTAGCTGTACCTGCATGCATAATGAACGTGTTCACAAAATGTTTTGTGCGTATGGGTGGGAAGTCCACCATGAATCGTTTTTTTTTTGGGGTGGGAAATCATCCAATGACATCTCCCGCTCTCGGTGGAGCGGGAGGGGGTGTCAGACTCTTACTGACTAAAACCCACCCCTGTTCCTTCCCTGCCGAGTGCCCAGGGGCGTGGTAACTCTGTTTCGAATTTATCCACAACCCCTGGGCAGGCATCGGCCATGACGGGCCCCGTCATGATTGCTGACAACTCTTGTTCGGCGCGCGTGGAACACTACGCGCCGTCGACTCTCGGGCCTGGTGCTGATCGGACGGCGAGCTACCCACTACTCGCCGTCCGCAGGCCCGGGTCTACGGTAGCTGGAGATCGTCTCGCGACGTCCTACGCCCAGGGCGTCTCCTGCGGCGGCTGCTGCGGAGGGCGAGAGGGCGACTCTGTTTTTGAGCCTCCATCGTTCCACCTTCCTCACCCGTTCCGCCTCCTCCTTCGCGAGCATTAGCTGGTATCACACATTGGAGAGCGTAATTAATTCGTCCGTGATCACAAGAAGCAAATATTAGGAAGATTAAAATAGGAAGGATAACGCCTAGTGTTAAAATAACGGTCTAAAGCCAGACCATAGCAGTAACTATTCACCGATGAGACCTAGGTTAATGTTAATTTTCCTTTATACCAGTCCACCAGTCCCACAGCAACATTAATTGATTAAATGCATATTAACGCATACTTGGGAAGCTTTTCTTTGCTTTTGAAGCAAAAAGATAAAAAAAGAAACTTGATCTCGGTATAGTCGGCATTCCTTCTATGGCTTAGCGGAGTTTACAATGTGACAGTTCGATTGATTCTCATATATGCACCTGCTGTGGAGTATGAATAAGACAAGGTGTACATGCAGAGAGACGCTTTTAGAATCTCCTTCACTGCGTTTTTCTAACCGCTGCAAGAGCTGCCTAGCTAAATGAGCTAAGAAAGCTTTTTTGCCTCAAATGAATACGATTTCATAATACGTAGTTGAAAATAGATATAAGGCAACTATTTTTTATCGTGTTGAAATACACATGGATGTCCTCCACCCTTTTCTTTTTTTGAGGGTGGGAAATCATCCTATGACTTCTCCCGCTCTGGGTGCAGCGGGAGGGCGTGTCAGACTTTTACTGACTAAAACCCACCCCTGTTCTTTCTTTGCCTGAGTGCCAAGGGACGCGGTAACTCTGTAACGAATTTATCCGAGACCCCTTCAGTGGGTGATGGACCCCGTCAGTGGTGGCTGACATCTCTTTGAGACGCGCTTGGAATACTACACGCCGTCAACTCTCGGGCCGGTGCTGATCGGACGGCGGGCTACCTATTACTCGCCATCCGCAGGTCCGCGTATGTTCTCCACCCTGGGGCGACTTTTACTGACTAAAACCAGACTGCCCCGGCTAGATATTGGCCCGCATGCATTTATGTAGACCACGTCATCCTCTGTGGCTGCCGTGTCACAAAAAGTATTTTGAATTAAATTCTTCTCAATGTTTTAATATGTCATCAGAGTTCAAAATGTTTTAACTTCGTAAATATGTGTCATTCAACGAAAGATCCATTTTAATCCGATAACTTATTTCAATAGATCTTTACAACGCAAGAGTTATCACATCTCATCGAACTTGTGTTAAGAGCAGTTTCAGGGTATTGCTGAGGGCTTAGGTACAACAGATTGCAAATACCTTTCAATCTGCTAAACTCAGGGGTTATTGATAAATGATACATTAATTATTAACTCCTTACACGCATACAATAGAACGGAAAATTAAACAAAACTATTTATTTTGGGTAGTTTAATTGCTTACTGTATGTTATTCAGCATGGGACACAGTGTCTTAGAGTGCGAAATAGGTTGTGCTATGTATATTTCGCATCAAGTTGCGAATAAATGTGTGGCTGAAAATATGACACTGCATAGTACGATTTGGATTCAAAAAACAACCGACTTCCAAACTTCCTAACTTTAATTTCGGAAATCGGTGTTTGTATTTTATTTCTTCGATATTTGACACCGACTTCCGAAATTAAAGTTATTTTTAAATTTTTAGTGTATTTTTTTTTGGAAGTCGGTTGTTTTTTTTTGTAAAAAAGTTTTTTTATATTTCGCTTTTTAGTTGTTATACCCCAGAACTAAAAACCCCAATAACATGGAACTAAAATTTCGATAAAATTTATATGGGACCACCTCGGGAGTATATTCTTTCGGATAAAAAAAGAATTTTGAAAATCGGTCCACAACTGACGGAGAAATGCGCGGACATACACAAAAAAAAAAAAAAAACATACAGTCGAACATAGAACCTCCTCCTTTTTCGAAAGTCGGTTAAAAATAGAAAAAGATATAAAAATAAAATAAAATAAAATAAAGCCTTTATTTCTTGCAATAATGCAGTTTCTAAATTATAGTAGTTTTGCAGTAGTGTATTTCGTTTAATTTATTCAATATAATTTAATTGTTAGTTTTCTTATTTATTTTATATTGCTAAGACCCCAGATTGGGTTCGTGTGCTATTATAAAAAGTCACTTACAGCACAGTAAATAAATTCTGATTTTATAAAATTACTGAGCCAGCCTAAAAACTGAGAGACCATCGTGTTAGTGGCGCTCTATACCTTGTTTTTACACCTAAACCCCATATTGATATCAGATAGATCCCTGTTCAATACATTGCCTTGTATCGAAGATAAATGGGCAAGCACATACAATCGCTAGTAGTAATAAGCTATCGGCAATGATTAGTACGTGGCATGAATGATGTATGGGTACATAATGTATAGTGATGGAAATAGATGATGTGTAAAGTTACCTGTTACACTGGCATTTTTATGAGAGCCTGGTACTACCTAAGTGGCAAGTTTTTTTTGCTGTCTGGGTTATGCCTTCAAAAGGGAACCGGAGTTTTGAGGAAAAGACTAGGTGTGAGATTCTTACCTCACTAAAATAACCCCGATGATAACCGTCTGCAGATGGAAGGGAGTCTCTTGACCTCTTAAAAGACCACTCCGGAACAAGCCCTGTACAACGCCTGTTAGGGCACTTCCATGGGGAGAATGCAAGGGGGTCCAGAGGACACGGTGGAGCATACGTTGGAGGTATGCCCCGCTTGGGCGGAGCACCTTCGTTGTCCTCGTGGATGCGATAGGTGGCGGCGACCTCTCGCGCCCGGCCCTGGTTCAGGCCATGGTACGGAGCGAGAGGGAATGGGAAACAGTCTCCGCCTTCTGCGAAGCAGTAATGAGTGGCCCTCACGGCCCCGGCCGCTACCACCGCAGGAGAGGTACTGGGCGTAGGACATCGCGAGACGTAGACCCGGGCCATCGTAGACCCGGGCCTGCGGAAGGCGAGTAGTGGGTAGCTCGCCGTCCGATCAGCACCAGGCCCATGAGTCGACGGCGCGTAGTGTTCCACGCGCGTCTCAAAGAGATTAGTGTCAGCCACCACTGACGGGGCCCATCGTGGCCGGTGCCTGCATGCCTAGGGGTAGCGGATAAATTCTGAACATGAGTTACCGCACCCCTGGGCACTCAGGCAGGGAACGAACAGGGGTGGATTTTAGTCAGTAAGAGTCTGACACATCCTCCCGCTCCACCCAGAGCGGGAGATGTCATTGGATGATTACCCACCCCACAAAAAAAGGGGGTCTCCCTTTCACCTCTCTGTGCACGGCAGCACGTGATCACTGTGCCACCGTCTTTCCTGGGGTCACTTGGTAGGGGCGCCGCCGGAGGACGCGGAACGACCTCCGGCCGCCATAGGATGTGGTTTGCAGGTAATAGACTTGGGGAATCTGCTACCTCAACAGACAAAAGCTCGAGACGGTGGTGCGTCGTGTTCCGCACGCGCCTCTCAGAGGAATTGCCGCCGTATGTGGTTGCAAAAGGTGAGGCCAATACCTAGCCGGTGGAGCACGTTGAAATGCGCAAGCACTCCAGCGCCCCGGCCAAAGGTAGTTGCAGACACCATGTGGTGTTAGTCAGTGTTAGTCTGACAGACCCCTGAGCCCACCCCGGGGCGGAGAAGCTCCATGAGGATTTCCACACGTGAAATAAAAAGGGTCACTTGGTGGGCGCACAGCAGAGTCCCTGAGGGCCCGCGACCTCAAAGTCCCGCCTGCCTTAAGGCGCAGTTTTACGACTTTTAATGGTTTTTAATTGAACATCACGTCTAAACGACTTAATTGTCTTATTTCTTTTAAAAAAATATAAGTTACTCTAGACAATTTACGTCGTGATTTGATCTCAGAATATTTGAAATAATATTTTTATTACATAGTGTAATTAATTTGTAAAGTTATGTCTAACTCGGATTAAAAATTGAGAATCACGCAAAAACTACAAAGCGTATTTTTATGAAACCTTCACCAGTTTAAAGATAATTTAATTATTCATAATTTAATCTCAGTGTTTTAGTTTAATACTTGTTGTTTTATATGTAATAAATTAATAATGCGTATAATTTCGGACAGCGCTCCTTGATGGGCGAGTCCTATTGTTGGTGGGGCGCATAACACGCAAGATAACCACTCAAGGTCGTTGGCAGCTAATAGCGCTTTAAGCAAGTGCCCCTAATATGTGTTAAGATCAATCATTGTAAAGGTAGTCGGTTTCAACAATCAACGAAGATCTGCTGGTGCATCTACATCGAAGTTACTTTCTGTGGACCACTTAACTTCAATGTTGCAAAATGTTTATTCACAAAAAGTTACTTCGCGATGTGGATGAACAATACGAAAAACGTATAGACAATAGTTCTTTTGGGGACCCCGGAACAGCGCGTGCTTTTCCAAATCTTTCATTGTTCATAAAATTGTCAGCAGATTTTGTTATAGACTAAAACGCTATGAAGAAAAACAAACTTACCAACACATAAGACCAACCGTAAAACAAACACACACCATTTCAAAGAATACATGAAACCAAAATAAATATACGAGTAGGTATCGATCCAACCTCTCGTTAGCCGAGGCTGAAGAATCGTTGGAATCAATCGCAAAAACTATCGCAAGCCAATCGATAAACGACCGTCAGTCAATGACCTAGCGACGTGGGAATCTTGTCCGAGTGACATTACTGCCTGCATTGTCCGACTTTTTGGCTTCTCTTCAAGGCTGAGACGAATGTCGTATTCCCTGTGGTGTAAACAGGGCCAATTTTGTGGTACTGGCCACTTGTTGTGGGCAGTTTTAGTGTGCTTAGCTAATGTGGACTCTGGCGCCTTTACAGTTGCTATTGAATTGTTTTTAGAATAATTGAATTTCTAATCTCTAGGTACATAGTATAAAAACTTTTTTACAAAAAAACAACCGACTTCCAAAATAGGGATCACTAAAAATTTAAAAATAACTTTAAATTTGGAAGTCGGTGTTTATATTTTATTTCTTCGATATTTGACACCGACTGCCGAAATTAAAGTTATTTTTCAATTTTATACCGTTATACCCCAGAACTAAAAACCCCAATAACATTGAACGTGGAATTATACATACTCGTAATTGGAGTAAACCAAAATGTCATCTATGTACCTATGCGTATTTTTCGTTTTTGTTCAGTTTTTCAAAAAGCGCTAAAGCAATTTCGGAAAAAATTATATATATACCACCTCGGGAGTATATTCTTTCGAATAAAAATGAATTTTGAAAATCGGTCCACAACTGACAGAAAAATCGGACATAAAAAAAGGAACATACATACGGTCGAACATAAAACCTCTTCATTTTTCGAAGTAGTTTAAAAATGAAGTCGCTTTCTGCGTCAGTCTGTTTCTTCGCTAACTCTCCTAAACCACGCAATTAATTTGAATGCGGTTTTCACTAATAAAAAGAGTGATAAACGAGGCAGTTTTGTGTATATAATTTGTACCTGTGAGGAGCCGACATGACTCATGAGTCGCTAGTGTCATTATAAATGGTGGTAATTTTTTCTTCTTACTCCTTAAGAGTGGCACGCTTATCCCAAAACTAAAAACTGGCCCTAGCCAGCGCTCTGCGTTTTATATTACCCACATCATAACCTGTTCCTAGATACTTCTTCTGATTATTTTTCCCGTTATCACAGAAGTACCAATTAAAGGTTCTGTTGAACTGTGGTTGTTTGACGTATCATTGTAAGTTTGTAATATTTATTTTGAAAGCATTGAAGCATTCTCTTATCATAGTGACCCTTTGTAGGCTCTTTTGATGAATACTGGGAGAGTTATTGTTGGTACTCCATGTGACTTACACAGGGCTCAATCATTCCATTCATTCCGAATCGGTGAGTCATCATTGTTGTTGATTTGTGCACGACATCGAAAAGGAGGTTCTATAGATGTGTTATGTTTATTGTATATCTTGTTGCATACATATGTTATATTATTGTCATTGATAATGTGGTTTAAAAAAACGACGTGCAGGTATTTGAAACTGGATTGTATTTGCTGAGAACTTCACAAAGTCCTTTAGCTAATGAATCCATAGAGACTGCATAGAATTTTTCAAAGTAATAATTTTATTACTTAAATCAGTAAGAGTTCAAATAGCTTAATATGTATAAATACAAAATGATGATAATAATATATGTACAAACGCGTATGAAAACCAATCATTGGGTTTCAAAAAAATCATCCACATCGCTGTCTATAGGAAAAGTGCCCAGATCGTTGGCATCCTTGCCACGTTGAATAGCAATGTTGCTACCCTACTATGAGCTCTTCAAAGTTCTGAGTTGAGCTTCACGATGACTGACAAATGCTTGCACTGTCTGGACAGGTCCACTCGAATTTGTGTGTTGCTTTCTTCAAAAAGCTCATCACAGACATAAACGTACATGGTTCTCATATCATTTAACCAGTACATATTATATGGATTTGAACACTTTAAAAGAGACTTTGACCTCTGAGTTTGTTTCGGTGTTTCTTCTCAGGGTAGTGGCAGCTAGGAAACACCGGCCTCATCTAGCTTAAACTGACAAAGAAAACATTGACGAGTAAAAGTGTTCATTGTTACCTATTTACTGAATAAACATCATTTATCATTTACCATGACGTTTTAAAACCATCATCTCTGCGGTGAGAGAGAGAGACGTCGTTATATAGGACGAATAGCACTATCCCTTTCTCTGAGATGATGGTTAAGACGTCATGGTAGTTCTGCTCTGTTTCGTTGCCCAAATAAAAGCCTAGCCCTCTGGTCGCTGAGTTCAAGTTCTGACACGAGCACCAAAATTATAAGTTTTGTTACTAGTATTTTCATAATATAAATATAAGTATTTTCATACTTTATATCGGAATTATAGGCCTTTAGTTACTCCTTGTGGTTTAAACAGTGCAGGTTTTCATTGACATTCCCTGAACCAACATTTATTTACAATTTCGTAACTATGTGGTTTTATAGTGTCAAAACCATCCGGTTTTCACTTGCAACTTGCAGTGTGCATCCGCACACTGCAAGTTTTTGGGTTTCACGAAGGCATTACGAAAAGTTATCTTGTCTTTACCACCTGTGGTGATAATAAGCGCATTTGAAATAAACAATGGCTATATGAGTGAATTTTCTGAGAATTGATTTTGCAGGTGCCGAAAAGTACTCGTAGATACTAAAAGAAATTCAGAATGTAAAAATGTGGCTTCAAGCCCGAGTTAAGAATATTGAGTCCTGGATTCGTTCTCCATATGGACAACATTCCATCGGGAGAACAGCTATTTTTTTTAGCTGATGAGATGAATTGTTCTAAATTATGAGTACTTTTACTCCAAAGATGTTTAAATGAACCCTATGATTACCATTTTTCTTTGCTATCGGTGTAAACCTTCAAAAGGTTGGGGAAAAGACCAGGGAGGATAGGAGTTTCTCCTCACTAAAACAATCCTGGTGATCACCATTAGCACTTGGAAGGGGGTCCCGTGACCTCTTATAACACCACCCTGGAACTCCCTGTATACCACGCCTGTCAGTGCACATCCCTGAGGAGACTGTAAAGGGAACTCGCCTGAGCCTCACTGTGCACGGCAGCTCGTAATCACTGTACCACCGTCTTTCCTAGGGTCAGTCACTTGGTGGACGCACAGAGTCCCCACTCTGAGAACCCGTGACCCCGGAGTCTCGCCTGCCTTAAGGCGCAATTATTATTATTACCGCTCCCCTGGGCATTCAGGCAGGGAAGCAACAGGGGTGGGTTTTATTCAGCAAGAGTCTGACACGCCCTCTCGCTCCACCCAGAGCGGGAGATGTCATTGTATGTTTTCCCCACCCAAAAAAAGAAAAAACGCAATTATACGACTTCTAATGATTTTAAATTGCACATAACGTCTAAACCACTTGTATTATTTCCTTGAAAAAGATATGTGTTTACTCTACACTATTTTAGTCGTAATTTCATAAGTGAATATTTGAAATTATATTTTTATAACATAGTGTAAATAATTTGTAAAGTTATGTCTAACGCGGATAAAAAATTGATAATCACGCATAAATTATTAAGGCGTATATATCCGCCAAGTGGCGCCCTCATTCAATAAAAAATTTTAGCAAAGCGTAGAAAATAAAGATTAAAGAATCCTATGTTGCGTTTGTTACAAAGAGGATAAGGTATTTTTACGTGGTTAAAACAGGACTCAAAATGTTTCGTATCCAAAGTAGTACCGTAAACCGGGGTTACTTTGATCAAAACTTCCTATTCACATAAAAATGCAAATTGCGTAAAATGGAACTATAATGGGTCATTTTTTTTTTCGGATGACCACTCTGAAGTACTGTCACAATCATTTTTGCGGGTGCGCTGCTGATCTCACGTTGTTTTATATATAAAAAAGGGAAGTTTTCTGTTAATACCGATTTATACTAGAAAAAATGTGTTGTAAAACTTCATATGCAGCTTAATACGTGTATGTATCACGAACTTTTTTGATAGTTTCTGTTTAGTAGCCTATATTCGGGAATCCAAATAAAAAATATTTGTTGTTCTAACCTCAAAATTTTCGTAATGGCGTCGATTAAATTCCTGCGGGGTGTCATTGATAGGGTACATGGTGTGAGATTGATCAAATGATCAAAGTTACCCCAGTTATTAATACAAGAAATTGAATGATAGCTTTTGTTATTTTATTTTATTTTATTTGTTTACCAGGACAATGCCGCGAATATATAAAAAGAAACTGGGTACCCGTGAATACAGAAACTACTCTGAAGCGACGGTTAACGAGGCTTTAAGTCAAGTAGTTGACGGGAAGTTGTCCATCAGAGGTGCATCAGAACAGTATAATATACCTTATGGAACTATTTATAATAGATATAAAGGAATGCACATGAGAAAACCTGGCGCTCAGACAGTTTTCTCAGAATCTGAGGAAAAAGCTATCTTGAAATCAGCTGCAAAGTGTTCCGATTGGGGGTATCCTCTAACATTGCTGGATTTGAGATTTTTTGCAAAAGCTTTTCTAGATAAACAAGGGCGAGTGGTCACCAAATTCGAAAACAATCTTCCTGGAGTTGAGTGGGCATATTCCCTTTTACGTCGCCATAAAGACGAATACTCTCAAAGGGTATCAACAAATATTAAAAAAGCAAGGGCAAAAGTATCTCATGATAGTATAAATAAATACTTTGACAACCTTACACCAGTTATTAAAGATTTGCCGCCGTCCAATATATTTAATTATGACGAGACGAACATGAGCGACGACCCCGGAAAAAAACAAGGCATTTACAGGCGTGGGGTCAAATATCCAGAGAAGATTATGAATTTTTCCAAAAGTGCCACTACAGTGATGATGTGTGGGTCTGCAGACGGTGTCCTCTTACCACCTTATGTGATCTACAAAAGTGTTCATCTTTATGACACATGGAAAGAAGGGGGACCACAGGGTGCACCGTGTTGTCAGAAGACCTGCTGTTCCAGTGGATCTCGATTTAACAGAACCAATAGTGGCTGGATTGATAGCATAACCTTCCGTGATTGGTTTAGGACCTCTTTCTTGCCGCATGCTAAAGCATTACCAGGTAGAAAAGTTTTGATTGGGGACAACCTGTCCTCACACATAGATGTTGATGTCCTCAATGAATGTGAACAGAATAACATTGATTTTGTCTGTCTGGTTCCAAATTCTACACATCTGTGCCAGCCATTAGATGTGGCATTCTTTAGGCCATTGAAAGGCGCTTGGAGACACGTGTTAACTAACTGGAAACTACAAAATCCTCGATTGTCGACTGTTCCAAAAGATACTTTTCCTCGCTTGCTCCAAAAGGCACTAGAAAAGATAGACTTAGTCCAAGCTAAACCCAACTCACCTTTTGCGAATGTCACACAAGGAGTAAAAAGAAATTTACTGAGCGCCTTTAAAGGCACTGGCATATTTCCTTTATCGAGAGATCAAGTGCTGAAAAGACTGCCTGTTGTAGAAAATGGCGACCCTACTAATGAAGCTGAAAGCTGTTTGACCAACTATCTCAAAGAACAGCGATATGGTAGTCAGTCAGCTGCTCCGAGAAGAAGAACACGGTTAAATGTGGAACCAGGCGCTAGCGTGTCAACTGCTGAGGTTAACCCAGACACGGAAGATGCCAACGACATAGAACCTTCTGATATGGATCAAGGAAACTTGCCCATCGCCACATTTAATGTAGACGAGGCAATCCCTGTAGAGGAGAGCAGTAGGTCTGAAAATCCAGTTTCCGAGGAGCATGAGGAATTAGAAATAGGGAGATTTATCTTGGCGAAATTTTACTCACGTCGAGGAAAGAAAATTTACAAATATGTTTGCCGCATTATCAGCCTAGACCCCTTAGTAGCCGAAGGATTTAAATCGATGGGAAATAAAAAAGATTTTAGACTGGTACGCGATGACATATCAGAAATAGAGGAGACTGATATTTTAAGCTATCTGCCGAAGCCCAAACATTTTTTCGATAAAAATAATATTGAATGCGTTCAATTTAATTTTGATATTAATATTTTTGAACTTCCTTAGATTATTTACATCATGTCAATGGCGTTAATGCTATTTTATATCGATCTATTTTTATGATTAAAAAGTGCCATTGTTGATTGATCTCATTTTGCCAATATATAAATAATTAATAAGGTAGCTGTAAGCTTGAAAAGAACATATCTTAGTATTTCTGTATAAGACTGCTTTTTGAGAATTTTAATGTTGATTTTTATTTGTCAAATAACTGTCTTACTTAATTAAAACGTGTAGACTGTTCGATTTTGTGTATTTTATTTGAACAATGTTACCCCAAGGAATAAAAACGGGAATAACTTTTTTTCCTGCTGACCGATTTTTTTTTTGTTTTTTGTTTTTTAATAGTTATTGGGGTTACTTTCAGATTCCATATTAAAAAAGAGAGGTATCAATTTAACCCCAAAATCATTTTGTCTTTGATCACGCTGTTTTTATTTTTTTTTCCTGAAAATATACTCATTTTTTATTTATTTTTTTACTTTTCTAGAGAGAACTATAAAAACCGATTACTAGTTTTTTTTTAAATATTTTATAGAACCACAGATTCAAAAGTTACAGAGAGGTAAAGTTCAAAATTGATCAAAGTAACCCCGGTTTACGGTAAGCAAAAGTACCAAAAACGGCGGAAACATTTTGAGTCCTGTTTTAACCACGTAAATACCTTTATCCTCTTTGTAACAAACACAACATAGGATTTTTCAATCTTTATTTTCTATGATAAGATACGATTTTTTATTCAATGAGGGCGCCACTTATGCGGAGGTAGGCCCTTAAGCGTATTTTTATTAGGTTTAATAAAAATACGCTTCACCATTTTCAAATAATTTAATTATTTCTCTTTTAGTATACGTGTTTTGGTATAACATCTTTAATGTATAATAAATGAATAATGCCTCTCATTTGCGACTGCGTTCCTTGATGGGCAAGTCCTATTAATAGGTGGACGTACGACGCGCTGCGTGAGCTCAGCACAGAACACGCAAGCAACCACTCAAGATCGTTGGCATGGTGCAGGAGGGGAACCCTGTAACTACCTACGCTGCGCTATGAACCCTCAAAATGCTGTATAGCGGATTTGACTAATAAACTTACCCAAATAGACATAAAAGATCTCCTACTTCTAAATAACAATACAGCAGTTACCCACGTGTCTGGCAATAAAACTATTGTTATTATGAATAAAACAATAGTTTATTATGCGTGTGTAGGCACAAAACGCCTGTATTGATGCAACGCTGTAAAGGTATACATAGACAGGCGACAGTGCGGCAACAACTTGTGTCCTTGATTTTCGTAGAAATCTTGCGTTGTGCTTTATATTTAGCTGTTTCAATATGGTATGGCTTAATGTTTCCTACCCGGGGCCGTAGATAAATTCGAAACAGAGTTACCGCGCCCCTGGGCACTCTGGGCAGGGAAGCAACAAAACGACAAAGTGGGTTTTAGTCAGTAAAACTCTGACACGTCCTCCCGCTCCACCCAGAAAGGGAGTCATAGGATAATTTCACACACCCAAAAAAAAAAAAATCCAGGCCGACCCCAAGATAGTTGGGAAAAGGCGCGGGCAGATTAATTGGTAAGTGATGATGTGGTCGACGATGGAGCACGCTTGCCTAGAAGCAACCTATTCACTCTTGTCTTACGACCTCTAAGCTGTAGCTATCAGGAAACACGGACTCCGGCAGGGAATTCCACTCCTCAGCTGTACGCACAATCTGCTAGGGTCGCGAGAGAGTTTGGAAGAGCCTCTGCGGTGCTGGCACAGGCAACTGAAGGTACACAGGTGGTTTTAAGTCAGTAAGGGTCTGGCCTCCCCGAGGACACGGTGGAGCATACGGTGGAGGTCTGCCCCGCTTGGGCGGAGCAACGCCGTGTCCTCGTGGATGCGATAGGCGGCAGCGACCTCTCGCGCCCTGCCCTGGTTCAGGCCATGGTACGGAGCGAGAGGGAATGGGAAGCCGTCTCCTCCTTCTGCGAAGCAGTAATGCTCGCGAAGGCGGAGGCGGGACGCGTGAGAGAGCACCAACAACGGAGTCGCCCTCACGCCCTCAGCAGCAGCCGCCTCAGGAGACGCCGGGGCCTTCCGGCGCCGCGAGACGATCTCCGGCCACCGTAGACCCGGGCCTGCGGACGGCGAGTAGTGGGTAACTCGCCGTCCGATCAGCACCAGGCCCGAGAGTCGACGGCGCGTAGTGTTCCACGCGCGCCTCAAAGAGTTGTCAGCAAGAGACGGGGCCCGTCAGGGCCGATGCCTGCCCGGGGGTTGAGGATAAATTCGAAACAGAGTTACCTCGCCCCTGGGCACTCAAAGGCAGGAAGGAACAGGGGTGGGTTTTAGTCAGTAAGAGTCTGACACGCCCTCCCGTTCCGCCCAGAGCGGGAGAAGTCATAGGATGATTTCCCACCCCACAAAAAAAAAAAAAAAAAAAAAAAAAAAAAAAGGGTCTGGCCTGGACACGCTCTCCCGCTCCACCCAAGCGGAAGAAGTTATTTGATGATTTAACATCCTAAAAAGAAAACTGTACGCACAATTAAAAAGAAAATCGCTACTGATTTTATTTCAAGGTGCAATTATTAAAAGTGACGTCAGCGCATTGCCTGCAGTAAACCTCGGCATTTTGACAGTTTTTTTTTTTTGAGAGAGGTATTATTCAATTATATTAAACTCAATTTATTTAACAATTAAAATTTTAAGTACATAATATCATCGTAAATACTACTAGATACATTTTTAACCGACGAAAAAAAGGTTCTCAATTCGACCGTATATATGTTTTTTTTTAACCGACGAAAAAAAAGGAGGAGGTTCTCAATTCGACCGTATATTATATGTATGTGTTTTTTTTTTTGTTTATGTTCAGCCCTCACTCCCTCATTTATGAACCGATCTTGATGATTATTTTTTTATTAGATAGGGTATACCGCAAGGGGACCACCCATGTCAAGGAAATCAGGATCTGATAATGGAATCCTGATAAAATTGAGAGAAAACTTCGAAAATTGTGGGCACGTTAAGCGTTTCTGTACGTATGTTCGGGCCTTACTCCGTTGTTTATGAACTGATTTTGATGATTCTTTTTTTCTTAGATAGGGTATACCTCAAGGGTGGTCCCATGTCAAGGACATCAGGATCTGATCATGGAATTTGATAAAATTGAGAGAAAACCTCGAAAATTGTGGGCACGTTTAGCGTTTCTGTACCTATGTTCGGCCTTCACTCCGTTGCTTATGAACCGATTTTGATGATTCTTTTTTTCTTAGATAGGGTACGCCTCAAGGGCGTACACGGGCGTACAAGGGCAATGGGACCACCCATTTCATGGACATCAGAGAAACCTCGAAAATTGGGCACGAATATTGTTTCTGTTTACTTTTCATAACTTAATCTTTATTTTACTTATTAAGGTATTTGCATTTAGGAATCATCACATCATGAAACTGAGCTGATGATGGAAACCATACCTTTCCTAAACAATAGAAGTTAGATATAAAAAACTGGTTTTAGTGACAGATACCACTTAATAGGCTTTGAGAAAAGACGTCTTTAGAATATTTGAGGTAACCTCAACTGGTCAATATCCTGGGAACCTCAGTGCCAAGAGGAATGATGAAGGATTAGAAATTAGCCTCAGAGTATTAAAATATGATGCGAGTCTCAAAAAATCATAAAATAAAAAACTTTTTAACAAGAAATTCAACCGACGAAAAAGAACTAAAAAGCAAAAAATAAATAAACCTTTTAAGTCTTGAGTATTGAGCATATTTACCTACATAAAATATCAAATTTAATATAAACTAATTTTGAGTCGGCGCCAAATAATAAAATGATTAATTACCTACATCTAGCCTTCTTCATTTCTACGTACCTACATATAAAATTTAGATATTTTATAATCAGATTGTTGTTTGGCGCCGACTACGGCGGCGGTACTAGGCCCTCTCTATCATCACACTTTATAACACGCTTACAGTCATTGAAGTAGCATCGAGGGATTTGATTCACTGATTTTCTAGTTTAGACAAGCCTGTTTATTGGGAATCTATACTTGTCTAATAAGAGTTTTCTAGAAGATAAAATATTCAAAAGCGAACAATTTGATTGATTCAATCAACAATGCAATTTAACAAAACTAACATTTCAAAACAATTGACTGTTTACATTTTAAACATACAAGCTATTTTCGAAATAACCAAATTACGTCATTCAATCAAGCGCACACAATTTTATTCGATTTCAAAACAATTGAATCAGGCACAAATATTATTCGATTAGTTTGAATAAAATGGTTCACATCACTAAGTTTCGTAACTTTGTACTTTAGGGATAGTTCACACCGAGACGTGAAGCGACGTTAACGCTTTTTTGTCGCTGCGTGACATTTTTGACGATAGATAACATAAAACTATATTTCAACACTTTTATTCTTTTTTCACTGAAATGTGCCATTTAGCACATTTCAGTGAAAAAAGAATAAAAGTAAATACACTCGAGGCGAAGTTTTAGTCTCTTGATCAGAACGCATAACGCTACGGTATGCGATGAGCCGTTGACGGATACATAATCTTTCTCACCGATGACGCATATTTCGATCGGGCGACTATTCTGGATGTTTTTCATACGCTTATGTTTCCGACACCGCATAGCGCAACGTTGTGCGTTTCAAACAAGAGACCGAACCTTGACGCAGTGATGATTTGCCTGTACTACACACATGAATTCGAATACGCACCGTGGTTTCACGATGCGTTTCGCGGTGCCACGCGATCCGTCGCGTCACATATCTTTGTGAGCTGACCCTTATATTACTTTTCCTATGGGAAAGTAGTGAAATTTGAATTTTAACGATTGCTGGGCACTTTTGAAATAATGTTCTTTCGCGTAGGTTTGATAAAAGTATCTTGTTTTACCGAATACCGATGACTTTCCATTCGGTATCGATTTAATGTACACGGTTATGTAAAAAAGGTAGCTGATTTAATTTATAAAAATGGTTATTCATGAGATAAACGGTTATCGTGTTCGTTCAATGGGATTCTGTTAATCCTATATACAGTAATAGTTGATAATAGGGGATTATGTATATTTAAATACTCGTACATAAAACCATTCAATTATGCTTTGTTATTTTCAATTGTTATTTAAGCCTAGATTTCATTAATGGTATGAAATGTAAACAGAGCTTTTGCTAGCTGTTTGATTTATTTAGCTAAAAGTTATTGTACTTATACTAGGTGTACCGCCAATTAGATTTTTTGGGCCACAAACCCTAGCGGGCGTCCTCAGAAGACCCTAACAAAGATTCATAACATTCTGATCAATGGTTTAGGAATGTATACAGGACAAACATACAAACATTCATGTTAATTTATATAGATAAACTAGCTGCTCTGCGCCTCTTGGTTTCACACGCGTAGACTGAGATAAAAAGCGTTGTTTAAGCGTGAAGAAGTAACAAATATACAAACACACACACTCACAAACTTTCGCCTTTATATATTAGTGAGATATTGAAAATTATCTCAAAGGAGCAAACATCCAAACATACAGATTTAAAACAGTTACTAAAGACGGAGAACACAGCCATAACAGCTGATGATTAAACTAGTAATGGAGAAAAAAAAATACTGACTTCTTTAAAAGCCACGCATAGGGTAAAAGTGTTAAGAAAACACCCTTAGGTAAAGCAATGGGGATTTTAGAGATTTGAAATCAACCTAAAGCTCGTTTTGTGGGGGTGGGAAATCATCCAATGACTTCTCTCGCTCTGGGTGGAGCGGGAAGGCGTGTAAGATTCTTACTGACTAAAACCCACCCCTGTTCCTTTCCTGCCTGAGTGCCCAGGGGTGCGGTAACACATTTTCAGAATTTATTTATTTATTATTATTTATTATATACTTTATTGTACACCAAAAAAAAATACACACATTAAGGAAAACTTATACTAAAAAACATACAATTGGCGGCCTTATCGCATTCCGCGATCTCTTCCAGGCAACCTCATACAGGCATTTATCCGCTACTCCTAGGCATGCAGGCACCGGCCAACAGAGGTAGTCTGGAATAGCATATCATAAGCTATATTTTATAAAAAGGGAAGTAATAATATAATGCGAGCGAAGCTACTGGCAGGAGTTAGTTTGGTTATCTGTGAAAAGCAATCTCTAAAAATCCGAAAGAAGATACAGGAGGGCCTGTAATACCTGTCTATTTAAGTAAACACTTCAACCAATTTTATTACCGACTAACCTTAATTATTCAATTTAATATCGATAAACAATTAATTACAAGCGGTATATCGATTATCTCAAGGGGGATCTCTTAATTAATGTCAATTAGATAGCACCTGAGATATGGCCGTTAATGGGACCCCAATGCAAATTAGTTCGGATTCGGTAACCACTTTTAGGTCGAAATTAGGTCATTGTTACCTCCATATTTATGTCAAACGGGTTTCGAATACAGTTTTAGGTGCAAAAGCGGATATTCAATACTTTTCCTTCTTTTTGTGTCGTGGTACATTTAAAATTTAGTTATACTGTACGGGCCCAGTAAGTGGCCACGTTTATAGCGGAATCGGATGTGACTCAAGATGGCTGGACAAATCTTCAAAATAGCTCGCATTTAAGTAGGTCAATATGGCACTTTATGTGACGGCTAAACACCCTTATTTCAGAATTTGTGACGCTACAGAATCTTAGATAATCGATCGAAAACGTGTCCAGCCATCTTGAAAAACCACTTTTCGCTGGTCTCTCAATCTCGGTAACGGAAGTGATTTTGACGACTTTTTGCATATCAACGGGCGTCACATAAATTTGTGACAGGCATCGAGCTAAAAATTTTGTGATATATACAGCGGTTTAGTAGAAAAATGCAAAAATCTGTGTCCAGCCATCTTGAATTTACGTAAAAAACTTTTGGCTCGCACTGCCGAATCTCAATAACGGGAGCGTTTTCGAATATGGTTCCTTTACTAACATTTAGTGACGCAATTTGTGACAGTAATAACGTTTCATTTATGGCGTCACATGTAAGGGTTCTCGAGAAATCAATAAAAACTTAATGTCCAGCCAACCTGAGTTCAAGATGGCTGGACACCTGTATCTGCGCTGCCTGATGATCTACGGCCTTCGAAATGTGTTCAAGATTTTTACCAGTATGGGACATAGTTTGAACAGGAGCACCGCACTCGCACTGTGTACGAGTATTAGATGGATCGATGATCCCTCACTTCGCCAGATTGTACTTGCAGCGGCCCACTTGGGTACGCAACCTATTCAGGGCCCTCCATATAGGCCACTGCAGTTCTCGACCGAGAGGCAACTGTTCTTTGGGCTTTACGAAGTCGTAAAGTGGTGGGTACTTCTCTTCCCACAGTTTGATTCTCTCTTTAGGTGGTCTATCCTGGATCGACTACAATTCAATACTAATATCTGAACAGGAGCGAGGTGGCTCAATGGTATCGGCCGCGACTTACAAGCTGTAGGTCGTAGGCAGGCGCATTACTTAGTGTAAATTACTTCATCACCACTGCTCTCAAAACGGTGAAGTGAGGAAACTGGCATGTCCTAGAACCAAAAATTCGAAGATATGTGACATCCACCAATCCGCATTAGGCCCGTGTGGTGAATTACGGCCCACACCCTCTCACCGAGAGGAGGCCTTTACCCCAGCAGTGGGGACATTAAAAGACTAATGATGATGATCTGAACAGGCGTGCTCTATCGTCCACCACATCATAGCGTACCATCAGGTGAGCTAGTAGGTCAAACGTGAGCTTATAATTACATTAAGAAAAAAAAACCACCTACTACTCAGGTAAATATTTCGTACTGCACAAGTGCTGTTGATTTTTGAGGATGAAATAATTATCGAAAAGCGAGATGTAGGTATTGTAGAACCCGCAGGGCTCCAGGGGTGTTGCTATAGCTTGGGGAGCTGTCTCACTCGCTGGCTGAACGAGAGTGTGGTCTGTAAGAGTGACTGGCTGATATGTGGAGTGTGATAAGTAAAAACATGAGGTCGCGCACTCTTAATAGTTATATTGATTCAATAAGAATTATTCACGTGTGCCCACTTCCAAGGGCTAAATTGAACTGTTATATCAAACAAACGCTACGAAGTACTCTTTCTACTTTCGATCCACTCTTCAATATTCTCAACTGCCAGCTGAAGGCCGGTGTTCACACACAGTCTTTAAGCTGGGTATACGATCGCCACAGTATATATGTTTTCACCCTCATTAATGAAGGGATATAGAGATAACATTTTGTTAATTCTTGTTTTTTTTTTTTTATTAATTCTTGTGAGAAATTATTATGTACGCAACCCCTAATGTTAATTTACTCCACTAATCCGTAGTAGAGTAACTCGTAAGTTAGCAGCAAATGAAAGCACTGTATCTGATTCTTGTTATTGATAAAATAAATAATTATTACGTGTTAAATTTACAAATCTTGCTTTGTTCAAACAGTTTTTCTCTCCTAAATTATGTGCCAATTATTATTATCCAGACTAACAGATCTCTTATCCTTTCAAGAGTCTCAAAACAAAATCTCTTCACATATAAAATACCAATCGTAAATGGTCAGGTTACCCGGAAGCGAGTGATGCGACACAAACGATAAGTATGGACCGAGCACATCACTAACTGTCACTGCGAATGGATAAGGATGGGACTGTCTTATTGTGCTGTTCTGGTGCAGTTAATAGATTTTATAAATCCAGTTATATGCTGGGTTTGTTTATATGAACTTTCGAGAAGCGAATTTCGGAGATTCCTTGACAAGTTTGAAGAGTGTCGACTTGAAGCCAGGCTCTATTAGTATCTACTGGTAAAATCCCAAAACAAGCATGTGAGTTAACCTACTATCTTTCTTATCAACTTAACTTTGTAGTCTATTTCTTTTTTGTTATGTGTGTGTGTGATTGATTCCAATAAATTTACAGATAAATACAAACTATTAAATTACATAGTACGCCTGCCTGCCTGCCTAGCCTTTTCACAACTTTCTTGGGGTCGGCTTCCAGTCTAACCAGATGCAGCTACAAACTAATTAAAAATAACGAAAATTTTGTAGAAATGGCATAAAAAGGGGAGACGTAGAAGTTATTGGGCATTCACATCACTGTCAATGAGAAAAGTGCCCAGAACACTGGCAGCATTGCCACGTTGAATGGTAATGCTGCCATTCTACTTAATTCATCCAAAATTATAGTCTCACCTAATTTCTTGTACTAATTGGTTTTTTCCCCAAATACAATGAACTTACTTACGGTTCGCCTTTACAAAGTGTGATGAATAACGTTATGCTATCTGTGGGTACAGTGGGTCAGTGCTGATATTATGAGAGGATGCCATACCACTGGCATATTTTTATTTTTGTTTACCATGAGCTCTTACCCACGCCTGGACGGTTTTACCATCAGATTAGACAAATTTGATGACTTGTTGAGGGTCGGGGGAATCCGATAGATGCCAGCAGTGTGTGTTTGTCACAGCCGTAACACGTCCAGCAGTGGACGTCTTACGGCTGAAATGATGATGAGACAAATCTAAACAAAACGAACCCAACCTATGTATCCTACTAATATTATAAATACAACCAACCACCTTCTCTGCGTCCTGATAGCTAAAACCTGAAGTCCTGGAGTCTTTAAGACTAAAGAGTAGTAGTAAATAGGTTACTTCTAGGCAAGCGTGCTCCATGTTCGACCTCATCATCGCTTACCATCAGGTGAGATAGAGGTCAAACGCGTGCCTACAAAACATTAAAAAAAAATGCGAAAGTTTGGATGGATGAAATGATGTTTGACGGGTGAACGGATCTAGATGAAAATTGGCACAGAGATAGATTATAATCTGAAATAGCACGTAGGCTAAAAATTATAATGAGGGATGTAAGAATTCCACGCGGCCGAAGCCACTGGCAGAAGTGAGTTTAAACTACATGCGCTTATGTAACTTAACTCAGCGGCTACATGGCGGTATCTTGACCCTCATATCGATTTCCTTTCTGGCTAGCCGGAAATTTGAGTAGCGAGACCGTTCCTTGCATCTATCTGACTTATCTCCTTAACTTTAGGATGGAAACCTGACGGAAATTCACCTACAGAGAAACACAATATTAAAGTTTTTAGTTCTTTGAAATTTTAAAATGATTTTTGGCAGAAAATGTGATCTGTATGGAATAGTGATCAAAATGATTGAATTATCATTAGCTACTACTTTTTTTTTTTTTTGGGGGGTAGGCAATCATCCAATGACATCTACCGCTCTGGGTCGAGCGGGAGGGCGTTTCAGACTCTTACTGACTAAAACTCACCCCTGTTCCTTCCCTACCCAGAGTGCCCAGGGGCGCGGTAACTATATTTCGAAAATATTCACAACCCCTGGGCAGGCATCGGTCATGACGGGCCCCGTTATGGTTTGCTCACAACTCTTTGAGGCGCAGACGAGAGGAATGCGGACAGCGAGCTACCTTCTACTCACCGTCCGCAGGCCCGGGTAGCTTATTAGCTACTACTTAGATCGTGGACAAATGCCAAAGGCAACGTGGCCCATCCACTTTCTGGCAACGGTAACCGTTGCTTCACTCGAACATCTACCCACACGGCTGTTATTACTTATACATAGCTACGAGCTCTTCTTTCCGTGAACGCTCACCTGTCTCATAATCTGGACATGATAGAAAAAAAACCAATACACATACAAAACATGATCCGTAGATTGACACACGATGCACAGAACACTCAACACGGAAACGTTTTGTATCGAACGTGAAAATAAAATGGAAAACCGGAAAAATGTTGTTCATCTGTTGTTGCGTCGACACGTATGAAATTAATATTGCAGTTTGACGTGTGTTTTCTTTTTTTGTGTCGTGTTCTGTTATATTGGTTTAGAGTTTGTTGATGAGATTTTTCCCGTACGACGGGAGTCCTTTGCGGTACCCGAATGCAAATACGCACAAAAGACAAAGTCTAGAAGACTTTGATGGCGATTCGGCCAGCAATGATGTACGGTGCCAAATGCTGGGTCAAAAAGGAGGGAAGGGGAGGGAAAAGGGAGGGGTGGGTGGTGCCAGTCAAGGAAAACAATATTGTATCTCCCATACTAATTTTGATTAGCTGATGATGATTTTTAACCGACTTCAAAAAGGAGGAGATTGTCCATTTGTCTGTATGTTTGTTACGCGATTTCTCCGCCAACTGTGAATATATTTTGATAATTCTTTTTTTGTTGGGTGGGCCATACTTCAGAGGTAGTTCAGTATAAATTTAATCGAAATCGTTTCAGCACTTTTTGAAAAAATCAACATAAACAAAACCACAGATTTGAACATAATTGGAAACTCCCAAAACGGCTTTTGGGAGTTTCCAATTATGTTCAAATTCGATGTTATTGGGGTTATCCATTGGGGCATAACTTTAATATTCCGTTTTAGTTCTGGGGTACGACAACTAAAAAGAGAAAAATAAAAAGTTTTTCATGATGGTGATTTTGGATGTCGGTTGTATTTTTAACCGACTTCCAAAAAGAGGAGGTTCTCAATTCGTCTGTATGTTTTTTTTTTTGTGTGTATGTTACCCGATTTCTCCGTCAGTTGTGAACCAATTTTCAAAATTCTTTTTTCATCTGAAACAATATACTCCCGAGGTGGTCCCATATTAATTTTATCGAAATTGCTTCAGCGCTTTTTGAGAAACTGAGCAGAAACGGAAAATACGTGTACCTCGATGACGTTTTGGTGTTCTCCAAATGTTTAAATTCCACGTTCCATTATATTGGAGTTTTAGTTCTGGGGTATACCAACTAAAAAGTGAAAAATAAAAATAAAAAATTACAAAAAAAACAACCGACTTCAAAAAAAAAAACACACTAAAAAGTTATAAATAACTTTAATTTCGGAAGTCGGTGTCAAATAACGTGGAAGTAAAAATACAAACACCGACTTCCGAAATTAAAGTTATTTATAAATTTTTAGTGTATTTTTTTTTTTTGAAGTTGGTTGTTTTTTTTGTAAAAAAGTATTTTTTACTTTCAATTAATTCAACTGATCAGCATTGCTATTCAACGTGGCAATGCTGTCAGCTTTCTGGGCACTTTTCCCATTGACAACGATGTAGATGAATTCTTTGATGCCCAATTAGTTGTTTTTATACGAGTTTGTAATTATTTACATTTTCTATATTACTACTGTTTAAAAACAATATTATATAGCTACATAAACTTATCTGCCCGCTACTACAGTTTCTACAAAATAATTTGGCCTGGGAGAGATGAGCGCAGTAAATGCAGTGACTTGAATCACAAACCGTAGCTGTAATACTGCTAGACGTGGAGCTGACGTTATCCCACAGGTTTCCATCATACGGAGGGCTGGACTGCAGCCTTGCTAAGGATGCCTCTTGAAATGGAGCAGTTGTCATTGGTGAAAAATTTACTGGAAAGAAAATTGATCCATTTGCGACTAAGACTTAAAGACTACACATTAAGCACAACTTTGTTTACACAAGATAACAATCATAGCAATCATACTGAATTTAAAAGAGAAGCTTAATAAGCCCTCCCCTGGCTGAGCCATAGAGACCTTTTTTGTTTATGCAATAACTTCTCCCGCTCTGGGTGAAGCGGAAGGTCGTGTCAGACTTTGACTGACTAAAACCCACACTTGTTCCTTCAGTTGCCTGAGTGCCAAGGGCCGCGGTAACTCTATTTCGAATTATCGTGTCGATCTATTTCAGAGAACTTTTTTTTTTTTTGTCTAATGGCAGCTGTGACAATGACGTAGCTTACAGCTTACGCCCACATGGTGTCCGCTTCACAAGCAAGGGGATAAAGAAACATTTAAACAGATAAAACTCTGTTATTTAAATAGCAACATTTAGTTGCTATTTCTGCAGGTCAATTGAGTCAACCACTCGCAAAGTAAATTAGACAAAACCGGTCTCATCTCAATTATTTGAAAAAGAAGAGAAAAATTCATCAAATAGGTAAAACTTATATCTTTTTTTTAAAAGTCTTCTTCAGTTACCTATGCCAGAACCGCAATGACTATTTCGATCACTCCCGCGGCCCCGGTGGTAGACTTACAACTGAGTACTCGTATTTGATTTAAGGCGCTATTAACTGCTAACGACCTTGAGTGGTTAGCTTGCGTGTTCTGTGCTGAGCTCACGTAACGCGTCGTATGTCCACCCAGTAATAGGACTCACCCACTCGTATTATACTAAAAAACGTATACTAAAATATAAATAATTAAATAATCTTTAAAATGGTAAAGGTTTCATAAAAATACGCTTTATAGTTTCTGCGTGATTCTCAATTTTTTATTCGCGTTAGATATTACTTTACAAATTAATGACACTATGTTTTAAAAATATGATTTCAAATATTCACATATCAAATTACGACGGAAATTGCCTAGAGTAACATATTTTTTATTCAAAGAAATAAAAATAGCCGTTTAGACGTGATAGTCAATTAAAAACCATTAGAAGTCGTATAACAGCGCCTTAAGGTTATTTCCAGCATCTTTACAATGCAGGTGGGCTTAGAACACCAAACAAAGCTATACTATTCTCACATTTTAAAATTGAGTTTTTCCTCCCAAATTTCCGCATACCTCCAAAGCCCAAAAATTTTTAGACGATTTGATACCCGTGCAAGCCCTGGACGTATGAAAATAAAACAGAAATAAACCGCATGCAGTAATATCCGCCGCTTTGAAATCTGTAACGAGTGGACCGTCCGACCGTTCGCGGTGGATGCTAGGCACGGAGTAGTTAGGTTCAGAAGGCCGGCTCTTTATAACGAGCGGAAACAGATGCACGCACACAAATATTAAAATAGAAATCTCTTTTAGGTGAAAGCGCCAGGGTAGCCCGCGAAATTCCAATTTTCTTACGTTCTTTGCAATTTGCAGGTCAGTATCAGGTTGTATGTCGGTCAAAATATGGTTCGCGGCCGTAGCAAGTACGTATTTACAGAACTGTAATCATTAAAATCATCAATACAACACTCTCAGTTAGAAATGGCTACCCCGGCGCTTCCACCTTAATCGAGTAGCCATGACTCGTGACAAAAAATAGTTAACAAAACTTACGACCATGTTAGTAAGGACTGACACTGCAAAAGAATATACGGTCGAATTGAGAACCTCCTCCTTTTTTTCGTCGGTTAAAAATAAAACAATGCCACGAATAACAGTAAATAATCGTGTTTGCTTTATTGCCTAAATACGCACGTATGGCGATCTCAAGCGCCCACTTGGCTGAATTCAGTTGTTTAAATTTAAAGCTCTCGCATACAGATGCGACGTGACAACGTGACAACGCGTTTTCAAATTGCACTGTCACGCCTGTCTACGGCATTCGTATTCTTAGAAAGTAAGATCTTTCTGGATACACAACCCTGCAATATGTACCAGCTACTGAATCCGTGTGTAGATTTAAGTGTGACAGAGACAACGTATCGCGATCTTTCTTCTTATTAACTAGTTCATTTTGTATGTGGCTTAGCATGCTGAATGTAATAACACTTTTCTTAGTTCAGGAACTTAGCCATTTAGACTACTAAATTCAGCTAAGCGTAATTGCCACGTCTGCCAATCAGCCACGAGCGCTCTTTTTTTTGTGGTGTGGGGAATCATCCAGTGACATCTCCCGCTCTGGGTAGAGCGGGGGGGCGTGTCAGACTCTTACTGACTAAAACCCACCCCCGTTCCTTCCCCGCCCTGAGTGCACAGGGGCGAGGTAACTCTGTTTCAAATTTATCCTCAACCCCTGGGCCGAATTTATCCTCAACCCCTGGGCAGAATTTATCCTCAACCCCTGGGCAGACCGCGAGTGCTCTTTCACTCGCTATATGTGAAGCATGTCTACGTGTGCGTGAATTTTCGCTCGTTGTTTGAAGCCGAGTTTCTGGACCTATCTATTCTGTGTTTTGGGCGCGCAACGTAGGATTGCGAACGAGCTTTTAATTTGATAACGTTATACAAACGTTTTAGTGATATAAGAAATTGATGGATTACTGGGTTTATTGGAACTGCGAGAAGTTTTGGATTTTTTGGCCCAATAGGGGTGCAAAAGATATTTTGGTTTCATTTTCTGGTACACATAGGACTGATCATTGCAGACAACCTTTGTGGATAATCATTTTCCATAATATACGTACACGCGTCCTAGGTTAGATATTGTAAAATATTTTCATGTTTAAAGGGGGAAAGACCATTAAAAGTAGAAAAATCTGGGTAAAAATACCTGACATTCTAGAGCTAAACAAGCCTTGATCTAGCGACTTAAAGAGAGCCTCCAGAGGTGTAGCTATATAGATATATCTTTGCGTTTGTACGATGTTCTCTACACTTGTTCAAGTTCTATTAGTTCGAAGTTCCTGGATAGTTTTCTTCAAGCTTCTTGCTCGAGGTATTTTTCTATAGTATTAGCCCTGTGGTTTTTAACCGACTTCCAAAAAGAGGAGGTTATCAATTCGGATGTTTGTATTTTTTTTTATGTATGTTCGGGCATAACTCCGTCATTTATGGACGGATTTCCAAAAATAATTTTCGTTTTGGTCGAAAGGAGTTTGTTCCGAAATGGTCTCATTTAAATTTCATAGATCTGATGATGCGTTTCGGAGACAGACAACGGAACTCTTCAAAAAATGACAGTAAATCAACCGCGATTGCTGCTATTGCCTAGATATCCATTATTTTTTTTAGTCAAATGTGATATTTGCTCGTTAGTTTATATAGAACGCTAAGTTTGATTTATTTCTGTATGTTATTTGAAGTACTGGCCTTCTCTTCGAAAGTGATATTAATACCCGAATTCTTGAAAACTTGTTTTGAAACTTTGATTACAGTTTTGAACTTAGATCATGCATATCAAGCCGTTATGTTCGAAGCTTAAGACCTAAGTCTGTGTTCTAAGTTATGACATATAGTAAGTAACTTTTCAGTTTCTATTACTCATAAATAAGCTGAGCGCTTTCGTCGGGAAAGTTGAACTGAGTGCTAACAATAATTATTTCTTTTAGTACCCAAGTACACGTGTACTGAGAACCTGTAAGTTAGGTAAGTACTAAACGGTTGGGTAACGACGTACATAATTAAGTAGTTATAATAAATGTTGTAAGAAGATTGCCGTAATGTTTCTAGGGCTTAAGCACCAACTAGGTAATCTTTTTGAAATATTAACTTTTTTGAATTGTGATTTGAGATAAATTCTAAAAGGTCTGAAAAACAGTAGTTGGACGATAACTACCTTTTGTCAGACCTTTCAGAATTTATCTCAAATCACAGATGCCTTACGTAATCATAACTGGCGAATTGAATGTGTACAATTCCCCTTTACCTAGCCCTTCGGGGAAAACAGGGTGATGTTTTTTATTGAAAACCTACACGTATTGGCAACTAGTACAATATCATAGGTCGGTCAATTTTCAATAAAATCCAGCTTGCAAGGGAATTCTATTTCATCGCAAAAACATAGAACATAAAGTCTATTTCAGAAACACAAACTTATATTCTATATTAGGCTTTTTAGTGTACATAGCAGTCTATTTGACGAAGTAAAGCTTTTCAGAAGAACGAGTTATGAACGCCTGCTGAAATACTTATAGCAACATTACACACGCGAGTGTATTTGGACAAAGTTTCTGTTAGGCGCTACTTGCGTTACTGAGAACTTTGGAGTGGCAATTAATAAATGCTTAGAAAGTGTACGATGTAATCTGAAAAACGAAGCATAATTCGAGAGAAATTTGGACTTATTATGTCGCTCTGTGTACAGCGTTTATTCAATTCACTTAGCATCTACCTCACCTTAGGTGATAATCATGCTAAAGGCAAATTACTCATGGTTTATCATTATAGTGTGAAATGTGGGTGTACTGTAGCTACACTATGATGTTGTCATTGCCTCATTTTAGTGTTGTAATTAGGAATTATCTATATATTTCGTTGATCTAGTGTTTGCAAGCGCTACAGTTGAAGTCCTAGGTCAATCCCTGGGTCAGGCAAAGTGTCTGACCCAGGGATACGACGAAGTGTTTATTTATTTATTTAAATATAATTATAAATTCTAATATAATATTAGTAATAATTCTCAAAAGTCTGGATTTGGTTGATGGCACTAGGTTTCCTCCGACATGGGACTTCACCCATAACTGGCAAAGTTTTGGTGTATCCATACCACTGCTTAACTCCTTAGAGAGTATTAGGGCTGATCTTGTATTACGTAAATAAAACCCACCCACTATTAGAAATGCAAAATTCTCAAAAGTCTGGATTTGGTTGATGGCACTAGGTTTCCTCCGACATGGGACTTCACCCATAACTGGCAAAGTTTTGGTGTATCCATACCACTGCTTAACTCCTTAGAGAGTATTAGGGCTGATCTTGTATTACGTAAATAAAACCCACCCACTATTAGAAATGCAAGTGACCTTTATTAAAACAAATTAATTCCAAAAGTATAAATATAGAAAACTTTAGTCTTATCTTACTCTAATTTACATAGATATAATTACACATACATAATTTTACTAAACTACAAAATTATAATATTTCGAATTTTACTAGAAACTTAGAGGGTTACCTCAAGGACAATTAATGCAAAAGATAATGAACTTATTTTTCAAATAAAATGTTTGAGATAATAGGTTTATGTTTAAATAGAAAATCTAGGCTTATTTTGTTCTCATTAAAGCGAGGAGATACTTTGAAAGTTAAGAAGATTTTTTTATAAAATTTTGTCTTGCTTTGCGAGTCAATTCAGAGCATCCTAATTCTTATTAATATTATAAATGCGAAAGTTTGGATGAATGGATGTTTGCTACTCAATCACGCCAGAATGGCTGAACGGATCTGGGTGAAATTTGGCACAAAAATAGATTATAGTTTGGAATAGCACAGGCCTAATAATAGGCTTATTTGTAATGGAGGAAGTACTAATTCGCGGGCAAAACCGATGACAGAAGCTAGTATTTAATAGTGTATTTAATTTCTTATGATTCTTTTTCTTATAAATTATCTGTTCGTTTAAATTATTGCTTGCTTGAAATAAATTATATTTTCTTACTCCTTTTATTTGTAGCAGCTGTAAAAGCCGATATAATAATATCCTCTCGCTTTAATAAAAAAGCCTTAAAAATAAAACTAAAAATAAATCATCATCCGAGCACTGCCCGGCCTATCTCACATTCTTCTTCTTTTTGTTTTTTTGTCGGATCAGTATTGTGACATCTAAGAAGGTCGCTTGAAATACAAACCTTGTCAGTAGACCGGTTGATCGGTTCAATATACTTTTAAAGAGTGATACAAATTTAGTTTAAGGTTCAAATAAAGTAAAATATATATATTTGTTTTTATGCCAGTCAATTGTGAGCCATTGATGTGGACAGTTGGATTTTATAATTGAAGAATATCAAGTATTGCTGACCAGTGTTTGCTTTCTTGCATCTCATCTCTACAGTTATATCAATTAAATATCGTATGCATTGTTTAAAATAAGCTGAAATACACGGGCATTAATGCAAAGAAACCATTCTAAATTAATTTGGCAGTTTTACAGATAAATTTGCTGACAGTTTTTCTAGCTTACTTTCTAATTTAAATCTACCTTACAAGCTAACGAACACGCGGGTAAAAGGACCAACAGGTCTTTTCATCTAACATCTTGACAGGTCTGGGAGGCTGTTCTCCTTGCAGTAAGAGAAGGATGTCGGCCAAGCCTTAAAGCCGACGCGGTCGTAGATGCGCTTGGCACATCGCACGTCATCCGCCAAGTCTTCGTTCAGGAGATCTGGAAATTAGAATAGGGTAGATGACAAAAAAAAACTTTGTTTTGTATTTTGTCTGTCTGCGCTGACCCATAGACTGTAAAAGGCTATAGAAGCAACGTCGTTGGACAAAATGAAGCAGGATTGTTAAAATGTGTGAGTGGCCTCGACGAACATAACGATGACCTTTCGGCTTCTCATTTTGTCTGTGTGAGCTTATTTTGCGTGTACACATACAAGCCGGCTTCTAATTCTGGTACTTCAGATTGCTGGCTTTTGACACTCTGTCAATAAGCTTTCATAGTCTAAGCCCCAAGCTTTTTACACAATTAATGACTTTCTTGAGGACAAAAAGGCGTGGGATTGAGCTGCTTCAATGATATACATGAGCCATTGTTTTCATATGTACGACTTACTGATGAAATTTTTTATACATATTTTTTTAATATTCGTTTTTGACATGAATACTTTTATAGTATTATATTTTTAATTTTTTTTATTGACATTTTATTATTATTATTATTTTTTTTTTTGACTTGAATACTTTGTTAAGTATTATATTTTTGTTTTTTTTTGATTACTTAATTATTGTAAATGTGAGGACTATGTGGGTTATTATTATTATTTTCTCCTCCTTTTTACAATAATTTTTAACGTTGTCTGACAGTTTGAGTACTTTTGCGGCCTACCCAAATGTCGTTTCTTTGGTATTGTTCGTCATGTCATTGAGCTCCTTAGTGGTTTTTAAGTTGAGCTATTCGACTATTGACAAATGCTTGCACTGACTGGACAGGTCCACTCAAATATGTTTGGTTCTTTCTTCAAAAGACCACTACAGACACTAAGCTGCATGGTCCTCATATAGAATAATGTGAATGCGAGAACTATGTATGTCGTTATATTCATGTAGATTTTATGATTGTCTGGCAGTTTGAGTATTTTTGCGGCCTACTCAAATGTCCTTAGTTTGGTATTGTTCGTCGGTTCGTTGAGCTCCTCAAAGTTCTGAGTTGAGCTTCGCGATGACTGACAAATGCTTGCACTGTCTGGACAGGTCCACTCGAATTCGTGTGTTGCTTTCTTCAAAAAGCTCATCCCAGACATAAACGTACATGGTTCTCATATGATTTAACCAGTACACATTGTATGGATTTGAACACTAAAAGAGACTTTGACCTCTGAGTTTGTTTCGGTGTTTCTTCTCAGGGTAGTCAGCTAGGAAACACCGGCCTCATCTAGCTTAAACTGACAAAAAACATTGACGTGTAAAAGTGTTCCTTGTAACCTATTTACTGAATAAACATCATTTACGTTTACATTCACGCCTGAACTTTGATGCGTTTTATCTTTGTCATTTTTTGTTGGTTGTGGTTTGGTAAAGACGTATATATAAATACGTGTACAATGTTTTTTGATAATCTAACTTGTGGACTAAATAGAATTATTATTTTTGTACCCACCAAAAAGAAAAAAAGGTATTATCCAATGATCATCAATGTGTTGTGACAGCTCTCACACTGAACTGCCTTAAGAACCAACTGCACAGACTAAATTTCTCCAAGCCATTTTATGCACACGCATCAGTTAATTTTCTGGTACAATAACAGCAGCATCTTACCAAATAAATAAATCATCAAGATCAAGTGGGACTGGGTCGGAAACGTTTGGCGCTTGTCATATACATTGTGGGCTAAGACGACCGCTACGTGGGTCTTTGAAAACATTAAATGACATCGCAAAGTCTTGTGTATGGATGTAGATGGCTATAAGAGTAGAGGAAGGCTAAAGAAACGATAGTTGGACTGTGTGAAAGAGGATAGAGGTAAAAAGGGGGTGACTACAGAGATGACGACTAATAGAGCAGTATTGTGACGACCTTATGAGCTTTGAGCCATTCGGCGCACCACATAGGTAGGGAAGTCGCATTAGGGTTAGGTAGGCTTCAATCGGCTTTTCAAATATTTAATTGAATAGAAGACTTACTAGCGTTTGCTCTTCTATTCGTAGGGGCGTAGTTCATGTGACGACCTTATTTTGGCGGCTTTATGTTGCCGACAGGCAAGATAGAAGTTTCTAGAAACTCTTGAAAAGCCGTTTGAAATAAAATTAGAAAAAAGGTTAGGCTTGACGTTTGTGTCAGACTTAGTTAGTTAGGAATCCGCGAGCCCGACCGAGTGGGCTAATATGTAATCTTCCATATTATACTGAATATAGTAAATTGCAGTCGCCCTCAGATATATTAATTGTCCGCCCCGTAGATAGATCCCATCCACACAGTCCTCTCGCACCGAGTTAACTAGTGCTGGTGCTACGCGACGCCCCCGTTAACGTCGAAGGGCTACTAAGAAGCTCTGCAGCCCACAAGAGGGCTAGGGTCCCTACAGTATGGACGAAAAAGACATGTTGCGCCGACCCCAAATAAATTGGGATAATGGCAGGAGAATGATGTATGTTACAGCTTAGATCTTGTTACTAGGCCCGTTTTTAGACAAGTTCAGCGCAGACGTGAGTTTTGTTTCTTTTTAGAAATAAAATTCACGACTGGCAATTTTTTAGATGGAATAAACCTAATTTGAGAAACTGGGATTGAACAAAAAAGTTTTTTATTTGAAATAGAATGGACACCAAACAGTAACAAGTTAGGAACTTTTCTTTCTAATATTATAATGATATTGAATTCTTTGTGAAGTTGCCAAATAATAAACTAGAATTTTTGGGAGGTTTAATGAACCTGCTCAGTCAGAAATAAGCCAATTGTACTGCTATTAAGACTACAAGAATTCAAATAGCTTATTTCTGACTGCAAAATAGATATTTTCGTGCCCTAGTTTGTAAACAGAGTGTTTGGAAGAAATTTACCTAATTTCATGAGTACTGAAAATCAACTGTGTGCACAAGATTACCTGTTGATGATTTTTTTGCTAAAAGTCTATAACATTCTGTGAGTAGAATATAATCTTTCCAGTGGAAAAAATTAACAAATTGACAGAACCAATTTTGAGTCTTTAATGACGTTATTCGTAATAACTGTGCCGTTTGGAATTTTCCACGTTCTGCTCTCTCATTTTTTACCAGAATGCTCTGGATTTCGTTCTTCAGGTCTCCACATGGTGGGCCCAAGAATCCCCTGGATTCAAAACGCACAAGGCCGGTCTGGGTCAGTTTCAGCTGATATGATCATGATGATAAAACTAACTGAAATAAAATATTATATACCTTCACATTTAATATTGCAATGTCCTCCTTTCCTGCCCTTCTTGCACCAATCTTTATTGTTGATCTGCGAAAACAAATACACTTTCAGTGATGTCATAGAAATTATGTGTTTGGTCTTGGGGTAAAAGTAAGCTACCTTCTCTGTGCCAGGGGCTGCTGCAATAGGCCATAAAGCAACGATATCGGGAAGATTGGCAGCAACGGACACCTGAAAGTAATATTCTGCGGTCATGAATCCATTTGCCATGTATTGGTTATAAGTTTGGGGGGGAGGGGGAGGGTCAAAGAAGGTAGCTTAGAATTATATTTTTATTATTTTAAAATTAGCTGTGGTCCGCGGTTTCACCAGCATATAATTTTCCAATTTATCTCGTCGTGAGAACTTTCTTGAGAATTCAACGAATGGTTTTAAAAAAAGTTCGTCCTAATTGGTCAAGCCGTTCTCGAGTTTTGCGCTTAGCAACACATTTAGTCAGTAATTTTAAATTATATAAAAGATTAGTAATATTAAGATAGAGAGAGACTTAAAGACTAACATGCTTTTTGTGTGGAAATCTCTGTCCGTGAAACAGTGCATTTGTGGGTCTCGCATTCACTAAAACTTCATCTATAGTGTGTTTTTTCTCTTGACATCGATCTCATCTGATAGAAAGCAATGGATAAAGTCGACGATGGAACGAGCGATCCCAGAACATGCCCGTTCTCTCTTGCTGTGAATGCTGACGGGTTCTTTGACTGTGTTTGTAATAAATGTGTGGAGGAGAAACATTTAGTACAAATAGCCGGGATATCAACCACGTGCAGATAGTATCGTTTTTAGGGTTCCGTACTCAAAGGGTAACCAACGGGACCCTATTACTGAGACTCTGTCCTTCTGTCTGTCAGCGGGCTATATCTCACGATCCGTAATAGCTACACAGTTGAAATTTTGTAATAAAAATAAATAAAAAATTAAAGGAGCGCCACTTTTTTTTTTGTGGGTTGGGAAATCATCCTATGACTTCTCCCGCTTTGGGTGGAGCGGGAGGGCGTGTCAGACTCTTACTGACTAAAATCCACCCCTGTTCCTTCCTGCCCTTAGTGCCCAGAGGCGAAGTAACTTCTGTTTCGAATTTATCCTCAACCCCCGGGCAGGCATCGGCCATGACCGGCCCCGTCTTTATTGCTGACAACTCTTTGAGGCGCGCATGGAACACTACGCGCCGTCGACTCTCGGGCCTGGTGCTGATCAGACGGCGAGCTACCCATTACTCGCCGTCCGCAGGCCCGGGAAGGAGCGCCCCTTAATTTTCAACTTATTTTTACTTTTACTATATGTTGTTATAGTGGCTATAGAAATACACGCTCTGTAAAAATTTCAACTGTCTACCTATTACGGATCATGAGATACAGCCCAAATAAAAACACGTTTCTAGAAACGTATTTTTGTTTTTTTTTCAGTTAATAGTACGGAACCCTTCGTTTGCGAGTCCGGCTCGCACTTGGCCGGTTTTTTTTGTGAACCGTCTCCCATAGGTCGACCTAGGTGGTCGGCTACTTGGCGGCATTAATAAATTAGAGCATTATTAAAATAAAGGTGAAGAAGTCTGTGTTTTTTGATAGCTAAAACCTGGGGGTGTTTAGGTCAAGAGTTAATACACTTCTGGACACATCTATTGGCCCACCTTGTATTTTCAGTTTCGTTTGGTCCTAGCTAAAATTTTATATTAGGTCGAGCAAAAAGTTTTTATGCAGTTTTGAACCTGGCACATTCACAATTTCATTCAATAGCCTTTTTTTGAATTTCGAACACAGAATTTAAAGAAACAAAAGACAATTTGGAGCCTGTTTGTTGATATCAAACAATCGAATACTAAGAAAACTTGGTTTTATTGGTTTACTTGGATTTAATTCTTGAAAAAGTGATTGATATCTTTGGTTTTGCAACAAACATTACTTATTCTTAACATTAAGGTGAGGTTCTATCAATAATCTATGGATACTTCACCTGAAGTCGCCGCCCAAGCTGTGGCACTTATTCAGGCCGGACACAGCCAAAGAAATGTGAGTGCTTAACTTAATTTAAGTCGATCTGCGGTCCGAAATGTTTATCGGAGGTACCTAGAGACTGGCGGCTTTGTTCGTCGCCAAGGAAGGCCACGATCTCGGGTCACAACTGAAAGGCAGGATCGATTCATCGTGACGACCAGCTTGAGAAATCGTCACCTTACCTCCATTGAGATACAAAACCAACTTCGCGACTTCCACGGAGTATCTGTGAGCGCTCGAACTGTTCGGAGAAGGTTAAAAGAACGCGATATGGTACCACACAAGCCAGCTAATGGGCCCAAACTAACGCGAGCCCACCGAACAGCGCGCCTTCATTTCGCACGCAGTCATTTAAATTGGACACAGCAAGATTGGAGCCGTGTACTCTTTTCTGATGAGTCTAAAATTGTGTTACATGGCAATGATGGAAGGAAGAAGGTCTACCGACGTAAGGGAGAGCGTTTCGCACAATGCTGCTTTGAAGAGAGGGTTGCTTATGGCGGTGGCTCATGGACTGTCTGGGGCGGTATATCCGCGAGCGGCAAAACTCAACTTGAGGTTGTTACAGGACCACGGCTGCCAACATTAAATGCTGAAAGGTACATTCGTGAGTGCTTAGAACCTCACGTGATACCATACGCGGACTATGTGGGCCCAAATTAAAATAAACTCTATGCGTATTGTATGAGAGCTGTGGTAGATGCCCATGGAGGCAACACGCGTTATTAAATTAAACCTTTATTTGATAAAACATGTTTTTTATTCAAAAATCAATTGCCTTTAACAAGGCGCATATCCGACTTGTTAGACGTAGCTCCATGTCGTATGGTATTCTGAATTCAAATTTAAAACAAAACGATCGAAAAAGATGGTAAAATGTATCAGGTTTAAAACTGCATCAACAGTTTTTGTTCAATCTAGCAATCATATTTCGGTAGGGGCCATCGAAACCTAAACTCTAAGGTGGGCCAATAGATGTGTCCAGAAGTGTAGGTTACTTCTAGGCAAGCGTGTTCCAATGTGGACCACATCATTACCGTTTACCATCAGGTGAGATAGTGGTCAAAAGCGATCCTATCAATTATAACAGAAAAAAACCTGCCAAATGCGTGTCGGACTTCGGGCATTTAGGGTTCCGAACCAAATGTGTTTTTGACAATTTGCATGGCGTTGGTTCAACAAGATGCTTATACTGAGAAAATATGAAGACTGTATCTCCAACTGTTTGGCTGTAAAACCTGTGTGACAGACGACAGACAGACACACAGACAAACAGACAGACACGTGAGTGACAGAAATTGGACTCCATTTGGACCCTTCGGATACGGAACCCTAATAAAAAGAAAACTAAATAACGCTAAACCCTGTGGGGTACAGACCTCAGCTTAGGGCGTGAGGCTAGTATTCTAGTGTTCGTCTGCTTATATAGAAACGGTGATAGAAACGGACAAGCCATTTAAAAAAAAAGTGGAATCATATCGTCATGCACATAATGTTCTATGACGTCAGCTATCCCGAAACCTCATAATCATGACACCGTTGGCCACAGCCAATCAACACGCCACAAATAAGTAGCGAAATGGATAATATCGCCAGCAGCCACCCGTGAATATCGACGGCTAGTGATGAGAAGTGGTGGAAAAAAAACCGGGATCGGAATGCGGAATTGGGTCGCAATTTTGAAAATCGTTATGGTAGTTAGAATACAAATGAAGTAAGTTTTTTTGATCTGTGTAACATATTTTCTCTCGCTTTCCTGCAATCTCTGGACGTGATTTCGTGAAATGGGACAGAAGTGTGTAACAGGAAGCCGGGGAATATATAATATAATATATTCCACAACTATCACACAACGCCATCTAGTCCCAAGCTAAGCAGAGCTTGTGTTATGGGTACTAGACAACTGATAAACATACTTATATATTTCTAAATACATACATATTATAGATAAATTACACCCAGACACAGAACAAATGATCGTGCTCATTACACAAACATTTGTCCTGGGTGGGAATCGAACACACGACCTCCGACATAGCAGTCAGGGTCACTAACCACTAGACCAACAGGCCAGTCATAAAGTCAGTCAGGAAGCGCGCGCTATTTTGTATTTTGTGTATTGTGGTAGAGTTGGCCGTCAGATGGTAGAGCGCGCGCAGGATAAAGGTCACAGCACACATATCACTCGGAAAGGGATCGTCACCGTATCGCCTTTTGCGTCGCCGTCAAACAGTCGTCAACCTAACGCAAGCAAATAATCAAAGCGGATCAGAAGCTCCGATACGTCGACTCGGCTACGGCTCGCCGACCGCTGGTTGACGGCTAGGCGGCACTAGTTCAATCATTTTGACTCGGGCGTGGACGAAGAGACGTAAGCTAGGGTACGGAGAGCCGTAAGCTAGGGTACGGAGAACCGTAAGCACGGGAACTGCAAGTCGACCACGCACCGCACCGCGGTTCATGAGTTTGTCCCGAGGCGAGGCGATTACGTTACGATATCGATTAGTGTGCGTTGCAGTAGGGAGTCTCATACAAATAATACTGCACGGCTCGAGTTGATACGTGTGCTGCGACCTTAGGGCTGCACGCGATTGAAATCGAAAATAAACGTTTTAATTTTATTTTGCAGGATAGAATGTTAATGTTATTTATAACCAAGGTGAGATGTCAAATGTTACTCATCATTTATGCGACTACTGTAAAGCTTGCCCGTTTTTTTTTAATACGAGTTTTAAACCCTCCATGTACTTACTCATGATCTTTTTGATTACTTGACAATTCAAAAATGCCTGTATATGGTTTATTTGAAACAAGCACTTCGCCCGCGTGGATTTCAAAAATGTATAGCCTATGACACTCACAAATAACATGATTTCTATTGGTAAAAGAATTATATGAAAATCAAAATCGGTTCAGTATATCCAGAGGTTATCACCACAAGCTCACAAACTTTACTTCTTTATAATATAGTATAGAAGTATAGGTAAAAACTTTGAGTTTGAGTTCGATAACAAAACCTACTAGCCCAAATTCATTTGTCCTACCATTTGCCATCAGGAAGTCCCTACATCCCGGCACCATCATCAAATCAGCTCGATGGTATCATAATAATGCATTGTCACCGGATTTAAAAGCCATCCAATCTGACATTAGTCTTGCTAAAGGGTATAGTATTTCCCCGTCTGGGTTGTGAAAGTCAGATCCAAAGACTACAATATATATGTAGAGGGTAGTCAGATCTAGGCAGTCGTTCCATATAAAGTTTGGAACTCAGTTGCATCCGGTTAGACTGGAAGCCCACACCACCAGTTGGGAGATGGCTAGACAGATAATAATATTTTTTTTTTTTATTTGTATAGAATGCAGGTGTTACAATAATGGTGTTAATTTCAGAAATATCTCCAGTACATTCTGCCTGTTGGCATACAAAAATAAAGTGGTTATCTTACAGATAATTTAGAAACTAGGTACTTAAATTCAAAATGAGATCATGGATCAGCTAAGTCTAAAATTATTTACATAATAAATGAGACAAAGTGAAGCATATTATATCGTGATTGATAGATAGTGGTCAAACGCGTGCTCAAGAATAAAAAAATAAAGTAATAATAGGAATTGGTATATTCAATGAAGTCCAGTAGATGCAGGAAATGTGTAATAATTACGAGAGATGGAAGGAGAGGATTTAAATCTCTTTCAAATAGTGGCAAAGCTAGCATAATTAGGGTTTTAGTGTTCCTACTGCTGGGACACAGGCCTCCTTTCTGTGGGAGGGTGTGGGCCGTAATCCACCACGCGGGCTCAATGCGGGTTGGTGACTGTCTCCTTATATCTTCGAAGTTTTTGGTTCTAGAACATTTTCGGTTTCCTCACGATGTTTTCCTTCACCGATTTGAGAGCAAAGCGTTGTGTCCCAAAATTTCTTTGAAAGAATTTGACATTGAGTGAGTCCCAATGATCTTCGTTTATTATCTACTAGCTGCGCCTGCACTTTCACCCCCGTAGACAGAGATAAACAGTAGTCTATGTGTTAATCCATAAGCTGTCTACATACCAAATTTCATACAAATCGGTTCAGCCGTTTGAGCGTGAAGAAAAACAAACACAAACTTTCACATTTAAAATATTAATTAAGTTATATATTGTAGTGTGATTTAAGTACGTCTTGGTCACTACTTAGTGTACTCTTTTCCACATTTTGAATCGCTAGAAGGAACCCTTCAACCCCCGCGGCCAAATCCGGGTTGTCAAATTGAACCCCGACGACAACCCGGGTTGACAGCCGATTTTATTTTATTCTTTTTTCTCTTTCATATTTTTTTTTTGTCCGACTCACCAGTGAGTCGCAGGGCCTATATCAAACGTGTCGACAACATTGAGAATGAATAGAGAACGAATAAAAGCACAAAAATGGCACGTTTCAGATTTATATGTATTAAATATTTTTAATGTAAATATTTTTTATGGCAGAATATAATCCTACAAAATGCAGAGGTGATTTAAAAATCACTATTCAATATCGGGATCAAAGTTTTGTATTATAGTTTTCAATACCTGGGTACAATTTTTGAACTAAAAATATTTTATAGAGTCGCGTCGTCAAAGTTATGTTAGCATTGAAAAAAGTAAAAAGTTAATATTTTTTTGAATGAATTATGAAAAAGTTATTGGAAATTTTTAGAAAGAACTGTAGACCGATTGAACTAAAATATAAAAAATATTTGCTTTGAATTTGTTAAAAATATAACTTAATTAAAATGAAAGCTTTGTTTCAAGTAAACTTTGCCTTTTAATTAATATTACAGAAAAGTTTAGGGTCGGTAAAAACGAAGGTATAAGTAGTTTTTGGAAACGTTTTAATATTAAATTTGTTTAATTAATGAATGAACTATTTGAAAAGACCCAGAAAGTTTAAATCAGAAATTTAATTAACAGGATTGTTATAACTAAAACCTTTCTTTAGTGTAAATACGAAAGTTTTGATGGATGAATTGTTTGTTACTCAAACACGCCAGAACGGCTAAATGGATCTTAATGAAATTAGGCACAGAGATAGCAATAATTTATAATGAGGGAAGTACTAATTCCGAGTCATAAGTTAGTATTTGATAAAATTTTCTTTTTGATAACGTATAGGTAAGTGTTGTTATCTATATGAAAGCGACTGGCATTATTAGACGGATCCATCCTGCTAACCTCGATTGTTGGGAACTTAGATATTGTTATGGATTAGATCAATCAATCTGTCTAGCCTTTTCCCAACTATCTTGGGGTCGGCATCCACTCTAACTGGATGCAGCTGAATACCAGTATTTTACATGGAGCGACTGCCTATCTGACCTCCACAACCCAGTAACTGGGTAACAAGATACCCCTTGGTAAGACTGGTTGTCAGACTTTCGGGTTTCTGACGACCCGTAACGACTGTCAAAGATCCAAGGTTGATAGCTGGGACCAACGGCTTAGCGTGCTTCCGAGGCACGGAGAAGTCTCGGTACGTAAAGATCACCCATCCATGGACCAACCCCAGCAAGCGCAGCTTAACGTGATGGATCGACCCATGCGGCTGTTATTACTTTAGCCACGAGCTCCTCTGTTATGTATGATTAGATATTCTTGTATTTTAAAACGTCGCAGGAAAAAACGTAATTTTATATAAGTATTTATATCAAATATACAAAACGAATGAAAGAAAACCAAATACCCAGCGCAAAATTCAAACTGAAGAAATCAAGCACTCGCAGTCTCACGTTCAACACATATTCAGCAGATTCTCTCACAAATCCAATCACGCACCCGGGATCCCGGGAAAATAGTGCCGTTCCCATCACTGTTGCTTCAAATAAATAAGCGAATTAATTAAAAACGTGTTTGCTGACAAAATACAGGACTCTGTGGGCTCGCCGTGTCGTTGCGAAAATTTGCATTTACATGGCTCGCTTTATGGATAAACGCGTAAAGGATTTTTGGGCAGGACATGACGGGAATACAGATTTGTTAATTGCGAATCAAAATGTGAACTTTTTTGCTGCTTACTGCTGGTTTTAATTTTGGAAGAGGCTTTCTGGCTTGGAATCTGCAGGGTTATGGAATTAGATTGCTTTTGCAATTTGCGGATTCGATTCGAATAATGTGAAAACATTTTTATTGAAATAAGGTTGAGCATCAGCACTTTTTGCACATCATAATATCGGGTTGGTCACGTCAGCCGTATGTATGATGACCTCTGGGCAAAAGTCTCCACGCTAGGGTGCCAGAGGTTGGACGCCGTCGCCGTGGCGAGATGACATGGACGCGGATAATAGGAACTTTCTATACTTACCAATACTTTTATTTATTGTCTTATCTGAACGTTACAGGAGAAATTCCAAGTGTGGGGCAACGTTTTCTTTTAAAAAAAAAGGTTAGTAATTTTTAACAAACTTCAAAAGTTTTCCTACTAATACGTATTTCCATCAAGTTATTTTGAAAGTAAGTTGTTACAAAATACTCGCGACATGTATGCAAATTAACTAACATTGACAAAGGCACGTTCGATGCACCCACGCACGCTACTAAGTTTTAATATTAATTCAGATGTTCTTTTAACGATACAAAATGTACTTATGTGTTGGATGTTGACACATCGAGTTTTACAATGAGACCTTCACACAGGTGAAACTGAAACTCAAAGCATCTGTTTCAAATAAACCATTTACAGACACTTTTGAATTGTCAATAAGTCAGTCAGTCAGAAAGATAAAGCTAAATGCACATTCCAAAGCATAGATCTCTATGGAGAAGAACGCAAGAAACTCCATGGACACTCTTTTAGACCATGTTATGTATTACAAAATTACGAGTGGCAGGTGAACTTATACAAATCTTTTTTCAAACTTTCGGCATTTATATCATTCTTCTGCACTTTACTCGCCATAACAAAGAAAAATTTGAAACAAACTACTAAATCTTTTAAGAAATAAGTTACTAAGAAGTTGTTACTTATTTAAAACGGATACAAAACGTGCAAAATTATGGTAAAATAAAATCATAACATATAATCATACAAACAGTAACGTCACAACCTTTATCCTGTACAGAGTGACGCCAGAAATAAGTGCTTGGGTGTTCCAAACATTGAAAGTTTAAGTACAATAAAGTTGAATTTATAACTCCTTCTTCAGTTACCATGGTCCTATGTGGGCCTGTTTTTAAACGTTATTGGCTGTAAAACCGTGAACTCCAATAAATTATGTTCATTAGTAATAATCATAGAGCCCCCGTCTAAGTACGCATGTTGTAACAGGCGACTATGGAATGCTACACTGCACGTGATCGGTTTTATTCTAACATTTGCGTACCACCACACTTTTCTAAAACTGTATGTGTCATATTTTACGACTCTGTATGTGTGTCTACTGATTCTGTTAACAGTACAGTGATAAGTGGACATTTATTAATGTTTGTGTGTTTAGTCAAATTGTCACTATTAAGCTTAGTGAGTGTAAGTGAGTTGACATCGATGTTTGAAAGTAAACAGCGCTTTGTTTACTTTGACAGCTTGATGGGCGTTGGTCAATCTGCATCTCGCCAACGTACTTTCTATGCCTAAGCAAATAAATATTCTATATACAGGATGTTATTGAAATGCGTCGTCATATTTTATATACTGCTTTTGCTCACAGAGAACAACTTTCTCCAAGAAAGTTGTTTGTCAATCGATTTTGTCAATTCCGAAAAAAATAGACCTGCCATACTAGTAGTAGTATGGTAAGTCCTATTTCTAGGGTTCCGTACCCGAAGGTTTCAAACGGAGCTCTATTGCTGTCACTTACGTGTCCGTCTGTCCGTCGTCTGTCAGAAATATTTTTCCGCAGATTTGTTTAAATTTTTATGTTTGAACTTTAAAATGTACTAAGTCCGGCCGGTTTTTTTTTAAGGGTGCCGTACTCTAAGGGTCCAAAACGGAACCGCTGTCACTCAACTGTCCATCTGTCAGTCTGCAAGTTTGTCCGTCTGTCTGTCCGTCCGTAGTCTGTTACAAAATTTTGTTTCGAAGAATTTTTTAACTTCTCAGTGACCTAACTTGTTTGGTGATAATGTTTATTATTACGTACATTTTACTAACACGTATCAAAATTTTGATTTCCCTCATATGGTACTGAACTCTAAGTGTGCAAATTTCGACACGCACTTAGCCGGGTTTTTGAACTAACTATGGTTTCCTTGAACAAATTTAATTTCCAATGGCAGAAGCGGTATCTGAAATATGATCACGCATTTTCGTTACACCCTGTATACGTGGTAAAAGAGGTGACCAAGAAATAAAGATAAACCACGGCACTAAGGACCAAATTTTCGGGAAGCAAGACCAGTTTTACGTATACCTAATTTCTTAAACAGAAAATTCAAGCCTGTTAATTTTATTCAAAAGCAGATTTTCGTGACATTTGTGTAAATCTATCGAAGTGGAAACGTCTTTAGATTTTTGGTAGGGGTTCGCGTTACCGACATGCTAGTGCCCTAATACCATTTATTGCTGGCATTTGGTTGGGCCAACAATAAATGCTATCATTTTATTGTTGGCCCAACAATAAATGCTACTAGGGTGATGTCTTGCGGCAGACTGGCGACCCACAGCGGCCTGCAAAGATGTATACGCATTAAACTAATACATAGTATGTACTCGACTATATTATGTGCGTGTTGGACTCTTTTTGAATAGGTAAAATCTTGAGAGTTCGCGTCACCGACATGCTGTAGCAGCAGTAAGTGAAGTAAAATTGACCACGTGAAAAGTTTAATTTGTGATTTCACAAATGTCGGGAGACCCCATGACTGCCATTTTTTTTAAATTTCATAATTAAAACCTTAATCCTTAACCTTAATTATCTTGACCTTAATCTAGCATAAAGGAAAGCGATGGATGAGGTCTATGATGGAAAAAGCGGGCCCAGAAGATGTTCATTCCTGCTTTGAAGGCTTCATAGTATATCCAACCGCCCTGCTGTATTCTGAAACTCAAGTACAACGTGCGACAACTCTTCATTTTGCGTGTAGTCTTACGCCGTCAGTTGTATGTCATTGTTGTGTCAATTACTGAGTCACTTGAACCTGATTGCATTTAAGTTAATTAGAAAAATGTATGTATATGAGGAACTTTGGCTCCTTAGATACAAGTATCTTTTTACTTAGTTTAGGAGACAGCTGTTCAACTTGTTTTTTTACCATCTTTTGTACAATCTCGTTATGTGTACGAGTATGACTAACTTGTATGTGTTTTTCCGTTTATACAAAAAGTATTATTTCGTTTATTCATTTGTTATTACATATAAATTATATTTTAAAATATTTCAATGAAAAAGTTAAAAAAAAAACATTTAAAAATATAAAAAATAGTATCGGGAACAGTGTCCAAGCTACCGGTGGTCAGGGCTCCAGAGAGAGGAACCGCCTGACAATGCGAGCCGTGTCCAGAAGTACTGCTGTCTGAATCAAGCCATTGATCCAGCCGCCTAACGCGAGCCTCCTGAGGTGTTGGTCGAGGCTCGTGGCTGTTAAGCCATTAGCTGACACAACTATCGGTACAATGATCGCTGAGTCCACATCCCACATGTCGACAACCTCGCGAGCCAAGTACTATACTTGATTTGTTTATCTTTCTCGGCTTTCACGAGGTTCTCGTCATGTGGGACGGTAATGTCAACAATCATTGCACGCCTCTTGATTCGGACTCCACTACCACTACATCAGGCTTATTGGTTACAATAGTCCTGTCAGTGATGATGGACTGATCCCAGTACAATGAGATATGACCAGAACTGTCGGTCGGTCGGGCACATACCTGTGGTACGGCACTTCCGATTCCACAAGAGAGTATTTCAGAGCAAGTTGCTGATGAATAATCTTGGCTACAAGGTTGTGCCTATGCAAGTACTCACCGTTAGCTAGACGAGAACAACCAGAGATTATGTGGAAAATGTATTATTATTATCATATTATTAGAGTATAAAAGATTCTTCTTAATCGTTAATGAAACAAAAACAGTGGAAAAACAAGTAGGTAAATGGATATAAAACAACCCTGCATCTGTTCAAGTAATCAGGTTGCTTAACAGAATGAAATAATTCAATGGTGTTGTGGCGAATTAATATGACAACCACAACGTTAATTAATGAAATCGTAGTTTTTTGTCGACCGCACAATATGGATTACTACCTACTTAATCATTTAATATCGGTGGAATTACACACTACCCAGTTAATAAGCCGTGTTGTGTGTGTATTCATTCGCATTATTTGGTAATCATTATTGTTTAAATGTGTCTTTATTCAGGTGAGTTGATTTATGTGACAGCATCTTTCAATGGTCATTAAATAGCGAGACTCCTGCTTGATTCAGAAAGCATGTTAAGCTGTTGGTCTTCAGGGTCGCGGATGTGTTTGAAATAGTCACCGCGGCCCCTGGCACAGGCAACTGAAGGAACACGGGTGGGTTTTAGTCAGTAAGAGTCTGACACGTCCTCCCGCTCCACCCAGACTGAGAGAAGTCATTTAATGGTTTCCCACCCTATAAAAAAGTCCTCTTCCATAAGGAGCGCAACGCACCTTCGGTCTACCTGACATTTGACATTATAGACGTTTAGACACTTGACATTATAGACATTTGCAGCACCAAGGCTACATGCTGTGGCGATTGTAGACACAGCCTAAACTCAGCGGGTCTGCACCGGCCTTTAGCTAGCAGTTGATAATATTGAGGAGTCGTTCGAATGTTAATTATGATTAGGTTGGATGACAGTCTTCAGCACACCTGTTCGAAGTGGGCAAATGTATCTATTTTTCAATCAATGTAAAATCCTCAGCGTTATTTCTCTTTCTTTATTCACACTCCACATGTAAGCCAGTCACTCTTACACACCACACTCTCGCGTAGCCAGCGAGTGAGACAATCCCCCAGTTTATGGAGCACCCCTGAAGCCCTGCAGGCCTTAGTGGAGCCCTGGGATTCTACAATACTTAGGGCTACAGGGTGGAATTTCCTCCCACAAAAACCCAAAAAAAAAGCTGTTGGTCTCGTCTGTTACTTGTAGTGTAGATCTTTGGCAGTCGTTCCGGTTAGTCAGAAGCCATACAATCAGATACTACTCGTATTCTTGTCAAGGGGTATCGTGCTATCCAGTTACATGGGTTGTGGAGGTCTGGCAAGCATGAAAAATATTGATATTGTGCCACGTGGTATTAATACTTCCCTCATAATAAATGATAGCCTATGAGTTATTGTAGACTATATATCTATATCTATCTCTGTGCATTCCATCCAGATCCGTTCAGCCGTTCTGGCGTGATTGAGAACAGATATTCGTCCAAAATTTCGCATTTGTTGTATTAGTAGTGCAATATATTCCAAAAGTTAAGCTATTTCGTTGATATGATTGAATTACAGTTGATTGACATGAAACTTATAACGAGGCTCATATTATATTGAATGATAAAGTATACTTACTCCAATGCCATCGTTGGTATTGCAGATATAAATGACAGCGAAATACCAGAAGTCTAAATGATTTTTGGGATTACTATTATTGAAAAAAATATTACAAAAACATTACTTAATGATCTTCTTTATTTTCCAGTAGGTAGTCTAAGAGGATGCATTTTTTTTTTGGGGTATGACATCATCCTGTGACTTCTGGTGATGCATAGACAATAAAAAAGTACGAAATTGGTCCTTGGATCCGTTTTCTAATTACTCTTCTACCAATATCTTTCTGCCCCTTCCAGAGTAAAACATTTTCATCTTCCACTCTACCCTATCAACCGTTAACAAATAGCTGCAATTCTACCATGTTGCTCTGTAAACTAAGGGTTAATATTTAAACTATAAGAAGGAAAAATATTGAAAAGACATGCATAAACCTTACTAGCTTCTGCTAGCGGCTTCGCCTGCCTGGTATTCGTACTTCTCGCATTATAAATGATAGCTTTTGTACTGTTTCAGACTTTAATCTATCTCTGTGTCAAATTTCATCCAGATCCGTTAAGTCGTTCCGACTGATTGGGTAACAAACATCAATCCATCTAAATTTTCACATTTATAATATTAGTAGGAATAGTGATGTTATTCAGGAGCTCGTGGCTAAAGTAATAATAGCCACACGGATCGATCCATCAGGTCAAAAGTTGTTAGTTATTTATTATTTAACTCGTTCAAACCGGCGTGTACCACCGGTGGAGCACGGAGTATTTGCTGTCCGTGCTCCACCGGTGGTACACGCCGGTTTGAACGAGTTAAAACGTGTGGTACACAAGTAAAATAATGGAAAAAAACCCTTTTTTTTCGTTTTTAATTTAAGCCTGAAACCGCGACCTTCGTGCATAGTAAAAAACATAATAAAGCCTCCTTCTAAGTCGGCATGTCATAACGGATGCCTACGAAATTCTACCATGCGTGAGGCCTGACACGCAATTGACCGGTTTTTTTTTAAATAATATGTAGTAATTATCCTGCAACATTGCAGGAAAACTATTTGCAAAAGTGATGCGATTGCTCTACTGTATTTTCTATATAGGTACTGTCGTTGTCACCGTATTAATTTAGTAATAATATTAAATTTCCAATGATAGTATATTGTTTTGATCGCGTTATAATTTGAGCGGCTCGTTCACTGATCAATTTATCACTGTAACGAATCGAGTCGTGAAATAAAATTCCAATGGTTTAATTGACACTATTTTATTAGCGAATCGCAATAGTATAAAGCATTATTGAAATGAATTGAAATACTATAATAATATAACTGATGATAACACATATAAGAGGGGTGTTTTGACGTTACTTACGTGAATGGATAGATTAAGAAATCTGAAAGCGGTATCGGTGACCAAATGTTCTGTGAAAATTGGTTGTGATGTGATATGGAAGAATCCGGAATGCGTAAGATAAAGTTTTCAGTATGAATGAGAATGGCTATATGAGCAGGTGAAGACCAAAGAGACGATGGATGAACCCTATGAAAATACAACAAGCCATAATTATAATCTTCACACAAATTCTACTGAGATGACGAATTAGAAAAAGATGGAAGAGGAAGACATTTTGCGCCGACTCCAAATCATTTAGGAAAATGGCGAGGGAATGATGAATATAACAGCTAAATGGTAAATGATGTTTATTCAGTAAATAGGTTACAAGGAACACTTATACACGTCAAGGTTTTTTTGTCAGTTTAAGCTAGATAAGGCCGGTGTTTCCTAGCTGACTACCCTGAGAAGAAACACCGAAACAAACTCAGACGTCAAAATCTCTTTTAAAGTGTCCTAATCCATTCAATATGTACTGGTCAAATCATATTATGAGAACCATGTTCGTTAATATTTGAGATGAGCTTTTGAGGACAGCACCACGCAGGTTTGAGTGGACCTGTCCAGACAGTGCAAGCATTTGTCAGTTATCGTGTAGCTGAACTCAGAACTTTAAAAGGAGCTCAACGAACCGACGAACAATACCAAAGTAAGGACATTTGGGTAGTCCGCAAAAGTACTCAAAATGCCAGACAATCGTGAAATATACGTGAATATAACGATCTACATAGTTCTCACATTCACAATATGCTGAAGACCATGTAGATTAATAGAGGTGATAAAAGAAGCAAGACTGTTTATTATATTTACTAGCTTCTGCCAGTGGCTTTACCCGCGTGGAATTAGTACTTCCCCCACTATAAATTATAGCCTATATGCTTTTCCAGACTATTATCTATCTCTGTGCCAAATTTTATCCCGATCCTTTCTGGCGTGATTGAGTAAGAATCATCCATCCATACACCCAAGCTTTCAGATTTATAATATAAGTAAGAAGTAGGGACTTAAAATATATATTTTTAAAATTTTTAATAATAAAAAATTTAAACGTTGCCACTAGCAATAACTCCTGTATCGTGGATGTATTAACAAACATGTAAACTCACATACACAAGACACTCAGACCCGGAACAAATATCTGTAATATTTATTATATTAGTTTTTGAAGTTATACTTCTAATGCGACTTCCAACAAGGTTGCGTTAAACGTTTAACGCTACCATGGAGGGGGTATGAAAGCACTGGTGCGTTAAACCGTAAAACGTTCAACGCTCCTGGGGAGGGGGAATAGAAAGAGATAGAGCGAGAGTGAATGCGTGGCACTCGAACGCATGCGCGTAGTATACTTGTTACAGGCCAGCGCGAGCGTTAGCAACGAGTAGCGTCCAATATTTTTAAGTAAGTTGAACCGACACCCTGAAGTTAGGTATGGTCATGAAAAATTATTGTTTTCCTTTTGTAAACTTTGTGACAGTTTGGTTTTTTATCTTGTTACGCCAAAGAAGTATAACTTCTTACGTGCGTACATAAGTACACACACACACTTTTTATATTATGTTAGTAGGACTAGACGCTCAGATGATTGGCTATAGCAGTTTGTCAATTTATTAAATTGATTAGAGACATAATCAGGTATTCAAATACCATTAGTTAAAACTAACTCATAACGTTACGACTAGTTACCATTTCTCTCATAAACTCAACCAGATAATATGGGATCCGAGTGCTCATTGAATTTTTCGAGATCTTTTCGAAGATTTCGAGACTCTTCACGTGACCAGAGGGTTGGGATTTCCTTTGACCTACGAATCAGCATTGCTATTCAACGTGGCAATGCTGCCAGCATTCTGGGCGCATTTCCTATTGACAACGATGTAGATGAATATATTGATGCCCAATGAGTTGTTTTCAAACGCATTTGTATATTGTATTGTTATTATTAGTTTGTAAATATACTTACTAATTAATTTATTAGTTTGTTGTGTATAATACGTGTGAATATAAATCACAGACAACTAAAATGAAATACCTTTCAATATCTGCTGAACATTATTGCGATTGAATCGCACCGATACGTCGCATTACCAAGTCGCGATGCTCTTGTTATACGCCGGGAACAGAGCACCCGTCGACGGCGTCAAGTGTCGAATGAACGTCGTCTTCCCCGCACTATCTGCATAATCTGTGTCGGTATTAATTTGGTGAAAGGTGAATGGCTTGACGGGAGTTGTCTTGTGTGGCAGTCTGGCTTTTTGTGATGTTCTTTATTTATTAGATTTTGGTCCTGAGGTCCGCAATTATAGGCTCAAGCAGACATAGTATAAAACAAAGTCGCTTTTCGCATCTGTCTGTTGTTCCGCTAACTTCTCCTAAACCACGCAACAGAATGTGATGCAGTTTTCACTAATATAAAGAGTGAGAAACGAAGAAGGTTTTTGTATATAATTTGCACCCGTGCAAAGCCGGGGCGGGTCGCTAGTGGGATATATAAAACAACTTCAATGGAAACTTCTTTGTCTGTTGGGAGTCTTTAATTCATTGATCCTTCGAGCATACGTATTTAATTACAAGTGACTGATTTGATGCAGTAAAACATGACTTGTTAAAGGACAGGAAAGTTCTTAACTTCTCTGTTTGCAGACTCTCCTAAAAAAAATTACCTTCTTATAGGTATTTTTTTTTCTCTTTCTTAATGCAATATGTCCTATGACATCTAGCAATTGGTTTATGAAAGTTGGTAATCCTGCACGTTATGGAGCCACTGCTCCGTTCTATACTATAGTCATTTAAGACGTTTGTTTTTGAGTAGAGCTTGTGGTGCCCTTCTTTTTAATCTTGCAAAGGTCACTGATTGCCAGTTAATTTGGGTAGAAGAAGAATTCTTGAATGTTTGCTTCTTAACCAAAGTGGAAGCATAAAATATCAATATCCTTTGACATAAAGCATGCTGAACATTGCAGTAAAGCAAAATACCACCACGCCACCATAACCCGCACCATATTTTCTGTGAGTATAAACTAAGATGCTAACTTGTTCAATCTCAAATAAAATTCACGCTATGAAAGTTCCGAGCTGTACATATTCATATATGAGCAAAAAACACAGTCATACATCATCTAATCTCCTATTATCAGTATACTTTAGTACCTATCAGGGATTTTTAGATTTTTATATCCTTTCCATCGCAACGCGTATCAAACCGTCCTCGATATTTTAATACGAGTTTTATAACCGTTCACCAATATATCCGTATCGGTGCGTATAACTTTTGAAGTTATTACAATTTAGAGACGGGAACATAAAAGTATCGAAGATCAGATTCAGAAAGAGTCTTCAATTTTGGAAATGAATGAACCGATTTAAATGAAACTTGGTACATAGACACAAGGTACGTAAGTCTAAAAAGTTATATAATTATGGTGAGAGCAATTTTATGTTGTATATAGATTGTGAAAAATCAGTCTTTCTTTCGCTCTAAATTCTTTTTCGAAAATGTTCGTAATTACGTTCGCACTACACAAACTTAACTACCAAAATATTTAACACACAATACTCCTAGAGCTTTCATTGGCTCATAAAATGTCGATAATAATTATGATCATCATCTTCCTGCCCGTGTTCTGTATTACTTGGGGTCGGTGCAACACATTTTTTCTTCTATTCTCCTTGTCGACCGTCACGATATCATTAAGGTGAAATTAAACGACTTTACACAACCATATTTATATTATTAAACTACTTAATTTTTCTATTTTTCTCCTTCAAATCTCCTCATGATATAGAATCACATTAGGCATACACCAAGACCTTGTCAGGATCGCGGGTGACCTACCAGGGTCGCGGGAGAGTTTGAAAGAGTCACCGCGGCCCTAGCACAGGCAAATGAAGGAACGCGGGTGGGTTTTAGTGTGTAAGAGTTTGACACGCCCTCCCAGAGCGGGAGAAGTTTTTTGATGATATCAAAAAAAGACCTACGCTTAGACCGATGATTCCTTCAACTTCTGACACTGACGCCACTTTCAAGTTTCCTCTAATATAGTTTCTGATTGCAGACTTTACCTTCTTCCTTCTTCCCTTTGTTCCATTTTACGGGATCCCATATTGTGGTCGGCACAAAACGTTTTTTTCTTACATTCTGACCTGTCAGCCGTCACGCTGTCACTAACTCCCTTTTCTTTTATATCACTCCTCACACAATCTATTCATCTTTTCTTTGGACTCCCTCTCCCAGTTCATCCATCCACATTTATATTTATTACTCTTTTAGTTACATGTGTTTGATCCCTCCTCTTCACATGACTATACCAAGATAAGCGGCTGCCTTTCAAGTTTTCTGTAACTGCCGCCACTTTAATGTACTCATTTCTCACTTTATCCATTCTCGTTACTCCACACATCCATCTTAACATTCTCATCTCCGCCACATGCAATCTTTTTTTACTCATCTTTTTCACAGCCCAAAATTCTGACCCATACAGTACAACAGGTCTAATCACGGACTTATAGATTTTCTCTTTTAACTTGAGGGGCATCCGTGGGTCGCAAGTTGTTGCAGTGACCTGTCGCCATTTCATCAATCCTGAGTTGATCCTGAACGTCATGTCTCGGTCTATATTGCCATCCCCCTGGACAAGCGACCCGAGGTACCGAAAGTCGGAGCAGATCGGTATAGGCGTTCCGGTGAGAGTTATAGGCATAGGACTGGAGAGACCGCCGTGGTTCCACACTATATCTATTGAATAATATATAAAATATCTTTATATCCAGGTAATTATAAGTGCAGAGGCACGCTGTCGTGAGATGGAGGTGCAATTTGCATTGTCGCCTCAGTGATCGTTACCACGAACCTGCGACGGGATCAATTCAGATCTATTCCTCTATCGAGATATAGTGGGGTTGGGGTGAAGTTTGATTTAATTATGCGGGTTGTCGATAGTTTTATTTAAAGGCTTAAATTTGTTATTGCATTTAGGAACAAGAAACGAAATAAAGCCGAAATCAAAATCTGCTCTGTAATAGCATAATCTATGAGATTGATGATTACATAATTATTATTTTAATGTAATTTACAGTCCGTTCTTGGCTAAACTGTACCCGTTCAATTTCAATATTACTTATTTACGGTACTATTATAAAGGTACAAAATAAAATTATCCTTGGAGTATATTATTTCCTACCACAAGGATAACCCAAAAATTGTGGAGCCATAGACTATCATTATATGTACTGGTAAGTGTTTCAAAATTAATTTTATTTTGTTAAATTATTTTGGAATCATCAAGCAATAACACTGAAACTGAAGGCAGGAATGCTTGTATTTCAAACACGTTCACATTGAAGTCGCAATATTATATTGAAGTCAAAATGTAGGGAAATCAAAAGTGGTTTTGACAATATGCAACTAAGTTGCAAATGGAAAAGTAAACATACGGTAATTGGTCCTCGGAGACAGAAAAGTTAATTCTATCGATACAACTTACCATCAATAGCCCACACATCTCTATCAAGGAGCTTTCCACTCTGCAAATCGAAGCTCCGATTGAAATCAGGCACTCGGTAAATAACGTCTTGCGAACTAATACTTTCTCAGAGATTGCTAATCTCAAGCCTTCGTTTGACGAACATCCTCGCATGGCTCATGTTTATCCTCAGTAAATGATCCCCTATGTACCGCCGAATGATTTTATCAGAACTCTATTTGTTTTTACCAAACGGTGATTGAAGATGGAGTCTCCCAATTCGTTTTCGGTTGTTTGTCCTAAATTCGTAAGATGGTGGAGTGCTTTCGATGTTTGTTGTAGATAAAGATTATGGGATTTTGAGTATGGTAGATAAATCGAGTTTTTGATGGTGTATGTTTTGAGTGTTGTTATGGAAAATTTCTGAAAAAGGGTCTGAAATCAGAAACACGTTCAATATTTAGTAACTTTAGTTAAGAGCGATTGATATTTTTTTGTTACTGTCAACCAATTTCTATATCTTCCAAAATATTTTAATGTGTCTTTAAAATCAATTAATTTGCTTTGAACACCCTCCCTACTACCCGTCTCTAAAGTGCACCATGGCCAGTCAGCCACACTTCCAACCTTTGTCTGCACGCCAACTATAGCGGGGGTGATACTAAAACTATTCTTTATGACACTGATTCTCAAAACTTCAAACTACAACAAACGACATCTTGACCACGTCCACAGCATTTTCAGTGAAACATGACACCACTAAAAACAATGTCCACATAACTATGCCCAACAGCCCGGTCCTTTCATCCGCATTACTTCATGTAACTGTAACGTTATCACTCAAGTTCCTCTGTAGATAACACAGCTCAGCTCAATCCAGTGGAATTGTGTTAAGTTTAACTCAAAGGACCTTAATTTCGCACGTTTGTGGCGAAGCTTTGTGCCTATAACGGGTGGCCGAGGTACGATGTGTAGTGATGTGAGCAGCATGTGGGATACTGTGGGACCGGGATTTGAAAGCCCGGGATATTATGATATGGATAGTGCGGTGTTATCCTTTGAAGATGCGATGGTGATGTTGTTTGTATTTGCATATGACGTTCCTAATTCCTTGTGACATGTTGTGAGAGATCTGTTACTATTTGCAGGAATAGGCAGTATTAGTATTGAGCTCGAAATAGAACCCGACTCCTAAAGTTTTTAATAGAGAAAAAATACACCATAACATCACACATGGTTTTCCCGAAGGGCTAGGCAGAGAGGGATATGTTACATGTTATCAAAAAGATTTAGTAGTAGTCAATCGAGAGGCAAAGAAAAGGATATTCTTGTTTGTATTTCAGTTTACAGGTTCTGTATTTGATGGAGTAATTTAAAAGTGCATCTCTTTTAACAACACCAATATAAAATTTTACATCCCTTCTAAAATAAAAATATTGCTATCGCACAAAGTTACTGCAATATTTTAGTGGCCATGTCAAATTTATATTGTTCGAATAATTTGTTTGCATAGTGTAATCTTGCACGTTCTTCTTCGTAGAGATTTACGCCTTGGAATGTGCAATTAGCTTCATCTTTCTGACTGACCGACTTAATGACAATTCAAAAGTGTCTGTAGATGGTTTATTTGAAATAAATGCTTTGAATTTTAATCATTTATCATTATTTTGCTCAATTAGTTTAGGGTCGGCGCAAATTGTCTTTTTCTTCCGTGTATCACTACGGGGTGCCAACTGAAAACCAGTGCTGGGTGTCCGACGCCCATCAAATGCTAAGATGGTAACCCTTTCGGTATGGGCACGCTCAGCACAATTTTACTGTAACTTTGTACTTTTTTCTTTACCTTTTGTTTGTTAATGTTGTGTTGTGTCTGTCAAATAAACTTTTTCTACTCTATTCTTCTATACATCTTCATTATTCATCATCTCAATAGAATCTGTGTGAAAGATGATATGGCTATTTGTATCTTTAACACATTCAATCGATTGTTTATCGTAGCTTTAGGCATCTTCTGCTCATAAAACTATCCTTTTATTATCTTTCAGTGTAAAATATCATGCTCCATTGTCAACCTTATCATCGCTTACCATTAGATGAGATAGTGGTCAAGCACGAGCCTACCAAAGTTAAAAAAAAATAACAATCACTCTTTCGTAACTTTTCCCACTGTTATAACCGCGGGACGGTCCTTGCATCCGGGATGGGTTACAACACTAGTCCGTCCCACTTCTGTCTAAATTAATACGAGTAGATCTGTCTGTAATACACCTCATCCGGCTGACTAGTGATTGCAGCGTAATCGTCTGAATGTAGGCCGGATACATTGGACACGGTGGACACTATAGTTTTGTGTCAGAAGATCTGGCTAATAGTATCCTTAGCTCCTGATAGAGACGAAATAATAGTAATTCAGCAGTATTTTTGGATTCAATATGTGATAAAAAATATCCTATATCCTTCATCTATACCTCCAAATCAAAACATCTAACCTCTCTCTATCTCTATACCAAAATTCATCAAAAGTAGTTCAGCGGATTGGGTATGTAAACGTAACAAATAAACAGACATATAGAGATACTTTTGTACTTATGATACTAGTGTGGTTAACTCAATTTTAGCTAGAGAAAATGCAAATCTTAAGGAAACTAACGAGAAAAAGAATTAAAACACGAGACACCAAAACAAAAGAAAATCGAGGATAAACAAAGCTATTTCACTTCCAGTATTGCTATCCAGTAAAAGAAAATGATAATAATGCAACTCTTAAACTATAGCCTCGAGATGCCTCTATTAAAATTTCATTGTGTGCTCCAGTCCTTATTTTATAGTCTCAGATCGTATACTTATATTTTATCACACGAACGTGTTACTGCTTTGCTGGTGCGACAGAACGATACTAAAGAGAATTTATTTATTTGTTACTGATACCCTGTTCTATGATGCTGGAGGACACTGTTTTTTTTTAAAGGATTAGCTTTGCTTTAATTTTAAGCATTTTATCCAAAAGCACGAACGATCTTTGTCGTATAAAATTAAAGTTAATAGTCTCCTTTTTATACCTAACTGGGTTTTCCCCGCGGCTTCGGTTTTCTCTCGTGGCATTGTGTGTGTAACAGTAATCGTATTTTTTTCCGTGATAGAAAATAGTTTCCTATCAGTAACGGATTTTTTGTGATTGCATTAGGGATCGTACTTCTAGAGATTACGTTTATAAATCTATATCTATCTATATAATTATGTATATCAAACAAAGTCAGGTTAGTTACACCATTTATAACTGAAAAACGGTTTGACCGATCTTAATGATCTTTAACTTGTTGGATTTGTCTCCACCCCAAATAGCAGAATAACAGAAACATCGGAAAAATTCACGAAAAAAAGATAATTTATTTTCTCCATTTTGTATAGGACGGCTTTTTTGATGATATCTCGAGAACGGATTCATTTATTGATTCTGAGGCGGTACGAAGGTCGCCGGGTCAGTTAGTAAATCATAATTATTTTTGCGTCTGTAAAATTTTGGATGAAAATGAAAAGCACTGGATAGCGCTATATGTAGCTGTCAAAACGTAGCAGAACTTTTTTCTAACTGGGCTTTTGGTACGGAATTGAGCTGACGACTTTAGTGCTTCAGAATTGAATCGAATTTGATTGTTTCGATTTTTGTCCGCCTAGAAGCCAGGCAGGACATATCGGCAGACTTTTTGTTGAGTTACGTAAGAGCTAAACAAAACAGTGACATTAAACTTATTAGTAAAATTCTTCAGAAAAGACACGTGCGTAGTACCAAATTATCACTGGCGTGCGTGTAGGTATGACCAGGTCCATAAGCGTAAATGACTATTTGAAGGTACGTGGAACAGGGTGTAAAGTTCCAGAACCTCCATTGAAAAGGGAGGATCCTCCGACCAGACGGGTGTTGTGTCTGGTCCGGGCAACTGCCGAATGGTTGATTTCGGACTGTTGTATATGTTCAAATCGCGCGGAGAACTCTGCTTGCGCGATGTAGAATTCTTGCTATTTTTAGTTCGTGTGCGGCGTCATAGATGTCGCTACAACTATATAAAAACAGGACACACATCTACAGGACTATATAAAAATCGCAGTAGGTGGCGGATGGCGAGCAATAGGTAGCTCGCCGTCCGATAAGGACCAGACCGGTGTCAACAGCGCGTTACGTTCCATCTGCGCCTCAAAGAGATGTCAGCAAAAGTTGACAGGGCTCGCTAGGGATGCCTGCCAATGTCACTTGTGCTCTAATGAGTCACTGCGTCACTCTAGAATGCAAAGGGCAACTGAAGAAATTAAAAAAATTTAGCCAGTAAGAGTCTGACACGCCCTCCCGCTGCAGCCAGAGCGGTGGAAGTCACCTGATGACTTCCCATCCTCAAAAAAAAAGCAAGTGGCGTTTCTCATTTTGTATATTTTACCTACCCCTATTCGAAAAAGGCGTAAACTTACTCATGTGTGCCTGTCACGCCGCTAGTGCCAAAATTAATGCAATTGCTCTGTTCTTGATAAACTGTACCAAAAGACCACAAAATCATAATCATCAGGCGTTCGCAACTAATTTCAGAACGCTCATTACTCTCCCAAAATCATGTGAACTGATCTACACATACCAAATCCAAGTTTCGGACTATCAGTCAGAGTGGCATAATGTGCGAATAATGTCCAAACCGACTGATTAGTGCGAGTGATCATGCAAATATGCGCTGGATTCCTAATTGTAATGCAGATTTATGAATGGGTTAGACCAGATTTCGATGTGGGAGAGTGATTAGTCCGCACGTGTTTTACGAAGCATAATCAGCTTGTAACGGAGGGTCTCGTCTTCTATCTACATATCTATATAAAACAAATGAATGGCTAAATGTGTTTCTAAGTGCAAAACTCGAATAGTAAAAAAAACTTTTTTACAAAAAAATAAAACCGACTTCCAAAAAAAGTGCAAAATAACTTTAATTTCGGAAGTCGGTGTTCCTGTTTTGTGTCTTCGTTTTTTTTTTTGACACCGACTTCCGAAATTAAAGTTATTTTGCACTTTTTTTGGAAGTCGGTTTTATTTTTTTGTAAAAAAGTTTTTTATTTTTCACTTTTTAGTTGTGGCTCCCCATTAAACTGTGTTAACAATTCATAGACATACGATAGCAGCAATCGCGGTTGATTTGCTGTCAATTTTTGAAGAGTTCCGTTGTCTGTCTCCGAAACCCATCATCAGATCTTTTTTAAATTTAAATGGGACCATTTCGGAATAAACCCCTTTCGAATAAAAAAAGAATTTTGCAAATCCGTCAACATATGACGGAGTTATGCCCGAACATACATAAAAAAAAAAAAAAAAAAAATACAAACATCCGAATTGATAACCTCCTCCTTTTTCGAAGTCGGTTAAAAAAAAATCATTCAATTTGATCCAGCCGATCAATTTGAATGATTTTATTTTACTATTCGTGGAAGTCTCAAAAAGGTTTTTATGATATTCAAATTGTTCCTGTCAATATTAAGGTTAGCTGTCAATCCTAGGGGCGCCGATCTGAGAACAGCTTTTGACCAGACCACATCTATCAGGTCAGCTATTGGCTAAATAAATCTCGGTAAGCGATACTTAGTCCTAAAGATTGACCCGTGCGACTTCGGGTTGATGTTTAGGGATAAGTAAAGCTGGTTGAGATCAGTCCATGGATGGTCCCTTACACACCAAGCACAAAAGCACGTTATACTTTTAGTCCAGGCTATCATTTGTGTAGCGGGAGTTTTCCTGGCCTCGGGTGGGTTTTAGTCAGTAAGAGTCTGTCTCGCCGGAGCTCGACCCAGAGCGAGAGGAGCCATCTGGTGATTTCCCACACTCAAAAAAAAGGGCTGTCATTTGTAGATGTTTGAAAGTCGTTACGGGTAGTAATAAGCTTGAAAATCTGACAGCCGTGTTTGACGAGGAGTTTTGTGAATTTTCCTTATTTACAGTCTTTTAATACTCTGCCATGGCGCCCAAGAGCTACTATTTTTATGCCATTTGAATATAAGAAATAAAATTTAACTACATTTTCTCTTTGGTTCCAGGTATGTCAATCTAACTTCAGGACTAGGTACTTCATGTTGCAGGTTGGGTTTGTACAATTTGCTTGTATTATAATAAAGGCAGAAGAAGAGGATTGGCATTTTCGAGTCGCGCCGGTCCTCGGGACCCTAAATAACACGATACAGAAATATAGTCTTTATAGACTCTTTGAAATAAATTAAAACTAAAAAAAAGAAACATTGTAGATATTATTGATAGAGATTTCGCTAGTACCACTCCTAATGATAAACAATGATGTGGGCGGCAAATTTTTGAGACCCCACTTTTTTAATGTTACATCCGCCATAATGATTTTATTCTTATAAAATATAGCTTGTGGAACCCGGACCATAATAACGAATCTATTGACACTCATTTATCAAAACCGGTTCGGTAGTACTCGTATAACCGCTACAGTAGAACCCATATCATCTTCCTGCCCTTATCCCATGTTACTTGGGGTCGGCGCAACACATTTTCTTCTTCCATTCTGTCCTGTCAGCCGTCACGCTATCACTAACTCCCTTTTCTTTCATATCACTCCTCACACAATACATCCATCGTTTCATTGGCCTCCCTATCCCTCTCCATCCATCCACATTTATATTCATAACTCTTTTGGTTACATGTGTTTCATCCCTCCTCTTCACATGACCATACCAAGATAAGCGGTTCCCTTTCAACTTTTCGGTGACTGGCGCCACTTTTAAACTACCTCTAATGTACTCATTTCTCACTTTATCCATTCTCGTTACTCCACACATTCATCTCAAAATTCTCATCTCCGCCACATGCAATCTTTTTTCATCCGCCTTTTTACAGCCCAACATTCTGATCCATACAGTACGACAGGTCTAATCACGGACTTATAGATTTTCCCTTTTAACTTAAGGGGCATCCGTCGGTCGCAAGTTGTTCCAGTGACATGTCGCCATTTCATCCATCCTGAGTTGATCCTGCGCGCTACAGTAGAACCCACAAACATAAATATATAGCTAAAATCATAACCCTTTTGGCTTTGGCGTAGTCGGGCAAAAATGTAGAGCAATGCGCAATGATGGAGCGAATTGTAACAATAATTCAATAATACGAATTCCCCATCTCCCCATAATTAATGAGTTATTTCAAAGCGAATGCATCACGTAATAATGACTGCATTAAATAACAACATGGCGGGTCCCGGGGCTTCAAATAATTAAGACTGATCGCTGATTTTAATGACGTAATCAGGTAATTTTAACAGTATTGGAACATTGTTATTTTGGTATGGCAGTTGCATCTAAATCAACTTTGCGCTAATTAGGGTATGAATCCGCATGATTATAGAAAATCGTAATTGCCTAGCCTTTTCCAAATACTGTAGTCTGCTTCTGGTCTGACCTGATGCAGCTGAGTACCAGTATTTGACATGGAACGATCTGACCTTCATAATCCAGTAAATGGGAAACATGATACCCCTCGGCAAGACAGGTGACAGATTTTCTGACTTCTGACTAATGACCGTCAACGATCTACAAATGACAGCTGAGACAAACTGCTCAACTTGCTTTCCGAGACACGGAGGAGTCTTGGGGCCTTAAATTTTCAAAAAAAAAAAACAGCCAAGTGCGTCGGCCGGACTTCGCATATTTAGGGTTCCGTACCAAATGTATTTTTGATTTGCTGATACTGTAAAAATTTGAAGACTGTAGCTCCAACCGTTTGGCTGAAAAACCTGTGTGACAACGACGGACAGATCCACGGAACAACCATGTCAGCCAAATGGGTGGGTCCACGAGGTAAAGCAATGCAATAGAATAGAATAGAATTGAATAGGTCTTTATTTTCTTGGAATGTAGGTACATAAAAATAAGTTGTTAAATTAAATAATGGAATCCATGTACATTCTGCCTTATACAGGGTGTAACGGAAAGGTGTGGTCATATTTTAAGAGCCGGTTCTGCCCATGGAAATGAACAGATTTCCTTAAGAAAAAAAAAATCCCAAAAAAAAAATTGGATTTTCCATACAAAGTTATCATCAGCTGATCAATATTTGTTTGGGAGGTAAAAAAAATTTTTTAGAATTCCCTCGGATTTTCTTGAAGAAAGTTGTTCTTAGCGATGGGGAGATGCAGTTCTTAAAATATGACCACACCTTTCCGTTACAGCCTGTATAGCATGCAAATAATAAAAAGTAGAATAATAAAAATATTACAAAAAATTGTCATTTAAGAAATCCTGCACAGAACAAGAATAAGATTGTGATGATTTTTATTTCTATCTTCTAATATGGCAGCTCCCCCTAGATTAAATCTTATAGGAGGAATTAGTTTAAATTAATAGTATGATACATCATTCATAACATACTATTAATTAAACTAATTCTATTTTAAATTTATTCTATTCTAATCTTGGACTTAGCCAAACGGGCGGGTCTACGAGGTTAAACAATCTTAACCTCGTGGACCCGCCCGTTTGGCTATTATTACTCATCCATTAGGAATAGAAAATCGTAACAAGCCAGTAGTTGTATTTTTTTTTATAAAACATGTCATGCGTCTAGAAGGACCATTTTCTGCGTCACCCTGTAACTGACTTAACACAAAGCAAGGGCTTTTACCATAATTATTTTGACTGACAGATTGCGTGCCAGATGGTCTAGTTCCCTTAATACGGAGAATTAAGGAAGTTATCACATATTCTGGGAAAGCCATAGTTAAGCCGGGGGCTCAACATGATTTCATACAATGACATGTTTCCTTAACAAACTGTTGCTAAATATTAATAATAGAGTGTGTTTGTATTACATACATGCTTACTTTGGAAAGGCTATGTTATTATTTGCGTTGAGAAGTGATAATAATTAAAAATGATTAATTTATATAGTCGTGACTCACAGCGGTTCCGCTGGGCTACAAATCGATGGCAGCAAAGTAGAAGAAGACATCTACAAAATCGCAATTTTACAGGAGAGCATATTTAGTAAGAAATTGTGGCTATTTTGAGAGTAGTGGACTGATTAACATGAAATTTTCTATTATGCATTAAAATACCTTTCTTTATTGATTTTATAAAAGAATTAGCCCTCATTAATATTATATAAACAGACAAGAAGGAAATAGAAAAATAGGTACAAAGGTGCTAATCGCGAGTTGGAATCGCACATGACGGGTTCTGTACCCTAAACTGAAAAAAAAACCCATTAAAAACGTGTTTTTTTTTTTGGGCTGTAACTCATGATCCGTAATAGTTAGACAGTTGAAATTTTCACAGAGCGTGTATTCCTATAGCCACTATAAAAAAAATAATAAGGGCTCCCCCTTTAATTTTTAATCTATTTTTATTATTTGTTGTTATAGCGGCAACAGAATCTTATCGTAAAAGAGTTATGAATATAAATGTGGACGGATGGAGAGGGAGAGGGAGGCCAAAGAAAGGATGGATGGATTGTGTGAGGAGTGATATGAAAGAAAAGGCAGTTAGTGATAGCGTGACGGCTGACAGGACAGAATGGAAGAAAAAAAACGTGTTGCGCCGTCCCCAAGTAACATGGGATAAGGGCAGGAAGATGATGATAGCGGTAACAGAAATACACATTCTGTGAAAATTTCAACTGTCTACCTATAACGGATCATGAGATACAGCTTGCTGACAGACAGACGGACGGACAGCGGAGGCTTAGTAATAGGTCCGATGGTTACCCTCCGGGTACGGAACCCTAAAAAGAAAGACGCGGCAAGTGACTTTGACTTACAATATGTAGAGATTTTTAGCCTGATTGATTTTTGTCCCACAGCAGGGATAAAGCTTCCCTTTCTTCTTTCCACTTAGCCTGGTTTTGGCCAAGTGTGAACCAGGCCTGTCTCTAGGTGTCGAGCACGAAATTCCGAAATTTAAATAATTATAATTATTCATGAACAAGGTAGGTCACGATAAAATCCATTGTGTTTTGTTCTCATTACTCATTGAGTTTCACGGAAATTAGGAACAGGTCTAAAGAGTATTCGGTTTCTGTTCTCTTTATCCTGCAATCATGTGTGAAAATACAATTACTGATTCTAATCAATCGAAGGTTTTGTTGAAAAGAAGGCGTAGGAATTATATTAGCATACCTACACATCACACTAAAGTAAGTAACTAATTGTAAAGGCAAAAGTTTGTATTTGTATACGTATGTGTGTGTGTGTATATATTTATTACTCCTTCACGCTCAAACAGTAGCTGCTAGTAGTCGACAATATTTTGTCACAACATTTTGCCTGGGGTTTTGCTCCTGTGCCCCGAAACTCGTACACAATTCCGAAATAAGAACGGCTAAGAGCGAGTCGGAAAAGCGCGCAAAGTTTCAGAACAATTCATTTTTTTTTAAAGTACTTTATATTTTTTCTTGTAATTTACAAGTAAAGAACACCTTCCTGTAATTTTTTCAAAAGTTTTTGCCCAGTGGCCTAAACTTTTGAAAAAAATTTAAAGTTATTTAAGAAAATAGATGAAAAATTACCTTTCTCCAATGGTAATTTTTCATATATTTTCTTAAATAACTTTAAATACATTTTAAAATTATGAAAAAAAGTCGTTCGAAACCCTCACAATATTAATTACTGAAAGCATTTTCGTAATAGAATCAATAGAGAGAAATATAACCTTTTACAAAGAATTAAATTGTTTTACCTCATAATAAAATTAATTTACATATTCATCTTCATTTAAATCTCCATGATATTAACGGTACCTACCTTATTATGTTATAAAACACTTTTTACAAAAAATACAACCGACTTCCAAAAAAATCCGGAAGTAGGTGTTTGTATTTTGTTTCTTCGTTATTTGACACCGACATTAATTTCGGAAGTCGGTTGTATTTTTAGGAAAGAGTTTTTTTTTCATGTTTTAGTTGTTTTACCCTAGAACTAAAACGGAATACTAAAGTTATGCCTGAATTGATGATCCAAATAACATGGAATTTGAACGTAATTGGAGAAAACCAAAACGTCATCTGTGTATATGCGGCTACCGATATAAATTGCACTTCAACTACCTTTTCTTAAATTTTTTTGCCGATATATATTCCACACCTAGTTTTATTTTATACCGGCTACAACTAGTTGCAGCCGGCTAAAATTAGGTGAAGCCGCACTTCGGGTTTTAGCCGTAATATAGCCATATTTTTTTTTTTACTTGATTTTTTCAAAAATCTATGAATAACGAAATTCGTTAAAATTTATATGGGACCATTTCAGAAGTATGACTTACCAAAGCAAAAAGTAATCATCAAAATCTATTCACAAGTGGAGGAGTATTCCTTTTTGAAGTCAGTTAAAAATGTATTAGTTTTCAAGGCGACAAGAGACGCAAACACCGAGTTAAATCTATTGTTGTTAGTCATATTAAAGGAACATTTTTCTAACATTATTTGAACCATCCCAAAACAAAAATAGCTTTAGATTTTTAATAAACAAACTCAGTATTTCCTAATAACAATATTTCACACTTAAACCAGACGAGATCCAAGTTAATTACGCAAGTTTATTTATTGATAATATGCAATCTCGCTGTTTCATAATGATGTTATTTACCCAAAGTAATAATATTAACGCCATAATGTGTATTAATTTAATAGAAGCTGCGTAACGTAATGATCTTAAATTATGTATTAAGCTGTTCAAAATGGAGGCATTATAATGTTATGAGGGAATAATGTAACATCGGGAACATTTTAAATATATCCGGATCTGATGTGGTAAAGGAAGGTCATGTCTTTTCATCCGGTTTGGTTTTCGAAGCGAAATTATTATTTTCTTAAAAGATACATAAAGGTAACTTTAGAATCTTCAAGTTACAAGTCAATAGGTTATTTTCAGGCAATCATTGCTTTAATCTTGTATGTGTTTCCTGATAGCTACCAACAACGGTCTTTAAGTCATGACTGAATAGCTTAATTCTAGGCAAGCGTGTTCTAACGTGGACCACATCATCGCTTACTACCAGGTGAGATGGTGGTCAAAGGCGAGCCACTCAATGGCATTTTTTGGCTTTCAAAAAAAAAAAAACAAAAAAGTGCAAAATAACATTAATTTCGGAAGTCGGTGTCAAAAACGAATAAACAATACCAGAAACACCGATTGCCGAAGTAAAAGTTATTTTACACTTTTTTTGTTTTTTTTTTTGGAAGTCGGTTCTATTCTGTATAAAAGTTTTTTTTATTTTTCACTTTTTAGTTGTGGTTCTCCATTAAATTGTGTTAACAATACATAGATAAACGATCGCAGTAATCGCGAGTCATTTGCTGTTAGTTATTGAAGAGTTCCACTGCCTATCTCCGAAGATCTTAATCTGATCCTAATCCTACTAATATTATAAATGCGAAAGTTTGTATGTTTGTTTGTTTGTATGATTGTATGTTTGTATGTTTGGCTGAAGGTATCGCAAAAACGGCTGAAGGGATTACATTGAAATTTTGCACACACGTAGGTCATAACCTGGATTAACACATAGGCTACTTTTTATCCCGGTAAATGACAAGACTTAGCGAAGGCTGAGGTGGAAGTAGAAATCCAAAGTCAGGCTGAACGAGCGCACACGCTCAAAAAGTACTAGGACACCAGAAACATGAGAATTATTTCCAGGGCTGAAATCATGAGAGATAAAGACTCACAAAGTACTAGGAGACCAGAATCATGAATAGGTGTTTTCGGGGATACAATCCTAAGCTGTATAGCTTCACAAACCACCAGGATACTAGAATCAAGAAAAAGTGTTTCCGGGGCTATAATCCTAAACGGTGTAGAATCACAAACTACCAGGAGATCAGAATCACAAAACATATTCCGAGGCTGGTATTAGGAGAGGTAGAGATTTACAAATTACCAGGAGACCAGAAAAATGAAAAGTATTTCCAGTGCTGAAATCATGACCGGTAAAGACTCACAAAGTACCAGGAGACCAGAATCATGAATACGTATTTTCGGGGCTACAATCCTAAGCTGTATAGCTTCACACACCCACCAGGAGCCCAGAATCAAGAAGAAGAAGTGTTTCCGAGGCTTGAATCCTGAGCGGTATAGATTCTCAAACTACCAGTTCACAACCTACTAGGATATCAGAATCACAAAACATATTCTGAGGTTGGTATTAGGAGAGGTAACATCTTGAATAAGTATTTTCGGGGCTGGAATCCTGAGCGGTATACATTCCCAGGCGTATAGACAACCAATAAACAGAATCATGAAGAAGAGAAATTTCAGACCTGCACGCGGATGCAACCACAGGTAAACTCTACCAGGGTGCCAAAATCGTGAAAAAGGTAATCCTACTAATATTATAAACTAGCTTCCGCCCGCGGCTTCGCCCGCGTAAAAAGTGTAATTATAAGTTTGAGTGGTATTTCCAGAGAGTAGCACGTTAAATAAACTCTGTAGAAATCAAAATCAAAAGTTAATTAATTAGGCTGAAAGCCTAAGTAATTAACGTTTTTTGAACGCAAAATCTGATCTCCTAGTAGGTTGTAAACTGTTACTTTGATTTAATAAAAAAACTTCTGTAAGCCTCAGAATATACTCGTATTTTGTGATTCTGATCTCTTGGTAGGTTGTGAATCAACACCGCTCAGGATTGAAGGCCCGGAAACACTTCTTCTTGATTCTGGTATCCTGGTGGTTTGTGAAGCTATACAGCTTAGGATTGTAGCCCCGAAAATACCTATTCTGGTCTCCTGGTACTTTGTAAATCTCTACCTTTCCTAATACCAGCCACGGAATATGTTTTGTGATTCTGATCTCCTTGTAGTATGCGATTCTTGTGTTTCTGGTCTCCTGGTAATTTGTAAATCTCTACCTCTCTTTATTTATACCAGCCTCGAAATATGATTCGTAATTCTGATATCCTGGTAGGTTGTGAACTGTTACTTTGATTTAAAAAAAAAACTTCTGTAATCCTCAGAATATATTTTGTGATTCTGATCTCCTGGTAGGTTGTGAATCTATACCGCTCAGGATTATAGCCCCGGAAACACTTCTTCTTGATTCTGGTATCCTGGTGGTATGTGAAGCTATACAGCTTAGGATTGTAGCCCCGAAAACACCTATTCATGCATCTGGTCTCCTGGTACTTTGTGAGTCTTTATCTCTCATGATTTCAGCCCTGGAAATAATTCTCATGTTTCTGGTGTCCTAGTACTTTTTGAGCGTGTGCGCTCGTTCAGCCTGACTTTGGATTTCTACTTCCACCTCAGCCTTCGCTAAGTCTTGTCATTTACCGGGATAAAAAGTAGCCTATGTGTTAATCCAGGTTATGACCTACGTGTGTGCAAAATTTCATTGTAATCCCTTCAGCCGTTTTTGCGATGCCTTCAGCCAAACATACAAACATACAAACATACAAACAAACAAACATACAAACAAACAAACATACAAACTTTCGCATCTACTTTTTGAGCGTGTGCGCTCGTTCAGCCTGACTTTGGATTTCGACTTCCACCTCAGCCTTCGCTAAGTCTTGTCATTTACCGGGATAAAAAGTAGCCTATGTGTTAATCCAGGTTATGACCTACGTGTGTGCAAAATTTCATTGTAATCCCTTCAGCCGTTTTTGCGATGCCTTCAGCCAAACATACAAACATACAAACATACAAACAAACAAACATACAAACAAACAAACATACAAACTTTCGCATTTATAATATTAGTAGGATGCGAAAGTTTGTATGTTTTTAACAGTTCACAACCTACCAGGATATCAGAATTACGAATCATATTTCGAGGCTGGTATAAATAAAGAGAGGTAGAGATTTACAAATTACCAGGAGACCAGAAACACAAGAATCGCATACTACAAGGAGATCAGAATCACAAAACATATTCCGTGGCTGGTATTAGGAAAGGTAGAGATTTACAAAGTACCAGGAGACCAGAATAGGTATTTTCGGGGCTACAATCCTAAGCTGTATAGCTTCACAAACCACCAGGATACCAGAATCAAGAAGAAGTGTTTCCGGGCCTTCAATCCTGAGCGGTGTTGATTCACAACCTACCAAGAGATCAGAATCACAAAATATATTCTGAGGCTTACAGAAGTTTTTTTATTAAATCAAAGTAACAGTTTACAACCTACTAGGAGATCAGATTTTACGTTCAAAAAACGTTAATTACTTAGGCTTTCAGCCTAATTAATTAACTTTTGATTTTGATTTCTACAGAGTTTATTTAACGTGCTAATATAATAAAATAATTTAATAATATAATTTTTATAACTGTTTAACACCAGAAACATGAGAATTATTTCCAGGGCTGAAATCATGAGAGATAAAGACTCACAAAGTACCAGGAGACCAGATGCATGAATAGGTGTTTTCGGGGCTACAATCCTAAGCTGTATAGCTTCACATACCACCAGGATACCAGAATCAAGAAGAAGTGTTTCCGGGGCTATAATCCTGAGCGGTATAGATTCACAACCTACCAGGAGATCAGAATCACAAAATATATTCTGAGGATTACAGAAGTTTTTTTTTTAAATCAAAGTAACAGTTCACAACCTACCAGGATATCAGAATTACGAATCATATTTCGAGGCTGGTATAAATAAAGAGAGGTAGAGATTTACAAATTACCAGGAGACCAGAAACACAAGAATTATTTCCAGGGCTGAAATCATGAGAGATAAAGACTCACAAAGTACCAGGAGACCAGATGCATGAATAGGTGTTTTCGGGGCTACAATCCTAAGCTGTATAGCTTCACATACCACCAGGATACCAGAATCAAGAAGAAGTGTTTCCGGGGCTATAATCCTGAGCGGTATAGATTCACAACCTACCAGGAGATCAGAATCACAAAATATATTCTGAGGATTACAGAAGTTTTTTTTTTAAATCAAAGTAACAGTTCACAACCTACCAGGATATCAGAATTACGAATCATATTTCGAGGCTGGTATAAATAAAGAGAGGTAGAGATTTACAAATTACCAGGAGACCAGAAACACAAGAATCGCATACTACAAGGAGATCAGAATCACAAAACATATTCCGTGGCTGGTATTAGGAAAGGTAGAGATTTACAAAGTACCAGGAGACCAGAATAGGTATTTTCGGGGCTACAATCCTAAGCTGTATAGCTTCACAAACCACCAGGATACCAGAATCAAGAAGAAGTGTTTCCGGGCCTTCAATCCTGAGCGGTGTTGATTCACAACCTACCAAGAGATCAGAATCACAAAATATATTCTGAGGCTTACAGAAGTTTTTTTATTAAATCAAAGTAACAGTTTACAACCTACTAGGAGATCAGATTTTACGTTCAAAAAACGTTAATTACTTAGGCTTTCAGCCTAATTAATTAACTTTTGATTTTGATTTCTACAGAGTTTATTTAACGTGCTACTCTCTGGAAATACCACTCAAAGTTATAATTACACTTTTTACGCGGGCGAAGCCGCGGGCGGAAGCTAGTGTATTATATACCAACTAAAATGTTCCTTGAAAAATATGCATTTGAATAACGAAACCCCATCCAAATCGGATCAGTAGTTTTCGGAAAAATCGCGAACAAACATACATACATACATACGGGTCGAAAACAGAAACTCCTTTTTGAAGTCGGTTAAAAAAATTGTTAGTTTCAGGGGCTTGTGGATAAATTCGAAACAGAGTTATCGCGCCCCTGGGCACTCAGGGCAGGGAAGGAACAGGGGTGGGTTTTAGTCAGTAAGAGTCTGACACGCCCTCCCGCTCCACCCACAGCGGGAGATGTCAATGGATGATATACCACCACACACAAAAAAAAAAGGTGCTCCTTCTTTTGCGCGATGTAAAGTATATGTAATTCTCAAGTTATTATTTATGTCGAAGAGTGATGACTAACAAGCAGGCGTTTCTCTTGAAGGTACGTGGACTCCGCTGATTAAGACATTTGCAATAACGCCCTGTAGCCCTAAGTATGTAACCCTGGTGCTGCAAATGTTTATAATATCAACTGTCTAAATGTCTATAATGTCAACTGTCTAAATGTCTATAATGTCAACTGTCTAAATGTCTATAATGTCAACTGTCTAAATGTCTATAATGTCAACTGTCTAAATGTCTATAATGTCAACTGTTTAAATGTCTATAATGTCAAATGTCTGGTAGACCGGAGGTGCGTTGCCCTCCTTCTGGAAGAGGACTTTTTTATAGGGTAAGAAGCCATCAAATGACTTCTCTCACTCAGGGTGGAGCGGGAGGGCATGTCAGACTCTTACTGACTAAAATCCACCCGTGTTCCTTCAGTTGCCTGTGCCAGGGTGAATCATTCTATCACGCCCGCAACCCTGGCGGATGGAAGCGAACTGTCTTCATTTTCTTCTCATCATCATCATCAGCCTTTTTAATGTCCCCACTGCTGGGGCACAGGCCTCCTCTTTGAGAGAGGGTGTGGACCGTTATCTACCACGAGGGCCTCCACGAGGATGTCACATATCTTCGAATTTTTGGTTCTGGGACATGCCGGTTTCCTCACAATGTTTTCCTTCACCATTTTGAGAGCAGTGGTGATGAAATAATTCATACAGAGTAAAGCCTGCCTGGCACCTTTCGTCTCATATTCACGTAAATCGGTAGTCTTACCATGAATACATCCTCAATAGACAGAAACTCATTTCTTTACTACTAAGATATTATTATGTTCGTTTTCTTACCTGGAACAGTCCATAACTGGTGTATAAATTGTTGTGGTTTGTCACTTTATCCGTTGTTCTGCCGCTCGCATGCTCGATGAGACACACCCCTAAACAAAAAAAATGTATAATGTTATTTTATGAGTTATTGGTGTCGATTCTCTTAATAATTACTAAACTAAAATTAGAGAATCGCTGTCTTTTACTAAAAGGCAGTGCGAGAAAAGGACGGCTATAGCTATGAACTAAGTTAGAGATGTCAAACTAGTTTACGCCTTGCGCATCACCGTGTTTTTAATCGACATGTTTTTACGTGTACACTTAATTTGTATGGAATTATTAGTTCAACTAAATTTGACAGCTCTAATTTACGTCCGTCTCTTTCTTGTTTTATTAGAGAGAAAAAGATAGGAACAGCTTAAATTAAGTTTAGTTCGTACAAAACAGAATCTGCACCATTATTTAAGTTATGTTGTCCGAGTGCTCATCGAGTTTTCCGTGACATCAGCAAGCATTTAGTCGACTCTTCACGTCACCAGAGGGCTGGCCTTTTTTTCGGCCAAAGAATCAGCATTGCCATTCCACGTGGCAATGCTGCCAGCGTTCTCGGCAATTTTTCCCATTGACTATGCGATGTGAGCGAATTTTTGGATGCTCAATGAGTTATACTCCTCTATTTTAGAAGTCGCTTGTACATATTTTGATTATTTTATTTTAGCCTATTTATCCTATTTAGTTATTTATTAGTTTAGATAATATGTATGTTGTAATCAAATAAACAACAATTACATAGAAAAAAAAGTTAAGTCATGTTGTGAGAGTTGAGGAACACTGTTCTAGCGTGACATAGTGTGTACTAGTATGGAGGATAGTGTGAATCTGGTTCAAAGAACCGAACAATTTTCATGTAGTGTAGCAACAATACTATTATGTAAGTTTGGTTGTTTTTGTAATTCATTAAAAGTTTTTAAAAAGACGTTTTTTTTTTACTTTTACGTACTATTTTAATGGGTCAACTATTTTTCTCAGTAGAAGCTTGAATAGAATTTTCCTGAAGCTACAAACTTATGTATTATACGATTTTTTTGTTATAGAGTAAGCGTCCGTTAAGTATCAATTGCAACAAACTAAATTGAAACTTATCGGACGAAAATATCAAAACTTGTATTCAACAAAATAGATATAATACCTATAAAGTAACCAACCTACTAATATTAAAAATGTGAAATTTTGTGAGAATTTATGTATGGTAAATTGTGATATATGGTAAGTAAGTCTGTTACCAACTCTTTCACGCAAATAATACTGAACAGATTTTTGATGAAACTTTACAGTAATAGCAGCTTATACATCTGAATAACACATAGGCTAAAATTTATTATTGAGGAAGTACTAAAACCACGTGAGTAAAGACGCTGGTAGAAACTAGTATTATTATAACTTTAGTTCTGCTTAATCTCCACGTAATGTAAAGACAGAGTGACTTGGTCCTTTATTCCGCCTCAAAGGACCAGATTTTTCTAGCACCCCCTCATTGAAAGTTAAAATTGCATTATTATAACAAAGACCCTGTACACCCGGAATCAAGCCCGAGCAAATCTCAAGGCTATCCTACAAGTTGAACAAAACTCAAGCTGTTGTACTCCTCCAAAAATACAAATTATTCCTTGGATCACAGACGCTTTGCGAAATCCGGGGGACAAATGTAAAGGGGACTCCTTGGTGCAAACTTTAACGCGACAGTTTGTAAATGATGATGAAATACTTGACTTCAAAAGTAGACTTGTTTTACAAGTTGAAGGGGCGTTTGTGTATGATGTTTAGAAATGGTGTGGGTTGAAATGTCTGCCAGAGTCGCAGGAATATTTGAAAGACCCTTGAACGCAAGGGAAACTGAAAAAACACGGTAGGGTCTCAGTCAGTAAGTTTCCCGCTTCACACAGAGTGGGAGAAGTCATCTTTTCTATCGGTTACATTTTGGGGAGTGTGCGACGGAATTGCATAATTTGATTCCGCCAAGCCCGTTCCATCAACGGACACAACAAGACGTACGGCGAAGTGCCACCGTTTCATGGTGGACACCCCATCCATACGCACAAAGCGTTTTGAGAAAACATTAATTGTGCGTATAGCTAGGGAGTGGAATTCCCTACCGGAGTCTGTGTTACCTGATAGCTACAACCTGGAAGTCTTTAAGTCAAGAGTGAATAGGTTACTTCTAGGTAAGCGTGCTCCATCTTCGACCACATCGTCGCTTACCATCAGGTGAGATAGTGGTCAAAAGCGTGCCTATCAACAATAATAAAAAAAATATCTGACGACTTCCCACCCTTAAAAAAAACTTTTTTACAAAAAAATAGAACCGACTACCAAAAAAAACAAAAAGTGCAAAATAACTTTAATTTCGGAAGTCGGTGTTTCTGATTTTGTTTCTTCGTTTTTTGACACCGACTTCCGAAATTAAAGTTATTTTGCACTTTTTGTTTTTTTTGGTAGTCGGTTCTATTTTTTTGTAAAAAAGTTTTTATTTTTCACTTTTTAGTTGGGTTTCCTCATTAAATTGTGTTAACAATGTATATTTATGCTATAGCAGCAATCGCGGTTGATATACTGTAATTTTTTGAAGAGTTCCCTTGTCTGTCTCCGAAAATCATCTTCAGATCTACGTGAAATTTAAATGGACCATTTCGGAACAAACCCCTTTCGAACAAAAAAAGAATTTTGGAAATCCGTCTATAAATGACGAAGTTATGCCCGAACATACATAAAAAAAAAAAAAAAAAAAAAAAAAAAAAAAAAAAAATACAAACATCCGAATTGATAACCTCCTCCTTTTTGAAGTCGGCTAAAAAAAAGGAAAGAAAGAAGAAAGAAAACTAGTTTATTTGGCACACACGCACACACAGATACACACAATGTAATTTTTAAACAATTACATTGTGTGCCCCGCGGCTGCGCCAAATAGGTCCAGTTCAGCAAAATGCCAGTCAACTAGTAGTTGCCTGAGGCTGGTTTTCAACTGAACCTTACGTTGAATTGAACGAATGTGAACCAGTTTTTTAAGTTGTTAAATATACAGTTGAATAGATAAATGTTAATGATGATGAATGGTGTCCAGTGATAAACATAACAAAAAAATAAAACAATTCAATGTTGTTGTATTTAAATTAAAACAATAAAATTTAATTATGGAATAGGGTCGGATGGATGACACATCAGCTCGCAGCCGCGGGCACGAAGCAGCTACGTGAGGCAGTGGTTTATAAGGAACGTTAACCACCCGCATGTTGTAGCTATGTATAAACTCTTTTATATTTTTGTAATCCGCAAACCGACACATACACACACACACACACCGAATACATTCAACTGCGAATAGGCTCAAAGAAAAAAGGTTGAAATGTGACTGTGGAAGTAGGTGGGACTAACCAACAGACACAATATTCCTTCTGCTCCTATAAATTATCCTCATGACCAGTTTTGAAGGGATTCAGATAGCTAGATAAAAAGTAAGCTGAAAAGCTGCGAAGTTACATGCTGAAGACTGAAAAAAAAACATTAGATTAACCATAACAATAACCTTCATACAATTATTTGAAACATATTTTTTTTTTACAGAATATCTATAGCTTGTCCCGCACATAAATATAATATAATGCATAATAAAATTAGATATTCTACTCTCATGTAGGTAAGGTAGGCAACCTAAATTCCAATCGAAGATACCGAAACCCTTTAGTAAAATCTATCCTTATCACTCACGAATTGGCGCAGATATTGTAGTATCTAGACGTTTAGTAACACGGCAGTGTGTTAGCCAAGTTCGCAAAGTAAAAGGGTGACACACCGGTAGTGGGTTATTACACGAAACATTTCAGACCACTTTCAGGCATCCCATAACTTAAAATCTATTTGACCAGTTTCGATTTAAGGAGTTTCGTGCCTAAATGCCCAGGGCAGCGGTAACTCTGTTACGAATTTATCCGCTACCCCTAGGCATGCAGGCACCGGTCATGATGGGCCCCGTCAGTGGTGGCTGACAAACATCTCTTTGAGGCGCGCGTGGAACACTACGCGCCGTCGACTAATGGGCCTGGTGCTGATCGGACAGCGAGCTACCCACTGCTCGCCGTCCGCAGGCCAGGGTTTATGGTGGCCGGAAATCGTCTCGCGACGTCCTACGCCCAGGGCTTCTTCTGCGACGGCTGTGGCTGAGGGCATTAGGGCCACTCCGTTGAGCCTCCCTTACCCGTTCCACCACCTTGTTGAGATTCGCAGGGCGATTCACCGTCTACCGTTAGCGCGGGCTTGTGGATGGCGAGCAAATGGGTAGCTCACCGTCCGATAAGGACCAAGCCCGAGTCGACGGCGCGTTCCACGCTCGCCTTAAAGAGATGTCAGTAATAATGGAGCCCGATATGGCCTATGTCTGCCAGGGTCGCGGGACTGTTCGAAAGGGTCACCACGGCCCTGGAACGCAAAAGGCAACAGAAAGAACATGGGTGGGTTTTAGTCACTAAGAGTCTGACACGCCCTCCCGCTCTTAAATCACGTTATCAAATCATGTCTCATCATCATCAAATGTGTTCATAATTTTTCATTTCGCTCATAATTTTAGGACCCATTAATATTAGTGTTTTTAACCAGTGGTGCTTGGCAACTGGGCTTACCCCAGTTGTAAATACCCCCTTTGTGCCTAATGGCCTAGCTTTGTTCTGTCTCCCGCTTGATTAGATTTCTTACTTCTCCGCTGTCGTTTCTGATTAATTTAATTGCGGGACCCAAGACAGTTTAATCGTTTCTCTTGGAATCGTCGAGCTTCATTGCCTCGGAGTTTTTTTCTAGTGATCGCCACTGTTGATTCTGGCTTACAGTACAGTGGTATGGGAATAGTATGGCGGGCTTGTCCCAAAAAAAAAAAACGCCCTCTCGCTCCACCCTGAGTGGGAAAAGCCATCTGATGATACCCACCCTCAAAAAATAAAAGCTGTCATAGGGAACTTGGCATTTTTTCACATTTATATTTTTGCTGGGATACAAGCATTACAAGCAAATATTACAATACATTTACAAGGATACTCAGACTGTATCAGAATATCCATGTTTGAGCTGACTAAGCTTCAGATAACATACCTATATCCGCTGTTAACATTGTTTCTAGCATAATACCGTAATAAACTACTGGGGAACGATCTTGCGGGATGATATCAAAGTCACTTATTACAGCAGATTGAGTTTTCGACGAATTATTTTATCGATAGTCGGCGAATTCATTCTGATATTGGTAAGCGGGTGAATATTTGTTTTAAATGTGGTGGATCTTGATCCAATCGTATTAGTTTGTTTATTTTCTGGACACTTGTAACGATCTTTTCCTAGCCCCTTCTCCTTCCCGCATGCACGCGAGCCTTATCGCCATCCTTCTCGGATGGCCGACCGCCGTACCGCGCGCCCGAACCGGGCCGAATGCAGTTTTAGCTACGAACGACGGTCCGTCGTCCGCCACACAATATAGAAAATCGCCAGAAAATGCAAATGGCTGCGCGTGCTAAAAATCTATAAAATCTTGGTGTAATCCTCTATAATTGCAACCAGATAGACACTAATGTGTATAGAATAACGCGTGACAATAACTTTCAATGATAGAAATAGATAAGTGTCGTGCCTAGCTTCTGATCCTGCAACGTGGTGTGGTGCCGTCGCCTGGTCACGCTGACCTAGACGCAAACTCCTGGTTACCCTCGCTCTGGAGTTCCAGAAACGCAGGTACGTGCATGCTCCGCTCCTTATAAGGCTGCTGTATTTTATCCTGTGTTTGTCCACCTGCAGCAGTTGTTAATCCTACCACTATTTGAAGATCGTTACAAGTGTTATTAGGTATCATATCTAGCTAGACATAAGTACTTTTCAAATAGTTACGCATAATACAGTCCACTACCATTCCCTGAACAATCGCAGGAACCTCTTTGTGAACCTAAGTGTTCATGCCCCCTGTGGTGTGTAAACAGAATTGGAACCAGCTTCTAGCAATTTCCACCATATTTGGTCCTTCGAGCCGGATATTCCTTTAAAATATCGCAACTACATTAACATTTCTATATAGTTCAGCGTCATACGTACCCTAGGTACATACTTTTACGCCGAACTGAGCTTCATCTCAGTCTATATAACGACTCTTATCTATCCATCTAAACTTATATTTAGGTATATAAAAAGTAGAAACAAAACCAATACGTTAAAACCAGCTGATAACTTGAACAAATAGTTAGAATTCATTTATTATTCGCATACCGCCCGCACTAACTTCTTGTTTAAGTACTTATTGTACGCCGCTAAATCAGTACAGGAACGTAAGTTTATGTTACCTACCTACATATTACCACCGCTATCTCGCTATCGCACGTTATTTCTATAACTAAAGTACCTACTATTCTTAATAGTAAGGTACTTGTCACCGCCTCACTCCGCTCATAATATATTATTTCGTATAGCTATTACCTACTTATTTAAAATTAACGAATCAAGTTAGCTTCGTTTGCTTGATTCATCTACCCGCGTTATTTCGTTTTGAGTGTTCTCCGCTCTCCGCTCGCGCAGTACGCTCGCTCGACGATTCTCGCTAGATCGTTTTGAAGTTTCCATCGCCCGCTCGCTGTTCGCTGTTGCTAGGCCGTCCGCTCAACTTCTTTATCATAGTAATTCCTTACGCACGCACCTAATCTGTGGTGGTTTGGTTTTGACTTTTTGAAGGTTTCTCTTTCTGTTTCGCGCGTAGTTTATTCACACTGAGTACGAAAAAGGATTATATTCCTGAGGTCGACGAAACGTATGATGAAGAGAAAGGTCAGCAAGCTATTTTAGAATCCAAACGCGAAATTCTATTTGCACGCATGCAAGGTATTTATGACATTGCTAAAAAGGTGGAAACTGATTCTAACATGATTAAGGCGTTGCTACACACCGCGTTTAATATAGATCAATTACATAAAGATTTCGAAAGGGTATTAGATTCATAAAACACTATTTCGCTTAAAATAAATCCTAAGCACGCTGTTAGGTACCAAGAGTGGACGAATTTTGATATTATGTATTGCCTTGTCAAGCAGATCATTGAATCTCATTCGTCGTCTCAAAAACATGAATCACCCCCGCTATTAGAAAAGTCAAAACCTAGGCTCCCACAGATGGAGTTATTGTCCTTTAATGGAGATGTCCGTTCTTGGCCGCTGTTTTACCAACAGTTCAAAAGTACTGTTCACGAAAATTCATTATTGTCAAATAGTGATAGGGTGTATTATTTGGTTGGTAAACTGTCTGGACCCGCTGCGTCCGTTTGTGCCCGGTTGCCCCCGACTGCGGAGAATTACCCCGTTATTTGGGAGGCATTGGTGCAAAGGTACGATGACCCCAGGCTACTCGCTAGTTCATATCTTAATCAGTTGTTAAGTTTTAAACCGCTAACCGTTAATAATGCTTCTGGTCTTGAGTCATTTTTAAATAATTTTGACACGTCTGTAGAGGCCTTTAAGCAACTGAAAGTTGGCGACTCGACCGATTTCATGCTGCTGCACCTCGCTCTTCAGAGACTTGATTCCGAGACTGTCAAGTTATTCGAGATAACCTATCGCAAAGATAAGATTCCTACCTACTCGAATTTAATTGAATTTGTAAAGGAACAGAGTAAAGTCTTATCAAGGTCAGCTGGCCCGCTCATAAACCCACAAGCGCAGCACAAAGCCCGCACTGCTCAAGTACCTACGCCTAGTAGGCAAGGTCAAACAAAGTCTTTTGTTAACACTGACCAGCAGGTGTGTGGTGTAGGCAATGATAACAGGTGTGCTTTGTGTCAACTTAAAAAACATGACCATTTGTATCGCTGCGCCGCGTTTATGAAATTAACGCCCTCGGATAGGTATAAATTCATTAAGAATAAATCCTTTTGTAACAACTGTTTAAGTGTAAAACACAAAACAATGGATTGTGAATCCAAGCGCACTTGTTCCCATTGCTCGGCCAAACACCATTCGCTACTCCATTTCAACTCGCCCGCTAATAACCGAAAACATGTTGAGACAAAACCCGCATTACCGGGTTCACCCGCTAATGCTTCCGCTACCGCTCATGACTCGCGCCATACTGCGCCTGAGCATGTAAATGCTTCCGAGTCTCATACTCGTGCTCCCGCTAAAAGCCCTGCCCCCCATGCGCATAAGGTAGATTTAGCGCTGCCGGCTACTGATCCTAACAGTGACACATCGGTTTGTACTGTTTCGTATGATCAGGATTCACACACAATAACGACTGCGTTATTGGCAACCGCTAAAATAAAGGTTCTAGATAACTTTCACCGCCCTCATTTTTTGAGATGCCTGATTGACCCCGGCTCTCAAAGTGAGTATATTTCCGCTTCGTGTAGTAAGCGCCTATCGCTTCCTATCTCGACGCAAAGCCGCTTCTCTAAAGTCCAAAGGCATAGGTGGGGCCTCTCAAAAGATTCTAGGTGTGACCTCACTCATATTCACTTCTCGCTTTGACGACGGACATGAGTACCACATCCAACCCATGGTTGTGGATAGTATTACCTCGCAGTTACCTGACTCGCGTATTGACGTCAGCGCTCTTGGTCACATACGTAATCTACCTATGGCTGATGATGACTATTCTGAACCCGGTCCAATCGACCTTCTGCTAGGAGTGAACTTGTACTGTCAAATACTCTTGTTTACTAAAATAACCGCTGATAATAATTCACCCGCTGCCTTGGAAACAACTTTAGGTTACATCGTTATGGGAAACGCACCCGTCATATCGCCGCGCTCTTCGCACACCTTATGTGCATTTACCGCTGACCCGCTACACCAACTCGTGGAAAGGTTCTGGTCCACCGAGGAACTACCTTCCCAGTTGTTTTTAAGTCCTGACGATCAACGCTGTGAAGAAATTTATACTTCAACTACCACGCGAAATAAGGATGGCAGTTATGTAGTTCAGCTTCCATTTAAGGAAGACCCGCTAAAGCTAGGTAACTCATACATAACTGCGAAGAAAAGGTTTTCATGCCTTGAAAGAAAGTTCTTACGATCACCGGACTTACATAAAAAATATAATGAAATAGTCAATGACTATCTCGATAAAGGTATTTTGACGCGCGTTTCTCCAGTCGACTGTTCATCGCCAGGTTATTACCTACCGCACCACCCTGTAGTTCGTGAAGACAAGTCAACGACTAAGGTTCGCATCGTTTTAGACGGCAGCGCTTCGACTGATTCCGGCCTATCTCTGAACGATATTTTGTATAAAGGCTGCAACTTGCAAGCTGATATATTTAATATTTTATTACATGTTCGCATACATCGTATCGCCTTTTTTGCTGATGTTAGGCAGATGTATTTATGTATTTATACATACCCCGCTCACCGATGTTATCAACGGATCTTATATCGGTTCTCTCCGCACGATATACTAGAAACTTTTCAGTTTGAGCGTGTTACCTTTGGTCTCCGATCTTCTCCAATGCTGGCACTGCGTACTTTGCGTCAGTTGGCGCAAGATGAAAGACAAAGGTGGCCTATTGCCGCTGATGTCATCGAAAGAGATGTCTATATGGACGATTTGGCTTCTTCTGCTTCATCTGTTGATAAAGCAGTTAAGACGGCGCAGGAGTTGATTCAGATGTTCAAAGCTGGTGGGTTCGATTTAGTAAAGTGGACTAGCAACTCGTCTGAGTTACTGAGCCACATACCCGTATCACATCGACAGTCTGAATCAATTTTGTTCGATGACGATGACACGTTCAAAATCTTGGGGCTACGCTGGCTCCCAGCATCAGATAATTTCACATTTTTGACTTCAGTTCCACCATCCGCTGCTACTAAGCGTGCTATTTTGTCAATGACCGCTCGTCTATACGATGTTTTGGGACTAGTCGGACCCGTGATCCTTTACGCAAAACTGATAATCAGGGAACTGTGGCTTTTGCACATTAGCTGGGATGACAGGCTACCCTGCGATATCACTAGTTTATGGCAAAGATATCTATCTGAGCTACCGCTTATCTCGCAACTCAAGATTCCACGACATGTGGGCATTGAAGAAAATAATTCTAAAATTTCGCTTATCGCTTTTTCGGACGCAAGCGAAAAGGCCTATGGCTGTGTAATTTACCTACACGTGTGTAATGGTGATCAGCCACCTTTGATCTCGCTTCTGTGTTCCAAGTCCCGCGTCGCATCAGCTAAACCAACAATTACGTTGGCCCGGCTTGAGTTAAATGGGTTAGTACTTCTCGCTAAGTTATTACGGACTGTTTATGATTCGCTATCCGCGCGTTGTCATATTGATAACGTGTATATATTTTCTGATTCGACAGTCGCCCTGTGTTGGGTAACTTCCTCCCCGCACAAGTTTCATACTTACGTCGCTAATCGTATCTCAGACTTTCAGTCTACCTCGCCATCGCAAAACGTATATCACGTCGCAGGAGTGGAAAATCCTGCAGACTTTGTTTCTCGCGGTTTATTACCTTCGCAGATTTTAAATAATGACTTGTGGTTCCATGGGCCTCCTTGGATGTCGTCGCCGTTGACAGAGTGGCCAGTTGAAGCTTTCTCTTCCACTCAAAATCATCTGCCTGAAGAGAAAAACATCTCTCTTGTTACGGTCGCAAAAGAGGACAATGTCCTCATAACTTTAGGTTCCAAGTTTTCTTCGTGGCATAAGTTTGTCCGGTCCACAGTTTTCCTGCTTCGCTTTTTAAAGAAGCTCCCTCGCAATGATGTCATCACCGCCGAGGATCTAACTACAGCTGAAAATAAAATTATTCAAGCTGTTCAGCACAGCTGTTTCGCTAATGATATACAGAATATTAAAAAGAACAAGTCTTGTTCTACCGCTTTACGTAAGTTATCTCCATTCATTTCTAACGAAATTGTACGAGTAGGAGGGCGACTCTCATATTCCAGTCTGGATTATAGTCAGAAACATCCCGCTCTTCTGCCTAAAAATGGGCACATCGTTGACCTTATTGTCGATTGGTACCACCGTGAAAATAGCCACGCTGGTCCACAGTTACTCATTTCAATATTGCGTCAAAAATACTGGTTTTTATCCGCTAGGCGCTTAGTGCGCAACCGTATTTACAAGTGTGTTCGTTGTTTTAGGCTGAATCCTAAGCCTACCTTCCCCGCTATGTCAGATCTACCCAGTTGCCGCGTAGAACCTTGTAAGGCTTTTACACATACAGGTGTAGATTACGCTGGTCCGCTATATATTACGACGTCAAGAAAACGAGGTGTACGTAGTCAAAAGGCTTATCTCTGTGTCTTTGTGTGCCTTGTCACCAAAGCCGTTCACGTTGAACTAGCGACTGATCTCAGCTCCGCTACCTTCATGAACGCCTTCAAACGTTTCTTATCTAGGCGCGGCCCATGCAACTTTTTATACAGCGACAACGGTACTAATTTTACATCTTCACAATCATTTTTAAAGGATTTATTTGAATTTTTAAGATCTGACAAATATTATGAAATTTTCAGTAACGAACTCGCTAAACAAAGGATCATCTGGAAGAGATCGCCTCCCTTAGGAAGCCATTTTGGTGGAATTTGGGAAGCAAACATTAAAAGTATAAAGTCTCTTCTTTTCCGCGTGATAGGAAAACAGATCCTCACTTACGAGGAGATGCTTACGGTGCTTAATCAAGTCGAAGCTGTATTGAACAGCCGACCTCTGTATGTCCTGAGCTCCGATCCTTCGGAACCTACCGCCTTAACCCCGGCGCATTTCCTATCAACTCATCCTCTCACCTTTTTACCCACGGCTGACGTCAGTGGAGAGCGAGCAAACCTTTTGTCACGACATTCTTTAATGGACTCGCTAGTCCAAACGTTCTGGAAACGATTTAAGAATGAATACCTCCATAACTTGCAAATGCGTGAAAAATGGAACACCGCTAGTAACCCCCTCTCAGTAGGCACAATAGTTCTTCTCAATAATGACAACGCACCTCCCTTGTCGTGGAAGATTGGGAAAATTTCTGAGGTTTTCCCTGGCAAGGACGGAATAGTCCGCTGTGCGCGTGTAGAAAGCGGTGGTAGCTCCTACGTCAGACCGGCGACAAAGTTGTCGCCTCTCCCTATACAGTAGGGTGACTATGTCGCTACATATTTTCGGATATTTTTATTCCAACCCGCTATTTTTTATTATATTGTTTTCCGCTAATTATAAATATTATTTCCGCTAAGTAGTATTATTAATTCCGCTCCGCTATTTTATTATTATTTTAAACCTTTGAAGGGAATCCTTCAAGGGGGGGGAAGATGGTGGATCTTGATCCAATCGTATTAGTTTGTTTATTTTCTGGACACTTGTAACGATCTTTTCCTAGCCCCTTCTCCTTCCCGCATGCACGCGAGCCTTATCGCCATCCTTCTCGGATGGCCGACCGCCGTACCGCGCGCCCGAACCGGGCCGAATGCAGTTTTAGCTACGAACGACGGTCCGTCGTCCGCCACACAATATAGAAAATCGCCAGAAAATGCAAATGGCTGCGCGTGCTAAAAATCTATAAAATCTTGGTGTAATCCTCTATAATTGCAACCAGATAGACACTAATGTGTATAGAATAACGCGTGACAATAACTTTCAATGATAGAAATAGATAAGTGTCGTGCCTAGCTTCTGATCCTGCAACGTGGTGTGGTGCCGTCGCCTGGTCACGCTGACCTAGACGCAAACTCCTGGTTACCCTCGCTCTGGAGTTCCAGAAACGCAGGTACGTGCATGCTCCGCTCCTTATAAGGCTGCTGTATTTTATCCTGTGTTTGTCCACCTGCAGCAGTTGTTAATCCTACCACTATTTGAAGATCGTTACAAGTGTTATTAGGTATCATATCTAGCTAGACATAAGTACTTTTCAAATAGTTACGCATAATACAGTCCACTACCATTCCCTGAACAATCGCAGGAACCTCTTTGTGAACCTAAGTGTTCATGCCCCCTGTGGTGTGTAAACAGAATTGGAACCAGCTTCTAGCAATTTCCACCAAAATGTATGGGGTAATATCAGATTTCATGAAGTAAAATCACAGGATACCTTATTTTTGTGCGAGTTCTCATACAATGACTTCTCCCGCTCTGGGTGGAGCGGAATGGTGTGTCAGACATTTACTGACTAAAATTTACCCCTGTTCCTTCAGTTGCTTGAGTGCCAAGGGTCGCGATAACTCTATTTCGAATTTATCCCCTGATATTTCCAAATTCAACAATTTAATTAAATATTCAAGAAAAACTTTGAAAATCCGCCTTTTTTTTTAACGTTGTAAAAAGTCAACAGTCAAACACAAACTTAAGAATATTTTAAATAAAAAACCCGGCATAAAATAAGACCAACCAGTTGTTTAGTCAAATTAAATTCGTTGACTTCGAAATTCTTAATTCAGATAATAACATTACAGAGGCCACACTAAATGAATCGACTTTGGCCTTATTAAGCGTTCACGCGAAACTTTCGGCGCCGAGATCTTGTATTTGCATAAAAAGGAGCTATTCAGATGACAAAACATCTACAGATCCCCCTTTTCATTTAAGTTTAAAATTGTTTCAGACATTTTAATTGATGCCGTGGAACTGGGGAACCGTTTATTCCGAATTAATTTGTACATGTACCGATTTTAAATCAGAAGTGAGAATTTTGAATTGAAGGCTTGAAGTCTGTGGTACGTTTGATATTTGAAAATGAGATTCGATTAATCGGTTGAATGATAATGAGAAGCAGAGAACCTTTGAAGTGACAATTTTATTATTAGGGTTTATTTGAATCTAGAAGTAAAAGCGCGATATAAATTGAACTGCAAATGAGCGAACTATGACGATACAGAGATCATAGAGCTCTATGACACCTCGGCGACCGCTACTAGACAGAATAGAAAGAAAGGAAATGAATACCAATATACATTATTCCACTTTTTTAACCGACTTCAAAAAGAAGGAGGTTATCAATTCGGATGTACGAGTATGTATTTTTTTTGTTCGAAAGGGGTTTGTTCCGAAATAGTCCCATTCAAATTTCATATAGATCTGTTGATGGGTTTCGGAGACAGACAACGGAACTCTTCAAAAATTGACAGCAAATCAACCGCGATTGCTGCTATGGTATGTCTATGAATTGTTAACACAGTTTAATGGAGAAACACAACTAAAAAGTGAAAAACAAAAAAATTACAAAAAAATAGAACCGTCTTCCAAAAAAGTGCAAAATGACTTTAATTTCGAAGATCGATGTTAAAAAATGAAGACACAAAACCAGGAACACCGATTTCCGAAATTAAAGTTATTTTGCACTTTTTTTGGAAGTCGTTTCTTTTTTTTTTGTAAAAAAGTTTTTTTAACTAGAAGTGACGTAACAAGCTCCCACTCCTGAACTTTGACGCATTTTAACTTTATTGTTTTTAGAGTTCTGTACCCGAAGGGTCCAAACGGAGCCCTATTGCTGTCACTCAAGTGTCCGTCGGTCGTCTACTAGTCTTCAAATTTTCACAGTGTAGGTAAGCATCTTGTTGACCCAAAGCCATACAAATAATCAAAAATAAATTTAGTACGGAGCCCTAAATCTGCGAAGTGCGAAACGCACTTGGTCTGTTTTTACTTATTCGCTATAGCAAAGAATACGTGAACAATATTTTTTGATAATCTAACTTACGGAATAAACATAATTAATTGTTTTTAGGGTTCCGAAAGTCCGAATGTAAAAACGGAACCCTTATAGGATCACTTGTGTGTCTGTCTGTCTGTCTCTCCGTCGTACACGGACGTGTACCCTAAATAAATTAATTTGGAATATGGAGGTCACTTTTGTGGTGAAAATCGGATAATTAAAAATCAAAGTTTTTCAAACTGTATCGTTCGACATATCAAATGAAACGGCACATTGTGAGGGTCTCGAATTTTTGGAACGAAGTTCCTTATCGCGCCTTGCGCGCGGGGCTAGACGGCAAAAATTAAGACAAAAAGTTGTAACGACACTTTTTGCTATAGTTGATATACATATATAGCTATATATGTATATATGTAAATATATATATATATATATATATATATATATATATATATATATATAATCGAAAGGAACTTCGTTCCATCCGGGTGTCCCTTGACACCTCTCAAGTTTTTTTTGCCCCCCTTATCTCTGAAACTGGCCCTAAAATTTTGAAAAAAATTCAGAAAGTAGTTCTTTACTTATAGATTACAGGAAAACCTATGATGTGGAGGCAGTTTAAAAAAAACCTAATTGTTCGGAACCCTTTGCGCGCGAGTTCGACTCGCTCTTGGCCGGTTTTTTTTACCCAGAAATCAACCCTATTGTCAATACAAGTCATACGAAGATATTGATTGAAACGATGCGCATAAGTGAGACTCACTGTTTACTCACAAAAATACGAGAGACCCGTTACAATTTTGACTATTGCTATGACATCCAATACTTGTGCTGAGCACACATGAAAAGACACGTGTTATTAGTTACTACCGTCTCTAGTCGCTTGGTGCGATGATTCCAGGCTCTTTGCAGACAACGGACGAGAAATAAGTCACAATATGCAATGAGATCAAACAGATTTAAAGAGGACTTCGACACCGTTGAGACGAATGTAATCTGCTTATCGTGTCGAACGTGAATATTATTATATCGAATTTTATGAACGTGTACTTCGAAGCAAAATTTATAAAAGGACAAGCTTCTACCAGTGGCTTCGCCCGTTTGGAATTAGTGCTTTCCCCACTATACATTATAGCTTTTGTGCTATTCCAGACTATAATCTATCTCTGTGCCAAATTTCATCCAGATCGGGTCAGCCGTTCTGGTGTCATTGAGTAACAAACTACCATCCATCCGTCCAAACTTTCACAATTATAATATTAGTAGGATTGTGGCGTTCTTTAAATTTTGTTTACACCACGGGAAAAAGGAACGGGTATTTATTTTTAACCGACTTTCGAAAAAGGAGGAGGTTCTATGTTCGACTGTATGTATGTTTTTTTTTTATTATTTTTTGTTTTTTATGTATGTCCGCCTATTTCTCCGTCAGTTGTGAACCGATTTTCAAAATTCTTTTTATCCGAAAGAATGTACTCCCGAGGTGGTCTCACATAAATTTTATCGAAATTGCTTCAGCGATTTTTGAGAAACTGGACAAAAACGAAAAATACGTATACCTAGATGACGTTTTTGTTTTCACCAATTACGAGTATGTTTAAATTCCACGTTCCATGTTATTGGGGTTTTTAGTTCTGGGGTATAACTACAAAATAATGAAAAACAAATAATTTTTTTTACAAAAAAAAACCGACTTCCAAAAAAATAAAATAAAAATTAAAAAATAAGTACTTAACTTTAATTTCGGAAGTCGGTGTCAAAAATAACGAAGAAATAAAATACAAACACCGACTATCAAAATTAAAGGTACTTATTTTTTAATTTTTAGTGTATTTTATTTTTTGGAAGTCGGTTGATGTTTTTTATTATTATAAATGTTAAAGTTTGTAAGTTTGTTAATTAATCTCACCTCAACGGGTAAATGGATTTTGTTATTTTGGGTTTTTTATTATCATTGATAGGCTTGCGCTGTATCGTTATCTCAGCTGATGGTTTAATACTTTACTTGCAATAGCTTTATATAGAAATAAAGTTCATATTTTCAAAATTATAGAATTTGACTGATGCAAAAATTTCATTATTTTTCGTACAGTATTTGTATACCCAATAAGACATTTAAGGAAAAACAGATTGTGTGTAGTAGGAATGTATGTACTCAACCAACCAGAATCTAGAAGTCCAATGAACATTTACGAGCAAATCTAATCCATTGCCTTTATACATGTCTTATTAGTTCCGAGAAGCCAAGCAGTTATTGCATTCCTTATTTTCTCTGCCATTCCTAAATTGACAAGAGACAAATTCAGCTCCTTTGTACGACTGTAAGTACGAGATTCTGTGGCCGGGTGAACACGCGGTGATAAACTGTAGCGTGCGCGGTGGCGGAAGCGTTTAGGTGGCCGCAGTGCATTGAGTGGCGACCGCTTACCAGAAGACGTAACGATGGAAGGCCTCCCACAGGGTGTATTGATGCCCTGGTGAGGATGGCGGAAATCTAAAGGACCGGTCGTTATGGCGCCACTTGGAGGAGGTCTATGTCCATCAGTGGACGTATTTCGGCTGAATTGATGATGACGATGATAAGTGTATCGGGAGTTCGTCGTAGTCTTGGAGCGGGCAGAAGAATGTTGATTTTTGTCACTGGAGCTTGCTAACATGCGATTGCATATTGTTTTATGACTTCGAAAAAGGAGGAGGTTCTATGTTCGACTGTATGTATGTTTATTCTCTTTAATTTTTTTTTTATATATGTTCACATATATGTTACAGTGTATTTTTTAATTTTTAATTTTCTCTGACGTAACAATGTCTGGCGGGGCTCGACCATGGTTTGGTGCCGAGTGCAATCGCGCTGATGCGCTTAAACACGCGGCCTACCTAGCATGGGTCGATGCTCGGACGCGTAAAGCGAGTGACGTGAGTCAGAAGAAGAGAGCCTTCAACAGGGCTGCCAAGTTCTGCAAGAAGGTGTTTCGGAAGGCTCGGTTTGACCACATTGGCCGAATTGGGAACAAACTTGCTTCTTACCCAGCTGGTAGTAAGGCGTTTTGGTCCCTGGCTAAGTCGGTTGAATCGAACTTCTGCCGCCCCTCACTACCTCCACTGCTGAAACCCGACGGGTCGCTGGCCCACTCCGCTGAGGAGAAAGCAACCTTGTTTGCCTCTATGTTTGCGGAATCTTCGCGTCTAGATCCTGGTGGCGCGAGGCCCCCTGGCACTCTTGGTGGATGCGAGTCGATTATGTCAGACATTCGCATTCATCAGAAGGATGTCCGGAGGGTACTGCGTAACCTGGACGTGAACAAGGCTAGTGGTCCCGACGGGATACCGGCAATTGTACTGAGGACTTGTGCGCCTGAGTTGTCTCCGATCTTGACACGCCTATATCGCCTTTCGTTTGAGACTGGAAAAGTGCCGATGGCTTGGAAGCAAGCTAACGTGCAACCCGTACCCAAGAAGGGTAGTCGAGCTGACCCAGCAAATTACAGGCCCATCTCGGTAACTTCCGTTCTCTGTAAGAGTATGGAACGTATACTGAATGGTAAGCTCCTAGCATACCTAGAAGCTAACGATATCCTAAGTGACCGACAATACGGCTTCCGCCGAAATCGGTCAACAGGAGATCTTCTAGCGTATGCCATTCACATCTGGAGTGAGGCCATCGACAAACAAGGGGAAGCCCTTGCGGTCTCCCTTGATATCTCGAAGGCCTTCGACCGGGTCTGGCACGACAGCTTAATTGGCAAGCTTCCTTCCTTCGGTCTGCCCGCTGGATTGTGTGATTGGATAGCTGATTTCCTGAGGGATCGGTCTATCCGAGTAGTCATAGATGGCTGCTCGTCCGGACTGCTGGCTATTAATGCCGGTGTTCCTCAGGGGTCGGTGCTCTCGGCAACATTGTTTTTGCTGCATATTAATGATCTGCTAAAACCCGGTACCTTTGGGTATGCAGACGACAGCACTGTTGCCGAGAGATACGTGCCGGACGCACGAGTTAGTGGGTCTCAGGTCCGGTCTCTCCGAGAGGCTATGGTTGGGCGCTTGAACTTGTCCTTGCAGGCTGTCTCAGAATGGGGCGATGCCAATCTGGTTAAGTTCAATGCTGCTAAGACCCAAGCGTGTCTTTTTTCTGCTAAAAAGAGCCAATTTCACCCGGCTCCATCTTTCCGAGGTGTAACCGTGCCGATAACCGACCGACTTGATCTTCTTGGTGTTACTTTAACATCTACCCTCAATTTTGGTCCCTTCATAGAGGCTAAGGCTCAAGTGGCTGCCAAAAAGTTGGGGGTCCTCGCAAAGGTGAGACGATACTTCGCGCCGGAACAGCTGCTCCAACTCTATCAAGCGCAGGTCCGATCGTGTATGGAGTACTGCTCTCATCTTTGGGACGGATCTGCAAGATACCAGCTTGATGCCCTTGAGTCAATTGAGAAACGAGCCAAGAGGATCATCGGCAATGATAGACTCGTTGAGTCAAAACTCCAAAGTCTTGAACATAGACGCCGAGTTGCTAGCCTGTCGGTTTTCTATCGATTACATTTTGGGGAGTGTGCGACGGAATTGCATGATTTGATTCCGCCAAGCCCGTTTCATCTAAGGACCACAAGACGTACGGTGAAGTGCTACCGGTTCATGGTGGACATCCCATCCATACGCACAAAGCGTTTTGAGAAAACATTCATTGCACGTACAGCTAGAGAGTGAAATTCTCTACCGGAGTCTGTGTTTCCTGTAAGATACAACCTGGGAGTCTTTAAGTCAAGAGTGAATAGGTTACTTCTAGGCAAGCGTGCTCCATCTTCGACCGCATCATCGCTTAACATCAGGTGAGATAGTGGTCAAACGCGAGCCTATCAAACATAAAAAAAAAAAAAAAAAAAAAAAAATGTATTAGTAGGTACTTTCCCCGTTACAAACTTTCAACCCCCATTTTACCCTCTCAGGGCTGGAATTTCGAAAACAAAGAACACACCATCCAAATTTAATGTCTCTAGGACCAGCGGTTTAGGCTGTGCGTTGATAAATCAGTCAGTCAGTCAGTCAGGACTTTGAATTTTATATATATACAGATATATATAGTAAACTACTGGTATTTCAACTGCATCTGGTTGGTATGGAAGTCAACTTCAACATGCTTTATGTTACCTTCAAAATGGTTTAGCCGAGTGGTTTCAAAAGAGAGTGGTTCGAAAATACTGGTATCTAAAAGAGTGCACATGAAGTTTCTTACACATTCTTCATCATAGAGATCTTTGCTTCGTAATATGAAATTAGCTTCATCTTTCTGACTGACCAACTTTTTGACAAGACAGGAAACGGTTTATTTGAAAATTAATGCTTTGAGTTTGAGTTCGCTACGCAGATGTGACTGCCCGTTCACCCGCCTTTATACCCGCTTAAGCTCCTCACCCTGACTGAAACCTTAGTACAAGCTTCTGTGGATTGGTACTATTGGTACCAACTTCATTACATCCGTCCGCGGTGATCGGGAATAAGTCAAAGCTATGATAACCTCGTTTGTGCGAATCCAATCTTTGTAGATCGTATTACTTTTGCTTACGCGATTGACGTAATAGATGGGGTGAGGGATGTTTGTTATATTCTCTTCTCTATGTTTTTGTTGGTTTTAGCAAAATAATTCTACTAATGTTTACTAGGTTTTGCCAGCTTCTTCGTCTGCGTGGAATTAATACTACCCACACTATAAATTGTAGTCTATTGCTATTCTAGACTTTAAATATAATCTGTCTATTTGCCAAATTTCATCACGATCCGTTCAGACGTTATGGCGTGATTTTATTTTTAGGCACGCATTTTACCGCTATCCCACCTGATGGTAAGCGATGATGTGGTCGAAGATGGAGCACGCTTGCTTGGAAGTAACCTATTCACTCTTGACTTAAAGACTTCCAGGTCGTAGCTATCAGACAGGCACCGGCAGGGAATTCTACTCCCTAGCTGTACGCACTGCCTGGGGGTTGAGGATAAATTCGAAAGAGTAACCTCGCCCATGGGCATTCATTGAGGAATAGGGGTGGGTTTTAGTCAGTAAGAGTCTGACACGCCCTTCCGCTCCACCCTAGAGTGGGAGAAGTCATTGGATGATTTCCCACCACAAAAAAAAAAGCTGTACGCACAATGAATGTGTTCTCAAAACGTTTTGTGCGTGTGGGTGGGATGTCCACCATGTACCTACCGATGGCGCATCGCCGTATGTCCAATGGTCCGCACTCGAGGCAGGAAGGAACAGGGGTGGGTTTTTAGTCAGTAAGAGTCTGACACGCCCTCCCGCTCCACCCAGAGCGGGAGAAGTCATTGGATAATTTCCCACCCCACAAAAAAAAAAAGGGGTCCGATGATGGAACGGGCTTGGCGTAGTTAAATTATGCAATTCCGTCGCACCGCACACTCCCCAAAATGCAACCGATAGAAAACCGACAGGCTAGCAACTCGACTCAAATAGAAAGTAGGATTTTCGGATGAAATTTCGATCAAGATGGTCTACCATGACTTGTATTTAGGACACAGGATTCTCTTTATCCCAGTAACACGTTTGGATGGGACAATTTTCGACTTTCATGCGTTTCTTGTGTTTTTATAATGTTATTTAGTCGGTGTGGCTTGCTTTTTACTTTGTTTTAGAATATTGAATTTGGTAAATATTACCATGTCAAAAGTGGGCAAATATTTTTCCCTGTTAGTACTTTAGATGATAACTTTCAATCTGCCTAACCTTTTCTCAACTAAATTTGAAACTATAGTTCGAGATAATTTTGATACGCTACGCTTGCTGGGGTTGGTCCATGGATGGGTGATCATCTTTACATACCGAAACTCCTCCGTGCTTCGGAAAGCACGTTAAGCCGTTGGTCCCGGCTGTCAATCGTGGATCTTTGACAGTCGTTACGGGTCGTCAGAAGCCCGAAAGTCTGACAACCAGTCTTACCAAGGGTTATCGTATTACCCAGTAAGTGGGTTGTGGAGGTCAGATAGGCAGTTGCTCCATGTAAAATACTGGTATTCAGCTGCATCCGGTTAGACTGGAAGCCGATCCCAAGATAGTTGGGCAAAGGCTAGGCAGATGATGAGTTCGAGATCATTTTGATCCATCGCCACGTACTCCAGTATCGACTTCAGCTTAGTATATTTAAAGTAGATTTTTTAATAGCCATTTATTATTGAAAAGATTCTGAAAAAGCCGGCCAAGTGCGAGTTGGACACGCACATGAAAGGTTTCGTACCAAATGAGGGAGTTATCAAAGAAAAACCTGATTTATCAATATATTAGTATTTGTTAGTAAAATATACGTAGTACGGATAGACGGACATGTGAGTGACAGCAATAGGGCTCCGTTTGGGCCTTTCGAGTACGGAACCCCAAAAACTATGGCATGCGATGGAATATAAAAATTGGATTCCATGACATAAAAAAAAAAATTACAAAAGGGAATCAGAATTCAGAAAAAGAAAAACATTAATGAAAATACAGAAGTAAAGCTAGAATTAGGTATTCTCTTAAAAATATCCTGAAAGATTTTATTACCAAGTAACGGTATAGCTCTCGGCAACCTGAGAGAATACTAAAAAGCTTCTATCAGAATAAAGACCAAAGCATTTTAATTTAACCTTGCTACATCGACCCAAATTTTGTGACAACTATATCCGCGCACGGTCTCACAGACCGCTCGTTTGGAACCCAATTTCATAATAAATATTCAAAAAAATAACATTATTTTCGTTTACTGACATATGATAAGTTTCTGAAAAATAGTAAGAGATAGTTTAGAAAATGCACGAAAAAAGAGTTTTCTTTCAACAACCTAAAATCAAACTTTTAAATCTAAAATAAATAACTACATGAACAACGGTAAATAACCTACGTCTTTCAAGGAAAACTTTCATCGTGCTACTCGAACAAATGCACTTTGCATTATCGTAGCAAAAAATCCGGCAGCCAACAGAAATCACAAAATGCCAGGATTGATTATAAAAAAAAAACACGAAAGAGTGTTTTCTCGGTCTCTCAGACCAGCTTGTATTAAAAGGTTAACTTGAGAGTTATGACGTCATCAACGTCTAAGGATTACATTATTATAACATTTCACACGATTTATGCTTGCATATAGATATGAGGACCAAGAGCGCATTCAGGTAAGATCACCTTCTTACGCGACTGCAAGCCATAAAATTTTATCTTTACGCTCATTGCTATTATCAAAATTACACTTTATGGCTTCTTCTACAGGGTCTTATTTTGCTTGTACAGTTTTAATAGTATTTTTACTATCTAACTATGAATGTGTATGTGCTCATTGAATATATTTTTGAGTGTATTCTGTGGAGAGAGAAGCGTTTGTCAGTGAAACGTCATTTGTTTATTTTTGTTTGAAACTAAAATAACGAGGAAAACATTATTTTTACACTCAACTATCCCATTCGAAAGCAATATTTAACTACCGTACTTTTTGTTATAGGTAAATTATGAATTAAAAAATGAAGAAAAGGATGAAATGTACTTTGGGAAAGGAATGTTACGAAGAAAGCTTTATATCAAAGGTACCAATTCTAACTGAAATCACAGAGTTACAAAAAATAATTCAGGAAACAAGTTGGAATTAATTTTATAATAAAAAAGGTTCCGACGAATTGAGAACCTCCTCCTTTTTGAAGCCGGTTAATAAATAGTCCCGACCGGATTAACTAGGTAAATTAGGCAAAACCTAATGACGTATACCGAAAACCCGGAAGGCCAACGTTAAACAAATAATTACACCCACTAAGTTGCACTAGAAACGCGCCAGTCTCCAGAGCGTTGCCTTATTAGCTGAAGCTAATGCAAAGGTTATGTGCCGCCGTTCCAGAGGTGCCTCCGGGGAACTGACATACTCTTCGATGCATTAAGTCTTGGGTTAGGCACTATTTGGTCGTAGTTTTAGTTCTTTTCATGGTTTGAATTGGGAATTTTAGGTTAAGCATAATACACTAATAGAGAAATTACTTACGTAATTGGTATTTTTAAAAGATTACGAAATTAGAATTAGAAAAAAAAAACATTTTTAGAACGATACATTGATATTTTTAAAAATATAAAAAAAAATTGTACCCTACAAATATAAATATGGTTTGAATTGGGAATTTTAGGTTAAGCATAATACACTAATAGAGAAATTACTTACGTAATTGGTATTTTTAAAAGATTACGAAATTAGAATTAAAAAAAAAAACATTTTTAGAACGATACATTGATATTTTTAAAAATATAAAAAAAAAATTGTACCCTACAAATATAAATAATCCACCCAAAATATATAATTTCATTCTTGTTTCTATTCTTTTATATGTAACTACAAGTTCTATTTACAAAGAATATGAATTTTATAACAAGAAAAACCATCCTACAAATATTTTAAGCGCGAAAGTCCGGATATTTGGATATATCTCAACTGAGGCAAAACTGCTGGAAATTGCTAGAAGTGAAATATATTTCACAAAGATCCTTTTCCAAAAATCTAAACTACCTCAGTCTCGCTCCAAACCTCTATAAATAACGGCGAAAAGCTTCAAAGATTAATTCCAAAGTGCACCACGTGTACAATAGCCTTAGCGTGAGCAGGTCTTTGATGTGCACTAGTGTGTAAATGCATTGGATGCGTCGCAGTGAGTTAATCATGTGTACCTCCGGCTATGTAGATGAAGGAGGCTGGGTTGAGGTGTTACAGTTAGAATGGTTACGATAATCTTGAGAGATTATAGCAATTTAAGGGTTGATTATAAAAATGGTACGTATATAGAGATAGGTATACTCTTTCTCTCTCTATTGTACACTATATAACAATAGGAGGTTAAGAATTAACGAAGTGAAACAATGTGTGGTCTTATCGCTAAAAATGATCTTTCTCTTTTTAGTTCCGTACCCGAAGGGTCCAAACGGAGCCCTATTGCTGTCACTCACGTATCCGTCTGTCCGTCGTCTGTCACAGAATTTAGTTCCGCAGAATTTTTTAACTTCCCATTGACCTATGACCGCCATAACTTGAAATTTTGTGATAATGTTTATTATTACGTATATTTTACTAACAAATACTAATATTTTGATAAATCAAATTTTTTCTTTGATAAGTTCCTCATTTGGTACGGAACCCTAAATGTGTAAAGTCCGACACGCACTTGGCCGGTTTTAAATTAGATTTGAGTAAGCTGTTTAAAAAAATCAAATCGTTAGATATTTATGTTATTTTGATTTGCAGAAGTATTAACACTCTTTTACAAAATTTTGCTTAGAAATTTATATGCATGAGAGACTGTTGTCCACAGTCTCTCATGCATATAAATTTATATCTTCTCTTTTACTTCTTGTTCATTATAGCTCTGAGAACTTTGACCCATAACAGGGTCTTAGGCTTCTTCTGACTCCGAGGAAGCGGAGTGTATACAGCGTTACGTTATTTGAAAAGGAAGCCATTGCTTCTAGTCAGATTACGAACATGCAACATAAATCCAACCATGAGTTTAGGAAGTACTCCACTTAGGGCCGATTTCACCTTTCGCTCTAATAAACTAAGTTTTACTGAACTAAGCTGAGCGTAAAAAATAAAAAATATAAAAAGATTATAGTGAGTTAATCTTAAAAGATAGACATATGCTGTTGCGGACTTTTATTAGAACTTTAAAATGAAAACAATTCCGTCATAAGTACATAATTTTTATGACAGCGGCTAAACACTTTTAAGCGAGCTTAAACGTCGAAAACTGGGCGTTTAGAATTGGTAAAATCGGTCCTTTGACAAAAAATATACTCACAGTTAGGTATCATACTCCTGGGGAAGTTGTACCGCAGCAGTTCCCTGGAGAGCTGGCATCTGCTGAAGGAGCGCGCGTGACCCTGGGAGGTGTGCACCACTCCTAACGTCACGAAGAGGAGCACCAATTGGGTTGGACGAGCCATCCTGTGGAGACGAGATTAGTTTTAGTGTGGCCAAGTTCAAAATGTTTGGGATTGACCACATGACATTTTGGTAGCGCATGTCAATTCCATACATTTTAGACTTTTGGCAATTTTTTTGTCGTTAGTAAAATGTCACTTAGAGTCTTTGTGCCCTTTTTTATCAGAGATGGGTTTGCTCTTGACTCTATTCGAGGTCAGAAGTGACAGAGAAAGAGTCGACGATGGAGTGAGCTTACCCAGACGAAGTCTGTTCTCTCTAACTTTGAAGAGATTAAGGTTGAATGCGTTCGGAAACACAGACGCAGGTAGAGAGTTCCACTCCTATGCTGTGAACATTATGAAAGACGTTTGGAAACGTTTAGTGCGAATTGGTGGAATATCAACAAGGTAGGGATGGGAAGGTAGATAAGGTTGGGTTTTTTTTGGAGGGTGGAAATCATCCAGTGACTTCTCCCGCTCTGCGTGGAGCGGGAGGGCGTGTCAGACTTTTACTGACTAAAACCCACTGTTGTTCCTTCAGTTGTATAAGCCAAGGGCTACGGAAACTTTCGAATTTATGTGTAGAGCTCTGGATTATTAATTCTAATGCCTGTATATGTATCCTAGAGTGTTGCGAGTTTTCAGGTTTTTCATCGTAGTTAAATTTCCTACAGCTACAATTAGTAGAGCGCTACTAGTTTTAGGAGGAAGTTTGCAGATTGGTTAGTCTTACAGATAAACGTTTTTGCTATATGTTAATTTTGTTATATGTTCAACATTTGTATACCATATTTTTTTCGAAACATGTAAACGCATACCAATGAAATTATGGAATATCACAGTAAGTAAACAAAGATTTATTTTTGCTTGTTGCAAAGGAGAGCTTTTATGTGATTCAATTTCAAACCTGTTTCAAAAGCATAATATTAAGGCAAATATGGTGATATAATAGGTGAAAATTTCGTCTAGTCTACACTGTCAGCTCCTCTCTCAAAACATTAACGTGAATAATACAACAATGCCAAAACATCAGTGTGAAAGTTCAAATGCCGCGCTACAAACTAAAACACCGAACACTATACACAAACTAGTGGAAAATACAGCATTTAATTAATGACTAAAATTGCATTTTGTCGTTTGTTTCTCTTCATAATTATTCGTTTGGAGTTTGTAACGTTATACTGTAAGAATAAGCTACTGCTAGAGCATCTGTTGTTACTACAAAAACAGTTTCTTGAGTTGTTTTGCTAATTATTAAGTTGACATTTTCATACAGAGTTACAGTTGCACTACCTAATTAACGCGTCAGGCTCCTCGCGTCACCATAAGGTAACGCAACAATAGGTTTTTAATTGTGTCTGCTAATGAGGGGCTTGACGCGTTAATTTAATTTCATGCATCTGATATGCTTCATTTTGCGATATTACTTATCTCAAAGTGTTCTGTTTCTCAATGTCATCATCATCATTTCAGCCGAAAGACGTCCACTGGACATGGGCCTCCCTCAAGTGTTCACAATGACCGGTCCTGTGCGTCTCGCATCCATCGGCTATCCGCGACCCTCACCAGGTCATCGGTCCACCTTGTTGGAGGTCTTCCAACGCTGCGTCTTCCGGTACGCGGTCACCACTCCAGAACTTTTCGGCCCCATCGACTGTCTGTTCTGCGAGCAATGTTCAATGCAATGTTCGCAATCTGTTCAATACGCCTTGTAAACCTTCTATTTCGAAACGATTTCCGTGTAATTAAAAAAAAACAATGCTTTCTGTCTGTCTTTCTCCATTTATCTAAATCTCACACCCCCTTTTTTTGAGGGTTGGAAATCATCCAATGACTTCTCCCACTCTGGGTGTAACTCTCTTTCGAATTTATCCGTGACCCAAAAAGGCATTGGTCCTGGCGGACCCCGTCAGTTTTGCTGACTCTGAGCCGCGCGTGGAACAGTACGCGCCATCAACTCGGGCCTGGCCCTTATTGGACGGCGATCTACCCTACAACAGCCGGGAGTCGCCTTGCGTTTCCCGACGCCCGGGGCCGGTTTCCTGCGGCGGCTGCTAGAGGCGTGAGGGCGTCTCCATACGCCTCTCCTCCTCTCATACCCGCGTACGCGTAAAATACATTCTTGAAAAGAGGTTCAAAGTTCTGGTAAACTCTTGGCGTATTAATAAATGGACACGTAGGTGATGTTATATGCGGTTTTTTCACTCCTTGGGTAAATAGTTTTGATAATCCGCCACCCCATAGGAATTGCTTGATTTTCTTAATGCAATCAATATGAATACCACAAGGGCTGGGTCAACGTGGCTTATGAAAGAATACCTGGAAGGCGTTGGCAAAGGCAAAGGCCTCCTTTGCCCAGCAGTGGGACAGTATATGCTAAATAAAAATCAATATGATAGGTTTCTGTGACTACTAAAAAAGTTTTTCCACAAAGCTATACCAACACAATAAGTAAAAGGCTTTATGGTAACCCCACAAATTGGTTTAACAATAGTTCCTTATACTACCGATGTCTGTAGCGGAAGCCAGTTAGACGTAGTTCTGTCTAAAACGTCGATATTCTACCGCATCCGGTTAGACTGGAAGCCGGACGATCTATTGGAAGAGGCTATGAGCATGTTGACGTAAAGAGTAACAATGTTGGAGGTATATTTCATGTTATCTCCTTGGAATTCGTTTGAAGAATCGATAATATAGGAGCAATACTTCGCGTGACCCAAGGGCTGGTCTTACCTTGGTAAAATATATGCGTTGCCTAACAACGAGGCAATGCCGTCTCTCTTACACATACCGGGTACATTGCCAGTTGACAGCGATGAGGAGGAATTTTTCAACGCCATATCTTAGATACTCGTATGTTTAGTTTTAGTTGGATACTTACAAGTTAAAGATAAATGATGACTTGATTTATAAATAGTCTGGTCAAGGATACTCCATTCTTGACCAATACCCCACCCCAAACTCAGTGCCAGTGTGGAGCTCTTTCACAGGACATGTGTCACCTCTTTGCCTGCCTAGCATTCACAACCACCTCTCCCTTGAATGATTTAAACGAAGCCAAAAACCAAATACAAAATTTGAGTCATAATCGACACGAAAAGAAAAATGAGAAAAAAATAGTATTTAGTAGGTAGTAAAGAAATACAACAGAAAAATATATTGCGTGTCTATCCATGTAGGTACTCATAATGCAACTTTTTACCAGCGATAACAATGAAATAATCGGTTAAAAAACGACACGACAGGTAATTCCATATTTTGAACTTATTGGCAATCGTTAGCGCTGACATAATGAACTTTTGTCAAATTGGGACAAGCCCGCCGCACTATTCCCGACCACTGTAACTCCTGAAAGCCAGAATATACAGTAGCGACCACCTGAAAAACATCAAGGCAATGAAGCTCAACGGGTCCTAAAATTAATCGGAAAAGAACAGCGGAGAAGTAAGAATAAAAACATAATTTCAACTCACCCTCCTTATCAAGCAGAAGATAAAACAAAGCTATGTTTATACGCATTCATTTCATGATAATGGCAAGAAAATAAATAAAAAGCTTAAGCTGGTTTGGTAGTGAATTATTGTTTAGTGAAAGAATATATAAAAAAAATACAAACACCCGAAACAAACACAGAGCGAACTTCAAACCAAACAGTCACAACCCCAAGCATTCTCTAAAACCTTTACAAAAACTGTTAACTTCATTCCCAGTAAACTGAAAACCTCCTGTATATTTGTGCCACGTAAAAGTGGAACTGTCTCTAAATAAATATAAGAATAAAAACAACATACACACGCGAAGCAACGGATCTGTTGGGGCGTAATGAAATTTTCTTAAGCTGTTGCAGTCAGCAACATGGAGATAGCAAACGTACCGTTGTTTCTCCTGACAACAGTTTGATGTGATGTAATGCATATTTTACGGAGTTAGAGGAACTCTATGCATTTAGTTTCGGGTTGTCGTGTTTTTGTGGATGTTGGAGTATGTGGAATATAATATGGTTGATGTAGATTTGGCAATCATACAAGGTTATGTCATGTTAGGTTATGTTATGTCATGTTTGAAGAATGTAAGGAAGGTCAGTAGAGGAATAACATGGAACAGCGGAAAAAGTTGATGGCTGTAAGGTTAGAAAAGTACCTACGTAAAAATTAAAACTAATCATCATCATAATTAATGTCCCCACTGCTGTGGCACAAGCCTCCTCTCTGTGAAAGGGGCTAAAACTAATAAAGGAACGCACTAGATTAGTATAAATTGAGCTCGTGGCATTGCAAAAAATAAAATATTCATCCACAAGGACCAAATACTTTAGTAGGTTAAAAAGTGGTAACAGCTATGGCGAGATTATGCAAGCCAGAAGTCTTGAATTCAAGCTGCCTGCCTTCAAAATGTTGATTGACGTTAAATATGCTGGTCCTTGGTACAGAGGAGTAACAGGAACACAAATCACGTTTAAACTTTAATAAAACATACAAAAACAATATTTCAAAATTCTGCATTAATTTAAAACAAACACGGACTCTCATTCCTCCCGTTCCCTCAATAGGTGTAAAACGGAACAATGGCGCAGAGAATCACAGTGTAAAACAAGGGAATAGCAGCAGCATCAAAAACTTGAAACTCAATTAAAGCGATGAGCCAGTGAGGTGCCGTACTCTTTGTGCTTAACAACGAAACAGCGAGGCGAGGATGTGCGTACAATGGAGATTTTGGATACAGATTTTTTGGAGACGTTAAAAAGGACAAAATAGTATTCAGGATATAAACATGCACCCGTTCTTATTTATAAAACACGCAAACTATGTATAGGTAATATACACGAATATAATTATATAAATATACTTACATAAATATATAAGCATATTATGCTTACTTTTTTAAACTGATTTGCGGTTTCTAAATTCTAATTCTCCATAGAAAATTTTGAATTAAGAAACTTATAATCAGTGTTATTAAGCTTATGCTTATTTTTTTTTTATAAATGGGCCTTACCCATGGATGAGCGAACAAGCAGGTTCAAACCTGATTACTAGGTTTAGACCCATATGTGGCTCAATGAGCACTCAACCGTTACAATGGAAAGTTCAATGGGCACTTGCCTAATCCAAGCCATTAAACCTATACACTTCGAAGGAATGGATAGGTACTAGATACAGATGTGGGTTGGTAGGTGTAGCGACATCTATGACGCCGCACACGAACTAAAAATAGCAAGAATTCCACATCGCGCAAGCAGAGTTCTCCGCGCGATTTGAACATATACAACAGTCCGAAATCAACCATTGGGCAGTTGCCCGGACCAGACACAACACCCGTCTGGTCGGAGGATCCTCCCTTTTCAACGGAGGTTTGCGGGACTTTACACCCTGTTCCGCATACCTCCAAACTGGTGACCCTCGACTATGAACGTGAGCGCAGCCTTCGTCATGACGTCATCACCTCCACACTGGTGACCCTCGACCATGAACGTCAGCGCAGCCTTCGTGCAGCTACTTCAGCGTGACGTCATCATCATCGCTTCCTTCAAGCTCTTGAGCAACGAGTCATACAGCCAGCCAGTACCAACGGCTTCTACGGGTATCCTGACCACCAGCATGCAGCGGATGCGCATTCCTGGTCAGCATCCTCAGCCTCTTTCATCACCATCAACCTCATCAGCGATCTTGGCGCAGCGAACAGCACCTTCGGCCGGTCGAAGAACCTCTCCTGGTCGACGCCAGCAGTCAAGCCACTACGTCGCACAGCACCGCTCCGACCCACTGGAGCCTGCAGCATCATCCCGACTCACTGGGACATCATCACCCCGACTCACTGGGGCATCATCCCGACTCACTGGGACATCATCACCCCGACTCACTGGGGCATCATCCCGACTCACTGGGACATCATCACCCCGACTCACTGGGGCATCATCCCGACTCACTGGGATAGCAACACCCCGACTCACTGGGGCATCACCGCAGACAGTTCCGACTCACCGTGAACTATGCGGCTCTTCCGGTTCCGACTCACTGGAACCAACCTTCCACTGGCCCGGCAAGCATCACAAGATGTATGGACGACTCATCAAGAACCATCGATCTCCGATCTCCGGAGGGGAGTGATGTAGCGACATCTATGACGCCGCACACGAACTAAAAATAGCAAGAATTCCACATCGCGCAAGCAGAGTTCTCCGCGCGATTTGAACATATACAACAGTCCGAAATCAACCATTGGGCAGTTGCCCGGACCAGACACAACACCCGTCTGGTCGGAGGATCCTCCCTTTTCAATGGAGGTTGTGGAACTTTACACCCTGTTCCGCTCACCTCCACAGTAGGTATTACGGTAGCAGGAAAAACACTAAGTTTTAAGTTGGTGGGAATCTGATGATAAGGTCATGTCTTTTCAGATGAAGAATATCTAAGGTTTTCGTGTTGTACCTACATATTTAGATAACACACATCTGGAATATTTAGTTGCTTTTAATCTAATGTAACTTCAACTTTTTATGTTTGGTGAAGCTTCGATTTTTAGATTTAACTTTTTCTTCTTGTATTTTGTTGCCTTAGAGAAGCAAACATGCAGGCAGTCCACCTGTTGGTAAGTGTCTCATTTTAATATTTGTTTGAAGCTATATATATATTTGTTTCAAGTCTATGTTATAGCTCTGGGAAAATACCTCAGACTCAAGCATAGATAATATGAAGCACATTACACCATTTTGTAAAAAAGCCTTTATATTTTTGGAGGTATTTGGCAAAGCAGTCTTTTCACTTCCCTTCAACATTGCATTAGTGCTATATATATATTATTACTATAGTAAGTAGGTACTATAAAATACATTTCAGTAACAAAAAGTCGTTAGTGCGCGCTGCACCTAAGTGCGCTCCGGATGAGAGCAAGTTATAGAACGGAACACCGCTGCAGGCAGTTGTTTTTGGATATTTTAGGCGAGAGAACGAACTACGATAGTTTACGTTGTTATCGTTGTAAAGGAGAGTTATTATGGAGACATTAACATTCGATTTTTCATTTGGGACTGCGTTATTAATCGGCTACCGCATTACTTTTTGAAGTTTGCTAGTGAGATTTTTTTAACTTTTTGTGTGCATCTCTTTGGTTAATTGATCCTTGGATCGAATTCTATGTAAGGCAGAATTTTTAGATTTCTTTTCTTGTTTTGTCAACTAATTTGGAAGGACTTTGATTCCAGCCCTTTAGGATAGATGATATGTTTCTATGATGTGATCATCATAGAAACATATCATCTCGTCAATGGCTGATACAATTGCAGCTTGGTCCCCGCATAATCCTCTTGGTTTTATGGTCTTCTGTCTATATTTCTGCAAAAAAAATCCTGGTCTCTTTATATTACACCTTTCTCTTAATTATGGAACCTCACGACTCAGAAACGAGCTTCAAGAAACAGGTAACAAGCCTGCCACATTATTACTAAACCGTTGCAACTCTTGAAGCCACAATCAACAGATCTGACCACCAGGAAAAACGCCGAGGCAATGAAGTTCTACGAGTCCTGGAGAAACGATTAAACTGTCTTGTGTCTCGCAACGAAATTAATCAGAAAAGAACAGCCGGGGAATAAAAAAGAACCACTTTCCTCCTAAGGGAAAAAGGGTACCTAATAATATGTCTGTTATCCCCTTCAAAATTTGCATTTCATGCATCCCATCTGCACCGCATAGAAACAAAGAAGTCATCTCTTAGCACCCAAATCAATACGCCAAGTAAACACTGAAGTCCGCAATCGCAGCTCCCATTCGACGTTAAACAGCGCAGCACGTTTAAATTAACTGAGCTCTCAGGTATCAGTCTAGCTAATTAATATGTGCTAAGCGCGATGCTCGGGTGCATTGATTAGACGGCACGGTTTGCTGTAGTGGATCCGGCGACGCTTGTTCAATAGGATAGTTTTGGTGATTGAGACTACAGAGCGTCAAGCCACACCCAGGCTTGACGCTTTGCGGTCTTTTGAAATAACACTACATAGTATTTATTTTTTCTGCTTGATTTATCTTTCGTACAGCTATATTGTCGGTTGGTATTTTTAATAAAAATATCATAGTTTTAAATTCGCAAAAAATATTATATTTTAATATGCTTTTTCGTATTTTTCTTAGCAAATCTTTTCATTTGATATCCATATCATGAAAATGCATAAAAAATAACAAGTCCGCCATCTTTGTATTCAAAATTTGTATGCAAAATTTTAGCTCGATCGGAAAGCGGAAAGTGGGTCATATTTAACTTCTAAGATTTTTTGACATTGTTACAGGTGAAGCTAATAAAAGGGTTTTAAAAATAATACCAGCCTGTTACTGCCACACTACAGTGCAACAATACCAGCCTGTTACTGTCACACTACAGTGCAAACAATACGAGCCTGTTACTGTCACACTACAGTGCAACAATACCAGCCTGTTACTGTCACACTTCAGTGCAAACAATACGAGCCTGTTACTGTCACACTTCAGTGCAAACAATATGAGCCTGTTACTGTCACACTACAGTGCAAACAATACCAGCCTGTTACTGTCACACTACAGTGCAAAAAATACCAGCCTGTTAGTGTCACACTACAGTGCAAACAATACCAGCCTGTTAGTGTCAAACTACAGTGCAACAATACCAGCTTGTTACTGTCACACTACAGTGCAAACAATATCACTCTGTTACTGTCACACTACAGTGCTAATGCCTCTTCTCATACAAAGAAGGCACGAGTAAAAATCACCGCTCAAGGCCGGTTGGCAAATATTATGTTTAAAAATGGTCAGATCGACAACCAAAGTAACGCAGTGAATATTACTGAATAGTTAAAATGAAAAGCTAATGGTTTTGTGTTACAAATTACTCGCACTGGCTTTCTCAAGAAGTTTCCCTTTACTGATGTCAGTGATGGTTAAGATAAACTAAGAAAGGCGATGAACGACTATAATTTAACGCTAATACTCAATCGAATGCATGAATCGGTGGCAGGTTTTCTATGTTTTTCCAAGGGTTTTCACTTTTTTCAAGTGCTACATAAAAATAGTTGAATTCTATCCGCACACGGACGGATGTTCCCCGTTTCAGCTGAACCGCGAAACGCGATACTTGTTCACACATTTTGTTTTCCACCGCTTGGTATGTATCCGCAGATCGCAGCTGCAGTCGTGTGCAAAAGGCGTAGTTTGTTTTCGTCTGTATTCGTCTCAATTCGACCGTATATATATATATATATATATTTTTTTTTGTGTATGTTCAGCCCTCACTCCGTCATTTATGAACCGATTTTAATTATTCTTTTTTTGTTAGATAGGGTATACCTTAAGAGTGGTCCCATGTCAAGGAAGTCAGGATCTGACATTGGAAACCTGATAAAATTGAGAAAAAACCTCGAAAATTGTGGGCACGTTTAGCGTTTCTGTATGTATGTTCGGCCCTCACTCCGTTATTTATGAACCGATTTTGATTATTCTTTCTTTATTAGATAGGGTATATCTCAAGGGTGGTCCCATGTCAAGAAAGTCAGGATGTGATAATGGAATCCTGATAAAATTGAGAGGAAACCTCGAAAAATGTGGATACGTTTTGCGTTTCTGTATGTATGTTCGGCCCTTACTCCGTTATTTATGAATCGATTTGGATGATTCTTCTTCTCTTAGATAGTGTATACTTCAAGGGTGGTTCCATGTTAAGGACATCAGGATCTGATAATGGGATCCTGAAAAAATTGAGAGGAAACCTCGAAAATTGGGCACGAATATTGTTTCTGTTTACTTTTCATAGCTTAATCAGGTATTTGCATTTAGGAACCATCACATCATGAAACTCAGCTGATGACGGAAACCATACCTTTCCTAAACAATAGATGTTAGATATAAAAACTGGTTTTAGTGACAAATACCACTTAATATACTTTGAAAGAAAAGACGTCTTTACAATATTGGAGGTAACCTCAACTGGTCAATATCCTGGGAACTTCATGGAAGGATGGTTATATCATCAGCTCAGTGGCAAGAGGAATGATGAAGAATTAGAAATTGGCCTCAGAGTGTTAAAAGATGATGCGAGCCACAAACAATCATAAAATAAAAAACTTTTTAACAAAAAAAATAAACCGACGAAAAAGAACTAAAAAGCAAAAAATAAATAAACTTTTTAAATCTTGAGTAATGAGCATATTTACCTACATACTCGTAAAATATAAAATTTTATATAATTTTGAGTCGGCGCCAATTAATAATATGATTAATTACCTACTTACAGCCTTCTTCATTTGTAAGTACTTATAAAATTTAGATATTTAATAATCAGATTGTTGTTTGGCGCCGACTCAAAATTATATAAAATTTTATATTTTATGTAGGTAAATATGCTCATTACTCAATATTTAACAAGTTTATTTATTTTTTGCTTTTTAGTTCTTTTTTTATGGATTCCGTTGAACAGCGCTAAAGCGCACTGTTCAAGTGTTCAACGGAATCGTCAAAAGGATTCGATATGTCTGTCTGTGTTGAACATTAATAGAAAAAGATTTTTGTTGAATTTTAAAAAGGCAGGTCATGATTTGGGTATGTTGTATTTCCAACTTTTCTCTTATTAAGAAAGAATAGTTTAAAAAGTTTATCCAGATTGGTCCAGCCGTTCTCGAGTTTTGCGATTAGCCATTTATTTTTAACACGCTTTTATATTAGCTTAACTGACTATGTAAAGAAATCTTAGAATTAAAATTTGACCCACTTTTCGGTTTCCAATTAAGCTGAAATTTTGCGTAGGTACATGTTTAGTTTGACATGCATGACAATGCATGGTTAGCTTAATAGTCCACCATCTTTGGGAGTCCCCAAAGATGGCGGACTATTTATTTTGTATGCATTCCCATGATATGGGTATCAGAAACACGAAAAAGTAAACAAAAGTGTTTTTGTTTTTTTTTCTTAAACTATCTCTAAAATTATTGTTTATTTTACCGCTCGTCGTTGATCCTTATACGACAGTCGCTTATATCCTCTTTCTGCCCTTGTGATAATGTTGTTTGGGCATTAGCACCTATGCTATCTTCTTCCATACATCTATGACAGCCTATATCTTTGTTCTTATTCTTAGCATTTTGATGGCTTGGCAGTTGGCTTTGATCTAGACTTGTTAGCTTTGCCACGTTGAATGGCAATGCTGTCAGTGTTTTACGCAGTTTTTCATTTGACAGCCATTTTTTGATACCCAATGAGTTCTTCCCCTCTCCTTTTTTATCCCGCTTGTACTTCTTTTTCATTAGTTTGTATATGTTTAATGTGTTATTTAAAGTTTTTATTTATTACACAGTAACTGGGTTGTGGAGATCAGATAGGCAGTCGCTCCATGCAAAATACTGGTATTCAGCTGCATCCGGTTAGACTGGAAGCCGACCCCAAGATAGTTCGGAAAAGGCTAGGCAGGCAGATTGATTTTTTATTTTTCTATAAAAAGTCTAATAAATGCATTGAACACAATTTGTATTTATCACCACAGGAGCTCACGTAATTGGATGATCGGTCCACGGAGCTAATCGAGTTCCGAGCCTTGAAATTGCACCCTTGGATGGTGAACCTCTATTTACATATTGAGACGGCTTCGAGCTGAGGGGAGTGCAACGTTCCTCCGAAATTGAACGACCGATGTGGCGATACGTTTCAAAACCAATGTACCATCAAGCATATGATTAGGAAGTTTCTTTTTTGGTAAAAATTAAAACCACTTAGACATTAACTCGTTCAAACCGTCGTGTACCACCGGTGGAGCACCGTGCTCAGTTAATAATAATAATTCTTTCGACGGGTTGACGACTAAAAACATCTAATTAATCCGTCAGATAGAATACCAAAAAAATCATTTGACATGTATTTTTATTTTGTCACTTTAACAAAAAATGACGACGATACAGTGGGTTGAAATTTCGGATGACGTCACACTTAGGTCAAAATTGTACCACTTGTTACTTAAAAGTGACGTAACAAGCCCCCACTCCTGAACTTTAATGCGTTGTATCTTTGTATTTTTTCATTAATTTGATAAAGCGAAAAATACGTGTTATGGAGGTATGCGGAACAGAGTGTAAAGTCCCACAACCTCCATTGAAAAGAAAGGATCCTCCGACCAGACGGGTGTTGTGTCTGGTCCGGGCAACTGCCCGATGGTTGATTTCATGCTGTTGTATATGTTCAAATCGCGCGGAGAACTCTGCTTGCGCAATATAGGAATTTACTGTTTTTAGTTCGTATGTAGCGTCATAGATGTCGCTACAGTGTCATCTTACTTACGGAATAAATAGATTTCTTTTTATTTTTTTTATTTTTAGGCGTCATCCCTATTTCGATCACGGTGGCCAATCTCAACGTTACCAAGTACGCAGGAAATATTACAGTGCACAAGCACAGGTGCACTGTCTGTACCTTTACTCTCATGGACCGAAGACCTGGGAGAGATCAAACGTAGGACCAACGGCTTCATGTGCTATGCGAGGCACGAAAACAACGAATCTAGCCACTATTGTAATTGCTAGTAATATTGGAACGAAGTTCCTTATCGCGCGTTGTGAAAGGGGGCTAGACGAAAAAATTCTTACGAAAAGTTGTCACGACACTAATGAGGCTGTCCATCCAAAAAGATTGTGTTGGAAAAACAATCTAATAAAAAAATTCTTACGAAAAGTTGTCACGACACTAATGAGGCTGTCCATCCAAAAAGATTGTGTTGGAAAAACAATCTAATAAAAACTTCTTGTATTTTTGGTGGGTAGGTACAAAGTTTGCAAGCTACTTCGTTCCATCCGGGTGTCCGTATTATTATTATACTCTTTGCAGGTGTCCCTTAACACCTCTCAAGTTTTTTTTTTTATCTAAGCCACTTTTAGGGCAGTGGTGGGCCAGTGGCAATAGCCGCAAATTACGATTTGTAGATCGTGGGTTTGAACCCATCCAGGCGCTTGACTTACAATTTTATTTTGGGAATTTACTATAACTTCCTTGAAGAAAGTTGTTTTAATTTCCATGGGCAGAAGCAGTAGGTATCTGAAATATGTCCACAATTTCTGTTACAGCCTGTATAAATAATATGTCATTTGATCATGGAGACGGCAGCCGATCTTTAAGGCGCAGTTTACGGCGACTTTTAATGATTTTTAATTGAAGATCACGTCTAAACAACTAGTCTTATTTCTTTGAAAAAAAATTATTTTACTCTAGACCATTTCTTTCGTAATTTTATTTATGAATATTTGAAATTATATTTTTATAACGTAGTGTAATTAATTTGTAAAATTATGTCTACGGATGCGGATGGCTATAAGAGTAGAGGTAGATCAAAGAAACGATGGTTAGAACGTGTGAAAGAGGATAAGGATAAAAAGGGGGTGACTACTGAGATGACGACTAATAGAGGAGTATGGAAGAAAAAGATATGTTGCGACGACCCCAAATAAATTGGGATAAGGGCAGGAGAATGATGAAGATATCTACGGACAGCGCTCCTTGATGGGCGAGTCCTATAACTGGGTGGACGTACCTACGACGCGTTACGTGTGCTCAGCACAGAACACGACAGCTAACCACTCAAGGTCGTTGGAAATTAATAGCACCTTTTTTTTTTAACAGCGTCATACTTTTCATAAAAACGCTCGTACGTGATTACGCCGTTGTAACACATCTATCTTAATTTTTTTTAACTAAAAGGTATCTTATGAACGCAAAAAATAAAAATTTGGAGAACCAAATTCAGTATAAGCCTCCAAAAATCGGTTGTTTTGCACAAATTTTGCCTGAACTTTGGACATTCTTAATGTACTCATTAATTGTAATAGTAAAGAAAACATCTTGATAGAATCCTCTTACATTTAATGGAGATTCTAAATGTAAATTACACATTTGAAAAACTTGTAAGGCTTTCTAAAAACACGTATTTCCTGGAGCACGTTTTATGAAATTTTCGAAAACTATGTTTATTTTATGTAATTTTGATGTTATGTAGATAGGTACTTAGATAAAAACCAACCAACTACCAAAAAAGTACTGTTATCGTGTATTTGTGTAGATAGGTAGTAAGTACTTATATCAAGAGAAAAAAAGCTTTTTGATCATGCTCACGTTGACGATAAACGGACCGGGAAGAGTCATAAGTTCTTTAAAATAATACTTTCAGGAAATAAAAAATATTTTTATTATAACACTAAATTTTACTATAAAATAAAATATTCTTAAACTTATGAAATACTGATTGCCCTCTAAAGGAGCTATCAAAAGCTCGCATAACATCTAGTGCAATGGAAACAAACAGACGTAATGCACAGGAGTGCGGAGCAATGATCAAATAAAACATACATAAATGTACCAAGTTTAGTGCGCGAGTAGTTCACAGGAAATATTAACTTTGTTTACGAGACTTCAAAGAGTTTAAAACCCTTGTTATTGTAAGCTTTTAAATATGAAAATGTTTTTGTAAATATGCAGCAGAAAATGATAAACTAAAAGTTTAACGGGGGCTAATGATGACTGGTTCTCAGATTCTGATGCGAGGGACCAGCGGTTTTGATGCAAAGGACTAGTGATTGTATAAGCGTTTATTTAACTTCCAATGTTTGTTTGTTCGGGTCAAATCTTACAAGCTGAATTAGAACCACTTTTTCTTGTCCTACAGAGTTGAATTTTTAACCGACTTCAAAAAGATGGAGGTTATTAATTTGGATGTTTATATATATTTTTTTTTCTGTATGTTCGGGCATAACCTTGTCATAATAATTATATATAGACGCATTTGCAAAATTCTTTTTTTGTTCGAAAGGTTTATTCCGAAATAGTCCCATTTAATTTTCATATAGATCTGATGATGAGTTTCGGAGACAGACAACGGAACTCTTCAAAAAATTACAGCAAATCAACTGCGATTGCTGCGATCGTATTTCTATGTATTGTTAACACAATTTAATGGGGAACCACAACTAAAAAGTGAAAATAACACACTTTTTTACAAAAAATACAACATACTATTTTACAAGTTGGTTCAGTTCCGATTACAATGCATTTTTATGGTAAGCATGACCTGAATCGATATTCAAGATTAGCTCCAGATAGAAGAACTCTTCAATGGTCAACATCACAGATATGAAATTTTGTGTATGAGCTTGTTTAAAACAAAGATTTTTACTATTAACTTATTAAACTGTACTCCATTCACAATAGCATTAGAAATAAGAAACCAACCAAGTGCCATTCGGACTCTCGCACGAAAGGTTCCGTACCATTATCTATAAAAATGTCAAAAAAATCATAATTATCTGTTATATGGCAGTCCCACTTAAATATTGTTTTATTCTGTTTTTTTAGTATTTGTTGTTATAGCGACAACAGAAATACATCATCTGTGAAACAAGATTTCAACTGTCTAACTATCACAGTTCATGAGATACAGCCCGGTGACAGACGGACGGACAGCGGAGTCTTAGTAATAGGATCCCATTTTACTCATTGGGTACAGAACCCTAAAAAGAGGCACGAAGGAGCACACATGCAAAACATTTGATGTCAAAGTTAAGTTAATACAATTTTCTTAATTCTTTAATTTTGATTTTATAAATCAACACAATCTGCAATCTGCCTCACCTTTTCCCAACTATCTTGGGGTCGGCATTCTGTCTAACCGGATGTGGCTGAATACCACTATTTTACATGGAGCGACTGCCAACAAATAACAACTAAATCACGAAAATTCGGCAATAACAATTAACAAGGCGTCGCATTCACAAGTATCACATTGAATGTCGACCACAGAACATTATTAACGTCAATTTAACAGACGACTTAAACCGGTAAAATTTGCAAAAAAACAGCTGTCACAACTTATGAAGGGAATAAGTAACAGGTAGAATTATAGTGAAAAGAAATACATTCCGGGTATGTTCACTCCTGCTTCTTTTTTTATGTGGGTTGGGAAATCATCCAATGACATCTGGCTCTAGGGTGGAGCGGGAGGGCGTGTCAGACTCTTACTGACTAAAACCCACCCGTGTTCCTTCCCTGCCCTGAGTGGCACAGGGGCGAGGTAACTCTGTTTCGAATTTATCCTCAACCCCTGGGCAGGCATCGGCCATGACGGGCCCCGTCATTATTGTTGACAACTCTTTGAGGCGCGCGTGGTACACTAAGCGCCGTCGACTCTCGGGCCTGGTGCTGATCGGACGGCGAGCCACCCTCTACTCGCCGTTCGCTTCTTTTGGGTTTTTGAATTTGACACGGTAATTTTAAATTGAAATTAAATGATATAACTAAAATAAAGCCAAATCATTTCATAAACTAAATAGTTAATCTTAAAATAGCTACAATTAAGTGTGACAGCTGCTGTATAAATAGATTATAATAAATTCGGGGTCTATCGTAACATGTTTATTGTACTTTTGTTACAAAGTCTACTGATTAATGGGTATAGTCTTTTTCTTGAGCTGATTGAGGTAGCCTTAAGTACCTAGTATTGCTTAGTGATGTAATTCTTTGCTGTGTGTTAGGTTTGCATTCGCAAGTTATAGATTGAAATAAAAGCTTTTGAAGCTTTCAACACACATCACATTATATTATGCCTGTGTTTCCCGATGGGATAGGCAGAAGTGCACTTGTAGAGTTACACAAACCAGATGACTTAAAGATTTTGTACATTCTACGGTGTCAAATAACGAAGAAACAAAAAAAGAAACACCGACTTCTGAAATTAAAGTTATTTTTAAATTTTTAGTGTATTTTCTTTTTTTTGGAAGTCGGTTGTTTTTTTTGTCAAAAACTTTTTTTAACAATTCCGCCATTTATGTAACTCTCGTAAAAATGGGCAACGGAATAATATAATGTATTAATTTATGAGTCATTAAAAGATTTTGTACTATATCTGTGAAAATCACAACAGAAATTGAATGTTAACTAAGAGATTAACTTTATATTGTTTTTTTTTTAACAATGCCGCCATTTGTCTAACTCTCGTAACAATGGCCAACAGAATGAAATTTATTTATTTATGAGTCGTTTATAATATTAAATTATGTACAACTTTAGTTTATAATACTTAACAACGATGTATCATATACAATGATGATGCTTATTAATTGCCAGTTTTAAATTATATAATATATTTCCAGAATAAAATCCGCATGGAATCATTAATTTGATCAAATACTCTATAATTTTCATTGGCTGTGAAAAATGAATTGCATTATCAGTTTATTTATTTGCCAAGTGAGTTGAAAAATGAAAAATTAATTGGGAATAGCCGAATGAGAAAGTAATGGCAATTTTATATCATCAGAAAATGTTATGCGATTTTAATACACATTTAATACATTCCGTGCCTCGGAAAGCACGTTAATCTTTCGATTCTCCTGGCTGCCATTTTTGTAGTTTTTTTTTTTTGCTTGTTATTGGCAAAAGGCGGCAAAAATCCAAATGCGAACATCATTTAGAAAATTAAATTTTGATGGCGCCTTCTGAGAGGCGCGGGAGCAGAGTTGCCAGATCAGATTTTTAAAAATCCGTAGATTGACGCTGAAACATAGTAGCTAGAGGCAATCTACGGATTTTTTTTACAGGGTTCCTAAAGTCTATTTCTATTTATCCTGATTAAGAGCTAGGGCGGCTGAGTTTTCTCAACGAGTATCATGTTACCCAGTTACTGAGTTGTGTGGTTCAGATAAGCATTCGCTCTATGTAAAGTCAGTACTTTACTTAGAGCGATTGCAGCTGAGTACCAGTTACTTAGCTGCATCCAGTTAGACTGGAAGGCGACCCCAGTATATTTTTTTTTTAACTTTGCCCCATTGTAGGGATTAGTCCTGTATTGTAGGTGCGTTCACAAACATGTAAACTCACATACACAAGACACCCAGACGCGGAACAACTACCTATATTTGCAGGTCATACAAATATTTGTTCGCACGCAGCGCAGCAGCCATTCGCTTAACCACTACAACAATCGTGCCGTCAAAGTTGAGAAAAGGCTAGACTGATTAAATCATCGAATCAGTAATCCATGGCTGTTTTATATCATCAAAATTTGTTATGCTCGTATACATATAAGAAAATGATCGTGAGGAAACCGGCATGTCCTAGAACCAGAAATTCGATGACATGTGAGATCCACCAACCGGTACTGGGCCCGCGTGGTGGAATACGGCCCACCCCCTTTCACAGAGAGGTCTGTGTCTCAGCAGTGGGGACATTAAAAACACATAAATGCATACACGAAATGTTTATACATAAATTATTTCATGTTGTTTTTTTATTGCTATTTGAGATTACAGACGTATTTATTTTTAATTTTTCGTTCGGTTTTATTTGGATACTGAAATCAGTACAATAAATACCAGTATTTTTGTAAAGGATAAATATTTTCATGATCTCGTGTTACCAAAAATTGTTGGAAAATTATTGAAACGATATTCAATGCAGTATTTTTTTAAGAATGGAGCTTAATCAAAACTCGAGATCAGTTAATTGAATACCACCGATCTATATCTAGGTAAGTATTAAAGAAAAAAGTTATTTTCTGTGAAATTATTATCCTTTTTTATTTATTTTCAATATAATATATCTTTCGATTCATATGCATAGATAAGAGATTGCCTTGTTGTATAAAGTCCATTTATGTACCTTCATTACATAGCTGCACTGTTGCTTAAGAACTTTAAATAAATAAACAGGTTTGCAAGAACAATCACTATTGAATTGTTTTGGCTACAACTGTTCTTGTCCGAAAAATAAAATAACACGTCATTACAAAAGAGGATACCTCTCCCATCTACTCTTTTTCAATATTAGTCATATTTTTTTACCAAAACCGCAAAAAAATCCTTAACTTAATTACTCTTCACTTATTTCCAATCATCCCTTAACCCTATCTCAACTTAAACAAGCCCTTATCCCCAATTCAAAGTCAAGTAAACTTACCTTATATTCAGCTAATATCCAACGATACTGCTTGCACTTGCGATCGGCTTGCCCTCCCTGCGTTCAGTGGCGGGCACTGCCCAATTATCCACTTTGTTAGCTGCACGCAATTGTAACGCATAGGGCTTAAGGGGGAGCTGGTTATTTGGTTGGAGAATTGAATTTTATTTATGATACCGATTTTATCCTACTAAAAAAATAAAAAATTTAAAATTTCATGCAGAGTTTGGATGGATGGATGTTTGTAACTCAATCACGCCAGAATGGCTAAACGGATCTGGATGAAGTTTGGGGCGGAGATAGATTGTAGTCTGGAATAACACATAGGCTATAATTTATAGTAGGGACAGTACTAATTCCACGCGAGCGAAGCCGCTGGCAGAAACTTGATTGTATCCAAATTTCTCGCATCTCGAAAGCGCTCCTAGAAAGAGTAGAAATATTATAAAGTGCTTCTACCATGTAACTGTAAAATGTACTGTTAAAGCGGAAAGACCACAAAGAGCTTCGACATGAACTTAAAAAAAAAGAACAGAAAAACCATAGTTAGGTTGGTTACGTTTGTTTTTTGTAAGAGATGAGGCATCTGTACGCTATTATTATGTTATCTGTGCTCCTGTATTGCGGATGTCTATAAGTGGCGGTAAGCATCGACTATCAGGTGGGCTGCTTACTTGTTTACCATTCTACGGCATACAAAGAAAAATGCTAATCATATCTTGTATAACAATATTTTAGTCTTTAGATACCGAGTTCATATTAAAGCTATTTAATTTCGCTCAATTCTACGTTCGTAAACTAGTCGTGCGTGTGTGAATTATATCTATTGTATCATTATCATCACCATCATCATCATCATCAGCCTTTTAGTGTCCCCACTGCTAGGGTACAGGCCTCCTCTCTCTGAGAGGCTGTGGGCCGTAATCCACCACGCGGGCCCAGTGCGGGTCGGTGGATGTCACATGTCTTCGAATTTTTGGTTCTAGGACATGCCGGTTTCCTTACGATGTTTTTTTACACCATTTTTGAGAGCAATGATGATGAAATAATTTACACAAAGTAAAGCGCCTGGCTTTCTTTTTCTCCTGCTCTGGGTGGAGCGGAAGGGCGTGTCAAACTCTTACTGACTAAAACCCACCCCTGTTCCTTCATTACCTGAGTGCCCAGGGGTGCGGTAACTCACACCGCAGAATAAGTTTTCTTTTCTACACTAATCAAATAGAAAAACATTTTTTTTTGGTGGGTTGGAAATCATCCAATGACTTCTCCCGCTCTGGGTGGAGCGGGAGGGCGTGTCAGACCTGAGTGCCCAGGGGTGCGGTAACTCATTTTCAGAATTTATCCGCTACCCCTAGGCATGCAAGCACCGGCCACGATGGGCCCCGTCAGTGGTGGCTGACAACATCTCTTTGAGGCGCGGGTGGAACACTACGCGCCGTCGACTCACGGGCCTGGTGCTGATCGGACGGCGAGCTACCCACTGCTTGCCGTCCGCAGGCCCGGGTCTACGGTGGCCAAAAATCGTCTCGCGACGTCCTACGCCCAGTACCTCTCCTGCGGTGGTAGCGGCCGGGGCCGTGAGGGCCACTCCGTTGAGCTTCCCTCACGCGTCCCGCCGTTTTCGCAAGCATTACTGCTTCGTAGAAGGAGGAGACTGCTTCCCATTCCTGCTTGCCCACACCTGCCTGGGTTTGAACTCACGATCTACAACTTGTAAGTCGCGGCAGTTACCTATTGCTTAATAACTCCTGAATAGACCATTACTGTCAGGTTTTAGATTTCTTTTTATTTTAGGAATTTTTCGGATATAGAACTGGTTAATTTCACAGTCTATTTTCGCAACAACAGAAGACTCAAAACAAATTGAAATGAATATTCTATCCTCAAAACATGTCGATTAATTTCAACAGACGCATCCAATTATCTCTCAAAACCATTACAGAGCTCCCAATTTAAGGGACCACAAATCTCTTGATCTCTCAATCCAAAAGTCAACGTTTTCCAGAAATTTCACTGCACCAGTTATTGTCCCCAATTTGGGCGGCTGTAATCCTCGCAACCTGTCCTGTCGACGAATGGCGTCGTTTCGACGTGCACTAACAATCGAAGCATCGGATTGGGCAGTTGGAGATGCAGGCCCTTGTACAGACTTAGCTGGACCAATGAGGGCTTAACTTAATCTAGGGATTTACTTCGAAGCTATGAGGATTCTGAGTTAACTATGTTGCGAGTTTTTCGGTGAGGATTTTTTGGGTTATGTTCTTTTTTTGTTGGTAGTACATAATTTGACGGGCAGAAAGAGTGTAGTGTTAGTGGGTACAATAGTTATAGATTTATGCAAATCCTAAGTTGCTGATGCGTTGTTAATTTTGAAGACGAATATGCAAGTATCTTTTTACTTAGTTTAGGAGCCAGCTGTTCACTTGTTTTTTTACTATGTTTTGTACAATCTCGTTATGTGTATGACCAACTTGTATGTGTTTTTCCTTTTGTACAATAAAATATTATTACAATAAAAAAAAAAACTGTTTTTGTCACTGGTAGATTCTTCCCTAATAGCATTTATAATAATAAATTGTTGGCATTTGGTTGGTCCAACAATAAATACTATTAGGGTTACTTTCTACTTGATAGCAGAGAAATTGAACTAATATTATAAATCACGACTCAAAAGCTGAACGGATTGGGATGTTTGGAACACAGGTAGACTATGGCCTGGATTAGGACATGCTGGGCTGTTTTTATCTCGGTGATCCGCATGTCGGATGAGCTATGGGCGAAGATTACCACACAGTTGATCCCAAACGCCGGGAAACGACAACGCAGCCAGAAGTGGAATTCCTTCTCAACAATCCACGTGAAATTCGAGAAATATTTCATAATTCACAACTATGAAGCTGTGAAGTAATAAATAAATGGCAACTTTATCTTCGTACAAAATTCTTCACAAGACTATTCTAAGAGTTCGTGGCTAATTTAATAACAGCCACACGGGTCGATCCATCAGGTTAAAGCTACACTTGCCGGGATTGGTCCATGGATGGGTGACCATCTTTACATATCGAGACTCCTTCGTGCCTCGGAAAGCTCGTTAAGCCGTTGGTCCCAGCTATCAGTCGCGGATCTTTGACAGTCGTTACGGGTCGTCAGACAGAAGCCTGAAAGTCTGACAACCAGTCTTACCAATGGGTATCAGTAACTGAGTTGTGGAAGTCAGATATGCAGTCACTCCATGTAAAATATTGCTATTCAGCTGCATCCAGTTAGACTGGAAGCCGACACTAAGATAATTGGGAAAAGGCTAGGCAGATTGACTATTCTAAAAGCGATGTAATCCCGACACATATGTTGTAAAATAAATCGTCTTATAAGGCCTATATACTAAACAATATCGCTCGTAGATACAGAATAGAATCTCGACACTGACCGCAGTTTACGTATAGAATCCTAAAACCTATGTCCATGTTATGAAAGCGAATGCATAGTTTCAATCTCCAAACAACGTTTGAGCTCCTTTGAAGCATGAAACTACCAGCTGGTGAAACAAAAGATCTATAAAAGCTGATAAAACAATATTGTTGTTGCATTCAGGCTATTGCCAATCTCTGTCGGTTACGTGTTTCCTAGATTAGTATATGGGCTAAGTTTTTTGGCTTCATAAAATGTGACTGTGGGATTTTCCGAACTTATTTAAGACTAGTTTCTGCCAGCGGCTATGCCTGCTAAGCATGGTAAAAATAAGCAGGTAAAATCTATCTGTGTACAAAATTTCATTCAAATCCCTTCAGCTGTTTTTGCGTGATTGAGACACAAACAAAACTTACAAACACACAAACTTTCTCATTTATAATATTAGTAGGATAGGATTTCGAACTGGTAATAAACATTAAAAATTTAATATAAATAAAATAATGTTTGTTTTTATTTTGAACGCCATTGTCCGTTAAACCGTGAACTTAATTATAATGTTCATAGTAATAAATAGAAAGCCCTTTCTCAGTCTTAGTCGCAACTACGGAACCCTACCGTGCGCGTGGCCCGACACGCACTTGGCCGCTTTTTCTTGCTGCTTCTTAATTCAGTTGGAATCACAAGGCGTCATATTTGCTTCAATACATCAAATATTCATCTAAGCGTTCCCGTAACTCTTCCCTAACATGATAACGTTGCAGAACTCAATACAACCAAACCAAAGATTTTCCAGAGACCAAAATTGCATAGGTAAGACGATAGCCACAACTCTAATTCCCTTACACCACATAAACTTCGACGCAACAAACACTAAATTCAATGTAGTCGGTGGACAAGCTAGGACCTCCTCGGAGAGTTTTCAGACTACGCCATTTCCCTATAGACCGGGAGTAAACATTGCATCGGGTTATATTATGCTACTGGGCTAACAATGGATCGGGGAAGTTGGTCTGGTAGCGCAGATTAGCGTTGGGGCGTGTTGTAATCTTTCGGTAGTCTTTTAGATGAGATGAGACGCCCTTTAAGAAAATTTAGTAGCCTTTATGTATTGTATGTTTCAGGGGATATCAATCGTCTGAAGATTTAACGGAGTGTTGCGTGCGCGTAGCGATGATGTGGTTGACGATGCAGAAAAAATTACCGTAGAACGGGAGCAAACATTGCATCGGGTTCTATTATGCTACTGGGCTTTATTTTAGTGTGGGAAATCAACAAATAACTTCTCTCACTCTGGATGGAGCAGGAGGGTGTGTCAGACTCTTACTGACTAACACCCACCCGTGTTCCATCAATTGCCTGTGCCAGGGCTGCGGTGACTTTCGTACAATTGCCGCGACCCTAGCAGGATGCTACTGTGCTTTTTTTTGGGGTTTGCGAAGTCATCCTATGACTTCTCCCGCTCTGGGTGGAGCGGGAGGACGTGTTGGCTCTTACTGACTAAAACCCACCCCTGTTCCTTCCTTGCCTGAGTGCCCAAGGGTGTGGTAACTCTGTTACGAATTTATCCGCGCCCCTTGGCATGCAGGCATCGGCCATGATGGGCCCCGTCAGTGGTGGTTGACATCTCCTGAGGCGCACGTGGAACACTAAGCGCCGTCGACTCCCGAACCTGGTGCTGATCGGACGGCGAGCTATTCCATTGCGATTAATCGTCGTCCACAGACCCGCATATGTTACTAAGCTAATAATGGATCGGGAAAGTTGGTCTAGTAGCGCAGATTAGCGTTAGGGCTTGATCTTTTGGAAGACTTATAGCCCCCTAAAGATTTGGAAGCTATTAATAGGTATATGTGTGTTTCAGGTGATATCAGACTCGGCGGTAGTGCCCCGCTTTGAGAAGTGGCTGGAGAGGCGTCACGGCGTCCTCACCTTCCGCCTGATGCAGGTCCTCACCGGACACAGTTGTTTCGGGAGGTTCCTGCATCAAATCAGGCGGGAGGAAACGCACGGATGTTACCACTGTGCGGATCGCCCAGAGGACACGGTGTAGCATACGGTGGAGGTCTGCCCCGCTTGGGCGGAGCACCGCCGTGTCCTCTTGGATGCGATAGGTGGCGGCGACCTCTCGCGCCCAGCCTTGGTTCAGGCCATGGTACGGAGCGAAAGGGAATGGAAAGCAGTCTCCGCCTTCTGCGAAGCAGTAATGCTCGCGAAGGTGGAGGCGGGACGCGTGAGGGAAGCTCAACGGAGTGCCCCTCACGGCCCCGGTCGCTACCACCGCAGGAGAGGTACTGGGCGTACTGGGCGTAGCACGTCGCGAGACGATCTCCGGCCACCGTAGACCCGGGCCTGCGGACGGCGAGCAGTGGGTAGCTCGCCGTCCGATCAGCACCAGGCCCTTGAGTCGACGGCGCGTATTGTTCCACGCGCGCCTCAATGAGGTTAGTGTTAGCCACCACTGACGGGGCCCATCGTGGCCTGTGCCTGCGTGCCTAGGGGTAGCGGATAAATTCTGAAAATGAGTTACCGCACCCCTAGGCACTCAGGCAGGGATGGAATGATGGGTTTTAGTAGTAAGAGTCTGACACGCCCTCCCGCTCCACCCAGAGCGGGAGAAGTCATTGAATGATTTCCCACACACTAAAAAAAAAAGGGGATATCAGACTTCTGAACAATAATAATCCTCCTGACCAAATTTCGATCAGTGTGGTCAATCTCAATGGAGATTAGCCAAATATACGCAGGAAATATTATAGTGCACAAGCGTATACGCAGGTGCACTTTAGTTCGATACGACCGCGGAGAGATCGGGTGTAGGAGTTGGTCCTGCACCTGATCTTTCCCGATCGGAACAGATAGTTATTACGGGTCTGGGTATCTTGAATATGTGAGTTTGAATGTTTGTGAACACACCCACGATATAAGAGTGATTCCTACTGTGAACCAATGATTTTTTTTATTAAAAAAAAATCTTTGAAGAGGTAGGCAGACATCTAAATGAATGTATCAAGAAAAACCCTTAGAAGCATATGATGAGTGTCTCAGCACTTTTCTCAAACTTACTTTAACATCAGTAGAAGTTAAAATGAACAATGAATATCCTATTTAAGATATAGAAAAATCTTTTCAATTTATTGTCCTATCAGCAATCTAGGATAAACTTCAGATAAAAAATGATGGTGCGTGTCCAGCCTGGAATCTCACGGCTTTATCAAACCAATTGTTTTTAGTGAACGTTCCATTCCATTGGCAAACACTAGGAATTGTTTTTGGAATGGTATAGTTATTCCATTTTCCAAAACACATAGTTAAGTGATTTCTACACGACAGTATTGTCAATTTTTCTTTTACAGATTTCTGGATTCCTAAATCATGATACTAATAGTTTTAGGAATTATATTGTAATAAAAATTGAATAGACAAGTTTTCTTTGCATGCTTACATGGTAAAAAATTACCATGTTTCTTATTAGCTCTAATAAGGGAATACACTCTATCCAAGTGTCTATTTAATAGGTGACATGCGACAGGTCAGATCGGTCAGTTAATCCGACAATGTAGTGTCTTTCGTTCATAAATGTGTAGCTTTGGTAAAAAGTACCTGACACAAAAATGTGACGAATTGCATGTAGTTTTTTGACAATTAAATCGCATTGTCGCTAACTCAGTGGACATCAATTTGATAGGCACTTTGCAGTACATCGGTGGACATCCATTATAATAGCATTACGTAGTACATTTTTGTTTTCATAGACATCAAAGCAGCAATGTACTGCAAAGTGCCTATCAAATTGATGTCCACTGAGTTAGCGAATAAACCTGTTGGTTTGTTTATCATTGGCTTGCGTTTGACCACTATCTCACCTGATAGTAAGAGATGATGTGGTTGACGATGAAGCACGATTAGATATTGATAAAATAGGGCCCATGACTGTTCTTTCAAAAGAAATGAGTGCAAATTTTCATTTAATAGCTCAAAAAAGTGACATATAATGAGCACGTAAGTTGTAATATTTTAAAAGATAAAATTACCCGTGTAGGTACTTAAGAAGTTCTCAACATTATACCAAGTGAAGTAGTTAAGAAATTTGAATTACTTAGGTACTTAATTCAGCTTCCTAAACTCCTACCATATCGATACACCGACAATACAACTCTATTAGCTTAGGAATGTGATGGCCCAAGAAAAAAGAAACAATAAGACAAGGACAGAACGACTTCGATAAGCGATCGGGACGAAAGTCCGGAACTTGGGTCATTCTGTAAATTGCTCCGATAGGGTGTTTTTCCACCAGAGATGTGCGATGTAGCTAGGCGGTGGGTGAGGCAGCTTAGCGGTATTGTGAAAATGTGTGACGGTTTCCACCAAAGCAGTGCGAGGAGCTCCTGCGGGGCGAGGAAGCTGTGATACGCTGTGTAGCTGTGTGGGACAAGAATGCGTAGTGAACTATTTTCAGCTTCTTTGCACACAGTCCTCGCACACATATCTTGCTTTTTTGTATGCCCAAATACCTAGCTGTATTACCGCAGCTATAGTGGAAAAGGCCAGGCTAGGAAAGTAAAGGGATCTTGTTGTTGGTGGATTTTTTCCTCGCACACCGCCTAGCTCTCGCTCATCTCTGGTAGCAAAACACCCTTACAGAATGTACAGATGCGGATCGGTTCTCTGCTGATTTCTCGTCACTGTTATTGTCTCAATACGGAATAGGCTATTGCAAAGTGATATTGTATTTATTTATGTATTGGTGATTTCTTTTTATGAGTGAAATGGCTTCGGTAAATCGGTACTGAGTTAATCGTGCGATAGGAAGTTTGGAAGTTTTTTGGATTGAGTCCTGAATTGTGATGGGAAGATCTGGGAAACTGTTTTACGCGTTTTGATGTTCAGATGATTTGTTTACTTGGTTTTTTTAATAAATAGAACATCATTTTTGAGAGCGTATTGTTTATACAGGGTGTAACGGAAAGGTGTGGTCATATCTTAAGATCCGTTTCTGCCTATGGAAATGAACAACTTTCTCTAAGAAAGAATTAAAAATTCCTAAAAAAAAATTGAACTTTATGTGTGTGTGTTTTTTCTAAAAAGTTATCATCAGCTGAACAATATTTGTATGGGCCCCATACAAATATTGTTCAGCTGATGATAACTTTTAAACCCCATGTAAAATTTATTTTTGAGTATTCCCTCAGGTTTTTTAGTAAAGTTGTTCATATCGATGGGCAGATGCAGTTCTTAAAATATAACCACACCTTTCCGTTACAGCCTGTAGAACCAGCAACTCATACTTTTGATACTATTTCAAATTATTTATCGTGTACCAATATAACTTAGAAATTGCTTGTAACCTTACAGGTTTTTATTGAAATTACATTGGCGTGTCTAAAATTAAATGCTATTAATATATAAGAGGAAATGCTGGTTATGAGTGTTGTGAGTGTGTGTGTCCTTTTAAATAGAAACAAGTTTTTATGGTAAAAGACAAATCAGGCATTTTAAATACCTAAGCTGCCACAGTTTTGGGTTACCAAAATAGAAATGAAACGCTGAAACAGACAGAATTTCGCTAATGTAGTAAAATGTTTTAAAATATCCCTTTATGCCAACCAGCTAATTTGAATTTCTTAGACTTAAATAATTTTTGTGGCAAAAAGTGGCTTCGTCTGTAAAAGTCAAACCTCTGTTGTAATTTAATTAGTCAATTCCCGATTATTAGAAGGGTAAGCGGTTTATAATTTGGATCAGCGTTTTATAAGCAAGATTAGTTATTTTTACGAGCAAAAGCATTAAAAAATTGGGTTTAGAAAGTGAATTTGTAACGGATAACTTTGATTTTCATAAAACATATTATTTCTTTTAAATAAAACAGACAGCGGTGGCGAGATGACTTGACGCGCATCAAGAAGGATGGTTTGAGGTTGCACAAGACAAGTGTGTGGAAGGATATAGGTAGTCGGACACTCTCAATCTGCCTAGCTTTTGCCCAACTATCTTGGGGTTGGCTTCCAGTCTAACCGGATGCAGCTGAATACCAGTATTTTACGTAATGTAAAAAAAAATGTAATGATACTATCTTACATTTATACAAAAATCATTCATCATTCTCCTGTCCTTATCCCATTTTATTTGGGGTCAGCGCAACATGTCTTTTTCTACCAGACTTCTTTATTAGTCGTCATCTCTGTAGTCACACCCTTTTTTACCAATATCCTCTTTCACACAGTCCATCCATCGTTTTTTGGCCTTCCTCTACTCTTTAAGCCATCCACATCCATGTACAAGACTTTCCTCACGACATTTTCTTCATTCCTCCGCATCACATGCCATTTCCACACAACTTTTAGTCACCGGTTTCACTTTCAGGAAGTCTGAAAGTGAAACCGGTGACTAAAAGTCTTATATACTCATTCCTAATTCTATCCATGCGCGTAATACCACACATCGCTCTTAGCATTCTCATCTCAGCTGTATGCAATTGCTTTTCATTCATCCCTTTTGTGGCCCAACATTCTGAACAATACAAGACAGCAGGTTTGACCATTGTTTTATAATTTCCCAATTATTTTGGGGTCGGCTTCCAGTCTAACTGGATGCAGCAGAATACCAGTATTTTACACGGAGCGGTTGTCAGACCTTCCGGCTTCTGACGACCCGTAACGACTTTCAAAAATCCGCGATTGACAGCAGGGACCAACGGCCTAACGTGCTTTCCGAGGCCAACCCATGGACCAACCCTTAACCTGATGGATCGACCCGCGCGGCTGTTATTATTTTAGCCACGAGCTCCCCAGTAGTGGGACACTATAGGCCAATATAAAAAAAAAAATGAATTCTGAGTCTCGTTATTTTTATTCTCCTTTAGATTTAAGTAATGTACCACAGTAGCGACCACCAGAAAAGTGATGAAACAAGCTTTATTGCTTCATCGCTTTTCTGATGCTCGACGAGTCTCAGAGAAATGATTTAACTATTTTGGATCTTACAACGATATTAGGGCGCGTATCCACTGAAGCGGAGCTGGGCGGAGCTGAGCGGAGCTGAGCGGAGCTGAGCGGAGCTGAGCGGAGCTAAGCGGAGCTGAGCGGAGCTGAGCGGAGCTGAGCGGAGCTGAGCGGAGACGTGTAGGAGTCGTCCAATCACAGACGAGACGAGTGACGCGATGAGGATTTCAACCATTGTGATTGGTATTGACGTGCACGTCGCCGCTCCACTCCGACCAGCTTCGCGTCAGTGGAAACACACTCTTAATCAGAAAAGAATAATGGAGGAGTAAGAAAATATAATTACCACTGCTCTACATAGCATGGTAAAATCCAAGCTTTTAGAAAATAGTAATATGACAATAGAAATGATATGATCCTCAATGTTGAACATTAAACCCTTTACTATAAATACAGCCAACCCTTTAAAGCCTGAAACCTTTTAAAAAGGTCTCACACCCAAAATCAGAATGCAAATGATAACCGGCCCACGGTAAAACACTGCATGCACCCAAGTCTGGCAGACCCTTGTCAAAACCACTAACATTTGATGATATATTGTGTGAAAGAACAACCAGTATTTAATGACCCTTCGTAAATCTACAGAATTTTTGAAATTAGGGTGTTTAAGGGTTCAGAATTAATTGGGTGAAAAGTGACCTGCCCTTAAGAGCGGTTGGTGAGAATGGTGACAATGAATTGTATGTGTGTTGCCCAATGAAGTTACTATAGTGATTCACAAAAGTTTCTGATTTTATTGAGCTCCAATCTTGGGCTTTGAAAAGTGGAGGTAGACATTAGTATTTCGTTTATCATATTATTTACATTTTTAAATATTTCGTAAAAAATAGATAAAAAAAATTAAAAATACAAAAAACCGGCTAAGTGCGAGTCGGACTCGCACACAAAGGGTACCGTACCATAACTGTAACTGCCCGGGGGTTGAGGATAAATACGAAACAGAGTTACGAGTATCTCGCCCCTGGGCACTCAAAGGCAGGAAGGAACAGGGGTGGGTTTTAGTCAGTAAGAGTCTGACACGCCCAGAGCGGGAGAAGTCATAGGATGATTTCCCAACCCACAAAAAAAAAAAAAAAAAACATAACTGTAAAAATAATAGGTAGACAGTTCAAATTTTCACACAGCGTGTAATTCTAATAGCCGCTACTACAAAAAATAATAAAAATAAATAAATTAAAAACGTTTCTAGAAACGTGTTTTTTTGGAGTTTTTTTTTGGGCTCTATCTCATGATCCGTAATAGGTAGGCAGTTGAAATTTTCACAGAATATGTATTTCTGTAGCTGCTTTATCAACAAATAATAAAAATAAAAATCATCACGTTATACAGCCCGCTGACAGACGGACGGACAGCGGAGTCTTAGTAATAGATTCCCATTGGTTACCCTTCGGGTACGGGAACCTTAAAAGTATATTATTTGTTTAATTAATCTCTTTGGACCGCTTTTAATTACGAAGTAACCGTAAGGAATCCTGTCATTTTTTTTGTAATTATTATGAGTCTATAGTATTCCACTGCTGGACAAATGCCTCCCTTCCCTCCCACTGCTTTTCCGAAATTTCTGCGATTTTGGGCCAGTACTTTGACAAGGATTCCAGCTCAGCCCGTCATCTCTTTCTGGATCTGCTCATTATCGATTCCTGGCGTTTGGGATCCACTGTATTATAAATTTTGTAATGTTTAATTATATTATATAGCTTATTACTTTAGCCGATCTTGTTGTTTAATAAAGTGATCTAGAGTAAACTGCTTGATTATTTCTGATAAAATCCTAACAAAAGGGTCGGCTACGCCAATTTCAAATTCATATAAATAGTTTAGGTAGGAGTTCGATTGATTAATCACAAAAGTTAAGTGAGCTCAATTCATCAGCGTAATTCTGAATGATATCACAACGATAATTTCAGTCTTGCCTAGGGTAATCGCCTTAGTCACTCCACGTAATGTTCTAGTTGTAATATCTCATCAAGGCAACCTCTCTTGGATGCGTGTGTAGGTTTACGTACATTTTTTTTACTGTGTGCGTAAGCTCGGAGCACTCGGTGTCATACAGAAGAAAAATGTGCACGTGAATTTACAGACACATCCAAGAGCAACCCGCATTGATGAGATAGATTATCTACATATATAGCCAATGTAGCTAATGTACTTACTAGCTTTAAAACAAAATACTTATGTACACACTAGCCTCCAGTTAGTCTGAAAACCGATCCGAACATAGTAATGCAAAAAACTAGCTAAATTGACTGACTCACAGGCACCACAAATTTACTGTGACTACACCATAATTTCAATTGAATAAATTCACTTTCTAAAAAACCTCTAAAGAAAATAGAACATGACAAAAGTTGTCACGTTTGACGAAACTCATGTTATCGCCTAAAGGTATTTAAAAGGGTGTTTTTCGAAGGCAAACCTTTCTATTGAATCTCGGTAACCTTTGTGGTACGTCCTTTTTGCTTAAAGGGTTATCAACAAAAGACGCCGAAAGTTTCGGCCCACACAACATATTGTTTGATTTGCGCTTTTGACCTCGTTGAAAGGCGTGTGAAAGAATTATTTTTTAGTGTTTGGAGGTGAAAAAGACGCAGCGTTGGAAGGCCTCCCACAAGGTTGAACGATGACCCAGCTGGTGTATTCGCTAACTCAGTTGACATCAATTTGATAGGCACTATGCAGTACATTGCTCGGTGGACATCGTTTATAATAGGCACTACGGTTTTCCTATACGTCAAAGCAGTAATGTACGGCAAAGTCCCTATCAAATTGATGTTAACTGAGTTAGCGAATCTGGTGAGGGTCGCGGGAATCCGGTGACTGGCTGGCTTCGAGTTGCTTGAACCGGTCGTTGTGGTGACACCTGGTGGCGGGTGTCCAGCAGTGGACGACTTTCGATGTGCGGGTGTTCAACAGTGACGACGAATGATGAATGGATTAAGATGTTCCATTGCTGAGCAAAGGTATCCACTACAACTTACAACTCATCTCCATGTTTTGCCTTCTCCGGCCAATCTCCCGCAAATGTCTATAACCATCTTCAGTCACCTGAAACCAAAACATAAACCCCTAGATCGTTTTTCTCCTCAAGAGGTGCGAAGGTTAGTCACACATAATAAATTGTAGTAGCAGGAGTGGCGGGTCAATGGCCGTCCGTCACCCACTGTTATCAATAGTCATGTAGCTCGCGCTTGTTCCCAACGTGACCAGTTTGTGGTCTGGAGTGTGAGCTGACAGCGAGATTTTAGTTCTAGAGTTTTCGATTTGCATGTTGTCTGATATTGACATTTATTTTTCTGATATTGATCTATCCTGACTACTCCCTGACCTATGATCAAATTTTACGGTTAATTCAATTACTGGATTGTTATTTTCTTTTGCCCAAATCATGTGTATTTGCATTTTATGACTGAAACAGGCTATGCAAATTATATTAGGTCCCCACCTATGAAATCAGCGTTTTGTATGGAGAATTTTAAAGAAGTTACATTTTTCATACTAACATTTTCTTAATTTATTTAACAACTATGAACTCCAATGTTTTAAAACTTTTATGCAATAATGTTTAAACATTATGATAACGTATTGCACTTGGATTAGGCAACAAAAATAAGTTTTGGCTAAGTTAAAACAAATAGTGGTTTCATTTCTGCTATGAAAAAGAGGAGTCATTTTAAGGTATTTTTTTTTGTATAAAACTATAAGTAATAAGGTTTTTTTTTACTATTGGCAGTTGTCTATGACGGTCATTATTCAATAGAATATCAAGCAATTGATGAATATTTTAATTCATAGAAGTGACGAGATTCTCTTTGTGAGAAAAAAACGCCAATTTTATAGGTGGGAACCCAATAATTACTTTATTCCCTCTACGTTATCGTTGATGCCTGTTAAATGTAAAATTTTGAGTTTTCTCCTATCTTATTTATATTCAACGTCGATTACATGACATGATGCGTCAATTATTGGTACGAGTATATACACAGTCTCTTCCAACTTAATTTTTAACATGTTTCTAGTACCAGGTTCCCATAACCTGCAAGACCAACATAAAATCGCTCACAACTTACATCCTACTCCCGTCGTCCGGTCGTCACTCAGTGGAAACTTCCCATTACGTCGCAAGCACGCATTGCACAGCTATTCTTCTATAAGTACCTCGGATTATGACCGGAATTGCCTCTTGAGATGCCACTTGGTACCCCACTCCTGGTACTTTCACAACTTTATAGCGAGTTCAGATATTTCAACGATGCTTTAGTTTTCGTTTTGCGCGTTCCCGTATTGTTAATGTGGCTGTAGTATGGTCGAAGTTTTGATTCATGTACTGGTCCACATAAGTTTGGTGGTGGAACAGAAACAGTAATTTATCGTGACGACCCAATTGGCGTTGTTGCGGTTTTGATTCCTGGAAAATTTCGATTCCTGGCCAAATGTTCTTTATAGATTACATTTTGTTTAGCCTGCAAGTTTTATCGTCTTTATCAGCATAAGAATCGAAAAGATCTAAAGAATATCCGAAATATCTAAGGCTCGTCATCATGCTCGGCATCGGTTTTGCTGTCAGTATACTTTGATTTTTGCATTGTGTAACCATCAGTCATGATTTTTGAAGTTTAGTGACGCTTACATGAGCGTGTTATGTGCGTTTTACAGAACGAAGCGTAAATCAATCAATAATATTATAAGCGTCAATCAATCAATAATATTATCAATCTCTGCTTTATCTAGGCGTTCTAAGTTCGCTACATTTGCTGATTTTTAGGGTTCCGTACCAAAATGGTAAAAAGGAATCCTTATGGTACGACTCTGTCTGTCGGTCCGTCTGTCACAGCTGGATATCTCAAGAACTGCTAATGCTTTCAACTTGAAATTTAGAATAGTTTTAGATGACGTTTGTACAACTATTTTGCAAGTAAGAAAGAAATAAAAATATGTAGTTATATATTTTTTGAACCAGGGGCTAAAAGGAGTCTTAAAAATTTGAAATGAGGCTACTAGGGCATGTGAGGTATGATATGAAAGAGCGCTGTTTGCACATTCTGAAACAATTTTTTTTTAGGCCGTATTGTTTTCGACTTTTGACGAAAAAGTAAAAAAAAAAATACCGTTCCTCCCCCCTTATCTCCGAAGATTGCGTAGAGAAAAATCTGAAATTATTCTATGTGATAGAAGTTTATGTAAAGATTACACGAAAAATAAAACGATCTCTCTAAGTAGCACACTCTTTCAGAAATCATCAACAAAAATTACATTCGTTCCAGTATCGGTCGAGAGATAACCTAAAACTGCAGCTGTACGTAAAGTACCTAACACATCCAAAATATTTATAAATGTATGATGATACGGAACCGTCGGTGCGAGAGTCTGACTCGCTCTTGACCGGTTTTTACTCAAGTACTGGTCAGCTCTAATGACTATATGTTTTTCGATGATCAACTGTAGCAATTAGTCATTTATATAACCGTATCCTAAGAAAAAAGATCTATCATTAATATCTCTACCTTCTTGATCATTATAATATTGATTGTTGTCTATCTTTTGGGAGGAGCTCGTGGCTAAAGTAATAACAGCTGCACGGGTCGATCCATGAGGTTAAGCTACGCTTGCCGGGGTTTGTCGATGGATGGGTGACCATCTTTACATACCAAGACTCCTCCGTACCTCGGAAAGCACGTTAAGCCGTTGGCCCCAGCTGTCAATCTTTGACAGTCGTTACGGGTTGTCAGAAGTCTGAAAGTCTGACAACCAGTCTTACCAAGGGGTATTGTATTACCCAGTTACTGGGTTGTAGAGGTCAGATAGGCAGTCGCTCCATGTAAAATACTGGTATTCAACTGCATCCGGTTAGACTGGAAGCCGACCCCAAGATAATTGGGAAATTATAAAACTATGGTCAGACCTGCTGTCTTGTATTGTTCAGAATTTTGGGGTACAAAAGGGGTGAATGAAAAACAATTGCATACAGCTGAGATGAGAATGCAAGGAGCGATGTGTGGTGTTACTTGCAGGGATAGAATTAGGAATGAGTATATAAGAGGAAGTCTGAAAGTGGCACCGGTGACTGTAAAGTTGTGTGGAAATCGGTTGTCGTGGTATGGGCATGTGATGCGAAGGAATGAAGAAACTGTCGTGAGGAAAGTCTTCTGTGGCTCTAAACAAAAACAAAACAAAACAATGGATGGACTGTGTGAAAGAGGATATTGGTAAAAAGGGGGTGACTACAGAGATGACGACTAATAGAGAAGTATGGAAGAAAAAGAAATGTTGCGCCGACCTCAAATAGTAGTATAATAGTAGATTTTTTCTTCTTCTACTGCTCTTAACCACGGTGTCTACTTCCCTTTTTTCCAACTCTCCTTGGCTCCTGCAGGTATGCTGGAAGAGATTTTATTGGAAGTGAACAACACATTTGTTACCTGTTTTTCTGTTTCCTTCTTCTTGTCTGTTTATTAAATGTGTGTACATGATTAACCTACTTCTTTGCTAAGTTCATGTTCTCCTCTTTCCAGAATGTGGCTAATGGGCGCGGTCTGCGTGCTGTGCGCGTTGCTCAGTACCGTGGAGGCGCAGTGGAGATGCCCGGGCTTGTCTGCACGACCAGCTGCCGAATGCTCCTGCGACCTGCCGCATACACTGCGCTGTGCGGGCGATCATACTGCTTTACAGGTAGCCTATTTAATTTAATTTAATTTAGGTATTCAATGTTTTTTTTTAACTATATCATAAATACTTTTTAATTAGAAAAGATAAAATCCAAATGACATTCACAGCACAAGTCAAAGAAAACAATACAGCAGTTGTGCGAAGTTGGGTCGTGGATAAATTCGAAACAGAGTTACCGCGCCCCTGGGAACACAGGCGAGGAAGGTACAGGGGTGGGTTTTAGTCACTAATAGTCTGACACGCCCTCCCGCTTCACCCCGAGTGGGCGAAGTCATGGGATGATTACCTACCCCAAAAAAATAAAAAGTTGTGTGAAGTTGGAACCAATGCAGCTCAAACTGTCGCTTACGATGTTCTTCCCAAAAAGGTTCGATATGGACAGTGCAATAAACAATTAAAATTAACAGTTTCCACGCTGAAAAGGTTAAATGTCAGGTTTTACCTTTTGCGGGGATCGTGCGGTCCATGGCCCTTTACGGGGCACCGGTGTGGGCGTGTTCCCTGAGGCCGCGATCAGTTCGCCAGTTGAACGCGTCCCAAAGGGTCATGGCTATTCGGCTGATTCGAGGATACCGCACGGTCTCCTGTGAGGCGGCGAGCCTCTTTGCCCGACTGTCGCCGTGGGATCTGAAGGCCAAGATCCTTGCACTGCTCTGTGAGTCACGCGAGGAGGCCAAACGCCGGGGTGAAACTGCTGCTGCGACACCTCGCGGCTCGGTGGACGGAGCTCCAGCAGGATCTTATGGTAACATGGAGACAGCGACAGTCGCAACCCAGCGCTGGGCACGCCACCATTGCGGCGGTAGTGCCCCTCTTTGAGGAGTGGCTGGAGAGGGGTCACGGCGTCCTCACCTTCCACCTGACGCAGGTCCTCACCGGACACGGTTGTTTTGGGAGGTTCCTGCATCAGATCAGGCGGGAGAAAACACCCGGGTGTTACCACTGCGCCTAGAGGATACGGTAGAGCATACGGTGGAGGTGTGCCCCGCCTGGGCGGAGCACCGCCGTGTCCTCGTGAATGCGATAGGTGGCGGCGACCTCTCGAGCCCGGCCCGGGTTCAGGCCATGGTACGGAGTGATTGGGAATGGGAAGACCATCTTCTGCGAAGCAGTAATGTCTACGAAGGCGGAGGCGGGACGCGTGAGGGAAGCTCAACGGAGTGGCCCTCACGGCCCCGGCCGCTACCACCGCAGGAGAGGTACTGGGCGTCGGACGTCGCGAGACGATCTCCGGCTACCGTAGACCCGGGCCTGCGGACGGCGAGCAGTAAGTAGCTCGTCGTACGATCAGCACCAGGCCCGTGAGTCGACGGCGCGTAGTGTTCCACGCGCGCCTCAAAGAGATGAGTGTCAGCCACCACTGACGGGGCCCATCATGGCCGGTGCCTGCATGCTTAGGGGTAGCGGATGAATTCTGAAAATGAGTTACCGCACCCCTGGGCACTCAGGTCTGACACGCCCTCCCGCTCCACCCAGAGCGGGAGAAGTCATTGGATGATTTCCAACCCACCAAAAAAGAAAAACATTTTTTCTATTTGATTAGTGTAGAAAAGAAAACTTATTCTGCGGTGTGATTTTATTTATCATCGGATGAAAAAAACATTTGACTCTCGAGCTTAGGCCAATTTTTATAAACACCTGGCATATTTCTATATTACTTACTTACTCTCTTATTCAAATAGTCATACAATTCATTTCCGCGAAAGCTCTTTTGCCAATCCGATTTGTACTTTCTGCCTCAGTTATAAATATTATGCTTGATCCTCGCAAGTATTTGCACATAAAAATCAAATAACCTTCATTCCGTATCGGAAATTCCAGTGAAATACCGAATCACATTCACAGCACACGTCAAAGAAAACAATAGAGCAGTTGGGCGAAGTTGAAGCTGCGTATAACGCCGATTCCATTCTTTGGTCCCAACTTTGGACCCAACGCCGTCCAACATGTCGATTGAGAAAATTCTATTCGCCTAGCCTTTTCTATTGGTGTTGGCTTCAAGTATGATCAGGTACCGGTTTTTTACGGTTTTTTTTTTACGGGTTTTTTGTTTTCTTTTGGAAGTCGGTTCTATTTTTTTTGTAAAAAAATTTCATTTTTTAATTGTTGCTGTAGTGGCAATAACATACTCTGTGAAAATTTCAACTGTCCACCAATTATGGTTCATGTGATACAGCCCACTGAGAGACAAAAGGATGCACGAAGCACGAACGTACAGCGGAGGCTTTGTAAAAGAGGTTCCGTTGGTTATCCTCTGGTTCATCATCATCATCATCATCAGCCTTTTAATGTCCCCACTGCTGGGGCACAGGCCTCCTCTCTGTGAGAGGATGTCGGCCGTAATCCACCACGTGGGCCCAATGCGGATTGGTGGATCTCTGGTTACGGAACTTTAGAACATACTTGAGAGCACGTTAAATCTTTGGTCCCGGGTAGCAGGCATTCCAAAGGTTTAACGTGCTTTCAGTGGACTGGGGGGGGGGGGGTCTTGGTATTAAATAAATGGTCACTCATCCACAGATCGACGGATTAGTGCCATAACTAAAAATCTGAAAAAAATCGATCCATAATTATGTTTGACAGGTAGAGTTTGGGCCAACGTTATTGGGACCAACTTGTAGAACCAGCGTAAAGAAACGGATATAGGAAACGGGGCGTAAAGAGACGTCGACGCTGACCTACCCACGTTGTTGTTTTGTTTCTTTTATTTTAGCAAAATTTTATAGATTGGAAGAATTGCAAATGTTCGTAGATTCAATTCGTTCACTTCCTTTGATAAAGTGACTGACGTGAGTTTAATCGCCTTTATTTCAGTATTATCTTTATTAACATTTAATCTTATTAATTTTAATAAATATTGTTGTCAGAATACTGGTACCCATACCACAAGTTAAATCTTTCCTTGGGTACCAGAACTCAATATAAATACTTTCGACACGATTGTTACTTTAACTGTACTGTATTTAATCTTTGGGAATGTTGTCAGCCCAATTAAATTAAATTAAATTAAATAAAGCTTTATTTCAGACGATGCCCATAATTTGGTCAGTATTTCGGTGTTAGTAACAATAGTGCTTATCATATATGTTAGTACTATTAGTTTTCACAATTTACTTTATTATTTATTGATGCAGACTTAAGATTGTCCCTACCCAGTGTGTCTGAAAGGGACAATCCGCTCTGCCAGCAATCATTTTTAGAATGCTGTTGCAAAAAAAAAATTAAATAATTAATATTTATTTAATCTACTTAATATTAATTAGTCCACTAGTCTGTCATACCCATTTAGCCAGAACAAAGTACCGTTCGAAATATACTTTAAGAGAAAATGATAACTGTCCTATACATACACAAGTACAACTTTTATTTATAAAGGCCTAAAGGCATTTGTTTGAATTTTCCAAATTCGTTTGAAGCCCATTTTCAGAAGTTTAAATACTGGTCGAACAATTCCGAGGGATATTATTTGTCTTTGCTCTTTTTTTCTTATTTCGGGTTCAGGAGGTATGGACTCTGTAAATATTGGTATTCATGCTAATGCCAGGGGACAAAAAATTAATGACTTTATACGATTTTTTGCTTGGATTTTTGCTCAAAAATATTAAGTGGTCCAAAATTTATAAATTTGCTAATACTTTTCCAACCATGTTGCGGAGAAATTTTTCGACGTCGGTTAGTTAAAAGTTTTTATTTTTATTTAAGTGTATACACTGTAAAAAGACAAATCACAAAGCCGTCAACTACGCATACTGTACATCTAACATAGTAGCTATGAGGAAAAATTATTTATGTGAAACGACTTTTATATTTAGGTTTGAAAAAAAGCTATTTTTTATTGCTCGCAATGTAACGCGAACCTAGGCAAGCGGAGTTAATCCCCGCCTCTTCGCTCTAAGCTGCGCAGGTACTTGTCGGATACGTTTGTAACTTCAAATGGGTAATATCCAAAAATCGAAAAAAGGAATCGAAATTTCATGTAATTCATTTTCGTAAAAAAGCAAAAATAATTTGCGACTTTGACCTTCAATATCTCCAGAACCAGTGGATTCCCAAGTATGGTCTAGTTGAAAAAAAAATGCTTCAAATAATGGGTAGAATATGTGGCTTTCGGCTTCGGGAAATGTCTTTTTATAGTTATTAAAAAATTAAGTAACTGTTACCATGTATGATGGGGTTGACTTTTTTATCAATATTTTAGAGGTTTTCGTTGATTCTTACAACCAAGAAAACAGGTAACAAAATAACCCTAAGTAAGACGGGTCGAAATACCGCGCTTAGTAGTCATATTTTTGAACACTAAACTATCGGCATTGTTAACATATTTTTTTGCAAAGTTGCCACTCTTGCAAAATGCAAACAGCTTAGAATATAAATAAAGAACAAAGTGCCAATAACCAACAACTCAAGTTCTGTACCAACATTGTTGGTCACAATAGCGCTAAACAATACTATTGGTGAGGCCACAATGTGTCTCTAAATATCCAATGGGCCAAAAGCTGAGGTGGTAGTATTATGGCGATCGTATTTGTACAGAACCAATGGACGTTGATTCCGAAACAATACCTTTCAGTGGCCCTTACCATGGTCTGGTGGCAAATTGTGATGCTCTTACACTTGAATTCACGTTTGTCGCTAAAACTAGTTTTGAAGTGGAATTAACTAGAATTGTCTGTATTTTTTTTTTTAAATTATACTTCTTTTGGCGCGTTAGGGAAAAATTATGAGAGTAATTTTTTACGATGTGCGCGCACACCGTCACCAAAAACCGACACCCCGAAGTTAGCCTAGAGCCGACACCCTGAAGTTAGCTATAAACTGATGGTTCATGAAGAATGATTGTTTTCCTTTTGCAAACTTTGTGACAGTTTGGTTTTTATCTTGTTACGCCAAAGAAGTATAACTTCTTACGTGCGTACATAAGTACACACACACTTCTTTTTTAATAATTATTATTAGAACAGTGTTAGGTACAAAAAACAACTCTACGTAAATGGCAGAAAATCCGGTTTACTACTAACTGCCTTTACTTTACTACTTTGGTTCCAGGTTGGGGAAATATTTGAATCTAACTCTAGCTGTTTTTCCTTAAAACGATAAAATTTTCTTGGTTTTTCTTTTGGAAATTTCTCAGTAGTACAGACTGTTGTCAGCATTATCTGACCCATCCTAAAATCAAACGACTTTGGACCCTCTGCATCTAACATTAAGGTTTATTTAATTTATATGAGCTTATCAGACAACTGCTCGAGGATTTGATGAACAAATACAATAATAATATAGACACCCAAATTTGATCTTTAAAACGTTAGCATTAGGGTGGGTCAGATAATGTTGACAACAGTCCGTCAGTCAGTCGGTGGTGGCCTGGTCTCGTTCGATCTGGTTTCGTTCCTCGGTGTATGGGCTCGTCCTCGTTCCCAATTACCTGCAACTGAAATACCATTGTTACAAAATATGGGTGTTCGATTCACCTCTGGTAAAAACAGCTTTTAATTCCACCGATTTTCTTCCGAGGTTCAAGTCACTTCCTTCACTTTCGAGTTCCTTTAGTAAGTTCCTAACACCATCCACAATTCACTTGTACAGAGCCGTTCAGTAAACAAAAGCTATCGATTGGCAGGTGCGTGAATCGGCGAGACTTTGATAAGGGTCTGTGATCACGCTCCGAGCTCTTCATGTCAATAAACGTCTCAGAATACGGCCCTAAGAGCCTTTGACCGATTATGAAGAAATGAGGGCGATGTGTGAGAAATGGAGGGTTAGGTTTGTTTTTGATTGTGTGTTGTATAGACATAATGAGATTTTGAGATGATGCAATGCAAATGGATATAATAAGAAATAACTACATAAGAAGAGGAGGAGGGAAAACCTGGTCAAGAAAAACCAAAACACGCTAACTATTACACCAGAAAATCCGATGTGCTAGATTTTAAGTTAAAACTACCATGTATACTGTTCAGTATTAGCAATAAAAGCTAAATAATAATAATATGAGAAGAAGTTTGAAAGTGGCACTAATGATTGAAAACTTATGTAAAAGTATGCATGTGTGCTACATCCGGCTCGAAGGACCAAAATGTACGCCCACCCTAATACACGTCACGTACGGCCGCAGAAGTGTTAAGGGTGTGACTGTACATGAGAATAAACGACAGGTTAAAGGACCTACTCAGACCTACCAGCCTAACAGGCCCTAGGACCCTAAGACCTATAAGCCCTATAGCCGTAACCTATCATATACCTAGTATGTGATAAATAAATATATAGATAAATTCGAGATGTCTGCACCATGCGACCTAAGGTTACAGACGGATAGTGGGCAGGAATTCCAGGTTCGGGAAAGGTACACTCACTGCCAATCCCGCAGACTCACGAGACTGATCGGAGATGGCTAAAGGTGTCTTGGCCACAGTGAGGGGTAATGAGACAAGAATATAAAATTCAAATCTGATTTATTTTCAATATTTTACAGCTTAAATACTACATTTTCTTAACACACACTACTACACAAAATCTTAGTGTCCTATGCGTGTAAGATGCAACCAAATCATATTTTAACTGGGCCGCGCGTCAGCCGGGCCGAGTGCTGATTCAATGTCCAAAGGTAACATTGAACAGGTATTGTTGCGAGGAAAGTTTTGAGTTTGAATGTGGATGGCTAAAAAGTAGGGAAGACCAAAGAAACGATGAACTAAATGTGTGAAAGATGTCTAGAAGTTGGATGACTACCTACTAAGATGACGAATGGGGTTTCGACAATCGCTATCGCTGATAGTCACTTTGCGGAGAGTCTTTAAGACTCTGCCTACATCATATCCTATCCTATCGTTCAAGAATATTATAAATTTGAAAGTTTGTGTGAATGTATGGATATTTTTTAATTTTTCACGCAAAAGCTACGTATTTTGTACGGATTTTGATGAAACTTTACAGTTAGCGGTAGCTTATAAATCACAATAATGTATATACTATAATTTACAATGGAGGGAAGTATTAATTATACGCGGGCAAAGCAGCTGGCAGAAACTATAGTTAAGTATAAGTTAGTTTATTATCAGTCTAAACCACTCGTTTTAAACGAGTAGAAAGAGTTTTCCTCCAATTTGAACATAATAAGTAGATATACCCATAGAGCGTCTGCTGAAACTATTATGTCAAACGTATTGAGTCAAGTCGCGTGGTACTTGGAAAGGATTACAGAAAGCGGCTTTCGAGACGAGGGGAGCGTCGAGCTATTGTCGAACATCCTATGAAGCAAATCTGTCATGTGTAAATGTGTACTACAAGGCTCCCGTGATAGATGGGAAATATGTCACACCATTGTCGGCTGACAATTGGAAGGATGGTTATCAGGGAGGTGTATTTTGAGACATGGAAGAGACATGTTTTGATGTACTGAAGTTGTTGTTGTTGTTATTAAAGCTACTGGTGACTACTGAGATGATGACTCATAGAAGTATGGACAAAAATATGTGAATGTAGCGTTATCTCCAAATAAATTGGTCTCATTTCAGGTCTGGATAATTAGGTCTTCTCCTTTGTACCAACATTTTTAAACAACATTTTTGCAACTTCTTCTTACTCTCTGTCACTGGTTTTTGTTTTCTTAGCACACTATGAGTATTACTCTATACTTACTAATATTATAGATGCGAAAGCTTTGATGGATGGATGGATGTTTGTAACTCAATCATACCAGAACAGCTGAAAAGATCTGGATGAAATTTGACACAGAGATAAATCATAATCTGGAATAGCACATAGGCTATAATTAGGAAGGTACTAATTCCACGCGGGCGAAGCCGTCAACAGAAGCTAGTAAAAATTTCAGCTTATAGTTGTTCAAAAAATCTGCCTAGCCTTGTCCCAACTATCTTGGGGTCGGCTGCCAATCTATCCAGATGCACCTGAATACCAGTATGTTACATGGAGCGACTGCCTAAATGACCTCCACAACCCAGTAACTGGGTAATACGATACCCCTTGGTAAGACTGGTTGTCAGACTTTCGGGCTTCTGACGACCCGTAACGACTGTCAAAGATCCACTATTGACAGCCGGGACCAACGGCGTATCGTGCTTTCCGAGGCACGGAGGAGTCTCGGTATTGTGGCGATTGTAGACACAGCCTAAACTCAGCGGGTCTGTACCAGCCTTCAGCTGGCTGGTGAGATTATTGAAGAGCTGTTTGAATATTGAATGAGTAGGCATCACATTTGTTTTAGGGATCAGTTCTGCTAGCCTGACCGAGGTGGGCACGTGTATTGCTGAGCGTGATTCAATATAGTTATTTGGAGTGCCCTACCCCACTTTCTTAACACTGCACATATTAGCCAGTCACTATTAAACACCACACTCTCGCGTTGCCAGCGAGTGATACCCTGAAACAACTAGAACGTCTCTGGAGCCTTGCAGGTCGTACTGGAGCCTTGGGGTTCCACAGTATGTAAAGATGGTCACGCATCCATGGACCAACCCCGGCAAGCGTAGCTTAACCTGATGGATCCAACCCTGCGGGTGTTAATACTTTAGCCACGAGCTCCTCCAAGCTCCAAGCCTGTAGTTGTTCAACTGCACAGAAATTGCGTCTTTTCAAACAAAGGAACAATCATAGATCACCACGTTTACCCATCGACTGAAATGATGATGCTGCTCAATTTCCGAGGAAGAAACTCCTTACCCGTTTTTAATAAACTTTTGAGAAATCTGTCTGCTTGATGACTATGAATGTTATATGTCGTAGCGCTCGGCATCCCTCGGGCACTCAAGGCAGGGAGGAACAGGGGTGGGTTTTAGTCAGTAAGAGTCTGACACGCCCTTCCGCTTCTTATATTAGGTCTGTACCCAAATAAGTTGCCGTTTTACTGAACCTTGACCTGTGATAACTTCGAATTAGCTGAGAATTATGTATTTAAATAAACTTTTTATTAAAGAAATTTTATTCCTTTTTCAAAATTAAGTGTTCATTTGTGCCTTACGGTTTTTTTTTTTTTGTAATACCGCCAATTTTAATAATCATTAAATCTCAAAAAAATATTATATGTTTCGCATAATATGAGTTCCAATGTGGAAACAATGCGTTTTAAAAGGCACGCAGATATATCAATGCTGTTTACGGACCTAAGACTATCAACGAACGTACTGTACGATATTGATTTAATCGCTTCCGTTCAGAAAATTTTGAAGGTACAAAAGAACCCTTTGGCCTCCAGAAGGAGAAAATTGATCTGCTTTTAGTATCACCTTCGGTTTGTCACTGAGTGCTGAGCTAGCTTCGGGTTTTGATGTGCCTAAGTGTGAAAACAATACTAAATAATTTAAGGCAAATAGGTAAAATAAAAAAACCAGCCAAGTGCGAGTCGGACTCGCACACAAAGGGTTCCGTACCATAAATTGAAAAAAAAATACTACGTACGTTCTCATGATCCATAATAGGTAGACAGTTGAAATTTTCACAGAATATGTATTTCTGTAGCCGCTTTATCAAAAAACAATAAAAATAGAAATCATACGGATCATGAAATACAGCCCGCTGACAGACGGATGGACAGCAGAATCTATCAACAAAGTAATAGGGTCCCGTTGGTTACCCTTGGAGTACGGAATCCTAAAAACATTAACAAGTGAGTACCTCATGAACTACGACCTAAAACGAGAAGCTTGTGTCCAAGCTTGCGTCAAGTTGCTGAACCAGCATAAAATCGAGGGAACTTTGAGTCGGATTGTATCCAAAGATTAGAAGTAGATCTTATACGACAATCGTAAGCGTTCATGACAGTGGTTAGATCCAGGTGCCCTAGCTTAACATTGCCCAAAACGTAAGAATGGCCGGATGTAGTATTCTGTAAGGTTATTCATTTTAGCTTCTTGTCATCTGGTGCCACAGCTACTGCTGACCGTTATTGTCAAGACTTGCAAACAATAAAAGAGAAGTTGGTACTCAAACAAACCAGATTGGTAAATTGCTCATGACTATTGCTACTACTTGACAACCCTCGGCGTCATACCGTACAACAGACGTTGCCAAAATTAATAGAGCTGAAGCAAGATACTCTTCCTCTTCCACCATGTTCTACAGACCTTGTCCCAGTAGATTTCTTCGTTTTTTGGAAGTTTAGATAACTTTTGGATGGGAAAAATCATTTAATTCTGAAGAAGCAGTTTAGGATGCCTCGATTCCCGTGCAATGGACTTCAACTGCAGAGGGCAAAATACCCATTAAATGGCGAGAATATTTTGATAGTTTAAATAAATATTTTGATTAAAAAAAATTGGTTTAATTTTTCCATACAAAACGGCTACTTCATAGATAAAGACCTGATATTTTGTTAACGCTATTATAAAATAAGATCACTCAACATAATTTAGATCTTAAAGAGCTATGTTTCAAACCCTACTTCGTTCCAAAACATTTAAATGTCTTCTTAAAATTTCTTAAATTCCCTCGTTGATAACTTAGCCCCATAATTAGATAAATATTTTTCCCGTAATTAATCCGATCATTAATGAATAGATTCCGTTCATCTAGTGTTTAATTAAAACGTCCGGGACTCGGAATATCATTACTTAGGCAGGGAATCCATTTTAAATAATTGTTGAGAAGGAAATTTAGGTTGTCACAAATCACCTTGAATTTGTAAATGTTTCATGTTCCGAAGATTTTAGGGTCGAATTGTTTTTACTAGTTTAATTTGGAAGATTCCTTGGATTTGAATTGATCTAATTCAATTAATTTTTCAATTATGGATTCTATTTCTGCATGAATTATTACAGATTTTCATCTTTTCTGTATTTTCGTGGTCCTTGGGTACGTAAACTGTGTTCATGTCTATGTTTCACCGAGTTTCTACACAATCCATTATTAATTTATGCAGTTCAGTGGTTTCATACAGGCGGTCGTGTGGATACTACCTTTAGCTGTTACAATCCACACATTATTCAAAATCCGTGAACATTAACAATTTATTTTGTGTTTGGTAGGTATTGAAATTAAATTCGGATCATCCTAAATCAATCTGCCTAGCCTTTTCCCAACTATCTTGGGGTCGGCTTCCAGTCTAACCGGATGCTGCTGCCTGGAGCGACTGCCTGTCTGACTTCCACAACCCAGTTACTGGGTAATACGATACCCATTGGTAAGACTGGTTGGCAGACTTTCGGGCTTATGACGACCCGTAACGACTGTCAAAGAGCCACGATTGACAGCCGAGACCAACAGCTTAACATGCTTTCCGAGGCACGGAGAAGTCTCGGTATGTAAAGATGGTCACCCATCCATGGACCAACCCCGGCAAGTGTAGTTTAACCTGATGGATCGACCCGTGTTGTGTGTAACTACCTAGTTACCAAATAGTTCTTAAAGCAATCAACCGAATGCGATCATACATGAACATACATTAGATAACACATTACATTTACATTTTACATTTACATTTTCATTTTTTTCATATTGTTGTGTATGTCGTTAATTTGTGGCAAATAAATACTTTTTCTTTCTTTCTTTCTATTTTCAGATTGACTCAGTGTCAATGTGCCTTGGCTCTAACTAAAAATAACTAAATTTCTAATTATATCTGCCACCAGATACCTAATTGCAAATACCGTAAGACTGTAAAATATCTTGCGAGAGTGTAAACCCTCAAAATATTACCAACTAGCTGCGCACCGCGGTTTCACCCGCGGAGACCGCAATAAAAAGTAGCCTATTGTATTTATCTGGGTTATAACACACACAGGTTATAACAGGAGCAAAATTTCATTAAAATCCCTTCAGTCATTTTTGCGTGATTGAAACACAAACATACAAACTTTCGCATTTATAATATTAGTAGAACTAGCTTTTGCCCGCGGCTTATTATAAATTATAGCTTATATGTTATTTTGATGTATATGCTATATTACCGTAAAATTTCATCAAAATTCGTTCAGGAATTTTTGCGTGAAAGATTAACAAACACACATCCTCACAAACTTTCACATTTATAATATTAAGTAGAAAGTAGAATAAATTATTTCATATACTAATACTAATACACATACTAATTATCATCACATATTAATTATCTGTTTTATTATTTCATATACTAATTATTTTATTTCTCATCAAAATGTGATAATTTACAAAGTATTATTGAATAATGAGTTTACAACGCGCTAAATACTTCCAAAAGAACCCAATTTCTAAAGCCTTCTCTATCTTCCAGATCATAGGCCGTCACCTCCGAGAGCAGAAAGCCAGAAACAAGAACACAGCAGTATCTCTCCTGGACTGTGCCTTACGAGGAGTGTCAGTTCTCTCTTCAGCATCTGTATCGGAACTGGCCGGAGTTGGACTGCACGGCCTGGTGATATCCTCGGGAGATATAAGGAGGGTGCAGCAAGGAGCTTTTAGTACTGTATCGTCTACACTGTTTGCGCTGGGTAAGTGGTTCAATACTTAACCTGTTCCTATTAGCAACGGACCGTATGTGGTATGTTAACAGGCGTATGTGGTATCAGATACCTGTAAGAGTCAAGTCCAAGTAATCTGGTAATGAAAATGGAAAAAAAGAAACAATGCTTTTCATAGATTTTGAAAGTGATTGTTTTTATTTACATTAGTTAACTGCTCTTTCATGATAATTTACTCAAAATTTTTCATAACTAAACTAAAAAATAACTTCATCATCATCATCAGCCTATAGCCGTCCACTGCTGGGCATAGGCCTCTCCAATTGTACGCCATTCAGCTCGGTTCTCGGCAACTCTCATCCAGCTGCTACCAGCCACCCTGCGAAGATCATCGCTCCACCTAGCCTGAGGGCGTCCTACCTTACGTTTACCGATTCGCGGTCTCCACTCGAGAACACGTCTACCCCAACGGTCATCGGTTCTACGGCTAATATGGCCGGCCCATTGCCACTTCAGCTTGCTTATTCTTTGAGCTATGTCGACAACCTTGGTTCTTGGGTCTAGCCGGATCACCTCAAAAATAACTTAATAGGCATTAAACAAACACATATGAAAACAACCTATTGGTCATCAAATATTTTCATCCACATCGCTGTCAATGGGTAATTCCATCCAGACCTGACGTAGGTTTCTGACATAAATATATTTTCAATTTTGATAGGTTCCATGAATAGTGCGGCTTTTGAAAATAATAAATATTGCTCCGGAAGTGATAGCGCAGCTTTTTTAGGATATAGCATAATCAGCCTTATAATGTCCACTGACGGGGCCCATCGTGGCCGGGGCCTGCATGCCTAGGGGTAGCGGATAAATTCTGAAAATGAGTTACGGCACCCCTGGGCGCTCAGGCAGGGAAGGAACAGGGGTGGGTTTTAGTCAGTAAGAGCCTGACACGCCCTCCCGCTCCACCCAGAGCGGGAGAAGTCATTGGATGATTCCCCACCCCCCCAAAACAAAACTCACTCAGACTCAGGCCTCTTCTCTAGCAGAGGGAATGGACCGAAATCCACGCGGGCCCAGCGTGGGTTAGTGGATGTCACATGTCATCGAATGTTTGGTTCTAGGACATACCAGTTTCCTTACGATGTTTTCTATCTAAACTTCTTTAAGTTTTTAATGCCATTTTAACCTACTTCAAAAAAAGGAGGAGGTTCTCAATTCGACTGTATTTTTTTTTTTTTTTTTTATGTGTGTTACCTCATAACTTCTTACTACGTTCACCGATTTGAAGATTTTTTTTATTTGAAAGCTGTTACTTCACATTTTGTCTCATTTTAATTTGGTGAAGATCCGATAAAGAACTTCGGAGAAACACAATGGAACTCTTCAATAAATGATAGCAAACGTTCCAGAATTGCTGCAATCGCATGTCTGTATATTGTTTTCACCACTTCACAACATTACATCACGCTGATGCACTCTGAAGGGGTATACAGATTTGTACAGTTCACCCTGATACACCCTAATTTCACCAACTACGTTAAAATTCCCTATTTTTGGGGCTATCAATTTGGGCATAACTTTACTATTAATTTAGTTTTAGAATGGGGTAAAACAACTAAAAAGTGAAAAATAAAAAACTTTTACAAAAAAAATACAACCGACTTCCATAAAAATACTTAAAAATGCAAAATAACTTTAATTTCGGAAGTCGGTGTCAAATAACGAAGAAACCAAACTACAAACACCGACTTCCGAAATTAAAGTTATTTTGCATTTTTTAGTATTATTTATGGAAGTCCGGTTGTATTTTTATTGTAAAAAGTTTTTTTAACAAAAAGAAAACCAGAAGATCCCAAAGTCCTAGTAGTATCTCATATGTATACGTACAACCGCTGTTTGTTGAACACATTGAAGCTCAACACACTAAGTCCACTGAGTCAGTGTGTTAAATACCACCATTTCGTGTACTGCTTCCTAATTCCATTTGCAATCAAGATACAGAGCATAGAATAACGAAGTATAGAAGCGAAAATCTTGGAATGAGAGCATTGTAAACACCAATAGTTTTGGGTAAGAAATTGCCAAAAAACAGTCTGAATCTGATACAACTCGTTCCGTGTTGACTGAAGAACTCAATTTATTCAGGCCCACTTTAGAATAGAATAGAATAATCTTTATTATTAATAAAAAAAAAAATAATAGAATATAGTATAATGACGATGATGATAATGATGATGATGTTGGGTCATGTGACTATGATGTAGTATATATTATAGTAGAATGTTTGGTTAAGCAGCCATGAAGTGGAATTATATATTAAGAAATCATATATTAGACACATAAGTTTAGTTTGAACTGTTTTGTATTTTTAACCGACTTCAAAAAAAGGAGGAGGTTCTCTTACCTCATAACTTTATACTAGCTGAACCGATTTGATGATTTTTTTTATTTGAAAGGTGGTGCTTCACATGTGGTCCCATTTTAATTTGGTGAAGATTTGATGAAGAAGTTCGGAGATACACAATGGAACTCTTCAATAACTAATAGAAAACCTTCCAAAATTGTTGCAATCGCATGTCTGTATATTGTTTTCATCACTTCACAACATTACATCACATCAAAGTATAAAAAAAAAACGAAAATAATAAACTTTTTACAAAAAAATTCAACCGACTTCAATAAATAATACTAAAAAATGCAAAATAACTTTAATTTCGGAAGTCAGTGTCAAATAACGAAGAAACCAAAACTAGAAACACCGACTTCCGAAATTAAAGTTATTTTGCATTTTTTAGTATTATTTATTGAAGTCGGTTGAATTTTTTTTTTGTAAAAAGTTTTTATTTAGACGTATTTTTTCATGGTTGTGGGAAATCATCCAATGACTTCTCCCGCTCTGAGTGGAGCGCGGGCGTGTCAGAGTTTTACTGACTAACACCCAACCTCGTTCCTTCAGTTGCCTGAGTGCCCAGGGGGCTCGGTAACTCTGTTTCGAATTTATCCGCGACCCCTGGGCATATTTAGTCGTACCTAAGTACTATTTGCTATATTTAATAGATTATATTATGGTGTTCAGTGTTCAGCTTGAACGTCGTAACGTAAACTACAACCTATTGTTAATTTAGCTAAGTTTCTCTTTAAAGTGAACTGTATTAATTTGTTCTTTGAGAAATTAACGTCTTGTAGAAAAAATTATGTTAGCAAGCTTTTAACTTGGTATTGTGTCTATAGGTTAATTCTTTTGTCTATAGGCAATATTGCACGTGGCGGAGATGAGAATGTTGAGATGGATGTGTGGAGTAACGAATTAGAGGTTGTTTAAAAGTGGCACCAGTGACAGAAAAGTTGAAAGAGAGCCACTTATCTTGGTATGGTCATGTGAAGAGGAGGGGTGAAATACATGTAACTAAAAGTAATAAATATAAATGTGGATGGACGGAGTGGGAGAGGGACGCCAAAGAAAAAATGGATGGATTGTGTGAGGTGTAATATGAAAGAAAAGGGAGTTAGTGATAGCGGCTGACAAGACCGAATGGAAGAAAAAAACGTGTTGCGCCGACCCCAAGTATTATGGGATAAGGGCAGGAAGATGATGATGTGTCTATAGGCAAAATTGGCCACCCTTTTGCATTGGAAGATGAAGACATAATAGATGGTCTAGCTAGACTATTCCGAAATTGTTTCGGACATTTTGGCACACAAAAAAATTAACACATCAATTTCGCACCTCCACTATGTTTTTCTTCTATGTCACATGGGTAGCTCAGCACTATTCCTAGAAACATGTAGGTGTTGTCGAAAATAGCTTTGTACCTGCGAAATGGTCATGAATATATCAAAACGTAATTTTGGGAGAGTTACAAAGGAAGGTCGTGTAATTAAACTGACTTGGGTTCCTCAAATGCTGGTTCGTGCAAATGGCTGATAGTATTGCTAGCTTCTAGCAGTGGTTTCACCCACGTGGTATTAGTACTCCCTCTACTATAAATTATGGCATAAGTGTTATTTTTAACCGACTTTTTTTATTTATTTATTTCCAAAACACCTAATTCTAATTTACAATGGTATTGCCATATACGCAAACCTCTCAGGGCTTATCTGTGTGCTGGCGAGTCGGTCTAATATTCTCAAATACATATAACTTTAGTTAAGTTAGTTTCAATGAATATTGTTAGAGAAAAACTAAAACACCTTATGACTATAAAAACGCTTGAATTTGTACTTGCAACTTTTCGAATCTGTTTTATATAAATTTTGTAAATCATCTGGAAGTTTGTTAAGGAGGTAAGGTACTAAATATGCAACTTTAAAAAGGAACATTTTTTTACTCGAAGATGGCTAGACCGATTTGGTTTTTTTTTGAAAGCGTATACTTCCCAGGTGGTCCCATATAAATATTATCGAAATTGCTTCAGCGATTTTTGAGAAACGGAACAAAAACGAAAAATACGTATACCTAAATGACGTTTTTATTTTCTCCAATTACGAGTATGTTTAAATTCCACGTTCCATGTTATTATTGAGGTTTTTAGTTCTGGGGTATAACAACTAAATAGTGAAAAATAAAAAACATTAAAAAAAAAACAACCGACTTAAAAAAAAAGAAAAAACACTACAAATTTAAAAATAACTTTAATTTCGGCAGTCAGTGTCAAATAACGAAGAAATAAAATACAAACACCGACTTCCGAAATCAAAGTAGTTTTTAAATTTGTAGTGCTTTTTCTTTTTTGGAAGTCGGTTGTTTATTTTGTAAAAAGTTTTTTATAAACTATCATCTATCTCTGTGCCAAATTTCATACGTTCCACCGTTTTGGCGTGATTGAGGAACAAACATCCATAAATACTTTCGCATTATTTTATAATATTTGTAGGAGCAGGGTACTAGCTTGTGTATCTGTAATGAAGCAAGAGGGCTCAGATATTGAATTGACATGCGCTTGGTACCGAAATGATACGTGGTCAATCCCATTGTAAATTTGAAACTTTTGACAATCGCTATCGCTGATTGAATGCCAATTTTTTTGGGGTTCCGTACCCGAAGGGTAACTAACGGGACCCTATTACGAAGCCTCCGCTGTCCGTCTGTCTTTCAGCGGGCTGTATCTCATGATCCGTAATAGGTAGACAGTTGAAATTTTCACAGCATGTGTATTTATGTTGCCGCTATATCAACAAATATAAAAATCGTACGGGACCTTTCATTTGCGAGTCAAACTCGCACTTAACCGGTTTTTCTGGAGACCAATGACTTGATATTATCATGCTTGGTATGAAAAATAAATAAAACACCTCGAAATGATCGATTCTAGGTAAACAAATGCATTTCAGTCCTGTCCTAAAAATAAATAAATGTATACAGATATAAAGCCAATAGGAAAGCAAATCAAACAACAGGGTTTAGGAAATCACTTTATTAAATAAACACGTCTTAATCTACTTCTTGGTGGAACATACTGGATACCCAAAAGATATATGAAGGTAGAAGAGGACTCTCAAGATGTGGGGTTTTAAGTTGCAAAGAGTATTTAAACTTTTTCTACAGAAGATGGTATAAATCAATCATTAAAACACCCTCTCGCCATTCACTACTGGACACAGGCAAAGATGGTGTAGGTATTATATTAATAATTTTATCCCCTTTTTTATTGGGACGGAAATAATCACCTTACTTCTCCCGCTCTGGGTGAAGCCTCAGTATAAATATGGACAGTAGGGAAACTACGTACAAACGGTCAAAACGGCACACTCACACAGACGCGCGCATCTACGCTAGCCCTAAGCGATAGTCGCGGTGCGCGCAGTTGGGGCTGCCGTGTCGAGACGAGTGGTCGTGTTATCTCTTGAGCCACGGACCGTTTTAAAATGCCACGAGCGTATTGCGCAGTGTACTGTTGTATGAACTCGGCTTCTTCAAATCCGGGGCTTTCGTTTTTTAAACTCCCTGCTGATCTTGAAATACCTTTCAAGATCGTTTTTTTAAAATGTTAATATTTTTTAATTTACATCACACGCATTTTCAGGTTGAAACGCGGTAAGGTGCGCTGCCGCAAGGTTAACTAGCTATCGGCCGAGCGCCGCGCATTTTGACTTCACTTTAACACCCTCGAAAACCATGAAAATTTTTGCGACGTGAAAAAAAAAGGGTGCGGGCCTTTGTGGGATATCTTAATATTTTTCAAATTGCGCGGCAATTTTGAAGCATCGCCCATAGATTTTTTTTCCAAACATTAACAGTGACAACCCTAGCTAATATATATAAATAAAATAATGGAGCATAGGTAATTATCTCAACAAATAGGCTTAGTTTCCATACTGTTCATATTTATACTGTGGTGAAGCGGAGGGCGTGTCGGACTCTTACTGACTTAAACCAGGCCGTGTTCCTTCAGTTCCTTCAGTTCCCCCTTAAACATCAAATTGCGATTAATCAAGTAAAATATATACCAGCCACCTATATCCCTAGTAAATCTTCTTATAATTACATAAATTTGCAACATTAACTGATTTCCCGAGAGTATCGTCTTCAGTAATAGAGGTTCAGAAACTTTACCCCGCCTAGTTTCACCGATTTACTAATTTTCAATGTTTCAGTAATGTTACGAGACCTAACGGTAATTAAAAATGTATTTATGATAATAAATGCTGGAATTGGGACAGGAATTCGTAATGAGAACGATTTTTGTACTTTAATATTTTTGGTATGAGGTTGTTTAATAAAAGGTAGGTAGGTATTGTTTTGAGAGAAATATTATATTAAATCGATGAATGTGGTCCTGGGGTACAGAATCCCTTATGCGTTGTTCCCTTGTTCTGTAATGAGGAAATCAGAAAACTCAATTGTTATTCACTTCGTAAGGTAGATTTCCTCAAGAATTTTGAAGGAAAAAAATAATTAAACATGATTCATCATCATTCTCCTGCCCTTATCCCAATTTATTTGGGGTCGGCGCAAAATGTCTTTTTCTTCCATACCCCTCTATTAGTCATCATCTCTGGGGGAATGCGGAAGTCGCTGATAGTCCCAGTGACCTGCCGCCATTTCATCCATTCAGTGTTATTTCTGTGCTTAACAGTCCGATCTATTTTGCCATCGCTTTGCACGAGTGAGCCGAGATACCGAGAATCGGAGCAGACTGGGAGAAGCGCACCATCTAGCACTATAGCTTCAGAACTGGAGAGACCGCCGAAATCGCAGAACATGTATGTATTTTGGTTCTGCTGATTTTCAAGTCAACTTTCGTCTGTTGCCATTTCTCCAATCTGCTCTGGATCTCAGGTCCATCTTCACCTACCAGAACAATGTCGTCGGCAAACAGAATGCACCAGGGTGCCTCCTCCTGTATTTCCGACGTAAGTGCGTCCATAATCAACAGGAAGAGGTATAAAAATATTTAAACATTTTCAAAAAACCAAACTGTAAAAAAACAACAAATAAGTTCCAAACAAGTCACTTTTCAAGCAGTCTGATGCATTTGGTAGCAGTTAGTTTTGTTCAATATTTCACCAACTGCATCAGACTGCTTGAAATGTGACTTGTTTGGAACTTTTATTTGTTTTTTACAGATGGGATTTTTGAAAATATTCAATTTCTTTATTTTTTACATTATATTGAGTTATATTTTTGGAATCGCCTCCTCGAATCCTTTATTTTGATACCCCACTTAAAATAGTTTGAAGACTTTCATTTTTTTCTTTTTCACAATATGGCGTCTGGTTGTCGCCATATTGTATTTTGATTACTGTTATGTCTTTAGTAGCACTCGCAAGTTTAAGACGAATCAAATGACATAAGAATTAACAAAATCGGTCCAAGCGTTTGGTCTTTAGAGAGCCACAAAGTAACAAACATACATACACACATAAAGGCTTGCGTCACGCAGTCGGGTAAACAGACATCATTCTACTAACAGACCCAGCCGTGATCTGATCATCAGCCCAGATATTTACGATGTTTTTGTTTAACTATGCTATAAAAATTACATGTCCATACCACGACAACCGATTTCCACACAGTTTTTTAGTCAGAGACTTTTCAGGGAAAAATATTGAAAAAATGAATCCTACTAATAATATAAATGCGAAAAATTGTACAGCTTGGCAAAAAAGAGTTTGGAATAAATGAGGTCGCTAGTATCGCATCTGTGGCAACCCGGAACCCTACGACTCAACAGTTGTTGATACTTGTTATTTTTGGGGATATGATTTCAATCCCAAGTGGGTGGTTCAGTCCCTCGGATGCTACGCAAACACCATGAAGGCTGAAAATATCCAGTTTCATTTTTAGTTTCAAATGTCACCGCGTGAGACTCTTTTTTGCCAAGCTTTATGTTTGTGTTTCAATCACGCAAAAACGGCTGATGGGGTTTGAATAAAGTTTTGCACACAGATATTACCTGGATTAAAACATAAACTACTTTTTACCACATGGGCGAAGCCGCTGGCAGAAGTTAGTTAATATACATTACATTTTTAAAGAGTCATTTATAAATAATTTGAATCATATCCATTGTTTCAGGTTTACCCAACAATCAGTTGCCCATGGTACCAACAGAAGCGTTAACTCGACTATGGAATTTGGATCGCTTGGATTTGTCCAACAACAAAATTCATACTTTAGACTCTAATTCATTCAAGGTGAGTCAAATCATTTCATTGTGTTGTATAAAATTTTCTTCGATACGTTTTGTTTAAAACTATAAGTATATGTCAGATACAGTTTTGTGTTGACATAAATTCTATATATTGTGAAGGTATTCAAAATAACCAAGTTTATTTGTTAACATAGTACTGGAATCACGATAAGAACATCTTTATTGAGTATCAAAGTTAGACTAAAAACATAATAGTAATAGTTAATAAGGAAAATTAAGATTCAGAAGCCAGTTACCCTAAATCAAATCTGATACATAGATTTCAAATTATTAAAGCAAATATTTCACACACAGGGCATCACAAATCTGACGTACTTGGACATAAGCGACAACCAGCTGACGGATATATCGGAAGGAGCATTCCTGCCTTTGATAAAGCTAAGTGTTCTGAGGCTAAGAGGAAATCTGCTGAAAGTACCAGCATTGGCGTCTTTGAAGGTTAGTTATTCTTCTTGCGTCGTCTCGACCTATATTTATGTATGTCACCGGATAGTTTTAGATACAGTTAGTTTATGAAAAATCCTATAAAAATGTTAACTCTTTTGTCAATAAGTCTCGAACACTTTGTAAATTATCAAATTTAGATGAGATTTATTGTATTTGAAATTATCACTATAGTATAATATACATATTATTATATACTCTCGCAAGTTTTATTACAATCTTAGGATGTTTGTAATTATCCGGTGATAAATACATACATAATAATTGCTCATGGCGTGGTTAAAATACCACTGTTTTTTTTACTGATTTGTAGATAGGCAGAAACACCATGTAAAATAATGGTATTAGTTTGCAGTTTGCTGGTTAAATTGGAAGCCATGGCATTATTGTTAAAATCAAAATCAAAAGTCATTTATTCAAACTAGGCTGAGAACCAGCACTTTTTGAACGTCAAAGTTCTACATAAAGACAGTCCCCCAAAAACGCCCGCCCGTCACCACTTCCTAGTGTTTTAGCTGTGAAGAAGAAGTGGCCAACAAACTCCCCAGCAACACATCTGTCTGTTAAGTTTTAAAAACTTGAATCTATATAATTCGTTAGGAACAGGGCAGGCAGATAGATATATGTAGAGGTGGAAAGGCTACCTAGAGTGAATTAAAGTTCATTCATATATTGTCACAAATAAAATTAATCCTAGTATAACGTAAGGAATATAAAAATTAAAAAAAAATAATTTATCAATATAAATAATAAATATTTCCCCCTCAAACCAATTTGTATGAACTTTTTTTAAACTATCTGCACGGATAAAGCGTAAAAACTATATTTTTCTCTATTACATTCAAACTGAAAATATTATGATTAACTGTCAATCCTAGGGACTGTCTAGACGAGAGCGGAATCGAAGCCGTGCGAAAAATATATTACGGAATAAATTATATCTAGAATTCAATTTTTTGAATTTTGCTACACGTCCAATTTAAATGAAAACATTCTTTGTAATGTTTATGTCTGTTACAATAATTAATTTAGAAAATAAGAAGATTGATTTATTTTTTGATTGTTTGAAGATTGGTTTGACACAAACTAAGATTTAGTTAAAAGAGATTTTACTAAGAAATATTGACAAGGCTTAAAAGGATAAAACTGGTACCCGGAATTCTTTAATTGATTGAAAGGGTTAATATGACAGCGGCAATTACTTAGTCTGAGTTTCAGACTGTTAAACGATATTAATATAATACTAGTAGGTTTTATTTTTACACAAAAGCAAATGAATAGCCGATACTAATAAGAAATATTGAGTTAGAAAAGTAATTATGATTCGGTCTAATCGCCAAAATGTACGTATTACGAAAGTGCTGATTACCTTTTTATTAACTTGATCTAACGTGTACTTTGATTTACAAAATAGTCAAGCAAAGAAGGCCAACTCCACACAATAAGCGAAAACGCACGCACACATAGACACGCTTCACGTACAGCGAGTGCAAGGGCACACGCGACCGGCATTTGTTTGAGATCGCCGCACGTATGCGTTAAGAGTCTACTACCGGCCAATTGGCGCCCTCATTGAATAAATAATCGTAGGGTAGCACAGAAAATAAATATTAAAGAATCCGACGTCACGTTTGTTACAAAGAGGATAAAGTATTTTTACGTTATTAAAACAGATCCAAAGTAGTAGGCAAAAGTGTCAGAAACGGCCGTTTTTGGTACTTTTGCCTACTACTTTGGATGCGAAACATTCTGAGACCTGTTTTAACAACGTAAAAATACTTTATTCTCTTTGTAACAAACGTGACGTTGGATTCTTTATTAATTTTCTATGCAGCTATGCTACGATTTTTTATTCAATGACGGTGCCACTTGACCGTTAGTAGGGACTTAATGTGTGCGCGCGTTTCCGTTTGTTGTTTGGAGTCGAACTTTTGCACCTATCGACTTTGTGGTTGAGTCTTATTGGCACCCAACATGGGCCACGCCTGGAACTGTTACTCATAATTGAATTAGTTTTCTAATACCTTATAATAAATCTCTTATTACCAATCGATATAATTTTCTTTTACCAGCCTTTATTATTCTGAAAAATGGACCAATTAATAAGCTTTACTCAGTAATGAGGTCTCAGTATTGGAGGTCGCAATATATTTCAATAGTGATTGAGTTTTTTTTTCTGTTTTCAGACATTACTTGATACTCGTAAATTGAAGATTTTTGTTTGTTCAACCATATTCAAATTATTATAAGGAGCCTATTATTAGAATAGAGTGTTTTCGTAAGATAACTCAATTTGAAGCATCAATAAATAGAGAGCCTTTTTAAGATACGTACTTAAGTAGACTTGGTACCAAACTATAAAGCAAAACTTAAAAACAATGTTGGTTCTGCAATACGCGATGGACATCGTCTATCAAAACGAAAAATTTTACCTTGGAAAAATCCAAGGAAATATTTCAATGCAATGTCCCATTCAACCACTCATTTTTGCAACAACAATACATAATTATAACCACCATAATTATAAGGATTATTTGTGGCTACAAAAATAATAATTCTATTCAGTCCGTAAGATTATCACTAAATAATTGGACACGTATTTTTTGCTTTGCTAAACCAATAAAAAAATACTGAATTTGTTACGTCACTTCTAGGTCATCAAAAGAAAAAAACTAATGTCCGTTATTTTTGAAAATGTAGCTGGCGGACTAATTAAAAGATTTTTTTTAATCATCTACCTCATTCTTTTGTAGGAGGCAAATATGTTACGGGATCTAGACCTATCCAGCAATGCTCTAGAAGGACCACTAGGTCCCACGACAGTGCCTACACTGACTTGTCTGACTACACTACAGCTATCAGATAACACGTTTGCTAGCATACGACGCGGAGCTCTGTCAGGTGAGAACATTATTATAATAATAATTAAAAATAGTTAAGTTAGGAACGACGGATAGCTTCATCAGAAATATGGAAAATACATCCATGGAAATGGAGTAGGACAGGTAAAAAATTGGGACTTTTAAGACCTTGAGACAGAGTTCGAAACAGAGTTACCTCGCCCCCGGGCACTCGAGGCAGGGAGGAACAGGGGTGGGTTTTAGTCAGGAAGAGTCTGACACACCCTTCCGCTCCACCCTAGAGCGGAAGAAGTCATAGGATGATTTCCCAACCCCAAAAAAAAAAAAAAAAAAAAAAAAAACCCCGCCGGCGCTCATGTGTGCCGCTAGTTTGCCTTGCCATAAATTGCCAAAAACCCGATTCACGCGTTTTAAACCACTATTATCACTATTAGCCAAGGTCTTTAGACCTGTGACAAGGTTCATACACCCGGAACCTGACAAAGTCTGTAGTTACACTTTGGCCGCCTGTCAACTGGGACTGACAGATGCCGAAACGTGACGCATCCGGGGCCTGAGGGGAGATGAATAAGAAGCTAGTAATATTTAGGAAATATTAATTTCGAGGTGATATTGTCAAGAAAACATTTCAATACCAAAACATTGATATTAGTGAGAGAATGCTCCAAACATATTTAATGTCATACTCTTTAACCAGTGTTCAACGGGTTGTGATCGATTTGACTGAAGAGTATCGCTCATGCCTATGTTCATAGGTGCAACTGATCACGAGATATTCATCGCAAATTTGCGTTTCCGTGCAACAATTACCCCGCTTTGTGTTGAATTGCAGCTTTATTCAAAGTGTGTTATTCCTACTGGGAATATATATCGCAAAGTCGTGCGACAATATTGAGTCACACCTTGAAACGGTCATCCATCTCAGTACTTAGTATTCACATTGTCGCAAGGCTCATGTATCTTTGAAAGTACGATTTCTTCTGATTTATGCTCTTTAAAAGATTTCTTCTCTATCAGATTTTTCTTCTTTTTCACAGCATTTCTTATTTTTTTCTGAATTTTGTTCTCAAAGGGATTCAGTTGGAATATTTTAACGTAGCTCGCTTCGTTCGGTACAAGACATCTTTCAAAGCTTGAATACTGAATGTGGACGATTGATGTATGCATACATGCATGGATTGACGGTGAATTGTGTCAAATGTCAAAAATTTCGCAGATGCAGAGAAGATTCTGATGCTATATTTCAAGCTCAAGTACTTTGGGCGATTATACTTCAGTGGTGAAAAAGCTTACGGACAAAATTGTACCACAGAAGTGCGATTGACTGTACATGATTTATCCACTTTATTTCAGTATCTTTTGCAAGAGAAAAAGATAAATATGGAGGAAGCCTTTGCCCATTAGTGAGACAACCATAGACTGAGTAAAAAAAAACAACGGGTTGCACTCCGGGAGTGCCGGCAGAAGTAAAACTTGAACATTAACGTTGTGCATTTTTGAATATTTTGGAATCGTCTTACGAATTTTTGATCAGGTCACGTGTCCTGACGCTAGTTTAATATTTTATACCCAACCCAAGAAAAGTGCTCAACGCCGCTAAAAAAGTTTTCACTTATAAAAAATCTCATGCATTAAGTTGAAAGAAAATAGTAAACTATCGATATTACAGGGTTCTTTCGACTGTTGTATGGAAACGATATTTTATTTTTTAGATAAAAAACACTATCTACTATACAACCCATACACTTTCTACCATATAACTACATAATCTTCTAAAATATTTAACACCCAAAACGCCACTTTCCAAGCAGAATCCTTAAATTAACAACAGGTCCATGTTCTCAGGTCTCACGAACTTAACTCATTTGAACTTGCACAACAACCAGATAGATGTGCTGGAGGACTACGCGTTTAAGCACATCGCCAACCTGACGCATCTGGACTTGTCCCATAATGAGATTGTTGCTGTATCAGGTAAGATATAAGGACAATTAATTTTTAATCAGTGTGTATCTGTAGTAGTATATATATTATACATATTAAGTTATTTATTAGTTTAGTTGTGATGTACATATTAATAAAAAAATAAAATTATAATATTTTTGGTCTATCTACGTTATAAACAATATGTGAAGAAAACATTTTGTACCCGTTTTTTTTTTAATTAAGGCGTGTATATCCGCCAAGTGGCGCCCTCATTGAATAAAAAATCGTAGCAAAGCGTAGAAAATAAAGATTTTCGAAACCTATGTTGCGTTTGTTACAAAAAGGGATAATGCATTTTTACGTGGTTAAAACAATACTCAAAATTTTAGGTATCCAAAGTAGTAGGCTTATATGTTTTGTGCACTGGATCCTACCCTCAAATGTGATCTTTCTCTATCACTCAAAGGTTTGCTGGGAGAAAACTCAACATTGAGTTAAGCTCGCCTTTGTACATGCATTGTGTAACCACTAAATACTATGTGAAATTTTTGGTGTACAATAAAGAATTAAGAATTAGGCAAAAGTACCAAAAACGGTCGTTTTTGACAGTTTTGCTTACTACTTTGGATACGAAACATTTTGAGTCCTGTTTTAACAATATAAAAAAATACCTTATCCTATTTGTAAAAAAACGCAACATAGGATTCTTTAATCTTTATTTTCTATGCTAAGATACGAATTTTTATTCAATGGGGAGTATACATTTGGCATAGATTTAAAAATGGAGGGAGGTAGAGGTATTTTTGATAGATAAATACTGAGATTAGAACGTTAGAAACGTTAAAAAAATTTGAACGTCTCGTATTGATTTCGATCAGCTGTTGATAATTTTTTACCGAAAGACCATTTTTAAATGGATTTGACTGTTACTACCTTGAAGACAGGTGTTCTTTTCCATGGGCAGAACCATTTTTGTTACATCTAGTATTTGCACGAGTTAATTTCTAACCAGAATACTACAAAAGCAGGTCCAAAAACTTATTTATTTATTTAATCATATATGTACACACAGAGTTGCAGTAACAATAGACAACATTATAAATATAGTATCTACAAAGGAACTGCTTATTTCTTAAGAAATTTCTACCAGCAGACCTGCAACTGAACTTCAAACATATTTTCCTTAATAAAGCCGAAATCATAAGTACTATCCTGTTTCCTTTCGATTAATTTAGTTTAACAGAGATTATGTCCATTTAAAGCTTTTAGTCAATTCCTTGACGTTTTAATTTCCGGCAAAAAAATCTCGCCAGTCGCCTGGGACCGACGGAAATAAGGCGGAAAGGTATTTTTTTAACATTTACATAAGATTTGGCGACAACCATTGAGAAAGAAAATCAAAAAACATTTTGTGAGACTGTTCCAGAAAAGGTTTTATGAAATTCTGATGCGAAAAAAGACATATCTGAAAAATAGTCCTACATAGTTAAATAAATGCATCATCTGCCTGCCCTTATCCCATGTTATTTGGGGTCGGCGCAACACGTTTTTTTCTTCCATTCTGTCCTGTCAGCTGCCACGCTATCACTAACTCCCTTTTCTGTCATATCATTCCTCACACAATCCATCCATCCTTTCTTTGGTCTCCCTCTCCCTCTCCATCCATCCACATTTATATTCATAACTCTTTTAGTTACATGTGTTTCATCCCTCCTCTTCACATGACCATACCAAGATAAGCGGTTCCCTTTCAACTTTTCTGTGACTGGCGCGACTTTTAAACTACCTCTAATGTACTCATTTCTTACTTTATCCATTCTCGTTACTCCACACATCCATACATCCATCTCAACATTCTCATCTCAGCCACATGCAATCTTTTTTCAAATTCGAAAATTATAAGTCTTAGACTATGAAGGGTTATAGACGGAACGTCATTGGACATTAAATGAAGCAGGGTCATTAAAATGTGTGAGTGACCTTGACGAACGTAACGATGACGTATCGGCTTTTCATTTTCTCTATGTGAGCTTATTTCGCGTGTACAGATACAAGCCGTCTTCTCATTCTGGTATTTCAGATTGCTGGATTTTGACACTCCATCTATAACCTTTCATAGTCTAAGTTATAAATGCGAAAGTTTGGATGGATGGATAGATGGATGGATGGATGTTTGTTACCAAATCACGCCAGAACAGCTGAACGGATCTGGCTGAAATTTGGCACAGAGGTAGATTATAGTCTGGTATAGAACATATATTTATAATAGGGGAAGTAATAAATAAAAACCGGCGAAGCTGCTGGCAGAAGCTAATACATACATACACTATTATTATTTATTTTAGAATTTCTAATCTTAGAAAGGGTTTGTACGTTTCTCTATTTTGTTTAACAGTAATCATATAACCATTTATGGATATAAAGGTTACCTAAATAAAAATATTCAAGGGCTCAATTTAGGTTTCGTTTTAGAAATAACAAAGAATTTTCACTATTCAAGGAATCTTTGATACCAAAAATTCGTAGGCAGGTAAAAGAAAGATAGACGTTTCAATTTTGTGTATGTTAAAAGTTATAAATAACGAGCTCTGGACGGTAGTACTTATTCAATCCAGAATTATTAAATTCTATACTTGTGATAAGGGCAAGAGAATGTTGATGCAATGAAGTGAATATTAAGAAACCGTCCATGAATTTCGATAGACTTGTTAATTTCTTTTATTTTGCTTAGATTGGTGACTACCCAATTTATTTATTTGGAACTGTTTATGTATTTTGACTTTGTTCGTCATTGTGAAAAAAATACAACACACATTATTATTGATTCTAATTTTCACTGTTTGATCTTGTGAAAAAAATCCGAAATGTATGGAATGCACAACCAAAATATCACGTGACAATGTCATATATTTTGAACTAATAATAATCATTATTGCGGTTAAAATATCTAAATGATAAATGATGTTTATTATGCAAATTGGTTACAAAAAACACTTTTACACGTCAATACTTTATGTCAGTTTAACGCGTCAAGCCCCTCATTAGCAGACACAATTAAAAACCTATTGTTGCGTTACCTTACGCGAGGGGCCTGACGCGTTAAGCTAGATGGGGCCGATGTTTCCTATCTGACTACCCTGAGAAGAAACACCGAAACAAACTCAGAGGTCAAAGTCTCTTTTAAAGTGTTCTAATCCATACAATATGTACTGGTCAAATCCTAAAAGAACCATGTTCGTTAATGTCTTAGAGGAGCTTTTGAGGAAAGCACCACGCAAGTTTTATCACTTTGTGTTGTGTTGAACCCTTAATAATTTTAACTGAATTTTCAACATCCACAGGTGCATCCCTCGCCCAGCTGACAAACTTAGCCCACCTGGATCTTTCGCACAATTTCCTACGATCCTTATCAGCGGATCCTTTGAAATCTCTCCGGCGACTGACCGAACTCTTACTCCACGATAACGACATCTCGATGATAGATGACGGAGCTTTGGCACTGCACAAGGACCTCGGCCGATTCACCATTGAAGGTAATGGAGGCGCGATGATACGCACTTTAAAGGGACATATGGATGGGGAGGATGGAAAGCGGGTTGAAACTTTTGTGTTTTTTTTGTATTCTATAAAAAAGTACCTATACACTATATTGATATTTCGATAGAATGAATACGCGATGCGTTAAACGCTCGATAAAACAAACATTCGATATTTTGAACACTCGATGTATTGAGTGTACGATATATTGAATGTTCGATTTATTAACCATTCGATATTATGAACGTTCGAGTATATAGAGATCAAGGTATATTGGTCGATCAATTGATATTCGATTATTTGGCATTTGATTTGGCATATTACACCCGTATTTACTTAAGAAATGATGATAAAATGAGACATTGCTAATATTTTTGTGCCTGAAACTCTGTTATTCTGAAATAATAACAATAATTACAAGAACACCTTTTTTAAATAAACTTACTCGTTACTAATAATATACTTGTAAAGCTAACTTCTCAACCAAAATGTTGATAGACCTCTTAAAGTTTAATCTATAATCACTATACGTAGATGACACTCTTATTTGCTCAACTACTTTCTCCGTATTTACCATACAGATATTTGTCGATACTCAACGTTTCAGTGAGGTGACGTCGGAGCCTCTTTGTTCAGCCATCGATATTCGCTTGTTATATTGTTGCGTGACTCTTAACTATTTCTGCCTTCGTAATTCTCTTTATGGGCTTTTTTTGTAAGGAATAATCCTGGCCGCTGACACTTTTGTTGATGTAACTTCATTTTTCTCGCGCGTTTCTTTGGCGTAGACCTTGAGAGGCAATAGAAAGACCACAATGTGTGATATGAATACATTATCCGGCAAAATGAGTACAAAAATTTCTAGCTATATTAGGTACTTTGACACAAATTGGTAGTTTTTTTAGTTTATATTCAAATTTAAAGTGCACTCAAAATCATAAATAATTGTTACCTATTATAATTAAAACAATATTTCCACAACCAAAATTAAATCCTCAAAAGAGCTCAAAACAACAGTCAGCGCAATACCTGTTTCCATTTCGTTTCCTATCAGAAAATGACAAAAAGTTAAATTGCATGGAATCAAATAAGCAATTACTCATACTTTAAACTTCCTCTGTAAACTTCACCCACATTTATTTCGGGTCGTAAAGATAAATTCTGCTCTCTTTTACAGATAATCCTCTTAATTGCGATTGCCTAATGGCCGGGTTCGCAAGGTGGTTAAGGGAGGCAAAAAACCTACCCCAAACTGATAAATCTGTTGCCGTGTGTGCTACTCCACCACATTTGGAAGGTGCGCTGCTATCTAGATTGTCCAAAAACAAACTTTGCGATGATTTCGAACATACAGACCTGAAACAAAAAGATACAAATTACGATTTCAATAAGGTTCTAGCGAATTCGATTGTGAACGATTATAAGATTAATGTTGATGGTAATGGAGGTGAAGTTTATGTTGATAAGCAAGAGGGAATAGACGATGATTTATATGATGAAGAGTTGGAAGTTCCTGCTGAAGAGGATTTGCCGATTTCTGTAGCTAAGGTGAGGGTAATTTTGAATACTTTATTAAGACTTTGTTTTAAAAATGCCTACAAGTACTCCCAGAAGTGGATTGCGAAAGGTTAGGAGGCTCATTTGTATATGCATACTAACTAGGTTATATTTAGCTTCATTGTATATAAATAGTATAATGTTATGATTTTTTGATATTTTTTCCAAATCTTAATCATGAGAGAACCTTTAATTTATGGATCATATTGAGAAACATAAACCTTTCAGATTTAATAAAAAAACACCTGATATTGAATGTAATACATTATCTATAATGTCCGTTTCAAGCAAGTTTTATTGGAATTCTCACACTTTTATCTCGATGAATCACTCGGCATTATTGTTAGTAGGCGCTTAGATGATACTCGATAGGTATTATGTATATCCGTTGAACATTGCGTAGGACTTACGTCTAGAGTTAGTCATCTAATATGTTTTTATCATCTATATCTTGGTTGTGCCGGTATCCGTAGTAGGTAGTCACGCCAAATTCTATTGTTTGCATAAATTATGGGTGATTTAGAATTTATCACTAGATTTTTTTTGTAGCTTAGTGAGTCATGCCATTGAGTAGTCGGCAATTTACGTTTAAAATCATTATACTTAATCCTTCACATGTGGCTGCTAGAATTAGGACTAGATTACATCATTTGATTTAATTTATTTTTGAGAGACTTAGTTTTGCATTTAGTTATATCATAAAGCTTCCGGAAGCTATCTCAAACACGCTTTGTGGTTATATATTTCACGTTCATAAAAGCTAGTTGTGTGAAACTCAAGCTCGTGAATGAGAATGTATCTGAAATATTAAATTATTCTACAGTAGTATTAAAAAGAGCTATACTAACGCATTATTTAAATCCTCCCTTACTTTCACCAGGTCCGTCTTATAGACGCTTGGCACGACGATGAAGAAGTCCATCTATCCTGGGTAGTAGACCCTCCTTCGACCCACCGGTACAGATGTACTGGAGTCACTGCGTCGAGGGCTGGAGGGCTACCTAAGCATGTGGCTTGCCATAGAGCAGCACCGGCAAATGTGGTGTTGAGAGGACTAAAAATTGATGCTGTTGATCAGTATACGTGAGTATAATAGTCTTTGGCAATAAAAAATAAGTTCTATCTCATTAACAAAGTATATTTATGGTATTGCAACTGAAAAACTGGCACAGTGTAATTTTCAATTGTAGATATTTTGAAACTCTTTGGAAGGATAAAACAACTCAATTTATTGCTTTCATATTTACTTATATGATTATTTGGTTTCTTTTCTTTTTTTGGTTGTGGTTTTCTATCGGTTACATTTTGGGGAGTGTGCGACGGAATTGCATAATTTGATTCCGCCAAGCCCGTTTCATCAACGGACCACAAGACGTACGGCGAAGTGCCACCGGTTCATGGTGGACATCCCATCCATACGCACAAAGCGTTCTGAGAAAACATTCATTATGCGTACAGCTAGGGAGTGGAATTCCCTACCGGAGTCTGTGTTTCCTGATAGCTACAACCTGGGAGTCTTCAAGTCAAGAGTGAATAGGTTACTTCTAGGCAAGCGTGCTCCATCATCGACCACATCATCGCTTACCATCAGGTGAGATAGTGGTCAAACGCGTGCCTATCAACAATAATAAAAAAAAAAAACTTCTTTGTGTCGCTGGCACGACCGTATTTTATATTTTCTTGGCCCAAAAGTTTTCCACTTCCATAATAGTATTTATTCATAGATATGCTTTTGATAAAATAGTATTTTCAATAGAAAAAAATAATTTACCGTATCCTGATTTGGTTACTAGGACCTCCTCGTAACAACATTATGTCAGCTTAAAATGTATGCAAAAATCGAAAGTTTAGTCCAAATCCAGGAAGTAAAACCCTAAAACCCTCTGCAAATATAAGTAAACCACAAGCCAAAGAAATCTCCAACATACTAATTACATCAACATTGAACAAGTTATAAACGTAAAGATAAATTAAAGAGTTAGAGTAAACATTTAACCGTACCAAAGTTTAATAGGAGTTGGCCTTGATGGAATAATAAAAATTAATTTAGTAGGAATTGGGTAATCCATTCAGCTGTTTTTGCATGATATTAAATGTTATTTCAATTCCTCGTTTCCTCCAAAATATATTAATGTGAAATAGTATATTGGTCTTATTTGCGTATTTAAGTAATTACAGTTCGTCTGTGAGTCCCAGGAAATGTAATATTAATATTCGGTATTCAGACAATATTTTCGTAAGGTATTTATTTAACGTTTGAATGTAAGCAGTGGAAATAGGACTATGCAATCATAACTTACAAATGAAATATATTATTTAAATTCAGTATTAGTTATTGGAATCTGAAATAGTTTTCGTTTTACAAAGTATGCCATGATTATGGCAAAGCTAATTTCATTGGCGAAACTACGTTGATAGAAACGGTACATGCAGATTTTTATTAGCTATGATTTATTTACCTATGTTAAGAAAATAGTGGAACTTAATTTAAAAAAAATTAAAACCACTTCACACTGATTTGGTTGAAATTCTTCTCACTGATCATAAAAGCTTGTTCCTGTACGTGAATATAATACCTAGTTTTGTCCACATTGTGTATGGCCATATCGTCGATCGTTCTAGCTGTTGACGCCTGACCAAAATATTAGATCGAGGTGCAGTAAGAATTGTTATTGCTATATCAATTTAATCAGGCGCTTTCAAAATGATTTAACATATTACGCTCCTTGAAGTAAAAAAAAATGGTTTACGTCTTCTATCAACAATTCTGTTTACTCGTCAGCCAACCCAAATTTTCGTTAGTATTGGGCTTAAATCAGGGCAGGTGGTGTAGTCATGTGTCCTAAATAGCAAATTACCCTAACTATATAATTCTTTCTGTTTTACAGATTCTGTATAGCTCTGGAAGAGATGGATAATACTGATGTTCCTCTCTCTTTGGTGCTGGGCTGCGGTGCTCCTATGCAAGTCAGGCAACGAGCCGCATTTGCTACTGTAGTGCCCATAGTTGTGACTCGAGCCCCAGAAAGTAACCCTCTAAGGTGAGATCGATATTTCGTAAAGCACTTAGCCCCAAGAATATTCTATGTACTGACACTCTTATCTTATTTATGTTTTAAGATCAAAAATAAGATAAAAGTGTAGTAATTTCTTTATTGACACAAGTATCTTATTTTAGAGTTTCTGAAGTCCGGTCAAACGTCACGGGCGATGGTGTACTAACAGTCCTCATATCAGTCTTGGGACTACCACAAAGACCGCAATACGTACTACCTCGCTCACAAAGACTGTCCAATGATATCAGACCTATCAACAATTGCTATATCGTCCTTGCTGTCTTATCGAGAGGATCTCTAGTAGCCCAGAAAGATACTCCGTGCCTATCGACTTTGGAGATATCCATGGAAGGTTTTGTAAGAGGACCTTATGAAGTTTGCGCAGCAATATCAAAGTATAAGCTCGATGAAAGAAGAACAATTTGTGTCGTCCCGCAGCTAATAGAGTCTCTTGGAACGTTAGAAATAAAGGCAGGTTTCAAGGGTCTGAACACAGCGTTGATCGGCGTAGCTCTTGGTTTGATGGTGATAGTGATTGGCTTGGTGTGGTTTGTGAGGAAAATGCTGAAGAAACCGACAGAGTTTGAGCCACACAGGTGCTTTAGACAGGAACCAGTGCCAGAGGAGAACCCAAGAGCCAGTTATGTGATGTTGACCGCAACTTCAAAGGTGTGAATGAATTTAGAAGAAAGGTTCGTTTTACTAGTCGTGAAAATTGTTTTAATATATTTTTGATTGGTTATTAATGAAGTATTAAATTCGAAATGTATTAGATGTTGTGAAAATATATTACTGTTTGTTTAATAAAATCGAAATTTCCAAATGGCTCACTAATTTGGACTCTATAAATTATTTAACAGATACGCTTATGATTCTATTTTTAATTACTTTTCTGTAATATTTGTTAAATTAGCAGTTGTTGAAGTTATGTGCTCTCCATTATCAAAACGTTTGTTTCTATTTTTAATGTTTTTTTGAGACCTGTTTTTTTATGATTTTATGTAGTTTCCTTTTTTATGAATTTTACCGTGTAGTAATTTCTTCAATCACGGTCTATATTTAGGCAAAAATATAAATCAAGTTATTTTATATTCTGATAAAATAAAGTAAATATTAAAATGATCAATTTCTACGCCACATCAAATATAAGAAATGTACTATATTTTAAGCACATTTGTGTAAACATGATATCTCAGAGATCAAAGTACAATAAAATAGACGGGAATAAAGTTATTTTAGTAGATAAGTATAAATAGTACTGTGTAACAGTAATAACTGAGTCTAAGTAATGTTTAAAATCACCTCTCGCTTGTGATAAGAACGTAAATATCAGTGTGAGAGATTATAATTATAATTAATTCTACTTAATAGTTAGTAGTTATGTAAATTTTAATATAAATGTTAATGTATATTACTAATAATTCTAGTTAGTCTTGAAAATTGACTGATTTTAGCGCAACTTCGGAGAAAGGGTTAGTAGGTTAAACTCAGATAACCCGAACCAATCTTTCTTTTATACAATGGCTGCGCTCATGGTTATCGAAAGCTTATGAAGAATCTGTAAAGTTGTGCAGGTATTTCGTCAGGTCACTTTTATAAAACATGCATGTGGCGCTTTCCTTGTTATTAAACTTAGCAGAAATTAATAAGGTACATGAAAATAAACAAGTGAGTAACGATTTCAGTACACTGACACTTGACATTTTTTGTGGGTTTGCATATGGGTGAAATTTTGGATCCCGAATCTCGCATATAATTGCATATTGATTTTCATAAATTTTCTATGGGTATTTACTTCAAGGTAAGATTGTTTAGTGTTAACCTTCTGAAATCTCTTTTGTCACTCTTATGATATTTCCTACTGTTTACCCTTTTCCGAAGTTGAAGCTCATTAACTAAACTTTGACGAGCTTCTAATAAATTACTAAAATACAAAATATGTCTTCTGTGAAGACGTATTTCTCAAACATTATTTAGTTTAGAGCTAATATATTAACACGAGGCTCATACATTTTCTTATTAATTAAGATATAGTCAATGCGAGGTCTGTGTGTAATTTTGTTTTTCATATGTGCGATATTTTTGTTAATATTATTGCAATTTTTCGAATTCAACTCATTTTATGATATCATCTTCTCATTAAAATTGTGAAAATTAATTGGTTCAACATTTAAATTAAAAAGGTAATGAATACCTTCCTTTTTAACCGACTTCAAAAAAAGGAGGAGGTTCTCAATTCGACAGTTTTTTTTTTTTTTTTATGTGTGTTACCCCATAACTTTTTACTAGGTTAACCGATTATGAAGATTTTTTTTTTGAAAGCTGTTGCTTGACATGTGGTGAAGATCTGATAAAGAACTTCGGAGATACACAATGGAACTCTTCAATAAATGATAGCAAACCTTCCAGAATTACTGCAATCGCATGTCTGTATATTGTTTTCACCACTTCACAACATAAAATTACGCTGATACGCTCTGAAGGGGTATACAGATTTGTACAGTTCACCCTGATACACCATAATTTCACCAACTATGTTCAAATTCCCTATTTTTGGGGCTATAAATTCGGGCATAACTTTGCTATTAATTTAGTTTTAGAATGGGGTACAACAACTAAAAAGTGAAAAATAAAGAACTTTTTACAAATGAAATACAACCGACTTCCATAAATAATACAAAAAAATGCAAAATAACTTTAATTTCGGCAGTCGGTGTCAAATAACGAAGAAACCAAACTAGAAACACCGACTTCCGAAATTTAAGTTATTTTGCGTTTTTTAGTATTATTTAGGGAAGTCGGTTGTATTTTTTTTGTAAAAAGTTTTTTATTATTATTTGTAAGAGAAAGCAAAACTATTATAATATTTCTGTAAAAGAAGTAGTAAGATATTTACATCTATATATTATTAATACGTGAAGCAAAAACTTTCCATCCCTGTTTACGAAAATCACGCGGTCGGAGGAGTCTGAAAGTGGCACCGCTGACTGAAAAGTTGGGTGGAAATCGGTTGTCGTGGTATGGGCATGTGATATGCAGGAATGAAGAAAATGTCGTGAGGAAAGTCTTGTGTATGGATGTGGATGGCTATAAGAATAGGGGAAGGCCAAAGGAACGATGGATGGACCGTGTGAAAAAGGATATGGGTAAAAAGGGGGTGACTAAAGAGATGACGACTAATAGAGAAGTATGGAAGAAAAAGTCATGTTGCGCCGACCCCAAATAAATTGAGATAAGGGCAGGAGTATGAAATTTGGCAGAGTTATAGTTTGTATGGAGAAGGAGTGCAGGAAGCTAATGTTTTTATATATAATATGCAAATTAAATTAATAAAAAAAAACATTACACACACTATATATTTACACGGTTTAACACGTATTTGTATATATTCTTTTGTTTATGGTTCACAGTCATGTCATGTCATGTTTATGGTCTTTGACAATAAAACCTTAATAACGTTCAAACATAAAATTTAAATGATTACGGTCGAATTCTGATCACCGGGGGACCACAAGTAGTAATAAATGTACAAATGATCTAAAAATAATAGAAAAAATTATGCCCACAAAAGTTAATTTTACAATTTTCAGAAACTTTGTGTCAACAGGTAAAATTCAACGACATTTAAGTTATTAGAATAAACGGTCAACGCGATTCTAATTTAAATGAATTTATTAATTATAGACAATAGCCAGTATAGATCAGTTTTAAGTAATCGTCAATATTCATTTTACTGTTGAATAGCAAGAGTTCAAAACACTAAATATGTTTCTTTCCTTCTAATTGATTACAGTTAAAATATTATACATAACTAAAGTAATAAATATCTTAATAAATGAAATATGTACAAGCGGCATAAAAGATCCGGGCTGCTCTCCACAGCTCATTGGGCATCGAAAAATTCGTTCATATCGCTATCAATGGGAAAAGTGCCCAGAACGCTGGCAGCATTGCCACGTTGAATGGCAATGCTGATTCTTTGGCCGAAAAGAAGGCCAGCCCTCTGGTCACGTGAAGAGTCCACTAAATGTTTGCTGATGTCACGGAAAACTCGATGAGCACTCTGACCTCATGGCTCTAGTGTTCCAACCCCAAACAGCTCAAACATATAAGGTTTTTATATCTTTCCTTCTTGGTTCATTGCTTATATGGAATCCTATATTATTATGTCAGGAATTTAAATCGTGTCATTGTGTAAGTAAAACAGGATTTTGATGGAAACATGAAATGTGAAGAATCCTGTAACGAAAAACAACCAATGCTCAAGTTAGCTTCGTCCAGGGTCGCGGGAGTGTTTGAAAAAGTCACCGCGCCCCTGAGACGCAAAGGGAAACTGAAGGGACACTGGTGGGTTTTAGTCAGTAAGAGCACGCCCTCCACTCTGGGTGGAGTAGAGAAGTCGTTTGATGAATTACCACACCCAAAAAAAAATACATAATCAGTGACGATTATGAATTTTTAACCGACTTCGAAAAAGGAGAAGGTTCTATGTTCGACTGTATGTATGTTTTTTTTTATGTATATACACCGATTTCTCTATCAGTTGTGGACCGATTTTCAAAATTCTTTTTATATCCGAAAGAATATACTCCCGAGGTGGTCCCATATAAATTTTATCGAAATTGCTTCAGCGCTTTTTGAATAAAAACGAAAAATACGTAAACACTTAGATGACGTTTTGGTTTTCTCCAATTACGAGTATGTTTAAATTTCACGTTCCATGTTTTTGGGGTTTTTAGTTCTGGGGTGTAACAACTGAAAAGTGAAAAATAAAAACCTTTTTACAAAAAAAAAAACAACCGACTTCCAAAAAAGAAAATACTTAAGTATACTACAAATTAAAAAATAACTTTCATTTCGGAAGTCGGTGTCGAATAACGAAGAAATAAAATACAAACACCGTCTTCCGAAATTAAAGTTAATCTTTAGTGTATTTTCATTTTTGGAAGTCGGTTGTTTTTTTTTTGTAAAAAGTTTTTTACAGAATAGCAATGCTGATTTGCCTATTTGAATGGAAGACTAGAATCATAAAATCGTTGATCATCTTTTGCAAAACTATCGCGCACTCTCTTTTGTATATTATTAATTAGTTGCCTTACAAACATTGGCAATTTACTAGTGCGATCGAATTTATACACAAAATAACTCTTTCAAGTATTGGAAAGTCGCGCTACTACTCGTAAGTTGTCAATGTAAGAAAAGTCTTCAAAATGTCATGTAATATCGTAAGAGCGTATATTGTTATTTGTAGTCACAATAGAAAGATAGAAGAAATACTATGCATAGACTAAGAAGAAATGGTTGAAGATAATGCTAGCTTCAGTAAAGTTATATAGGAGTCCGTCCAATTGAGCTACTAGGAACTTTGTTGATTGCCTGATTAGAGCAATAGTTCGGTGGCAAACTACCAAGTTATGGTTTACGTTCCCACATGGACACAATGTTTGTATGGCCCAGTGGTTGTGTGATTTGAATTTGATACATTATTATCTAATTACTATCTTTGTTTTTTTTATTTCATAGCTTGCCACCCTGTTTTCTTTTGATATTACGTGAAAATCTGGTTGAAATAGTACAGAATATTTCTGGCTATTAAAATATAAATGTAATTTGTATAGTGCCTAGTGCAGGCTTGTTGCCTATTCCAAGTTTTTCCTTAATCTGTTTTTTGTGGACTATCAATCAGATCACAAAGCTATTCAAAAGTACAGTTCATTCAAGGCCTAGTTTCAATAAAGTTAAGAAGTTCTCCACATCTTCACACACAGCCAACAATCAACATTGTGACTCGAAACAAATATCTGTGGCCCATACAAATATTTGTCTGGAAGCGGGAATCGGCTCTACTATGCAATTTCAGTCGTCAAAGCAGTACCTCCCGACATTCAATGAGGCGGGAAGGAATGCATTCTCACAAAACATTCCCAATTTCCGACCAACCTGGAAAGTGTCTACTGTTCCATATACTCGTCTTTTGCCGTTCGCACACATACACAAGTCGTGCCTATATTGTTATGCAGTGGAATTTGCGATTGAGCGCGATATGTTCCCTTTTGGATATAGTGAAAACGAGAATGTTGTATGTGTGTGTGCGTTTGGCAGCTAATAACGGGAGCTGAACTTCGGTTCTTAGCTACTGAACGCAAACACAAATTATATATTTGGAGACACATATTGTATGTTTTCGCACACATACACAAGTCGTGCCTATATTGTTATGCAGTGGAATTTGCGATTGAGCGCGATATGTTCCCTTTTGGATATAGTGAAAACGAGAATGTTGTATGTGTGTGTGCGTTTGGCAGCTAATAACGGGAGCTGAACTTCCGTTCTTAGCTACTGAACGCAAACACAAATTATATATTTGGAGACACATATTGTATGTTTGGAGTGTTTTAGACTTTGTGTATGCGATAATATTGTATCTATTTTTCTATCATAAGTTTTGAAATTCTATAACATGCGTTATATGGTATTTGAGCTTTATTTGCATTGTAATTAACGTAACGCGTCAAAACCGCATTTAAGTTAATGTTTTCAAAGAACTTTTTGTTCTGCTTTAATTAGTTTAAATTATGTAAATAAATAATTTATGTGATGCCATTTCCATTCTTAAATAAAATATTAACAAAATTTGTGTATTTTAGTTGTAGATTTTCCTCGTCATCTATTGGCCATCACACATATTTGTCCTCTTAATTTACTTTCCAGTAAATATATTTTTTGCAAAAACTATGGAAATTTGCCCAAGTTGATCATCTTATTAGCTTAGCAGTAAAACCTGTTTAAGCTATCAAACTACAATTTTAGCTCAAATTTATAGTGTTAAATAATTTTAATAAATCATAATTTATAATTTTCCTTCATCTTATGTATTCAAAAACATCCTGTCTCAATCAATATTTATTAATAGGAACATGTAAACATGTTTCTCCCATTAGATGTCCGTGTTATTTTTCCCTATAAATCAGTTTTTGAACAATTTTCAGGAATACCGATTCATAGGTTATTTCCCCCGCACTTAAAAATCTGGTGGGTGTAGTCCCGCCTGTTATTTCCAATGTTAGTATTATATATGTTTTGAGATAGATTCATCCCAATGCAAATATAATATTTATTTGATAGATATACACAACAAATTACTGCATAACATACAATCAGTTTGTGATGATTCAGTATCAGACGCAGTTTTCAAACATATGAAGCAATCGATTAGCAATTTCTTTCAAATCCTTTGGATTGTGATAGAAAGTATGTAACACAATGGTAGTGCTGAATCCTTACCGCACACTAGAACTCTTTTATCATCATGATATCAAGAATATTGATAAACCTCAAGAAAACATCGTGAGGGATAGAAACCGTGTCCTAGAACAAAAATTCGAAGACATGTGACTTCCTCACAGTTCCCTCTCTCCTAGATGGCCTGAATCCCAGCAGTAGAAACATTATATGGATGATTATGTATAAGGTTCGATAAGAACCGGTTTGAACAGTGATGACAAGTAGTAAATGAATGAAGTTTTTTTCGAGGAAAACTGTTCCACCATAATACAGTTTGTACGGGAAATAGAGTAATTCAGATCCGTGGATTCAATTTTCTCAAAGTGTATATGAAGTGTTAGTGTAATAAAATTGTGCAAGGTTATTGAGTTGTTTTGGGTAATAAAGGTATGTTTTTAATTTGTTTAGGCATTAAGAAAATATGTAAATCTTCTTGTTTGAAAGTCGTTGATCAATAGAATAAATTATAATGGTCTCGTCAAGATACTTTATTCTCGGTACCAGTAGCAATCGAAGGAGACGTAAAGGATTGTCCTAATAGGTATGTACTCGTTTATCCATGTTTATGTTTGTAAATAGTACTAACGTATCAGACTTACATTCTCGGAATTCATAAATAGTGGCAAATAAAGATAAATCTCTTATCAATTTATACATAGAATATTATACATACAAATTGTGCGGGTATTTCCAAATTTTATACATAGCTGCAGTGATAGTAGAGTTCAGGGATTTTTGATACGCTTTTTATGTAACGTGGGAAGTAAAATATAAGGCTGAGGTCCTTGACATGATGGCTATTGCAATTTAAATCCTATGCTTCTTTGTCCATTCTCGTTGCTCCTCCTCATTATTGTTAAAGCCAAGTACTACCATATTGTCTGGACTGGAACAGAGACTACGATCTCTGAGTTAGTGTGGTGATTCTCCTTAACGATAGCAATTGGGGAAATCTCGACGAAAACCAAACAATGACTTCTAATGTTACAGTTAACGATAAGTTTACGGAAATAAAATACCTCATTGATCAATCTGTAATCTAAGCATTAATATTCATAATTATCACATATGTTATATATGAATAAAGAGTAACAACTCTTGAGACATTCACAGTCACAGTCTCATTGTTGACAACTCTATAAGGAAGTGATGGAACTGACAAATGGACCACCTGATACAAAGTAGTAACCCCTGTAGCCATAAAACAATTTAATCCATTTAACAGCGAAACTAGTTTTCAAGGTAGCGATGTATTCACGCTGGGCAGAGGCATCTGCCCACAACAAATTGCAATGGGAAAGACCCACGATCAGTTTGTAAACATATTTTCGCTTGCGGTTTCTCCTGACCTGGGATTTCATAATAGCTAGTGATATTTTTTAGCACGTAGGTAAACTAAGGTAATTCTTTAAATCTGGTCAAGGTAAGAACGCTGCCCATCAGAGAGATGCCTTTGTAAAAACTGAAGATGGAGTTGGTAAGTTCAAGTTGCTACATTATAATGCTGAAGATAATAATATAGATGGAATAGAAAAATGTAAAAATGGAGACCCGGATCTGGTTTCAGAAGATCTGATAGGCAGAAGAATTTTGGACTAGAGAGGCCCAAAAACGAAAAGATTAGCATGAAATGGAGGGGACCTACTGTACAGTAGGTCTAATATGCCGAGCGGGATCGGCCCTCTTATGATCCCGCTCGGCGAAGCAGACGTCAGGGAGGCAACCGCCCTAAGCTATAAAATAACAACAAAATGACAAAGTCATTCAAAACCGTCACAGGTTATGCACCAGTTTGCTACAATTTCCTCAAAGTAAAATATATAAATGTCAAAGGTGCGTAAACGCATACATAATACATATTAGTAAACAGACTCTACTATCAGTACGAAGTCGGTCGCCATGGCGAGTGCACGTGTAATTCAAATCGTTCTAGTTCTAACATTATGTTTAGGACTTCAGGCCAAAGTGTATACGAGATGTCAATTGACCCGGGAGCTGCTGAAAAATCACTTTTCAAGGACTTTTCTTAGTAATTGTAAGTTTTTTTTGTTATTCCGTTTTTATTTTGTTCAGGCAACCTTTCAATAATTATGTAAAATAGTGCGCCTATAATTTATCATCAATTTGTTACATATATATCTATGGTGATTTTATTGTTGATGGTGATCGTTACAGGTTTAGCGTCCGTGACTTTTATTTACAGGTTGAATCCGGCGTTTGTCTTTTCAATGAAAATGAAAACTGTTTTGGCCGATCATATATCTTCTTATTGAACGTCAGCCAATATTTGAGTCTTTGACAATGCACCTATATTTATCAAAAAGCTATTTGCATTATGATTGTACTGTTTTAAACGTAGTGTCTCTGATGATAAAATGTAAATGAATTTTTTTATTTATTTTTTATTTTCACCATTTCTTCAATACTGCTGTCTCATTGACCCATGTATTGTGGATCACTTCAAACTGTTGGGCCTAGTGTACCGGCAAAATATTTGTTGAGATAGCATCAGTTTCTAATAATTGTAGAGGATAGAACTATGACAGTAGTTTGGAAAATACATAAATCTGTTTAGTTAGACACAAATCCAATCTTAGTCAGTATAGTTGGGAAGACGCAAGCAAGACAGATGTGCACATTATTATTGACAACTTGTCTTTAGCTTGTCTATAACAATATACAATGTCCTTGATGTTGCTAACGGCTGCAACGTTTGTTTGTATACATCCATTAAATCAAATTAATGATCGTTGACGAGTTAAACAATTAGTGACAGACTCTGTAGTCAAAGTCTTACCCGATACGACAGAGGCGTTGATAATAATACTATCTTTAGAGTAATTAGTTCATTTGTCACATTTCTTTACCCGATGATAGATCCAGATTAATAGTAATATAGAATCTAAATCAAGACATTTAGATTCTACATTACTATTAATCTGGATCCTACCTCCCTATTCTTTTTTTACTACTCACGGTGTAGGGTTATTTGTGAACATACTTTTTTTAATCCATCTCCGTCTGCGCCAATAATTTTGTCAGTTGGTGTTTATTTTGATTTCAATCTAGGGCCCATTGTAAACAAATCCAAAAATAGCTGTTCCGAACATAATTATATATGTGTAGCTGTCATCCCAATTTCATGCATTTGGAAACTATTATTCTCTGTAATAAATCATATCAAATCAACATTTAAGAACTTTTCAAATGACAACAGATTATTGAACTCAACATTTAAGGCATAACTAACTAACTACTCTTGCGCATACTAAGTGTACGCTTGCGTGCTCGCGGGTGTGCTTTGTCGTAGTATCAAAACAAGTTTTTCTTAGATCATTGGTTCAAATGTAAGAGCTATATCTATAGAGAGAGAGACCTCCAGAGAGAAGACCAGTACCCCAGCAGTGGGGACATTAAAAGGCTAATGATAATGATGATGATACCTATATCAATGTTTTAGTTGAGCATGTTTATGATAAGAAAAACTAGAATCAGGTCTTCTTTTAGGTAACCTTAATCTTGATTCCGTTCTGTGTGCGCACAGCGTCAACATTTTACAATTCCATTTTTCCCGGATCTGTAACAAATGAAGTAACAATTATCTACGGATATTTATATGTGCGCGTATTTATGAGCCTGTGTTGTATAGTTAGTTATACCCATTGTATTCTCATATCTACTGATTGCTAGTCATGATTTTTGTCAATGGGTTTTCCTTATATGAACATGGTTTTTGGTAGCTATCAAATGATTGGTATTCATGCGTGGGTAAGCGTTAAGCAGGGATTTTTTTATCATTGACTGTTTGATAATTATTCTAAAATGACGCCTTTTGGACTTCTAAGTATAGGTTCGTCAAACTAGTTTTTTTTTTCTAGTTATATAAAATTTATAATTATGACATCTGTTAATACGTGACTCGATAAACAGTATAAGTTAGTGGGAATCAGTTCTTGATGCCTATATTTGTAAATCTGAATATGAATGAAAGGTGTTATATTGATCTTCCCATTGATATAGAATCATTATTTTCCTGCTGCTTAGTAGCATTGTCAGTTTGAAAAGAACCTATAGACGCGCACTGGTGCAATTTTGTAATTGCACCTCTAACAATTAAAATATGAGTCATTTTAGCGTTAGCGCCGGGATTGGCATACATCGACGATGGTTCTACTAATATTGCGACCCATCAACAAAAATAGACTTATGCTCTGGTTCTGGAGGAAAACACACAGGGAAAATAATTACAATTAAGATGAATATTTCATAATATAGTTTTATTGCGTAGGTAACATAATTTGTGTTTCAATTTAATGAGTAGGTGTTTACGGTTTTCCTCTCCAGTTTTTGCTCTTCCTACCTACTTGATAACAAAACATATTGACGCAGGTAGCTCTGACAAACATCAACATCGTCTTATCAAACTCCTTCGTTTGTCTATTAATCGCAAGAGCTGCTGCTGCCGTACAGTCTTATTTATTAAAGTCTCTGAACTGTTATGCATTGAGCATCTTTCAAGCAAGCTTATTAGATACAATCTTTGTAGAGAATTTTATTACAATTAAGAATCTGCTTGGCAGGTGCTAACAGACCTCAGATTTTTATGAATAAGACTATTGGTTCTGGTTTCGTTAACTGGTTTGGTTATTTTTTTTGGGTTTATCTGTCAGTAAATTTTCAGTAAGAGCTCGGAATCAAGTTTTTTTTCCCTGAATATAACGACGGGCTATCCTGATCTTTATCAGCTGTCATTGTAATCATCATTTCAGCCCGGACTCACCCACAGCTGGGTATACCGGGGAGGTATTTCTTCTGCTATACTTCGTCGTTCCGTGAGTCCCTCATCCAGGGGTTTCCCGTGACTTTGACGATATCAATCAAAGACGCTTTCGACAGGTCCGATTTCCTTCATATGTTACCTAGAATAAGTGTTTATACAACTTTCTTTTTCCGGAAACACATTATGTTCATATTAACCATAATATATTTAATTTGTGTTTGTGTCAAAAACACAAATTAAAAGACAAGACTTGCAAATATTCGTAGTACCTTGACCAGAGGTCAATTTATAGTCTGGTCTTTACAACAATGAAGTATTAGTCATCAGTTTTAGCGTTGGTAATAACAGCCCACCTGTAAAGTTGTGGGAGTATATTATTAGTTGCTAAGTAGTGTAAGAAACATCAATAAATTCTGATATTGTTAGAATTTCATAGAGTCGCCATTATTTCACTTAAAATAGATATCAATGTATATTTTTTTTTCATATAAAAGGAATAATAAGTATACCTGTTGGTCTCAGAGAGGTAGTCGATATTAAACGTAGGTCATAAGATAAGAAATTATATAATTTGTTTAAATATGACGTACAAAAACAACGCAATGCGTTATCATGACAGGAAGTAACATTTACTTTAGAATTGAACATTATGTTTAACTTGTCAACTATTCTGAAGAAAAGTAATTAAATAAAACCCTCAAAACATTAGCATTCCATCAAGTGTTGTTTACCTACTGATAGTAAAGTTCTTAGTATTTTTAAAAATTATTTTAATTGGCATGTGGATTTTCATTTGACGTCAACAGATGCAATTAGATGTAGAAGCCCGAAAGTTAAACGTACTATGTGATGCAACTGAGTTATAGAAGTCAGATAAGCAGCGGCTTTATATCATCATCATTCTAGCCGAAAGACGTCCACTACTGGACTTGGCTTACCTCAAGCATCAACACAATGAAAGGACTTCACATCCATCGGATTCCCACGATCCTCACCAGGTCATCGGTCCACCTACATCTTCGAATACGCGGTCGCCACTCCAAAACCTTTCGGTCCCAATGATCATTTGTTCTGTGAGCAATGTGGCCCTGCCCACTATCACTTACAAAAGATTGGCGATTCTTCGGGCTATGTCGGTAAACTTGTTTCTCCTGACATCTTCATTCCTGATTTAATCATGCAAGGTAACTCCGATGACTTCAAGCCTTCTGATGAGGCCCATTTGTGAGCGACCACGTTTCAGTAACTCCATATAAAATAATGGTATCTAGCTGCATCCGGTTAGACTGAAAGCCAACCTCAATATAGTAGGAAAAAGGAGAGGCACATGATGATCTCGGCAAACAGTTACAATGTCTCTAATAAGTTTTCTTATAAATTTCAGGGGTATGTATGATAGAACAGGAGAGTGACAGAAACACTTCGGCAATGGTCGTGAAGAGCCCGAGAAGGAAATACTATGGACTTTTTCAAGTAAGTTACTCATGTAATATTAGGGTGCCCTAGTATGACCTACTAGGGCACCCTTAATGGTTTGGCTTTTTTTTTATGGGTGTGGGAAATCATCCAATGACTTCTCCCGCTCTGGGTGGAGGGCGAGGGCGAACGTTTGGTTTCTGAATTGAAAATGTCAAGTTAAGAACTTTTCAATCTCAACCTAAAAAAAAAAAAAAATGCTAAAGTTTTTATGTTAAAGTAGAGTTTTCACAAATTGCGACTGCAAATACTCAATGAAGAAACCGTGTGTTTGTGTTTATATTACCTGGGTACATGAATTGTAATATTATTTTAATTTATTCGGAGATGTAATATAATAATTTAAGATGTTCTTTAAACCTAAAGAACACAGTTCACATATAAAACTGGGTGGGAAGTAATTCGCCTACATGGGCCGAAGGCCTTAAAAGGACTTCGGGACTAGCCAAATTAATTGACCTTTATTTTAAACATTGTAATTAATTTCAGATAGGAAGTGAATGGTGTAAGGAAGGCAAGAAAGGTGGGAAGTGCGACATTACATGCGAATGTGAGTTTACTGTCAAATGGCTACTAAAACTTATTTTAAAATATGTATTTGATAAATATCGTCGAGTATGTATAGCGTTTCTAACCTACGAGTCTGTTTCCTATTTTTCTTTGTAAACCAAACAAGATAACTTGACAAATGGGCGTAATGTAACCACCTCACCTACAGTCTCTGGTTCCGGTACCATATTATCCGAAATACTTGCATATTATCAGGTCAGTTAACAATGCCTCTACCAACGAAATGGAAACTAAAATATTTATTTTATATTTTGTATTGTCATTTCAATCTGGACATACCTAGCAAAACAGCCTTTTTTTATTGGATGGAAAATCATCAAATAACTTCTCCCGTTCTGGGTGGAGCGGGAGGGCTTGTCAGACTGTTACTGACTAAAACCCACTCGTGTACCTTCAGTTGCTTGTGCCAGGACCACGGTGACTCCTTTGATCACTCCTGATACCCTGGCAGATAGCATAAATATAAATATAACGAACAAAGGAAAATACGTAAAGTTGATAACCTATACAGGTAACCCGGGTCTGCGGACGGCGAGTAATGGGTAGCTCGCCATCCGATCAGCACCAGGCTCGAGAGTCGACGGCGCGTAGTGTTCCACGCGCGCCTCAAAGTGTTGTCAGCATTCATGACAGGGCCCGTCATGGCCGATGCCTGCCCAGGGGTTGAGGATAAATTCGAAACAGAGTTACCTCGCCCCTGGGCACTCAGGGCAGGGAAGGAACAGGGGTGGGTTTTAGTCAGTAAGAGTCTGCTACACGCCCTTCCGCTCCACCCTAGAGCGGGAGATGTCATTGGATCATTTCCCACCCCACAAAAAAAAAAACCTAAACAGGTAGAGGGAGATCCTAGGAAATCTTATCTGAAGCAGAAGAAGTATACAAAAACTGCCTTCTTTCTGAAAAAAAAACTCTATAGTAAACCTACAATCTCCTATCAAATGCAGTTAGTTATACAAAATTCAAAAACATCCCTATGATTTTTTTTTAAATTATGCCTCTATATTATTCCTGTTGTGTTTACAGCCCTCCTAGACGATGACATCAAAGACGATGGCGTTTGTGCCGTGAAGGTGTTCGAGGCAGAAGGATTCAAGTACTGGGCCAAATGGGAGGCGAGGTGCAAGGGTGCAAAAATCCTGCCTGATGTTGAAAAGTAAGTAAAGAATTAAAATACCTATAAAGTTCATTGTAGAAAAGCTCCTGAGTTTATGCAGGGAAATAAGCCCTAACTAGCCAAAATCTGGGTCAGTTTAGTAGATTACGGCCTGCTTCATTATAATTATTTATTAAGTCACGGCAGTGGGATCGTTATTTGGCCGATTCGATTAAATATCAGAGCCTAGCAGAGATTTTATTCCAGTTTGCAGTTTGTGTTGCATTTTTGGTAAAACTACTGGCATATGAGATTTCTAGCAAATTGGTACAATGCAGTGACACATAGGCACATTGTCTTCCTCAGTATATGAAAACCAAAAGTTTATGCAAGTTACAAGCGGAAAACTTAGTTAATATTTTTTTTTTTTATTGTTGGTCTGACTTTTATCTTGTTCAGAGATTAAGCATTGCCATATAATGTGGCAATGCCGCCAGTTTATGGGCGCCAGCGATGATGAGTTTTTAGACGTCTTATTGTAGTTTGCATTTTTATTTGTTTTAAGTGTATACAGAGTGTAACGGAAAGGTGTGATCATATTTTAAGAACTGCATCTGACCATCGATGTGAACAACTTTATTCAAGGTTATTAGAAATAGATTTTTTACATTGTTAATAGTTTTATCCAAGCTATGCTATGTAATAGAAGCTAAACTGGATTGATTGTTATAATTTACTGATTCAGTCCCATGTAGAATTGTACAATGAGACAAAATCTATTCAAAACATTCATAATTTGGTTAAACTTTCATATACCTTAGGAAGCCATATTCTCATTAAACTTATAAAGTAATAACTTCCTCTCCTTTACCGCATGGATGTTAATTGTTGGTAACAAAATGAGTCAGTCGAAAATTGACAAAAAAAAAAATATGTGTAAAATATTATGATATCTAGAGAATTACGAGGCCTAACTTTTTATAGCCTAAAATTATAATTCTAAAAGGCTTTTCATCAGTGATAAAAGACTCATTGTGAACGAATTATATAAATACTACATCTTATTGAATTCCCACCTCAGCCTTTCGACATCCACTGCCAGATATAGGGTGTTTCCAATTCCTGTTTCTCCGGCTTCCGTTCAATCTCCCCTGCGTCTTTTTTTTGAGATGGAGGTGGGTCCACCTAGCTAGGAAATAATACTGCACGTTTTACTTTTATATTCTGGCATATGTACTCCTGTATTTTCTAAAATTATTATAAAGTGTTTCGAATTCCTTACCTTATCGTAATTCTTCTGCTCTTAGAGTAAACATTTTCATTATATTGAGTAAACTTAGAAAAAGAAGCCCAGAATTTTCCCACCAAGATGTTTCCTTCTAGCTTAGGAGAGCATCATTACATACTCGTATATAAAACAAAGTCCCCCTCCGTGTCTGTCTGTCTGTTCGCGATAAAGTCAAAAACTACTGAATGAATTTTCATGCGGTTTTCACCAGTAGATAGAAGGATTCATGAGGAAAGTTTAAGTGTATAATTTGTACCCGTGCAAAGCTGGAGCGGGGCGCTAGTAAATAATATTTGGATATATGTTTTGGCGCAATAAGTCTCTTTCTATTTAAATCAATTTTGGTTTTCAGTCCTTTGATGTTTTAAAATAAATTATACTTTCTTGTCAGGCGTGACGTTATAATATCATGTATGTACATATTATTGTGTTTGATAAAATGTTCAAAATTAATCTTCTGTATCAATAAATTGACAAAACAATTGAATTTCACTGTGAAACATTTTCCAAAAACTTTTGTCCTGTAATGATTTTATCATAATCATTCATTGGATGCCATGTAATTAAATTAATATGTAAATAATGAATAAACACGAAACACGTAGTTTCATGTCTATTTCGTATGACGTTTCGTCGAAATACCATGGTAGTACCAAATTAAAATTTATGACACTCGGATTTATTACGAATTAATTACAAATAATGCTGAAATTTTAATAAAACGTTTCTTTCTGGAATTATCGAAATACAAGATTGTTAAATATAATCTTTTAAGTAATGGATTCAAGTGGAAAATTAGTTTGTTGCATATTGATACAGCTAACACACAAGATAGATTCCAGTTGCAACCTTGCAGATTCTGATTTCATTAAGTGCCGATCTTTGGTGTTTATGTGGCGTCTCTCCGCAGAGCATGGCCCACCTCTCATCTTGCGCCGTACATGTGACGACCTTATGGCTACGTCAGCGAATGCTGTTGACGTGACTGAATACTGGGCCAAACATTATATTTAAAAATCATATTTGGCATCGACACGCTAAGAAGAAGATTAGGAAAAATTTTTGTCTTCACCATTTAACAAAGAAACCGGCATGCCCTAAAGCCAAAAAATCAAAGACGTATGACATGTCACACGCCTTTGGTTTTCCTGGCCCGCATCGTGGTTTACGGCTCACTCCCTCTTGCTGAGAGAAGGTTTGTAACCCAGCAGTAGGAATGTAACAGACAGATTTTAAGCATGGTTAAGAGTCTCCATGGAGTTTTCTAAACTCGTTTTCTAAACTAAAAAGAGGAGCTCGTGGCTACAGTAATAACAGCCACACGGGTCGATCCACCAGGTTAAGCTACGCTTGCCGGGTTGGTCCATGGATAGATGACCATCTTTACATACCGAGACTCCTCTGTGCCTCGGAAAGCACGTTAAGCCGTTGGTCCCAGCTGTCAATGGTGGTTCTTTGACGGTCGTTACGGGTCGTCAGAAGCCCGAAAGTATGACAACCAGTCTTACCAAGGGGTATCGTATTACCCAGTAACTGGTTGTGGAGGTCAGATAGGCAGTCGCTCCATGTAAAATACTGGTATTCAGCTGTATCCGGTTAGACTGGAAGCCGACCCCAAGATAGTTGGGAAAAGGCTAGGCAGATGATGCATATGATGGAGTTTTCTAAACTGTCAAGAAACAGAAAAAAGATGCACACACACTGGCATTGAACGATAAGGTTCGTGCTGCTAGCTATTTCGGGTGCTAAATGATAAGTCTGAGCTAAGATTCAGAGTACGTTTATTCCGAAACTTTACGCTAATTAATGCTAATGATGGTAATGAGCGCTACAAGTATGCCGGTCGATCGCGCACTGACTCGCGTAGCTCACGCTTTCCGCTGGTGCGGCCGCGCGACCTACTTGAGTCAAAACTGCTGATGATGATGTTTTCGATGAGTATCGAACATGCTCCCGAGTGGAAGAAATGGGAAAGATGAGATGAGATGATTACACAATTAAGAGGGTTAGTAACACATAGGTGAACAAGTATTTGTTTATGCTAAATGAAGGTTAATACAATGCTGAATGTTCTTATCCTAAGTGATAGCTAATCTCTATCTAGATCTACCGTAAAGACCGATTGTCTTTTACTGATAGGTGACGTTGATTTGTCTCTTTTGTACCGTAAACTGGACCACCGTTTGGTCCCACAAACACTGGGCCCTTGCTCGGGCACGGGTGATTTACGCGCACTAGCACTAACACTCACACTGCTGGTAGGCGCCGCCCGCTGCGCGGCAGGCTCGCTTGGAGCCTGCGGGTCACGCGCGGGCGCGGGTGAGGCTTGCTTGCCTCGCCACCACAGGAACACCAGGAACGCTACGACGGCGACGACTGCTGCTAGCAATACGTATGATATGGCATAGTGATGTATATCATGCGTAGTTAATGTTCCTTCTTCTAAAGCTGCTTTCTTCATAGCGGCTATCTGATTGCCGAGACTTGTTAGTGTGTTGTTGATCTGTGCATCTTCTGTTGTTGTTTCGAGAAGCGGTAGCGTAATATTGACCAAATGATGGTGCTGTATTGGAGCTATGTTCGCTAATAATAGGTCAGGTTTTAAAGTCAGCTTGTTTTCCTGCTGATATGAATAAAGTGTTATGTCACGGCCCTTAGCTATGCATTCTTTATCGAGTTGAATGAGCCCGGCCTTGCTGACACGGCGCGTTCGGGTTTCATTGTCACATATGATTGTAAATGAATAGGTATCGCATGCGAAATACAAATAAGACGATAGGTCGTGTAATTGTAACCACATATTCTTGCAGGTTTCTTTCTTAGGCTGGCAGATACCTATTTGTTCGGTTTGACAGAACTTTTCTTCTGGACCCAGTCGCTTGACTGGACCTCGTAGCTGACAGATATAACTTTCATCCTGATAGGTGCAGGTTTGAAGATCGTCGTTCTTGACTTCGATATAGGAGTCCCTCATCAGATTAGTTGCTATGTAATCTGTGAGGGGAATAATGCTGATCATGTCCTTTCCCACCTGGAGAGGAACAGGTATTAAGCGGTGCAGTTGGAAACTGTCTCTGCTAATGAGTGGCACGGAGATCTCAAACATGAAGTACTCTTTACTAATTCTCGCCTTGATCTTTAGGTGTTTGTAGATTTCATATAAATCGGCCTGGATGTTGTTGATAGGTAAAGTAAGTTCTTTTGATATTTGACCGGAAATGATTTGAAGTTCGTTGCTGAGCTGCTCTGGAGTAAGTAGATGCATGTTAATTTTACTATGATAAATATCCGCTAAGGTGTCGATTAATGTATCTTGGACACGCTTTAAGTTGTGTATCATGTTTGTCGTAGCCATGGCTGCGAGAGTGAATTCTTGTAACATTGATGTACTTTTACCTTGCAATTGTATCTGCTTAGTCGCTTGATCTAAGAGGTTTAGATGTCTATTTATGAGCTTATACTGAGTATCAATAGTCTTCTCAGTTCGTTTCAGAATATTATACTCAGCTTCTACCACTGATGTTTGGTTTTTCCAAAGCTGTAATAGGTGCTTTTCGTTGCTATTTATAATTTCAATATCACGTTGGTATTTATCAGCGAAACTTTGGTCGAGTACTCCAAATAATGTATTGGCTATGGAGCCGACCGCGTTGACAAGGCCGCGTCGGGTTCTTGACCGAGTGCCGAAATGCTGATTTAGCAGCAGCTGATTGTGATATTGGAGCTCGTTGTAATCGTGCTGCACTTGTAATAAAATCATGTTACAATGGCTAGGCTCTTTGATTTGTTCACATGTCTGCTCTAGATATTTAATGAAGGTGTCCCCGGCTTTATCACCTTGCCAATAAGGTTGCATGTTGTAGTAGGACACAATTTTCCATTGATCCCGTATTAGATTTAATTTACCTATTGGGTCGTAGTATAAGGATTGATTACCGCTAAATTGGGTAATGTGGTTCGATGCTTCGCTGCTGCTCCAAATGCTGATAAAAAATAATAGTGATAAAACGATGTTGACGAAATTACGATGCTTTCTCGTACTTGCCTTTGTTTCATCCTTTGTGATCTTGGGTTTGGCTTTTTTACTCTGCTCTTCAGCTTCCTTTTCTGCGTCCTCTTGCTCGATTGGTAAGACGGACAATTTGATAATAGGTCGCTTTATTAAACCGTTCTTCGTCTTTAATGTCACAACCCTTACAAACCCGTCCTTCCCTTGGTGTACCTCGACGACTCTCCCCACTGGCCATTTTCCAGAAGGAAAATTATCATCGTGGATGGTCACCATATTTCCGATCTTAATGTTGCTTTTTGGCTTTAGCCACTTGCTACGAACAGATAATTGGCTAAGATATTCAGTTTTCCACCTCCTCCAAAGGTCTTGGAAAATCTTGTTTATTAAGTGCCATCTAGTCCTAGCGTCACTGGCGGTTTCAATAACGGTTAGACCTGCTCTACCGGTTAGGAAGTGCGCGGGTGTTAAGAAATCTAAATCGTCTATGTCTTCAGATATCGGGCATAGTGGTCTAGAGTTGAGACCCGCTTCTATTTGCGCTAAAATGGTGCTATATTCTTCATACGTCAATGCCTGGTCCGCTACAACTCGTTTGAGGTGTTGCTTTAGACTTCGTATTGATCGTTCCCATAATCCTCCCGCACTAGGCCAGGAAGGGCAATTCCAGTGCCATTCTATCTCCATTTCCGCTATCTCACTATAAAATGAGTCACCGAAAACTTGTTTTAGCTGCTCGTACTCCTCCTGCATTACTTTGTTAGCTCCCACAAAGTTAGTGCCGTTGTCCGAGTACACATGTTTCGGGGCTCCTCGTCGCGCTGACATTCTCCTCAATGCTGCGATAAAGGAAGTGCTGGTCAAGTCTGACACCAATTCTATGTGCACGGCTTTCGTAACCATGCAGACGAACAAAGCCACGTATCCTTTCGTTGTTTTTATTCCACGCCCTTTATTTGCCTTCACAGATATGAAGCCCGTGTAGTCTACACCTGTGTGATAAAACGCTGGAGCTGGGTTGGTGCGGAAATCAGGTAGATCTCCCATAATCTGCTGTAGCTTCCTGGGTGCCTGTTTCCTACAAGTAACACATCTATGAAGTTGCGTTTTGATGGCTCGATTTCCTTTAATTATCCAATACTTTTGTCTAAGAAAGGACATAGTAAGTCGAGCTCCTCCGTGAAATGTGAGCTCATGGGCTTGCGCGATGAGAAGCTCAGTCAGTCGACTGTTGTATGGAATGATGATTGGATGCTTCATTTCTATGCTTATGTTGGCCTGCCTGAGTCTTCCCTTTGCTCTAAGGATCCCGTCCTGATCTAAGTATGGATTAAGGTTGAGTAGCTTGCTATCAGATTTTACTTCCTGGTTTTGCAATAAGCGTTCAATGTCTGTTTTAAATTCAGCGCGCTGTGCGTTTTTTATTATTATAAGTTTTGCTGATCTAAGCTCGTGTAAAGTGAGATGCTTTGTTTTCTGTTTACTAACGACAGGTGTCAATGCCCGCCGTACCCAGGCTAAGATGCGTGTTATTTTTGTAAACGAGCTGTAGCGATGTAATAGATCGTCGACTATGCTGCTATCCATGATAGGATTTTGAACAATGTTTACCTGCCTTTTTATCTCTTCGTTAGTAGTATACTTCGTTTGACCCGTAGGTTTGAAGTGCGATGAAGATAAGAAGGTCGGTCCTTGCCACCACAATTCGTGTTCTAGCAATTGTGAGGTCGTCAGGCCTCTACTAGCTGCATCCGCTGGGTTTTCTTTGGTGTTTACATAACGCCAAGTGTTTGGTGGCATAATGCTAGCAATTTTCTTCACCCTGTTCGCTACGAAAGGCTTCCAGCGCCCCGGGGACCCTTGAATCCAGCTAAGGGAAACCTTAGAATCGCTCCAGCCGTATATCTTTACGGCCACGCTGTTGATGCTTTTGACGATTTTTGACATGAGTTTCGTAAGTAGTTCGGCCGCACATAATTCTAACCTAGGTAGCGATACAGCCTTGCTAGAGGGCACTAACCGCGTTTTTGCTGCTACTAGCACTACTGATGTAGAGTTATTTGATACGATTCGTGCGTATACTACACAGGCGAAGGCTTGAATTGATGCGTCACAAAACCCATGTAATTCTATGACGTCATGCTCTTTGCTTTGTAACCACCGAGGAATGTGGAACTGATTTAATAGATTTAAATCTCCCTTCAAATTGATCCATTCTTCTTTGGTTTTAATAGAAACTTCGTCGCTCCACTGGACCTCAGAATCTTGCCATACTTGCTGGAATAAAATTTTCATCTTTGTGGTTAGGGGCGCTAACCATCCCAAAGGGTCGAAAATCTTAGAGATTTCGGATAGAAGCATCCTTTTGGTCAGTTTTGCTGTTTGTGTGCTGTTTGAATCATATTTGAAGATGAATTCGTCCTCGGTTGAGTTCCATTGTAGCCCCAAAGTTTTTGATGAGCTTTCTGTTTTAAATGTAAAGACTGCTGGCTGTTTGTCGGCAGTTTGCTCAACTGTTTCAAGCAATCTTTTATCGTTTGAGGACCACTTTCTTAATGAAAATCCGCCGCTTTTTAGGCATGCGTTTACTTCCGTAATCCTCCGCTTTCCTTCTTTGACGCTATGCGCTCCCGATACCCAATCATCCATATAGAGCTCTTCCTGGATGCATTTAGCTGCTCTGGGATATTTTTGCTGCTCATCTGACGCTAATTTTCGCAGAGTCATCATTGTCAGGAATGGTGCTGCTTTAGTTCCATACGTTATGGTTGTTAATTTATAATTTCTTATAGGCTGATCCGGACTTTGTCGCCATACGATTTGTTGTAGGCTTTGGTCCTGCTCATCGACTAAAATCATACGGAAGCATTTCTCAATATCAGCTGTGAATGCGAAACGATATTGCCTCCACTTCAGGATAAGCTCTAACAGGTCTAACTGGAGGTTTGGACCCCTGTACATTAGATCGTTTAGGCTGTGGCCTAAAGTAGTTTTAGACGACGCGTTGAATACTACGCGCAACTTTGTTGTGCTAGATTCTGCTCTCAGTACCGCATGATGAGGAAGGAAACATTCTATTTCCGTCTTCTGTTTGCTGTTAGAAGTCGCTAACTTCATGTGTTGCAGCTGCTCATATTCGTGGATAAATTGCTTGTATTGCTTCGCTAGGTCTTCATTTTTGCTAAACTTACGTTCTACATTTTTAAATTGTGCTATCGCTATCTCTTTCGAAGATCCTAGCTTCTCTTCTAATTCTGGTTTCATGGGCAACCTAACTACATAACGACCGTTTTCTAGACGTTTCGTCGTAGTTTCATAAAAATCTAGGCATTCCTGATCTTCTACGGACATAGAATTCTGTTCTTGAATGTCTTCAATTGTCCAGAATTGTTGAATGTCTTCAACGTTATGCAAGATCACGTTGCATTGGAATGAGGTGCTTGTATTGCCACCGCACAGCAACCATCCTAAATGAGTTTGCTGTGCTAGCGGTTCCGAGGACGTTTGTCCGCGAATTAATCCTTCTAAAAGGATGTTGGCGTAGATTTCTGCTCCTAGGAGAAGATCCACCGGACGACTGATGTTATACTCTGGATCTGCTAAACAAAGATGTGCTGTATGTTGCCAAGATGGCTTAGCGAACGTTTCGTTTGGCAGATTTTTTATTAAGTTGTTCACTATGACAACATCAGTAGAAAACTTAAAATCGGTGTAAGTCGATTGACAAGCGATCGTTAGTTTTCCTTTGCAGTTGTTTTCACGTTCGCCTACTCCGAAAATAACCCCTTTACAAGATTTTCGCTTTAATCCTAGCTGCTGTGCTGCTTTCTCGCTGATCACGGAAATTTGTGAGCCCTGATCGATCAGTGCTCGCATGACGTGCTGGGTCCTGTCGGCTGCTGTGACTTTCACCAGCGCTGTGGCTAGCAAAATCTCCGATGTTACTTGCTGAGAAGCGTAGATGCTTTTGTTGTTTTCGCATTTTTGTTTCGCAATCTCGGTCAAGCTGTTAGACTTTGATTGTGTTGCGAAATAGTCATGCAAAGTCGTATGATGTTCGTCATTGCACTTATGACATCTTTTTGTCGAGTAGCATTTTGCGCCATTATGATCGTAAACACAATTTACGCAATAATTTAATTGGCTAATTATTTTTATTTTCTGCTCATTTGGTAATTCTGTAAATTTTTTGCAGCTTATTAAATTATGTTTTGCCGAACAATGAGGGCATTTATTTACTGACTCAGACACATGCATTGATTTCGCCATTTTCATTTTCTTGCTATTTTTAGATTCATTGCCCAATTTAAAATTATTTTTGCGATTAAAATTGGATGAACCATTGGATGATTGAGATGAAACTGCCTTAGGTGTCCCATCTTGACGTCGCCGAGATGACTCTAGGGTGGTGAACTTGTTCTCTAAGTAGTCTAAAAAGTCCCGAAGTACCGGAAGCTCTCGCGAATTCTTCAACGACTCTATATACTCGGAATAAGACTCACTATCCAATTTTTGTGCTAGTATATATACAAGAAGAGGATCCCATGTCGTAATATCTACGCCTAGATTTTTTATGGCGTGGAGGCTCTCTAAGGTGACATCATGAAGTCGTTTGATGGCTGTGTACGACTGCTGCGGTATATTGGCAAGATTGTAAAAGGAATTTACGTGGGACATAAATATCTGCTTTTTGTTGTTAAACCTGTGAGTTAAAATTTCCCAACAGGTGTTATAGTTGTCCGCGCTAATCGGGAGATGCTGGATCAAGCGCTCCGCTTCTCCTTTTACCTTGCTCTTCAGGAATTGCATCTTTTGTGCCTTTGATAGAGAAGGATTGTTGTGGATTGCTTCATCGAAAAGATCTTTGAAGGATACCCACTGCTGATAGTTACCTGAGAATACAGGAATTTCCATCTTCGGTGTGGACTTGTCACGGTACGATGTTGCCCACATCTTAGAGCTGATAGCTTTTCTCAAGCTGTTATACGTACGTTCATGTTTAATGTAGCTTAATTCGTACGCCTCGTCGTCTTCTAACTCCATCATTAGTTCCCAATGGCTGTTGTCTACGGCTGTCCATCGAGTTTGTAATAATCGCAAGGCGTCTTCAAACTCCCATTTATCGGACAAGGATTCGACATCTATGCTTTCTACGGTTCTTGCGAATGCTTTGAAATTGATATGTTGCTTGCGCATCATATCATCTAGTTTGCTATAAATGCCTTTAGACACCTCGGCACGAGCGCGCGCCGGGCTGGCGGATGCTGAGGATGGCTCGTGGTCCTGGTGCTGTAAGTGTTTGCCCCCGGAAGGACCTGCTGTTGCCGCTACTTGCTGATTAGAAGGGTTGTCTTCTAGATCAGAGAATCCTGGCGGCTTTGCTTGGTGACATAACGCGTCATAATATTCGGATATGGCGTCTTTTGCTGCTTTATAAGACTCCATTGTCCGCTCGAACTCCGAATTTACGAAGTACCTATGACCTCTATTTTCAAGCGGCACAAGTTTTCCGTTGTTTAGCTGATACTCTCTCCAATACGACTCTAAAAGATCTAGTCTCTTTTTACAGTAGTCGATAGTCTTACGCTGTTTGCTATCCTTATTGAAATTAATAAGGACCTTGGCAATGCTCTCTGCTAATTCAGTTTGTTGGAAGTATAAAGTCTCCATTGTGCTGCTGTTAGACTTAAGCGAGACAGAAGATACGGAACGCTCTTACTTGAAAGCCGCCTTGTCCTACGGCTATTGCTGCTATGCTGCTGGCTCGCTGTTGCTGCTGCGCGGGTAGCTCCCCACGGTGGTTGTGAATCCCTATGAACTCACGCCTAATCTAGTTCGCGGCAACCCACAGGTTGCTGGTACGGTACAAGCACTTCGCGTTACGATTTATCGCGGTCGCGGAGTCCTTGACGGTTTCGAAGGACCAATATGAACGATAAGGTTCGTGCTGCTAGCTATTTCGGGTGCTAAATGATAAGTCTGAGCTAAGATTCAGAGTACGTTTATTCCGAAACTTTACGCTAATTAATGATAATGATGGTAATGAGCGCTACAAGTATGCCGGTCGATCGCGCACTGACTCGCGTAGCTCACGCTTTCCGCTGGTGCGGCCGCGCGACCTACTTGAGTCAAAACTGCTGATGATGATGTGTTCGATGAGTATCGAACAGGCATTATGACGTCACAGCCGTTATGTCACGTACGTATAAAACAGATCGAGAAAAAAATTCCAAACTAAATAAAACTTAAAACATGGCGTCAAAAAATTCCTCCGCATCGCTGTCGACTGGAAGTGTGCCCAAAAGACTGGCGGCATTGCCACGTTGCATGGCAATGTTTAACCTCTGGCCGAGGTAAAAGCCAGCCCTTAGGTCACGCAAAGTGTCAACAAAGCGTTTCGATAGATCTTTTAATAATAATAATTCTTCTTTCTTTTGTTGTTTAATATAAAATATTGTAGAATAAAGAAGATTAGAGTAGAGAAAACAAAACAGAAGAAAACCCTTTTCAAGAATGCCTGTAAATGGATTAATTGTAATCAATGCTTACTTACTATTGTAATCTATACTTATTGCATGACTTTTTCATGCAATAGCGTGGAATAAAATATCAGTAGCGTGGTTCAAGTCCTATCGTGACTTCGTGAAGTATTCTCTGTTCTGTGACTTCACATAGCGTGTCCCATGTCTGTTCAATGATTTAATCTTCTAAGTCTTGTCATGAGATAAACAAGCCCTTTTTGAGGCCATATTTTATACATTGTTGTTTTATCTTGTCTATCTTGAATAATTAGTTGGTTGACTCTCATTATCTACCTTGATAATATCTTAGGAACATTTTCTAGTTTTCGACTGATTTCAAAAAGGAGGATTCTCAATTCAACTTTATTACTTTTTTTTTTGTATGTTTTTTACGCCGCCACTTGTAAATAGATTTTGATGATTCTTTTTTGTTTAGTAGGTAATACTTGAAGTAGAGGTGGTCCCATATGAATTTTATCGAAGTTGCTTCTGCGAAATTAAAGTTATTTTGCAATAAATAATTAGTGTATTTTTGTAAAATAAAAATTCCTAGATTTTTTTTTTTTGGTAATTAAATATCTATTATTATATTGTGTTCGCATGCGTTGGCTGAGCATGAGGTTTTGGGTTCGATTCTCGGGCTGGACTAAGTGTTATTAAGATGTTCTGGAATTTCTCAATAGCAGCCCGGATTCTGAATTTGGGCCCAACGTTTTTTGGAAATCATGAAATAACTTCTCCCGGTCTGGGTGGAGGGGCATGTTAGACTCTTACTGACTAAAACCCACACATGTTCCTTCAGTTGTCTGTGCCAGGTGCCGCGGTGACTCTTTCAGTAACGGCATATAGCCGCTAAAAGTGGGTACAGGTACTCATAAGACAAACCGATTAGGAAATAAAGGCGTGATGTTATGTTATGTAATAAAATCCTGCGTTTAGTGTGCACTGTCTTAATATAACTACTTACGCATTCGCAAAATTTTGTTTTAATACCTCAGTAAATATAGATACACGACTTAAATACATAGGTGCGGACCAAAAGACTAATGTTTACTTATTGTTCTGCCAATATTTGTATTACGGCAAAGATATATATGTCGATGTAACGAAAAAAATGGCATCAACAGAAACTGTGGTCCGAACGCCTGATTTTGAATTTTGCCTTGATTAAAAGCTACCACAGACAAGAGCGATACGACAGTGTGACAGCGGAACCGTCGACACGTTTTCATAGATTTTTTCAGGAACTGTGTTCAACAGACATCATAATCGTGTGTTTAAAAAAGTGTCTCCCTATTATTGTGGCGTCGATCTGTCTGCGGGAGCCATCAATTCATCTTACTAATGGTCATATCAATTTTCATGATTTTCTTCCTTTGAAACTCAACAACTATAGCACTTCAGAAACCTATTTCATTGGTAGTTTTAGACAATGATTTGCCTTATTTTGTTAATATATCACAGACCTCCTAGAGCCTAGATTATATAATCCAAATGATAATTCTACTAATATTATAAATGCGAAAATTTGGATGAACGTTTTTATTTTGGGTGGGTGGGAAATCATACAATGACTGCGTGTCAGACTCGCCTGAGTGCCCAGGGGTGCGGTAACTCATTTTCAGAATTTATCCGCTACCCCTAGGCATGCAGGCATCGGCTACGATGGGCCTCGTCAGTGGTGGCTGACACTCATCTCTTTAAGGCTCGCGTGGAACACTACGCGCCGTCGACTCACGGGCCTGGTGCTGATCGGACGGCGAGCTACCCACTGCTCGCCTTCCGTAGGTCCGAGTCTACCGCAGGGTGGCCGGAGATCGTCTCGCGACGTCCTACGTCCGGTACCTCTCCTGCGGTTTGGATGGACGTTGGTTACTCTATCACACTAGAACAGCTGAAAGGGTCTAGATGAAATTTTGCACAAAGATAGATTATAGTCTGGAATAGCATATAGGCTATAATTTATAGTGGGGGAAGAATTAATTCGACGCGGGTGAAGCCACTGACAGAAGATCACTATCTTCCTAAGTGAAAAAAAACACGTACAATTTTTTTTAGGTGTAGTGTCGGTTTATTTATTGTTAAACAAAGTCACGATTCGTTAAACATAGCTACAACGGAAAAACCAAAGCGATTTTGATGTGAATCTCTTTGAGGAAAATCATTCTCATTCACAACTTCAGTCTTGTTTTCGTTGAATTTATTGTTGTTATTGTGCAATTAAAATAAAAAACGGCCTAGTGAGAATCGTACTCAAGCATGAAGGGTTTCGTACCATCTTACAAGATTATACGCGTCTACTTGTTGCCATTATTAATATCGAGGGAGCCGTTTTTATTATTTGTTGTTACAGCAGCGACAGAAATACACATTCAGTGAAAATGTCAACTGTCTACCTATCACCATTACTAAGATCGAGTAAAAAAAAGCAAAAAAAAGACACATTTCTAGTAGGGGAGTTTAATTTTCAATTTATTTTTATTATTTGTTGTTATAGCGGCAACAGAAATACACATTCTGTGAAAATTTCAACTATGTAGCTGTGGATGGATCGTGAGATACAGCACGCTGACAGACGGACGGACAGCGGAGGCATAGTAATAGGGTCCAGTTGGTTACCCTTCGGGTACGAAACCCAAAATAAAACACGCATGTATCATCCTTTTTTTAAGTAATTTTTAAAATCTTTGACGGCACTGGTAGGTTTTAATAACAACTTTAAGCGGTAATTTCAAACATTAGTATATTTTTTTTTCAATTGATAGGCTCGTGTTTGACCACTATTTAAGTGATGATGTGGTCAACGTTGGAGCACGTTTGCCTAGAAGTAACCTATTCACTCTTGACTTAAATACCATAGGTTATAACTATTACACAGACCTTGGCACAGAATTTCACTCTTTAGCTGTACGCACAATTATTACGAGTATGTTCCCAAAACGTTTTTTTGCATAATTATGCTTGTCATGTCCACCATGTACCGGAGGCGCATCGCCGTACGTCTAGTGGTCCGATGATATTTAAAAGGTTTTCAAACTATCCGGTAAAACTATCTGATGATGGTCTTTTAGATGAATGACGATTCATTCAACCGAAATTCGTCCACTGCTTGACCTCAAACATTGCCAAAATAACTGCAACTTTAAGGTCTTTATGCTGAGCCATTCACTCCATATCAACACACTTCCTTTAGCATTTAATACGTTCTGTAAATAGTGCGAATCTACAATTTATAAAAACTAAATAACACCCATTTTTTATGTTTTTCTCAGCAAACTGTTTCATAAGATATCATTGGAAATATATGTCATAGGAATGCATACAAAATAACTAGTCCGCCATCTTTGGGAATCCGCCATATTAGATTTAGAATGACGTCACTTAGCTAACCATGTATTGCCATCCCGGCAGGTGGGTCAAATTTAACTTCTAATATTTGTTTACATAGTTAGTTACTTAGTTAGTTAGTTACAAGTAAAGCTAATATAAGTGTGTTAAAAAAACTTAAATAGCACTGGCAGACAACGCAAAGGTTTAGAGGGATAAAAGAACGAATGCAAGTTTGTATGGTCGTTCTTGCTTATGGGAAATTTATAGGCACACGGCTTGTGCCTTCTATAAAATTACATATATTGACTGTCTTGTTGGTCTCGTGGTCGAAAGTGCGACTGCTAAGCGTGTGGTCCTGGGTTCAATTCCGTCATAATTCTCTTTTTGGAATTACTTTGTAGCAGCCCGAAGTTTGAAAATTGGTGTGACACCCTCATGCCTCGGAAAGCTCAGAGGAGCTCGTTGTTAAAGTAATAACAGCCGCACGGGTCGATCCATCAGGTTAAGCTACGCTTGACGGGGTTGGTCCGTGGATGGGTGACCATCTTTACATACCGAGACTCCTTGGTGCCTCGGTAAGCCATTGGGCCAGGACAGTCGTTACGGGTCGTCAGAATCCCAAAAGTCTGACATCCAGTCTTACCCATGGGTTATCGTATTACCCTACCCAGTAACTGTGTTGTGGAGGTCGGATAGGCAGTCGCTCCATGTAAAACACTGGTATTCAGCTGCATCCGGTTAGACTGGAAGCCGACCCCAAGATAGTTGGGAAAAGGCGCGGGCAGATTGAACCCCGTGCCTCGGAAATCACGTAAAGCCGGTGGTCCTGCGCCTGATCTCACCTCGCTCATGTCGGATTCGACTCCATGTCGGACCGTTCCATTGGACTATGAGAGTAAAGTAACAGAGAGCTTATCTGTGTCTGCGCACACGCTTGTACAATATCTCCTGCGCACTATTCTAATCTCCGTTGAGGTTCACCATCGTGATTAAAATTCAGTCTGGGTGATTACTAAAATTAATGTTATATTTTTGTATCGTTCCAGATGCCCAGACTGGGTACACCCACCAAGCAGAGTCTCCCCACCTCGCGACAAGAGAACAGCAAGAGGAAAGAGAAACGTCAGGAGGTTTAGCAGAAGAGCGATCTTTATGAGCCAACCTTATTAGGGTGTGGCTGATCCAAATAGTGTTAGACTTTACTGTTAATTGTTATATACTGTCAAGAGTTACAGTTCAGGTGTTATTTTAGGCTGGCCGCTGACTTGTGATTTTTGTCACCGTGACTTTTCGTTACCCAGTCGAGTGCTACGAAGATACATGGGAGTGCGCTGATCATGGTGACGTAAGAATACGGTGACAAATAGTTCCTAGGTGACAGAATTTTGAAGGATACTGACGTAGTTTAGAATATAGAGTGTAAAATTTGCCTTGAAACATTCTTTCAGTGTAGGTATATGGGATGCACCCAGTAGCGTTTTTCATCGTTTCATTTTTCTTCTTCTTATTTCAAGAGCACTTATTACAGCAATCTATACGAAATCCATTTCAAGAATGAGCGCGTTTTAATGCTCAGTGACTTTTCAAGTGGGCGTATCGTGGGTGACAGCAGGTGACAGTGACAAAAATCACAAGTCAGCGGCTAGCCTTAATAATTTACTTATTGGTGCCGTGCAACCTCTTTACTACCGTGAACAACTTTCATTCTTCCGACGGGTTTTTTCGTAAAATACCTAAAGTTTATTTTCTTTTACAGTTCGGTTAGAAAAATGGCTATGTGTTAAGTATTCAAACCATGTTAATGTAAAACCAGAGTAACTTATATTTTTATAAATACTTTTTTAGTCAAAATATTTATACTCCTTCTGGAAACTGGTAGCTGGTCTACCATTAATTTTGAACAAACAAAAATATGACTTGGAAAGTCAAGTTTATTGTTAATAATGCATTTATGTTGTTGTGCGTAAATAAAATTATGTTTATTATATGAGAAGTTCTTTATTATTACCCGACTGCCTCAGAAGGAGGGTAATGTTTTTCGAGGGAATGTTTGTATGTATAATAATAGGGATATTTCCTGGGTAGAAAAATAATAATTATATTTAGTCCGTAAGTAAGATTATCAAAAAATATTCGACACGTATTTTTTGTTTTATCAATCCAATAAAAAATAACAAAGATAAAACGCATCAAAGTTCAGGAGTGGGGGCTTTTTTTTTTTTTTTTGGGGGGTGGGAAATCATCTTATGACTTCTTCCGCTCTAGGGTGGAGCGGAAGGGCGTGTCAGACTCTTACTGACTAAAACCCACCCCTGTTCCTCCCTGCCCTACATGCCCAGGGGCGAGGTAACTCTTTCGAATTTATCATCAACCCCCGGGCAGGCATTGGCCGTGGCAGGCCCCGTCCTTTGCTGACAACTCTTTGAGGCGCGCGTGGAACACTACGCGCCGTCGACTCTCGGGCCTGGTGCTGATCGGGCGGCGAGTTACCCACTACTCGCCGTCCGCAGGCCCGGGTCTACGGTGGCCGGAGATCGTCTCGCGGCCCCTGGCGTCTCCTGCGGCGGCTGCGGCTGAGGGCGCTAGGGCGACTCGGCTGTTGTTGAGTCTCCCTAACGTATGCCGCCTCCCTCTTCGCGAGCATTACTGCTTCGCAGAAGGAGGAGACGGCTTCCCATTCCCTCTCGCTCCGTACCATGGCCTGAACCAGGGCACGGCGAGGAGTGGGGGCTTGTTACATCACTAAACGGTAAAAAGTGTGTGACGTCACGCGAAATTTTAACGCACTGTATCGTCCCCATATTTTGTGCGAGATAAAAGAAAAACTTCGTGCTAAGTATGCTAAGTACGCTGTGTAAGCTACTAAATTTTTTGGTAATCTAATAGACGGACTAATAAGATTTTTTTAGGAAACCAGCCTATTCTTTGGCACGTCGTGTAGCTTTAACAGCTGGACAGATTTTAACAAATTAGGTATCATTAAATAGTACTTGACCGTCGAAGTATCATAGGCTATTTAATATCTGAAAAAAAAAACAATAGGGCGGCCATCACAAGATTAATGATCGGAGGTCATGTCGTCATGATCAACCTATAATATATATATCATACTTTTTCGTATATTTTTGTATCTCAGTAAAAATATAGGAATTTGGTACAACGTTACTTAAATATTTATATAGAATAGTTATGTAACGTGTGTAAGAAATAAGCACCTATTCGTAAAATAATGAGTGATGATACTTAATTGTATATCGCAAAAGCTAAGAACGTTTAGCAAAACAAGTTATAAAATCCTACGAAATGAATTACCTAATCATGAAACAAGTAAAACTATTTAATAGGCCGTGAGAACCCGTCAGGCCCCGTGCGTCCCTGATCGGAGACGCGACAATAGTTTTTAATTGTGTCTATTATGCCGGGGTCTGACGGATTAAAGTAATATAAAATGGTTTTTCCCACTATGAAAATCACGTCTATATTATTACTTAACCTGTTTAAATTTTCATTTTAAGCTTCTTTTAATACAAATAGAAATAATTGGTCTTTGGTTACGAACTAAAAAAGGAGCCTAAACCTAATAAAAAGGTGATTACACCACAACTTCCAATGAAGTTTCAAAAGTCTCAACGGATCACTTAGGTGTTTACGGCGGGTACACCACATAAATAAGAAAAACTTTATTCCGTCAGTCACAAATACGAATTTCAAAATACCGATTTTCATAATTCCGAATGGTTCAAAATGCCGAATATACATTCCGACTCATCATTACTCCTATTTTTATAATTCCTAAATTTCAATATTCCTAATATTATAAACGTTATTACAACTCTCAAAATACTGAGTTTCAATAGATCGAATCACAAAAGGTCCGACTTAATGATAATTCGAAACATCAAAAATACGAATTCCGATTATTAAAACACCGATTAATACAATTCCGAAATAAACACGCCTTGTAAAACTGAATAGCAAGACAAATAAACAAATAATTGCTCGTCAGAGAGAAGTATAATATTATGTTTAGTATGAGAACTTTAATAGTCACAGTTCTAACCTAACCTCGCCGAAGTGATTCATCAATAATACAGGGGATTTGCAGCATGCAAGCAAGCATGCAGCATGCAAGCAGACATGCAGCGTGCATGCAAGCATGTAACATGCAAACTGGCATGAAACATGCAAGTAGGCAAGCAGCAGGCAAGCAGCAAACAAGCAGGCATGCAACTTGCAGCAAGCATTGTTTCTGTTGGGTGTGTAATATATGCCATAATAACAGATAATATATTATCACTTGAAATAACGTTCACATGATATAATTTTCAAATGTTCTATAAACAAATAACCTAATTTCATGTGATCTAATATTACATTTCATATAAACTTCTTTTGCTCTAATAACATTCAGTATAACGTTCATCTCATATAATTTTCAATTAGTCTATTGCTCTTTTTATATAACGTTCTGTTGACCTAATTTTCATATTTACTCATTTTCTGCCCAAATTCTGTAGTGAATAAGTAAATATCAGAAAACATCACACTGTTATAACCTCATCTAACCTAAATGATTCACCAACAATAGAAGGGATCTGGTGCTCGGCGGCCGCTTCTGTAACTAAATTTAGTAGCACAACATGTTGACTTTTAGTTTATTCGAAGTATTGAAAATCGGAATGTCGTTTTTCAGACCGAGAACGCTTCGAGCATTTGATTCTTCGAACCTATGAAAATCGGAAAACTAACAAACCACATTTACGACTTTCGGTAAAAATAAATTTCGTGATTTTTAATAATAGACGTTATAATTCTTAGGTAATATGAAACTCGGACTTTTGAAAATCGGAATATCGAAATTCGGAATAAAATATTTTGGAGTATTTGGGTGTTCCCGTTTACGGCACAGTTGGTGAAGTGGTTGAGCAATTGACTCCTGCGGTGGGTGTCGCGGGTTCTATTTAGCTTACAGTTGGTTGTCCGGGTCTTCTGCCCTATTCCTATACAGGAGAAATTTCTAGAAAAAAAAAATACAGTTGTTAAGTCATATTTTTATAACAATAGAGTTTGGGGTTGAGATTGGTGACCGATCACAAATATTTCGCCACATAGGCCTATGTAACCCATGACATAACACCTGTATTGCTCAAAGGATCAGGCAGAGCTATACCTGTAGCACACTCAAATTTTACCTATTTGTTCCACGGTTTTCTATCGGTTATATTTAGGAGAGCGTGCGTCGGGATTGCATAGTTTAATTCCGCCAAGCCCGTTTCATCATCGGACCACAAGACGTGCGGTAATGCACCACCGGTTCATGTAGATATCACACCCATACGAACAAAACGTTTTAAAATCACTTTCATTGTACGTACAGCTAAGGAGTGCAAACACCTGCCGGGGTCTGTGTTTCCTGATGAAGGAAACACAGAAACTTGACACTTTGCGTGATCCAAGGGCTGGCGATGTTGTCAGTCTTCTGGCACGTTTTCGGCTTGCCCAGATGGTAGTGATGTGGAGGAGTACTTTGACGCCTAAAAGTGTATTCTATTTGTGTATAACGGGTGTAAAAAGACAGTTTCCGAAGCCGAAAGCCACATATTCTACCCATTATTTGGACCATTTTTTTCCACTAGACCACACCTGGGAATCTACTGGTTCTGGAGATATTGAAAGTCAAAGTCGCATTTTTTTTTAACTTTTTTCAAAAATAGATTCCAAGTGTTATTACTAAACTTTTTTCCTAACAAACATTACCTGAATTTTCGAAATTTGTTTTCGAAATTTCGAAATTACGCATTTGCAGTTACGAAAACGCTATGAATATCCAACGAACTTCGCTTAGAGCGAAGGGGCAGGGTTTAACTCCACTTGCCTGGGCTTGCGTTACATTGCGCGCAATAAAAATAGTATTTTTTTTCATACCTAAAAATAAAAGTCGTTTCCCAGCAATAATTTTTGCTAAAAACTACTTTATTACATGTACAGTATGCGTAGTTAACGGCTCTGTGCTGTGTCTTTTTACACCCTGTATAGGTATATATAATATGAAGGTATGTAGTGAGGTTATAAATAGTTAGTTAATATTTGGCTAATAATTTAAGTTATTTTTACTTGTGGTTACTACAGAGTTTTAATAGACATTGAAATGTGAGATAAGTTTTGAGAATAGCAGGGCCAGCCTATTTTATTAAACTTAGTTTTAAGTCAAGGAGTTAATAGGTTTTTAGTACCAAGTAAGTCTATATTTTCATAGCTAACTTAAGATACTTAGTACAAACAATAAGGCCAGGTAAACTAAGTGATTTACTAACGAAGCGGGAATGTCTGTATTAAACTCGTAAACTTTGTCCTTCGAGTCGCCAATTGAAAATGCTGTTCGATTTTAGGAGTTCGGGTTTTTCAAACTTGTAGAACAGTGATGACATTTTAAAGGAAGGAGACTTTATTAGTATGGGGTCTGTGCTTCGAGAAGGATCGAACTAAAATGAACATATAAAGGTTTAGCCGAGGATACAACTAATCATCATTGCAGCCGAAAGAGTATCAATGCATACATTTCTCAGCCAGCTTTTCGCTTTTTTTCCGCCATTCAGTTAACAGCCTAGCCTTTTTACTAAACAGTACCATTCAACTAGACACTTGAAAAAACAAACAGCTAGACAAATGACTTGGATTGGTAACGTTAAATAACTTGCCTAGCCGCAGACATTTAGCAGTGGCTGTGGCCAGACGAAAAATTGATTTTTATTTGCGTTCAGCCAGCAATTGTGCTGACGACGACGGTAGTAAGTAAGATACGAGTAAGTGACGGAGCCCTGCTGCCAGGGCTCCTATAATAGGAGCCCTGGCAGCAGGGCTCCGACCTTTCAGACAGGAATAATTCCTGTCTGAAAGGTTCAAAGAAACCTAACATAAAGATGACGGGGGCTACGTTCGCTCGTTTGCTTGCTCACTTTAGCCCCCGTCAACTCCTTCGAACCTGTCCGTGTCGGGTGCCATAAGTTGGTTTTCGTCATATAATCACCCTATTGTATGAATGGCCTTAGTCAGCCAGTTCATTAAATTTAATACAACATTTAATGAACTGGCTGACTTAGGCGCATCGGCTGAATATCATTAAGGCTGCTAGTTGAACGGCGCCGTTTAATTATCAGGCTATGCTGTTAACTGAATGGCGAATTGGGTTAGTTGGCTGCGACATATATACATGTAGGTAATTAAACCTCATCAAAAGTCACATCACCCCGTTCAGCGGTTTCATTCCCGTCCCACGCAACCACTATGGCCCAAACGTATAGCGTGGGCTCACGAAATTGCGTAACATTACCGGAATCGAATCAATTTCCATTCGACATTCGGTAATTAAAACAGTGCCGTGTTCCTCTGATCGCAGTTTAATTAGCGATAATATTGGAGTGATTAATTTTCATTTCTTTTGAAATAAGTTGTAAGTTAGGATGGATGTATGGGAAAGTAAGTGAAGATTTAAGTTATCTATGGCTAATATGGAGTAGCATGTGGCTAAGTAATAACAGCCGCACGAGTTGATCTTCAAGGTCACCCATCCATTACATACCTGGACTCTTCGGAAAGTATATTAATCCATTTGTAGATCTAAGGAGTTGAGGAGATGATCAGAGAAGATATTCCCTGCTGGAGCCTGTGTTCCCTGATAGCTTCAACCTGGGGCTCTTTCTAACTTAAGAGTGAATAGGTTACTTCTAGGCAAGCGTGCTCCATCGTCGACTACATTATCGCTAACCATCAGGTGAAATAGTTGTCAAAGCGAGCCTATCTATTATATTATTAAATTGATAAGAAGGTTCTGATTATGAAGAGCAGAACAGTGGATATTGGAACTCTTACTAGTAGACTAATCTAATTTATTTTTTATATTTTACTATAAAAACCACGTCCAGAGTAAACAAATCTATTTTGATTTGCCCTTATGCACTTCGGCGGGGTCGAATCTTGGGTAGAATAGATTCAGAGCTAAAAAATGCATACAGCGTTCAGCAGTGAAGTGGGCAGCCAGAAAATGTCTGGGATTTGCATTGAGAAAACTGTATATTTTTAGTGTATAAGACATGCGAAATCGTATACTTTGAAAATGGAATGGGGAGAACATTTCATAGCAGAAGGCTAATTCTCGTTCATTAAAAATGTTGGAATTCACATAGCAATACCATCTTGGTGACAATGAACTTGTCAAAATGTAGGGAAATTAGAGGTATTTTTTAACATATTTTGATCTAGAAGATTATTGTAATATAAAACAAACGGGTGTGGTGTGAGAAATGCCTGGCAGTGCTGGTGCAGCGATATTGTGCCGAACGGTTATGTCACCCGTACTTTGTATGAAAACTGGAGTACAGAGTAGGCTACAGAATTTGGTAATTTGTGTACTTTCTAAGACAAAATAAATTTTCAATACACTTGCTCGAAAGACCGCTCTTGCAAAAGCCTAACTAGTGTATTTCGCACTTGAGAGTAATAGTGCGGTGGTCAGCCCCCCGCTACAATTTATTGTATCAGGCTGGTCGCGCGATAGCCTCCACCAAGGCGCATGAAAAACAATCCACGAGCCACTTCTCATAATAATTTACTAACCAACCAATTTACTAATATTATATTTATAAATATTTTATTATTTTCGAATAAGTTTGTTGAAAAATATCGTTAAATAAACGTGGGCAATTGTCATTACAGTTTCTTGGCTTTGTTTCTGGCTCAGGCGTGTCCCACTTGCATCAAAATGTACTATTTCTTAATACGCATGCATGCTCTGTTTTCATGAATATAAAATGACGAAAACATTTTATACAAAAAATGAAACCGACGAAAAAATCTAAAAAGCAAAAACTAAATAAACCTTGTATTGAGCTAACTTACATAAACTATCAAATTTTTATAAACTAATTTTGAGTTGGCGCGAAACAACAAACAGATTAAATAACTAAATTTTTAAGTACCTACATACTCGTAGAAATGGGGAAGGCTCTTCGTAGGTAATTTTAATAATTTATTAAAATTATTAAAATTTATTATTATTATTTATTTTTATTGTTTAAATAATAAAATTATTAAATTAATAAAATTTGATAGTTTATGTAAATAAGCTCAATACTGAAGACTTAACAATCTTGTATGAATCAAACCTATGAATTAAAGCATGAAAGTCAAATTATGTCATTTTGCTCTTAGACTGGCATCTTCTCTTCACCGTCATTTGAAATAAGACAGAAACAACAGAAATGTAGCTTAAAACACTTTAAGGCTCCCCAAAATGGACACGACGTGACAATACCACAACCTGGGAGTCTTTAAGGCCCTACTACCGACCAAGTGGCGCCCTCATTGAATAAAAAATCGTGTCATAATCGTAAAAGTACCAAAAACGGTCGTTTCTGACACTTTTGCCTACTACTTTGGATACGAAACATTCTGAGACCTGTTTTAACAACGTAAAAATACTTTATCCTCTTTGTAACAAACGTGACGTTGGATTCTTTAATATTTATTTTCTAAGCTATGCTATGATTTTTTATTCAATGAGACCGCCACTTGGCCGGTAGTAGACCCTTAAGTCAAGAGTTAGTAAGCGTGCTCCATTTTCGGCCACATCATCGCTTACCATCAGGTGAAATAGTGGTCAAACGCGTGCCTATCAACAATAAAAAAAAAAAAACAATATTACAGAAAGAAGAATGCCAATTTTTCACCTGACTATGTATAGAAATGAAATAAATCTTAAAATTCTGCTAATTCAATTGTACATTAATTACGCATATCACAATGTTAAAATAAACGCAGGAAAAAGTATTTTTTAATTTTTATTTATGCTTGTTCTACGTCAAGGTTAAACGTATTACCATGTTTTGAACGCATCTCAACTATACTTTTTACGACGTTTCATTTTTCAGACCATAGCTAGGTAAGTATTACGATTTTAGACTAAACTTTGAACGTTAATAATTTGTTATAGCACATTTATTTCTATATTACCTATAAATTGATATCGGCAAATCCTAACCTAAAAAGTAACAAATATGTTTTGGTCTTCGTAGCGTTTAAATCATATAAATGACTATTTGACATTATTTTCTAAACTTACAAGTAGTCTTTCTACTATACCATATAACTATACATAAACTTTTATTATCAGGTTTTTAAATGTATGGGAAGTGGGCATTGTTCTTTTTCGACATACTCGTAATATTACACAAATATGAAAAATTATTTCAAAAACTGAGTGGTCGTGTCATTGCATCTGCCAGGGTCGTGGGTGTGTTTGAAAGAGTCATCGCGGCTCCTGGCATAGGCAACTGAAGGACCACGGGAGGTTTTTAGTCAGTAAGAGTCTTACACGCCCTCCTGCTCCACCCAGAGCGGGAGAAGTTATTTGATGATTCCTCACTCAAAAAAAAAAATCATTCGTGCATTGTTACGTCGCGCATTTCTGTGAAACCAAAAATCTTCAAAGAGATGTGACATTCATCAACCCGCATTGGGCCCGTGTGGCGGATGACGGCCCATACCTTTTCACAGAGAGGAGTCTTGTGTCGCAGCAGTATGAACATTACGGGCTGTTTTTGCTTGTGATATTATGCATTTTGTGGGAGCCCTAAAACATATGAGCATTTCCAAAGTTCTAAATTGTCTGTCGCCTCTACACTAAACTACTCTGCAAGATCTAGTAACGGACTACGGAGAGCCCGCCACATACAATATCCCAGCAACTCCTGTAGGACCTAGCTATTGTAATATTTTGTTTTGTACACCACATGTTGCTGCATATTAAATTCAATCCCGAAATTGAAAGGGATTTATGTTAGCTTGCCTTGAAATTTTGATTATCCTGTGTGGTCGAATGAATTTGAGTATCAAAAGATTCATGGTTTGCAAACGAGTTATATTTTCTTAATTCGTTCTACTTCCTACTTAAATTATAAATGCGAAAATTCGGATGGATGCAAGGTACTCATTCACTTCAGAACATCTGAACGAATCTTTTTTTTATTATCTGGATCAGAGATACTCGTAGATTTTATATGATAAATGATTTTATTTTTGTAAGTAGGTTTTAACAACACTTTTACACATGAACATACTTTTTTGTTAATTTTAGCTAGATGAGGCCAGTGTTTTCTAGCTGACTACCCTGAGAAGAAACACTGAAACAAAATTAGAGGTCAATTAATCCATACAATATGTACTGGTCAAATCATATGAGAAACACGTTTATGTCTGGGATGAGCTTTTGAGGAAAGCAACATGCAAGTTCGAGTGGACCTGTCCAGACAGTGCAAGCATTTGTCAGTTATCGTGAAGCTCAACTCAGAACTTTGAGGAGCTCAACGAACCGACGAACAATACCAAAAGAAGGACATTTGGGTAGGCCGTAAAAATACTCAAACTGCCAGACAATCATAGATCTACATGAACATAACGACATACATAGTTCTCGCATTCACATTATGCTATATGAGGACCATGCAGCCTAGTGTCTGTAATAGTATTTTGAAGAAATAACCACACATATTTGAGTGGACCTGTCCAGTCCGTGCAAGCATTTGTATTAGGTATAGCTATAGTCTGGAATAGCGCATAGGTAGGCTATGCTTTGTGTGGGGGAAGTACTAATTCCACGCGGGCGAAGCCATTGGCAGAAACTAGTGTAATATAAAACGTTTAAAAAAAATAGCATTATCAAACTGGCTAGAAAGGCAAAACTATTAAACTTGCTATTAATACTTTCTGAACAAGACCTAGCACCACGTTTGTGATAACATCACCTCAAAGGGTTGGGCAGAGGTGTAACTCTAAAGTACAATCACATTTCGCTAGTTATGTGGAAGTCCCATGTACTTAAAGCCGCTACTTCGGGAAATGTCTATTGAAGAACCCAATAAAACTTTGTTTTTTACAGCTATCTCGTAAAAATATTTCTATCCATTTATTCCCAAAATTCACTCAACACGCAGTTTTCAAAAGAAGCATTTCTATCCCTTGGTTTATCTAATCTTTACCATGATCTACAAATGCGGTATTCATTTCAATTAGCGCCGTAATTCTATCGGAATCGAGGGTGAAAAAATATGGCGCTGAGTCCCTTATCTTTCGGTTTCAGCAGGAAACGGTTGTTTATGATGCTGAAACGATGAACTGGGAAACCAGTTATTGAATGAGTAAAAGGTGTTTAAAAAGAGGTTTTTATTTCAAGGTCTTTTATAAGGGTTATAGTAATGATGGACTGTGAAGATGATATTGTTATGGCTTGAAAGGAGGTGACTACTGAGATGATGATTAATAGAGGAGTACAGATGAAGAATACATGTTTCACAGACCCCAAAGAAATCGGGCTTAAGGCAAGCGAATGACGTTGAAAATAAAATGTATAGGATCTTTTTCTTCTTCTTCTCGAATCGACGGATGGATTTCCTAACTTTTTAAACTTATCTACTTTATGCCCAGAAGCTGGCCATATTAATTGCAGATGCAATAGCGTTCATCAGGTCCTCCATACTGCAGGTGTATGGGCACTTGGAGCATTCCAGTATGTGAGTCATGTTCTGGACAGGGGCACCGCACTCACATTATGTATCAGACGGGTCTACCTGGGAACGCAGCCGATTGCTGCGTTCCCAGACTGCCGATTCCATATAGGCCACAGCATTTTCCGTCCGGGTGGCAGGTGTAGGATGGCAATGTATAGGATGATAGCAAAGACAGTGGAAGAAGAAGAAATAACGCATGCTGCATTTAGTAGTATTCGAATATACACTACTCTAAAACTAGATCTTTACGAAATTACTAGCAACCCGACCCAGCTTTGCGTGGTTACAAATTATGCACTTAAACCTTCCTCATAAATCATTCTGTCTATTGGTGAAAACAGCATGAAAATAAACCGTTCAGTAGTTTTTGAGTTTATCGCGAACAGATAGACCGACAGACAGACGCGGCCGGTGACTTTGATTTAGTGATCTGCAAAATAGGTTACCTGGAACTTAACCGCAGCTGTTGAAACAGTCAAAAGTTTACTGTCAACATCTTAAAAGATCAAAACATTTGCAATAAACAAGTATACGAAACAAAAAGAAAAAGAAGCATAACGATGCAAATTCTATAAAAACAGAACCGTTTTCCGTGCCGTCACCTTTGGCAAGCTTTCCATAGCTTTTCCACCCCTAGGTTAAACAATCTTTAGCTTAACTTCTTGGTCACTGGCCGTTGTTCCCGAAGAACTGTTATTAGAAAACTTTGCGTTCTAGTTTTTGATCATGTTGGCTTCTAAACTATCTTAGCAGTGAACTAATAATAGAGAATCTACACCGCAACTGTGACTAAGAAAGTAGGGTTAGTATATTCAATTAGGGCGTAAATGGAAGTTTGGATGGTACCAAAAGAGTTAAGTACTAATATATGTAAACAATAGTTTTTTGGTCATCTGATGAAAGAAGTTCCCCAAATAGTGATGTGTGTAAAGTTATACATGATGTCTAGCATCTTTTGGTGGAATGTGTCAAGTACCAGACGGGTATCCCAAGCGATTGGCAAGATTGCGCATAATTAATTAGCCCGAACAAGGTACTTTTTTTGAAATCCTGGCTGATCCAGGAAGTGATGCTGCTAGAATTGTTTATGACATGACAATGTAGTTGAACTTTTTGTAAATGTTAAGTTAAGTTAAGCTAAATGATAAGTTAATATATAAACTAAGGTTTTCTTTCGATGAGGCTGACATGCCTTTAAGAATAAAACCGGCGGACATACATAAAAAAAAAAAAACATACATACAGTCGAACATAGTAGCATACCTTTTTCGAAAGTCGGTTAAAAGTCCTTAAAAATAAAGATTGAAAAAAACAATAGTCTCTTGATAGTGGGAAACTAGTAGAGTGGTAGTGGTAGAGATACAGGCATACGAGATATTATGACTTTGATTATAAAGTTTATAACTACCTCGTTAAACATCTCAGACACAAAATATGGTTGATTTATAATTGAAAATTTTCGAATGCATTATCTTACCACTCAAAATGTAACGATGTGATTTCTTATCTCTTTCTATATCGCACTGACCAAACAGAAGTAACACGATTCAATTTTCATATTTTAGAGTTTGCGTCACCGTGGTGAATGTAAGTGCAATGCTACTGCCAAACTTGTGATAAAACTGCAAAGAGATCCTACACAAGGAAATACGTAGAGCAGCTTGGCTCCTGTAGATAGAGATTTTGTTTGGTTTCTAACTGCAGAGGAAACTATAGTCTTGGATTCACCAATGAGTTCAGTAGATGCATTGATGATGTCAGTATTAACCAAGGCACTGAAAGCATCCTTGATATTAAAATTCTATGTTCATCCCTTAAGATACTAATAAAACGAAGAGTGTATTACTGCACAGAAAATGAGAATAGCTTTATCTCCAAAAATAAAATTGTAACAAGCCCTTCTTAATTAAAAAAAAGTTTATGTAGCAGATTATACAAAGAAATACAGCTGGGAAATCTAAACTTCTTTATATTACAAAACTGAAATGAACCGTTAACAAACTGACAAAGGATTAAATTTTTTCTTTACCCATTCCACGCTTTTCGCGAACCTTTTCGTCACCCAATATTCTTATAAGGTCATGTTCTGTGTTAAGCCATTATGAACTTTATTTCTTGGTTTGCAAGGTTCTTACAAGTATCAATCGGTGTCCCAGCTTTTGTTCTAAGACTAGAAATGCGTCGCCTTGAGAGCAGAACATCTAAATTAAGGTGACCTCCCCCGTCGACGCTCGTTTCTTCGGCCGGAGAATTTTTAGAAGGACCTTGGAGTTATGGTGGAGTTCTTTTTACGCTGGTCTACATCTTTCTATACGTTTCCCGACGGTACTTAAGCAAATACTAGCAGTTAACTTTTATGGAACTATTACATACATTCAGTCTAATAAAGTTATGTTTGCAGTTCTTAGGTCCCGAACTTTAGGATCTGTTTTGACTTCCAAAATAGTTGGTACGTTATTGAAGTTTTCTGTTATTACAATATTAAGAAGATTGTGTTTTTCTTTGTTTTCCTTACAGTGAAAATGATTTGATATGAATTTGCTTTTAGCAGGGTCGGAGCAAATGAAGCAGGGTGGGTTACAGCCTCCGTATTATTCCTTTGTTTGCAGACTTATAACGTCTTTATTATTTGCTTATGAGCTTGTTTTGCTTTGCTTTATTTGTGATACCTTTGTTATTATTTCTTATCGTTTGCTGTTTTAGCAAGCCAGTATCTACTTGATTCTTTATTTAAATACATAATTACTTTAGGTGTGTTATTTTATTCTGTGCCCAGTATTGATCCCTGTGGTACTCCACATTATGAATGACTAACCACTATTACTTAAGAAGGAGATATATTCGATGTTTTTCTTTTACTTCATGAGAAAAACAAACATGAAGGTAGGATAATGGGCAATTTTTCGTAATATCCCATTACTTTCAACAACAGGAATAATAAAAGCTGAATTCTTAGCGTAAATAAGAAAAATGTTAGGGTTAATAATATCCGCTTAAGAATAGTAATCGAGTTATAATAAATATTGCAAAAAAATGTAAATATTAAAGGCAAAGCTACCGGAATCACGGCATAAAATCTTCTCAAGTATTCACACCAATCAAAACTTGTCAAACTCGGTTTAGAAAGTTCATTGAAAATTTATTCAAAAGACAGAGGTCTCCGAAAAGTTGTGAATAACTTATCTCTCAGAAGTCTGTCAAACTGAATTATCCTCGTTATAATGATCACTCGATAGCCCCTCGCCCTTTTTATTAGCATTAGGCCAGCATTAAGCAGTTTGAGAAGCCAATGAAAATAATTGGTGATATTTAGAAAAGCTATTCGGATTCATTTGAGATGGAATTGGTAGTAAGATCTCCAATTATTGTCAAGTTACTTTCTTTTTTCTACAAAAGATTTATTGGTGCCTTGTGTAAGTCGTATTTTTCGTTCGTCGTCGCGATAAGGAATCAGTTTGGCAAATTGTTTGCACAGATTGTATTGACGGCATTTCCGGGAAAAGGTGAACTTGGAGTTGGTGTATTTGTAAAATAAGAATAAGTAGCATTGAATTGAAACTGGAGTGAAATTATTTAGCATCAAAAGCTTTGGTACCTGCTGACTAGGATCACTGGGATGTAATTAAAATGATAACTTTAGAACAGGCACTGGTTTATTTGGAAACATGATTAATCCAACACGCTCATGTTACTTTAGTATCTTGAAATTCACAACGAACTGTCTTAAAATCTTTACAGTCAAAGTTAACAAAGTCAAAGATGAGACTTCCGAGGTGATAATAAAACATTAGGTCATACCTATAACAAGATCAGCGTAAACAATAGATAAAAGTAAAAAGCAAAGCATCTTTTTAGCAAACTCAAACTCAAAGCATAATTTCAATTAAACCATTTACTATAAATTTAAAATTAGTCAGTCACAAAAGATGGAGCAATGTAACAGGTGATCTATAGAACAGAACGTAAAATAAACTACACGGACAATTTTTAAATCAATTAATAGTTACTTATGGTTACTGTTCGGTGAACCCGCACATTTCGTAACATTAAGGCCCTGCTAACTGCTAAGTGGCGCCCTCATTAATTAAAAAATCGTAGCATAGCATAGAAAATAAATATTAAAGAATCCAACGTCACGTTTGTTACAATGAGGATAAAGTATTTTCACGTTGTTAAAACATGTCTCAGAATGTTTCGTATCCAAAGTAGTAGGCAAAAGTGTCAGAAACGGCCGTTTTTGGTACTTTTGCCTACTACTGAGCTACTACTCTGACTACAATGTGGACGCCACTTGGCCGGTAGTAGACCCTTAAGTAGGTTAAGCTACATCAGCGTTTGCATAAGCGCGATCATTTAGTAAACTGTCTAAATAAAATAAATCAGTTATTTTACCGCAATCAACACGGGCGGTTTAATTCTTCATTCATTTGGGGTTTCCATCATCACAAGTGTACAGAACAATCATCGTACGCTTGAACAAAGTGTATTGACTGTCGTCGTACAGCTACATCGACATATATGTGAGAATGATTAAGAAAGACATGCACCAATCCCAACTGACGGCACCCGTTTACGAACATGACTTAGGCGCTAGCACCAGTTAGCTCAACCATTTTGAAGGGAACCAAATGATCCAGCACATTCACAAGCATTAGCAAAACATTTGAGTGAGCATGTTACCCCCAAACGCCAGGCAATCGGCAAGCCATAGCAATGCATGAAGTTACTCCCTACGCGACAGCCCTTCTCTGGATGTCTTTAAGAGGAAAATAAAAGAGCACTTCCTTTCTCAATGACATATGTTAGTGTATATATTGGTATTTATTGGTTTATAGTCTATTTAATTAGCTTTTGCCAGCGGCTTTGCTCGCGTGGAAGTAGTACTTCCCCCGTTATAAACTTTAAAACCCCCATTAGAACCTCTCAAAAAAAAGGGAGGAATTTCGAAAAAACTCTTTATTAGTGGATACTTTTCACAAAGAACACACTCTCTAAATTTCATGTCTCTAGAACCTGCGGTTTAGGCTGTGGGTTGATATACCAGTCAGTCAGTCAGGACTTTTATATAAACAGATTAGTATGTATTCTAAATATTCTTATTTAATACATTAAGACTTGTTTATATAGGTTTATAATGTACACGATCCTACCCTCGAATGTGATCTCTCTATCACTCAAAGGTTTGCTGGGAGAAAACTCAACTTTGAGTTAAGCTCGCCTTTGTACATGGACTGTGTAATGACTGTGTTATATGTTAAGATGTGGTGTACAATAAAGAATTAAGAAGTTATAATAATATGTATTTACATTATTACATGATAGTTAGCTATCTATCTATGTCCGCCAAACTGTTTAATTTTTGCGAACGCAACCAACGTCGATCGACCGTGAGAGTGCCTGACATCACTCCAATAAATCGCGGGGACGGTACGACCGACCTAGTGTCCTGTATTGTTTCACCCCGGGTGTAAAGGTCTTCATAATGTTATAAACTAGTGACCTGCCCCAGCTTCGCTCGAGTACAAATTATACACTTCTCCTCCTTATCTTCCTTAAGAGTCACTCTGTCTATTGGTGAGGCATTAAGATCCGTTCAGTAGTTTTTGAGTCTATCGACATTCCCGGGAGCATGTTCCCTTGGGATGATTTCTGTTATCACTCACGCGGGTAAAACACAGGCAGAAGCTAGTCTTAACATAATTCTTATACACGTCATTAGTACCTATATATATTTTTTGTTTCAAACGTGAATGGCCCAAAGGGAGGGCAATTTATTTTATCTAACGCTGAGTCAATCAGACAGATATGAGGTTACAAGAAAAATGTTACCATCTCCGTGAATGAGGTCTTTGGGAGATAACTACCTTAGGTATATAAAACGTATTCAAAAATGATTTGGGAACTTCTGGAGAGGTGAGATATTTTTGGAATTGAGTATAATCTACTTTATTTGTTTTTGTAGAGAAGATCTTATCAAAAATATGATTTCAGGTAATTTTGATTTTAATTCTACTTTATAATGTAGTGACACTAGCTCTATCTTCTGACTCCTTAAGCTGACTCCTTAACCATTCAGAAATGCTAGTTAATGGTCTGAAGGGTTCCGGAGTGGCGATCGGATACCGGAAGATTTAGTGTTGGGAGACCTCCCATAAGGTGAACCGATGACCTGGTACCCGCACCAGGTCATCGGTTCACCGTGGGAATCTGATAGTTTCAAGACGCATAGGACCAGTCGCTGTGGCGACATTTGTTGTAGGCTTATGTCCAGCAGTGGACGTCTTTCGGCTGCAATGATGATGATGTTAAATATTCAATAGAAATCAATGCTTTGGACTCAAGATTTGATAAAAACCGTTTTAGTTATTTGGTAACGCATATTTTCTTTTGTCTATCTTTGCATCCTGATCTTTATCTATTTAAATTTACACCGTTCTTCAGCGAATGCATATTGGTATATTTTTAGCATCGTCTGGCCTTCTTTAAATCTGTATTTCAATTTGGCTTTTATTCTTTTCACAGACTATGCTTTTAAAATTCAATTTCAATCTTACTTATACCAGAACTTCATAAGCTTAATGATGCCTTATTCAATTTAAATTAATAGCATCTTATTTACAGAAATAGTCTTGTTAAATCCATTAAACTCCAATAAATTTTCAATGTTCAACACAGTAAAAAAAGAAAGTAAAGTGATTGTACACGAGAAATCACAATTACTAGAGCATTAATCTTGATTTATTACGGACATTCCCGACAATGTCTCAGGCTGTAGCTTGTGGAATCGTTTAATCACTTTACAAAAGTTCGCGAATAGTTTCAATTAGAAAAATACTTTAAGTCCTTTTAGCTTCGAGCAGTTAGCTTGACTGCAGTTTACAAATAAGATCTCTTTGGACAAAGATTTTTGTAGTGATGTTTAAAGCAGAAGTGGTATTTGTAACCCGATTAGCTTATATTGAATTGTTTGAAGATTATTGGGCACGACTAACATTTAGATATGAAGAAGAAAAATAATTTGTTGAGAAACACAAAAGTTTGATTAAAACTACCGAGGTTAAAAAATATCCTGTGTCTCTAGCTAAACCATGGTTTATGTTATGCATATCCGTACAACCATTGTGGCGTGATAAGCAAATATTTAAAAATAGTTCCAGACATTTCTATATATAATTTACCGGATATACTATTCATTATGACAGCTAACACTAAAACTCTCTTAATACTTCTTCAAATCCTTTACAGTGGTCCAAGTCACCCACTCAAGTGTGATTGTTCCACTACGGATAGTCGGGACCAATAGCCAGTGCCAATATTTGCTCAAGCCAGCAAACACTGCGCGGCAAATTAAAGCGATTTTCTTCCATAGACAGCCAGGTCGCCAGCTGAATCGTAATGTATTGTTTTTGCTGAGTGTACCTTGATTCTAACGGTTGATTATTCAATGAATAATCTTTTTGTTATTTATTGGGGTAAGGTATGGGTATGGAGAAATACTATTTGGATGCCAATTTTTAATTTGAGTCCGGTAAGTATGGAAACAGTTATTGTAAACATAAATAACTACTTTAGCTCAAGAATTGATTATGTAAAGGTTATCAATGATGATATTTTTAGAAAAGAAAACTAGTTCCCTAATGAATATATTTCTTCAATAAGTAAGCAAAAGGCCATTTTAGTGTATACCTACCAACCATTGGACCAATTGGAGAAATAATTACTATCGCCACGCTTTTGTCTTAGCGATTATTGATGGCAGTTATGAAAAAGACACAAAGATTTCTATTTAATTTATTAACACTGCACTGGACGGACAACGATCTGCATTTGTTTCCATAAACTACACAAACTTTGCCCTCAATTTCCTGCTTTCACCCGAACCCCTGGGAAAGAACCCATTCGGAATTGTTAAGGACATAACTTGCGATAAATCAATAACAGTCGTTTTGTCGTTCTGGGCTTTATATAAATAACCTCTGCCATTGTTTAGATTTGTCTTCCGTTCCAAAAAATTGGACCACTGCAATTTGAATGTTGAATTTAAAAATGTAGGGAGAGAATTTTTAATGGAGCTTCAAGAGTTGTTAGCTCACACTAGTTATAAGGATCAATTGAGAGAAGGGTTTCACTAACGAGGCTGTAAGCGATAGCGAGCAATTAGTCAGATCATACGTGAGATTTTACTGGAACTGGCTAAAAATGTTTTCGTTTTCATGCACGTTGATAAAGGAGGAGGATCTCGTGGCTAAAGTAATAACAGCCGCATGGGTTGATCCATCACGTTAAGCTACGCTTGCCGGGGTTGGTCCATGGATGGGTGACCATCTTTACATATCGAGACTCCACCATGCCTCGGAAAGCACGTTAAGCCGTTGGTCCCGGCAGTCAATCGTGGATCTTTGACAGTCGTTACGGGTCGTCAGAAGCCTGAAAGTCTGACATCCAGTCTTACCAAGGGGTATCGTATTACCCAGTTACTGGGTTGTGGAGGTCAGATAGGCAGTCGCTCCATGCAAACTACTGGTAGTCAGCTGCATCCCGTTAGACTGGAAGCCGACCCCAAGATAGTTGAGAAAAGGCTAGGCAGATTGATTTTTGCACGTTGATAAATTTTTCAATTTGGAGATCACCAATTTGCCAAAAATAGAGATTGTGGCCAATAGGCCGATCACAGAGAGAATCTTTAGGCACTTGAAAATTAAAAGACTCTTACTGCGAAAAATGTCAACACTCCCATTAACAGTCAACTGTAAGATTTCATTAAATCCAATCACGATTCCCTTTCATAAAAGTCAGAATAATCAAAACTCCTTGAAATTCGATTAGAAAAAATCTCCGTCCATATCCACTCGTTACAATAAACGAATTAGTGAAGAATATAAGCTCACACCTAAAATTCGTTTAGGACCGGTCCAATAAAAAGATTTCGAGTTAGCACACACTACCTGAACCTCTTTACGAACTGATCAAAAAAAGCCAGTAATGATCAAGTCGGACTCATGCACCGATGGTTCCGTCCTTTGAAATAATTTTATTTTGGTTTTTCTTAAGAGTGTGAAGAACCAGATATATCTATAATATCCGTTGAGATTGGCCACCATTAGGACATGGTCAGGAGGACTATAACTATTTAACCGACTTCGAAAAAGGAGGAGGTTCTATGTTCGAGTGTATGTATTTTTCTTTTTGTATGTATGGCCGCCGATTTCTCTGTCAATTGAGGACCGATTTTCAAAATTCATTTTTTATCCGATATAAAATACTCCCGAGGTGGTCCCATATAAATATTATCGAAATTGCTTCAGTGCTTTTTAAAAACCTGAACAAAAACGAAAAATACGTATATCTAGATGTAGTTTTGGTTTTCTCCAATTACGACTGTTTAAATTTCACGTTTCATGATATTGGGGTTTTTAGTTCTGGTGTATAACAACTTAGTGAAAAATAAAAAACTTTTTTACAAAAAAAACAACCGACTTCCAAAAAAAAAATACATTAAAAATTAAAAATAACTTTTATTTCGGAAGTCGGTGTCAAATAACGAAGAAATAAAATACAAACACTGACTTCCGAAATTAAAGTTATTTTTTGTATTTTTTTTTTGGAAGTCGGTTGTTTTTTTTCGTAAAAAAGTTTTTTTTTGTCTATAATATAATTAAAACTTTTTTATAAAGTCGGTTTTTTCAACACAACATTACTCATAAGTGCTTTCAGAATGCCATAAATGGTTCCTGAAATAAACAGCAGTTTAGTTTCAGGAACTACTTATGGTATATATATTCTGAAAGGTTCCTCTTGTACACCAAAATTCCTTTTTCACCATTTTGCTTTGGAACCCTATAAACTCTTTCGCAGCTCCGGGCAAATAGCTGTTCTCATTTTGCCAAAGCTTTTTAATTTCCAAGCGTATCGAGTAGATTTGTCCGAGGGTTGGCCAACGATAATATTGAGTGGCTTTGCTACTACTGTTTAAAAGGACTTAAGTTACATAATGAAAAGGTTTGCTTTTAAATTTTCTTTCATTTGGAGTGAGCTTGGATGGGTTTGTAGGTTATGTTATGAGGTGTTAGATTTGAATTGTGAATATAAGTTACTTTTGCAAGTGACTGGTAAAATTTATATGTACATATACTATGTGACGGCGGGCGTTTTTGGGGAACTGCCTTTATGTAGACTTTGACGTTCAAAAAGTGATGGTTTTCAGCCTAATTTGAATAAATAACTTTTGATTTTAATTTTGATAATTAATACCCTGTACTGACACACTGCTGGACCTCTTTATTCTTTACATACTCTTTCGGTTCTGCACCACTTCTTATAAAAGTCCAAGGGAGACGTCTAATTAATCCCACCGTCTCATTCATAGTCTTTCGCAGCCCCTTTTTGCGACGTCAGAGCGCCAATTTTGTGTTTTACAGACTACTCGTTTGACATGCGGCGGGCATATCTAGCCCTGCCCCATTTAATCATATCATCGTCATCTTCCTGCCCTTATCTCATGTTACTTGGGGTCGGGGCAACACGTTTTTGGCTTCCATTCTGTCCTGTCAGCCGTCACGCATAACACTCCTCACACAATCCATTCATCCTTTCTTTGGCCTCCCTCTCCCTCTCCATCCATCCACATTTATATTCTTAACTCTTTTAGTTACATGTGATTCATCCCTCCTCTTTACATGACTGACGCCACTTTTAAACTACATCTAATGTGTTCATATCTCACTTTATCCATTCTCGTTACTCCACACATCCATCTCAATATTCTCATCTCCGCCACATGCAATCTTTTTCATCCGGCTTTTTCACAGCCCAACATTCTGACCCATACGGTACGACAGGTCTAATCATGGACTTATACATTTTCCCCTTTAACTTAAGGGGCATCCGTCGGTCGCAAGTTGTTCCAGTGACCTGTCGCCATTTCATCCATCCTGAGTTGATCCTGTGCGTTACATCTCGGTAAATAATTTTACAAAAAAAAAAGTAGTACTGCAAATCTAAAACCATCCACAGACGCAACTCAGCACCTGTCATCAAAAATATTGACAATAATTTGAACCGAACTGTATGTAATATTTTAAAACGGGACACGTTCGACAATGTACGGTAAGTTATTCTCTCTATAGTGCCTACTATAGAAGAGAACAGAAGGTTGGCACTTAACAACGAGGAAAAACGCACGCACACATAGACACGTCCCATGTACAGCAAGAGTAAGCACACTTGTGACGGGCATTTTTTTGAGATATTTATACGTATGCGTCAATGTGTGCGTACACCTGTTTTCGCTCGTATTATGAAATCGACCTTCTGTAATATTCTGTAACAGTACAGAACTACTCGAAACTGCAGCGTAGCAGGCATTAAATCATTTTCTCGCATGCTGAATATTAATAATGTGGCTCGCAACTGGATGTGGGGACTATGGTGTCCCATTATCTGATGTACGCGATACATAAATGTTGTTTAAGATTTTATTATCCCTTTGTTTCGTGGTTATCTGGTTCGTGTTCTACCTTAAGTGGGTTACGTGGCTGTATAAAATATAAGGGATGGTGTTGAATAATTATTGTTATGAGATTCGCCTTTGGTTTTATGTTTTCACAAGGAAATAACTTTATAATGCAGTGTTTCTTTGGTTTCCCAAATAACATAAGTTTTCACAAATTATATGAGTTAAGTATGCTCAAAGACCAAAATCGCTCAATGAGCAAAATAATAGGCCACATCGCGTCGTGCCTTCTTTCAAACAGCCACATCGCGAATTTCGCATCGTGGCACTTAACCAAAAGGCCATGACGCGTTGTGACAGTGAAGGAAAGCCATGATGCATTGTGAGCCCTAACTGTCATCAGTTAGGGCTCAATTATATTTCGTGACATGATTTCATAAGCATGTCACGAAATAAATGTGTTGTATGAATTATTTATTATTTGTATGTGTTTAATTGAAATTGATTTAAAAAAGCAACTGTTTTTTAACTGACTTCAAAAACGAGGAGGTTTTCATTTCGGATGTTTATATAAATAATTATATTTTTTTTAAATATATATTCGGGCATAACTTCTTCAGATAAAAACGGATTTGCAAAATTCTTTTTTTTGTTCGAAAGGGATTTATTTCGAACTGGTCCTACTTAAATTTCATATAAATCTGATAATGAGTTTCGCAGACAGACAACGGAACTCTTCAAAAAATTACAGAAAATCGTGATTGCTGCTATCGCATAAATATCCATTATTAACATAATTTAAGAGGGAACAGGGGCTGCGATTCTCCATACAAATGTATTTCCCATTTTTTCATTTTTTATTCCTCTAGAGCAATCATTTTTTTTTCATAAAGTCAAGGTCTGCTGCAGACACGTCTCTGTCATTTCCTTTTTTTCAGCAACTTATAAGTAAAGAAAATATGACCTTACGTAAATTACAAAAAATCTCCCATTTTTACCACCGTGATTAGAGGACTACCAGACTAATTCGAAAAGCTTTTAACATAAAACATTTAATAGGAACATAAACATATTCTTTCTTAAAATTTTTGTGCCAAAAACAATTGAATCTGCTCAGTTTTCGTGGAGAAAAAACGGGAATACTAAACGTCGATCTCGTCAAAAATTTTGTGATAAAATCGGTCTGAGCTGCAGCTGTCCCATATCGCACTCTTCGGTGGCAGGCTTAAGGCAGCACGACGGCAATAGTTTCTTCAAATACCTATTTTTGGAATTACTCGTAGGCCATGTTCCCTCTTAATGGGGAATCACAACTAAAAAGTGGAAAACAAAAACTTAAAAAAAAAAATATGGAACCGACTTCCAAAAAACCGGCCAAGAGCGAGTCGGACTCGAGCGCAAAGGGTTCCGAACAAATCATTTTCAGGATTATTTTAAACTGCCTCCACCTTATAGGTTTTCCTGTAATCTGTAAGTAAAGAACTACTTTCTGTATTTTTTTCAAAACATTAGGGTCAGTGGTTTCGGAGATAAGGGTGGTGGTCATTTTTCATTTATTTTCTTAAATAACTTCAAAATTTTATGTTTTAAAATTATGAAAAAAAAATATTCGAGACCCTCGGAATGTGCCTTTCATTTGATAATAATATGTCGCACGACACAGTTTGAAAAACATTGATTTTTAATTTTCTGATTTTCAGCCCAAAAGTGTCCGCGGGTGCTACGCAACCCTAAAATGTGCAAAATAACTTTAATTTCGGAAGTCAGTGTCAAAAAACGAAGAAACGAAACCAGAAACACCGACTTCCGAAATAAAAATTATTTTGCACTTTATTTTGAAAGTCTATTTTTTTGTAAAAAGTTTTTTTATTCTTAAAGAATAAATACCTCAAGTAAATAGATAACAAAGACAAAGAAAAGAAAAGAAAATTAAACAAAAGTTTATTTAAAGATAACAATATTATCAAAACGTAGCAGAATTCATCGCTATGTGTAGCAAAAAAAATATAAAATTTATTGAACTTTGAAACCGTTAGATTTTATTGTTAAATGAAATGATCCAGTTTTTCATAGACATCAGCATCCTATTACTACTGGTTTGATAATATTACGACTACAATACTTGATATACAAATCACTAAATGTTTATCTATCTATCTAGAATGGTAGTCACGTCACCAATACAATATTTGTTTAACACTTTATCATCATCACATCACTTCTTGTAATGTACATAACTATTGGGATATATACTTCCAGTAGGATACCCAGTATTATAAGGATTTGGGTATTGACCACCAGTTCCACTTAATCTTGCTTGTGGATATCCCGGTTGAACTGGTGCAATGCTAGGGACATATCCTGGATGTATACTCTGAGCGTAGACTTCAATAGCAAACTTGTATCCCCTCAAAATTGACGGACTCTTTAAAGCTATTGTGACAGTCTTGCTTCCAAGTCCACCAGCTTCTATATATGCTTCTCCTTCTTTATCGGGTCTCAAGTCTGTGATGTATACAGCATTTATCAGTTCATGGTTCGGAGCGCTGACCATCACATCGTCTTCTCTCCGCCATATAGCAGGATTTGCGATTTTAACAGCACTGTATATCTTCCTCGAGTAGGGTGTTGCCAATCCAAGCACTATATCGTTGGATTTCACCGAAGTTAAATATAACATTATGAATAACACTATTAGAAGTTTGGTACACATGTTTGGCTTAGTTTCTGGTTTTAGCAAAAAAAAAAAAAACAAGATATGTATTCAAATACTGGAACACAAATGAATGATTCAGGAAATTGTGAGGCTGTTATATATAGGACACAAATTAACACAAATTTGATGTCGTATTTTCTATTTCACGGCAATTCACAAGTTTCTATAAATGGTTCAACATCTTAAATGTACTCCTAGGAAATTACGTAATAGGTATTATTATGATCAGCAATGCTAACTTCATTGCATTGTTGTAAAACAAATAATGTTTACGTTGTTTACCTCCATTCAGAAAAACAATGTTTTCATAATGTTGATGCAATCTTTCCTATTTAATCAATATTTCAATTATTTTCGAATCAGTTTTAATTTCATCTTCTTTTAGACCAAACGCATAGAATATTCTCGTACTTTGTGGTACACCGAAATTGTTACAAGCAACAACAACTCTTCAAGATGAATAGTAAGATTATAATTTTGAATTTCATCATCTTCTTTGTCAGTAAAATTAGTGGCAGTGATATGTTCCTCGGGTATGCAGATCTGAAGTCGAAGTTAATATATAGTAGAAGCTTTGAACAGGGGCCAGACGCTTGGATGAAAGTTGAAAGTATCACTGTGAATAATTGTTCGAAAAATGAAGTGATAAGTGCCATACAAGTATTGGATTTGAGACCTGATAAAAAGGGTGATATTGGCATAATGGATGGAGGTATTGGCGCTCATTTTGTGACGATAGAACTTTTTAGCCCTGGAACGTACACGGGTATGACGTTTTGGGTGGAAGTATTTGCGTTACCAACGGGCAAATTTCTGTATCATTACGGACGGTAACTAAAGAAAATAATTATTTTATAATAGTGTATTTTATAATACTTATGTTTTATGTTTAATAAAGTTTTCATTTTATTTTGTAAAAATGTGTCATATTGTTTAATAATCACAACATTATTATAAAACAAAGTCTGCCGCCGTCTGTCTGTTCGCGATAAACTCAAAAACTACTGAATGGGTTTTTATGTGGTTCACCAATACACAGAGATTCGTAAGAAAGGTTTTAGGTGTAATTGAACCCGTGCGTATCTGGAGCGGATCGCTAGAGTGTTCAAATAATTTTAAAAAGTGTATTTTATGAATAAAAGGATTAATAAGTTTTCTGGCCGTTTAATTTTTGGGTTGTTTTCCAGTTTTAGTATTTCATTTTAAATGCTTCATCTTATAGTTATTTCGAGACTTTATTTTGCTTTTTGATTCTTTTAGTTTTCCAACAGCTAGTATTTTCGTGTTAACGCCACTTATATCGAACGATTCTAAGAATACTCCTCATATAACTACAGGATATGATTTATTATGTTTGCCTTCACTTGTCTCGCTGATATCGAGATTTCTTCGGCAAAATAGAGATGTGTTATTCAGATATTGTGACTCCATATAACTGTGTAGCTTTTGTGTTTAGGCTCGTAACAATAAAATAAATGTATGTGGGGTATAAGAATCCGTTGTTTTGGTTGCAATGGTTTTTTATACGGCCACATTGGGAGAGAAAGGGTTCCTTTATGTTTTTGAAGTGTGGTAGTGTCTTAAGTATAGTGTTATTCTTGGCTTTGTAAAGGAACTTTTGTATAATATTTTTGGGCTGTGTCTGTCTATCATTTTGATAAAGGATTATTGTGTTGGATTGTATTCAAGGTTACTGAGACCAAAATCTGTTGTGTTTTGATGAATAAATGAATCTTAATGTGATGGAAATTATTTGAAAGTTATGTTGCGCAGTTTTTGAATAGAGCTTTGGGTCTATTTAAGGGTAAGCTACGGAAATAATCGTATTAAAAATAAGAAAAATACAGAAAGTCAGAAGCGAATACATAAGGTAGAAAATCAGATATATTGATGCTCTGAACTATCCTCTTAATTTCAAGTGCAAATGGGGTGGACATTTGGCCCGTTGTACCGACAAGAGATGGACCATAGAGGCGACCCGGTGACCCAGCGGTAAAAGATGATAAGGGAGGCCCAAAACACGCTCAGGTAACACATTAACTAGCTGGACAACAAAGGACGAAAGAAGCCACTGATAGAGAAAACTGGAGTAAGCTGGAGGAGGCCTATACCCAAGGTTCCTAACCACAATAACTAAAAAGACATACGTAAAAGTGAATTTAAAATGATAATTATAAGTATTTTGTAAGTAGAAAGTAAAATGTAAATAATCATTTTATATCTATGTATTGTTTAGCATGTATGTGTATAAGAAATAAAACGTTTTAATTATTTATTTAAGAGTCATCTTTATTTGCCTGCCGAGGATCCTGTTAATGTTATATAGGTTTGACAATATAATATGTTACTATCTTTCATTCTTCCCTGTCTGCCATCATCTTCATAACATCATCTATTAAGGTGCTCCTTCACCAGGAGCATTCGCCTGTAATGTAATTTTTCAGATTTGTATTTGAGCATTACATTACAATACTGCCTCACTGACTGACGAGCATTCGCTTGTAATGTAGCAATTCAAAAACAATTTGAGCGTTTGCTTCTAGCTGAATTAGTTGTTTGATGTTACAAGTTGTATCAACATGTTACAGATTGTATCGTTACAGGTTGCGCACTGTAACGCTCGATTCTCTTCACTCACTGATAATTATATCAGCTCGACTCTGTAACGTTACATTACAGGCGAATGCTTCCGGTGAGGGAGGACCTTTAAACAATCTTTCACTTTTTTTTATTTCCACGTTTCCAAAGATTCGGTCTATGCTGCATAGACAGCTTTTACTGAAGAATTTGAGTTATTTAAGGTTTATTCCTTATTCATTATTCGCCATGCATAATAATTTTAGGGCTGTCATTCATTGACATACATGTAGATGCTTCTCCTTATTCACGTCAGCGTCATAAAATCCTTTTATCACCTCTCAAACCAAAAGGCGATGACTCACATATCGTAATAACTGATAATAGAATGACGTCACAGTATATTCTATTTACAGTTATTGTGAGAATAAATAACGCGCAAAGAGATGTGTTGGAGTCAATACATTTGTGATATTAAATCGGTAAATCAAGGATACTATAAGCACCACATTAACTTAGATAGAATCACAAATAGCATGTTCAAAGAGTTGGTGATACCACTTCTATGGCTCAACTACACCTTCCAATTTCAAGGGACCCAATTTAGGAAACAGGACGGTGTAATAGCAGTTAGAGCACTTAGTGTCCGATTTAGTGAGATTGGGAGGTCCCGATTTCACTTCCTAAATTGTGTACGATTTAGGATAGTGTAATCGCATCACTACGATTTAGAGCTAAGTGTTGCCAATTTAGTGACTTAGTCGCTGGGCTATTAGTATTTTTATATGTGTTTAAAATTAAATTAAAGAAGGATGGCCAAATCGTACCAGACAACGAAACGATGGCCTCCCAATACGCCATATATATGAAAAATACCCTTATTTTATAAGGTCCTAAAAAACACAAGAAATATCCCAATAAGTAGCCACAAAAAAAAGTTATCCAATTTTTTTGTTTTTGTAACTTTTTCCAAATTATTTAGAATAATAGTTTCAGAACGCACCTCTTGACGATTCATTTCGCAATTGAAATGACTTGGTATTCAAAGACTGTAATTATTCACGTTTTTCTGAAAAGTTTTAACTCTAATTCTATTAAATTAGTTTAAAGGCATCAAATCAACGAATATGCTGATTTATTATGTATTGGATTCTTGTCATAAAAAATAATTATGTTGGTGCATAGTAAGTCGTTTTGTTCAAATGCGTACATCCGAACGTCATTTGTCATCGACAAGTTATTTAATCTTTGGTCAGCGTTCCCCGGACTTCCCCGAGCCATTGATTGACAGCCGGCAATCATTCGTATTCGCATCCTATTAGATTTATTTGTTGTGAATTGTGATACGCGCTATTTTGGATTTCTTTCTGTTGTTTTGACCTTGGCATTGTTTTACGGACTGATAACTACTACTTGTGACGATTATTCTGTGCTTTTGATTTCTGGACACCGATTTTGCTTCTTGGATATTTGTGAAAGACATCATGCAGACGCCACAACTAGCCTTGCGATTGCTATGTGTTAATTGTAACACGCATTGATACACTTCGCCGCCATCTCGTTTTTGATCTTGATACGAGAGTAATTTCTAAAATCTGCGAGTGGAATTCTTCAATAATAGTACGTATTTATTCCTACTCATTTTAGTACATATACTAACATAAACCATCAAACAATCATTTATCATATTACAACTCTAATTTTTATTTTAGATCACTGAAGAAGACTACATATGTGATGCCTGTAAACAATTGGCAATGCAGCATGTCAACTCCGAATTAACTAATGAACCTGGTGCCTCATCTTCCCGTGGCCACATGTATGCTTGCATACTTTGTGGAAGTTCTCTACGAAACCGTAAACGTGACCTTATTGTGAGAGAGAATCCATCTCAACTGCAACAAGCAATACACATTGAACTTGACAATAGAATTGCCCCACGGCAGGTAATTATGATCTTTTTTATTTTAGTCTTATGTTTTAGTGAATTCATCACTGCAATCTAATATTGTTTTGTAGCAATGTTTTTATTTCCTTATGTTTAATAAATAATGAGCCCTAAGATTTATAATAAGACAATGCTGTATGGTTGTTTCAGGCAACTTCATCAGACCATGTTTGTCATCCCTATTGGCTGAGAATCAAGACAGTTGCAATGCATAATATGCAGCAAAATATTGAGTAGCAGGCAGAGCTGGAGCTAGAGCCTGAGCCGGAGCCAGAGCCAGAGCCGGAGCCGGAGCCAGAGCCGGAGCCAGAGCTGGAGCCAGAGCCTCAACCCCGAGGGTCGGTGTTTGGAGACACCGACCAGCAAGCTGACGAAATACCCAGGGTGATTAGATTATCGCAGTATAGACGAGCGGCTAATACTGCAGCACATTGTGTTTTTTCTGGTTGCCAGAATAGAGATTTGCATAGGATTTCTAACCCTCTAAGAGCAACAACTCTAAGCAAACACAAATATTACTTGCCTATAAATGCTCGTATTTGTGAAGAACATACATTTAGTACTGATTGGGATATGTTGTTCAATTCACAAAATAGTTTAAGAACATTCACGGCTGAACAAGTGTAACATGCGTTTTCTTTTATTAACGCTTTTAATACATTTCTGGATTTTTCAAGTATGGAAAGTGTTGAAAGAATCGATGAACATTTATTTCATTATTGACTTGGAATGAGTAAACAGCAATTTGAACTTTTATTATATGAAACACCGCGTCTTATAGAAACAAATAGAGGCATTTTGGGTTTAGGTGCTCTTCTAATGAAGATGAGAACTGGTGACTCAGATGACAGGTTATCCCAGTTATTAATAGTTCCAAGACGAACATTAGAAAGATTGATGGATAAGGTTAGAGAAATATTGGTACAGGATTTGTGTATTATAGTGAACATGTCAGGTTTCACGGAGGGTATGGAATTGAAATAAGCAGAGAAAACATTAGTGCAACAGAGTATCGTTTGAGAGGAAGTGGAAATAATTCACTAATAAGAGGCAAAATAAAATCCAGACGCATATCAAGAAAAGTATACTATGTTTACATATTAATTGAAAATCATGTAGCTGTAAGTAAGCTGTAATTGAGTATTGTTGTAATTGTCTAGTAGGTAGAAGAACGGTTGGGTGCTGTGCACATGTTATGACACTTGTGTGGTACCTTGGGTGGGCCAGGCATCAGCCGACAATATCAGCGCCAGCAGCATTCCTCGATGCTGTTGTTATAAGAGAGGATGATGAATAAAAAGTATTTTTGTCAAGCCTATTTCTTTCATTTAAGTACTTCTACCAATTATACTTCATTTACTCCTGTTAATATAAATCGAGTAATGGTTGGTCCATTACTCGATTTGTCAATATCTATGTAACTTGAGCATTGAAGGCTGAAAGGCAGTAGGTATCTAGGGACTAACTCTTCAGCCAGAATTGGTCAAACTACAAAAAAGGCTTGGAAGTCTTTCAAGAAAGACTTCAGGTATGATGTTATGCTAGCTTTGTTTTCTACACTATACGTTGTGCAAGTTAGAGCAATATAGGTGTAGTTTTCATTGAATGATCGATGGACAAACAAGGAGTTGGTGCGCTTTGCTACAAGTCCTATTTTTTGGGTAATTCTCTGAGAGAAATGGAAATAAATAGAAACGAGATCGCTAATTACCCTTCTCGCTTATCGCTAACTAGACTCTTAGGCTACGCCGCAGTCGGGTAGAAGGTAGTTTTAGATTATAACCTCAAAAGTATTGTTGACGTTATTATAAAAAATCGTGGATATTTAGAAATAATTTTCAAACGGGATGGTGTTTACAACATAAAAACAAACCAATCTAGCTATAGTTTATTTTGGGACATGAAAAATTAAAGTCGAGTCCAGCTCCTATAGAAATTTGGCCATTCTTCTTTCCCAAGGTCCTTTCCCAGAAAAAAAATCTGAGTCTCTTTTTCTTTTTTGGTCCGCTCCGGGTAGAATCAGTTTTAGAGACTTTCTAGCGACTTTTGATATTTTATCTAGGGGCTTCAATTTGTAAGAGTTGGCAACACTACCGATTTAGGATTCCTATTTAGGAGTCCAATTTAGGATAATGTAAACGCTAGCTTCCTACTTCTTAGTTAGATTGTTCCTAAATTGGGTCCCTTGAAATCGGAAGGTGTAAGCCCCAGAAGGCGGGTAGGTATGTAAGTATGTATGAAGGTATGTTTGTATATTTGGCACGCCCTATAGCCTAAACAGCTGGATGGATTTAATCAAATGAGGTTTCATTATTCTTGACAGCCGAAGTGGTATAGGATATGGACTTAAAATAAAAAAAAAAAAACAAAGTTAGTGCTTTTCATGCGGGATATCAAAATAAGGGGCTGGAGGAAGTGATTTCAAAAATATATCTTACTCAAATGTAGGCAATAATACAAAAAAAATCGATGGATAAAATTAGATATTTCTTGATTTATTCAAAATTATACCTCAATTTTTCTCCTCGAAACCTCGAATGCCCGGGGAAAAAATTGGATGGTAATTGATTAGTCAAATCAGATTCCATTCAACACCAGAAAACTGGACTGCGGGATTAATACTTAACAGCCAAAGCAAGAATTAACTAAAATTTTTACCACTAAAATTATTCCATCATTAATTCATCATTATTATTGCGTGCCTATCTTTGAAAGGTGGACCTGTAGCGAAACCCTTACTAGCAGCTCTATTAATAGTTTACCGAATCAACTCAAATGGGTTGATGCTGATGTGCAACTGGTGTTCATACTACGACATTCATGAACATAGGTATTCAACCCAACAATGCCAAACTTAAAAATGCTTCAAAATTCATACTCACATCACAAATGAGTTTACACCTAAACGCACACATAATTCAATCAGATACATCAACGTAGAAACTTTCATAATTGCCAGGCGTTACTCATCCACCGTACAAATGCATGGTACGGCAACATCTAATATGTGCCCACTAAGTCCTTAGCAGTAGTCAGATTCACAAGGAGAACGCTCACGGCTACTAACTAACTAACCTTCTGTCTCGTATTTGTGGTGTGGAGGGTTCCACACCACAAATACGAGACAGAAGGTTAGTTCCATATAACGAGCGGAAACGTACGCACACATAGACAATTCTTCACGTACAGCAAGTGCAAGCGCACCATCGATCGATGTTTGTTTGAGATCGCCGCACGTACGCGTATAAGTGTGCATGCGCCGTGTATTCGTTCGTTATTGGAGATGATCTTCGGTACTATTCTGTGCCCACATGTTGAAGAAGTTGCTAAGTAAGTTATGCAGTTAGAGGAAGTTGAGTGTGTGGGAAGATAAGCGTAGTGAACGACATTCATTATATTTGTTTTAGTTTTATTGTGTTTGCTAAGGTGAATGGAGTTTGTGGAAATATGTAAGGGTTTTTATATTAATGAAAATACACAGGATTAAAATTATGTTAGAACTTTCTAGTTCTGGTGCTATTTTATCACCATCAATCAATATTGAGAAAAAAAGTTGGCCGTCACGGGACACCCGGCAGATGTGACCGGCAGGTGTATTTTAATATTAGAATTCAAAATTGTTGTTAGTTGTTGTGTTGTTCTTTGTTGCTGTTGGTGGTGTTGTGTTGTTATTGTTATAGTGTTACTTTTTTCGCATAAATGTTTCTAGGAAGAAGGGAGTCGACAGAGGCGGCGTAGTGGGAGCATCGTGGTACGACAGCGTCATGCCGTTTGCCGTCACGGCATTGGAGTCGATTTTACTGTCATGCTGCCCCAATATATTTTTCATATATTAAAAAAATAGTCTTTACTAAAGCTTGATGTTTGACCGTAGTTTCACAATGCTTGTTAACAGCTATTTAACGAAATTTTACCGTAATTATAAATAAGGATAACTTTATACTTAGAATAAAATCAACAGCTTATAGTTAGAAAAGCAGTTAAGATATCTTTGTATACAATATCGTAGTTTCCTAAAAAAATCTAATTGATCCGTCCAAAATACGTGTCCAATATTTTTTGGTAATCAAACGATTACCAAAAATTATATAAAAATAATAATAATCGATAGCCAAAAAGCCTGATATAGTGGTGGTCGACCGAATCGAGAGGCGTGCAATGATTGTTAACATTACCGTCCCACATGACGAGAACCTCGTGAAAGCCGAGAAAGATAAACAAATCAATTATATTAACTTGACTCGCGAGGTTGTTGACATGTGGGATGTGGACTCAGCGATCATTGTACTGAAAGTTGTGTCAGCCAATGGCTCAATAGCCATGAGCCTCGACCAACACCTCAGGAGACTCTCGTTAGGCGGCTGGATTAAAGGCTTGATTCAGAAAGCAGTACTTCTGGACACGGCTCTCATTGTCAGGCGGTTCCTCTCTCTGGAGCTCTGACCGCCGGTAGCTTGGACCCTGTTCCCGATACCGGTGGGATACTATTTTTATATTTTTAAATGTTTTTTTATCCTTTATATTTAAATACAAAAATGTAAATAATATGTATATAAAAATGAATAAACGGAATAATACACTATACAGTGCGTTGAAATTTTGCTTGACACCACGCCGTGCTATACTTTGTGACGTAACAAGCCCTCACTCTTAGATTATAAAATGTCCTAAGCCCTCACTCCTAAACTTTTATGCGTTTTATCTTTGTAATTTTTTATTGGTTTGTTATAGCAAAAAATACGTGTATATATAATAATATTTCTGGGTAATCTAACTTACGGACTAAATATTATTATTATGTTTGTACCCAGGAAACATTCATATTGTTATAATGTCGTTTATTTATGAGTTATATACTGTGTCTATTCAAATTATAAAATGAGTAAGCACCAAATACTAGTTACTCATTCATGGACTCAAATCTGTATTTAATTATGTCGTTGGCTTCTCACAAACAGCTCTATACAATTCACTAACCAATCCAAAGCCAAACAGTGGGAATAATATTTTTATTTTCACTGTATTCAAGGGATTGCCAACCAGCATGTTATTGCAGCCCACTGGGGGGTGAATCACAATGTAGAAAAATATAAAAATATTTCTACAACCCCACTGTTTTGGAAGTTAATTCGTTTCTCGAATCTGTCTTCTTCTTATTTGTAGTTGGGTTGTTGCCAAGTGAGAAGTCGGGTGTCGTTGCGTTGTGTATGAATAAATCTTGTTTAGTTGTTCGTTCACGCCCTTTCTTCTTTAAGACAGAGTAGTTCACAGTTGTCTGTGAGTTATGCAGTGGTGTATTGACTCTACTTTTGTAGAGTAGAAAGCTGATCTATTTTTTTTTCCTGCTTCATCACTGATGTAAGCTTTATAAACTCCTCTAATACCCAATGTAAGCACGGTACCCCTGTCCAGAACATGACTCACATACCTACTGAAATGGCCCAAGTGCCCATACAACTGCACTATGGAGGATGTGATGAACGGTGCTGAAGCTGCAATTAATGTGGCCCGTTTCTAGGTATTTAACCTTTATAGTCCCGATGACAACCCGGGCTTTCACCGGGCTTCTTCGACAACCCAAGGTTAACGTTTGCTTGGAAAATAATTTAACCTCTTAGGATCCGAAACTCAACTGAGTTTGAAAACAAAAAAAAACCAGCCTCCTACCTCTTAAGATCCGCGGACAAACCCGGGTTGTCATCGGGACTATAAGGGTTAAAAAGTAAGGGAACGATCGATTCGATGGATGAAGGAGACTGATATAAGCTGATGAGGATGAGTAGGTAAAAAAATATGATGGAGTACCAGTGCCAGACAAAATTACCATTTAAAATGAAAGACATCCTCCAAGCTTCACGTCAACAGGTCCTGTGCTTACTGGATTCAGTGGATTCCCCAAGTCATCGGTCTTTGTGAGGTCCCTCCAACGCTGCATTTTTGTATTCCGATGTAGAGAAGTAGGTGAATAAACATAATCTTTCCTACCATTAAAATCAGTTAAAAAATCAGCCTGTATCTAAAATAATAAAATTAAAACAAAAATAATTACAGTGGTTTTCCCGTCACCAATAACTGCAACGATCAATTAAAATCAGACAAACCAAAAATCAGTCGAAATTATCCAATCAATACTAATTCACCACTTCAACAAAAATAAAGAACCATTGAGAATGGCCGTTAATAAAATAGTAGCAAGTGTATTCTCCGAAGCGAAGCGGCCATTTGTCATAGCGAATGAACTCGCCAGTTCATTTGCGTCCCAGTTGTTGCTACTACCGAGAATTATATCAATGGTCCCCTGTAATGGAAAGCTAAGTTATTTATAGCACTAGGAAATACACGATTATTTGCGCTTGGAAAAGAATTTTGCAGAAGTGTAAAGACTAACAGCTAATATTAAAATTGATTGCAGAAGAGATCATTGATCATTCAAAGCACGTTAAGCCGTTGGTCCCGGCTGTCAATCGTGGATCTTTGACAGTCGTTACGGGTCGTCAGAAGCCCGAAAGTCTGACAACCAGTCTTATCAAGGGGTATCTGTGGGGGGTGTGAGTGTGTGTGTGTGTGTGTGTGGGGGGTACTGGGTTGTGGAGGTCAGATAGGCAGACGCTCCATGTAAAATACTGGTATTCAGCTGAATCCGGTTAGACTGGAAGACGACCCCCAGATAGTTGGGAAAAGGCTAGGCAGGCAGCAGAAGAGATCATTGTGAAATAGATTGTACGAGAAAGTATGAGAAACTATCGTACCCTAATAATATGGTAATAATCCTCCCGACCAAATGTCTATCACGGTGGCCAATCTCAAATGAGATTAGCCAAGTACACAGGAAATATTATAGTGCACAAACACAGGTCTGTTCTCTATGCCTAGGCGTAGCGGATAAATTCTCAAAATTAGTTACCGCACCCCTGGGCACTCAGGCAGGGAAGGAACAGGGGTGGGTTTTAGTCAGTAAGAGTCTGACAGGCCCCCCCGCTCCACCCAGAGCGGGAGAAGTCATTGGATGATTTCTCACCACACCAAAAAAAAAAAAAGGTGTGTTCTCTGTTCCTTAAGGCGCAGTTAGTTATACGACTTTTAATGATTTTTAATTGAACATCACGTCTATACGACTAGTTTTATTTCTTGGATAAAAGTATGTGTCACTTTAAATAATTTTTGTCGAATTTTGATCTGTGAATATTTGAAATTATATTTTTGTAACATAGTGTAATTAATTTGTAAAGATACGTCTAACGCGTATAAAAAATTGAGAATGACGCAAAAACTATAAAGCGTAGTTTTATGGAACCTTCACGATTTTAAAGATCATTTAATTATTTATAATTTAGTCTCAGTGTTTTATTTTAATATCTGTTCTTTTATGAGTAATGAATTAATAATGCGTCTAATTACAGACAGCGCTCCTTGATTAGCGAGTCCTATTACTGGGTGGACGTACGACGCGTTACGCGAGCTCAGCACAGAACACGCAAGCTAACCCTCACTCAAGGTAATTGGCAGCTAATAGCGCCTTAACTCTCGTTGGAACGGCAGTCCGATACGACCGGAGAGATATCAGGCGCAAGACCAACAGCTTTACGTGCTTTTCGAGGCATGGGGATCACACCACCAACTTCCCAACTCCGGGCTGCTACAAAGTAATTCCTAATGAAAAAATCCAATAGGAATTTACCCAGGACCTCACGCCAGCAGCAACTGCAGTTAGCAGTTGCACTTGCGATCACGGGACCAATGAAGTAGTTCCATATCCTTGATACTGACGTGGTGGATGATAGAGTTGAGGGCCAAGACCAAGAAACCTTTAAGTTTTAGCAAATAAAAACGGTTCTCCAGATGATAGCAATATAATAGGAAAGTTATTATTGCCAATATTTGCGAATTTAAAAATCACTTTTTGATGAAACATATTAGTAGTTACCCGATTATAAAATATAGCCTATGTGCTATTCCAGACTATAATCTTTATTTGTGCTAACATCTAGATCCAGTCAGCGGTTCTGGCGTGATTGAGTAACAAACCTCCATCCATCCATCCAAACTTTCGCTTTTTTAGGGTTCCGTACCCGAAGGGTCCAAACAAAGACCTATTGCTGTCTCTCACGTGTCCGTCGGTCCGTCTGTCCGTCGTCTGTCATACAAGTTTTACAGCCAAACGTTTGGAACTACGGTCTTCAAATTTTCACAGTTTAAGCATCTTGTTGACCCAAAGCCATACAAGCTGTCAAAATTAGTACGGAACCCTAAATGTGCGTAGTCCGACAAGGTTTTCTTTCGGCCAGTTATTTATGTAGATGATGATGTTTTAGAAATTATGGCCAGCAGCCACCACCATGGTGATTTCCTTGAAGATTTTTACACACGATAGAAGTAAAACGAATCTGGGCTATAAATCCGAAATGAATAAAAAATCTAAACTAGGTATCTCTTCTAAAATGAAGTAAAATGGTGTGTTTCTCTGGAAATAATGATTCCATTTCGGATTTTGTTACACTGATTGTAAGCTAAACTTTGGCTGTTTAGTGTAGTGTAGTAGTAGTGTTTTTTTTTTTATATAACTAAGTACATAATATTATTATTCTACATAAAATTTTATGTAAAAGTACTTGATATAAAATCGCTCAAGGTCAAACATAGGAAAAACATACAACATACCAAAATTCCAACTTCTGCCAAATACATAATATTTTCACACAATCCCATAGTAGCCGTCGCAATCAAGCTAATAAGCCAAACCTCGCACTATAGAGTACCGACGCATAAATCACTCCAGCACATAGTGAATAAACTCACAGAATAGTCGCGCGGATGAAAAATAACAGTAACACAAAGATATTAGATTTATGATATTTGTATGCGAGTGACGAATGGAGTCTCGTGTAGAGTAGGGAATGAATAGAGTTGGCAAGTCAGGAAATCAGTATGGGTATTGTTGTTTTCGTTGGACATAAACTAGTTTTTCTGTTACTTTTTTCTGAGGAATTCTAAATATAGTATGACTAGCTTCATGGCTAAAGTAATTCCAGCCGCACGGGTCGATCCATCAGGTTAAGCTACGCTTGCCGGGGTTGGTCCATGGATGGGTGACCATCTTTACATACCGAGACTCCTTCGTGCCTCGGAAAGCACGTTAAGCTGTTGGTCGTGGCTGTCAATCGTGGATTTTTGATAGTCGTTACGGGTCGTCAGAAGCCCGAAAGTCTGACAACTAGTCTTATCAAGGGGTATCGTATTACCGAGTTACTGGGTTGTGGAGGTCAGATAGGCAGTCGCTCCATGTAAAATTCTGGTATTCAGCTGCATCCAGTTAGACTGGATGCCGACCCCACGATAGTTGGGAGAAGGCTAGGCAGATATTTATCTTCTTCCAGCGGCTTTGCCCGCGTGGTATGATGCAGTTCCATACAAACAAAGTCCCCCTTTTCACCTCCTTCATTTCTAAAAACCCATTCTTAGTGCTCCCCTAAATTATAAAAGGAAGCCATGTGCAAAATTTCTCGTTCCTAGTCCCAGTAGTTTCGGCTGTGCGTTGATAAAATATGTCAGTCAGTCAGCCAGTTTCTCCTTTTATATACAGGGTGTAACGAAAAGGTGTGGTCATATTTTAAGAACCGTTTGTTGCCCATGGTTGCCAATTTTCCCAAAAAAAAATTGGACTTTTCATGCAAAGTAATCATCAGCTCATCAATGTTGGTAATATTTTTTTTTTTGAGAATTTCCTCGGGATTTCTTGAAGACAGTTCATATCGACGGGTATTTGTGAAATTTAACACTAAATATGGCAAATTCTCATAACTTGACAAGGGGCCGTTCAAGTATTACGTAAGCGGATTTATTACAATTATTTACCCCTCCCTTCCCCTTGTCAGCAAAAGTAAGCAAAGCTCTTACCCCCCTCCCATGCTTACGTAAACATTGGTATATGCATTTTTCTTTTAATTCTGTTTTTTTTAATTTATTCATGAGCGTAAGTACCTAAACGTATTCATTATTTAGTGGAATCCCCGAATATTCTATTCGTTTAAAAAAAAAAGTTTAGACAATGTGTGGGGTGCCATATGTGTAAAAAAAGTAAATAACTACACCTGTAGGTGAACTTTGTCGAGCGCTCAGTGTTGCCTTTGATTTATGTTTTTATATTTTTTATTTATTAAGTATTCTCATTGAGGAAAAAAAAAAATCTCATATCCATTAAATGATTACGTACGTGTACGCAGTACGATACCAAGTAATACCCTTCGGGATAGATGTAGATGAGTAGTGTTCGTCCTTACGTCTTCGTCTTGGTCTGCTGCGACGTCGATTAGTATTTAACCTTTTCACCTCGCATGAAATGAACCATAATATTCACAGAATTTTCTTAGAACAAAGACATATTTATGCATGTATATACCATAAATATGTATGAATAAATAACATAATCCGGTCCAACTTTGGTTATATTATTGAATTGAAAATGTAAACGATTTATGAAACAAATCTTATATGCATAGAAAAATATTTGAATTATAATATAGCGGAAGTAGGAAGAATTATGATTGAAAATGATCCCCTAATTTAATATCATAACAAAATCCCCTAGCATGAGCTTCCCAATTAAAACTTAATAAGAATTTTATTAAAAGAACAAAGCAGGAGATCTACACAGATTGTTACAATTTCGCCTAAGGCTATTTTTAATTTTCCTTGAAAATACTTTAACGATTAATTCAATTTTTGTTTTGGATATAAGTAATATTTTGGCAATAGAGCAAAATCCCAGAGCAGAACATTACTTTTTTTTTGTATAAATACCTGTGAGCTTGAACCGACTCGGTGCCGGCCAATTTAACGGTACCAGATGCTAAAGTTACGTAATTACCATTACTTTTCTTTCATTCACATAACTTAAAGTCAATTTTTAGGGTTCCGTAGTCCTAAAAAGGACAAGGATTCCTTATAGTCTCGGTCTTTCCATCTGTCCGTCCAAGCCATAGCTTAGAGACTGTAAGTACTAAAAAGCTGCAATTTTGCAAGGGTATATTATAAATCACGCTAAGAAAACAAAACAATAAAATTATAAAAAAGTTTTTTTTTTATGGTAGTTGCCGTACATGTAAAGTGGGGAGGATTTTTATTTTCGTCGCTTATCCATTCGCACCCCCGGTGCGACATTGTCACTTTTGCAAAAAATGCAAAAATGAGTTAAATATCTAAAAATGATCCTAAAGTACCCCTTTACTTGGTGCGATAACGTTACTTTTGTAGTACGCATAGTTTCCGTATGAGGGCGTGAGTGTCATTGCCGTTTTGGCGCGAATCACGCATCGCTGGGAGCAACATCGTTTTATTGGTCAGTTGTGCGCGGTCCCCGGGGGCCAGTGCAAATGCGTCTTGGAGCTACACTGTTACTAAGGTAATTGTGACATAATATTTTTTTGATTCTGGAGCAATAGTGACCTAAGATACACTTATGTAGAAATGTTAAGAAGTACAAAGTTTCTTATATTTATTTTTAAGAGTTTTGACTTATTTTATTTCTTTCGTTAATAACAGTGCGTATTTATGATTTAAAATAAAACTTAGTAAACAATTTGTTCTTGTTTTCTTTTTAACTCATTGTGACATAACTACAGTTATAATATTTCGTAAGAGCCACAACGTCACTTCTGAGGGGGGTTGGAAGGCTTAAATAATGGTATAGTATATTTTTTACAATATAAAGTGATTAATATTTATCCAAATGTAAAGTTAAAAGTTGACGTTGTAGTATAAGCTGTTCATCTCATCTATATTATACGTGCTATGGATGTTAAGTATACTTCTGCTAACCTAGTCCCAGCTATTACACATCTAATTAATTGCTGCCTGCAGAGCGGCACGTATCCCGACCTACTAAAAATAGGGGTGATACGTCCCATACACAAAAAAGGTGCTCGTGATGACGTCAATAACTATCGTCCTATAACGATATTGTCATGTATAGATAAAATCATAGAACGTTATATTGGGAATGAGATAAATAACTTTTTACAAACACACAGAATAATTAATAATAAACAATATGGATTCCAAAAAAATAAAAATACTACACTACTATTGAGAGAGTTTACCGATGAAGTTAATAGACACCTAAACGATAAAAAACATATTTTAGCACTCTTTATAGATTTTAGCAAAGCATTTGATATGCTTCGTTTTGACACACTTTTCGACAAGTTATCACGAAATGGAATACAAGGGCCACTATTAGAACTATTAAAAAACTATCACTTAAACAGATATAATAGGGTTAAAATACAAAATGAGTATAGCTCACAAGTTCCATCCATGCAAGGCACGGCCCAGGGCTCAATTATTGGCCCGACAGAATACTTACTGTATGTCAATGATATGATTAATACTATTAATTCAGGATCAGTATATCAATTTGCTGATGACACATGTATATTGGTCGCCAACAACTCCGTATATGATGCCCAAGAATCTCTACAGCATAACTTTGATCAAATGTGTAAATGGGCCCATGACGTAGGATTGGTAATAAACGCATCAAAAACAAAGATTGTCCACATACACTCATCACACAATAAATGCTCCACTAAACCTACAATTATAGCACACCAACATTCATGCCTCCACAGCTCGCCAACAACTTGCAAATGCCCGTCACTGGAGATAGTGGATAAACACACCTACATCGGCCTAATAGTTGATGGCCGATTTAACTGGGGTCCGCATATAGATCACGTGTGCAACAAACTAAGGTCTATTCTAGGAAAACTTAGCTTGTTAAAATATAAATTGCCCTTTAAAACTCTCAGAATGCTATACATGGCCCTAGCGGACTCAGTCATCGGCTACGGACTCAGTAGTTACGGAAGAACTTACCATACATATTTGACAGAAATATATAAGTTACAATTACGAATATTAAAAGTAATTGCTCCTAAACATATAAAAAAGAAATTTAAAAACAACGATGACGATCTCTTCAAGTATTGTAAGGTTATGAATGTGTTTAATAAGGTGGAATTTTCCACCCTAGTGGAAATAAATAGGCCTGAGCTGCTTACAGAGACAAGAAGACCTGACTTCTTGAGAACTATAGCATTTAAAGAGAAATACATTCTGCCTAAATTTAACAATGTGTATGGGACGAGGGTTGCTGCATATTTAGTACCTTACCTAATTAACAAGCTTCCAGATGATTTGCAAAATTTATATAAAACAGGTTCGAAAAGTTGCAAGTTCAAATTTAAGCGTTTTTATAGTCATAAGGTGTTTTAGTTTTTGTCTAACAATATTCATTGAAAGTAACTCAACTAAAGTAGTATGTATTTGAGGATATAGGACTGACTCGCCAGCACACGGATAAGCCCTGAGAGGTTTGCGTGTATGGCAATACCATTGTAAAATTAGAATTAAGTGTTTTGGAAAAAAATAAAAAAAAAAAAAAAAAATATATTCTTAAGTCATTGTTTTGTGAGGTGTCAAAGTTTTAAATGCTTCTCCTGAAAAACTACATTTTTGCATAAGTGACAGTGTCGCACCGGGGGTGCGCATTAGTGTGGGGTATCGTTGGATAGGTCAAAATCATAAGTGACAGTGTCGCACCGGGGGTGCGCATTAGTGTGGGGTATCGTTGGATAGGTCAAAATCATAAGTGACAGTGTCGCACCGGGGGTGCGCATTAGTGTGGGGTATCGTTGGATAGGTCAAATTCATAAGTGACAGTGTCGCACCGGGGGTGCGCATTAGTGTGGGGTATCGTTGGATAGGTCAAAATCATAAGTGACAGTGTCGCACCGGGGGTGCGCATTAGTGTGGGGTATCGTTGGATAGGTCAAATTCATAAGTGACAGTGTCGCACCGGGGGTGCGCATTAGTGTGGGGTATCGTTGGATAGGTCAAAATCATAAGTGACAGTGTCGCACCGGGGGTGCGCATTAGTGTGGGGTATCGTTGGATAGGTCAAAATCATAAGTGACAGTGTCGCACCGGGGGTGCGCATTAGTGTGGGGTATCGTTGGATAGGTCAAAATCATAAGTGACAGTGTCGCACCGGGGGTGCGCATTAGTGTGGGGTATCGTTGGATAGGTCAAATTCATAAGTGACAGTGTCGCACCGGGGGTGCGCATTAGTGTGGGGTATCGTTGGATAGGTCAAAATCATAAGTGACAGTGTCGCACCGGGGGTGCGCATTAGTGTGGGGTATCGTTGGATAGGTCAAATTCATAAGTGACAGTGTCGCACCGGGGGTGCGCATTAGTGTGGGGTATCGTTGGATAGGTCAAAATCATAAGTGACAGTGTCGCACCGGGGGTGCGCATTAGTGTGGGGTATCGTTGGATAGGTCAAAATCATAAGTGACAGTGTCGCACCGGGGGTGCGCATTAGTGTGGGGTATCGTTGGATAGGTCAAAATCACTGAGGGATTGTTTTTTTCGATTCAATGATTCATTCACGAAATATAACTTTAAAGCAATATTTTTGACGTGACAACGTCAAATAAATAGATGAACGCCGGCTGCATGCACGAAAAAGGATGACTCATTGTCCCGTTACGCTCATTGCACGCTTGCGCCGCATCTATCTCTCTTCCACAAATGATTCAATTTTATTCATAAAAGTATGCAATAATTTCACCAATGTTTTGTTATGACGTTGTCACGTTGAACTATCGTCCGTAAACCAACTTTATAGACAACCAATTCTTTTGTTCGAGTCGAGCGTCCCCTCCCCCACTAAAAGCTAAACTGTTGGATTAAAAAGTCTGAAAAAATTCGTGATGGTAACGAACGAAATTTGAAGGAAAACTATTAGATTTAAGTTAGCTCTGTTAGTTTAAGAGTAATAGTCGCCCAACTTATACAATGCCTACCTACTTGGATAATTTCGTACAAAATTAATAACACAATTTGTGTTGTGATAGGCGACTACGGAAACCTACACGATGCGTGGCCCTACATGCACTTGGCCAGTTTTTATATCTAGGTCAGTCTTACAGAATATTGTTAAATAATATATTTACGCTTAATTCGATCTACGAGCTGGTTACCGCCTCGAGTAAGGTTCTATTTTTAACCGACTTTGAAAAAGGAGGAGGTTCTATTTTCGACTGTTTGTTGTTTTTTGTATGTCCACCGATTTCTCTGTCAGTTGTGGACCGATATTAAAAATTCTTCTTTTATCCGAAAGAATGTACTCCTGAGGTGGTCCCATATATATTTATCCCAATTGCTTCAGTGCTTTTTGAAATACTGAACAAAAACAAAAAATACGTATACATAGATGACGTTTTGGTTTTCTCCAATAACGAGTATGTTTAAATTCCACGTTCCATTTTAATGGGGTTTTTAGTTCTGGGCAACTCAAAAACGAAAAATAAAAAACATTTTTACAAAAAAAAAACAACCGACTTCCGAAAAACAAAATACACTAAAAATTTAAAAATAACTTTAATTTCGGAAGTCGGTGTCAAAAAACGAAGAAATAAAATACAAACACCGACTTACGAAACTAAAATTCTTTTTAATTATTAGTGTATTTTGTTTTTTGGAAGTCGGTTATTTTTTTTGTAAAAAAGTTTTTTTTTGGATAGAGACGTTTGAACGTAGTTTATTTAATTGGTTTTGGGAGGGTGCAAAACACAATCTTTGATCTTTCAAATATTATTTACTTGCACGTAAACAAAAAATAAAATGAAAATTTGATATTTTAAAATAAAATATCAAATTTTATTATAAAGTAATTTTGAGTCGGCGGCGCCAAACAGCAATCTGATTATTTAATATCTAAATTTTATAAGAACGTAGAAATGAAGAAGGATAGTAGGTAATAGTAATAATAATAACTGACAGAAAAAAAAATCTCTGCATATTTTATCAATTTCATAAACAATCTCATTTTAAACATCCAAAAATGCATGCAAGGCCATACAAAAACTACTACAATATATAAATAATAAAAAGAAACAATAGTGAAAATGACAAGTTAAAGTTACCACATACCTCACCACCTCCTCCTCCTCCTCGTCGCTCAGCTCCACCTCGCTGCCCCCGGAATCTCTCCGTGAGCGCTGTGACACCGGCCGTGGCAGTTGCGTCGAGCTCCAGTGACGAGTTCTTTTCGCCGCCGACGACACCACCACCAGCGCGTCGACGGGGAGGACGTTGGCCGCCGAGCAGCTTAGGACCTCAAGGCCCACCGGCCTCTGATAGGGTCCCAGCTCCCGGCGGAAGTGTGAAGCGCATGCGATGTACACAACCCATCAACGAGAATGTCATAGGCTCATACTATGGGGCTACAGAGGGAGGTAACAACCTGACCGCGTACCGTGTTCGGATGCTCTATTTGTTTCAGGTGCTTGTGCCAGCCGTCAACGTTTCAGCCCAACGACTGTCGGATCAGGTGCGGATCATCCAGCGTAATCATATGTTGAATGATACTGTACTTGATCGCCTCCGAACTGAAATGGCTACCATGTCATTGCCCCTCCGTCGCAGACTGTGGTACCAGTGGTGGTACCACCGTCTAACCATGCTCTCAGCCACGCTGACGATGAGTGTTATGACATGGTCACAAACGTAAGAACCCAGTGCAATGACGAATTGAGGAGTGCTTTGGAGTGTGTTATTCGGGAATATCGCAACATGCCACCCGAACTTAGACCACGCTTGCCTCGTTTGCCCATGCATAATAGGAATAAGGCGCTGGTGGCTGCATTCGCAGTTGTCAAATTATTTTGATAACTGCGAAGACCTCAGCGACACACACTCGATAATGTACTGCGCGGCTGTAGCGCCATGTCGTGTAGCTCACGTCAAATTCCCTAATGACAGAGCTACACGACCGAAACCAGCCGTGCTGGCTTGGCAGCGCAGGATCGAGTGTCGTATTGGTGGAGCCAGAGCACTCATCGGCAAACTAATCTGCTTCAGGGAGGGCAGAGTGATGCGCTTTGTGAGACGGGCGTTTTCGGGGACTGATGTCAGCTCCCGAGACTATATGTCCCGTGTCACAAAGCGCATCGACTTCCTGAAGCAGAAGGTGTATGCATGGGCAAACCGCATCCATAGGTATAAGCGGCAGGTGGAGCGATACATCCAGAATTGCACATTCCGGAGTAATGAAAGGTGGGTATATAGGACTTGGGAGCTACCGGAACAAGGTGTGACTGACACGCGTCTGCCAGATGATGACGCCATGAATTCATTCTGGCGCAACATCTGGTTGGTGCCTGTCAGTCACACCGAAGGTGACTGGACTCGGGAGATCGAGCAAGCGTGCGATCCAACAACAGAAATGGGGGCAATCACTATCAGCCCCCAAGATGTAGCCCATGCAGTCCGTCCGTTGCCTAATTGGAAATCTCCAGGGCCGGACGGGCTGCACAATTTTTGGATAAAATGGCTACAAAGGTCAGGCAGCCTTGGAGTCTGGTTCGCTACCCGAGTTCCTTACAAGAGGAATAACCCACCTGCTCCATAAAACAGGTAGTACTGCCGAACCTAAAAATTATAGACCGATCACGTGCTTACCGACGGTTTATAAGGTTCTTACATCCATTTTGAGAGCTAAGATTAACACACATATAGATAGTAACTGTATCATGTCTGCATCTCAAAATGGATGTAGGAATGGGTCCCGCGGTACTAAGGAGCTGCTCCTCATCGATATGACCATTAGCCAGCAGGTTCAGCGTTCTCGAAAGGATCTGTCGACATGTTGGATTGAGTATAAGAATGCCTATGACTCAGTTCCTCATACATAGCTCATGAGGGTGCCAGAATTGTATAAAGTTGATGCAACGCTACGCACCTTCTTGATGTCGTGTATGGGGCAACGGAGGACGGTCCTTCGCTATCCAGGATGTCGAAATATTCAGAGGAATAGCGAACCGGTAAGGATCGAGCGGGGTATATTCCAGGGTGACAGCTTGAGTCCGCTTTGGTTTTGCCTAGCCTTGAATCCTCTAAGCACACTGCTGGAGGCTTCAGGGCTAGGCTATCGGTTGAAGAGAGGTGGTCAGGTAATATCTCACCTCCTTTACATGGATGACTTGAAACTTTTTGCTCCCAACAATCTGCAACTGATGGAGGTACTGAAGGTAACTGAAACCTTCAGTAGTGCCATCAGGATGGAGTTTGGCGTGGACAAATGTGCAGTCATGCATGTAAAGCGAGGGGAGATTGTGAAATCTGTGGGAACACAACTCTCGGATTCCATAAACCTGAGAACCCTCTCTCCAACTGAAACCTATAAGTATTTGGGTATGTTGGAAGCGTTAGGTATCAATGTTACTGACATGAAGCAATCGTTGAGAGAGCGCTTCTTTGGCCGCGTGAAGTAGGTATTTAATAGCCTTCTATCGGGCGGAAACAAGGTGCGCGCCTTCAACGGTTGGGTCATGCCAGTATTGATGTACTCTTTCGGCGTACTCAAATGGACTCAAACAGAACTTGACACCCTGAAAAGGCGGGCCCGTGCACTACTAACTGCATACCGAATGCATCACCCACGCTCGTCAGTGATGAGACTGTATATCCCACGGAAGTGTGGAGGCCGAGGCTTTTTAAATGCTAAGACCCTCCACAACTGCGAGGTATGCAGTCTGAGGGAATATTTCTTAGCTGTTGACGTGGGTATGCATCGAGATGTAGGGGCGGTGGACAAGGGCCTTACCCCACTCTTCTTAGCTAACGAGAACTGGCGCATACCTCTAGTACTTGACACTAACGGTCGCAGGGAAGTATGGCAGAGTAAGGAACTTCATAGACGCTTTTTCCGGGCCCTACATGGGCCCGATGTAGACCAACTAGCGTCCGTAGCCAGGCTGCGTGTCGGTGACCTTTTTGGGGAAACTGAAGGTTTATGGACGAAGTTATCATGACGAACAACTACCGGAGATTTATTGTGAAGGACGGCACGGTTGACATCTGTTGGGCATGTCATCGTCCGGGAGAATCAATCCGCCACATAATCTCTGGTCATTCATTGTGGTCATTCATGGTCGGGTCATTGTTCTCGTCTAGCTAACGATGAGTACTTGCATAGGCAAACCTTGTAGCCAGGATTATCCATCAGCAATTTGCTTTGAAATACTCTCTTGTGGAATCGGAAGTGCCCTATTACAGGTACGTGCCCGACCCAGTTCTCGATAACGGTCATATCTCATTGTACTGGGATCGGTCCATCATCACTGACAGGACTATTGTAGCCAATAAGCCTGATATGGTGGTGGTGGACCGAATCGAGAGGCGTGCAATGATTGTTGATATAGCCGTCCCGAATGACGAGAATCTCGTGAAAGCTGAGAAAGATAAACAAATCAAGTATCTTGTCGTGGCTCGCGAGGTTGTCGACATGTGGGATGTGGACTCGGCGATCATTGTGTCGATAGTCGTCTCAGGCAATGGCGTTTTTTAGCCACGAGCCTCGACCAACACCTCAGGAGGCTCTCGTTAGGCGGCTGGATCAAGAACTTGATTCAGAAAGCTGTTCTTCTGGACACGGTTCGCATTGTCAGGCGGTTCCTCTCACTGGAGCTCTGACCGTCGGTAGCATGGACCGTGTTCCCGATACCGGTGGGCTACTATTTTTATATATTTAAATGTTTTTATCTTTTTTATTTAAATATTTAAAAATGTAAACAATATGTATATACAAATAAATATATGGAATAATAATTAATCATTTTATGACAAATTTATGGCAAAATGGCCGGACCATTGAGAGGATTGGCGCTGGCTCAAAATAAAATTATATAAAATTTGATATTTTATGTAAATAAAATATCAAAGGTTTATTTATTTTTTGCTTTTTAGTTCTTTTTCGTCGGTTTAATTTTTTGTTAAAAAAGTTTTTTATTTTATGATTTTTTGTGGCTCGCGTCATCTTTTAATTCTCTGAGGCTAATTTCGAATCCTTCATCATTCCTCTTGTCACTGAGCTGATGATGTAACCATCCTTACTTGAGGTTCCCAGGATATTGACTAGTCGATATTACCTCCAATATTGTAAAGACGTCTTTTCTTCAAAGCATATTAAGTGGTTTCTGTCACTAAAACCAGTTTTTATATCTAACTTCTATTGTTTTATAAAGGTATGGTTTCCATCATCAGCAGAGTTTCATGATGTGATGATTCCTAAATGCAAATACCTGATTAAGTTATGAAAAGTAAACAGAAACATTATTCGTGCCCAATTTTCGATGGTTTCTCTCAATTTTATCAGGATTCCTTCACCAGATCCTGTCTTTCTTGATGTGGAACCACCATTAAGGAATACCCTATCTAACAAAAAAGAATCATCTAGATCGGTTCATAAATGACGCAGTGAGAGCCGAACATACATACTATTCGTGCCCACAATTTTCAAGGTTTTCTCTCATTTTTATCAGGATTCCATCATCTGATCCTGATTTTCATGACATGGGACCACCCTTGAGATATACTCTATCTAACAAAAAAAAACATCAAGATCGGTGCTTAAATGACGGAGTGAGGGCTGAACATACACAATATATATATACGGTCGAATTGAGAACCTCCTCCTGTTATTTTCATCGGTTAAAAAGTAGGAGTAATTTTGTCCATTCGCTTCTTATTTCGGCATAATCCCAAACGATTTATTGCAAACAATACCTACAATGTATTTTACACTAAAAAGTATTGGCAACAGAACCTACTAATAAAAGACTATAGCAACAGAACCTACTAATAATAGACTTCCAATCTGTGTCAAAGTGAAAATTATAGCGAAAAATAAAATATCAGTAAAAAAAAATACGTTCGTTGTCACTCAAGTGAATCAAAGAGAATTTCTTAGCTTCACAAATCAAAATATCAAAGGGGTGTCACTCAAGCATTTAAAACGTACACTGCCACGTTCGTCGTGTATCATTTTGTTATTTTTTTTAAGTATATCCCTTTAAAGATGATTGGTGTGACAGGTACAATCGTTGACGGTAGTGTTATATTTTCGTGGAAAAATATTTAGTAATTTTTGTTGATGCTTGTAAACCCTTATTAAATGGGCTAAATCTAAAAGGAAACTGTCTTGAAAGTTCTTGTTGTTATGGATATTTTGCCCAGGTCGAGGGAGAGCTTACGCACAGGGAACTATTGAAATATGGTTGAGTTTTAGTCAGTAAGAGTCTGCCACGCCCTCCCGCTCCACCCAGAGCAGGAGAACTCATTGATGATTGATATTTATTACAATTAATAGACTTATTAAGATTTGCGCAATAATAAATGTGGTCATGAATAATATGTTACTACTGCTTCAGACTGAAAAATACAAAAAATATTGGAAAGGTTTTTCTTTTCAGACCTTGCTGTAGCAAACGTGCACAATGCGTAAACATGGTCCTACTCTTTCTACGACTATGTACCAAGATGTCCTAAGAAAAAAATAATTTTTGCTTGTCTATCTTTATACACTTGTACTCGAATGTACCAATTTAAGCTACAATAAAAAGGCTTTACTATTTTTTTCTCATATCACTAACCGATCCGAAATGGATGAGACATTTCTTACGTTCCACCGAGTTCTGGCTTTCGCCGGGATTCCAATTTTCGCAAAAAAAAATTGGAGCTCCAAACCATGGTTCCTTTTGCAAATCTTCAATTTTATCATTGGTGTTTTCTGTTTCATTTTCACCACTGGTTTTGTCGCTACCAACTTTGATGACTTCCTCCTTTGCATACAAGGGGCTTGCATTTGGACCACAGGAGTCATCATGACAATCTCTTTAGGAGTCTGTCTCATATTTCGTAACCAATTCCGAAGTTTCCTCGAAGAGATAGTTTTTCGAGATGCCATGTTGGAAATGCCGTTGATAAATCACATTTTGCTGGTTCATCAAGGTGGGGCAAAGATAACGGAATTGAGGAATCTAGTATTTGGTACTCAAGAAAAGGTTTTTAAGTACACCAGGGTTCTCTTGAAGACGTATGTGGCTAGTGTGTTCCTGTGTGCAACTTTGTACCTCTGCAGTCCTATCTACAGAATGTTTGTGAGAGAAGATAAGTCTTTGCGTTTATTAGGTAAGTATATACACTGCAGTCATTTCGAAAAAGTTTAAAGAAAGACATGAGTATTTTTATATGAACGTACTAGCTTCTGCCAGCGGTTTCGCCCGCGTGGAATTAGTACTTCCCCCGTTATAAACTTTCAACCCCTTTTTCATCCCTTTAAAGGTTGAATTTCGAAAAACCCTTTCTTAATGAATACCTACTCTTCACAAAAAATATACTCTCCAAATTTCATGTTTTAGGACCAGCGGTTTTAGGCTGTGAATTGATATATCAGTCAGTCCGTCAGTCAGGACTTTGAATTTTATATATACTTTTACTGTGAATAATATTAATATATTCCTTTGTTTTTCAGCTTTTGATATGTGGTTCCCGTGGAGTTTGGAAAATTACATTGTGTATATCGTGTCGTTCATATTTCATGCTTATGCTGGTTATTTGTGCTGCATTGGTAAGTAAATAACAATTCCTATCACTGTTCAATACGTTTCCTCTTCTCCTTATAAGTAGTCCGTCGTAATAATATAAAAGAGAACAAATAAAAAAATTATGCAAAACTTATACTCGTATACTACGTCCAATGAACAAAGGTGCGTTGGGTTCATCATCATTCCCGTCATCAACCTCATGTTCAATGAATGCTGGTCATCCAGCATACATTTCCTGAATGGATCTTTCTTTTCTCTTGCCGATCCCTGAGCTACTGTGCCAAATATATCTAGGATAGAATATAATCACTTAAATGAATAGAATAGAATGACTTAGAAAAATTTATCGTTCACCAAAAAGTTACACTACTATATAAACGAATTTAAATCTAGGGGTGCAATGGCAGCCTTATCGCTGACAGCGATATTTAACAACCACCTAGGATTGAATCTAGGATCTGCTTGTGTTTCTTCACATTCCATAAATGTGAAGATTCCCTTCAAATAAATGTATTCTGATAGTTATTCAGTTTATGGAAACCCGAGACTACAGCGCACGTCTTGAAGATCAGAGTAAATCAAAGCATTTATCAATGTCTACATAGTCTTTGTTGAAAACGAAATTCTGAGAAATTGTGTCCAGGTTATTAAAGGAAAGATTTCTATTGAAATCACGATAATCCGATCTAAAATTACTTTGGTTTGTAGTTGTGTCTTGAGTTGAGGTTTCCGTTGTAAACTTAAAATCAAATTGATAAAGGCTGAAAGTAGCTAAAACTGTCTGCTAATCCACTCTATTAATTCGTATAAGACCTATATACATGGAAAGCGTAGTACAAGAAGGAGAAGGCCTTAATTCAGCAGGGGTAGAATAAGGCTGGCAATGAAGATGCTGATGATAAAAATATAATTTAATTAAGGTAGATGACAAACTGAGAGGGCTCGGGCGGCGGGCGGCGAAAGGGGCCAGTTTCCACTTCGTTGGAATACGGGGAAGCTGGTCCTCATCAAGAAGCTGGGGCGCCCCGCGGACTCTCCGTCCGCTTACCGGCCCATTGTGCTGCTCAACGAGGTGGGCAAGCTCTTCGAAAGAGTAATTGCAGACCGCCTTGTCGGGCAGCTGGTGCGGGTGGGGCCGGATCAGGCGGAGAGCCAGTAATGCTTCCGCAGGGGGTACTCCACGGTGGACGCAATCATGCGCGTACGAGCCCTCACGACGGGGGATGCAGTGGCCCGGAGTAGGGTCGTCTTGGTGGTGTCTCTGGACATCGCCAATGCGTTCAACACCCTGCCCTGGAGTTGCACAGAGGAGGCACTCCGGTATCACCGGGTGCCGCTCTACCTCCGTCGCGCGGTCGAGGCATATCTGACAGACAGGGCCGTCATCTACCCCGGTCACTAGGGAGAATGGAACCGGCGAGAGATGTCGTGCGGTGTTCCACAGGGATCGGTCCTGGAACCGCCTCTGTGGAACTTCGGGTACGACTAGGTGCTGCGCGCCGACCGCTCTAGCGGCGTCAGCATAGTCTGCTACGCTGACGACACACTGGTCCTGGCGCAGAGGAGGTCGTACCAGGCGGCGGCCGATTTGATGTCACGCGGGGTTGCGACAGTCGTTGAGAGGATTCGGCAACTGGGACTCGAGGTGACATTGTACAAGTCCAAAGTCATGTGTTTTCATGGTCCTCGGAACGCGCCACCGTCGGGTTCCCAGATATCGGTAGGAGGGGTTCACATTGGCGTCGAGAGGACGATGAGGTACCTGGGTCTCGTCCTCGACAGCCGGTGGAATTTGGTCGAGCATTTCCGACGTGTGGCTCCCAGACTGGAGCGGGCCAGTACTGCTTTAAAGCGGCTTCTGCCCAATCTGGGAGGTCCGAACGCCTCCTGCCGGAGGCTCTACGCGGGGATCGTGCGGTCCATGGCCCTTTACGGGGCATCGGTGTGGGTGAGTTCCCTGAGGCAGTGACCAGCTCGCCGGTTGAACGCGTCCAAAAGGGTCATGGCCAGTCGGCTCATCCGAGGATACCGCACGGTTTCCTGTGAGGCGGCGAGCTTCCTTGCTGGACTATCGCATTGGGATCTGGAAGCCAAGGTCCTCGCACTGCTCTGGGAGTGGCGCGAGGAGGCCAAACGCCGGCGCGAAACTCTGCTGCCGCGACACCTCGCGGCTCAGTGGACGGAGCTCCGGCAGGATCTCATGGCGACATGGAGACAGCGACTGTCGCTGGGCACGCCACTATTGCGGCGGTAGTGCCCTTCTTTGAGGAGTGGCTGGCGAGGCGTCACGGCATCCTCACCTTCCGCCTGACGCAGGTCCTCACCGGACACGGTTGTTTCGGGAGGTTCCTGCATCAGATCGGGCGGGAGGAAACGGGCGGGAGGAAACGCCCGGGTGTTACCACTGCGCGGATCGCCCAGAGGACACGGTGGAGCATACAGTGGAGGTCTGCCAAGCTTGGGCCGAACACCGCCGTGTCCTCGTGGATGCGATAGGTGGCGGCGACCTCTCGCGCCAAGCCCTGGTTCAGGCTATGGTACGGAGCGAGAGGTAATGGGAAGCAGTCTCTGCCTTCTGCGAAGCAGTAATGCTCGCGAAGGCAGAGGTGGGTCGCGTGAGGGAAGCTCAACGGAGTGGCCCTTACGGTCCCGGCCGCTACCACCGCAGGAGAGGTACTGGGCGTACTGGGCGTAGGACGTCGTGAGACGATTTTCGCCCACCATAGACCCGGGCCTGCTAAGGCGTGCAGTGGGTAGCTCGCGTCCGATCAGCACCAGGTCCGTGAGTCGACGGCGCGTAGTGTTCCACGTGCGCCTCAAAGAGATGATTGTCAGCCACCACTGACGGGACCCATCGTGGCCTGTGTTATGGTGTCAATATTTGACATGTGATTTTATTTGTTACATAAACTAAAAAACTGGCCATGTGCGTATCGGATTTCGCACATTAAGGGTTTCGTACCATATATTAGTATTTCACACCCACGTCAAAAATTAACACTGTTTACCAAGAAGCGACGACAGAAACCCTCACTCCTGAAGTTTGATCCGTTGTAATTTTTTATTGATTTGGTTAAACAAAAAAAACGTATCCAATATTTTTTGAAAATCTAACTTGCGGACAAAATAGAATTACTATTTTTATACCCACAAATAATCCCTATTCACAGCAGCAGTATACCATACCTCTTTTTTATTTTTAGTTTGTCCAGTCCATGCAAATTTAAGGCTGTCTGGTAGATGTAACTAATAACATATATAAGACGTATAAGAGTAGTGTTACAATTTTGGTGTACAATAAAATTTATTCTATTCTTCTCACTAGGAAGATATAGCATAATGTGAATACGAGAACTATGTCTGTCTGGCAGTTTGAGTATTTTTGCAAAATAAAATCATTTAAGACTATCATTAAGAACGCCATATTGTCTCTTGTGCTAATTAAATTGTTTTGTATACAGCTTATCCAGGTCTTCAATCAACGATAATCCTCCTTCTTTGCCAAGTGATTCGACAGACAAGGATACTGACGTTCATACTTCTCCACATGAATGAACTGGTACTGGAAGTGACTCATATACAAGATGCTAGGTGGCAAATGTACTGTACATTAATTCTGTCGCAGTGTGTGGAACATTATGTGAAGATTAAAAGGTACTATTGTCATTTTAAGGAACTCGTAGCTAAAGTAATAACAGCCGCACGGGTCGATCCATCTGGTTAAGCAACGCTTGCCGGGGTTGGACCATGGATGGGTGACCATACTTAAATACCGATACTCCTCCGTGCCTCGGAAAGCACGTTAAGCTGTTGGTCCCGGCTGTCAATCGTGGATCTTTGACAGTCATTACGGATCGTCAGAAGCCCGAAAGTCTGACAGCCAGTCCTGTCAAGGAGTATCGTATTTCCTAGTAACTGGGTTGTGGAGCTCAGATAGGCAGTCGCTCCATGTAAAATAATAGTATTCAGCTGCATCCAGTTAGACTGGAAGCCAACCCCAAGATAGTTGCAGAAATGCCTAGGCAGATTGACGTTTTGAGCAATAAGCATAATGTAAATGACAACACACCCATGTAAATTACCCGGGCCTGCGGACGGCAAGCAGTGGGTCGCTCGCCGTCTGATCAGCAACAGGCCCGTGAGTCGACGGCGCGTAGTGTTCCACGCGCGCCTCATAGAGATGGTTGTCTGCCACCACTGACGGGGCCTATCGTGGCCGGTGCCTGCATGCCTAGGGGTAGCGGATAAATTCGTAACAGAGTTACCGCTCCCCTGGGCACTCAGGCAGTGAAGGAACAGGGGTGGGTTCTAGTCAGTAAGAGTCTGACACTTCCCGCTCCACCCTAGAGCGGGAGATGTCATTGGATGATTACCTAACCCACAAAAAAAACCCATGTAAATTAGAGTGAAGAAAAAGCAAGACAATTTGTGTAATAGACAATAAAATTTACCATGGAATCACTGAGGCAAATGGGAACCAATGTTACAAAATACTAGCCAAAATAAAAACAAAAATATAAATTTTCTGGAGATGGAGATAAAATATGATCTCGCTGACATTTTTAATATTCTAAAAATGCGTCATGTGTCGACACCCTAGCACCATCTCATCTTCTTAGCACGGCGGGCTGTGCTGGGGCGGCTGCTTACAGGTGCAGAAAACCTCAAACGGCGCAAATATAACAACCTTATTGGGAGTTATATGTTTGAGCCGTTTGGGGTTGAAACACTAGGGCCATGGGGTCCGAGTGCTCATCGAGTTTTCCGTGACAACAGCAAACATTTAGTCGACTCTTCACGTGACCAGAGGGCTGGCCTTTTTTTCGGCCAACGAATCAGCAATGCCACTCAACGTGGCAATGCTGCCAGCGTTCTGGGCACTTTTCCCATTGACAGTAATGTGGACGAATTTTTTGATGCCCAATGAGCTTTACTCCTACCGGATCTTTTATGCCTCTTGTACATATTTTATTTATTAAGTTATTTATTAGTTTAGTATAATATGTATTGTGGTTATAGTCTGTTGAAAATAAATTTACCACATTTTTCGTTCATTTCTTTCCAAAAATAAATAAATCCTAAACCTTTTACAATTCTAGACAATAATTAAAATTAATTGGATTTCGCTCTATCAAGAAAATCTAGTACTCTTACTATTCCTGGCAGATCAACTGTTAATATGGAAACTTGTTTATCAGTTAACTCAAGTTCACATTTAATTTTCAATTACAAAACAACATTTGATACAACAACAATTTTATTCACAATTATATTTAGAAGATATTTTCACTATACTGCCGTCCTTAAGCCAAAGTGCCGTTATCTAACATTTGGCGGGTTTTCGTTTTTTGATCCCACGGTAGTCAGCCAAAAGTCGTTTATCGATTTGTCTAAGCAGTATTTTTCTAATATCAATATATAACGAGATAAATTAATATAACCACAGTCAAGTTCCCTTGATTCTATGTAATTCAACGCTGCTTTTTAATACGCTTTTTTTTAAAGTACTTAAATAAAATTTAGTTTTTAAAATTTCCGGTTTCCGATTATTAATTAAGCTGCAATTAGATTAAATTAGATTAGATTTCATTTGTTTGCTTGAAATATGGTATTTTACAGATTTTATAACACTCACACAATAGTTCTTCATATTCCGCCTACTAAATTCGGCATGCAAATTTTGTGACAGTAATAATGATTCAATTTTAACAAAACAATTAAAATTCCATGCCAAGATATAAAAAAGTACCAAATCAAAAATTGTCTACCTAAAAAAAATTACAAAGGTCAAAGAAAAACCATTAAATTACAAATTTGCCAAATATCATCCCTTAAAACAATCTAAGAAATTAAATTACAAAAATGTCCATTGCTTAAAAATAAAAAAGTCAAATTGAATTTTCATGTCATCAACTGTCCCATTTGTCCTAGTATTCATGAATTCCTGAATAGAATAAAAACAATTTTTCACAAGCCATGCTCTGAGATGCTTTTGAAATAAGCTGGTTCTCAGTTCTCTAATAACCTTCGGTATCTTATTAAATATCTTTATTGCCATTCGACCAGTATTTTTACGGCAGTACTCTGTTCCAGCTCTTGGCAATTTTGCATACGTGTTTAGTTTGGATGACAATGTATGGTAAGCTTAGTGACATTATTCTAAATTCAATATGGCGGACTTCCTTCCAAAGATGGCGGGCTAGTAATTTTTTATGCATTCTCACCAATGATATTATAAAAGAAAGATACGCTACGTTCATACAAAGCGGCATCCAGATATTGTCTAGTTGATGTTACAAATGTCCTAACCTAAGTGTATAGTAATTATGTAATGAAATTCCTTCACTCTTGGAACCATAGTTTTTACACTCTTAACACACAACTTGACATCATAGATCTATTATTGTCACGCCACAGACATGCTTTCCTTCCTCGCTGCTATTATCCGACTAAATCAAATTGCTGCAATTGGCTGAATTTGTATGCAGTTTACGCGCGCTTATACCATATCTACCTCTTTTTTATAGGCAGGGCTTGCTGAGAAAAACACAACAAATAGTATTTTTTAGTTTTTTTAACTATAATATTTTTGCGCGTAACACAAAATGTGATTTTGTCAGATAACGGCATTATAGCTTCTGGGTAGTATAACCTTTGCAATAACTAATGAATTGTGTACCTAAATATATGTTTTTATAGGTTCAGCAATCGGCTCAATGTTATCTGTCGTCCATTTTACTTAGCATTGATATTAGTCGCCATAATGTTAGTTTGTATGTGCTCCGTGAAAATTGCTATATCGGTAAGTAATGCAAACTTTACTAATTACAACAATTAAATTTTATCGCTCGGTCCCTTTTGTATTAATAGCACTTTGATTTTAGGATTTAAGTGTGATTTGAAGTTTATTGAATTAGGACTTTATTTGACTAACTAAAATTGTAGATTTTATTTGGTACAGAATTTCGATGATTATTCTTGTGATTGTTAACATTATTATTTGTATTAATATTTAGAATTTTGAAATATGTTTGAGGATTTTTGTGACTGTATAATTGGGCTCATATTCTTGTGATTTGATATTTGATTAAACTTTGGGTAACCTTTTAACACTAGAGGGTATAAGGGGTACAAAAGTCACGCATGTATCAGATAGACAGACAGAAGCGAGAATTATTATTCTGAACGGAGGATAATTTTATAAGACATCAGTGGGATTTCAAAGAATTTGGTAAACTAAATACAAGAAAAGTAAAGCTTTGATTTTTCAAAAATCCAATGAAGCAGTTTTAATTTTGTTGAAATCGAGGCTGAGACTCCTTTGAATATTTTTCGTTATTCCTCATAATTACTGCGGATTTGGCCATTCACGCCCCGTTGAAAATAACTTAAATATGTAGAGCCCGAGGTTCGTCAAGAGAAAACAACGAATTTAGAATTTCCTGTTGGGCACCGACATGTACAAATTTGTACATTTCGACTCACGCGTTTTAAACATCTATTATTACTGTAACGCATGGATATTTATACTGTGGCAAGGTTCAATCACATGGGGCATGATATAGTCTGTAGTTACCATAGATTTTTACCAAAAATATGCATTGACGGTATTTAAAAAAAAAAAAATAATACGTAAAAGTGTCAAATGCGGGGACCGCCCGTGGTGCCCGACGGATTTAGACGAATTGACGTTTGTTGCGCCCGGTGCCTCACAGGTTTATCACAAAACAAAATTCACTACAAGCACAAGGCAAACCTGATACACTAATAATCAGTTACCTCGTTTGCCGCAGTGCAACTTTTTGTTTCAACAACCAACTACGAGTAGTTTCCGTTTCATTAACCAAAAAGTTTATGTTTCAGAATAAATTCACATTGGACACGATGAAGTATTATGTTCACGAGTTTTGTTTTATACTTGTTGTACTTATGTTCTGTTTAATGGGACAGCAAGTTCAGAATGAGGTAAAAACATTTCAAATTATAAAAAAAAATAGTATTTCACCGGTATCGGGAACAGTGTCCAAGCTACTGGCTGTCAGAGCTCCAGAGAGAGGAATCGCCTAACAATGCAAGCCGTGTTCAGAAGTACAGCTTTCTGAATAAAGCCCTTGATCCAGTCGCCTACCGAGATCCTCTTGAAGTGCTGGTCGAGACTGTTGGCTATTAAGCCATTAACTGACACAGCTATTGGTACAATGATCTCTAAGTCCACATTACACATGACAACAACGTCGTGAGCCAAGTCAAGATACGTTATTTAGTTATCTTTCTCAGCTTTATTTGAAGAATTATCATTATCACCCTTACATCGGCCCTTACCTATCTCCCCCCAATTTTCGCTACATTGACCGGTTTTTGTGCTTCTCGGATCTAGTAGACTCCCGTGGCCCTTCACCAGGTTATTGGTCTACCTTGTGGGCCTTGCCCGCGCTTCCACTATTATTGCCCGTCGGTAGTAGTAGCCTTCATATTTGAAGAATTTCCTTATTATAATTTGTGGTTCAACTCTTCTTCTTCTATATACCTATCAGCTGCCATATCCAGTACTTTTGTAGCTCTGTTTCAGTGTCCTCTTATTAAAACTTATTTAACCTTTTGTTTAAAATTCACTTTTTGCCCTTATTTACTTCTTAAGGTTCCGTACCCGAAGGGTCCAAACGGAGCCCTATTGTTATTACTCACGTGTCTGCCTGTCTGTCTGTCCGTCCATCGTCTGTCACACAATTTTGTTACGATGAATTTTAACTTCCCATTGACCTACCATAACCTAACTTGAAATTTGGTAATAATGTTTATTATAACGCATACTTTACTAACAAATACCAATATTTGGTACGGAACCCTTAATGTGCGTAATCCAATACGGACTTGGGAAGTTCTTTTTTTTGGTATTCGCTCCTTCTGAAGCCTTATAATCATCTATACATATTCACTTATTATGACAAGTTACTTTGGTTTTCTTCAATTTTAGTAGCCAGTTTTTCTAAATCCCTAATTTGTAAAAATTGCAGTGTGAGGCATTGGAGAAGGCGGTCACAGAGAAATGGTACATATTTAACAGGACACATAGAATCAACGTAAGAATCTTTAAAATTGCTCTCAGTCAACGAATGCCTATCTACATATTTGGAACAATTACGCTGTCTTTACCAACGTTTACTTGGGTAAGTACAAGCACAATATATGTTTATAATTATTATGTTTTTAAGTTTGAGAAAGAATGAGTATAATATGTATTTTTACCCTTTCTATTCATTTTATCTACATCAATGTTATCTCGACTAGCAAAAGACCCTAATGGTGTTGTGATAGAATCTTAATAATAATAGAATAATAAGTTGGAACAAGGCAATAAACTTTGCTGAATCTGTGTTTGTGTTTAATCGACTTATGAATCTAGACAAAGAATACAATGATTTTTGTAACAAGGCTAATGTACTGTCGTTTTTTTTTTGTTTCAGTTCATCAGAACCGGAATGTCTTTTTTCACACTAGTGATGTCTGTTTTGGAAGAAGAGAAGGACTAGTTTAGTACATTAGGAAAAATACGATTTGTAGTTCGATAGAAGATAATTTAGTTTAGCCATGAATAAAGTATCTAGCAATGGTATTGTTTTGTTATTTTGGCCAAAAGTGTAATTTTGAATTAAAACGAAAAATCTTTGCGTAGTTCATAAGAAGTGCAAGCTTTAAAAGGTTCACAGGTGCATTGCGCTTCGGCGGCAACGACCTCTCGCGCCCAGCCCTGGTTCAGGCCATGGTACGGGGCGAGAGGTAATGGGAAGCAGTCTCCTCCTTCTGCAAAGCAGTAATGCTCGCGAAGGAGGAAGTGGAACGGGTGAGGAAGGCTCAACAACAGAGTCGCCCTCACACCTTCAGTAGCAGCCGCCGCAGGAGACGCCCTGGACGTAGGACGTCGCGAGACGATCTCCGGCCACCGTAGACCCGGGCCTGCGGACGGCGAGCAGTGGGTAGCTCGCCGTCTGATCAGCACCAGGCCCGAGAGTCGACGGCACGTAGTGTTCCACGCGCACCTCAAAGCGTTGTCAGCAAAACATGACGGGGCCCGTCATGGCTGATGCCTGCCCAGGGGTTGTGGATAATTTCAAAACAGAGTTACCGCGACTCAGGGCCCGAAGGAACAGGGATGGGTTGTAGTCAGTGAGAGTCTGACACACCCTCCCGCTCCACCCAGAGCGGGAGATGTCATTGGATGACCCAGCCCCAAAAAAAAAAGAAAAAAAGGTGCATTGCGCTGGATATTAATTACATTTTTTTAGGAATAACGATACTACTGCTTTTATAAAATTGTGTACAGCTAAAGTACTTACAGTAAAGGTTGTGCTGAATGATACCGTAGCAGGCTGGCAGAAAAATGTTTTATACCTACTTTTTTATTGTGTTGCGCCGACCCCATGTAACATGGGATAAGATAGTAGTAGCAGGAAGATGATAGTAAGTTATGCGTTTCTAACTTATTTAAGGTCCATTGACCCGATTCTGGGAGGTATCTAAGACAATTCCTACAAAACTAAGGCAAAGGTGAGACAAGAGGAAAGGTGGGGCAAGGTGAGGCAAAGTGTGGCAAAGTGCAAGACAAAGGCTTCTTCTAATACAAAGAAGTAACAAAATGACTTTTTGTAGGCTACGTTAATCAAATATTAATAAATGTCTCGTCTTAATGGTCGATTGTTTCTCCAAACCCAAACAATCCGAGAATTAACGGTATTTAAACATGCCAGTAATGTAAATTAAAATGTTCAATTTACATCGTTCGATGAATTAATTCGCAGTGTTCGAAATATTCTGCGTTTTAATTTGTGCATACATTGTAAGATTTCATGTTTATTTTAAGTGGTCTGTGTTCGAAATTGGTAAATGAAATACTTATTGAATCAGTGTAGCACGATTGCTATATTGCCGTAAAATTTATTTTAATTTATTTACTTACTTTTTTTTTAGAAAAAGTTTATTTAGAAACAGCAGTGGATTTCCTTAATTGGGACAATCTACAAGGTTAGGCAACGCCGGGGTCGGTCTGTGGATGGGTAACCGTCTTAACATAATTATCGAGATTCCTTCGTGCCTCGGGAACGTTCTGGCTGTCATTTTTAGATATTTGACAGTCGTTAGGTACCGATAGTGAGAAGCCCGTATCTGACACCAGTCTTGCAAATTGCTGAGATGTGGAGGTCAGATAGGCAGTTGCTCAATGTAAAATACTGGTATTCAGCTGATTAGAATGAGCAGATTGATTATTCATTTTTGATAGATCACCTGGTCACCTGGTGAGGGGCGCGGATGTTCAAAGAAGCGACAGCAGCGGAGCGGTTTATGTTCTGCAGTGGACGTCTATCAGCCGAAATAATGACACAGATCAACAGGCCGCAAGTGCGCCGTCTCATTCTCAACTTTCTCATTCACGCGAATAACACGAAGTGGTGGGGTATGCACTGACTGGCATTTAATTTACGACTGGTGTTAAATGTATAAAGTCTCAAATCACAATATAATTATTTACACACTCTTCTGTCTGTGAAAACTTACACACGAACAACTAAAAATAACTGGCCTAGTGCGTATCGGACTTCACACATTTACAGTTCCATGGTACCATATGAGGGAAATCAATGTTTTGGTATTTGTTAGTAAATAAAAAACTTAAAAAAAAAAACAACCGACTTCCAAAAAAAAAATACACTACAAATTAAAAAATAACTTTTAATTTCGAAAGTCGGTGTTAAATAACGAAGAAGTAAAATACAAAGACCGACTTCCGAAATTAAAGTTATTTTTTAATTTTTAGTGAATTTTTTTTTTTGGAAGTCGGTTGTTTTTTTTTGGAAAAAAACTTTTTAGTTGTTATACCCCAGAACTAAAAACCCCAATAACATGGAACGTCGAATTTAAACATTTGGAGAACATCAAAACGTCATCGAGGTAAACGTATTTTTCGTTTTTGTTCAGTTTCTCAAAAAGCGCTGAAGCAATTTCGATAAAATTTGGGTCCACCTCGGAAGTATATTCTTTCGGATAAAAAAAAAAATTGAAAATCGGTCCACAACTGACGGAGATATCGGCGGACATACATAAAAAAAAATCCTTTTTCGAAAGTCGGTTAAAAATACGTAATAATGAAGTTAAAAAATTTTTCGCAATAAAATTTTGTGACAAACGACGGACACACTGACAGATGGACACGTAAGTGACAGCAATAGGGCTCTGTTTGGTCCCTTAGAGTACGGAACCCTAAAATAAAAAGTATAAATAACAAAGTCGCTGTCTCCTCCATTCTGTTTCTTGGCTTACTTCTTCTCAGCCACCCAACGAATTTTGACACGCTTTTCATTAATAAAAAGCAATAAACGAGAAAGGTTTGTTTGTATAATTTGTACCCGTGCGGAGCCGACGCGGCTCGGTCGTTCAAGATATAACTTTTAATGCCACTGTCAACATCAAAATGACTTCCAATTCAATCGAATATTGCACAATATACGTGGTTTTAAACGAACATTAACAAGGCTGTAACCAAATATCAACGCCATGAATACAATATCCTATTAAATTTGATTGCACCCTGTACTTACACATGACGAATCAATTACTATAACTGTTCAGTATAAATTGAACTTTCATTATTTTAGTATTCCACACAGTGAAAGGTCGGCTTATAATGGAAATTTGTAGCTTGAGAATATGCGGTCGTGTGTACTGCTCATTCATGCGAAGCGATCCCACTTGCTGTAATTTTTTCGGTAAAATTTTAAAGCGATGTTCCCAGTGATGGTAATTTTTATGAATTATTAATTTTTCACTACCCCACCGGCGTATTGCATGAGAATGGTTTACGAGGCATACAGTGTATGAACGTGAATATTTCTGCGTTAAAGAAATAATTGAGATTGAAAGGGGTAAAATGTTTTATTAATTGCCAGGGAACCAGCCAGGTGAGTGCTAGGTGGTCAGATACCTACCTATACAGTTATATCTAATAGGTGGTGATGGGAGTCGCAGGTCGCATGTCGTGTGAATTATATTTAATAGCGTTATTAAATCGCTAATTGTGGTTTTAAATGGTTTTAAACCAAAAAGACGAATTAAAACCAAATGTTTTAATATTAAAATCCGTTTTGCATCTAGGTAGACTAAGAATTTTTTATTATATAGACTGATAATATAGTAAATAAATGAATTCGGAATATGGAGGTCACTTTGGGGGTGCAAATCATAAATTTAAAAAATAAGTTTTTTAAACTGTAACATATCAAATGTGTTAAGGTTTAGGATTCTATTTATTTGAAATTGAGATTTTCTAGTTGCACAAAAAAACTTTCCTTTATTCAGTATCGCCAGATTGCCACAGATACAGAATTACACAGATAACATAAGTGCTGCTATCGATTAAACTAACAAATCTAAATATCCTTGTTGTATTACTTATATAAAACACAAATAAAATTATATACTCAATAAAATGAAAGGGCTTATTGTAAGTATTTCAATTTTTTTTTTTCATAATTCCAAAATGTTTAGTTTTAAGTTATTTGAGAAAATAGATTAAAAAATACCATTTCCCTCCCTTATCTCCGAATCCACTGGGCCCAAAAATTTAAAAAAAATATAGAATGTAGTTCTTTAATTATAGATTACAGTAAAATGTATAAGAAGTACCTGTATGTAGTTTAAACCTGAAAAAATATGATTTGTTCAGAACCCTTTGCGCGCGAATCCGACTCGCTCTTGGCCGGTTTGTTTCTGTCATAAAAGTAGCGATGTTGTCACAATATAATTCGAGTTTAAAAAGTTTTAAATTAATTCGATTTCTACATTGTAAGAGTTGGTATGCAAACAAGCCTCACTTTATACTTTTTTTGTCTGAAATTCCAAACATGGTTCCGCTTGATTTCATTTACGTGTATTGTGATCTTTATATATATATATATTATCATTCTTCTTTACGTACTTACCTAATAAGGGTCTTATTAATTGGTTACTCGTTTAATAATAATGCTACGATCCTATTCGTTATGAATTTTCCTCAGCCTGTTATATCAATAAAAACCCAATATTACAAACCTGTTATCAGACATAACTGTACAATTCAGTTCCAAGTCAATCACATGTATATATTTCAACAGAATATAACTACAATATACTTATGTACAACTAAATTTTAATAATAGGTAAAAATACATACTGATAATAATAGTATATTATATACAAACCCGTATTAAAACAACTAATTGCGCATCAAAAATTAACCCACATCGCTGTCAATGGGAAAAGTGTCCAGAACGCTGCCAGCATTGCCACTTTGAAAAGCAATGCTGATTCGTTGGCCAAAAAAATGCCAAGCTCTCTGGTCATGTGAAGAGAGAAAACTATCTGTTAGTTCTAAGTTGAAAATATATCAATACATGTAAATTGATGGAAAAAGTAGTATGAGGCACGATAAGAAAATTAAATTTTCTTTAAAATCGAAGTGTATAATATATTGGCACTGACTCACATCGCCTCCGTGGCGCAATTGGCTAGCGCGTTCGGCTGTTAACCGAAAGGTTGGTGGTTCGAGCCCACCCGGGGGCGAACACTTTTTACCGACTTCGCAAAAAGGAGGAGGTTCCATGTTCGACTGTTTTTTGTTTTGTTTTTTTTTTTCACCGATTTCTCTATCAGTTGTGGACCGATTTTTAAAATTCTTATTTTATCCGAAAGAGGTGGTCCCATACCAATTTTATCGAATTGAAAAAAATCCAATTACGAGTATGTTCAAATTCCATGTTCCATTTTATTGAGGTTATCAATTCGGACATAACTTTAATATTTAGTTTTAGTTCTGGGGTTTAACAAATAAAAAGTAAAATTTAAATATTTTTTTACAAAAAATATAACAGACTTCCAAAAATGAAAATACCTACACTTAAAATTGAAAAATAACTTTAATTTCGACAGTCGGTGTCCATTAACGAAGAAATAAAATACAAACACCGACTTCCGAAATTAAAGTTATTTTTAAATTTTAAGTGTATTTTCTTTTTTGGAAGTCGGTTGATAGCAATTTATGTTCCGAATTCACATTCACAAAACCAAAAAATGCTGAAAGGTGCAATGCTACCCAAAAAATCTTGAGTCTATTCATTTTCCTGAACTACGATTCAGGAAATATAAGAACATACGCTTTATAGATCTTCCGTTAACCTTTCACTGGTGCCTACTTCAGCTTAAATGATTTCAGATAACTTGGTAAATCAGACACTTTATTAGAAGAAACATTTATTAAGAGATAAGTTCTAAATATAATTAATCAGAATCAGATTCCGGCCACAAGAGGCGAGAAATAAAACCGTGAAACATTTATCGTAATGGTTTGAGAAGGTCCAGAGATAACCTTTTACAAACGTTTAACAAACAAAAAAGTTAACCTCTCTGTCATTAGGTACAGGTGGCAGGCACATTTTAGGTGAACATCTGAACTAACATTTATAGCCGCACGCTTTACATTTTAGTTCAGATGTTCACCTAAATAATCAATTTTATGGGTTAAAAAAACATAACTACGTTATATTGCTATTGTGTTGTTAGCAATCAGCTCCGGGTTTTGAATGACACTTTACCGCGAGTTCGATCACCAGCTACAACAAATTCTTATTGTGATTTTTTTTTATCTTTTTGAGTACCTAAGATAAGATGATATTTCCAAAAATAATAATGAAACGAATTTTTCAAATTACATTGACATTTTAATTCGATATTTTTCGAAATGTTTTTGGAAAAACCAAGCAAAACATAATAAAATCGAAGTTTCATATAAGTAGTTATGAATTTAACTACTGAAATGAAATTGAATGAAATTTTGCACACAGATAGATTATAACCTGGATTAAGACATAAGCTACTTTTTACAAGCGAGCAAACCCGTGTGCAGAAGATAGTAAGACTAGAATCAATTTATTAGATAATTAAAGTAATCGCGTAAAAACAGAAAAAGCCGGCCAAGTGCGAGTCGCATTCCTGCACCGAGGGTTCCGTACAAACTTAACTTTGTCGTTGGAAAACTGTTGTCCCCATACATCGACGTAAGTCGCGGTCGGTTTACCAACAGAAAATAACTTTGTTATTTCCTTTTTTCTGTGTTGTAACTACAAATTTACGGTTTTCGAAATTTTTCCTTTATTTGTACTCTATGTCAATTCTTCTTGCCAAATTTCATGATTCTAGGTCAACGCGAAGTACCCTATAGGTGAAATAAATGTCTGTGTCGAATAAATGTTTATTCTGTTCTATTCTATTCTAGCTTTTGATTCCACTGAGAGTTTCAAAATATGCGGCATAAATGGCCGTATCCTTTGATTGCGTTGACTTAGAAGTTTGATATTTTCACTGCTTCAAGGGATTGCAGACTTGAGTATTTAACAGTAATTTCAGCTTGGCACCTCCACCGTTCCTGAGAAATAAGGACAGACAGACAGACGGACAACAAAGTGATCCTATAACAAAGGTTCCTTTTTTCTTTTTGAGGTACGGAACCCTAAAAAATATACAGAAGAATCGAGAACCTCCTTCTTTTTGAAGTCGGTCGGCGCAACATGTCTGTTTCTTCCATACTTCTCTATTAGCCGTCATCTCTGTAGTCACCCCCTTTTTACCCATATCCTCTTTCACACAGTCCAACCATCGTTTCTTTGGCCTTCCCCTACTCTTATAGCCATCCACATCCATACACAAGACTTTCTTCACGACATTTTCTTCATTCCTCCGCAACCGCATCACATGAACATCGCATCAACGGGCACACAATATCACAAAATAATCACCCCGAATACGTTCAAACACTGCATGCAAACCATATATTGGATCAGACCAGCAATGCAATCGCAAAACGTAAATACCACCATTGACCCTGGAGACGTATAAGACGAACGTCTCAATGTATGACGTATACAGGATGGATCTTAGAGACGGGCAGTAAGGGTAGGAACCATTTTAACTTATTTGACCCATTTCCCGGTTTAAAATTGAGCTGAAATTTTGCATACTTACATATTTAGTTTGGATGAAAATGCATTGCTTCAGCTTAGTCACGTCATTATAAATCAAATATGGCGGACTAGTTATTTTTAATGCATTCCCTTGATATGTAAATTAAATGAAAGGATTCTTAAGACTATGAAATATAAAATGACGTCACTCAAAAGCATGTTTTTGAGTTCTTTAAAACTATAATATTATATTTAGTAATTTTGAACTGTTCACAGATTTTGGATACAAAATAAATTCAGAAAGAAAATTGACGTTTTACAAATTAGTTCTTGATGTCAATCTATTCCACTTATAATAAAGATCTAATAAATCTATCTGTCTGACCTATAAAGCTTTAATACATACCTAAATAAAAATCCCATACATTTCTTACTGATTATCTTATCAACAATCTGCCTAGCCTTTTCCCAACTGTCTTGGGGTTGGCTTACAGTCTAACCGGATGCAGTTGAATACCAGTATTTTACATGGAGCGACTGCTTATCTAACCTCAACAACCCAGTTACTGGGTAATACGATACCCCTTGGTAAGACTGATTGTCAGACTTTCGGGCTTCTGACGACCCTTAACGACTGTCAAAGATCCACGACACGAGCCGGGACCACCGGTTTAACGTGCTTTCCGAGGCACGGAGGAGTCTCGGTATGTAAAGTTGGTCACCCATCCATGACCAACCCCGGCAAGCGTAGCTTAACCTGACGGATCGACCCGTTTTTATTTTTATTTTTGGGGGCTGGGAAATCATCATATGACTTCTTCCGCTCTAGGGTGGAACGGAAGGGCGTGTCAGACTCTTACTGACTAAAACCCACCCCTGTTCCTCCCTGCCCTACATGCCCAGGGGTGAGGTAACTCTTTCGAATTTATCCTCAACCCCCGGGCAGGCATTGGCCGTGGCAGGCCCCGTCCTTTTGCTGACAACTCTTTGAGGCGCGCGTGGAACACTACTCGCCGTCGACTCTCGGGCCTGGTGCTGATCGGACGGCGAGTTACACACTACTCGCCGTCCGCAGGCCCGGGTGCGGCTGTTATTGCCTTATCAATTGATATATTATAGCTTATAGTGTTACTTACAAAACCAAAATAATGTCATTGACCTAGACTCCAAAACTTATAAAAAACTGCTGTTCTCATTAAAATTTTGTGCATTTACGTGAGCTTAAAAAATAACTAAACAGCTGTTTTTTTCATATCTTCGAGATGTTTTCAAAGTGCAAGCTGCTCAATTTTATTCCTCAATAGATAGCCAATAAATTAAAAGTCACCCTGTACATGGTTACATAGCCCATGCTCCCCACCATGCCTGTTAGACAGCTACAAACGATTATTGAGATAGACTTGATTACACTGAATGTATGGATGGGAAACCTACAGTAAATGTAGCTGCAGAGGCTGTGGATAGTAATTTGAAACTGGATTATAGTGAGATACCGGTTGGGTTGTCGAGTGGTAGGTACGTTTAGGGAGATAGACAGAGTGTAACGGAAAATTATATTTTAGAAAATATTCTTCCATTCGAAATGATTTTTTTCTTTCTTCAAGGAAGCCACATCCAATTCCAAAAAAAAAAAATTGGACTGTAGATAATTAATATAATATAATATTTAGTATAATATTATAATTTTATTTCCACAAAAGTACGAACGTTAACAAATAAGTACAAGGTAACAACAGTTCAGTCCAGATGATTGTACAGCTGCATTATCTAAATATATAAAAGAAAGGCCTGACTCACTGGCTCATCAACGCCCAGTCTATATCCTTGGACCTAGAAAGCTGTTTTTTTTCACAGGTGTTGTTTTTAAGACGTAGACGAGGAATAAGAAAGGATTTTTCGAAATTCAACCTATAAGGGGAGGGAAAGGGGGACAATCATACGTACGAAAAATCTTACTGTTTGGGTTTAAAAACTTGAAACTTGACAGGAACGTGTATCTAAGTAAATAAAAAGATTTGACATCATTCGTTTTTCAAAAACGACCCCGCAATGGGGGCATAGAAGGTGTTAAAGTTTGTATGGAAGAATCTTAACGCTTGGTCCCATAAAGTTGAAACTTGGCATGAATACTCTTGATAAAAAACAAAAACTTGGGAGTCTTTAAGTCAAGAGTGAATAGGTTACTTCTAGGCAAGCGTGCTCCATCTTCGACCACATCATCGCTTACAATCAGTTGAGATAGTGGTCAAACGCGTGCCTGTCAAAAATAAAAAAAAATCATTTAGTATGTATTACTGTTATATTTATTAGACCTAGGTACGTACATATTTGTTTACAAGCTATTATATTTTTACGATACTTTTTTTACTTCTGTTTCTTTTTTTTCTTGTTTGATTGTTGTATGTGTGTACATAAACTGTTACATAAATAAATTGGTGAAATGTTTAGGTAGAATATTAAAAAAAAACAACGTAATAGGATAAAGATGCAAATAAAAACAAACTATTATTTGAAATAACATAGGTAACAAAGATCCAAGAATTGTTAGAGTAAGCTTCGAAGACGCTGAAGTTTAGCAAATTTTATTTCAAGCTCCAATGCATTGGATAACGATGTGCTGCAGATTTCTTGAAGAAATAACGATGGGAAAGGAAAAAATATATTCTAATTTTGTTTTAATTATAGTTAAGTATTTTATAAGTATGTATATGAAAGACGCGAAGACTTTAAAACGATTTGATTTAAAATCATGTAAAACTTTATTTTAGACTCTTGAAATGAATATATACATAAATATTAACTCTTTTTAATAAAGAAAAACATTAAACACAATACCATGCGTTTGACACGTATTTGTTTCGTTTCACAGCCATGTATCATGTTTATGGTCTTTGACATTAACCTTGAAAACGTTCAAATTTAAAATTTTAATGAGGTCAAATTTCAACCTATGGGCAACCACTAGTAGGTATAATAATATATGATTAAGTATGTTATAAGTACATGTACATCTATAAAAAACTAATTTTTGTCTTGTTTGGTAGTTATGAGGTTGGAAGAATACCATTGTGTAGTAATAAATTGGGTGCGGAGCAGGGTCATAGAATTTTTTTTGTGATCTTAGATTTCAATGTGAGGGGCATTTCGGAGACCTGAGAATCATGGTATTCTGATATATGTGCATGAGACGAAGAAATTCATTCAAAAGGAGTAAGATCGGTTCATGGCTTTTTTTTGTGTGTGGGAAATCAATAAATAACTTATCCAAGGCGAGCGCTTGTCAGACGCTTACTGACTAATACCCACCCTTGTTCCTTCAGTTGCTTGTGGGAGGGCTTTTCTTTTTTCTTTTTTTTGGGTTGGGAAATCATCCTATGACTTCTCCCACTCTGGGTGGAGCGGGAGGGCGTGTCAGACTCTTACTGACTAAAACCCACCCCTGTTCCTTCCTGCCTTTGAGTGCCCAGGGGCGAGGTAACTCTGTTTCGAATTTATCCTCAACCCCCGGGCAGGCATCGGCCATGACGAGCCCCGTCCTTAATGCTGACAACTCTTTGAGGCGCGCGTGGAACACTACGCGCCGTCGACTCTCGGGCCTGTTGCTGATCGGACGGCGAGCTACCCATTACTCGCCGTCTGCAGGCCCGGGTCTACGGTGGCCGGAGATCGTCTCACGGCGCCGGCAGTCCCAGGCGTCTCCTGAGGCGGCTGCTGCTGAGAGCGTGAGAGCGACTCCATTGTTGGTGCTCTCTCACGCGTCCCGCCTCCGCCGTCGCGAGCATTACTGCTTCGCAGAAGGAGGAGATGGCTTCCCATTTCCTCTCGCTCCGTACCATGGCCTGAACCAGGGCAGGGCGCGAGAGGTCGCTGCCGCCTATCGCATCCACGAGGACACGGCGGTGCTCTGCCTAAGCGGGGCAAACCTCAACCGTATGCTCCACCGTGTCCTCTGGGCGATCCTCGCAGTGGAAACACCCGGAGGTCACCTCCCGCTTGATCTGAAACAGGAACCTCCCGGAACAGCCGTGTCCGGTGAGGACCTGCGTCAGGCGAAAGCTGAGGGTGCCGTGAGGCTTCTCTAGCCACTCCTCAAAGAGGGGCACAACCACCGCAATGGTGGCGTGCCCAGCGCGGGGTTGTGACAATCACTGTCTCCATGTCGCCATGAGATCTTGCCGGAGCTCTGTCCGCCGAGCCGCGAGCTGTCGCGGCTTGTGGCAGGGCTGCGGTGACTCTTTTAAAAACTCCCGCGAACCAGGCAGACATCGAATGTAGCGGACCCTGTCAGTTACTGCTGACATCTCTTTGAGTTGCGCGTGGAACACAACGCGCCGTCGACCCGGTCCTTGTCTTTATCGGACGGCGAGCTTAACCATTGCTCGCCATCCGCAAGCCCGCGCCTGCGGTGACCGGGAATCGGCTTGCGACTTCCGACGCCCTGGCGCCGCTGTGTGCCCCTGCGTGAGGGCGCGAAGATTGTCTCTCTCTCACACATCTCGCCTCCTCTTTTGCGGACATTACTGCTTCGCAGGAGGCGAGAGCTTCCCAAACCCTCTTGCTCCGTACCATGGCCTGACCAGGGCCGGACGGGAAAGATCGCCTCCACGAGGACAAGGCGGTGCTCCGCCCAAGCGGGACAGATCTCCACCGTATGCTCTATCGTATCCTCTGAAACGCCCGCGTGTCACTATCGTGTCTTTCGCCATCCACACAATGGTGACAAGCGGACGTTTCCTCCCGCCTTATTTGGAACAGGAACCTCCCGAAGGAATAGTGTCCGGTAAGGACCACTCTCCAGCCACTCCTCAAAGAGGGGACTTTTTGCCGCAATTGTGGCGTGCCCAGCGCTAGGTTGTGAAAGTCACTCTCTTCATGTCACCATGCGATCTCAGTCGGCAGCAGAGTTAGGCCCCGGCGTCTCGTCTCCATGGGTGCGCCAGAGCTTTTGCCTCCAGATCTCATGGCAGCAATCCGGCAAGAAGGCTCGCCGCCTCACCGGAGATCGTGCAGTATCCCCGGATCAGCCGGATGGTCATGACCCTTTGATCGGTTCATGACTAATAATATAATTAAGCTCAAAACTATTTTGAGCACAATTAGGACAATATGTGACGGTGATGGTGAGCACTGGTGGCCAGGAGGTGAGCAGTTTTAACGGCCGCGACTTACAAGTTGTAGGTCGTGAGTTCAAACCCAGGCAGGCGCTTTACTTTGTGTAATTTCATCACCACTGCTCTCAACATGAGTTCCTATCTTTCCACATTGGAACTCATATTATGAAAATAAAAACTTTTTACAAAAAAATTAACCGACGAAAAAGAACTAAAAAGCAAAAAATAAATAAACCTTTTAAGTCTTGAGTAATGAGCTTATTTACCTACATAAATTATCAAATTTTATATAAACTAATTTTGAGTCGGCGCCAAACAACAATCTGATTAAAAAAAAAAACAACCGACTTCCAAAAAAAATACTCTAAAAATGAAAAAATAACTTTAATTTCGGAAGTCGGTGTTTGTATTTTATTTACTTCTTCGTTATTTGACACCGACAAATTAAAGTTATTTTTTCATTTTTAGAGTATTTTTTTTGGAAGTCGGTTGTTTTTTTTTTGTAAAAAAGTTTTATATTTTTCACTTTTTAGTTGTTATACCGCAGAACTAAAAACCCCAATAACATGGAACGTGGAATTTAAACATTTGGAGAACTTCAAAACGTCATCGAGATAAACGTATTTTTCGTTTTTGTTCAGTTTCTCAAAAAGCGCTAAAGAAATTTCGATAAAATTAATATGGGACCACCTCGGGAGTATATTCTTTCGGATAAAAAAAGAATTTTGAAAATCGCTCCACAACTGACGGAGAAATCGGCGGACATACATAAAAAAAAAAACATACATACAGTCGACCATAGAACCTCCTCCTTTTTCGAAAGTCGGTTAATTAAATATCTAAATTTTATAAGTACTTACAAATGAAGAAGGGTGTAAGTAGGTAATTAATCATTTTATTAATTGGCGCCGACTCAAAATTAGTTTATATAAAATTTTATATTTTATGTAGGTAAATAAGCTCATTACTCAAGACTTAAAAGGTTTATTTATTTTTTGCTTTTTAGTTCTTTTTCGTCGGTTAATGTTTTTGTTATAAAGTTTTTTATTTTATGATTTTTCGTGGCTCGCATCATCTTTTAGCACTCTGAGGCTAATTTCTAATTCTTCATCATTCCTCTTGCCACTGAGCTGATGATATAACAACCCTTCCATGAAGTTCCCAGGAAATAAATTGACCAGTTGAGGTTACCTCCAATATTTTAAGGACGTCTTTTCTTCAAAGCATATTGAGTGGTATTTGTCACTAAAACCAGTTTTTATATCTAACTTCTATTGTTTAGGAAAGGTATGGTTTCCATCGTCAGCTCAGTTTCATGATGTGATGGTTCCTAAATGCAAATACCTGATTAAGTTATGAAAAGTAAACAGAAACAATATTCGTGCCCAATTTTCGAGGTTCTCTCTCAATTTTATCAGGATCCCATGATCGGATCCTGATGTCCTTGACATGGGACCACCCTTGAGATATACCCTAACTAAAAAAAAAAGAATCATCAAAATCGTTTCATAAATAACGGAGTGAGGGCCGAACATACACATAGAAACGCTGAACGTGCCCACAATTTTCGCGGTTTTCTCTCAATTTTATCAGGATTCCAGTGTGAGATCTTAACTTCCTTGACATGGGACCACCCTTGAGGTATACCCTATCTAACAAAAAAAGAATAATCAAAATCGGTTCATAAATAACGGAGTGAGGGCCGAACATACATACAGAAACGCTGAACGTGCCCACAATTTTCGAGGTTTTCTCTCAATTTTATCAGGATTCCATTATCAGATCCTGACTTCCTTGACATGGGACCACCCTTGAGATATACCCTAACTAAAAAAAAAAGAATCATCAAAATCGTTTCATAAATAACGGAGTGAGGGCCAAACATACGTACAGAAACGCTAAACGTGCCCACAATTTTCGAGGTTTTCTCTCAATTTTATCAGGATTCCATTATCAGATCCTGACTTCCTTGACATGGGACCACCCATGAGGTATACCCTATCTAACAAAAAAAGAATAACCAAAATAGGTTCATAAATGACGGAGTGAGAGCTGAACATACACAAAAATAAAAATATACGGTCGAATTGAGAACCTCCTCCTTTTTTTTCGTCGGTTAATAAAAATCTTTTTTGAGATTACATCGTTATAAATGGAATATTATAGAAAAAACAAAACCCAAAGAAACAATTAATAAATCATCATCATCAGCCTTTTTAATGTCCCCACTGCTGGGGTACAGGCCTCCTCTCTGTGAGAGGTTGTGGGCAGTAATTCACCACGCGGGCCCAATGCAGGTTGGTAACAAATAAATAACCAATAATTACGGAAATAAATAAATAAAATGCCTGAAATATACTTAAAATTTATTTGCACTTAAAATTCCAATTCCGAAGTTATGACAGCTCGAAGTGTATGCTGAAAGAGATTTATAAAACGGAAACTCCATAGAAACACCTAATATTTTTCAATCTATTAATAATACATTTTCAGGTCGTATAAGTTTAGAAGAGCTCTAGCATCTACAATATACTTATATTTCATTACGAAATAAAATCTATTTTACCTCGAGTTTTAAGTGCAAGTTGTTAAGGTTACTAATCAATATGCCACCTGCGTTCCCAGCCTTACACTATTTTTAAACCGAAGGATTTCCAAGCAATTCCTAATGAAAATTATAATGTTTGAAAATATCGTCAACCTGTCAAGATAAATAACGCAATAAAAATCACGCGACAGGTCCCGCGCGTCGACATAACAATAGGTTTTTAATTGTGTCTGCTAATGAGGGACTTGACGCGTTAACTATTACAATTAACTGTTACAAAAATATCCCGCTGAACATTTAAAAAATTCAAGGAAAAGTTATTCAATTTATTCCTCCACTAGATTCTATTATTTTCCCGACCGAATTTCGATCACTGTGGCTAATCTCAACGGAGATTAGGAGATAATAAAGTGCACAAGCGTGTGCGCAAACACAGATGCACTCTCTATTCCTTCACTCTCTTAGTCCGATGGGACGGCAATCCGACACGACCGGGGAGAGATCAGGTGCAAGACCAACGGCTTTACGTGCTTTCCGAGGCACGGAGGTGACACACCACAAACTTCCAAACACCGGGCTGTTACAAAGTAATTCCTAATGGAAAAACCCAATAGCCCAATTGCCTGAATCGAACCCAAGACCTCACGCTCAGCAGTCGCGTTTGTGATCATGATACCAACGATGCAGTCAATCACAAGATTCTATACCAACACAATAAGTAACATTTTCCCTATACTGTAATATAAGAATTTCATCTTTAGCAGCATTAGGATTATTTTCTTAGTTGATGGAACCATTTGTGTTAATGGAACGGCCTCGTAAATATTGCCTTCCGTCTTGTAAATCCTGATTGACTTATGTTTATTTATTAGCTATAATCTTGTTACATTTTTATGATGTATTTGGTATTTGCTACGGCTTTTGCTGACGTTAGTAGAAGTGTAATGCTGATGGTACTACATCGTAATGGTTTATGTTCTCCATAAGTATTGTACTAATAACCTAAGTATTCATGAAATAGATTCCCAAATTATGATCAGTCATAAGTTTATAAGTTATAACATTACATACAATAGGGGATTAGTAATTTTACGGCATGGTACATAGTAGTTAATTTGGTATGTGTTTATGTTGAGTTCGAAAAAAACATCAAATTATCTCATTAATGAAATTTACTGAAAAATATTGAAATAAAAATACATCTCATTTTAAAACTAGCTTCCGCCCGCGGCTTCGCCCTCGTGAAAAGTTTAATTATAAATTTGAGTGGTATTTTCAGAGAGAAGCACGTTATAAAAACACTGTAGGAATCGAAATCTAAAGTCCGTACTAATAATAATATTAAGCTGAGAGCAGTAGTAGTAATATTAGGCTGAGAGCCAGAACTTTTTGAACGTCAAAGTTCTACATAAAGAGAGTCCTAAAACTCTTACCCTTTTAATGCCAAATAATTTTGATGGATATTATAAATACATTACTTTATATGTTCAAAAAATTTGTCTGCTCAACAACTTCAATAATGCAATTAATGATGTTTTTTTGTTTTTGGGGAGGTTGGAAATCATCCAATGACTTCTCCCGCTCTTCGCGTCAGACTCTTACTGACTAAAACCCACCGCTGTTCCTTCCCTGCCTGAGTGCCTAGGGGTGCGGTAACTCATTTTCAGAATTTATCCGCTGCCCCTAGGCATGGAGACACTAACCTCTTTGAGGCGCGCGTGGAACACTAAAAAAAAAAAAAAAAAAAACGCACTAGGCCTGATGCTGATCGGACAGCGAGCTATCCACTGCTCGCCGTCCGCAGGCCCGGATCTACGGTGGCCGCAGATCGTCTCGCGTCCTACGCCCAGTACGCCCAGTACCTCTCCTGCGGTGGTAGCGGCCGGGGCCGTGAGGGGGACTCCGTTGAGCTTCCCTCACGCGTCCCGCCTCCGCCTTCGGGAGCATTACTGCTTCGCAGAAGGCGGAGACTGCTTCCCATTTCCTCTCTTCCGTGTCCTCTGGGCGATAATTAATGATGTTGAACTCTCAAAATGAAAACCATTGCTACTGATAGTGTGTTAAGCAATTACCCCGCTGGTGATCATCAGACTTTCAGAATTGATCATGTGGAAGCTCCCGTCCACAATTAGCTATACAATAGTGATACATAGAGATAAGGTTAAAAAAATATGATGCTCAGACATATCAAAATATAAAATATTATTTCTGTAGACTTTTTATTTTATTTTTTTTATTGTTGATAAGCACGCGTTTGACCACTATCTCACCTGATGATACGTCGAAGATGGAGCACGTTTGCCTAGAAGTAACGTGGTTCCATCATAATAATATGACGGTCCCATCGGCACACACACACACACTACACACACACACACACCACACTGACACTGACTACTGTAACACAGGTCTCACCTAGCTCAGGAGTCAGGGTTTCAAACGAAAATGTATAACCTTTTTTATATCAATTTTTTATTATTATTTTTTTTTTTTATTATTATTATTTCGTTTATTAATTTTTTAAACATATTAAATACATTTTTAAATATTTCTTAAAAAAGAATATATAAAAAACATTTAAAAATATAAAAAATAGTAGCCCACCGGTATCGGGAACAGGGTCCAAGCTACCAAGGTCAGGGCTCCAGAGAGAGGAACCGCCTGACAATGCGAGCCGTGTCCAGAAGTATTGCTTTCTGAATCAAGCCCTTGATCCAGCCGCCCAACGAGAGCTTCCTGAGGTGTTGATCGAGGCTCGTGGCTATTAAGCCATTGGCTGACACGACTATCGGTACAATGATCGCTGAGTCCACATCCCACATGTCGACAACCTCGCGAGCCAAGTCAATATACTTGATTTGTTTATCTTTCTCGGCTTTCACGAGGTTCTCGTCATGTGGGACGGTAATGTCAACAATCATTGCACTCTCGATTCGGTCCACCACCACTATATCAGGCTTATTGGCTACAATAGTCCTGTCAGTGATGATGGACCGATCCCAGTACAATGAGATATGACCATTATCGAGAACTGGGTCGGGCGCATATCTGTAGTACGGCACTTCCGATTCCACAAGAGAGTACTTCAGAGCAAGTTGCTGATGGATAATCCTGGCTACAAGGTTGTGCCTATGCAAGTATTCACCGTTAGTTAGACGAGAACAACCAGAGATTACGTGGCGGATTGATTCTCCCGGACGATGACATGCCCGACATATGTCAACCGTGCCGTTCTTCACAATAAATCTCCGGTAGTTTTTCGTCATGATAACTTCGTCCATAATTGCACAGACAAAACCTTCGGTTTCCCCAAAGAGGTCACCGACACGCAGCCAGGCTACGGACGCTAGTTGGTCTACATCGGGCCCATGTAGGGCCCGGAAAAAGCGTCCGTGCAGTTCCTTACTCTGCCATACTTCTCTGCGATCGTTAGTGTCAAGCATTAGAGGTTTGCGCCAGTTCTCGTTAGCCAAGGAGAGTGGAGTAAGGCCCCTGTCTACTGCCACTACATCTCGATGCATACCCACGTCAGCAGCTAGGAAATATTCCCTTAGACTGCATACCTCGCGGTTGTGGAGGGTCTTAGCATTTAAAAAGCCTCGGCCTCCACACTTCCGCGGGATATACAGTCTCATCACCGACGAACGTGGGTGATGCATTCGAAATGCAGTCAGCAGTGTACGAACACGCCTATCCAGGGCGTCAAGTTCTGTTTGAGTCCATTTGAGTACGCCGAAAGAGTACATCAATACCGGCATGACCCAATTATTATTATTATTATTATCGGCTTAGGTATCTTTTCACTCTTTTTTGAAAAGCACTGGTGTAACCGTTGCATTGATCCTCACTGTAATTCAGTCCAGGTTGTCTTGGAACCTTTCCAAATATCAATTTAAAAAATTTGACGTTCACGTTAGCTCCCAAGATATTCAAATTCTTTTGATTCGATATGTGTCATATATGTAAATTTGGTACAGGCTAGGGATTTATGGTATATCACCGATGTCTGCTTTTCATTTTTCCATATTCAGGACTGAAATGTTTGACACGCTGGCTCAGTCCATGTCATTGGCACCGCAAAATTGAGATTCTTTAATTATTTTTCTTTTGTGTAATATTTATTCCAAAATTTGCTTGGTAGGTTGATTTCACAACCCGGGCCTGCGGATGGCGAGTAGTGGGTAGCTGGCTGTCCGATCAGCACCAGGGCTGAGAGTCGACGGCGTGTAGTGTTCCACGCGCGCCTCAAAGAGTTGTCAGCAAAACATGACGGGGCCCGTCATGGCCGATGACTGCTCCGGGGTTGTGGATAAATTCGAAACTGAGTTACCACGCCCCTGGGCATTCAGGACAGGGAAGGAATCTGACACGCCCTCCTGCTCCACCCAGAGCGGGAGATTTCCCACCCTAAAAAAAAAAAAGGTTGATGTCACAAGCTCGGTGATCTTCTTTATTATTATTATTATTGACAGAATTTGCCACTTCTAAAACAATAACTATAGGGATCGTTAACACAAGATCTACGCGATCTAGTATGTCTTTTACTTCTATATATCTCTATTTGCCACCACTGCAGAAGTTGCCTTAATTTCAAGATTCAAACAATCCTGGACCGTCCCTTGGAGATCAAACTACATGTACCATCTCAACAGAGATATTAAGTTCTTTCTTAGGGAGTTTTATACCAAACGATCAATCGTCGATCGACCATCGATCGTTTGTCGACCGGTATCCGTGTAATAGCTTTGGCTGATCGACGGATACCGGTTGACAAAAATCGATCGATTGGTGTGATAACATTCTTACAAACATTTCTGTATGTCATTTGGTCTGGAACATAATGCATTTATAATGTGGAATAACGTTATTACAGCTGAAATCTAAGTCGCAGATGAAATCGATATGTTATACAGAGCTGTTAACTTGTAGCTGTTAATGTGGATTGATATTAAAGAAAGAAATAGCAAAATATATTTTATTTGCACCTCACACAAAAAAGAAACTGCCCAGTTTTTTTACCACGCGTAATAAAACTGTGCAGTTTTTTTGTTGTTGTGTTATTTATTATTTTATTGTAAAATATGCTGAATTTGATGCGATATTTAAAAACATTAAATAACACAGCGCCGCTATTCTGCTAGGGCCCGCTGTAATGCCACGGACACACTCATCGAACGTGGTATAGACAAAATAAAATAAAAAATAGATACAACAGACTAAAAGCTAAAGGCATGAATTTATGTAACACACAATCACTCACGACAATCACTGTCGCCCATAGAATGTAATTTTCTAGGCCCCAAGGGCTGTTTCAACATATATCATCTTCCTCCCATGATCCATGTTACTTGGGGTTGGCGCAACATGTTTTTTTCTTCCATTTTGACCTGTCAACCGCCAAGTTTCCATTGACCCCCTTTTCCTTTCATGTCACTTTTTATAACAAACGAATATACACATGCATATATTTGTTTGACGAATATTTTTACAGTTTTTCCATACTAAAGCAGTCAATCTTATTCCACGGATGAAAAACATTATTCTGACGTAGGAAAATTCAACCTAGTTCAAAATACTCTGCGCTGACATATAAGTGTAACATAAAAGTTAAATATTAGCAGAGTTTTCAATTTGTCAGCGTATATTTTTGGAACTCTTATTTGTAACTAGCTTGTACTGAATTTATAACTTAGCAATTATTCATGTTACCACGCAGCTGATTTTATAATGTTTATTTATACTTCTCCTCATTTTCTTTTTTGGGTTGGAAAATCATCAAATAACTTCTCCCGCTCTGGGTGGAGCGGAAGGGCGTGTCAGACCCTTACTGACTAAAACCCACTCATGTTCCTTATGTTGTCTGTGCCAGGGCCGCGGTGACTCTTTCAAACACACCCACGACCCTGGCAGGTTACTTCTCGCCGTGGCGTTATAATAATAATTATCGTGATACTTTTCATTAATGTGAAATGAATTTTAAGACGCTGTCCCATCAGCGGCAGCTACCTCTCGCGCCCGGTCCTGGTCCAGGCCATGGTACGGCGAGAGGGAATGGGCAGTAGTCGCCTTCTTCTGTGAAGCAGTAATGCTCGCGCAGAGTGTGAGAGAGGCTCAACAGAGTCGTCCTCACGCCCCCAGCAGCAGCCGCCGCAGGAGTTGTCCTGGTTGTCGGAGGTCGCCAAACGATCTCCGGCCATCGTAAACGCGGGCCTGCAGACGGCGAGTAGTGGGTATCTCGCCGTCCGATCAGAATCAGGCCCGAGAGTCAACGGCGCGTAGTGTTCCACGCGCGCCTCAAAGAGTTGTCAGCAATGCATGACGGGGCCCGTCATGGCCGATGCCTGCCCAGGGGTCGTGGATAAATTCGAAACAGAGTTACCGCGCCCCTGGGCACTCAGGGCAGTAAAGGAACGGGGGTGGGTTTTAGTTAGTAAGATTCTGACACGCCCTCCCGCTCCACGCAGAGCGGGCGAAGTCGTAAGAAGATTTTCCACCCCCAAAAAAAGAAAAGAAAAAGAAAAGACGATGCCACATGACAGCTAGTTACGACGTCTGATGTTTGCCACACCTAGATGGCATGGCTATCTTCGACAACTTAGTACCAAACTTAAATTGCCGCGAAACAGCGACATAGCGTGTTTGGAACTCAAATTCACTAGGTCGACTACAGAGGCCGTTTATGGAGTGCTTTAAACGGACTTTATGGATTTAACAAAAACATTACCACGGAAGTTCTTATTTTAAACTGCTCGCATTAGACAACATACCATTTACTGTTATTTGCCTATAAAAGCAACCTTAAAACAATGAAAATAAAGACCACTAAAATAAGTGATCTGGATAGTGTCGTTCAAGCTTTCTCAATACGTTGGAGGATTAGAGAGTTTTAAAAGAAATTTCACTAACTATAAAGCGTTACGCCTTGTACTAACAAAACTAATAAAAGTAAAAAAAAGGCTCAAACTCTACAATTTTCGTCTATCGAGTATAGAAAAAAAAATCAGTTGAATATTAGATCATGTAGTCAAAAAACATATACCAAATTGTCATATTCCTATTCCAGGTACTTAACGAGAAACCCTTAAAAGGAAAAACGGCCTTTTGATCAATACATCACCTTAAGATGGACCCATCCACAGATCGACCTCGGCAAGCGTTGCTTAACCTTGGAAGTCGACCCTGGGGCTGTGATTATTTTAGCCACCGCTCTCAAAGTAGGAAGAAAAACTAAGCTGAGAAAAATGGGTTTTGCCTTACACATATATACCTCAGTAAAAACATCGTTGAAGAAGAAAATATACCCGTTACAACCACTCTATATACTCGTAGCACGCCATCTTTCACAAAATGCAACGGGTTGTATTTAAAAAAAAAATAAAAAAAAAAAAAATATCTTTATTTCAGACCTTACGGTCCATAAGTTGTTAGTGGTTAGTAACAGATTGTGCTTACATGCTATGTTAGTGTTATTAGTACTTACATCAATTAAGCTATGCCTAAACTTATCCCCACCCAGTGTCTTTGGATGGGGCAGTCCACTCTGCCAGCAATCATTAAAACTTTTTGTTCATTTCTTTTACAGTAGTGTAGTAACATCGAGGTTTTTTTCGATGTAATGTATCGATTAGTGGCATTGATGTTATATCGATATATCCAAAAATACATCGATGTTTCCTTTATACATCGATTGTTTTTTTTAAGAAAAGTTAGATATTAATGAGACATATATTGGGTGACTGGTAATTCGTGACCGATACTTAAACACGTGATTGTACTCATGCCACCACGCGCGCGCGAATTTCAAACTGTTGTTATTGTGATAAAAGTGAATAAGTATAAAAAAAAAAGTTTCTTTGGGAAAGTTGTTTGTAATCATGAGTACAATGATGTGTTTAAGTATCGGTCACTAATTACCAGTCACCCTATATAGTAAAACAAGTATTTACAAATTAAAAGCTTTATTAATTTAACAATTTTGCTGACACCTTGCCTGATATGGGAGATGGGAGCATTCAGCCAACATTCAAAGTAGGTTTTGAATTTTATAAAAACGTAGGTTACAAAATATGTAGGTAGGGCAGGGCTTGCCTCTTCGGTACATCAAATAAAAAAAAAACATTGATGTTAACTCGAAGTAGACAAATTAAAAAAAAAAAAAACATCGAATTGATTCGATGCATCGAAACTTTACATCCAGTGTTTTCAAAACATCGATGTATATATCGTCGTCTCCTATTTTACAGTTCACAGGAATATTTCTTAGGCGGCAATTTATGTGTCCCTTTACGCGAAATAAGCCGTTATGTGAGGCTTACTTCTGGCGGAAACAATACCGTTTTATTTATTGGGTAATGATTTAAAAGAGGGTTGTGAATTGTCGCGAATTTTTTCGCGCAGTTTATTTCGTATTTTTTTCAAGGCTGTTACTGTTTTGGTAGAAAAATAATCGGTAAAGTTATTAGTAGCCGTTTACCTATGAAGTTGCCCATTTTTAAAACGAGTCACTTTGAGCTGTGATAACTTCGGATTACCTTGGAATTTAAAGTACAAAACACTTCATATTTGAGGAATGTAATTCCTTTTTTTTAAATCAGTTATTTATTATGTGTCTTTGGTTTATATATTTTATGTAATATCGCTATATTTATAACCATTGCTGTAATGAAATCGAAGAAAACTCGTATTTTTTTGGAATACGACTTTTAACCTGGAAACAGTACGTTTCAAAAGGCAGGCAATATCAATGACGTATACCTAATATTTTGTACTATATTGTATCCTCCTAAATAAAGTAAGTTGTATACTAATTTTCAATCTCAAATTTACACTTAAAATAATACAGGGACAATAGAATAGCGCAAGAGAGCATCTTGACATAAGATAAAGACATATCTTTCAAGCAAATTGATGTAAGGCATAAGGCATTGATGTTATTTACTCGAAGAAGAAGACCAGTCACTTAAATCAGCAACAGCAGGACGTTTAGGAATACCATGTATCAGTACGGAACAAGAAAAGTATGCAGATAGCCAATTGACAAAACATTCATGCTCTGAAACCAACATACAAATGTAAATGATTCTTTTGACAAAATCTTTTAGTCATCGAGGCATACAGACAAGGATGTTTGCAAAGAGAACAATATCGACAATCCCTGAAAACAATATTTGTTACAATTTGATATGATGTCTAGACAGTGGAGGATTAAGGAAGGTTACATGTCAAAGAAAGAAGGGAGATATGCCAAAGAAATATTTTTCTGTTACCTACATCAAATAAACTTTTGTGTTCTCTGGTGTGTGTATAAGTTGGTTGCCGATTGAAAATGAATGATTTGACTACAACCAAAATACAAACATCGTATCAAGCTTTTCTCCTGATAGATTTGATACTCTCATGTTTGGTCAGCCATAGTAGAGTACATGTATTGGGACCGTGCTTAGTACCATCAACGAGCATATTTCGGAAAATGTTCAAAAAATTTACAATAACTTGTCGACTAGAAATTCGAACCCGATATCTCAATACCACAACAGATAAAAAGCACGACGAATATTAGGGGAAAATAATACTAGCATTATTTTTTGATAAAAAAGTATACGATGCATACCTGTAAGCTGGATGTCGACCAAGGCTGCTTAATTACGTCTCTATCAGCACCAATTCAAAAACTCTGTCATTGTGAGGACTCTCTAAATCGATGAACTGCTGATTTACATCTTATACCAGTTTGAATAAATATGTGGACCCCCATAAACATTTATAGAGAATAGAATAAACTTTATAGCAAACCTATATCTATGGGTATAATGACGGTCTTATCGCTGACAGCTGAGATATTTGATTTACTGATTCTCACCAAGCCATATCGTCTTCCTTTCCAAACTCCACGAAGGACAACGTTTATGACGCAACGAATTTGTCTCAAATCCGGGGCGGTACAGTAGCTGCAGTATAATCCTAGGCGAGTGCAATATGCAGCGTAAGACGAGGGCTTACATTGTTTTTGGCTGCATCATGCCTTCGGCTTTATGCAGTATGGATATTACGTGCTTTTATTTGTTTGTCTTGTCTTGCAGGTTTTTCTTGTGCAAATTAAACGCAGTATAGATTTTTGTTATTATAATGTTCTTGTGCAGAGTGCAGAGCAGTGGTGGCCCAGTGGTATTGGCCGCGACTTACAAGTTGTATGTCTTGAGTTCAAACCCAGGCAGGCGCTTTACTTTGTGTAAATTATTTCATCACCACTGCTCTCAAAACGGTGAAGGAAAACATCGTGAGGAAACCGGCAAGTCCTAAAACCAAAAATTCGAAGACATATGACATCCACCAATCCGCATTGGGCCCGCGTGGTGGATTACGGCCCACACCCTCTCACAGAGAGGAGGCCTGTACCCCAGCAGTGGGGACATTAAAAAGGCTGATGATTATGATGATGATGATGATGAATGTTCTTGTGTAGTGTTTTGTTAATGTCATTTGAATTAGATTTTCTAATTATCATCATCCACAGACCGATATTACTCATTGCTGTTATAAAATCTCTCGTTTCGTTTATGTAAGTTTCCAATGATTGTAGTTTTGTATTATTAGTTTGATTTTAAAAGAGCTTCCAAAGAGTTAGACACACACGTTAAATACACGGAACAAATATTTGTATGACCTTCAATATCTATTGCTGGTTTGGATGTAAATGTGAGATTCTTGTTTATAAAAGCTCTTCTGTTCAACCGTGAACAGGCAAGAGTTACACGTTCCAGCAATAGCATTACAGCGTCAGCATCAAGAGTGACATATATTCGTTCCACGTGCCGGCAACACCGGCACACCGTCAGTGCTAAGAAGTGACCTACTGAGATCTTCGCTTCATCGGCTCTATACACACACAACACACATGTAAATAGGTATCAATGTGTAATGACCAATAAAATTCTATATAATTAAGTTAATTAATAAATTACTCATCAAGCTGGAGTCGAGATTGATTCATCTTCCATAACTCCTCCTACTGTGGCCAAGACAACTTTAGCCATCATCGGTCCTGTGAGTCTGTGGGATCGGCAGTGAGAAAACCATTTCCTGTGTACATTGTACGACGTACACAAACCCCTATTCCTACCCAAATTCCGTCTGTTACCGTATGTCTCCTGGTAACAGACTTCTCGTAAGTAAAACCAACGTAACTCACGTTTGGTGTGGTTTGTATGATTGGTTAGGGTGTTAGGATAACTAGGTGGTTGCATAGGGCTAGGTTTATAATCAGTAGGGTCTTAGGTAACTCATAGGCACCAGGCTCAATTGTTTTAAACTTAGCCACACTGTACGCATTTGAAAGCTATAAGTCCCACACTAACAGCAGATTAATTATTAACCTGACGGAATTGTGACAAAAGAAAAGTAAAAAAGAATTCCTAAGCCTCGTAAAGTAATACTTTTAAACTTTTATTCTAAATTCTTCGATTTTCTTAATACCTAATCAGTAAAGCAGCACATGCCCACTTGAAAACCCACACACAAAACTAAAGCAATAGAACTGACATTTAAACTGACGATACGAATAAACGGTATGGACTGACGGTACGGACTGACGGATACGTTTGATCAACATGCGGGCCTCCACACGGATTAGTATTGGTTGCCCATTTGTCATCTGCGTATTACCATAATTCAACTGAGGATGATGAATTTGACCGTGTTTATAAGCTGTATGAGCAGTAGTTTCAAGGTAACTGATTGGCTTATAATTCAGCACTGTGTGAGCATTTGAGCAGTTTATCTAACGTTAGTTGTGAGGAAAGGAGAGAAGACAAAGCCAGGATTGGTTAATATATTTATTGTGCAACGTGTCAATATCTATTAACATCGAAATAATTTTATTCATTCATTCATTAATTTATTTATTTTCAGACAGAGGCAATTAACAAATTAACGCATAAAAAATAATAAATCGAATATAAAATTCACACATACAATAAATACTCAAAATTCAAATAATTTCAAATTACAATACATACACATGTCATTAACTCCTCAACTGCCGCGCCTCTTATCGCAGTTTGACATATTTACGACCGGGCTCATAAAAAACAACTTGCTGAGGTTTCTATTGGAGCGAGGTACATAAAGTAAACTTTTTTGGGTTGTTGAATAAACAGACCTAAGAATAACATGTAAACAATACTTGTAATTCAAGAGTTGAATTTTATTCAAATTCTGTTATCAACGATTTGTCGGGAATAGTGTGTGTGTGCGTGTGTGTGGGTAGTTGTTAAAACCACTGTATCAATTTACATTAAATTTTGCATGTTGCACTATGAATAGACAAGTAATAGTAGTTGTGTTGGAGTTGTAGAGTCCGATATCATATTTTCCTATTATTCACACTCAAAACTTCAAATTACGAAATCAAAACAACATAACGGCTTTTTAAAATTGCGTTTCTGCGTTTGCGTTGCGTTTTGTGTTGCGTTTTTTTTCTAACACTATGTAATAACTATCTAAGAATGCATGTGAACCATGCCACAGGATATAAGATCTTTAGTTATTTAATAATAGAGGTTTAAGCCGCGTAATCTGGATCGGCATACGGGTATGCCGTCGGACGTTCAGGGGAATCAAATAAAATACATACACATTCAATAAGAAAATAATAATAATACAGAAATGTCAAGATGAAATAAAAATAACAAGAATACTACATAATATGAGGGGAAGCACTACGATGAAGCTGCATCCACCTCTGTAACAAGGGTAGATCCCAGCGCTCGGACAATACCTTCAGGACGCTGTTCGATCTGCTTAGTAGGCGACTTAGTAGCGATGCGCTCCCGTTTCCTTAAGATCGCAAAAAAAAAAGAAAAAATCATCGGCACACTTAAAAGTATTAGCATATATACTCGAAGGTTGAAGGGATTGATTCAGATATTTTTTATAAAATTTACATTAAAAATGTCAGTAAACTAAATCATTTGTAGTACTTACGTTTAAAAGTTCAACGGTAGGTATTAATATACCTACCGTTGAACTTTTAAACGTAAGTACCTCCTGATATAATTATCAGGTCCTATGAAATTAAGTGTGAGTTTAATCATTAAATGACAGTTTAACAAATCATAGGGCTTTAAATAAAATTCGCGGTCTTTTAGTTAGCTTTTTTTATTTAGAAAGGAGAGAAGAGATGTCTAGTATAAGATAATATTAGCATTTATAGGTTGAACGGATGGTTTCAGATAGATTTTGTAATGTTTACGTTAAAAAATTAAATAAACAAAATAATTTGCAGTGCGTTTAAGAGTTCATCAAGGGTCTATATTAGGTCCTATGTATGAAATTAAGTGTGAGTCGAATTGTAAAAAGATACTTGAACAAATCGTAAGGCTAAAAGTTAAAAAAAAAACGCGGTCTTCTAGCATTACAAGACTTATATCTTAACTTAGGTAGGTACTACCTAATACAGAAGCGACCAAAGGAAAATGTCTAAAATAATTCGATCTCAAACATAAACAAGGTTAAAACTAGTTTTTCTAAGTTCCAGTTTACGTTCTACTTTGAAATCCAATCCTAAAGACAACGCCTAACTAATTAGCTTTAGTTTATCTTAATTTTAGGCTGAGACTTATCTTTTCTCAGAACTTTAGACTTCTCCAGGACTTACTCCAGTTTATGTTTGTTTTAAGAGTATTTCTGTGTTTAGACTAGTGAAAGTTTTTAGGTTGATCAGATAATTTTCAGAATAAAATAAATATTTTGATACAAAAATCTCATTAGAGGACTGTCATTTCATAAAATTTCGACATTTTTAATCATTCGAATGCCACGTCCGTTCAGCAATGAGTTGTGGTCGACTAACAAACATACAGATTTTTACATTAATATTAGTAGGATGTTCATCACTCATCATCATCTGCCTAAGAAAATTTCGTTATTTAGATTCGTGTTATTGACGCTATTCACAATAATTATAGGGTTCCGGACGTCCGAAGGAAAAAAACGGAACCCATAGAGGATCACTCGTGTGTCTGTCCGTCACAGTCAGTTTGCTCCGAATCTACTGGACTGATTGAGTTAAAATTTGGTACACACATGAATATCTGTGTTCAAAACAGGAATGTGTAAAGTAAATAAATAAATTTGGAATATGTAGTATATATATATATAGTTTTCCGATTTGCACCTCAAAGGTTACCCCAACCAAACTTGCTGTCCGATCAGCACCAGGCCCGAGAGTCGACGGCGCGTAGTGTTTCACGCGCGCCTCAAAGAGTTGTCAGCAAACATGATGGGGCCCGTCATGGCTGATGCCTGCCCGAGGGTTGAGGATAAATTCGAAAGAGTTACCTCGCTCCTGGGCATTCAGGACAGGGAGGAACAGGGGTGGGTTTCAGTCAGTAAAAGTATAACCCGCCCTTCCGCTCCACCCTAGAGCGGGAGAAGTCATTGGATGATTGCCCACCACCCCAAAAAAAAAAAAGAAAAAGAAAAGGTTACCCCAACCTTTAAGGTGCAAATCGGAAAACTAACAATAAGTTTCTTAAACTTTACCGTTCACCGTTTTAAATAAAATGACACAATAATTATTGTAAGGGTCCAATATCTCTAATTTTTTTCATTGTAATACGGATTCGCACTTGGCCAGTTTTTCTAAAAAGTTTCGTTTTACTAGAGTTTAACCAAACGGCGAATACTATGTTCCTTTCAGAAACTAGAATTCCTATCTAGCCCATTCAACCGACCCAATTTTCAACTTCAAAACGCAAATTATATTCGAATAGAAACTCCATAGTAATAAGTGTAGGTTTCCATTTTTTGTTGTGCGGGAAAAGAGCGCAATATGCCAGCGAAGTGGCTCTTAGGTGCTCTTGGCTTTTTATGGCTCGACTCGGCCTGGGCAACGACGAGCACTAAATAACTAAGGCTTCTCAAGCAACTTATGAGCATGGCGCTTAAGCGTTATATTTTTGCCTGTCATTTATGAGAAATTTTATGTCTTATGGTGATTTTTCTTGTGTTTTCTTTAGTTGTAAATTGTGTTATAAAAATAAGACGAATTAAGATTTCAGTTTTTATTCTATTTTCTGTTCTATTTCAAAGTTATATAGTTACTAGATTTCTCGGACAAGCTGACTTGTAAACTTTTCTATGTTTTAGCAATGCATACTCGTTCGACGACACGGTTGGCGCAGTGGTTGAGCGTTCGGCTGCTGCGCTGCGTGTCGCGGGTTCGATCCCCGCACGGAACAAATATTTGTATGACCTGCAGATAGTTGTTCCGGGTCTGGGTGTCTTGTGTATGTGAATTTACATGTTTGTGAACGCACCCACGATACAGGAATATTCCTAGTGTGGGGCATCGTTTAAAAAAAAAAAAAAAAAAAATACTTCCATAGGTTTGTGAATCGTCGCTGCAAATAAAACTAGGTTTAGCAAAATGAGGTTTTACTTGTACAGACCCGTCAGATATCAAGTGTGAGTGCGGAACAGGGGTACCAGACTGGACAGGGGTCCAGAACCCCACATGTCCATTATATAACTGCACCATGGAGGATCTGATGAACGCTACTGTCTCTGCGATTAATGTGGCCAGCTTCTGGGCCCTAAGTATCTAGAAAGTTAAGTAACCATCGATTTGAAAGAAGAAGTAGACCTTTTATGTCAATGACTTCACCGATTCCAGGAATAAGAAACACTAAAAACTTATATCGGTTTTGCCATTCTAATAAACCGTGTCGCTTCAAAACAAGTTTAAAATATCAGAGCCATAACTTATGTTACTAACCCAGTTCAATAAAGTCCATTAAACCCTTCCAAAACAGCTGCAAACCTAATTTCCTCGCCGCAAACTGAATAACATACTCCACAAAATTTTAACACAGACACACTGAAAGCAGAAAGCATAGAAGAAAACGGGTCACCCATTCATTTAGTATTACAACTCAGTCGCCATTGTCTCGGCTCCATTCAGTCAAATTGTCATACCGTAATGTAATTTATCAAGGCGTTCGCGTCTCCCCCTTTAAGGTGCTTTTCCAAAAAAGCTGTTCGAGGTAGCTAAGCGGGCGCGAGGAAAGAATCCATTAATGAGATCACTTCAATTTCCTAGCCTGACTTAGCTGGTTGAAAAGGGCTAAAGGAGCTAGATAATCATTTATGCAAAAAAGCGAGAAATTTGTGCAAGGGATACAAGCGAGGAATGTGTGTGAATATACTCAGGACAAAACTTAGCTTACACACCGTTTCACAAGCTTCGCTACGCATCCTCGCACCGCTTAGCTAACCCATACTGGTGAAAAAGCTCCCTTAAAATTAAGGACGTTTACTCTGAAAACTCGTTTAAAACCTCGCTTTATGGTGTCATAATGAGTATAAAGGAGCTTCAGGTTTTGTATGGTCATTGTATAATTAGGTGCGGAGAGAAGAAAGATTGGGCTTTAATAGTAACATCTTTGTGCGTGTTATTTTGTGTCGTGTTCTGTAATCGGGATTCTTCTTTACTTTTATTGTATTTCTACGAGCTAGGCGAGAATATGTTTGCTTCTACCTAATTAGTTTTTAATGGTTTTACTCAATAAGTATTATAGTTATATGCAATCACGTGTTAGATTCAGGATTTTCAACAAGTATTAAGGTCACACGGAACCCTTGTATCTAAGTACTGTAAATTAGTAACTAGAGCTCTTCTTCTTTTTCTTTCTTTATGTCTCAAGTGAGTATGGTTAACTTCTTGGTTTTTTTAATGTTTGGGCCAAAAGAAAAGATTTGAAAGATGCATTGTGTGAGGAGTGATATGAAAGAAAAGGGAGTTAGTGATAGCGTGACGGCTGACAGGACAGAATGGAAGAAAAAAACGTATTGCGTCGACACCAAGTAACATGGGATAAGGGCAGGAAGATAAGGGGCCCAGTAGGTGGAGCCGGAATTTGCCGCTGACCATCAAAAATTGGTTATTATTGATGGTCATCGTCAAATTACAGTTTCCACTTTTCAGTTTTCTTTTACGTGTCATATTTGGCAAGTTTGACAACCAGTCTACCAAGGGGTAATATTACCCAGCAACTGGGTTGTGGAGGTCGGATAAGCAGTCGCTCAATGTAAAATACTGGTATTCAGCTGCATCCGGTTAGACTAGACGCCGACTCCAAGATAATTGGGAAAAGGCTAGGCAGAAGATGATGATGATGATTTGGCTAAAACATTTCTTTTATCATTATAGGCTCGCAGTTGACGACGATGACGACGTCGACAACAGAACACGCGTGCCTAGAAGTAACATATTCACTCTTGACTTAAAGACGCCCAGGTTGTAACTATCAGGAACGACAGACTCCGGCAGGAAATTTCATTCCTCAGTTGTGTGGAAAACGTTTTGTGCGTTTGTTTGAGATGTGCATCAAATCTTTTTCTTTCTAGCTTTCAGTTGATATCTCCAGCTTAGGTACTAATTCTTCTAAGTACCTACACTTTTCACGTCAATATTGCACCGATGAATTTTGACCTTACAACCTTTCCACCGTTTATACTAGCTGAACTTACCACATTGGCCCCAAAGGTCACTGTCCCAGTAATTCCTAATTACAATTCATAGAGCTATAAAATGAACATTCACAATCAGGACGTTTGGCGATTGTCGACAAAACGCAATTAAGTTAATTGAGGAAGACTTCATTTGACTTTTACGACATTTTGTTTGTTTTTCTCGAGAAACCGTCGTTTCGCAAACGGATAAAGAGATAAAGGAATTGTGTTATTGGAAGTTCTGGTTTCTGGGTGTTATTTTATGAAGCGTGACTGGTTGCTTTGACTTGTCATTTATTTAAGTTCAAGCAGAGATTTGACGGCACTAAGTGCGTCAGACTGCTTGAAAAGAGACTTGTTTGGAACGTTTTATTATTTTTTTGTAGTCGGGTTTTTTGTCATTTCATACTTTGTTTCTTACATTTTAGTGAGAAGTCTTCTCAAGCCTTTAATTTTAATGTCAAACATGACTATGTCATTATAAATTAAGACTTCGATTACCTCTTTGCGGCTGCCATTTAAAAAAAAAAATCAAATGATACCTCATTAAATGAGTTCGAAAAAGGAGGAGGTTCTATGTTCAATTGTTTTTTTTTTATGTATGTCCACCGATTTCTCTGTCGGTTGTGGACCGATTTTCAAAATTATTTTTTTTATCCGAAAGAATATACTCCCGAGGTGGTTCCATATAAATTTTATCGAAATTGCCTAAGCGCTTTTTGAAAAACTGATCAAAAATGAAAAATTAGCATACGTAGATGACGTTTTGGTCTTCTCCAATTAAGAGTTTGTTTAAATTCCACGTTCCACGTTATTGGGGTATTTAGTTCTGCTGTATAACAACTAAAAAGTGAAAAATAAAAAACTTTTTTACAAAAAAAGAAACAACTGACTTCCAAAAAACCAAATAAGTACACTAAAAATTAAAAAAATACTTTCATTTCGGCAGTCGGTGACAAATAACGAAGTAATAAAATACAAACACCGACTTCCGAAATTAAAGTTATTTTTTAATTTTTTGCGTATTTTCTTTTTTGGAAGTCGGTTGTTTTTTTTTGTTAAAATCTTTCCAGCTGTTTAGGCTACCGGGCCCTGTTTAGGCTAGCTGTTTAGGGTACCATAGAAACAGACATACAAACATACATACCTACATACTCTCGAAATCATAACCCTCGTGGGACAACCGGGTAAACATTGAAAGGTTCATGTCATGAGAAAAGTTTTGTGTTATAGAGAGTAGAAGAAGATCAAAGAAACGATTTATAGATTGTGTGAAAGGTGATCGGGCTAGAAAAGAGATGATTATACCTATAGAGATGATGTTCCCACTGCCGAGACACAGGCCTTCTCTACGTGAGAGGGTGTGGGCAGTAATCCACCTCGCGGCCCGAATGCAGCTTGGGTGTCACACGTCCTCGAAGTTTTGGTTCTAGGACTAGCTGGTTTCCTGACGATGTTTTCCATCAGCGTTATTAGAACATTGGTGACGAAATAAGTTCTACAAAATAAAACGGCTACCTAGGTTCTAACCCACGACCTACAAATTGTAAGTTGCTACCGTTACCACTGGGCCACCACTGCTCACTGCTGCGCTGAACCCTAATAAATTGGTGTAAGGACTGGAGCATGATGATGAACTGAGATAATCCTGAATGTAAAAGTGGCTTTGAGTAGAGTTCAGTATAAAACTAACTCATAGTTTTCCAGGATTTTGTCACGAAAATTGGAACCAATATAAAAGTCACGAGCGCGAGCGATTTAAAAAGAGCCTACGCATCAACATCATCATTTCAGCCAAAAGACGTCCACAGCTGGACATAAGCCTCCAAGTGTCGCCACAAAGACCAGTCCTGTGCGTTTTGCATCTATTGGCTACCTGCGACGCTCACCAGGTAATCGGTCAAATTAATGATCAATCGGTTCAAACTTGTGGGAAGCCTTTCCTACGCTTCCATTTCCACTTTCAACTTTACTTCGTCCTTTACTTCAGATCTTTCTAGCCTCATCGACCATCTGATCTGCGAGCAATGTGCCCTGCCCACTGCTACTTAAGTTTGACGATTCATCGAGCCCATGGATTTGTACCTGTATGCCCAGTCAGTCCAGTTGGGTTAAGCACCTACCCAAAACACAAGGAACATAATTCTTGAAGAAATCTGGAGAAGAGAAGAAAGGAATGGATCAGGTAAATATCTCTATCATAAATAAAGCTATTAGCTATACCTTTAGAATAATAAAATCATTGGATACCTTTTTATAAAATTCGGAACAACAAAGAAAAGGTAGCTAAATACCTACAAAATTACAATACGATTTTTTCAATGAAAATCCAGTTCTAATTAGCGATACAGTCAAAGACATCAAAGAGGGTGTTGAAGACATAAAAATAAGGCTGACATATAATTGAATACATTGACTAAGTACCTGGAACCATTGGAAGCCTTACGTAAGTTTATTGATTTTTAAATATAAAGAAACAAAATGGCGGATTTGGTCGGGCTACTTTAAAAATACAGAGCAGTATCTGTTTACACATAGGTAGATCTTTTCATGGAAGCACACAAACCTTTAGAAACTTCCCTTCGGTCTACTATGACAATGAATATTAATTTAAGACTTATGTAAAAAAGGCTAAACTAGCCTGTAGTAAGTTGAACACTACTTTGTCAACCTAGATATGACAACATCACAATAATAATAATTATTCTTCTTCTTCCAAATAGTTGTTTTAAATTGCTGTATGAACTTGTGATCCTTACAATTTTACGCATATGGCGAAATCTTAAAAATTTAGTCCTTTTCCTTACGTAAACAACGTTATGTTTAAAACATGTCCTTAAAACATTTACTACCTTGACAACAATTTTATATTGCGCAAGGTGTGTACCTTACCCAACAAAAGCAATGCAGCCAGAAAAATAAAAAGGGGAAATTCTGAATCGCATTCTAGAATTTCCGGCAAATGTAGCACAACATTTGGTAGAAAGAAACAAAGGACTGAACGTAGAACGCCAAAGCACAAAGTAAAATAATTTGCCCGCTGCCTAACTTGAACATTTTCGACAACTAACTCCGACACAACTATTTTAATGGGGAATGTTTCTGACATCGCTATCTCCAGTCTGAAACTACATGTCACACCTCCCCTTTTAACATATCCCCATTCTAATTAGTACGAAAGTTATAGATGATACATTCAGGCGACGAATGTGAACGGAAATTGAGTAGACCCTTTTCACTTTAACGCCAAACCTCACTAAGTCGAGGATAAAGAAACTTTTGGGTTGTAAATGGTTGAAATATTTGCAAAAAGTGTTTCCTAGTCGAATAGTTTGCTGTCAAAGTGTTACATAGCAGTTTTCCTTTTAGTACATCGTTTTATGTCGACGTTTTGCCTTTAAAAGGACAATGCTCAGAGGAATACTCACATCGCTTCAGTAAATTGGACAAAGTTTGCGAAAGCAGACACAATTTTGGATTTGGGAGTTATGTTGTTTGACAAAACGTTAATATACTTTAGTCTTAAAAGTTGAATAAGAATAAATTTTCTAAAGCCATTAACAAGCATTTCCTTAAATATAGCATTTAATGGATATCGGAAACTAAATTATTACAATGGGGTGACCAATGGTGAAAATTAATAAAAATTAGGGAAGAAGGCAACACAAGTAATATTTTTAGTCTGTGTTAGATCTTATGTAAAGAGCGCGACTAATTAGCGTGCGTCGTGTGTAATTCTGTACCTATCAGTGATTAAAAAAAAGAGTAAACAAGCAAATTGTTTCAATTATACCACTAGCCATTATACTATATGAGCAACAGAAATAAACACAAGAAACAAACAGACACCCTTATTATTAGCCTAGACAGGCATCCATTTCAAACTTAACTGCAACAATAAAGTTCACAATAAATCAAAATCTTTATCGTCAAAACAACACAAAAGGGTATCCTAGACAACTGTTTATACTTTCAAATTCAATTTTTCATTCTAATTTACCCGACGTTTTTTTTAATGGTGAACGATTGGCGTGTCTGTCGTTTTACTTTCTTTCAAACATGTCTATCAGCCATCAAGTGACTTCCTTCCTAATAACTATCTTCCTAACCATATCGTCAGCCCTACAATCAAACCGTTTCGTTTGTCTGTCTTTTGTTATAGACATCACCAATATATACTTCCCTCGCAATAAGCTCAACATTTTAAAACCCAATACAACGCGAAAAACAACCACACTTTTCAAAACAAATGCCTCCATAATTTGTCGGTCATTAAAAAAAATTCCAGTACCAACAGTGGGCCCAAATGACGCTGTGCACAGAACAAACGGCCAGCGGATGAGTCTCGGAGTCACGGCCCACAAATTGTTTTTGTCGTAACCCTAATTATTTCCACTTGATGGTTTTACATGTTGATATAGAATATGGAAGAGACTGCATTATAATTGGTGAGAAAGATTTAAGTAGGTTTGTGATTGGTTCTGTATTGGTGAATTATTTATTAAAATCAAAGCATTTATTTCAAATAAACCCTTTACAGGCATTTTTGAATTGTCAAGAAGTCGGCCAGTTAGAAAGATGTAGCTAATTGCACATTCCAAAGCGTAGATCTCTATGGAGAAGAACGTGCAAGAAACTCCATGGACACTCTTTTAAACTATGGCCTATTTATATATTTTGTCACACTTAAACTGCAATGTGTAACTGTTTTATGTTCCGAAAAAGTAAAATAAAATAAAATATTTTATGCTACTAAATTTCTGGTTACATATTTCAATTTTTTCAATATATTACAACTGCACAAGTAAGAACCACTATACAGAGTCGGACTTAATGCCTTAGACATTTTCTAGCAGTCGACCTTAGAGTGGTGTAGAGGCGAAACGTGGCAGATGCAACTTAAGGGAAAGAAGAAAAGGAAAGAAATACAATAATAAATACATACAAGCTTAGATAATTACATCAAAATCTCAATGAGAATAACAAATCAATGCTGTGGTGATTCTTCCAACTTCTTGCGAATGTGTTCACGTGCCTTCAAATTAAATGAGAGGCATCCAAGAGAGCCTAGCGGGTGAGTTTGCGAGGGATAGGAGACCGCGACGGTTCGACACTCAGGCACAGCGAATAATCTGTGCCACCTAATAGTGCTATAGTTGATGATGAGTAGATTATAGTTGATGATGAGTAATGTAAAAATTAGAGTAAAAGTCATCATCATTATAATCACCTAGCCTATCAGGGTACACAACAGGTAGTCTTCTTCCATCACAAGCCACTTAACGCTATTCCGAGCTGCTCTAATTCATCCGCTAATACTAACCCTAAAAGAAAGATTATCCTACTTAAATACGTTTAAAATTGAATTCCTAACTTTGTACAGTCGCATATGAAACAGGACCCTAGAGACCAAGTAAGAGCGAATGTAGAGAATTCATTATCTTTAATTGTATCCAGTCTTTGTAAGCTTCTACATCTGCAATTTCCACTCACAGCGCGTTGCAAACGCAACCACTATATCCAATAAAGATGCAAGCTAGTCAACGCTCATAGTTCCTATTTTTGTTTTCTAGTTTATTTTAAAAGAGTGGCAAAATATGTATGGGTTTATGAGCCTTATTTCCGTGGTTCCTTTCTGAGTGTGTTTTAGAGGGAAATAAAGAAGGTAGATAGCAGAATATACTGGAAATTTAATGCTGCTAATTTTGGTGTTTTAAATTGGCTCAGGTAAGTCTATTAAGGCGTCATCATTATTTTCGTAACTATTTTTAGTGTCACAGGTAACATTTTTACGCTTACAAGGTATTTGGTATTCTGAAAACTATTAATACAGTATGATTTTGTCTTTTTTCTTGTATTCAACTAATTAACTATGTCTATGAAAAATTACTCCAGCCGTGACAAAAATATTCGCAATTCAAAAAGTGGCAGCAAATCTAACTTTTCACCTTCAAGGTACATCGTAAAAGCATTATTTTTAAAATGTAACTCTCGTAAAGGCATTCTATTTAAACAAACGTGGTGTAATTAATTGAAATGCAAAATACTAAGAAGCATCTCTACGGTGTAATACCTCTACATAGTTTGAACTACTCCATCGAATACTGCAGATAACGGTGAATCATTTCACTCAACAGAATACCAGGAAACATCTACATTCCCTGTAACCACTCAAGCAAAGCACCGTATCTCCTGAGAATTCAGTTCCTTTACTTGATTGCTCATCTCAGAACAAAATGAAAATTCAAATAGGTATTGTTAACTCAATCAATACTGGGTCTCGGAAATCCTTAAATGAAGATTACAAACCCGAAAGATCCAAGTTTGGTCCCGAAGCGACCGCTTACTACACTAATGGACTATAGGAAGGCATTTTCAATTTTACCTGAGAATTTACATACTCAATGAGATTGAGTCTTGATGGCATTTCGACGTTGATCTAAGAATTTGCATAAAAGTGAAAAAATGGACGATAGCTGTTTGCCTTTTGGAATATTTAATTAAAGGGATGGGTACCAACGTTGTTTCTGGACGAATTTTATCGATGTTTATCCTGTTGTAAACCTAAAATAAAATAGTAAATGTAGGCCACATAACATTTAATTGTCATTGAACTCTGTCTGCTCGGTTGAACTAGTATTTTAAGTTCAGTAAGCAGCATTAACTTCTAAAATCATCCTCTTTATAAAATACACTGGCCTGCAAAACTAAGTATCTAAAAGTAAAAGTAAACTATACAACATTAATATTGTAATTTCCTAATAAAAAAGAAAATGTTATTTATTTTTATTGTTTTCAGTAATAATGTTCTTTTTTTTTAATTTTTGCTGCATGTTTACTTATAGAATTTATATTAATTTTATTAATAATGATGTATGTAATATTAAGTAATGTATCAAACACAATATAAATTGTTTCTGATAAATAAATATCACACTTTTAAATATTTTTTTTTTTCTAAATTGTAGAAGTTAGAGATTTATCAGCTTGCTTTGAAACTATTGTAAACTATACATTAGTAACATTTTAACTCAAAATAAAGATAAAACAATAAAATAGCCGTTTTTAAGCTCAGTGTCTAAAAACTCAATTAACATTTTATAAATATGTTTTTCATGTTATTTAATTTTTAATAACTGGTATTGTCACCTCGGGCTCTGACTACAGTTTCGAGCAGGTCGGATTGGCATACTGAACACGAGGTTTCAGAGTCGATTTTGGGGAATATTCTCCCATTCTTCTATCAGGGCCTGTTTTAATGCCTTGAGGGTGGTAGGTGGTGGTCTGCGGCTTCTGACTAGCATCCCTAGCTCATCCCAGGCGTGCTCAATTGGCTTGAGATCAGGACTTCTTGATGGCCAAGCGATCACGCTGATACTAACCTCCTGAATATACCGCCGTTCATTGTTATGCATCAGCATCGATCCATCACCCATATTTGCTAAATATGGCCCGGCCATACTCATTGAGAATCTCTAGGTCATATTTTGCCAAGTCAGAGTGTCATTTTCTGTGACCACTAACTCTGTGCGAACTTCTGAAGGTATGCCAGCCCATACATGTACACTGCCTCCACCGTACTGGATTCTTTCTTAGAAGCAGGCTTGAAGGTATCGCTCACCAGGTCACCTGTAAACACTTTGCCATCCATCAGAAGTGTAAAGTGAGAATCGAGACTCATCTGTGAACAAAATTCTTGACCATTCTTCTTCATCCCACTGTATGTGTTCACGGGCCTATCGCAGTCTCGCTACCCAATGCTCTCTCTCTCGTGTTTGGGGTCACTCGCTGGTCTTTGGGGTTTCAGATTTGCTTCAGCAAGTCTTTTTCTCACTAGTGTAGTACTGACACTAATGTGGTCCCTTCAGGTCTGAAGAAGCTCTTGCTGGACTACAACTGCATTTAGGTGACGATTTCTCAACACAGTGGAAACAATATAACAGTCTTCTCGGGCACTAGTACACCTGGGTCTGCCATTACAAGATCTCTTCAGATGGTTTCCAGTATCTTCTTACCTTCGGTTCGCCTTCTTCACCGTTCGAAACGTCACACCCACCATTCTTGCGGTACGACGCATACTGATGCCTAGTTCCAGAAAAGTCGTGATCCTAGCACATTTTTCAAGTGAAAGCGTAACTTAGCTTTTGTACGAGTAACAAATGCCTAGGTGTAGCGAATAAATTCGTAACAAAGTTACCGCTCCCCTGGGCACTCAGGCAGGGAAGGAACAGGGGTGAGTTTTAGTCAGTAAGAGTCTGACACGCCCTCCTGCTCCACCCAGAGCAGGAGATGTCACTGGATGATTTCCCACCGCACAAAAAAAAGGGTTCCGTACCTAATATGGTATTTGTTAGTAAAGTATACGTAATAATAAACAATTTCACCAAATTTCAAGTTCATAATGTTCATGGGAAGTTAAAAAATTCTTCGTAACAAAATTTTGTGACAGACGACGGACGGACAGACAGACAGACGGACATGTGAGTGACAGGGGCTCCGTTTGGACCCTTCGGGTACGGAGCCCCAAAAAATGGTGACTACTGAGATAACGATTAGTAGCTTCGTCTTCTTAGACGAGCTTCTTTCTCTTCTCCTTTCCATCCAGAAATACGATTATGGAAGAAGAAGAAGACTCTCTTCTTCTTCTTCAAAAAAGAGAGAAAAAGAAGAAGAGAGTCTTCTTCTTCTTCTTCCATAATCGTATTTCCGAATAGAACGGAGAAGAGAAGCTCCCCTGGGCAGGCATCGGCCATGACGGGCCCCGTCACGGTTTGCTGACAACTCTTTGAGGCGTGCGTGGAACACTACGCGCCGTCGACTCTCGGGCCTGGTGCTGATCGGACGGCGAGGCGGGTTGGTACGGAACCCAACACGAACTTGGCCAGTTTTTATACCAGCTACCTACATCAACCTGACTAGCCTTTTCCAAACTATCTTGGGTCGGCTTCCAGTCTAACCATATGCAGCTGAATACCAATATTTTACATGGAGCGACTGCCTATCTGACCTACACAAGCCAGTTACTGGATAATACGAAACCCCTAAGGTAAGACTGGTTGTCATACTTTCGGGCTTCTGGCGACCCGTAACGACTATCAAAGAGACACAATTGACAGCCGGGACCAAAGGCTTAAGGGTCTACTACCGGCCAAGTGGCGCCCTCATTGAATAAAAAATCGTAGCATAGCATAGAAAATAAATACTGTAGAATCCAACGTCATGTTTGTTACAAAGAGGATAAAGTATTTTAACGTTATTAAAACAGGTCTCAGAATGTTTCGTATCCAAAGTAGCAAAAGTGTCAGAAACTGCCGTTTTTGGTACTTTTATCTGTAATTTTGTACTTTATCCTCTTTGTAACAAACGTGACCTTGGATTCTTTAATATATATTTTCTATGTTATGCTACGATTCTTTATTCAATGAGGGCGCCACTTGGCCGGTAGTAACGTGCTATACTATACCATCTAAATCGTGAAACTAAATTAAAAATGTTCTAACTTCGTCTAAACCGCTCGCAGATTCCTTTGCGATACAGAATTCAAATGAATGAATCATTTGAATTCTGTATCACATCAAAGCGTCTAGTTCTGTGTCAACTTTATCGCGCTTTCTGTCTGTGTAATCAAAATGGGCACCATTTATTTAGTGCTAATTTCAGAGCTATATTTGAGTTTGGATGTCTTAATAATCTTACTAGAGTAAGGAAATAGGGATAGAGAAATTGAGTCAGATATTAGTAAGAGAAGGAGAATATTTTATTCAATATACTAGCGTCTTCGAACAGCTTTGCCCGCGTGGAATAAGTACTTCCCTCATTATAAATTATAGCCTATGTGCTATTCCAGACTATAATCTATTTTGTGCTAAATTACATCCTGATCCTTTCAGCCATTCAGGCGTGATTGAGAAAGAAATATTCATCCATTCATCCATCCATCCATCCAAACTTTCGCATTAATAACACTGTTTTTTTTTTTTTTATGTTTGATAGGCTCGCGTTTGACCACTATCTCACCTGATGTTAAGCGATGATGCGGTCGAAGATGGAGCACGCTTGCCTAGAAGTAACCTATTCACTCTTGACTTAAAGACTCCCAGGTTGTATCTTACAGGAAACACAGACTCCGGTAGAGAATTCCACTCTCCAGCTGTACGTGCAATGAATGTTTTCTCAAAACGCTTTGTGCGTATGGATGGGATGTCCACCATGAACCGGTGGCACTTCGCCGTACGTCTTGTGGTCCTTAGATGAAACGGGCTTGGCGGAATCAAATCATGCAATTCCGTCGCACACTCCCCAAAATGTAATCGATAGAAAACCGACAGGCTAGCAACTCGGCGTCTATGTTCAAGACTTTGGAGTTTTGACTCAACGAGTCTATCATTGCCGATGATCCTCTTGGCTCGTTTCTCAATTGACTCAAGGGCATCAAGCTGGTATTAGGATCCGTCTACTGGTAGTAGGATCCGTCGCAGGAGACGCCCTGGGCATCGGGGGTTGCAAGCTGATCTCCAGCCGCCGTAGGCGCAGCAGGACGGCGAATAGTGGGTAGCTCGCCGTCCGATAAGTGTCAGGCCCGAGAGTCAACGGCGCGTAGTGTTTCACGCGCGCCTTAAAGAGATATCAGTAATACCTGACGGAGCCGGTTTTTTTTGGGGGGTGGGAAATCATCCTATGACTATAATAATAATAACCACCCCTGTTCCTCCCTGTCTTGAGTGCCCAGGGGCGAGGTAACTCTTTCGAATTTATCCTCAACCCCCGGGCAGGCACGGCGCGAGAGGTCGCTGCCGCCTATCGCATCCACGAGAACACGGCGGTGCTCTGCCCAAGCGGGGCAAACCTCCACCGTATGCTCCACCGTGTCCTCTGGGCGATCCTCGCAGTGGAAACACCCGGGGGTCTGACGGGGCCCGTCAGGGCCGATGCTTGCCTGGAGTCGCGGATAAATTCGTAATAGAGTTCCCGCGGCCCTTGGCACTCAGGCAACTAAAGGAAACTTAGGTAAACCATAGGTTGACTTAGAATTTAGAACAATTTTAATCCCAGTGACACGTTCCTATCGGAATTGTCTACTTTAAGCGGACATTTTCAAGTGCAGCCCTTTTCATCAGCTTACGTGGGTTGCCCTGAAAGTAGTAAGAAAAACAGCTGATGAAAAATTTATTTCAATTTCAAATGAGGAACTCTTTCGGAATCATAAGATGTGAATTCGTATGTCATGTGTTTTTACAAATTAGTGGCACTTTAAAAAGTGTCTGTCGTGCGTCGAAATGGATATGACTAGAGAAAATTTTCGCTTAAGGTGGAAGCGCCAGGGTAGCCCGCGAAATTAAAATTTTCTTACGTTTTTTGGCATCAATTCTAACTGAGAGAGTAGTATTGATGATTTTAATGATTACAGTTCTGTACATACGTACTTGCTACGGCCGCGAATCATATTTTGACCAACATACAATCTGACACTGACCTGCAAATTGCAAGAAAACGTAAGAAAATTTGAATTTGCGGTTTTACTCCACAACAATGTTATAGATTTCGATTAGCATTTCATAACAAAGCTCCATCTGGTTTAATGAGTTGAAACGTGGTCGAAGCAAACTCAGTGATGATTCGCGAGAAGAACGAATGATCTATCTATATCAGTAGACGTATTTCGCCTGAAATGACGATGATTCATAAATTAATAACTTCTCAAGTGTTGATGATTCATGAATTACTAACTTCTGAAATGATGATGATTCATTCATTACTAACTTCTCAAATGTTGATGATTGATGAATGATACTAACTTCTGCCAGCTGTTTCGCAAGACAAAAATTATACCATAGGAACGTTCTCCCGGAACTAGCTATGTGCTATTCCTGACTATAATTTATCTCTGTGCCAAATTTAATCCAGATCTGTTTAGCCGTTCTGGTGTGATTGAGTGACAAACATCCATCCATGCAAACATTTGCATTTATTGCGGCTTCGCCTGCGTGGAATTACTACTTTCCCCGTTCTAAACTATAGTCCAGATACACTATTCCAGACTATCTCTATGCCCAGGGATTTTTTTTTTTTTTTTTTGGGGGGTGGGAAATCATCTTATGACTTCTTCCGCTCTAGGGTGGAGCGGAAGGGCGTGTCAGACTCTTACTGACTAAAACCCACCCCTGTTCCTCCCTGCCCTACGCGCCCGGGGGCGAGGTAACTCTTTCGAATTTATCCTCCACCCCCGGGCAGGCACTGGCCGTGGCAGGCCCCGTCCTTTGCTGACAACTCTTTGAGGCGCGCGTGGAACACTACGCGCCGTCGACTCTCGGGCCTGGTGCTGATCAGACGGCGAGTTACCCACTTAGCGGATAAATTCGTAACAGAGTTACCGGTTCCCTAGGCACTCAGACAAGGAAGGAACAGGGGTAGGTTTTAGTCAGTAAGAGTCTGACACGCCCTCCCGCTCTACCCAGAGCGGGAGATGTCAATGGATGATATCCCACCCAAAAAAAAAAAAAAATCTATCTCTGTGCCAAAGCTCATCCAGATTCGTTCAGCTATTCTGGCTAGATTGACTAACAAACATCCATTCATTTAAACTTTCCCATTTATAATAAGTATTATAGTATACTGGCTTCTGCCAGTGGATTCGTCCGCATGGTATTAGTACTGCCCCATTATAAATTACTAGCTGTGTGTGTGCCCGCGGTTTCACCTGCGTTTATGGTTACTGTGTCGTAGTGTGATGTTATAAAGTCTATAACCTTCATCAATGAATAGGCTATACAATGCAAAAAAGTACCTCGCAGAGCTACTAGTGGCCTGCGCAAGCGTACCCCGTCATCCCTCATGATCGTCCCGGCCTTGCACATCATGAATGTGGGCGTGGTACTTGATTAAAACTATGATATATTCGTTGAAATCAAATGATGTCAAGGGCAATTTTATTCTCAAAATGATTATTTTTTCCCGTTTTTGCCTCACTTTTCATTGATGCTCTGCTCCCATTAGGGGTCGTGGGGCTTTTGGGACCGGGACCGCGGTCCCAGATTCCACCTATATAATATTTGAGTGGTACTTTGGGACCACAAGAAAAAAGAAGTTAAAGTACAGTTAACGAAACCGCTGATATAATATTTTGATCACCGGTAGAAAATAAAAGGTAATATTATTTGCAACACACTTGCTTGTAATGTGTTGAAAAACGTCGTGTGAAACTCGTAAGCTCTGCTCATTACACACTCGGCTGAATTACGCCCTCCCATTGTTACTATTCTGAAAGCTAAGTTTATATTGTAACATAATTATGTGTACACATTATGTTGATAGGTTTATCTAATACCATTGCTTTAAGGAATGCCCACTTAGAAACGTAAAGGTTTTAAGTATTTGCGATGCATCTTGAAGAGAAAGCGTGAGAATGACAGTGACAGTGTTTTACATAAAAAGGTAAGAATAATTATTTTCTTTTTACTTTACTTCAATTCTTTTTCTGTATCAGGTTAAATTAAAATATGCTTTATAATAAATTCGATCATACATTTTATAGTTACCAAGCATAAAAATGTTTCTTTTTAAACTTTCGCGATTTGTATACATCGTACAGAAATTGCAGCAGTGGTGGCCAGTGGTAACGGCCGCGACTTACAAGTAGGTCGTGAGTTCAAACCCAGGTAGGTGTTTTACTTTTTGTAAATTATTTCATCACCACTGCTCTTAAAACAGTGAAGGAACACATCATGAGGAAACCGGCATGTCCTAGAATCAAAAATTCGAAAACATATTGTAGTATTTCATACTACGTTTTAATATTTTCTGTATTAAGGCGTAAACAGCCGCCAAGTGGCACCCTCATTGAATAAAAATTCGTAGCAAAGCGTAGAAAATGAAGATAAAAGAATCCTATGTTGCGTTTGTTACAAAGGGGATAAGGTATTTTTACGTTGAGGAAGCATAAAAAAAAAGTACCAAGAACGGTCGTTTTTGACACTTTTGCTTACTACTTTGGATACGAAACACTTTCGAGTCCTGTTTTAACAACGTAAAAATACCTTATCTTTTGTTTAACAAACGCAACTTATGATTCTTTAATCTTTATTTTCTACGCTTTGCTAGGATTTTTTATTCAATGAGGGTGCCATTTGGCGGATATATACGCCTTAAAAGGGCTGCTGATGATGATAATAATGAATGATATTCAATAATTGCAATAATTATGACCACTGCCTTATGCTTGTTAAGAAAGTTAAGTTTTTTTAAGTTTATTGTTGACGTTTCACATGAAGAGGTGACTTTTATGTGCAATTGTGTAGATTTAAGGGAATATGAACATACACAAAAAAAAAAATATATATATATATACGGTCGAATTGAGAACCTCCTCCTTTTTTTCGTCGGTTAAAAAGCAGAAATGTTTTCAATTTAACTGTTTTAATTTAATTTTTAAATACTCAAGATTAAAGTTATTATGTTTCGTAATGAGTATTTTTTATTTAATTTTTTTGGGTTTAATTTTAATACAAGGCTGTAAAACGAACTTCTAATTTAACAATATTTTTTTGGTTGGCAAACAGAATTAATTGTTGGATTGGTTGGTGGTATTGAAACCTCTCCTATCCTTTTCCTGGACAAAAACCTTTGTTGTGTGTGAGCGAGACGTCTACAACTATCGTTACCCTCGCTCGATCTATTGGTGACATGAGCTATTGACAGCTCGTGTAGCATCGTATTTAGGTAGTTCATCGAATTGTCGTTGGAGTGACTTCCCGGTGAAGTCCCTCCGTTCCAGTTCGAAGGAGCGCATTTCGGGAACAATGTTCATGTCACCACCAGGATCTTACCAGAAATCGTTAGGTATGTACTCCTGACCTATGTATTTCCTTTTTCCTAAAACCTATATCCTATCCTATCCATATCCCATAACTTCATCGGTCATCTTCCATTAATTTTCGCCTTTTATTCGTGTAACTTCTGAATTTGGGTGACTGTACTTTCCCAATACAAACTTCGTTTGTTTTATTTGTGATCCCAAAATACCACTCAAAAATAAATACAGGTGGAATCCGGGACCGCGGTCCCGGTCCCGAAATCCCCTCGACCCTTAGTTGTAGCGTAATGTTATAATTATAGTCTATAGCTTTTCTCGATAAATGGACTATTCAACACAAACATAATTTTTGATTTCGATCCAGTAGTTCCTGAGATTAGCGCGTTCAAACAAACAAACAAACTCTTTAGCTTTATAATAATAATATTATAGTATAGATAATCTATAATATGTTATTCTGATGTACAAGCAATATTAATGTAAAGTTTCATAAAAATTCGTTCTGTAGTTTTTGCGTGAAAGAGTAACAAACATACATCCTCAAACAAACTTTCACATTAATAATATTAGTAGGATATAGTATGATAGAAGGAAGAAGGATTCGCGTTTGCAAGTCTGTTGGGTCTAATCTAAACCATCTTTGGCCCCTCTAAAGGGGAACAGGGTCGAATAAATTGATCTTTGACCGCAAGAACCCTTTAACCGTAAAGGGTTAAGATAAACCCGCTGTCTTACAACCCCAACCTGCAGGTCGCGTACGATAACTCGTTTTAAAACGTCTTGAGAATCAGATCAGAACATTTTAAAGGTCGAACAAGTTTCTGTCTGAAGACAACCGTCTGTACAAAGGGTATAAACTTGTTTACACGATCCGATATTGTAGCATTTTAGGGTTGAATTCAATTTCGTATATTTGTGTTCGATGATGCTGTTTATTTTCGGATTTCAGGGTTGATGCCCTGTCTGCATGTAATCAGGTTGCCGAAGATCTTTTGAATTTGCGTATATTATTTGTTTTAGTGCAATTTCTTTCAATGTTTCAGTGGTGGAGAAAATTGGATTGGTCCGTTTGCATTTTCTAGAGCTGATATTCATTATTGATGAAATGTTTCTACGTGGTATCTCAATATTGCGTTGCGTGGCCATTAATTGATCAAATTTACATAGTTTTAAAAAAATATTTAAATATTGTTCGATTTCAATATTTTGTATCGAAAATCATAATAATACATAAATGGCAAAATTGCATAAATGAGAACCTGCCTAAATATTAATAATAATAATAATAATCTTTATTTTGGAACAGTTACAGATTATACAGTTTAGTTGTGTACGTTAATAGCCATATTAGTTAGGAACTGTGTTATATATTAGCGCCCACCTCCAGGAGGATCATATTATGACACTATCTTGTACGAGTTTCTTGGCACACAGTTGGTGCTGTTTCGCTCAGTTAAGTCTCACTGTTCTAGTAAGGTTTTAGTCTTTGTATATTTTGGAGCAGATGACGAAGTTACAGTTATGAAGTATTTAACACTTGCAGCAAAAGTTTTAGCGACACGTCTTAATTGTTTTTGTGTTTGGAATCTTAAGGTCTTATAATTTGAACCTGTTTATATAATATTTGAAGTACGGTTTCAATTTGTTTCAAAATGCGTTATAGGGAACGTGCACGGCGTAGTCTGTGTCATCTAGTGGAGTAAATTCGAAACTTTTACTCTTTAAAAACTTGTCATTGACATTTCCGTGTCATATATGTACACACGTGCAGCATGCGTAACGTAGACTGCCATCTATTGAGTGAAATCCGCAAGTTGTACCTTAGAAATACTTGACATTGAAATTTATGTGGGCCATCTATAGTTCCTGCAAAATCAAATCAAAATCAAAAGTCATTTATTCAAACTAGGCTGAGAACCAGCACTTTTTGGACGTCAAAGTTCTACATAAAGACAGTCCCCTAAAAAACGCCCGTCCGTCACCACTTCCTAGTGTTTTAGCTGTGAAGAAGAAGTGGCCAACAAACTCCCCAGCAACACATCTGTCTGTTAAGTTTTAAGAACTTGAACCTATATAATTATATGCAACAATCTTAACATTATGTAAAAAATAAATATATGTCGTCTAAAATATAAACATAAAATTAAATAATCCGCCACTTGCCAGCTAGCACAGTCAATCATGCCATTAAAAACAAACTCAAGCATAAACACTAAACCAAATTAAAGAAGCCTCCATACATAACTGGTGTGCCTGCTTACAAGAACAAAGATAGAAACTATCAAAGGGCTGTGATTCGAAGCCACAAGTGATGAACTAGCGCCATCACACTAAAATTAGTAGACAATTATTATATGAACTCATATAATCTGTCATAACCATAAGCTAAATATGGAGAAAGAACATCAAGTGTAACATTGTCTTGCGTTCAACACAGCGACCAACTATTATTATCTTCTAAATAGTCGTTGATGGAATAGTATGCCTTCGAACAGAGACTGCACGATCCCTATAGTTTATCTGATTCAGAACAGGAATAATAATAATAATCCTTTTATTTCAGGTAATTTCACCCATAACAATCAAGTCACATAAATCTAATAAATAAATCAATCAAATTAAACACTCAAATTAAATCATTAAAATCGAAATAAATAAAATATAAATACAACAATAAATTAAATTTAAAAAAAAAAACACTAAATATGTCACTAAAATATGTCACTAAAATTAAATAAAATAAAATCATTAAAATCTAATAAAATAGTATAACATCTAGCAGCATTCTAATCATTAGGCGCACAATTTCAATAAAAACACACATACAAGACATTAAATAAAAAATACACTTATTAATTTACATTCATTATATATAGATAAAAACAAATACATAATTATAATTTTCTTACCGGCATTGGAACAGCAACATGCCAAACAACACAGCAACAGTGATACTCAAACTTTTCCTTCTCGGGCCACATAGCGTTTCTACAAATCACTCAATCAATCATTTATTTGTTTAATACAGGTACAATTTATAGTTCAGAGAGTAGATTTTCAAAGACTGCGCTACAGCTTCACTCTTTAAAAAGTAAAAAAAATATATCAAATACCAAAAATTTGCCTATCAATAAAAAATCTAAATCAAAAGTCATTTATTTTGAATAAATGACTATCGATTTTGATTTTTTAGGCTCTAGGCTGAGAACCAGGACTTTTTGAACGACAAAGTTCAACATAAAGACAGTCCCCCAAAAACGGCCGCCCGTCACCACTTCCTAGTGTTTTAGTGGTGAAGAAGAAGTGGCCAACTGACTCCCCAGCAACACATCTGTCTATAAAGTTTATAGAACATGAATCTATATAATTACATGCAACCATCTTAACATATTTTTACGTAAAATAATATGTATAAAACAGAAAAATAAAGATCTAAGATATCGTTCACACATCAAAATAAAATAATTATCCGTCACTAGTTAGCCAGCACACTCCATTATGCCAGCAAATGAAAAAAAAAACTCAAGCATAAACACTGAACCAAATTAAATAAGCCTCTATACACAACTCTTGTGCCTCCTTATACATGCAACGGTAGAATCTATCAAAGGGCTGTGATTAGAAGCCACAAGTGATAAATTAGGGCAATCATTTTTATACAACAACTATCTGACCCCACAATAGTTGTACTACGATCAAGAAATGGGGGGTGAAAAATACTTTACGACCTGTTCTCATACCTTACAAATATACAAAAAAAAAGTGGCACTCCGGGAGTGCCGACAGAACAAAAATGCCCAACGCGCCTAAAGAAGTTTTCACTTCACTTCGTTACGCCATCCGCTGCTCGTAGCGGTGACAGTGACGCGCGAGTCAATAGTTTTTTCTTAACTCAAAAATGCTCGACGCGCCTAAAGAAGTTTTCACTTCAAAAATTTTATTAAAATCGGTCGAGCCGTTTTGGATGAGTCCAACCACAGACACCGCGACACGAGATTTTTATACATTAGATGATTTTAACAACTGCCTCATTCAACTAAGTAACGTTAACGCCCTGAATCGCAAGACTGATTAGGTAACCGAATAAAGACTAAGGCCCTCTATGCAAATCAGAGTGTACAGGTGTACCTCCCTTCTTCTAATAATTAAAACTTTTATCTGCCCGACTTGTGCTCTTAAGTTCATTCGTAATGTTAGGGATTTGCATTTAAAGATGGCGACGGCGTTCAGACTCGGTCTCGAATTAAGCTAAGCAGTTTTTAATTTTTGTTTTAAAAGTCTATGATTTTTGAGTCTATGGTGTTGTTTGTGGTACAAGTTGGGTTGTTATGTTTAAATACTGGTTTGTAATTGGTCGACTAAAGCGCCTTATTCACGATCCATCCCAGCTGTACGTCCACTCAAGGCCGCGGCGTAATATGTGCCGCAGCGCTGGATGTAGTATACACACTATCTGTGCCCGCATCTAGCGTGCTAGATGTAATCGAACAAATCAAATGAGAGGACGTGTTTTATTTATTTAAAATGTCACCTGTTTTATCAAAACGCAAAAAAATGGGAATTCTTCTGATGTTGTCAGCAGCAGCAGAAGAGAGGAGATAAAATAGCAAAAGATATTGGATGAAAAAATTTATCATAAACGTGCGGAGTATAGTCAAATGAATAAAACTTGAATGATTTGAATGTGATAGATTTTCATAGTCATCTACACACAGCTCAAGCGACACACACAAGCTCTAAATGCCAAATCTGCTGTACAACAAGTTTATTCACGACCAAGCACGCACGACGCAGGACCGCTCTGACGTACGTCCGTGTTATTCACTGTCCATCTGCACGACGTTCGCGGTGGTGGGGGCGCTCGCTCGACGCAAAATTGGTAGTGCAAATCCAGCAAACAATTAATAATACTTATCGACGTACGTCAAGCCTATTCACGGTATTTTTGCATAGTACATCGTGCATGGCCTTGGCGGGACGTACAGCAAGATGGATCGTGAATAAAGCACTTTAAGGCCCTACTAACGGCCAAGTGGCCAAGGGCCCCCTTGAATAAAGAATCGTAGCATAGCACAGAAAATAAATATTAAAAAATCCAACTTCACGTTTGTTACAAGGAGGATAAAGTATTTTACGTTATTAAAACAGGTCTAAGAATGTTTCGTATCCAAAGTAGTAGGCAAAAGTGTCAGAAACGGCCATTTTTCAACGTAAAAATACTTTATTCTCTTTGTAACAAACGTGACGTTGGATTTTTTAATATTTATTTTCTGTGCTATGCTACGATTTTTATTTAATGAGAGCGCCACTTGGCCTTTAGTAGACCCTTTTTTTGTGAGGTGGGAAATCATCCAATGACATCTCCCGCTCTAGGGTGGAGCGGAAGGGCGTGTCAGACTCTTACTGACTAAAACCCACCCCTGTTCCTCCCTGCCCTGAATGCCCAGGGGCGAGGTAAGTCTTTCGAATTTATCCTCAACCCCCGGGCAGGCAACGGCCACGATCGGCCACCCCGTCATGTTTGCTGACAACTCTTTGAGGCGCGCGTGGTACGCGCCGTCGACTCTCGGGCCTGGTGCTGATCGGACGGCGAGTTACCCACTACTCGCCGGCCGCAGGCCCGGGTGTAGTAGTCCCTTAAGGAAGTTGGTGCGGCGTGTGGTATAGGGTTTTTCAAATCGTGAAGGTAAAGGAAAAAAAAATATCTTGTAGGTACTAGCTATTTTCCCGCGGCTTCGTTCTCGCTCCGTTCTAGACTATCCGTAGGATTGACAGCTAACCCTAATGTTGACACAAGGTAATAAATAAAATTGTGGTTTTCACAGTTTTCGTGTAATTTTTCCAATTTTTATCTTCATACGAACTGAGACTTCAACGTATAGTTTTAAATAAAGTTCATCCAAATTGTTCCAACCGTTCTCGATATTTGCCTTTAGCAACACATTTATCCATTCATTTATATTTATACAGGGTGAAGGGGAAAGGTGTGGTCATATCTTAAGAAACGAATCTGTCCATAGAAATGAACGACTTTCTCTAATAAAAACAGAAAATTAACAAAAAAAAAATTTTACTTTTCATACAAAGTTATCTTCATCATCACATCATCTCAGCCTTTTTTAATGTCCCCACTGCTGGGGCACAGGGCTCCTCTCTGTGAGAGGGGGTGGGCCGTAATCCACCACGCGGGCGCAATGCGGATTGGTGGATGTCAGATGTCTTCGAATTTTTGGTTCTAGGACATGCCGGTTTCCTCACGATGTTTTCCTTCACCGTTAGTTCAAGTTATCATCAGCTGATCAATATTTATAGGAGTGGTAAAAAATAAATTTGAGAATTTCTTTAGGTTTTCTTGAAGAAAGTTGTTCATATCGATGGGCAGATGTAGTTCTTAAAATATGACCACGCCTTTAAGTTACACCCTGTATAGAAAGGCTCGCACTTGACCACCATGAGACCTTTTTTTTATTAGATCTGACCTGATGGTAAGCGGCGATGTGGTCGATGTTGGAGCACGCTTTCTCTTCGACCATCATAGCTTACCAACAAGATGAAAATAGTGGCCCAGCATGTGCCTGTCAATGATAAAAATAAAACATAATCCATGAACGTCTACGCAAAAAAAAATATCGAAAAACGGGCCCGAATTACTCAATCAATACGGACCAAACCGTACACTAGGCGAATGAAAAGTTCCCCAGTTTGAAAGCTCTTTTACAAATTGTGGAAATAACTAGTTTAGCGTGCAAATGTATAGAGTTTTAGTTTAGCAGGATTCATAGTTTGCCTTCTCGGTTTTTGGTATTTAAATTATTTTAGCATGGACGGAGAGTGATCAAAAGGGGTTACAGGTAGAATTAAAGCTCATGGCTGACCGGAACACTCCGCGGGTCGCTGCGCTGTAGCAAATTCATGTGATAGCCGTGTTGTTGGTTAGGGTACAGCGCAGCGAAACGCGAACTTCACACACGTCATTAACATTGATTCGAACTATACTTGTTTTTTATGAGTCAAATCTGCCACTGTTCCTAGGGATAGCGGATAAATTCTGAAAATGAGTTCCCGCACCCCTGGGCACTCAGGCCGGGAAGGAACAGGGTTGGGATTTAGTCAGTAAGAGTCTGACACGCCCTCCCGCTCCACCCATAGCGGGAGAACTTATTGGATGATATCCCACGCCCCCCGCCCCAAAAAAAAAAATAGGGCTCAACAGCGATGATCAACAAAGCGCCAATGCAATATAGATGGATGAAACTCGGAGAAACGGTAGAACTGTCTTGGATCCTGAAACAAAATTTATCAGAAATTAATAGCAGAGGAGTAGGCTCTCCTTAAGTTGTCTTATTGAAAATTGTGTTTTTCTTATAAAATAATTTCCACTTGCCTGGGCCTGCAGTCTCAACATGTTAATGTATCACGTAACGGCCGAATTTGTTCGCATAGAAATTAATGTTGCAAGGAGGCAAACTTTTCTACCCTCTAATATTTTGACGTGTTAATTTAATTGTTACAAGCGATAAAAGTTATTAATTAAAATTTAAAGTTTAAATGTAAGTTAAAATGTACGTCGTCTCTGTACATTTTTCAAGTTATAAAATATTTTTTTAGGTTATGATCTAAAAAAAATTGCACACAAATGAGACAGATATTATGCATGTAACTCAAGTCGCAAACGCAAAACCATTTATGTACAATAAAATACAAGAAATGCAGGAATGTCAAACTGTCACTAAAGTAAATGACACGTGATTCATACAGCAATATTGACAAGCATAGAATTATTTTTAATTAGATTTACGAGGTCGAATAACACTAAACTATTGATAACTGTGTACTAATTGTATAAAATAGTTCGATATGGATTATTTGATGATTCCTCTTTGGCTGAATGTCACTTACTTAAGTCAAATAAAAACGACCTCCAATAAAATATAGGGCGGATATCAAGTTAAATATTTTAATGATCGTTATATTTAACACTCGTTAAACAAACTCAAGAATAATTTCACTATACATATTTTATTCTAAACAGAATTAAGAACTATTTCCATTTTAGGCATTTTTTTGTATGGCAGGTGTGCATTCCTCTTTTGTTAATCCGAAAATAATGTCTTGCAGGTCTCGGACCTCACTCTACTGATTTTGTTCCCATACTCGTACTGAGTGAATCGTTTGGAGTGGACTTATTTTAAACGGTCCTGCCATCCCAGTTTATATAACAGAATATCTTACGTTCAGGGCAAAACGCCTATACTTCTTGGCTCGAGAGTTCTGCAGAACTAATAACTACTCTTTCTGCTGGACATCTAACGTAAAGATCTTTGTACGTAAGAAGGAAGGACAAACTGCTCACTGTATTAACAAAGAATCAGACTTGAAGAGCCTAAAAGTCGAAGATTGACTATTCCTCATTAGTCTTTATTTTCCACATATTTTAATTGTAGTTATAGTATTAGAATATGCATGCTTAACTCTAATTTATGTTTTTTTAAGGAAATACACATGTAGCGCTCTTGTAACCCTTTCACACATTTCATGCACACGTTGTACTCGTCTTAGTCCCACGTGTATTCCCATCACACACATAATTTGTCAAAAGTCACTATTTCAAACAGCAACTGAAATATTAAATAAATATTTCCAAAATGGCTGCCAGAGTCGATATCCTGTTCCTTTCAATAGCACCTTTATTTTTATGTACAAGTCAAGTGGATAAGTTAAACTTGTTTATGGATTCAGTAGAATCTTTTAATGTGTCCCGTTCCTTTATATGCTCGCCAGGCCAATGTTCGCAGTATCTGCAATCCACCAAACAAACGCTGAATGCACTACATGTGAATATTCGAAGCTTAAACCGGAACTTTGACGGCTTAAATGTCCTTATTCAATCCATGGATGTTAGGTGTGATGTAGTTATTCTCTCAGAGTGCTGGTTGAGTAAAGCTACTGACATTCCTATTTTAGATGGCTTTGACTCGGTAAAGTCTAGTTTTACTAACCAAAATGATGGTGCAATAATTTATATTCGCACGGAGTTAAATTATAGGATAACTGAGCCGGTGTTTCGGGATGCTAACTGTCTTATTTTAAAACTAGACCCAGACGTGGTAATTGTGGCAATCTATCGATCGCCTTCGGTCGGGAATATTGAGAGTTTCGTTGGTTCCTTGAATGATACTCTAAGTTCCCTTTCATCCATGAGTACGGTTGCTGTGATATTTAAGCATTAATATCCGACCCGGAAATGATGATTCAAATTCTGAAGAGTATTTAAATGTTATGGCATTTCATGGGCTTTTGCCAGCCCACCTATTCCCGACACGTATCGATAACTGTCTGGACCACGTGTTTCTAAAATCAAACAAAGGCTCAACGGCGCTGGTTTTGGACTCATTTTTCACTGACCATGCGCCTGTCTTGCTTTGTCTTGAGGCTGTGTCTTTTGTTGAGAAACCTAAAAGCTTGACCCGTCAGATTAACCTTCCGGGTGTCGTTAGTTACTTAGAAAGCTCGGACTTTTCTAGTATCTTGAATAACACAGACCCCAATCAAAGTGCGGACCTACTTATCTCCATTTTATCAGGCGCAGTTAATGAACATAGCAAATTAAAGAAAGTACCTCACAGAAAGAGAATTATAAAGCCATGGATCACCCCTGGTCTTTTGAGATGCATACGTAATCGTGACAGGCTGCATTTGAAATCAAAGCGGGATCCCGAGAATCCAATAATTAGGCTAACGTATTTGAGATACCAAAATTACTGCAACAACTTGCTCAAGACGATAAAGTGTAAATATGAACAAGGTGAGCTTCAAAGGGCCAGTGGATATCCTAAAGCGACTTGGGGCATCATTAAAAAAATTAGCTATAAAAACCCCACACCAACAAACAGATCAGGGGACCTCCTACATATCTGTAGTGATCCTAAATCCTCTGTCAACGCTATAAACAACTACTTCGCAAATGTTGGAGGTAATCTTGCTCAGAAGATACAACAAGGTCAACATACAAGCGGCTCTAACTTTGCCTTTAATTCTAGTTCCAACCCGCAAGGCAACTCATTGGTTTTGCTTGAAACTGACTCTGATGAGGTGAACAGTACAATCTTGGAACTAAAACATAACTGTGCAGTTGGATATGATGGTATACCGGTCTCGGTTATTAAATCTGCCAAGCATGTCCTCATACTCCCAATTACTCATGTATGCAATTTGTGCTTGACCAAGGGCATTTTTCCAAATGCTTTTAAAAAAGCCGTAGTTTCACCTATATTTAAGGGCGGCGAAGGAGACCGTGTCGAAAACTATAGGCCTATCTCTGTACTTACGACCTTGTCCAAGATTCTTGAAAAAATATTAAATAAAAGACTACTCAAATATTTAGGACACAATAATACAATTGCCCCTAACCAATACGGCTTCAGGAAAGGGAAATCAACAGAAGATGCTGTGCTTGAGCTATCAAATCATGTCGCTAAGAATCTTGACTCCAAGACTAAAACGATAGGTATATTTTTAGATTTGGCCAAGGCTTTTGACACGGTCTCTACTTCCATCCTTTTACACGGCTTGGAGGCTTTGGGAATAAGAAAAACAGCTCTAAATATCTTTCGCGACTACCTCTCTAACCGTAGTCAACGGGTCAAGGTTGAAAGCTACACTAGCGATGATGAGAACTTATTTTTCGGAGTTCCGCAAGGCAGTGTGCTAGGACCTACTCTCTTTCTTGTATACATTAACAGGCTTTGCCAACTCTCTATACTTGACTGTAAGATCCTTGTTTATGCTGATGATACGGTACTAATTATAAGTGGTCATACCTGGGCCTCTGCTTACCGTTCGGCTGAGAATGCTCTTGGTGTTGTGATGGACTGGCTCACCTGTAATCTGCTCACATTAAACATCTCCAAAACTCACTACGTTACCTTTTCAGCAAACTTATCTTCACAGCCTTGTGTGCCAGTTATAATACTCGTAGCACATAGATGCTTCCGTCCTTCGTTTAACGTCTGCAATTGCCCAATCATTCAAAGAGCATCTTGCGTGAAGTATCTCGGAGTACACATCGACTGCACTCTAAGTTGGAATAAGCACATAGATGTTACAGTATCTCGTGTTCGTAAGCTTATGTTTCCGATGAAAAGGCTTCGTAATGTGGTGTCTGTCCCACTGCTGAAAACTATTTATTATGCTTTAGCTCAGTCACTTCTATCCTATTGCATCCCAGTTTGGGGTGGTACATACAAGACCTTTATGCTTAATCTTGAGAGGGCGCAGAGGGCAGTTTTAAAGGTGATGTTTCACAAACCATATCGTTACTCCACGACCCAATTATACAGAGACATATCTGTGCTTACCGTCAGGCAACTGAGTGCACTACATATACTCGTAGTTCTGCGTAAATATTCTTCACTGATAATTATATGACCCTAAATTGTTTATTAACAAACGACGTAAGGACCTGGTATGCCCTTCTACTAAAGTAAATACTGCCCTGGCAAGTCGATACTTTCCGAATTTGTGCAGCCGCCTTTCCAATGTACTAAATAAAGCTTGTGGCATATACCCCCTTCATAAAAACAAGTGTAAGAGTGTTGTTACTCAGTATCTTCAGAGTCTTACATACGTCGAGACTGAAAGACTATTTGCCAGAGATTTATAAGAAGTACCTAATCGCTATTCGCTACTCACATACATGTAAACATAATCGAACACGTATTTCCTCGCATGACTCTAACTCTAAATTTAACTTTTAATTATTATGAACTATTGAAAATTGTTCTTATAATTTATTATCCTTATGAATTTATTAACCATTTTTTATTTTTTATTAATTATTATCAATTTTTACTATATTATTGACATTTATTATTAATTATTTTAAATCTTTGATATGCAATATGAATTATTAAAAATGTTACTAACTATTTTAATTCAAAATATCTGCCAAAACTGTACAGTTCTCACGAAACTTCTTGGCCGCTCTGACGTTCGCTACAATGGCTGCGCAGTAGTAAATCTCATACTCGCGCTGCGCCTTGCGTATCGGAAATTCAACTTCAGGGCGGCCAAGATGTTTGGCGAGAACTGTACCAAAGTCTGTTATTTGATAAAATCATTATGCTTTGTATTAATTATGCTGCTTATTATTGATGTTTAAAGCTGTAGGAGGAACACAGTCAATACTAGCACAGACACTGTCGTATAGCACATAAACAAACAAAAAAATAAGGAAAATGCACCTTGTATTTTTGATTAGGATAGATAAGCTGTACCTACTTTACTGTTAATAAATTTATTCAAAGGGACTCAGAATATAAGCTTGTCTTTGGGTTTAACTTCAGTAACTGTAGGTGTATGAAAATACAGCATACATATTATGTATGCTGTACTGTTTTTTTGTTGTTTTTTATCCGCCTAAAATACTCTTGTGTCTTGTTGACAACATACAGCTTCAACAACTAAAATATGCGTTTATGGACAAATGATTTTTATCTTTACATTTTCAACCATTTTTTTATTTACTTTGTTCTCACGTATTGAAGCAACAAGAATAATGGAACTATGATTTTTATAATATACTAGCTTCCGCCCGCGGCTTCACCCGCGTGAAAAGTATGATTATAAAATATTTGAGTGATATTTCCAGAGAGCACGTTAAAAAAACACTGAAGAAATCAAAATCCAAAGTCAGTTATTAAAATTAGATTGCGAGCCAGAACTTTTTGAACGTCGTTCTACATAAAGACAGACCCTTTACCATTTCTTAGCTTCTTGCCCGTGACTCCATCTGCGTAGACATCCGGATTGAGTCCAGAGAAAAATCAAACATTTTGTGAAAAATTAAAAGTTAGTACGGGCTAGGATTTCCTACATTAGCAGGGCTTACCAAAGTTGGACGGCGATTTTTTGCGCTACGCCGAACGTCTCTTTTCTATGAGCTACCTATTTCTTTTTTTTTGCGTTTGTATCTACGTTTGACGTAGAAGTTTTGTTGTTTATGTTAAATTAACTTTTTTTATGATTTTGGCACCCTGTTAGTTTACCTGCGGCTTCATCCGCGTGCAGGTTAGAAATTTCTCTTCTACATGATTCTGTTTTCCTGGTAGTTTAATAATCTATACCGCTCAGGATTCCAGCCCCGAAAATACTTATTCAAGATGCTACCTCTTATGATTCCACCCCCTGGTAGTGCGTGAATCTATACCGCTCGGAAATTTTACTTCTTCAAGATTCTGTTCGTTGTTAAAAAGTTAATCCTACTAATTTGATTTTGATTTTTTAATTTTGACGGCACGGTTGGTGCAGTGGTTAAGCGTTCGGCTGCTGCGCAGCGAGTCGCGGGTTCGATCCCCGCACGGAACAAATATTTGTATGGCCTACAAATAACTGTTCCGTGTCTGGGTGTCTAGTGTATGTGAGTTTAAATGTTTGTGAACATATCCACGATACAGGAGTAATTCCTAGTGAGGGGTAACGTTAAAAAAAAAAAAAAAAAAAATCACGATTTTGGCACCCTGGTAGAATAAGGCAGCATGCAGGTCTGAAATTTCTCTTCTACATGATTCTGTTTTCCTGATAGTTTAAGAATCTATACCGCTCAGGATTCCAGCCCCGAAAATACTTATTCAAGATGCTTTTTTTTACCTCTTTTGATCCCACCCTTTTTTTAATTTTGATTCTGATCTCCTGGTAGCTTGTGAATCTATACCGCTCAGGATTCAAGCCCCGGAAACACTTCTTCTTGATTCTGGTCTCCTTGTGGTTTACCCCTTATAAGCCCGATAACAACCCGGGTTGTCATCGGGCTTCTTCGACAACCCGGGTTTGTCCGCGGATCTTAAGAGGTAGGAGGCTGGTTTTTTTTTGTTTTCAAAGTCACAGTTGAGTTTTTTTCAAAGCAAACGTTAATCTCTGTTTGGTTGATGACAACCCGGGTTGTCATTGTGTTTATCAGAGTTAAGAAGCTATACCGCTTAGGATGGTAGCCCCGAAAATACCTCTTCATGATTCTGGTCCCCTGGTACTTTGCGAGTCTTTACCGCTCATGATTCCAGCCCTGGAAATACTTCTCATGTTTCTGGTCTCCTGGTACTTTGTGAGCGAACACCACTCGTTCAGCCTTACTTTGGATTCTACTTCCTCCTCAGCCTTCGCTAAGTCTTGTCATTTACCGGGATTAAAAGTAGCCTATGTGTTAATCCAGGCTATGACCTACCTGTCAGCAAAATTTCATTGAAATCCCTCCAGCCGTTTTTGCGTTACCTTCAGCCAAACATACAAACACACAAACTTTCGCATTTATAATACTACGAGTAGGTAGGATAACATGGTTTAAAAGAGTGCCCATGGCGTTTATTTGCACGTTCTTCTCCATAGAAATCTATGCCTTGGAATGTGCAATTAGCTTCATCTTTCTGACTGACCGACTTCTTGACAAATCAAAAGTACTTGTAAATGGTTTAATTGAAATAATTCAATATGCTTTGAGATTGAGTTTAAGAGGTTTCAGCGACCAGAATCAGTCTATAAATCGATAGGAGTTGGCAGGTTGTGTTCCAAAAGGTTGTAGTGTTTCAATTAAAAATAATATTTGGAATTATTTGTTAGTATTATTTTTTTTTTGTTAATTCGTATTAATTGTCATCATCATCAGCCTTTTTAATGCCCCACTGCTGGGTCACAGGCCTCATCTCTGTGAAAGTGGGCCGTAATCCACCACGTGGGCCCAAAGCGGGTTGGTGGATGTCACATATCTTCGAATTTTTGATTCTAAGATATTTTTTTAGTTTCCTCACGATGTTTTTAAGAGTTGATTTATTGTGCTTTTCCAAAATAAAACATCTTTCTTCCATTAAAAGTGAAATTCTATCGGCAAAAGCGATTGTCGAAATTCCAAAATGATTGGAATTGACCGCGTGACATGTTGGTGTACGTCAACACAACATAGTTATGTTCTTTGAGGCTTTGGTAGGTGATAAACTTTATCAATAGAAAGAAGAAAGAAAGAAGAAAGAAAAAGTATTTATTTGCCACAAATTAACGACATACACAACAATATGATTTTGCTAACTTAGGTCTTAACCCTTATCGATAGTGTTAGTAGATCTTATATTTCTATGTTAGTAACAAGTTTAGCAATAGCAATTAACACTTTTGCTCTAAAGTCTTGTCTATTTATAATTAATTTCTCGTTAAAAGATAGCAACTTATCTCTAATGAGATCATCACGTAATCTAGTGCCACTTGATGTCAACCAATGATTTATGATATGACGATAATATATTATGATATAGCTATTTATGATACTAGTGCAGTAAGTTGGTTTTTACAAACGACCATAGTTACGAGTTTGTAAATACCAATTTCCGCACGTGTGTCATACAACGTTTTTCAACACAATTGCGAGAAAACAGTTCAATAGGTAATGAAGCAAACTGTTGATTTTAGTTATCAGTCAGAACATCGCATCAATCTTTGACGTTTCTAATATGAAAATGGCGCGAATTTTCAAATGGCGCCACGTGCGCTTAGTGAAAATTAAAATTACAACTTTCGTCTCATTTTCTCTTTAGTATTAAAGTGAGACAAACGTATTGAGCAAAAGCTTCCAAGGAGGTTCAATCATTCAGCTTATTTATTCTCGTAATGTGAAACTCCTTAGTGGAATTCTTTATATTTTTTATGGAAATTAAAAAAAAAACCGTAATGGTTACGCACGGCGTTATACAACGAAATATGCGGTAAAATAGGTTCTTAGGTGAGAGTCCAATTTACCGCTCATTTCATTGTAGGGTGCATAATTTTTAATTTTCGCACAATGTTTCGTAAATGCATTTTTTGAGCAAATGTGTTGAAAAAATATTTATAGTTAATTACTCATTATGCCCCTTTGATACTTGTTGAAAGTTACGTAGATATCACGATATTGTCCTCCATCGTTTAGGGAGAGTAATGAAATAAATGAACAGGTATATCCTGGAAACAAATAACTCATCATCATTTCAACCAAAAGACGTTCCCTGCTTAACCTTGACCTAGGCCTCGTCCAAGTGTCATCACAATGACCACACGCGTCACGCATCCACTGAATTTCAGCGACCCTCAGCAGGTCATCAGTCCACCTTGTGGGAGGCCTACCAACACTGCTTCTTCCAGTAAACGGTCGCAACTTCAATATCTTTTGCCCCCCATCGACCATCTGTTTTACGAGCAGCTGCCCACTGTCACTTATGGATTATGAATGTGAACATTTAATAATATTATATACCTCTTTCGTAATTGTAAATACTTATATTTCATTTATTTATAAACAGTGTACTCATAGACACGCACGCACACATACACACACCATGCACACACACTATCGCACTGTTTACACGTTGTCAATCTTTACTATTAAGATGTGATCAGGGGCCTGGAGCTCTGAAATACAGGCCTAGGCTTAGTTCAGACTCCAGATCTTGTAATTTTGTGGAAATAAATAAACATTTTTATCTCGTTTATTCATTTGTAAATACATATATAAGTTATATTTTTATATATTTCAATGAAAAACTAAGAAAACATTTAAAAATATTAAAAATAGTATTCCACCGGCATCGTGAACAGGGTCCACGCTACTGAAATACTGGTATTCAGCTGCATCCGGTTAGACTGGAAGCCGACCCCAAGATAGTTGGGAAAAAGCTAGGCAGATGATGATGACTATTAGTTAAGTTTTTATTTACTTTTTTGTTTAATTTTTATTGAATTTGCCAATTTCATTTGTATGTAATAATGAAATTGTGTGTTGTGTTTTGTATTATTTTTATTTATTTTTCTGATATTTTTTATTTAATGTAAGTAATGCTATTATATGATCCAACTGTTGATTGAAATAAAGGAATTGAATAGAATTAAGTGTCCTGATTATTTGGGCTATGTCGGAACCAAATACATAATCAAAGATATTAGTGACATCACAAATCTGCTCTGGGTCTTCCTGGTAGGTTATAGCCCTCTCGCTGTCACAGGGGCCTGTGTCCTAGAAATGACAACATATAAGCTGAATTTTCCATCTTTCGCATCATTAATAGAAGAAGCATCGCAGATGCGTTTCTTTCCTTAAAGCTAAGCTGAAATGTGTTAAAAAAACACAGCAACGCTGCCTTGTTTGTCAGTAGACCACATCATCGCTTGCCATCAGGTGAGATAGTGGTCAAACGCGAACCTATCAAACATAAAAAAAAAAAAATAGAAGTTGCTAATTGTCTCACTCCAATGGCGTGGACAAGAATATCATTGTCATCATACAGCTATTATAGACTGCTGTCTATTTAGAGTATGTTTGGCAAAACTGGAACAAAACCAACGGAAAACCATGGAAAGCCGGACCGTGATCAAATTTGCGTAATGACGATTTTAATATCAATTGCGTTAAATTAGGCGTACCATTGGATGTCACGTATCTATCTGTTGGCTAACAATACTTCTATTTCAGACGAAGTCCATAGCGTTACGTTAAAACTTGTGTTAGTAGGTACATATAAAACTAAAACATACAGTTACACTTCAGCGTGGACCACGTCCACCTCTGCACCATCGGAGAATCACACCGATTTGCGAACACACTGAGAATAGTGTTGGTATTGCCGCGAACACGCGTCATCATCCTCAGGCACATTTTTTTCTAATAATGGCGGCGAAACCATCAATGTTTGTGTTCGCAAACATCCCTGATGCACTGCAACGCCACGGCAGCCTCAACAGTACTGTCAATGCATTATTATATTGAATGCGTAGGTCGCTGTATGCCCGCTGAGTGAAAGTGACCCACAGGCTGTACGTGTAGAAGGACTGACAGTGAGCTTTGAAATCCACCCCTGCTCCTTCCTTGCCCGAATACCCAGGAGCGCGGTAACTCTGTTACGAATTTATCCGCGACCCCTTGGCATGCATGCATCGGCTATGACGTGCCCCGTCAGTGGTGGCTGACATCTCTTTGAGGTGCGCGTGGAACACTACGCGCCTTCGACTCTTGGGCCTGGTGCTGATCGGACGGCAAGCTAACCATTACTCGCCGTTCGCAGGCCCGCGTTGACGGTGGCCGGAGAACCTACGTTCCCTTTTAATATCACAATTGTCTTTAAGATCTTCGGTAACCCAGTGGCCTAGGTATTTAAACTTGTCTACCCTTCGTAGGGATTCACCACACAGTGCAACATTTGGAATACTGTACAGGTCTCTGTAAAAGGTGAATCAACCGTGAAATGATGCCGCAAAGCATTGGCTATATCTGTTGGCTCATGTACGTACGCCCGCCCACAGGGGACTTGACTTCAGATTTAAACTATTTGTTGATTTCCAAAACGATCCGAATTTCTTTTCAGTGTGATGTATAGCCAAAATATCCTTATATCTGCTGTTGGTTTTCTCGACAATATTTAAATTTGTTCGTTTTCCTCGATTGACACATTTTATTGTGAAAATAACCACTAACAGGTTTACAATAAAACAACCATGTTTGGTAACGCAGTCAAGCCTCTCTGTGAGCGTCACGAACATACTTATTCCGACCAGGAATGTATCTTTTGCTATTATGACGCATTTGTTTACATAAACAAGGTGTAATGGAAAGGTTTAGTCATATTTTAAAAACTGCATCTGCCCATCAATATGTACAACTTTATTCAAGACAACTTGAGGAAATTCTCAAAAAATATATTTACCCCGTATACATATATTGATCAGCTGATGTTAACTTTGTATGGAAGGCCAATTTTCGTTTTTGGAATTTTCTTTTTTTTTCTTAGAGAAAGTTGTTAATTTCTATGGGTAGAACCGGTTCTTAAAATATGACCACACCTTTCCGTTACACCCTGTATAAGTACGGTCGGCACCTTGCTTTAAAATGCTTATCAAATTGTGATACATTGTATCTAACACTACAGAGTGATTAAGATTAGAACACATTTTATGCACACAATAACGAAATTCAGACAAAAAATCGAATATTCATTAATTTGATTGACATTTACTTCGCCTAAGGGAAGACCATAGAAAGAATTGTAGTTGAAAAAAAAAACAACAAAAAATGCCGAACAGCTTACTTTTCAAGCAGTCTGATACAGTTGGTGGAATTTATTTTAGTTCAATCACAGATTTGATGTCATCAACTGCATCAGACTCCTTGAAAAGTAGGTAACATGTTTGGAACTTCTTAAATGTTTTTATCAAGACCAATCTAACGATACCTCATTAATGTTAAAATGCATCAAGCCTTTTTGGCTACAGCGCGTGCCAAAGAAATAGATCTAGACCAAGAAATAGAGAAATAGAGAAATCTAGACCAAGAAAAGAAATAGAGGACCTACAAACATACACACTTATACAGCGTGTAACGGATAGGTGTGGTCATATTTTAAGAACTGCATCTGCTCATCGATATGAACAACTTTCTTCAGGGAAACCTGAGGAAATTCTAAAAAATAATTTTTACCTCCAAAATAATATTGATCTGCTGATAATATAAGCTTTTTTTTTGGGAATTTTCTATTTTTTCGTAGAGAAAGTTGTTCATTTCCATGGGCAGAACAGGTTATTAAAATATGACCACACCTTTTCGTTTTTCATTATCTTCTTTTATTTCGTTATCAAATTTTTCACCACTTTTCTAGTCATAATAATGAAATAACTGATTTACATACTCAGACTTGGTACAGTTTTTTTTTTGTTTTTTTTTATTTGAGATGGGTTTGCTCTTGACTGTAGTCTAGTTTAGAGGTGACATTCTCTCGAAAAACATTTTTTTTTTTTTTTTATGTTTGATAGGCTCGCGTTTGACCACTATCTCACCTGATGGTAAGCGATGATGTGGTCGAAGATGGAGCATTAACATTACCCCCCTTCTGAGGCATTCGGGTAAATACTTGCAATCAATAGATTTAGTTACAAAAGATGTATTTATAACGAGACGATATTTCTAATTCATTCGATAAGAATTCACTTGAAGATTGATAAAGTATTTATCGTTTCTTATCTAAATTATAAAAGAAAGAGATAGGTTGTAGTTTGGATAGAGTAAAGAGACAGATACCTACTTCTAACAGGTAAATTCATATGAATTTAAGTGTTTATATAAATTGAAATCTTACTGATATATAGTTCTTTTAAAGACACATTCCAAAGTACATTGACATCTGGTTGAAAAATTGGGTAATATTTCAAAAATTGTTTATGTTACTAAATTGTGGTCAATATGAGGTTTATAATAGTTTTCACAGTGTTTTCTTTAGTAATAAGTGATTTTTGTGAAGCTAAAACGTTTACAAGATGCGCTCTTTCACGTCAACTATTGAAGATTAAAGGTATTCAGAAGAGTTACCTCGGTACATGTGAGTATAAAAATGTTACTGCTAATGTAAAGAAACATGTCCAGTCTTGACCTGAAAATTTTCTAACGCGTCTAGTGATGTAAATATCTTAAAAAAATGTTTTTTTTTTGTTGGTTTCGAATCGCTTAACTGAATTTTCAAATAAAGGCTAGGAAAAATATATTTTACTGTGTTTATCATACTCAATGGATTTTTGGGACTTTAAGACTTTAAAGAAATTTAAGTGTACAGTTGACAGATTACGCATAAAACGAACTACTTTAACCGCAACGTTAAGTGAATGATGTGATACATACATCTGCATTCTAATTGGGCAAAAATATACGAACTAACTGATGACTTGGCAGCATAGTCTTTGACCTTAGCCTGTTCCGCAAGGAACAAAAGAAAAAAAATGAGAAGCTGTCATTTGTTTGACGACAATTTATTTTAATTATCGTATAGTTTTTGAGGTTATAAAAGCTGTCAAACCTTATCTGACAACTTTTTTGACCTCAAAAACTTATTTACCTAATAGCATTTTTCCCTGGCCTCTAAATGAAAAGGTGATAAGTTATAGTGATTATATAAATAATAATTGTTTTTATAAAACACTAGTTGTAGGTAGAGATGACTTGTAAAACAAATCAAGTGACAGGTCAATCAATGTATGGAAAGTGGGCATGATTCTTTGTTTATTTTCATAGGCAGAAGCAGTATACAAAATGTGACCTAGCTTTTTGTTACAACCTGTATTTTCAGGGTTCGAAAGTCCGAATGAATAACGGAACCCTTAAATAATTAATAATAAGATAATATTTTAACGCATATTTAGTTATTATAACACCTGGATTCAAATTAGTATACAGATTTATCGTTTAAAATAATTTTAATTCAAAATCAAGAACTTAGTTCACACGAAAATCAAAAGAAAACAACAATAAAGTACTTAGTTCTGAATTCAAATTACTATACACAATAAATCTAATAATTAAGGGACATGGAAATTAGCATTCGTTTGTGTTTGGAAATGCGATGATTGCCGAGGAAAATTAATAAAATAGTTGTACTTTACATTTAAGCACTTTTTATGTCGACAAGTGCAACATGTGTACACGTTGAAAACAATAGAAGAAAAACTTTTTACAAAACAAAAAACAACCGACTTCCAAAAAACGTACTTACACTAAAAATAAAAAAAATAACTTTAATTTGGGAAGTTGGTGTTTGTATTTTATTTCTTCGTTATTTGACACCGACTTCCAAAATTAAAGTAATTTTTTTTAATTTTTAGTTTAAATACTTTATGTACCTTTTTTGGCAGTCAGTTGTTTTTTTTTTGTAAAAAGTTTTTTATTTTTCACTTTTTAGTTGAGAACTAAAAACCCCATTATCATGGAACGTGGAATTTAAACATACTCGTAATTGGAGAAAACGAAAACGTCATCGAGGTATACGTATTTTTTGTGTTTGTTCAGTTTCTCAAAAAGCGCTTAAGTAATTTCGATAAAATTTATATGGAACCACCTCGGGAGGATATTCTTTCGGATAAAAAAAGAATTTTGAAAATCGGTCCACAACTGGCGGAGAAATCGGGGGACATAAAAAATAACATACATACAGTCGAACATAGAACCTCCTCCTTTTTGCGAAGTCGGTTAAAAAGAAAAAAACGAAATGTAATGATATTTATCGTAGGTATTCATGTTCTGCGGGACGGGGCCCTCGGAGAACGAGGTACTCAGGCAATAACCCTCAGTTCACACAATAAGTATGTTAGGTTCATTTATCTGTGGTTTGAAATCGACTAAATTGACCTATCGATTATTGAGATTAATTATTTTAGGTGACAACAACAAGCGATGACAGTTGTCAAGAGGGAAAAGAAGGCACGTTTTGGCAATCGATTCGTTCACTTGGTTTTAGGGCGAGCTAAAAAAAAAAAAACGGGTCGGACTAACGGTAGTTACACGGTTGATATTTAAAAATAATTGTTATTTAAGAATAACTTCAATATTATGGTAGATTGAATAGGATTGTGACAGCTAGTCGGGAGAAGCACAGGAATCTGGAGACTTGTGTTATCGGGTCACGCGGGTGCTAAGGGGTGTGACCCTTCCCCCATGAGGGAAACCGATCCTTTAAGTAACTCGATATTTCTACCTGACACAAGTGGGTCATTTAAGAGGTTTGTTACTTTGGGATGGGGTAAGTTTACAGGTACTTACTTAATAAAAAGAAATTACGCAAAAATTCTGTGCATTGCACAGGGATACAGGTACGCGAGGCCGACTCGCTTTTGGCCAGTTTCTACAGGGTGTAACCAAAATGGGTGGTCATATTTGAGATACTTCATGTGCATCTGTAAATAAACAACTTGCTTCTAATAAATTATAGTCAATTTCCTTACTTTGCCTTTGTTAGAAACAACAGAGACATTGCCGGTGGGTACTACATGGGACTGTTCATTGCTAGATTAACCACATAGCAACAGTAGCAAAGCTTACCTTCTTAAGCCTTTTTTTTGTGGGGTGGGAAATCATCCAATGACTTCTCCCGCTCTGGGTGGAGCGGGAGAGTGTGTCAGACTCTTACTGACTAAAACCCACCCCTGTTCCTTCCCTGCCTGAGTGCTCAGGGGTGCGGTAACTCATTTTCAGAATTTATCCGCTACCCCTAGGCATGCAGGCACCGGCCACGATGAGCCCCGTCAGTACCTGCAAAAGCTCATTTACATTCATTGTGCGTACAGCTAGGAGTGGAATTCCCTACCGGTGTCTGTGTTTCCTGGTAGCTACAAACTGGGAGTCTTTAAGTCAAGAGTGAATAGGCTACTTCTAGGCAAGCGTGCTCCATAGCGTATTTTATTTATGGGCCTTAGTTACCTTATTTATTTTATTGCTCATTTATTATCATAAATAAAAAAAAATATTATTAAAAGGTCGTTGATGATAATGATGAACTGCCTATGGGCCCATCGCTACCTCGTGATCATGAGAAAAATAAGTAATAGAAGTTTTAATTCGTTTTCATTTTACAAAGATTCAGGAGGCTCCCTCTTGATAGAATTTTCTACAGGTTCCACGCTGGCTTAATTTGGCACTAGCACTGTTTCTAGTGTGTGTTTGTGTGTTGTTTGGGCAGTGGTGGCTCGGTGGTATTGCCCGCGACTTACAAGTTGTAGGTCGTGAGTTCAAACCCAGGCAGGCGCTTTACGTTGTGTAAATTATTTCATCACCACTGCTCTCAGAACGGTGAAGGAAAACATCGTGAGGAAACCGGCATGTCCTAGAACCAAAAATTCGAAGATATGTAACATCCACCAACCCGCACTGGGCCCGTGTGGTGGATTACGGCCCACTCCCTCTCACAGAGAGGAGGCCTGTGCCTCAACAGTGGGGACAATAAAAGGCTGAAGATGATGATGATGATGACTGTTTCTGAAGTACCCCAAGCTTATAAAAAATTGCATTTTATCGGTTTTCGAAAGCAAAAATTATTCAATGTATTTATTCATACCTTCTGGCTTTCAATCTTACATTTGTAAAGTGATGATAGTGCTCTCATAAACCCATGATTGATAAGAAAGTATCGATAGCTAATTGGAAATAAACTTGGTTGTAACTATGTGTTATCTATTGAGACAAATTACTTGAGCATTGACATCATATACAGCAATAATCGTAATAAATATAATATTATAAATGCGAAAGTAAGTTTTCTTATTACCTTTTACGCCTAAATCACTGATCCGACCATCATGACATATTGGATATTCGTTGACAAGGGTACAGAAAAGGCTATAGAGTATTTTTATCTAGAAAAAAGTACTGTTTCCAAGGGAAAGAAGAATAACTTTCGGTCGGTCGCAATTATTTTTGGACGCTAGATGGCGCTAGGTATTGTGACGATTGTCGACACAGCCTAAACTCAGCGGGTCTGTATCGGCCTTCAGCTGGCTGTTAAGATTAATGAAGAGCCGTTTTAATATTGAATTTGTAGGCATCACATTTGTTTTACGCATCAGTTCTGCTTGCCTGGCCGAAGTGGGCACTTGTATTTTTCCGTGATTACCAATAGGTATAGTTATTTAGAGTGCCCTATCCCTCTTTCTTTTATAACACTGCACAAATAAACCAGTCACTCTCATACACCACACTCTTGTGTTGCCAGCGAGTGAGACCTCTACCCTGAACTTACTAGAACGTCCCAGGATCCCTGCAGGTCGTACTGGTGCCTTGGGGTCCTACAGTATCTTTAAATAATTTTTCTCCTGTGCGAACCCAGGGCGGGTCGCTGGTTTATTTATAACATCTAAAACTTAAAAAAAAATCGTGCTTTTCCTATGGAGTTAGACAGACACTAAAGAACGCCACCTGTTACGATCCTTATAGTTATATTCTATTTTAACCGACTTCAAAAAGGAAGAGGTTATCAATATGGATGTTTATATTTTTTTGTTTATTTTTTTTTCGCTTACACGCAGGTTGTGAGTACCACGCACCAAGCCACCCCAGTCAGATGCAGCTGAATATCAGTATTTTACTTTATGAAGCGACTGCCTATCTGACCTCCATAACCCAGTAACTGGGTAATACAATATCCCTTACCAAGACTGGGATCATATCTCCTGACTTCTGACTATCCGTAATGACTATCAACGATCTACAATTGACGGCTGGGTTGGTCCCTCGTACACGTACATGTTGCTCACACGCTTTAGGGCCTTCTCGCGGTCCAGTGGCGCCCTCATTGAATAAAAAATCGTAGCATAGCACAGAAAATAAATATTAAAAAATCCAAATCCACGTTTGTTACAAAGAGGATAAAGAATTTTTACGTTGTTAAAACAGGTCTCAAAATGTTTCGTATCCAAAGTAGTAGGCAAAAGTGCCAAAATCGGCCGTTTCTGACACTTTTCTTTGTGGCGCTTTAGAGACCAAAAGCGTGGGCAAAATACAATAATATGGCGACAACCAGAAGCCAAATTGAGGAGCTCGTGGCTAAAGTAATAACAGCTGTACGGGTCGATCCATCAGGTTAAGCTACGTTTGCCGGGGTTGGTCCATGGATGGGTGACCATCAGTGAAAGCACAAGCCGTTGGTTCCAGCTGTCAATCGTGGTTCTTTGACAGTCGTTACAGGTCGTCAGAAGCCCGAAAGTCTGACAACCACTCTTACCAAGGGGTATCGTATTACCCAGTGACTGGGTTGTGGAGGTCAGATAGGCAGTTGTTCCATGTAAAATACTGGTATTCAGCTGCATCCGGTTAGTGCCTTCTCATAGTCCACAAACGCAAGACATAGGGGCCGATTATACTCTTCTGACTTCTGTATAATTTGCCGCACTGTGTGGATGTGGTCCATGGTGTTGTATCCTCCTCGAAACCCGGCCTGCTCCGGTGGCTGATAATCGTCGAGTCTTCATAACGACTCTTGAACCGCTAGACTATTCATAACGACTCTTGAAAACAGCTTATATACGTAGCTTAGGAGCGCAATGGGTCTGTTCAATGTTACCTTAGGACATTGAATCAGCACTCGGCCCGGCTGACGCGCGGCCCAGTTAAAATAATGATTTGGTTGCACCTTACACGCATAGGACACTAAGATTTTGTGTAGTAGTGTGTGTTATGAAAAATAGTATATAAGCTGTAACATATTGTAAATAAATCAGATTTCAATTTTATATTCTTGTCTCATTACCCCTCACTGTGACCAAGACGCCTTTAGCCATCTCTGATCAGTCTCGTGAGTCTGCGGGATTGGCAGTGAGTGTACCCTTCCCGAAATTGGAATTCCTGTCCACTATCCGTCTGCAACCTTAGGTCGCATTGTGCAGACATCCCGAATTTATCTATATATTTATTTATCACATACTAGGTATATGATAGGTTAGGGCTATAGGGCTTATAGGTCTTAGGGTCCTAGGGACTGTTAAGCTAGTAGGTATGAGTAGGTCCTTTAACCTGTCGTGTATTCTCATGTGCAGTCACACCCTTAACACTTCTGCGGCCGTACGTGACGTGTGTTAGGGTGGGCGTACAGGGTCTTATCATGTCAAAAATAAAAACATAAATATTTTCAAAGAACCCGAAATTTTTATCAATCCACAAACCGATCTAGGCAAACGTTGTTTGAAGATCGACTCATACGACTTTTATTAATTAGCTATGAACTCCTTCAACGGTGGCAGGTGATGGTAAGACATTACAAAAATAAATAATACTGCACGAACCTTCAAAGCATCTATTTTTAATACTCAATAGTAGCTACAATATACAGGGTTTAAAAATACACAAAACAGAGCCGTTAACTACGCATACTGTACGTTTAACAAAGTAGCTTTGCGCAAAAATTATTGTTTATTTTTAGGTATGAAAAAAAAATCTACTTTTAATTGCGCGCAAGGTAACGCGAACGCAGGCAAGTGGAGTTAAATCCCGCTCCTTCGCTCTAATTCACGTAGGTACTTGTCAGATACGTTTGATATTCATTGCGTTTTTGTAACTGCAAAAAAAATGTGTAATTTCAAAATGTCTAAAAAATAAACGAAAGTTCAGGTAATGTTTGTTTGGAAAAAAGTTTAGTAATAAAACTTGGAATTCATTTTCGTCGAAAGTAAAAAAAAATTGCGACTTTGACCTTCAATATTTTCGAAACCAATGGATTCCTAGGTATGGTCTAGTGGAAAAAAAAATATCCAAATAACGTGTAGAATACTTTCGGCTTCGGAAAATGTCTTTTTACACCCGATATATTCACTACACAAAATGCTGTTGAATACTGTTGTGTAGTAAGTAATGTATTTAAGACAACAGCAAATTGTTTGCTGCTGTTACTTACTGCTACATGGTTTTGTGGATTTCGTTAGGGTAGCTAAAAACATTTATAGTTAGCCGACTACCCCAGAGGTAATGCGGTAATGTTTTTCAAGAGTTTTTTTTAATGTTTTTATGTCTATTTCTTTGGAAATCCTTGTCTCGAGAAGGAGATTCCAATAACTCACTAAAATATAGAAAATGAAAAAAAAAAAACGAATATTCCAAAAAAACACCTAACAGCTGCTAAAACAACCAAAAAGTTCCAAACAAATTAGTTTTTATGCAGTCAGATGCAGTTGGTGGTATGAAATCTATAATTGAAATAAAATAATTGCTCTACGTAAAAACGTACGAATCTTCAGAGATAAACTAAATACCACAACGCTATAGAGGTACAATAACAAAATTCTAAATTATCTTGGATATACAATTGTAGTACTCATATATCTAACTGCTTCTTGAATATAATGATAATACTTACGTACTCAGTTAATAGGTCAGACCGGTATATTAACATGCAAAAAATCTTCGCGGAAAATACGCCACATCTGACCAATCAGCTGGCATTGACATTGAACTTAATACTCACTGCAAAACAGACTTTATCACATTGAAATAAGAACTTTTACCGTTCTAATTAAATAATCGCTTCATGTGTTTACGTACATAAATAAAGATACAGCTATGTGGAACGCACGTGTTACAGTTTTTGTTTTGATTTTGGTGTTAAATGTAATAAGTGGCAAAATATTTGAAAGGTGTAAATTAGTGAGAGAGTTATTGAAGATTGGAATGCCTAATGATATGTTTTTGGGACAATGTAAGTCTGATAACAATATTTATAACTTGATCGGAATGACTTCTACAATTTCTCTATAGTCGTAGTTAGTATTAGTATCTCAGTTTTCACCACTTTTCTGGCCATAATAATAAGACAATCATATATAACGTAGGTTCTCAGAGTTGGTATAGTTTTTTATTTCTTTTTATTTGAGATGGGTTTGCTCTAGTCTAGTTCAGACTCTAGTCTAGTTCAGAGGTGACAGATACAGAGTCGACGATAGAGAGTGTTTACACAAAAGAAACCTGTTCACTCTTACTTTGAAAAGACTAGGGTTGTATGCGTTTGGAAACACGGACGAGTAGTGAGTTCAATTATTTCATTTTACCTTATCTTACTGGAGAGCAATGGTAGCCCAGTGGTGAAGGCCACGACTTACGTATCATAGGTCGTGAGTTTGAACCCAGGCAAGCACTTTACTTTTTGTAAATTATTTTATCATCACTGCTCTCAAAACGGTGAAAGAAAACATCATAAGGAATGTCCTAGATCTAAAAAATCTAATAAATGTACCATCAACCCGCACTGAGCCCACGTGTTGGATTGAGCCCCCCCCCAAAGAGAGGAAGCCTATGTCCCAGCAGTGGGAACGTTAAAAAGCTGATTATGCTATACTTATGAGCATAACTTCTACTTTACTTACTTATTTATTTACTTATTTATGCACACACAAAACAATCTTCTCTTCTTATGTTTTTTTCTTCTTCTTTTCATTTTTAGAGTTCCATACCCGAAGGGTAACCAACGGGACCCTATTACTAAGCCTCCGCTGTTAGTCTGTCTGTCAGCGGGCTGTATCTCATGATCCGTAATAGGTAGACAGTTGAAATTCACAGAATGTGTATTTCTGTTGCCGCTATAACAACTAATAATAAAATCGTACGGAACCCATCGTGTGCGACTTTAACTCGCACTTAACCGGTTTCTACTAACACTTCTCTTAAATTTCTACGAACTCGCACAAAGTAGTAAGCAAAAGTACCAAAAACGGCCGTTTTTGACACTTTTGCTTACTAGTTTGGCTACGAAACATTTTGAGTCCTGTTTTAACACGTAAAAATATCTTATCCTATTTGTAGCAAACGCAACATAGGATTCTTTAATCTTTGTTAATACGATGTTTATTCAATGAGGGCGCCACTGAAGCGGAGGTAGGCCCTTAAGTGATGATGTCTAGTATTCTATAATGTATTTGATTTCCCAATTATTATCCTCTTGGTATCTTATTATAAATTCCTTAGTCACATCTGAGGTCATACGGGAAGTCAGTACCTACCTACTCGGTACTATGATTTCTTTGAAGTGGCAGTTGAGCATCAAATATGTCAGGTTTTTTTAAGATAGCAGTTCTGCAAGTACCAAAAACCACATCTAATGAATAAGAGCACATAAAAATAAAAAATTATTTATTTTACATTTATATTTTACTTACTTTAGTTATTTTACTTACCATAATGTTTTCAATAAGTACCAACAAAGGGTTCAATCCTGAAAAAGCTAATTAAAATGCATTACTTTAGCATAGAAGTGTGATTATGCAGCAAAGTGCAATACTTAAGTCACGTACAGACGGCTATAAAAGTGCTTTGCATAATAAAATTATGTTCTTTAACATGAACATTGAACATAACTTTTAAGTTGCAACTTTGAGCGCTAAGAAAATGATATCGTGGGAAATCGCATTTATTACAAACATGGTAAAATATAGTATGTTATTTATAGTCTTGCGATGAATTTCTACTAACACATCTGACTATAAAACTAAACGTACGGTGATGCGCCAAGTTACTTCCAAGCAAGCGTGCTCCAACGTTGACCACATCATCACTTACCATTAGGTGAGATAGTGGTCAAATGCGGCTCGCATTTGACCGCCTCGCTCGCACACAGCGAGAAATATATTCATACCAAACCTGATGTTATGTCACCACAATAGACAACAAAAACACAATTGAGAGTGGTTGCGTATATGTCGAAAATCTACACTTAACTTACTAAAATATTCATAACTGACAGGACTTGCCAGCTAGAGGCGAAACTAGTCATAAAGTAAGAGAAAAACAGTAGTTGCGTCTCTGTCTAGTACTGGCAATTAATCGGAATAACCAATCATAATGCACTACCCCGCTTTCTCATACCTCGGCTAATTGAGAGAGTAAAAGGAGAATAATCTAATGTTAAATAGTCGATGAATAGCTCTAGAAATAAAATAAAGTTCTAATCACATCACGCAACTCAGTTTAAATTAAAATAAACTTCCAGTTTCCCAAGTTAAGATAAAGTTAGCAAAAGTAAAATTTCAGCCCTTAGAGGTTTATTTTTAAGACTGACCAGTAAAACTACTTTTTGGTATATAAAATTCGTACCATAATATTAATTGTTTCACGGAACTTCGGTGTTCAAAATATCGATGTATCGTCAGTATGCTACTTCGAAGTAGGTATGCCAACTTCGACAATTTGTTACTGCGACGCACTTACGCTGTGTATTGGCCAGATGGTCGACGGGGCCGAAAGATTTTAGAGTGGCGATCGCGTACCGGAAGTCGTAGCGTTGGAAGGCCACCCACAAGGTAGACAGATGACTTGGTGAGGTTCGCGGGAATCCAATTGATGCGAGACGCACAGAACTTGTTGTTGTGGCGACACTCGAGGGAGGCCTATGTACAGCAGTTTCACATGTTCGGCTGAAATGTATATTGTGTCAAAGTTATTGTTCTGTACGAAAGTTCTAACTTTTTACTTTCAAGAACCGAATTACTTTAATATCCTGGCCAGTCTGTCGGCCCCAACCCTCAGTTAGGAAGATGAGGTAAGATTTAATGTGATCATCGTGGTTCACCTATTCAATTATGTTGAGGTCAGCTTCCCATCTAACATCTGAGTGCCAGTATTTTAAATGAATCCACTGCCTATCTGACCTCCACAACCCTGCAAGTAACCGAGTATACCCCATGGCTAGACTGGTGGCCGATGCCTGCGTGCCTAGGGGTAGCGGATAAATTCTGAAAATGAGTTACCGCACCCCTGGGCACTCAGGCAAGGAAGGAACAGTGGTGGGTTTTAGTCAGTAAGAGTCTGACAAGCTCTCCCGCTCCACCCAGAGCGGGAGAAATCATTGAATGATTTCCCACCCCAAAAAAAAAAAATGTCTAGACTGGTGGTCACTTTACGGCTAAAAACTACTCATAAAGACTGTCAAAGTCAAATGACAGTCGAGACTAGGGGTTTAAAGAGGGTTTTCTTAGGTAGAAGGGATTATAGATACCAAAATCCCTTCTACTTCGGAATGGACAGATCACCTATCTACGAACAGATTATAACCAGCAAACAACTGGTGTAGCTGTTTAATTAAGGATAGATTGTGAGGTCAACCAAATTAAGTTACTTCAAATCCTATCTGTAGTGCAATTTTTACGCCGATATACGAGACGCCATTCTATTTCTGGTTATAGAACCCTGGAGAACAGTCTACCGCAAGATGACGATGTCAGTTAATAGGCACCTGATTGCATCAATCCAGGCTGACTGATGTCGTGGTAGACACCGCGACGCAACTCACGGGCTTTGCGGTAGTGTCAGGACCAACTGCAACTCCAGTAGAAGTGAAAGCCACGAGGCGCAAGTGCAGCACGAAGGCTAGTGGACGAATAAAACCAGAAACAACCAACGGGGAGCCACCTGTAAGGGCGCAGAAGCGATTGCACCTCGAAGATATCGTCACACCAACTGAGGAAGGCAAGAGGAGTAAACCTGCTCACTCCCAAATGGTGGGCGGTTCCTTGGTGAGCTACGCTAAAGCTGCTGCATCGTACAAAAACAACGAGTTGTGCGTCGCCGTCATGACAGAGCCGTTCGAGGACTTTACTCAAGAGCAGGTGGAGAGTATCCATCTTAACATCGAGAAGCAACTCCAGGCACAGACAACTCAACACTAAACACTGCGATCCACTTTCGAGGCAAGGCCAACTTTTCTGAGGGTGTACTGAAGATTTGGTGTGAGGACGTCTTCACACTGGCCTGGCTCAAAAGGATCATCAAAACCTTGCGGTCCCCAATACCAAAAACGAAAGTAACTATTCGGCCTCAAGGGGAAATGCCCAAAAAAAGCCCTGTGCATGCTGTTCATTCCCGAACATACCATAGAAAATTCAGCACCGATAAAGCTGCTAACGAGGCAGAACCCCAATCTCAAAATTAATACCTGGACCCTGACACATGAGAGAGCCAAACAGGAGCCGCTCGGAACTTTTCTGTTCTTCCGCGTGCGCCTCCATGGTCAAAATAATTAAAAAACAGGAGAGGCGCGTCTACTATCTCACGGGGAGCATAAACATTCACTTCCTAGAGGAGGCTGCTGCCAGTGGAGACTTCAACGCGCCATCAACCTCAACAGCCACCGTTGGGTCTGGTCCGGAGTTTGATCTACCGCTTCGCACACGTTTTACGTCACTCTCCTCGATGGAGACCGATGGGTGGAACGGACGTTAGTTTTTTTACCCGTTTTCGGAATCTTAGCCCGTCCCAAGGTGTTCAAGTTTCTAAATATAAATTGTCACTCTTTAAATATTTAAAATTAAATACAACGGATTTAATCAACCATTGTACTTAATTTTAGATAATTCAAGGTTGCAAAAAGTTATAAGGTGAACCGCCCAAGTGCGAGCCGATCGAATGATTTTTCTGTTATGTTTTTTTTTTAAATATTGTCTATACGTGTTTTTGTAATCTATAATTATGTAAATAACTATTTTCTGAAAATTTTAACAAAATTTATGTAAGACTCGAAAGTTTCAGTTACAGAGATAAGAGTGGAGGGAATGGTTTTCTATTTAAAAGTTATTTATTTATTTTAAAATTATGAAAAAAGCTAATTAGATTTGTCACACGGAACTTTTGAATAACTTTATTTTTTTAATTTTCCTATTGCACCCCAAAAGTAATATTCTAAATTCATTTATTTATGTTACATGTTCGTGTTTGGGTCACAGACATTCATGTGTGTACCAAAATGCAAATCAATCGTTCCAGTAGCTTCGGAGAAAATTGACTGACAGACGAACAAACAGACAGACAGACACACGAGTGATCCTATAAGATTTCCGTTTTTTCAATGTGACTTCCGAAACCCTAAAAAATAATAATATTCATCGCAATGGTTATCGGAATAAGAGAATGCATTTTCCTTACCGCTCCAACAATTATCCCATACTAGCTTTACCCGCGGCTTATCTACCTTGGTGTATCCGACAAGAATCGTAATATTTTTCAACAAAAAATGGACATTTAGCGATAGTTTAGCTTTCTATTAATGAAAGAATCAGATCTTATTCATAACTTTACAACAGGGTTACGATGAAAAATATCTATTGAAACCGTTCACGTAAATATTCAAACCAATAAATTCATCCACTCCATAATACTGTCCCCTCAGACTACACCCATTCAACAAACACAAAAGAAACTAACTCCGCGGTGTACACAAACGATGACCTTGAAACTTGACCTTGAACGGGTACACAAACACAGTTGGTTCTCTTTTAAGTTGAAGGCGCGTGAACACATTCGCATGGAGTTCGAAAAATCGTCAAAACGCTGTTTCGTTGTTTTCGTTTTTCTCAAATTACATTTTTATTTTTGTTGTATGTATGTATTTAAGGATATATTTTTTATTGTATTTTTATTTCCCGTTTATTCTTTCCCTCAATTAAGTTACACCTGCCACGTTCCGTCTCTGCACCACCGTAAGGTCGATTGGTAGAAAATGCCTAAGGCATTAAGTCCGCCATTGTACAGTAATTCTTACTTGTGCATTAAGTTTAATAAATAAATAAAGACCAGTGACCTTGGAACTTTAGTTTTAAATAGAACCCCTTAGGGTATAGACAGGCTGGTATTTAAAAGAACTTTTGAAAGGGAATTTTGTCGAAGATACATCTCAGATCGCATTGATGCAGTGAGGTGATTGTCCCTTGTCCATTTGATGTTGATTGTTCTTTTGAGAATGGCCGACCCTTGAAAATTTAAACCCGCTTAAGTACGGTTTGACAAATTTATGTCTTATTTGTCGTTATATTTATGCAAAATTGTTTACTGAACTACACAAGTGTAAACTTTAGTCGTAAGTTATTTATTCTAAAGTCTGCATAGCAAAAGGTATTCCGTTATTATTGCATTCTATGATTTTCTACAACCTTTGGATGGTTTTTCGAAATTTTTATATTAGAACTATACAAAGGTTTCACTAGATATCAAAATTTTACAACACTTTATAACCCCGTTATTTTGTGAAAAAATTCAATACCATGTTTCAATCAACTTATATTAATACATTGCAATATTTGCCAATTGTCTGCAGATCCCGCTCAGGATATTATCTCTCGCTAATTGATCCCCGGTATCTGTTATAGCGTGAACTTGACCTTGACCTTTCATGTTAATGAACTTTGCACAGTCTAGTAGTGGCAGAATGTAACAGAAGGGCGGCTCAATACAATGAGTGAAAAAGCAGGCAAAAAATAGAGACACTTCACGTTCAGCGAGTGCAAGTATACTCACAACCGGCATTTGTTTGAGATCGCACGGACGCGTCTATTATGTGCGAGCACCTGTTATCCTTCGCTGTATCGTGGAAGTGATATTTTAAGGAGCGACCCTGACACAAGCAACTGAAGAAACATGGGTGGGTTTAGTCAGTAAGAGTCTGACACGCCGAGCTATAACCAATAAAAATAAAATCGTTCGCTGTAAGAAGCCGACCTTCTGTAGGTTCTATTTTCTGGTTCAGTGCAGCTGTTTCAATAATAATTATGAAATGTTTTGGTGTTTCAGATGAACAATAGAGTATCGTACCTTTGAAGGGGTTGTGGTAATAATAGACCAATTAAGAGAGAAACTTTGTCGGTTTGACCTTTGCGGTGTGTAGGTTACGGATTACAGAAATGCTCCTAATTATTCCTAGGTATATTCAAACTCGGCGGCATTTCCTTTAAGCAAGTGGGTGATGAACAATATTGTAATTTAGGTATCATAAATGATAATATTTATTTGTTCCAGGGGTGTGTTTGATCGAAAAGGTTAGCAAAAGGGATACCAGTGCGTTTTTAGCGAAACCTAGTGGCAAAAAGTTTTATGGATTATACCAGGTAAATCTGCAATTATTTTAACAAGAAACAATAATGTCAATCAAATCGAGCCTCAGTTTTCTACCTCTTCATCTTGTTTTTCAATGAAATTTCATATTATTTAAAAAATACTTGCTCAATTTTGTTTATGTAAGCAGCTGATTTTTTTTTTTCAATTTATGTTTTAACCTTTCAGATTCCGAATGAATGGTGCAGAGAAAAGAAACGTGGTGGTCTCTGTAATATGACTTGCGAAGGTAAGGATGTGCTGTAATGATAACCTTATTGCTTAATTTATTTAATGTCCTTTGCCATTTTTCTGTACCACCTAGGGTATTTTTACAATTAACTAATGCCTTCACACAATTATTGTCATTTCAAGCGATGCTTCTTATGGCGTCTACTTGAGTGATTTCACATTTTCCTCCTAAGCGATATGTGTAAATATAAATCTACAATGATTTACAGTATTTTTAAAGCCACATTGACGTCAAAGATGTTTTGAAATTTACCGAAAAAAATCTTTATCACTATTTATTTATTTATTAAATAACAGATAAATAGGTACAACGGTGATGCTTAATTCTAGAGAAATCTCTTCCAACATACCAGCGAAAGTATCACCATCTTCAAATGTAACTAACAATTCCAATCTTTATATCAGTCTATTATCCATTTCAAAACCTCCGGTTGTGGTAACATTTATTTGTAACTATCACTGTATTTACAAAGTAAGTAATTGACAAAGACATCACTGTAGCAAACAGCGAACGACATTGCAAACAATTCGAAGCTGCCAGATTTTATGGTTCACGTTTTACATCAAAACTTTATAGGGTTTGGTCAAGTGTATTGTGTAGCGTTTTCGACTGTGTAACTGTTACTACTGTTTGAAGTAGTAAATGACTGTCTTTTGTTATTTTAGAAGTTTTATATGAACTCATTTCTTTCTTTCAAGTTACCTATTTTACGAATCATCATCATTTTGAATGTATTCTGTTACTACAGTTTGATAGTATCAATGATTTTATTTTGATTTTAGTGTTCCGTACCCGACGGGTCCAAATGGAGCCCTATTGCTGTCACTCACGTGTCCATCTGTCCGTCAGTCTGTCTGTCCGTCGTCTGTCACACAGGTTTTACAAGCATCTTGTTTGTTTTATTTTATAGAATAGAATGGAATAGAATAGAATAGAATAGAATAGAATAGAATAGAATAGAATAGAATAGAATAGAATAGAATAGAATAGAATAGAATAGAATAGAATAGAATAGAATAGAATAGAATAGAATAGAATAGAATAGAATAGAATAGAATAGAATAGAATAGAATAGAATAGAATAGAATAGAATAGAATAGAATAGAATAGAATAGAATAGAATAGAATAGAATAGAATAGAATAGAATAGAATAGAATAGAATAGAATAGAATAGAATAGAATAGAATAGAATAGAATAGAATAGAATAGAATAGAATAGAATAGAATAGAATAGAATAGAATAGAATAAAATAAAATACTCTTATGTACACCATTTCATAATTTTTTTAATATACTGATATTCGAACACAATGTATATTGTAACTGAATTAATTTAATTTAATTGTTGACCCAAAGCCATTCAAATAGTTAAAAAATACATTTGGTACGGAACCCTAAATGTGCGAAGTCCGACACGCATTTGGTCGGTTTATTTTAGAATTGTGACTTATTCTTTCTCCTTCACTTTCCTATTTTACGAATCTAGATTGACAGCCTCGTTTACCTATTGGTTGCAAGCACTACTACTGAGACTGAAGACCTAGTTCCAGTTCCCGGGTACGGAGAAGTATTATTCGTTTTTAATATGCTTTTATTATCTTCACTTGTACGAGTAACTATGTACAAAAAATCTAAGAAGTTAAACACCAACTTCCCGGTTATCGATTGAACTAAAACATTGCATACAATTTTTAGTTTGGTAGGATAGGTGACGGGAAACAAGAAAGAGACGGACGTAAATTAAAGCTGTCAAATTTAGTTGCACTAATATTTCCATACAAATTAAGGGTACACGTAAAAACATGTTGATTAAAAACACGGTGAAGTGCAAGGTGTAAACTAGTTTGACATCTCTAACTTAGTTCATAGCTACAGCCGTCCTTTTCTCGCACTGCCATTTAGTAAAATATAGCGATTCTCTAATTTTAGTTTATTCATTGAACAAGAGAATCGGCACCAATATATGATTAGATTAGTGACGTGATTCTTAACCCAATATGGCGGACTTCCAAAGATGGCGGTTATTATTTTTTATGCATTCCCATGTTTGGATATCAAATGATAGGTTTTGCTAACAAGAATATGAAAAAGCGTATTTTTGAGTTTTAATTTTAGAATTATTGTTCTCGCCTCGCTTCCTCTTTTTCATGGGACTTAATATACGTTTACCAGAGGTTCACCTCTGCATTACATTTTCAATTACAGGCGTAATATTATGTAGGAGTCATTGTCGCTTTAGTTATGTTCTGTTTTTACAGTATGCAGCACCAATGAGCGTCTTCTGTCATTTGATTTGTTCGAATTCTCATATTATTTTCCTTTCGTCTTCATTTTTGGCTATTCTTGGATTATAGCAATTTAGTTCTACTATTTTTTTAGTCTTTTCACTTCTATCAGCATTCTTAGTTTTCGGTTTAGTAACTTTAAAAGTTTGTTCGGCTAGTGTTCTGTGTCTGGGCCTACTAATGTTAAATCGTCTGAAATTACATATTTTATTGATTTCTTATAAGAGAGATGATCACACTGTAAAGTACAACAGTGGTGTTTCAATTATATTTACGTTGGCATCATTTAAAATCTAAATGATCTGACAGCTACAAGACCATTAATCAAAGTACATAAACATACTTTTAAAATGTCTTATTTGTGTATTAAAACCCACGGAAGAGATATTATCCTTAATTTGATCTTTATAAAATTGAACATCAGAAAACAGCTCATATATTTTATTATGTCGTCTCTTCCTTTTAAACCAACACGGTAACGAAGATTTTCTTTTGTTCTCATAAAGGAGCATGGCAACAAAAGCTTAAGTAACAATTTATATTACGTAGGTAATTCCGCCAACATAACGGCGGAGTTACAGCCTTATTTTTTAGAGGTTGGCACTTCTTCAAATACAGCTTCGGGTATTTTGCTTATCATGACATTGTAAATCAAAGTGCTGTCTGTAGAAAAACAAGTCACGGTACTTGAATATATTTGAGAAAAGCTATTGCCCGCGGCTTCTTACGCGTAGAGGTCGGAAAAAGTTGAAAAGATCGGGGAGAAGATGTTATCCCAGGGAAACGTACTACTAAAATAAAACGTTTCCTGTCTCTTAACACAGGTCATAGTCTTAAGTGAGATCTTATGGGTAACCTGGACTATGAGAACAGTCTCATAATTCAGGTTATCCTATCCTACTAATATTGCAGATATATGTGAAAATCTTTACTTTTGGAGTCACGGCTAAATGGATTTGGACAAAATGTAGCAAACTAGCTTCTGCCAGCGGATTCGCCCGCACGGAATTAGTTCTTAGAGCCTATATGTTATTCTGATATATAAACTTTATTATTGTAAAGTTTCATACAAATCCGTTCAGTAGTTTTTGCGTGAAAGAGTAACAAACATAAATCCTCACAAACTTTCACATTTATAATATTAGTAGGACTAGCTGCGCCACGCGGTTTCTCCCGCGTAGACCGGGGTAAAAAGTAGCTTATGTATTAATCCAGGGTATAAGCTATCTATATGCCAAATTTTATATAAATAAGTCCAGCCGTTTGAGCGTGAAGAAGTAACAAACATACAAATACACACACTCACAAACTTTCGCCTTTAGAACATTAGTGTGATGTGATTAGTAGGAAGTATGTAGGATTAGAAGGATGGAGGACTTGTAGGATATAGTAGGAAGTCGGATCCTTGACACAGATACTTGTTAATATCTTAGTAGTACGTTCTCGTGGGCCATATCTCTGGTAGCTTATCTTAGTCTGATAAATTGAGACTTGAGGCGCGATTGACAAAAATCCAAACACAGAAACTTACAGACTTTTTTTTTCTTTTGGTTTAGCACGTTTTGTGCATTTAGCCAGTGCTAAGTTTAGGGAGTATTTAGTTTTTGATAAAGAATATACGGTACATTCTTTATTAATGTTTTCTGCAGTAAGTAAGTCAGCCTTCTCGGCTAGCTTTGCTGAGGTAGTCAATACTACAAAAAATTTCTCAGCTACATTTTACTGAGATTGCACCTGTTTTACTGATTCCACATATTTTCCAGTTGTGTATACAAAACTACATCAATTTCACATCACAAATATCTACTAATTCGAAGACATGATATCCAATGGGCATTGAGCCCGCGTGGTGGATTACGTCCCACACCCTTTTACAGAGGGGAAGCCTGTGTCTCAGCCTTAGGAACATCAAAAGGATAATTATGCATTATTTATTATTCACTGTTTGCGAATTATTAAAACAGCCAATGAACTTTACTCGAATAAAACCCGCCAAAAACCCAAACTTACACACTTTAACATGAATATTAGTAGGATAGCAAAAATATGAGTGAGTGATCGAAAACCTGTAGTACCTAGGTCGTAACGTTATCTTTGTACGTTGTCTTTGTTTAAGAAGCAAAGTATAAATTAGACTGTATTAAGAATATTAGTAGAATATCAAAAATATGAGTGAGCGATCGAAAGCCTGTAGTAGGTCCCAACGTTATCTTTGTACCACTCGAATAGAAATATTAATGAAGGAAAGTATAAATCAGACGGTAATATGAATATTAGTAGAATATCAAAAACATGAGTGAGCGATCGAAAGCCTATAGTAGGTCCCAACGTTATCTTTGTACCACTCGAGTGGAAATATTAAAGTAGGAAAGTATAAATCAGGATTCTGTAGTAGAGGAAGTTAAGCAACATTTTTACGAGCATTACTCCAGTTTATTTGATTCCGCAAGTTTCTCGGTTCTGTAATAAGGATTTCGTTACTAAATGTTTTGGTGACATTGTGTGGTTGAGTGATTGAGTGTTTTCGGTTGTAAGATACTCGTAATTGGGTTAGTGTCAAGTATTTGCTTTCTTTGTCCGTAGTTGAGGTGGTTATTTGATGATTACATGCAATGTTGCGTGCTTAGCCAAATGTTTGATAATTTTACGTTGGTTCTTCCAGTGACACGAGACAAACTGGCAATTTATCGCCGATAGAATTGTTTTTAATTTGATTTTTATTTTTAATATCAAAGTGGCTACTTGTAGCATATAGTCCTTACTTCTATGGGGCATGAGGTGGTAACTTACAATAAATTGTAACAGTTACCTTAGATCGTTGATTTTTTTTAAAATATTTACCACTGCTTACAATAATTGTTGGTTAGTAAATACAATAAATAAATAGCGTTTGCTGAAATATCGGTATGTTTGGGAGCACGTGTTTAGTCGGGAGCACTATATATTTTTTATTTTTTTATGATTAAGTGGCGTCCAAAAACTGGAAAGAGCGTGTTGGTCGTCTGGCGGTGAGATGGGCGGACTACATTGTTGCATCGCGGGTCGAACATGTATGAGACTGGTATAGGATTGGCACGAGAAAAGAGAGGTCTAGGTTCAGCAGTGAATATGGATGATGATAATACATTTTCACTTTTTTTTTTTAAGTTTACCTTCTTTAAGCGCGTTGGGCATTTTTGAGATGAGAAAAAACTATTGAACTAGCGCGTCACCGTCACCGACCGTCGTAGCATTCGTGGCGGATTTATTTCACTTGAAGTGAAAACGGACACCGACACCGCTTTTTCAAGTTTTTCAAGTGCTTGTTTTTATTTAATTTCGTAGTAGTAAGCAAAAGTGTCAGAAACGGCCGTTTTTGGTACTTTTGCCTACTACTTTGGATACGAAACATTCTGAGACCTATTTTAACAACGTAAATATACTTTATCCTCTTTGTAACAAACGTGACCTTGAATTCTTTAGTATTTATTTTCTATGCTATGCTACGATTTTTTATTCAATGAGGGCGCCACTTGGCCGGTAGTTAACCCGAACTAATCTCACCAAAGCACGATGGGGCTTTAGACCACTTTTTTATGCCTTCTATGGCCATTATAAGTTTGATGAAACTGGTTGCTAATAACAATAATCCTTTCCGCCACAATTTGATCATGGTGGCCAATTTCAACGGAGATAAGCCATATTCACACGAAATATACTGCACAAGCGTGTATGCGAGGGTTGCTGCACTCTCTGTTCCTTTTTTTTTGAGGATGGGGGGGGGTTCGGAAATCATCCAATGACTTCTCCCGCTCTAGGTGTAGTGCGGGAGGGCGTGTCAGACCTAACTGACTAAAACCCACCCCTTTTCCTTCTCTGCCCTGAATGTCCATAGGCGAGGTAACTCTTTCGAATTTATCCTCAACCCCCGGGCAGGCTCTCTGTTCCTTTACTCTCATAGTCTGATGGGACGGCAATCAGACACGACTGGGGAGAGATCAGGTGCAAGATCAACTGCTTACCGAGGTACGGGGGTATCAGACTATCAACTTCCAATCTCTAGGCTGCTACAGAATAATTCCTAATGGAAAACCCAATAGCACTTCACACACTCCACTGGAATCGATACCAGCAGTCACACTTCCGACCACGAGACCAACGAGGCAGTTATACCTATACATACATAACATATCGTAACATTCTGTCTCTCAAAGATTCGATTGTTTGGTTGGACTTTTCTTTTTTTTACATGTTTCCTTTTGCAGGTATACTGTAAGAGAATAATTTAGAAATACTCATCACCTTTGTACCAATTTTCCTGTTTCCTTCGTATCTATGTTCGACTGTATGTATTTAAAGTTTTAAAGATTTTTTTTATATACCTGTCAGTTGTGGACCAATTTTTTTTTCGAAAGAACCCGAGGTGGTCTCATATAAGTTTTATAGAAATTGCTCCAGCGCATTTTGAAAAACATAACAAAATCTAAAAATATGAATACATAGATGACGTTTTGGTTTGTTCCAATTACGAGTATGTTTAAATTCCACGTTCCATGTTATTGGTGTTTTGAGTTCTGGGGTATAACGACTAATAAGTGAAAAATAAAAAACTTTTTTACAAAAAAAAACACCGACTTCCTTTAAATTTTTAGTGTATTTGTATATTTTTGTAAAAAAGTTTATTTATTATACGTGTGTACTTAATTATTTTATTGATATTGAGAGGGAACGTAGGGCGCTGGCAGTCCGATGTAACATGTTGGCTCGTAGGTTTGCGCGCTGTAGCAAGGCAGTCAAAATAACGCTTTTTAAAGCTTATTGCCAAGTGTTTTACTCATGCAGCCTGTGGACCAACTATACTCAGAGGGCTATCAGCGCCCTACGGGTCCAATATAATAACGGGTTCAGGATGTTGATGGGGCTGCCCCGTTTCTGCAGTGCATCAGGTATGTTTACACAAGCACATGTTGATGGCTTCCATGCCATCGTCAGACAGAAATCTGCCTCTTTGCTCTGCAGAGTGCGGGGGAGCTCCAACTCCATCCTGAAGACCATAGCGGGGAGGTACGAGTCTCCTCTATTAGGTGATGTTGTTCGAAGATGTATTTCGAACAACTGCCGTGTTTCCAAATAGATAATTAAGTTTACTAACATAGTTATAAGTTATCTTTCTTTCTTTTTGATTACTAACCCCTATGGATGTTGCTTATCCGAAATAAAGATTATTTTATTTTATTTTATTTTTATTTTATTATTTTTAATTGTCATTTTTCTAAATTATCCCACGCTGTCCCACTTCTGGTCAAATTAAAAAAGAAATTGTTGCTAACGCATGCCATTACCATTCAGGCAGTTTATTATTGCAATTTATCTGTTTACGAAGTAAATTAATGAATCTCATTAGTTTATCTCGTGTGCCACACGCGCGTTGCATAGATTGATTGATTTATCAATTTTCCATAGTTATTCGTTAACATACTCGTACCAAAGCTGTCATTATTTTAATAAGTAACTAGTAAAGGTTACTTATTAAAATTATGTTACTAATTAAAATACTGATATTACAAGTACATTGGTATTTATTTACACTTTTACTTATCCTTATTTTTTTTTTGGGTGGTTGGGAAATCATCCAATGACTTCTCCCGCTCTGGGTGGAGCGGGTGGTCGTGTCAGACTCTTACTGACTAAAACCCACCCCTGTTCCTTCCCTGCCTGAGTGCCCACGGGTGCGGTAACTCATTTTCAGAATTTATCCGCTCGGGGGTGGAGTGCCCGGGGGTGGAGGATAAATTCGAAAGAGTTACCTCGCCCCCGGGCACTCGAGGCAGGGAGGAACAGGGGTGGGTTTTAGTCAGTAAGAGTCTGACACACCCTTCCGCTCCACCCTAGAGCGGAAGAAGTCATAGGATGATTTCCCACCCCCCAAAAAAAAAAAAAAAAAAAAACCCCTAGGCATGCAGGCACCGGCCACGATGGGCCCCATCAGTGGTGGCTGACACTAATCTCTTTGAGGCACGCGTGGAACAATACGCGCCGTCGACTCACGGGCCTGGTGCTGATCGGACGGCGAGCTACCCACTGCTCACCGTCCGCAGGCCCGGGTCAACAGTGGCCGGAGATCGTTTCGCGACGTCCTACGCCCAGTACGCCCAGTACCTCTCCTGCGGTGGTAGCAGCCGGGGCCGTGAGGGCCACTCCGTTGAGCTTCCCTCACGCGTACTTTTACTTATCCTAATTAATATTATGAATGCAGCAGTTTGAATGGATGGATGTTTGTTACTCAATCACGTCAAAACGGCTGGATCTGGATGAAATTTGGCACAAAGATCTAAACTAAACTTAATTTAGGCTATTCCTATCTTTTTCTCTCTAATAAAACAAGAAAGAGACGGACGTAAATTAGAGCTGTCTAATTTAGTCGAACTAATGTTTCCATACAAATTGAGGGTACCAGTAAAAACATGTAGATTAAAAACACGGTGAAGCGCAAGGCATAAACTAGTTTGACATCTCTAACTTAGGGGTCGTCTCCACAAAAGAGAGTATTTCTATACACTGGTGCGGATTCTCTTGTTCAATAACTAAACTAAAATTGGAGAATTGCTATCTTTACTAAAATGCCGTGCGAGAAAAGGACGGCTATAGCTATGCACTAAGTTAGAGATGTCAAACTACGCCTTGCGCTTCGCCGTGTTTTTATACGACATGTTTTTACGTGTGCCCTTAATTTGTATGGAAATGTTAGTTCAGACTTAATTTGACATCTCTAATTTACGTCCGTCTCTTTCTTGTTTTATTAGAGAAAAAAAGGTAGCAATAGTCTAAATTAAGTTTAGTTTGTGCACAACAGAATCAACATCACTCTCTTAAAACGTGTCTACACACGGCGATGTTATCGCGGCGAGAGAGTGTATAGAAATACGTGGCACGACGATAATATCGCTGCGATTCTCTCGCTCGTATATTTAATAATAATAATAAATGTATTTATTTATGAACAGGGATTGTAGTACAATGGTTCACTTAACAATTATAATGATGACATGTGGTTTCGTACAATTGTCTCCAATCAGGTGGGTGATGCACTGTCCCCCTAGCTAGGTTATAAAATAACCTGTAGTAAGGAGTAACAATCCCAAACCCCTTTGAATATGGTTACGAAAATATTGAACACAGTACATTGTGCTTTTTATTGTGCTTGTTGAAGTTGTAAGTGGTACATTTTTACAAAATGTTCAAACTTAACATAATGAGTTAAATAATTTACAATCAACTATTTGTGTATGTGTGCGTCTGTGATGGTGTGTGTGTGAGAGAGAGAAAGTGTATGTGTATGTATGTGTGTGCAATTCAGAGGATTTGTATGTGCTTGGACAGTGTTGTTATAGATGTGAGTGTGAGAACTTAGGTTAGATAGTTTTCTGATTCGTCATAGGATTTGTTTTGCAAGTATGAACGAAGGGTATTTTTGCAGTTATAATAAGATAAGCCGTATATTGAACAGTTTTTACTTATTTCGATGTAAAGACACGGACCAAGGAAATAAAAGAATCTTTTAGTAAAGGATTTGTAGATTCTTGGAACGGTAGGCGCAGTTATACGACTTTTAATTGAAGATCACGTCTAAACGACTAGTTTCATTTCTTTGAAAAAAATATATGTTACTTTGTACAATTTTTTCCGTAATTTGATATGTGAAAATTTGAAATTATATTTTTAAAACATAATGTAATTAATTTGTAAAGTTATGTCTAACGCAGACAAAAAAATGAGAATCACTTAAAAACTATAATATTATAGCATATTTTTATGATACATTCACCATTTTTAAGATAATTTATTATTTATATGGTTAGTTATTGGTATACGGGTTTTAGTATAATACCTATTAATTTAAGTATAATAAATTAATAATACGTCTAATTTCGGACAGCGCTCCTTGATGGGCGAGTCCTATTATTAGGTGGACGTACGACGCGTTACGTCAGCTCAGCACAGAACACGCAAGCTAACTACTCAAGATCATTGGCAGTTAATAGCGCCTTAAAGCCGTTGGCTCTGCGCCTGATCTCACCTGATCCCCGATCTAATTGCCATCTCATCGGACACCTGTGTTTGCCCACACATTTGTGCACTATAATATCAACAGCGTTCTTTGCTAAAATTTCCTTCGAGATTGGCCATTAGCAACCGAAATTCGATTGGGCGGTTTTCATATTTTTTGTATTTTTTTTTTATCTATAGCACTGCTAGACGAAGACATTCGAGATGACACCGCGTGCGCACTTCAGATCGCAGAGAAAAATGGATTCCAGTTCTGGTCAAAGTGGACGACGAGGTGTAAGAACGATAACTTTATCACTACTGAGATTTACAAGTGAGTAAAAGTATATTAGAAAATACCCTATAACAATAAAAAAAGAAAAAAAGTTTAAATTAAGTTAATTTCGGAAGTCGGTGTTTCTGGTTTTGTTTATTTGTTTTTTGACACCGATTTCTGAAATATAAAGTTATTTTGAACTTTTTGTTTTTTTTTTTTCGAAGTTGGATCTATTTATTTTAATAAAGTCTTATATTTTCACTTTTTAGTTGTGGTTCTACATTAAATTGTGTTAACAATACATAGACATATGATCGCAGCAATCGCGAGTCATTTGCTGTTAGATATTGAAGAGTTCCACAGTCTATCTCCAAAGATCTTCATCAGATCCTACTGTATTACAAACTAAAACCTTCCTTGAAAAATATCCATTTTAATAACGAATACCCCATCCAATTCGAACCAGTACTTTTCGAGAAAGTCGCGAACAAACAAAGATATATATATACGGGTCGAATATAGAACCTCCTTTTTTGAATTCCCAAAAAAAAAAAGGACTTCACGTCATCAGCTTATCAAAATTAGTGGGATGTTCAATTTTTACGGAATTGACTATAGCGCGTCCGGTATGTTTGCCGACGCAAATGTTGACAGCTTTTCAACCGTCATGCGCAAGAGATGCGCATCGCTTTTATATCGGTTTCGCGCCAGCCCCAACACTATCCTGAGGACGTTGGCAGACCGCTGGGACTCTCCGATTCTAGGACGCTGGATACGACTCCATGCGGTGAAGTAGATTGGGATGGGAGAGTCTCTAGCGGGTGTACTTTGTTTAAAATGAATATAATTGCCCGTTACTTTAGTTTATTTACTAACACTAGATATAAGGCATGTTATACTGGTACTAACAAACTATGGAACTTGATTCTGAAATAAATGTTTATTATTATTATTTCGTTTATTCATTTGTAAATACATATAAATTATATTTTTAAATATTTCAATGAAAAAAAAAAATACATTTAAAAATATAAAAAATAGTATCCCACCGGTATCGGGAACAGGGTCCAAGTTACCGGCGGTCAGGGCTCCAGAGAGAGGAATCGCCTGACAATGCGAGCCGTGTCCAGAAGTACTGCTTTCTGAATCAAGCCCTTGATCCAGCCGCCTAACGAGAGCCTCCTGAGGTGTTGGTCGAGGCTCGTGGCTATTAAGCCATTGGCTGACTATATTGGCATTATTATTATTATTATTATTATAACATTCATGAATCTGCCTTCCTAGCCTTTACTCCACTATCTTGGGGTTGGCTTCCAGTCTAACCAGTTTACATGAAGCGACTGCCTATCTGACCTCCACAACCCAGTTAGTGGGTAATACGATACCCCTTGGTAAGACAGGTTGTCGTTCTGATAACCCGTAACGACTGTCAAAGATCCATGATTGGCAGCCGGGACCAACGGCTTAACGTGCTTTCCGAGACACGGAGGAGTCTTGCTATGTATAGATGGTCACCCATCCATGGACCAACCCTGGTAAGTGTAGCTTAACCTGATGGATCGACCCGTGCGGCTGTTATTACTTTAGCCACGAGCTCCTCGTCTCATGTATTAGAAAATACCCTAAAACAAAAAAAAATACGACGTATGATGTAGGTACCTACAGGATGTAACGTAAATAGGTGGTCAAAGAACAATGCCCACCTTCCATACATTTAAAAACCTGATGATGAAAGTATATGTATAGTTATAAGATATAGTAGAAATACTTCCCGTAAGTTTAGAAAGTAATGTCTAATAGTCATTTCGGCAATTTAAACGCCACAAAGTTCAAAAAATATTAATGTTTCTTTTTAGGTTAGGATTTGCCGTCACCAGAATTAATGAAACAAACGTGCATGAACTAATTAATAACGCTCGTAGTTAACTCTAAAATAGGAATATTTAGCTAACTATGGTCTAAAACATCTTTTATACTCAGTTAATTCCTTGAAACTAACTGCCCCTGGCTAAGTCAATGATAAGACTCCATGATTGTCACTATAAAATGAGTGTCTTGTGTTCAGCTCATGAACGAGATAACGTCGAAACGTATTTATGCAGACATTGCAGTTTATGCAAAGTATACGTCGACTTGTTGCTGATGGCGGCATTGTCAACAGAACGGATTTACAACGGTATCAGGTATGGTAAGCAAAGGTCGTCAGATGAGGAAGATATCGGGGTCTAGGGGCGGTAAATAGGGTCGTAATAAGAAGAAACACGTACAAAATGGCACAGTACACAACGAGATGCGAGCGCAACAACAAAGGACTGCGCCGATGCAAATCACAGAACTGTCAAATGTCAAAAAAATCCATTTCACTTGCGCACACTCAATGAAACACTGAATGATTAAATTAATTCAATTATTGTGTTATTTTTATATATTTACTTTATCCCATGACTAATAAAAAATAGTTACTGGTCGAATTAAACGTAAAATAAGTATAAAACTAAGGAACAAACTTAAATATGGTCAACCAGCAATTTGTAAAATGGAACGTTTTAACGAATTGATGGTTTGGATGCGTTCAAAATATGACATTACGTTTAGAATTAGCTTAAATAAATGTAAAAATATCTTTTTTTCCTGCGTTTCTTCTAACATTGTGATAAGCGTAATTAATATACAATTCAATAAGCTATATTTTAAGATTTATTTCATTTCTATACACAGTCAGGTCAAATATGAACATTCTTCTTTAGATACTACTGCTTCTGGAATATATCTATTTCATGTAGCTACTACCACGGGGTCTCATCTCGAACATAAAAAATTTAGTTCAAATAGATCTCAATAGATGGCGTCATATGCATCGATTTCATATTGAAGTTTAAAAGTAAAATTAATATTTTAAAAATAAATATGGTAAAAACTGTATTTACATATTTAATAAACTGCCCTAAGCATATTTTTTTTGATAATCTAACTACTAAATAGAATTATTATATTTGTATATAGGAATCAACCCTATTAAAAACTTTTTCTCTTGAGTTACAAATCTTCAACAAACGATATCATTATGTAGATTCACGATAAGGACTTAAGACCCCCATAAGAATATTATTAGTTCCTACTATATTATTTTTAGGTATATGTTATTTTTAGCCGTAAGGGCGACGAGGCCAGTCCCTTCCTTATTTGTTCAGGCCACGATTTAAGGCCAGTTTATTAACATAAAAGGTTGAGCGTCCCTTTTTCTGAGCTTATGGAAATGTAATCTTAAAATCGGTTTCTGCTGATTTAGTTTCAATAATAAAATGTTATGGAAATCATTTTTTTTGGAAACGAATTAGTCTTTGACGGTGATGGAACAAAATTTGTAAGCCGTGCTATTTATTTTGAGCACAGAGCTGAAATTGAAATTACGTACAATATAAAGCTCACGCAGGATTTGAGGGGCTCGTGGCTAAAGTGATAACAGCCGCACGGGTCGATCCATCAGATTAAGCTACGCTTGCCGGGGTTGGCCCATGGATGGGTGACCATCTATACATACCGAGACTCCTCCATGCCTCGGAAACCACGTTAAGCCGTTGGTCCCGGCTATCAAACGTAGATCTTTGACAGTCGTTACGGGTCGTCAGAAGCTCCAAAGTCTGACAACCAGTCTTTTCAAGGGGTATCGTATTACCCAGTAACTGGGTTGTGGAGGTCAGATAGGCAGTCGCTCCATGTAAAATACTGGTATTCAGCTGAATCCGGTTAGACTGGAAGCCGTCTCCAAGATAGTTGGGAAAAGGCTAGGCAGATTTATTGATAAAGCTCACGCAGACAGGCGCGATACAATATTGTGACAACGATGGAAATAACCTATAGTTTATATAAATTTACTGATACATATAACTATCTATTAGCCATAGAACAATTTCAAATGAATCATGGCCGTCGACGACCGGGGTCACATTCATGGGAATGCATAAAGAGTAACTAGTCCACCATCTTTGTGAGTCCGACATATTGAATTAAGAATGACGTTACTTTGATAATCATGCATGATGACAATTCATCCAATCTAAACATGTATGCAAAAATTTCAGCTCAATCGAATACTGGGAAGTGTGTCTTATTTTACTATTAGTTTTAAATAGTTTCAGGTGAAACCAATACAAGGTGGCATATAAATTAAATTAATCATCCAATTTTGTTTTTCAATAACTTTTTTGCTAAATAAAAACAAATGATTTTGATTGATGGAAATCTTTATTTGGACCTTCACAATTTTTTCTGTTAAGTGGAAAAAATTATACACGTCAAGTGGCAAGACTTCCGGTGATAACCGTTCGCATCGCTGTCGAATACTCTCCTTAAGGGGTGCGATTGACTGAGGCTTGTTGGCATAAACCCGCGACATCAAGTAGCCCCAAAGAAGTCTGGGATGAAAAAAAAAGTGTGTGTGTACTTATGTACGCACGTAATAAGTTATACTTCTTTGGCGTAACAAGATAAAAAACCAAACTGTCACAGACCATATCTAACTTCAGGGTGTCGGTTCTAACTAACTTCAGGCTGTAGGTTTTTTTGTGACGGTGTGGGCGCGCATCGTAAAAATTTACTCTCATCATTTTTCCCTAACGCGCCAAAAGAAGTATAATTTCAAAAAATAATTCACGCTACGCCAACACCACCGACCGATTATTGGTTAAAAAAATCGACACAATTACGCTCTTGTGGAGTAAAGAGCTCCATTGCTTATCTGTTTGTATACTGCAGCTGTCTAGCTTACAAATGTCAAATTTAATTAACCTACGACGCCATTTGCTAAAGTTATAGGTTCTTCTGATAGGGTGATTAATTTTGCGCCACCTTGTAAAAATACTTAAATAAAAATTATATTTTCCCCTAAAAATATAAGGTCTTTGATTTTGTCAAGATAGATATAATTGTAACACAAACTTTGAGATAATGACAACCACATCAATGTACAGATATCTATGTATGGTCACAAAGATATACCCACTTACAAACAGAGAGCTTACACCACAATATTTAATTTCGATCATCATTATTGCGAAGGAGGAAGAAGGAGAACGTGGCTAAAGTAATAACAGCCGTACAGGTCGATCCATCAGGTTAAGCTGCGCTTGCCGGGATTGGTCCATGGATGGGTGACCATCTTTACATACCGAGACTCCTCCGTGCATCGGAAATCACGTTAAGCCGTTGGTCCCAGCTGTCAATCGTGGATCTTTGACAGTCGTTATGGGTCGTCAGAAGCCCGAAAGTTTGACAACCAGTCTTACCAAGGGGTATCGTATTACCTAGTAACTGGGTTGTGGAGGTCAGATAGGCAGTCACTCCATTTAAAATACTGGTATTCAGCTGCATTCGGTTGGACTGGAAGCCGACCCCAAGATAGTTGGGAAAAGGCTAGGCAGATTCGATTCATCATTATTGCGAAATAAAATTTAAAAAAAACTTTAAAAAAACTGAAAAACACGCTTGGAGTGACGTCATATTTTTTAAAAATATTTTATAAATGATGAACCTATATCATGGGAATGCATTAAAAATAACTAATCTGCCATCTTTTGAAGTTCGCCATATTGGATTTAGAATGACGTCACTTAGCTAAGTGCGGTCAGCTGACCGCATGCATTGGAGACGGACGTAAATAAGAGCTGTCAAATTTAGTTGACCTAATATTTCCATAAAAGTTAAGGGAACACGTAAAAAGATGCCGACTAAAAACACGATAAAGCGCAAGGCGTAACTAGTTTGACATCTATTACTTAGTTCATAGCTATAGCCGTCCTTTTATCGCACCGCCTTTTAGTAAAAGATAGCGATTCTATAATTTTAGTTTAGTTATTGATTAAGAGAATGGCCACCATCGTCATCTAAACTAAACATGTGTCAAAAATTTCAGCTTAATCGAAAACCGGGATGTGTGTCACTTTGTTTTTTTTTTTTTACTTCTAAGATTTTTTTATTTCCTCAAGTGAAGCTAGTAAAGACTTCATGTTTACACTGATCAAGCTTATCAAAACTGAAAATTCTACATTTAAACTTATTCTTTCAGATGCCCAGACCTAATGCGACTAACACCAGAACGCAGTTTATCAAGCAGCAGCCAGTACCGACGAAGCCCTCCCCGACTAAGGAGATCTGCCTACAAAGTCTCGTCACATTTCTAAAGTCACCAGGTTCAGACGGTCTAGACACATTAATTAAATTTAAAGTGTTTGCCTATGTTTAAAATAAATACATGGCTCAAAGTTGTTTGGCTGTTTGCATAACACTTGTATACACAGAGATTGAATGGTAAATCTGTAGGGTTTTTTTTTTGGGGGTTGGGAAATCATCCAATGACTTCTCCCGCTCTGGGTGGAGCGGGAGGGCGTGTCAGACTCTTACTGACTAAAACCCACCCCTGTTCCTTCCCTGCCTGAGTGCCCAGGGGTGCGGCAACTCATTTTCAGAATTTATCCGCTACCCCTAGGCATGTAGGCACCGGCCACGATGGGCCCCGTCAGTGGTAGCTGACGGCTGATCTCTTTGAGGCGCTCGTGGAACACTACGCGCCGTCGACTCACGGGCCTGGTGCTGATCGGACGGCGAGCTACCCACTGCTCGCCGTCCGCAGGCCCGGGTCTACGGTGGCCGGAGATCATCTCGCGACGTCCTACGTCCTACCCAGTACGCCCAGTATCTTTCCTGCGGTGGTAGCGGCCGGGGCCGTGAGGGCCACTCCGTTGAGCTTCCCTCACGCGTCCCGCCTCCGCCTTCGCGAGCATTACTGCTTCGCAGAAGGCGGGGACTGCCTCCCATTCCCTCTCGCTCCGTACCATGGCCTGAACCAGGGCCGGGCGTGAGAGGTCGAATCTGTAGTGCTGTGTTTGTTTGAGGAGGGTGACGTCATCGTTAGTTGGGGGTGATGTTTTCTTGGAAGGTTTAGAGGGTTTTTGGTGCATTTTGTGAGTTAAGGGTGATTGATTTGAGTTTTAATTAAATTAAATAACATGTTATATTCTTGTTACCCCAGAGGGCAGTCGGGTAAAGAGAATATAACATTTAATTTAATTTAATTGAAAATCCAATCAATCACCCTTAACTCACAAAACGCAGAAGGAGGGCAAAGTTTTGTACAGAGTGTATGTACAGAGTGTAACGGAAAGGTGTGGTCATATTTTAAGAACCGGTTCTGCCCATGGATATCAACAACTTTCTCTAAGAAAAAATAGAAAATTCCCAAAAAAATTTGGACTTTCCATACAAAGTTATCATCAACTGCAATATTTGTATGGGAAGTAAAATTTTATTTTGGGAATTGCCACAGATTTTCTTGAAGAAAGTTGTTCAAATCGATAAGCAGATGCAGTCCTTAAAATTATGACCACACCTTTCCGTTACACCCTGTATGTATATAATTATGTATGTCTATTTCTTTGGCACGCGCTGTAGCCTGAACGGTGTGATACATTTCAACATTTATGGTTTCATTATATTTGGCTTGACCGCCGAAGTGACATAGGCTATATAAATTTTGAAAAAAATACAAAATGGCGGCCGCCGCTAGGTAAGTGTCGTCGTATTTTTTTTCTGAAATAGCCATGTGGGGTATTAAAACAAAGGACTCGAGGAGACGATTCCAAAACTGTATCTCAATAAAATTCAAAAAATTATTGACCTGTGCCAAAAATCTCAATCGAAAAAACGACTGAAAAGTTCCAAGCAAGTCTTCAAAGACTTCAAATCTGTGATTGAACTAAAATTAATGCCACCAACTGCATTAGACTGCTTGAAAAGTGACTTGAAACTTTTCAGTAGTTTTTAGCAGTCGGGTTTTTTGACACAAGTAATTTTCTTTCTCTCCTGTGTACCCAAAGGAGTTTCTTATTCGAGAAAAAAAATCTGTACTAATTTTTGTTATTACAGGAAACTTAAGTGCAAAATTTCGTGCTTCTAGACCCAGCGGTGTAGGCTCTGCATTGTTTGTCAGTGAATGAATAGTAAGGAATCATTTTATTTTAGAACAAGAGAAGAAATTCACATCAGTGTTATAAATATGTAAGATTTTTAATGAGAATAAAATAGTTATTGACGATCTTTTTAAAGCAAACACCATCAAAAAGGAAAATTGCTTGAATCGAATTAAAAATATGTCAATTTTGTAGCTATCACATGTTCAATGAAAGGAATGCAGAAAACTGAAAAGAAAAAATCAGATACCGAAAAATCTAGCTAAAAGGATTTTGTTGAAATTTTCTTCAGAAACTTCCGTCTATCAAGAAGCCTCCTTAACTCTGAAATACAAAGCGTATTCCTAACTCAACTTCAGTCTGCAATGAAATCTAGGGTTCAGGATAAACGGGCTTACTTCCTAAACTATCCGTTTTATTTCACAAAGAAAATATCAAACAGTTTGTTCAGAACACAGAGCACGGATACGTCTCACCAGCCACTTTAAGACCACATTGTCAAAAGTTTCCATAAAAACAAATCGTGTATTTTTTCGGTGAGGGTGGGAAGTCATCAGATGACTTCTCCCGCTCTGCGTGGCGCGGGAGGGCGTGTCAGACTCTTACTGACTAAAAACCCCACCTGTTCCTTCAGTTACCCTTGCGTTTCAGGACCCCGCGACCCTGGCAGGCATCGGTCTTAAAGGGCCCCGTCAATTACTGCTGACATCTCTTTGAGGCGAGCGTGGAACACAACGAGCCGTTTACCCAGGCGTGGTCCATATCGGACGACGAGCTACCTATTGCTCTCTGTCCGCAAACCAATCGTGTCTGTGAATGTCATATTATTATGTCGTTTGCTCATAGAAACTGCACTCATCGGATCATAAGACGTACGGCGATGCGCCACCGATACCTACATGGTGGACATCCCATCCATATGCACAAAACATTTTGGGAACACTTTTATTGTGAGTGTATCTAAGGAGTGAAATTCCCTGCTGGAGTCTGTTTTCCTGATAGGTATAATCTGGGGGTTTTTAAGTCAAGAGTGAATAGGTCACTTCTGGGTAAGCATGCTTCATCCTCTACTACATCATTGCTTACCATCAAGTGCGATAGTGGTCAAACGCCAGACTATAAATAAAAAATAAAAAATTACGGCACGTGACAATTCTGGTTAAGAATATGAAAGAATCATCATTTCAGCCGAAATATTTCCACTGCTGGATATAAGTCTACACCAAAAGTCACCACACCAACCAATCCTGTGCGTCTCGTATGTTCGGTGGATTCTCGCAACCTTCAACAGGTCATCGACAATGCTGCGTCTTCCTAACACGGTCGCCACATTGCGTGAACATTTAATATTATAAGTAATCGCGTCTCTTCTCGTTGCTGGTGCAGCCATTCTGTGCTCTATGGTTCAGCAGCAGTTTGCTTTTTGTTTCCAACTCTCTGAACGCTCAAGCTTCACTTAAATCTGGGTTGTTTATTGAAGAAATGTGCATTGTTATGATACCTTTTTGGTGCACTATCCTGTTTCTCTCAAATCTTGGGAATGTGTGCTTTGGACGAGGGGTGGTTATAGTGTTGTGACGTTATAACTACGTAGACAGTGGCTTTGACGATGACGCTGTGTTGGTTCTATGTACAAGTACATCCAAGGGTTTAGATATTAAGAAAGGTCGCATATTATCTCAGTCTGAACCTGTCAAAAATAAATGTAGTTTACCTGCATTTTCGAAAAGCTTACGATAATGATCGACGCAGAATTTATAACGATTATTTATTTATTTTTAAATAATGGAACATTAATTACGAGAAATGATTTGTCTCTGGTTACCAAACTGGTAGACAATCTAAGTAGGTACCTATTAAACCAACTGAAAACTGAAAACAAAAAATCCTGAAAGCTACAGAGTTGATGGAACTTTGTGCCACAAGAAATGTAAAAATGTGGTAGATAAAATATTAATGATTTATTTTCTTCGTCTTCAACATTATTTAAAAAAAAAAACCGGCCAAGTGCGAGTTGGACTCGCACACGACGGGTTCCGTACCATAAACTGAAAACAAAACAACAAAAAAAAACACTTTTCTGGAAATGTGTTTTTTTTGGGTTATTTTTTGGGCTCTATCTCATGACCCGTAATTGGTAGACAGTTGAAATTGTCCCAATCGTGTATTTCTATTAGCTGCTATAACAACAAATAAATAAAAAGATAATTTACAAAAAACGTTTCCAGAAACGTGTTTTATTTGTTTGGGTTCTATCTCATGATCCGTAATAGGTAGACAGTTGAAATTTTCATACAGCGTGTATTTCTATAGCCGCTATAATAAAAAACAATAAAATGAAAATAATAAAAAAAATAATTAATTAAAAACGTTTCCAGAAAAGTGTTTTTTTAGGCTCTATTTCATGATCCGTAATAGGTAGACAGTTAAAATTTTCAGACAGCGTGTATTTCTATAGCCACTGTAACAACAAACAATAAAATTAAAATTAAAGGGGGCCCTAGGGAGCCCCTTCAATTTTTAATTCAACTGTGTAGCTATTACGGATCGTGAGATACAGACCGCTGACAGACAGACGGACAGCAAAACTTAGTAATAGGGTCCCGTTGGTTACCTTTTGAATACGGAACCCTAAAAAGTAATTTTTACTATGGAACAAAAACTATAAGCATAGAGGAGCGTTTTAACAAAGCGGTCTACCAAATAAAATACCCAAAAAAAATTTACAGTCCATACAAAGCTATCATGAGCTGATCAATATTTACACCAGAGAAAGAAAAAAAAATTGAGAATTACCTCAGGTATTCTTTAAGAAAGTTATTCATATCGATGGGCAGATGCAGTTCTTAAAATATGACCACACCTTTCCGTTACACCCTATAGAATGGCAACACGTTAAAAAGACGCGGGAAATGGTCAGTGGCCACCTATCAATCATTCATTGTGCTCGGTCTGTACTTAATTACTTTAATCTCGAATAATGGCTGAAATGAAATAAAATTCACCTGTGAACGAAGTGAGTCGAGGAAGAAAAAGATGAAGAGAACATGTTACGCCCGTCGCGCTTCGTCGACAAGTTACACGGATCGAGATACTGGAGATCCATATGTCATGTAATCACGGCCTGGGAGTAAAAACGCCAGACATCCCCTAAACTGAGTGTTTATACATTTTCATCATAGTAAAGATTAACTAATTTGAAATTAACTTAATCCCCTCCTTTACTGGATCTGATGACGCCAACATTTTGATGAAGGACCCAAATCATAAAACCTTGGTTACATAACAATTATCGTTTATCGTTCCTACAACATCAAAATATGTCGCTTGCTATGTGCTATTCAATTTTAACCTTTAACTTCAAATGCGTTAAGTATAAAATAGCACAATGTTTAAAACATACATTTGTTGTTGTATCAAGGCCTATTGTCTCCCAAGAGGCGAGTAAACGGATTAACTCGCCTTTATTTTACGTCTTTATCTTTAATAGGCTGTTAAAAAGAGAAGAAAGAACAGGGATAACAAAGACGTTCCCCTTTATAATCTCGGTAATTATTGCTATAAAACTTGAATGCAGGAGGTGCGGAACGGAACACCCAGATGTGAATGTTATTCGCTCTAGCGCTTTCTCGTGCAATCCAAAGGAAAATTCAGCGTTATTCTGGATAAGGCTTTTGAAACAGGTTATTTAAATAATGCTTATACGTTTATTATAATTGTGCAGCTGTTAAAACGATCTGTTTGTGTCGCTTTTGTGTAGATTTTCGGTTTGAATTTATTGTTAACGGATTTCTATAGAGGGTTTATTAGATACGACTAATAATACGCTATTAGGTACGAGCAAACCTTTGTTGTAAATTGTGAATGTTGAGATGGATGTGTGGAGTAACGAGAAAGGATAAAGTGAGAAATAAGTACATTAGAGGTACCTAGTTTAAAAGTAGCGCCAGTGACAGAAAAGTTGATAGGGAACCGCTTATCTTGGTATGGTCATGTGAAGAGGAGGGATGAAACACATGTAACTAAAAGAGTAATGAATATAAATGTAGATGGATGGAGTGGGAGAGGGAGGCCAAAGAAAAGATGGATGGATTGTGTGAACAGTGATATGAAAGAAAAGGGAGATAGTGATAGCGTGACGGCTGACAGGACAGAATGGCAGAAAAAAACGTGTTGCGCCGACCCCAAGTAACATGGGATAAGGGCAGGAAGATGATGATGAGGTACGAGTAAACCTTATTACAAATTATACTAAAACTGAATGTTTTGGTTGAACTAAATCCATTTAAAGCCAGTTTAACAAACGATGAAAGGAGATTAGTCTTTCATTTGCACTTAAAACACATTTATGAGAAACAAATTTTAGGCAGAAGTGTACCTAAAGTACACCTAAGCCCACAAGGTGAGGCTAAAGTATACATATTAAAAAGAAACTCCGTTTTTCCTTTCATCATCATCAGCCTTTCAATTTCCCACTGCTGGGGAACAGGCCTCCTCTTTGAGAGAGGGTGCGGGCCGTAATCCCTGGATGTCACATATTCTCGAAGTTTTGGTTCTGGGACATGCCGGTTTCCTCGCGATGTTTTCCTTCACCGTTTTGAGAGCAGTGGTGATGAAATAATTTACACAAAGTAAAGTGCCTGCCTGGGTTTGAACTCACGACCAACAACTTGTAAGTCGCGGCCAATACCACTGGGCCACCACTGCTCTGTTTTTCCTTTATTTTCTAGGAATAAATACGTAATGTTTTGTTTACTGTATTTATTTCGTCGTTTGTGGCCTATTATGCTACCTTGAGGAACACTAAATCTTGATGTTGCTATTGGTAGTGATATACTCATAATGATGAAAATTTACCATCTAAACTTTATATATAAATCATCATTGTCTAAACATCAAGCAGAAAACACGGACTCTTGAACAAAACGCTCATCTAGGGTCATTTATAAAGAAAAAGAACGTATCAAAAGCACTTTCAAAGACCAGCCGTAACTCCGTATACCTGCGGAAGCCACGCTGCTTTCAAGAGATTCAGCCATAAAGGTGCGATTGATTTTCGTTCGAGCCAGTATAACGGATTCTTCGAAAAAGTTTTAAAGCCGTGATTTTAAAAGGTGGATAGTGCACTATTACCTCAGGAATATTAAAGAACATAGTACCTCGTTGGTCGTCATTTGAAGACATGTGACATCCGCCAACCCGCATTGGGCCCGCGTGGTGGATTACGGCCCACACCCTCTCACAGGGAGGAGGCCTGTCCCCCAGCAGTGGGGACACTAAAAGGCTGATGATGATGATGATGATGATGATGACCTTGTTGGTCTAGTGGTTGCAAGCGCTACTGCTGAGCTGCTGATCATGAATTTGATTCCCAACTAATGTAAATTTTACTGGGTTGTTCCATCCGGACTTTCTCAATGAAAGTCCCGATTTGTATCTAGTGGAAAACAATAAGCTGGACATTGGACCTATAAATATTATATTATAAAGGGATTGTGGGTTTTCCTCGCTGTATTTTTTTTTTCACATTTTTTGCAATGGATTACATGAGATACTTAGAAGCTAGTACTTAAGATTAAATAAAATGGGGGTATCTATAGCCGAAGTAGGACCAGTCTTGTATCTCGGCATACTGCGCTAGACCATAATATACTGTAAAAACGAAATAATTGAGAACCAATACTTAAACGGCTTGTATACCTAGACCGTTAAGTCCAATCGGCGATCTTTCTTCTATCAATACAATTCTCAAAACCAATTCATACTAAACAGTTTATTCTATCTTCAAACGAATCTTATTCATAGAATTTACTCAACATTCAAAACCACGAACTACCCCACATTTTCTTTGCTTTGAAAACAACCCAAACTAGTGCAAAAAAACAAACTCTATTATTACAAAACGTGTTTATTACAGAAATAAATGGGGTGTTCTAGACTTGGGGAAAAAAGAAAAAATCAACATGTGAAAACAAAGCCTCTTCACAATTATATTGGGTATTTCGTTCGTGTTTGAATTCCAATAGCTAGCCAATTTCATGGTACATTACATAAACATATGTCGAAAGTACACGATAGGCTTTCAAGTCGCCTACACTTTGCTGTTGATTTCTCTTTTTGTGATGTCGGAGAAAAATTACCTGGCACGTGTATTTTCAAGTCGTGTTTATAGATGATTTAATACTCGTATATAGCAGAAATAAATATCTTCAAGCAAAAATATAAATAAATCGGCTTATAGAGGATGATTAGTTCTCAAAGGAGAAGATAACTGATCTATAGGCAGTTCGAAAGGCAAAAAAAAATAACGTAATAGTCTACTAGACCCAAGAAGAAGAAGTAGGAACGGGAGGCCTTTAACCTACTGTGGAACAAAAAAGGCTCATAAAATAATTAAATTATAATAAAAATGACAGTTGAGAAATTCTACGAAACCAGATATACGAGTATCTGAAAACACCTGAGTACACCTGAGTAAAATATGAACAACAGTGCTTTTCTTTTTGATACTTTCTGTTCCAGTAGAAACAACAGAAAATGTTTTTTAGAATTAAAAAAAGAAAACTATACCCTGAATTACATGCCACCACAAACAAGCACACATTACTAAAACGATATTCTCATAACAAAATTATGCATCGAAACTCCGTCATTGAAAAAAAAATAGAACAAACTTCACTGTGAAAACAAAAAGAAAATTCAGTTTTCAAAGTTTTCTAGTCGCCGGGACACATCTGCGACCAAACGCCGCTTCCACTGTACTATGTCTTTGAAAATGGTGACCGGATTATTTTAAAGCTTATTTTAATGGTAGCTATTCGGAGAACTTATGTCCGGAAATGCGACAGTGTGCACTAGGTGTTATTCTAACAGATAATAATATAATATTATTTGTGTTTGCTCTATTATTTTGATTGTGTTTATATAAATGTATTTGAATGTTGAGATGGATGTGTGGAGTAACGAGAATGGATAAAGTGAGAAATTAGTACATTAGAGGTAGTTTAAAAGTGGCGCCAGTCACAGAAAAGTAGAAAGGGAAACGCTCTTCTTGGTATGGTCATGTGAAGAGGAGGAATGAAACACATGTAACTAAAAGAGTTATGAATATAAATGTGGATGGATGGAGAGGGAGAGGGAGGCCAAAGAAAAGATGGATGGATTGTGTGAGGAGTGTTATGAAGGAAAAGGGAGTTAGTGATAGCGTGACGGCTGACAGGACGGAATGGAAGAAAAAAACGTGTTGCGCCAACCCCAAGTAACATGGGATAAGGGCAGGCAGATGATGATGATAAATGTATTTTAAAGGCATCGCCGTTGTTGGCGGGTCACATAGTAGATAAATCAAGACAGATATACCAGGATTGTCATACCGTGGGTCACCGAAGTAGGCCCAAGAAATCTTGGCATGACGATTTCGACTCATTCTTGACGCATTCGCTTGATAAGGAAATAACATAACCAGCATTGGATAGACACAAAAAAATATATGAGACCTTTGCTGGGCAGTGGACTGGTTACTTCAGAAAAAAAACGTAAGTTTTCTTTTAAAATTTTGGGACAAGCCCGTCACACTTTTCCTAACCACTGCAACTCCTAAAAACCATAATATAATCAACAATGGCGACCACCAGCAAAACGCCGAAGCAATGAAGCTCGATAAGTATTGGAGAAATGATTACACTGTCTCTGGGTCCCGCAACGAAATCAATCAGAAAAGAACAGCGGAGCAGTAAGGAAAAACAACAAAGCTAGGTCAATAGAGACAAAGGGTCATTTACAACAGGGGTAAGCCTAGCTGTCAGGGTCTTATTGTGCGATGTTACGTTTGATTCTAATAGGTATGGCAAAAACGCTTCAACGCTTTGTTCTAGTTTCGAAAAGGTCAGTGCAGTAGACAACTCCAGACATAACCTGAACACTGGTGCCGATTACTTTGTTCAATAACTAAACTCAAATTAGAGAATTGCTATCTTTTACTAAAATGCAGTGCGAGAAAAGGACGGCTATAGCTATGAACTAATTTAGAGAAGTCAAACTAGTTTACGTCTTGCGCTTTATAGTCGAAGTGTTTTTACGTGAACCCTTAATTTATATAGACATATTAGTTCAACTAAATTTGACAGCTGTAATTTACGTCCGTCCCTTTCTTGTTTTATTAGTGAGAAAAAGATAGCAATAACCTAAATTAAGTTTAGTTTGAGCACAACAGAATCGGCACCAATATCTAACATAATATTGCGTTAAGTTTGCTAAACAGTACACTCCTGTAAGATATGATGTTGTTCATATTCACAATCAGGTGTGGAACATTGACAAAAAAGTGAAGTGAGGATTCAGAAATCTCTAACCTATATACATTATTATGACTCTAGTCAATGCCTTAGCTTCTTATTACGTATTTCTTTACTAGTGATCCCTGACAAAGGTTTTTTCCCAAGTTGCCACATATAACCTTTGAGTTCCTTCCTTCATTTGTCCAAAACAAATTTCTTAAGAGATGATAATGCAAACTATCCTCTTCAAACCAGAATGACATAACTTTGCTTAAAGCATAGTGAAATTGTCATACGCCTGTCTTACGAGTATACTGCCAGATGAATGATAATAATAGAATATGATGGACGGGTGAATAAGGTAAAAAAAGAAAACACGGTAATAGAGAACCACTCATGCCCGAATGATATCGGTTTAATAAAAAGAAAATATAAAAATACCAACATCAAAAGTCTGCCAACATATTAAAACTAAAACGGACCTCTTCATGCAAATAAATTATGAATCGAGAACATGTTTTATTTTCTCTGTATTTTGATAAAAACCGCATAAATTTGCCACACGGCCCCGTATGTGACGGAGACGGCGGGTTCTGTGTATTTTCTTTATATTTATTTTTCCTGTTTACCTTTTTCTCTGGCTGGTTCAGATGGGCGGGCAACTATTTCTTAAAACTGGACCGGAAGAACGTTCTTTAGCGGTCATGCTTCGTTTGTTTAAATTAATACTGTTTCAACGGTCCCTACATTATTGTTTCTTACTCCTTTGGTGATAATTTTTACCCAACTGCGCGACGCAAGGGAGGGTAATGTGTTTATCAGCCTATGCATGTATGTTTGTTCCTTTGTGGCGCTTTGAGACCGAACGCGTGGGCCGATTTTGATAACGACTTACGTCAATTAATTTGATATGACGCCATAATTATTGTGGAAAAGAAAAAAAATGAAAGACGACGAACTATATTAAGTGGTGTATCAAAATAAAGGGTTCGAGAAGGCGATTCCAAAAAACATAACTCACTAAAATGTACAAATTTGAAAAAAAAAAAAATATTTTCATAAACGTGTAGAACAACTAAAAAGTTCCAAACAAGTCACTTTTTAAGCAGTCTGATGCAGTTGGTGTCAGATTGGTTGGTCTGGTTGTCAGATTTTTGGGTTTCTGACTACCCGTAACGACTGTCAAAGATCCACGATTGACAGCCAGGACCAACAGCTTAACGTGCTTTCCGAGACTTTTAAAGATGCGTCACCCATCCATGGACCAACCCCGGCAAGCGTAGCTTTACCTGACGGATCGACCCGTGCGGCTGTTATTTCTTTAGCCACAAGCTCCTCATTCTTCAAAAACAATTCTTACTACAATATTGTCATTTTCAATCATTAATACATTAAAACCTTACTGAGATGCCATGGCGGCGTTGCAGCTCTATGGTGGGTAACTCACCTGGCAACCGCTTGGTCACATAGTGAACCATATTTTTTTTGGAGTCATGGCCTGGCAATGCGGGTCTCTTCACTTTTCTGCGCCAGGATGTTCTATCCTGGGTTGTCGGGTCTGGCAATTGGACTAACTTGAGGTCTATATCAATTTTGGACCACCAGGTTAATGGTAGCCGGCCTGACCTTTTTTCGTTCTGGCAGGTTTAGTGGTATTTTTACCACATGGTCCTCTCTCTTCGGTCCTCCTAACATGAGGCACGACCCTAACTCGTATTTATATAAAGTCTAGCTCGTTTGACTTAAACGCGATCTTCATTAAAAATTATATTCTTAGCAAATATTAACTCTCAAGCATTTCATTTGTCCCTTATTTGAATAAATGAATACATTTATTTTACTCCAAAAAGATTTCGCAATGATAAGTGAATGGTAACGCTAATGAAAAGTGAATACAATAGGACCTACTCTTAATAGATTGTGTACAGGCTGTTTTTAAATTCGTGAAGTTTGTGAAATTTATCTAAGGGGCCGTTGCCGTGTTTTTAAAGAACTCACTCTTATGTCACTTTGACAAGTTTTTAACTTGATTTTTGCTAGATGAAAACAACTTGAATTTGAGCGTTTATTGAGGATTTGCTATATGATTGTGTAACTGCCTCCATATTAATTACCCTAATTTGCAACACTCGGATATCTAGGAAGGTCAAGGTTATGTTTATTCACCATAAATATAAGGACACAACCATACATCGATGAGTACCACAAATGAGGGCTGGAAAATCTTCTACATAATCCTCTCGTAAGTCCATTAGCTTTTAATACATTGAAACTAAAATATAATGCAATCGAATTAATTTTAATGGTATAACAATGTTCATTTTTAGTAATTGATAAGAAACGAAGGGAGATGATGATTAAGTTTGTTGAAAGTGGTGAAACAGAACTTAAAGTATTTACTTTGGTATTTTATAAGTGAAACACCTAAAATGTGACCGAGGTAGAGCTGAGAGCGGCGGTGCGTAGGCTGAATGCCAAAAACAACGCCCCAGGACCTGATGGCTTTCATGAGAAAGTCTGGGTCCTGGCCTAGGAGGAGGCTCTCGGGCCTCGACTAAGAGGGCTCCTAAGCGCATGCATGGAGAGGGGCCAGTTTCCACTTCGTTTAAAGACGGGGAAGCTGATCCTGATCAAGAAGCCGGGGCGCCCCGCGGACTCTCCGCCTGCTTACCGGCCCATTGTGCTGCTCGACGAGGTGGGCAAGCTCTTCGAAAGACTAATTGCAGACCGCCTCGTCGGGTAGCTGGTGCGGGTGGGGCCGGATCTGGCGAAGAGTCAGTACGGCTTCCGCGGGGGGTGCTCCACTGTGGACGCCATCATGCGCGTACGAGCCCTCACGACGGGGGATGTAGTGGCCCGGGATGGGGTCGTCTTGGCGGTGTCTCTGGACATCGCCAATGCCTTCAACACCCCGCCCTGGAGTTGGATAGTGGAGGCACTCCGGTGTCACCGGAAGTCGCCCTACCTCCGTCGCGTGGTCGAGGCTTACTTGACGGACAGGGCCGTCATCTACCCTTGTCACCAGGGATTATGTAATCGGCGAGAGATGTCGTGCGGTGTCCCACAGGGGTCGGTCTTGGGACCGCCTCTGTGAAACATCGGGTACGACTGGGTGCTGCGCGCCGACCTTACCTGACCTGTCGTCAGCGTAGTATGCTACGCTGAAGACACGCTCCTCCTGGCGCAGGGGAGGTCGCACGAGGCGGCGGCATCATCACGCGGGGTTGCGACAGTCGTGGATAGGATCCGGCAACTGGGACTCGAGGTGGCATTGCACAAGTCCGAGGCCATGTGTTTTCATGGTCCTCGGAACGCGCCACCGTCGGGTTTCCGGATACTGGTAGGAGGGGTTCACATCAGCGTCGAGGGGACGATGAAGTACCTGGAACTCGTCCTCGACAGCCGGTGAAACTTTGTCGAGCATTTCCGACGTTTGACTTCCAGACTGAAGTGGGCCAGTGCTGCTTTAAAGCGGCTCCTGCCCAATCTGAGAGGTCTAAACGCCTCGTGCAGTCCATGGCCCTTTACGGGGACCGGTGTGGGCACATTCCTTGAGACGGCGACCAGCTCACCGGTGGAACGCGTCCCAAAGGGTCATGGCCATTCGGATGATCCGAGGATACTGCACGGTCCCCTGTGAGGCGGCGAGCCTCCTTGTCGGACTGCCGCCATAGGATCTGGAGGCAAAGATCCTTGCGCTGCTCTGGGAGTGCCGTGAGGAGGCCAAACGCCGGGACAAAACTCCGCTGCCACGACACCTCGCGGCTCGGCAGACGGAGCTCCAGCAGGATCTCATGGTGCCATGGAGACAGTGGCTGTAGTGCTCCACTTTGAGACGTGGCTGGAGAGGAGTCACGGCATCCTCACCTTCCACCTGACGCAGGTTCTCACTGGACACGGTTGTTTCGAGGGGTTCCTGTTTCGGATAAGGCGGGAGGAAACGCTCGGGTTACCACTGCGCGGATCCCCCAGTGGACACGGCGGAGCATACGGTGGAGGTCTGCCCCGATTGGGCGGAGCACCGCCGTGACCCTCGTGGATGCGATAGGCGGTAGCGACTTCTCGCGCCCGGCCCTGGTTCAGGCCCTGGTCAGAGCCAGGTTGTATCTTTATCAAAATTTTATTCGCGGCCGTAGCAAGCATGTATTTATAGAATTATAATAATTAAAATCACCAATACAACTCTTTCAGTTAGAATTGATTTCAAATGTAAGTATTTCATGAAATCATGACAGTTGGCAGTGTATTGATGATTTTAATGATTACAGTTCTGTAAATACGTACTTGCTACGGCCGCGAATCAAATTTTGACCAAGATACAACCTGACACTGACCTGCAAATTGCAAAAAACGTAAGAACATTTGAATTTCGCGGGCTACTACTACTACTTTTTTAGAAATATATAAGTATGTTTATCAGTTGTCTAGCACCCATAACACAAGCTCTGCTTAGCTTGGGACTAGATGGCGTTGTGTGATAGTTGTGGAATATTATTATTATTTATTACCACGCTCCTTGACACAGGCAACTGATGGAATAGTCTTACTTGCCTTCATGCTCCACCCAAAGCGGGAGAAGTTATTGGATGATTTCCCGGGTTATTCTTTTATTACCCCGAATACCATAAATATTATTACATTACTTTTTTTTCTTTTTTCTAGTGTACGTTCGACTTATAATGTGGTTAAAGGGTGTACTAATAGAGGTAATTATTAATTAATAAAATTGTTAATTATTACAGTTTGAATAAAATGTTTCCTCACGATGTTTTCCTTCACCATTTTGAGAGCAGTGGAGCAGTGGTGAATTTACACAAAGTAAAGCGCCTGCCTGAGTTTGAACTCACGACCTACAACTTCTAAGTCACGGCCAATACCACTGGGCCACCGCTGCTCTGAGGAAACCGGCATTTCAGAGAGCCAAAAATTCGAAGACATGTGACATCCACCACTCCGCATAAGGACCGCGTGGTGGATTATGGCTCACACCCTCTCTCAGAGAGGAGGCCTGTGCCCCAGTAGTGGGGGCATTTAAAAGGCAAGGGAATGAAATGTTAAATCATAATTAGTAAATTAAATACATTTTACAATTTATTAGAACAATATTTTTTATTAAGTCGAAGTACAGCCGGGCGAGAAGGGTTGCAATAATTTTACCTGAGCGGCACCAACCAGTTTAATAAACAATAAAGCTATAAGTGACTAGGCTACATTATAAAAAATAATTCCTGAAAGTGAGACCGTCTTGCGTTTTTTTTAATTATGTTCATGTTCCATGTAGAGTAGGTATTTTGATTTTCTGTATTGAAAAAGGAACTATTGTAATAATAATTAAAACCTGTGATTGCTCTAGGAGACTCTATATTGTATTCTCTAATTTTATTATAATATATTTATCTTAAATCTCTGCTAAAAAATCACAGTCTGTGTATAAAATAATTTAAAATGTAGTCTATGAAATCACAGTTTATACAATAATTAAAGCTTTCTGTTAAAAAATCACAGTGTGTATATTAAATAATTTAAAGTATCTTCTAAGAAATCACAGTTTGTATAACAGTTAAAACTCTACTAAAAATCAGTATGTGTGTAAAATAAATTAACCTATCGCCTAAGAAAAAAGATCGTGAGCAAAATGTATACGTGATAAATAAATATCTATTCTCAACATCGTAGCACTTTTCCGACATACCGTACCTACTTTATTTTACATGCCTATCTGCTCTCCACTACAGAGCAACGGGGCACCACGATACCTCTTGGCTAAACTGGTTGACCATAACCTTAAACATTATACGTGTGGCGGGCGCCCGCGCGTTCCCTTGTTTGTATATGGCATCGAAAATAATTATATTCACGCCTTTTTGAGTCTATTTTTTTATCTATTTAGTTTCAGTCTATAAGTACCACGTTCTTCAATATTGCAATGTTGGGTTTTGAAAAGGCCAAAGATAATATACTTTTACTTGCTTATACGAATGTACTTACACGTCATCATTCAACGCCTCACCAGTGAGGACGTGCGAAAAAAAATATTATTTTTAAATATTATTATAGATATTAATATTAATTATTATTATTAAAAACCTATTGTCTCGTCACCGATCGGTAAGCTATAAAAAGCTAGCCAATAAGAAACAACAATGCATTCAGAAACTGACCTAATCTCTCACGTTCTAAAGTAACATTTCCACTATCGAACCAGTTTCTTGGAGATGTCTCACAACTCCACGGCCTGCCAATTGCCGGGTGATAATTGAGTAACGTATCAGACATGACCTCTCCGTCTAGGCCTATCGTATCTACACTATAGATGATCCAGTTTGCTGGAGTACAGTACACAGACTATGTAAATCCTAAATCTTAACGATACTTACTTAGGCTCCAGACAAAGTGATATATCAAATTAATTCAAATGGTGACGAAAAAATATATTATGTATCTAACATGTATAAAAAAACCCGATTGCCAAAAACAACTAAAGTTCCAAATAAGTCACTTTTCACGCAGTCTGATGCAGTTGGTGGCATGAAATCTCAACTCGTTTGGAACTTTTAGTTTTTAGGTTTCCGTACCCAAAGGGTAAAACGGGACCCTATTACTAAGACTCCGCTGTCCGCCCGTCTGTCTGTCTGTCTGTCCGTCTGTCACCAGGTTTTATCTCAGGAACCGTGATTGTTAGACAGTTCGTGCTCCATCTTCGACGACATCATCACTTACCATCAGGTGAGATAGTGGTCAAACACGTTTTCACAGATGATGTATTTCTGTTGCCGCTTTATCAACAAATACTAAAAAACAGAATAAAATAAATATTTAAGGGAGCTCCCATACAATGAACGTAATTTTTTGCGGTTTTTATAGATGTACGTGATGATGATTGTAACGTGATTTTTATAGCTGCGCCCCGCGGTTTCACCCGCGTAGACCGGGATAAAAAGTAGCCTATGTGTGAATCCAGGGCATAAGTTACTTACTAAATATCATCCAAATTGGTCTAGCCGTTTGAGGGTGAAAAAGTAACAAACATACACACTCACAAACTTTCGCCTTTATAATACTAGTGTGATGGTACGGAATCTTTCGTGAGCCAGTCCGACTCGCACTTGGCAGGTTTTTTTTTGCAGTCAGGTTTTTATTTGTAGGCTGTAGGTTCACTGAGTCTATTAAACCAAAGTCAAAGCTTTATCAAATAACATTTCGTGTTACTCCAAATGTTTACTTTCATTTTCAACCGGTTTTTTTTTTGCAGTCGGGTTTTTCGTTTAAATAACTGTATCGATCATGTACTACTTCGCACAATTACACCTGCCGTGACACTAGTTGTGGAGACGTCCATAACGGATCATGAGCCCCTTATTCTCTCCATCCGAGACGTAAAACCGAAATTAAAACCACCTAATACAATTAAAAGGCTGGATTTTGCGGCTGTGAAAACTCAAATTGATGAAATGGACTGGTCATCTGTCCTTAACGCAACTGACGCTAATGAGGCGGCTGATATCTTGGTTAACTCCCTATCCACAATTATAAAACAGAACACACTCTTCTCCAAAATCCCACGGAAAAATAGGAACATTAAACCCTGGATTACACCAGGGCTTCTTAGATGTATTTCTCATCGTGATAATCTCCATGAACAAGTTAAGAAGTATCCAGGAAATAATATACTACAAATCTCGTATAAGAGATATCGCAATTATTGCAACCGATTATTACGAAGGTTGAAACAGACTTATGAGCATGAGGAATTTATGAAAGCCAAGAACAGCCCAAAGGCAACATGGGACGTCATCAATAAGGTAGCAAACCTGAAGCCTAAGCCAGACACCCCCTTTAAACTTATAAATCTCAATGACCCTAAAAGCGCTATAAATGCGGTCAACAAGTACTTTGCTGACATCGGTAGGGTGATGACCGGTAAAGCAGGAATAAATCGTTCGGTTCCGAGTGATATTATTCCGCAAAATAATATAAGTTATTCAAGCTCCATGGCCCTGCTCGAAACTGACGCTGACGAGGTTGACCGTATTATAGCTAACTTAAAACCTGATTCTGCTGTAGGTTGGGATGGGATCCCTGTCAGGGTTTTGAATGCCTCCCGCAGTACCCTGGTCCCCCTTATTACCCACATCTGTAACCTAGCTATCGCGACGGGTATCTTTCCGAGGGTTTTTAAAAAGGCAGTTGTGCATCCAGTTTTTAAGACTGGAGACAGAGGCAGTGTAAATAACTACAGACCAATATCAGTCCTTACAGCACTTTCTAAAATTCTTGAACGTATTTTGAACAAGCGACTAACTAAGTTCCTAGAAACAAATAAAATTATATCTAATAACCAGTATGGTTTCCGCACTGGTATATCTACGGAGGATGCTGTGCTGGCCTTAACAGAACATGCTGTTAGGAACTTGGATAAAAAGCATAAATGTTTGGGACTATTCCTAGATCTGGCAAAAGCTTTTGACACTGTCTCTGTCCCCATTCTTGTAAATAAGCTGGAACGCGTAGGTGTTAGAGGTCTCCCTCTGAAAATTTTTACTGACTATCTTCGTGAGCGTGTACAAGTGGTAAAAATAGGGGAACTCTGGAGTGATGAGGAGGTTATTGACTGCGGCGTGCCCCAAGGAAGCATCCTGGGCCCCACACTGTTCATTCTTTTTATAAACGACCTATGCCACATTCCTCTTCCAAATTGTAAAGTTTTTACCTACGCAGACGATACAGCTCTCATTGTAGATGGAGTGGACTGGAATGAAACGAAGAAAAACGCAGAATATGCTCTCAAGATTGTCATGGTTTGGCTGTCTGAGAGTCTTTTGACTCTAAATATTGACAAGACCCTGTTCATTCCTTTCGCAATGAGAGCTGACCTTCAACCCCCGGAGACTTTTATAATCAAGGCCCACACATGCTTGAGGTCTGACCCTGGCTGCTGCTGCCTAAGTGTAACTAGATCTTCTACCGTTAAGTATTTGGGTGTGCATATTGATCAGAGTTTCCGCTGGCACAAACAAATTGAAACTGTCACAACTCGAACTCAACGGCTCATATTTATATTTAAAAGACTTCGGCACTCGGCTGACTCTAAAACTCTGAAAATGGTGTACCTGGCTCTATGCCAGTCCTTGCTATCTTACTGTTTGTCGGTGTGGGGTGGAGCACCGAAGTCAACAATTCTCCAGCTTGAGGTTGCCCAGAGGGCCGTGCTTAAAGTGCTGACAAATCGTCCCTTCAGGTACCCTACAACTCAACTTTACGCTGATTGTAAAGTCCTCACGGTAAGGCAACTGTATGTCCTTCAGACCATAACCCGTAAACATAAATCGCGACCACTGCAGGAGCCCCGTGGTAGAATTAAGTACACAGTTTTCAAGCCGGATCGGACCAGAACATGTTTTGCACGTCAAAATTATTTCATCCAAAGCGTCAGACTGTATAATAAGGCAAATAGACTATTGGACATATTTCATCTGAACAGAACCAATTGCAAAATGAAAGTGAAAGATTGGCTTATTTCCTTAACCTACCAGGAAACTGAGGACCTACTGGCTCGCATGCCTCAGTAATAAGCTTGCGCAACTGCAACAAAATCTATGCACACACATACACTTTCTTTAACTCCCACAAATTCACACATTAACACTTCACACACACATACACACAAAACTACACTATAACAGAAATGTAAATATACTGTAATTATTAGGCAATCTTTTAGGATTTTTCGTTTTTAATGTAATTTATTTGATTGTATGCTCAATTTAAAAAAAAAAAATCAGTTTAATTTTTTATTGTATTTTCATTCAATTGTATTTTATTTATATTTCGACTATATTTTTTAATTTAATTTTATTGTTATTTAATTTTAATTTAATTTTCTTTTGTATATTATTTTAACTTAATTATTATTATTTTAATTGTTTTTGTCGTATTTTAATTTTAATTTTGTATCGTATTTAATATTAATTTAATTTAAATGTTTATAATTTCATTGTTTGTAATCAGCAGGAGCTTATTTTGGCTAATTTGTGACTAACTAGGGAGGAACGCTGATACCTGAGATACAGGACATGTCCTAGTTTGGGTGTCAGTAGTTTACGTTTTACATGCATATACCCACTTAGCCTAATTACAATTAAGGATCATAATTTGAAGCGAATTCAGTGTAATTTACTCATGGTCATATTTTCTCTCTTTGTGGATTAGGCTTATGAATAAATTATTATTATTATTATTATTTTATTTGTAGTCTGTAGGTTCACTGAGTCTAATGAACCAAAGTCAAAACTTTATCAAATAACATGTCGTGTGACTCCGAACGTTTACTTTCATTTTCAATATTTACCTTTAAGAGCCTATACCATCTCAGCTCAAATTCTAATTTCGCCCCCACTTCCCCGCGTGCCACTGCACTCTTTATCTCGCTCGCACACTTTTGCTCGCAGAGACGCGACACGCGCGGCCTTGAGGTCGAAGCGATTTCGTTAGAGTAAACTACACTATTATCGGACGAGTACTAAGAAATAAAATTATCAATCTAATTTAATTTTAACTTGTCATTTTATGAATATAAAATTATATATTATATCGCAAATACAATTTCAATGTATCTATAAACGATAGGTTTCCAGTATAAGCTGACCTCTCAGTGTGCGGAAAGCCTATAAAATGCGAGATCAGCTTATACTGGACGGTATAGGTGATGTCTAGCCGTGCACACTATTTTATTTTACCTACCTACTTCTATAAAATACTAGTCAAATGCGAGCCAACTTTGCGCTGTGGGTTCCGCCAATTAGTTTTGTAGTAAGTTTGCGTTTTATAGTTTTAGCCGTGTATGTATGTTATGTGACAGCCGTTTGCACATGTAGGTAATTATGTAGGTTGTAGGTATATGCAAGTACCTAGGTATACATACATATGGTATACATAGGTTAGAAAAATCGATTCTAAACCACTACATAAATTGTAGAATTTATGCAGTGGTTTAGAGTCGGTTTAGTAGCAGTAGAGCTACAAAAAACTAGTCAAGTGCGAGTCACCATTGCACTGATGGTTCTGTAGGTACATTGGCTTGGTAGTAAGTTTACGCTGTGCCATTTTAAAATCTTATAATAGGTAGCTTTCTCCTTGTATTACCACTTTCTTAGTTATTATGCATCTATATAAGAATGAATCGCCGAAATGTAGGTATGCGTATATCTTTCGAAGGACTTCACCAAATTGCATAATTCTTTTTTTGTTGTGTTCGTGATTCTCAGGACAAGGTTTGTATAAATATAAGATAGGTAGGATAAGTAGGTAAGTATGCAGGTAGGTATAATAAATACCATAAGTTTTTTTCAAAGTAATTAAAAATAGTCAAAATTAAATAACATTTATTTTTAATCGCTTAAATTTCTAATTTACATAGTTAGAACATGTCTGGAATTGCATAGCTCAGGTAACATGCATGTTTTATAAAAATGTTCTAATTTTAGTTCCATTTCAGAAATATTGGTCATCTTTCTATAATTTCGACTTTGATTTTTTTGTCGCATCCAGACCTTATTCCGAAAATACATTTTTTTTTGTACCGATGATATGTAATTGTCCTTGCACTTGTATATACCAAGGATGTTTTTTATTTACGACAAGTCCGTTTTGAGTTTTTCTCCAAAAATTTACTTCTATCTTATCTATATCTTAGCTTCGTCCAAAGATGTTTAGAATGCTGCAATGGGACGCTTGATTTCAATGATTGTGTATATTCAGTGAACAGCTCATGTTCTCAGGTGATCTGCAAGAAAACACAACATTCATTATAAAACACTTTTTTTGGGGTATGTTATGTTATCATTCAATGACTGGCGTGATGGGCGTTGGTGGCTGCGCCAAAGTTTTAAACTTTTGCAGCTACCATCGTTGTACATTGTTTTTTTATCTGCCTGTATTTGTTGTTCTGTTCCTAATAAACGATTATAATAAAAAAAAATATAAAAAAATTACCTCCCGCTCTGGGCGGAGCGGGAGGGCATCTCAGACTTTTACTAACTAAAACCCACCCCTGTTCCTTCAGTTGCCTGTGCCAATAGCCGCGGTAACTCTCTTTCAAATATACTCGCGACCCCGGCAGCATAATTTTGTCAACATGAATAAATAATACGGAACCCTAAAAAGTCCAACATTATGAAAATTTTATTATGAATTCGCCGATTTCGTGATAGTACCATTACGCGTGAGTACCAAGCGGTAGTGCCATGGGGGAACAGCAAATTTCGTGATTATCACACACGTATGATAGATAGGTACTTACAATTATATATTTTGTAACACATGAAGATTTGTTTCGTCCGAATTTATTTCTACAGTTTTCGGAGTTCATACCTCCGTCCGTCCGGTCCTGTAACAATCACACGGGACAAATAAATACCTACCTAGACCTCACATATTTTTATTTATGATTTGGCTATGGAACCCTAAAAATATACAAAAGAAGACTAAATCGTCCATAGAAGCAGACTTGCCCTATGAATAACAAATAACAATTACCCACCCTACATTTTTTATTGAAATACAAATTTGGTGAATTGGTATTTGATGGTGAGGGATAATTTTCCAGTACAAGCTGACCTCTCATTGTACGGAATTCCTATACAATGTGAGATCAGCTTATACTGGAAATTTATAGCTTGATAAAAAAAAAATTGATTTTTGTTTGTCTTTTAAAAAAAATTTCCCCACACTAGGAATATTCCTGTATCGTGGGTGCGTTCACAAACATGTAAATTCACATACACAAGACACCCAGACCCGGAACAACTATCTGCAGGTCATACAAATATTTGTTCCGTGCGGGGATCGAACCCGCGACACGCAGCGTAGCAGCCGAACGCTCAACCACTGCGCCAACCGTGCCGTCAAAATTATATAGCCATGTGTAGTAATAATAATAACAGATCAGTGTTTTATGGCCTACAGATAGTTGTGTCGGATCTGCGCGTTTGTGAATGTGAAGATTTGTGTTTGTAATCGCACCGTCTCCGATTCAGTTGAAATCCTGGAGTCGGCAACATTATAAAAAAAAAACAATTAGGTACTACATAGATACCTATTTGTTGTATATTGTCAAAACAACAACAAACCTATTTAGGGAACTTTTTAACTTTTTACAAAATTGGACACCCATTTTTCACATTTTTTATCAAAAAAAAAAGTGGACACCTGGATTTCGCCTGAATCGTGAAAGGTGCGTTTACAAACACAAATCTTCACATGCAGAAACACCTGCAACTCCTAACGCAGCAGCCAATCACCTGCCACTGCACCAAACGTGACATGTTTGTAATCACTAATACTGTAAGTAGATAGGTAGCTATATACTTACTTCATTACGTTTATCATGTTTTCCAGTTTCTTTGCGCCAACCCTTTCGTTTCTTATTTTTATTACGGTTATTTCCCATTGCACCAACACTATAAGTATAAGTACTACAAGATTTGTATTTTACGTAGTCTTGTTGCGTAATGTGTGCTCTGAGCGCAAGCGACACAGCCCTCCCGTTCGAAAGCCGCAGCGAGACTGAACGGGGGCGTCGGGCGCCAGGGAACAAGCTTCAAGACGGCATAGTTTAGGTGATAGTTTAGGTATTTTATTTTTACTGTGAAAATAATGGTAATTTAAAAATAAAAAAACTTGTAGGACCTGCTTTATAGTAAGTTCAGTTAGTATGCAAAGTTTCATGACCTAATTTTAAGCATTTTTTGAATGCTAGCGGTTTATTGTTTTCGGTTTAGAGGTAACTTTGGATTTTTTTTCTATCGAGAAAATTTTATGGAATCGTGTTTTTGAGGTTTATAATACTTAACATTGATCCTCAACCTTGCCATATATTTATTTCAAAATTAATGCTGCAGTATTATCGACATAACGGAGGATCATGCTAAGCCATTTGAGGTAACATAGACTCTTAAGCTAAACTTTATTTCCAATATTTATTTAATTTTACCACGACGCAGCTCAAACGAAATACAAAGAGTATTTCTTTAGAGCGTGCAACAATAATATCTAAGCAAAAAATAATGATCAGTAATTTTTTCTTTTAACGTTTTACACGCAAACAGTATTGGAGGTATTAGCTCAAAGATTATGACGGCACGTTTCTATACCTCGATATATTATAGAGGACGTCTAGAGGTGAGATATTGAAAGTACACGTGAATCTAGATACCGAGTTATTTGAATGTTACACCTGTAATCATTTTAATACATATAGACTAGGTGGTACAGTGCGTGTGGAACGTTAGTGTCAATGTCCTAAATAAGGTGAGGCGATACTGGGACAGTTTCGTAAGGTGATATGTTGATAAAAAGGCCGTTTTTCTTTTAAGTGTATCTTGTTCAGTACATGGATTAGGAATTTAACATTTTGCTATATGCCCTTTGACTACATGATCTAGTATTTAACTGAAGGAATATACGAAGGAAGGAAGGAATTAGTTTTAACATTTCAGTGTCTAGCGGCACACCGGTGTGCCAGCGGGGATATTCCGTTTGCCTTGCCAAAAAAATTGCCATACACCCGATTCATGCGTTTTAAACCGCTATTATTACTATTAACCAAGGTCTTTAGACCTGTCGCAATGTTAACACACCCGGAACATGACATAGTCTGTAGTTATACGATAGCCGACTGTCAACGGGGCTTGACAGATGTTGACATTTGAAGCGCGCAGGGCTTGAGTGGTGTCGCTATTTCGATGTCGATTTTTTTAAGCAGTGAGTGCGGACAATTCGGTGCCTTTTGAACTATCACTTTATTTTCTAGATACGGCCTTAATTTGTAAAAACCGGCAAATTGCATGTTGGACTTCGCACATATAGGGTTCCGTAACAAATGTATTTTTGTCTATTTTGACTATTTGTATGGCTTTGGGTAAACAAGATGCTTATACTGTGAAAATTTGAAGACTGCAGCTCCAACCGTTTGGCTGTAAAATTATGTGACGACGGACAGACAGACGGACAGATGGACACGTGAGTGACAGCAATAGGGCTCCGTTTGGACCTTTCGGGCCATCATCATCATCATCGGCATTTTTAATGTCCCCACTGCTGTGGCACAGGCCTCCTCTCTGTGAGAGGGTGTGGGCCGTAATCCACCACCCGGGCCCAATGCGTATTGGTGGATGTCACAAGTCTCCGACTTTTTGGTTTTAGGACATGCTGGTTTCCTCACGATGTTTTCCTTCACCGTTTTGAGAGCAGTGGTGATGAAATAATTTACACAAAGTAAAGCGCCTGCCTGGGTTTGAATTCACGGTTTACAAGTTGTAAGTAGCGGCCAATATCACTGGGCTACCACTGCCCAACCTTTCGGTACGTACGGAACTCTAAAAAGCAAAAAGCAAAAGTTCGCTCCGGAGCTTCAGAATTGGGCCTAACTGTAATTTGTAGGCGATCCTGTTTTTACTGGTAGTCATAAGGCCGAAAATCCGTCACAAATTTTGGAAAGGGGTATTAGCGTTACCCAGCTACTAAGTTGTAGAGGTCAGATGGGTAGTGGCTCTATAAAAACTACTATTCTGCCGCTATACTTGAAACTGACCCTAACATAGTTGCGAAAATGCTAAACAGATTGATTTGCGGGTCTTTTCATCATTATGGAATACCAGCTTCTGCCAACGGCCCGCGTGAATATCAAAAATTATCACAAAGGACAAGTCTTTTGTGATAATTTCTCCTATTCCAGGATGTAGTCTTCCTGTGTGCTTCATCCAAATCCGTTGAAACGTTAAGACGTGAAGATGTAGAATAGACAGACAGACAGAGTTGCACGTGACTCCACGAAACATGGAACTGTAAGGCTCAGAGGTGATCAGGCGCACTTCACAATCTTGTAAACGTTACTTGCCTATCGGTCTTTTATATATTGTATTTCGGAGAGTGTGCGCAGGAGCTCCAAGACCCTCCGTCTCTATCTGACTACCTGTACCAGACTTACTGCGGGACACTTTCTGCACTTGGCAGTCTTGCTTCTCTATGTTTCCACACACTGTGCGGGAATAGCTCAAAACGGCATTCCCAGAAAAAAAAAACACGAAAAGTGCCTAAAAATTTGAAAACCACGTAATATTTGTTATAATCGCTGCCAGAAAAGATTAGCACCAGATCCATAAACGTACCTGTAAAATTGTACAAGAAAAATCACAAAAAACTTCAAAATAAGTCGTTACATTCAACACAGTAACTGCTGTGAGTTCCTAATTGGTTTCCAAAAAAACAACATAAAGCAACTGTTCGCCTCTGTGAATTTTTCTATAAATGCCTTGTCACCCGCGGCAAAATTAATTAAAAGAGAAAATGGGGGAAAACAAAAAACGGTGAAGGAAAACAGTTCCCACTTACTGAACATTTTGTTGCGCTCAGGGTCAAGGTCGAGCCTCGGACAAAGACATTAAGTAATGTGGTTATTGTACTGAGTGATATTCTGGTCAAATAACTGACTTTGATGATTGCTTCTGTAAAGGTGTCCAAAAGGTCACGTGGGGAAACTGATTTTCAGTACTGTGCTGCACGTGTTTATGCTATGACGATGAAGTGATATTTCCTTAATTTGAGACTTTTTAGGGTCCCGTAACTCAAAAGGAAAAAAAAATACTGTTCTTTATAGTTATATCTTTTGTAAACATGGTGTTACAAAGCGTTTTGAAAACGACCAAGTTATATTGAAGACAAACTTCCAACTACACTGTCGCAGGATTACATTGAAACTCGGACGTCTGAAGATTTCCAACTTCGTTTTATCAGAAAAAATCAATATAATAGACAAAAGGCTAATTTTAAACTTATAATTTTGAAGATGTAAAATCGTTAAGGAGGTTAGCTCTGAAATTACTGATCCGTTTAAAAAAAAAATCGATTCAAATTCGATTCAAATTCAATTGAAATTCGATTCAAATTCGATTCAAATTCAATTGAAATTCGATTGAAATTCGATTCAATTCGATTCAAATTCAATTGAAATTCGATTCAAATTAGATTGAAATTCGATTCAAATTCGATTGAAATTCGATTCAAATTCGATTGAAATTCGATTGAAATTCAATTGAAATTCGTTCAAATTCGATTCAAATTCAATTGAAATTCGATTGAAATTCGATTCCAGTTCGATTCAAATTCAATTGAAATTCGATTCAAATTCGATTCAAATTCGATACAAATTCGATTCAAATTCGATTGAAATTCGATTCAAGTGAGATTCAAATTCGATTCAAATTCAATTGAAATTCGATTGAAATTCGATTCAAGTTCGATTCAAATTCAATTGAAATTCGATTCAAATTCGATTGAAATTCAATTCAAGTTCGATTCAAATTCGATTCAAATTCGATTGAAATTCAATTCAAGTTCGATTCAAATTCGATTCAATTTCGATTCAATTTCGATTCAATTTCGATTCAATTTCGATTCAAATTCGATTCAAATTCGATTCAAATTCGATTCGAATTCGATTGAAATTCGATTGAAATTCGGTACAAATTCGATTCAATTTCGATTGAAATTCGATTGAAATTCGATTGAAATTCGATTCAAATTCAATTGAAATTCGATTGAAATTCGATTCAAATTCGATTCAAATTTGATCCAAATTCGATTCAAATTCGATTGAAATTCGATTGAAATTCAATTGAAATTCGTTCAAATTCGATTCAAATTCAATTGAAATTCGATTGAAATTCGATTCAAGTTCGATTCAAATTCAATTGAAATTCGATTGAAATTCGATTCAAATTCGATTCAAATTTGATCCAAATTCGATTCAAATTCGATTGAAATTCGATTGAAATTCAATTGAAATTCGTTCAAATTCGATTCAAATTCAATTGAAATTCGATTGAAATTCGATTCAAGTTCGATTCAAATTCAATTCAAATTCGATTCAAATTCGATTCAAATTCGATTGAAATTCGATTCAAGTGAGATTCAAATTCGATTCAATTTCGATTCAATTTCGATTCAAATTCGATTCAAATTCGATTCGAATTCGATTGAAATTCGGTACAAGTTCCATTCAATTTCGATTGAAATTCGATTGAAATTCGATTCAAGTTCGATTCAAATTCGATTAAAATTCGATTCAATATCGATTCAATTTCGATTCAAATTCAATCCAAATTCGATTCAAATTCGATTCAATATCGATTCAATTTCGATTCAAATTCGATCCAAATTCGATTCAAATTCAATTCAAATTCGATTCAATTTCGATTCAATTTCGATTCAATTACGATTCAATTTTGATTCAAATTCGATTTAAATTCGATTCAAATTCGATTCGAATTCGATTGAAATTCGATTGAAATTCGGTACAAGTTCGATTCAATTTCGATTCAAATTCGATTCGAATTCGATTGAAATTCGATTGAAATTCGGTACAAGTTCGATTCAATTTCGATTGAAATTCGATTGAAATTCGATTGAAATTCGATTCAAGTTCGATTCAAATTCAATTCAAATTCGATTCAAATTCGATTCAAATTCGATTGAAATTCGATTCAAGTGAGATTCAAATTCGATTCAATTTCGATTCAATTTCGATTAAATTTCGATTCAAATTCGATTCAAATTCGATTCAAATTCGATTCGAATTCGATTGAAATTCGGTACAAGTTCCATTCAATTTCGATTGAAATTCGATTGAAATTCGATTCAAGTTCGATTCAAATTCGATTAAAATTCGATTCAATATCGATTCAATTTCGATTCAAATTCAATCCAAATTCGATTCAAATTCGATTCAATATCGATTCAATTTCGATTCAAATTCGATCCAAATTCGATTCAAATTCAATTCAAATTCGATTCAATTTCGATTCAATTTCGATTCAATTACGATTCAATTTTGATTCAAATTCGATTTAAATTCGATTCAAATTCGATTCGAATTCGATTGAAATTCGATTGAAATTCGGTACAAGTTCGATTCAATTTCGATTCAAATTCGATTCGAATTCGATTGAAATTCGATTGAAATTCGGTACAAGTTCGATTCAATTTCGATTGAAATTCGATTGAAATTCAATTCAAGTTCGATTCAAATTCGATTCAAATTCGATTGAAATTCAATTCAAGTTCGATTCAAATTCGATTCAATTTCGATTCAATTTCGATTCAATTTCGATTCAAATTCGATTCAAATTCGATTCAAATTCGATTCGAATTCGACTCAAATTCGATTCAAATTCGATTCAAATTCGATTCAATTTCGATTGAAATTCGATTGAAATTCGATTCAAGTTCGATTCAAATTCGATTCGAATTCGATTGAAATTCGATTGAAATTCGGTACAAGTTCGATTCAATTGATTCAATTTCGATTCAATTTCGATTCAAATTCGATTCAAATTCGATTCAAATTCGATTCGAATTCGACTCAAATTCGATTCAAATTCGATTGAAATTCGATTGAAATTCGGTACAAGTTCGATTCAATTTCGATTCAATTTCGATTCAATTTCGATTCAAATTCGATTCAAATTCGATTCAAATTCGATTCAAATTCGATTCAATTTCGATTCAAATTCGATTCGAATTCGATTGAAATTCGATTGAAATTCGGTACAAGTTCGATTCAATTTCGATTGAAATTCGATTGAAATTCGATTGAAATTCGATTCAAGTTCGATTCAAATTCAATTCAAATTCGATTCAAATTCGATTCAAATTCGATTGAAATTCGATTCAAGTGAGATTCAAATTCGATTCAATTTCGATTCAATTTCGATTCAATTTCGATTCAAATTCGATTCAAATTCGATTCAAATTCGATTCGAATTCGATTGAAATTCGGTACAAGTTCCATTCAATTTCGATTGAAATTCGATTGAAATTCGATTCAAGTTCGATTCAAATTCGATTAATATTCGATTCAATATCGATTCAATTTCGATTCAAATTCGATTCAAATTCGATTGAAATTCAATTCAAGTTCGATTCAAATTCGATTCAAATTCGATTGAAATTCAATTCAAGTTCGATTCAAATTCGATTCAATTTCGATTCAATTTCGATTCAATTTCGATTCAATTTCGATTCAATTACGATTCAATTTTGATTCAAATTCGATTCAAATTCGATTCAAATTCGATTCGAATTCAATTGAAATTCGATTGAAATACGGTACAAGTTCGATTCAATTTCGATTGAAATTCGATTGAAATTCGATTCAAGTTCGATTCAAATTCGATTAATATTCGATTCAATATCGATTCAATTTCGAAGCAAATTCGATCCAAATTCGATTCAAATTCGATTCAAGTTCGATTCAAATTCAATTGAAATTCGATTGAAATTCGGTACAAGTTCGATTCAATTTCGATTGAAATTCGATTGAAATTCGATTCAAATTCGATTCAAATTCGATTCAAATTCGATTGAAATTCAATTCAAGTTCGATTCAAATTCGATTCAAATTCGATTGAAATTCAATTCAAGTTCGATTCAAATTCGATTCAATTTCGATTCAATTTCGATTCAATTACGATTCAATTTTGATTCAAATTCGATTTAAATTCGATTCAAATTCGATTCGAATTCGATTGAAATTCGGTACAAGTTCGATTCAATTTTGATTCGAATTCGATTCGAATTCGATTGAAATTCGATTGAAATTCGGTACAAGTTCGATTCAATTTCGATTGAAATTCGATTGAAATTCGATTGAAATTCGATTCAAATTCGATTCGAATTCGACTCAAATTCGATTGAAATTCGGTACAAGTTCGATTCAATTTCGATTGAAATTCGATTGAAATTCGATTCAAGTTCGATTCAAATTCAAATTCAATATCGATTCAAATTCGATTCAAATTCGATTCAAATTCGATTCGAATTCGATTGAAATTCGATTCAAATTCGATTCAATTTCGATTCAATTTCGATTCAAATTCGATTCAAATTCGATTCAAATTCGATTCGAATTCGACTCAAATTCGATTCAAATTCGATTCAAATTCGATTCAAATTCGATTCAAATTCGATTCGAATTCGATTGAAATTCGGTACAAGTTCGATTCAATTTCGATTCAATTTCGATTCAATTTCGATTCAATTTCGATTCAATTACGATTCAATTTTGATTCAAATTCGATTTAAATTCGATTTAAATTCGATTCGAATTCGATTGAAATTCGGTACAAGTTCGATTCAATTTTGATTCGAATTCGATTCGAATTCGATTGAAATTCGATTGAAATTCGGTACAAGTTCGATTCAATTTCGATTGAAATTCGATTGAAATTCGATTGAAATTCGATTCAAGTTCGATTCAAATTCAAATTCAATATCGATTCAATTTCGATTCAATTTCGATTCAAATTCGATTCAAATTCGATTCAAATTCGATTCAAATTCGATTCAATTTCGATTCAATTTCGATTCAAATTCGATTCAAATTCGATTCAAATTCGATTCGAATTCGACTCAAATTCGATTCAAATTCGATTCAAATTCGATTCAAATTCGATTCAATTTCGATTCAATTTCGATTCAAATTCGATTCAAATTCGATTCAAATTCGATTCGAATTCGACTCAAATTCGATTCTAATTCGATTCAAATTCGATTCAAATTCGATTCAAATTCGATTCGAATTCGATTGAAATTCGGTACAAGTTCGATTCAATTTCGATTCAATTTCGATTCAATTTCGATTCAATTTCGATTCAATTTCGATTCAAATTCGATTCAAATTCGATTCGAATTCGATTGAAATTCGATTGAAATTCGGTACAAGTTCGATTCAATTTCGATTGAAATTCGATTCAAATTCGATTCAAATTCGATTCGAATTCGACTCAAATTCGATTCTAATTCGATTCAAATTCGATTCAAATTCGATTCAAATTCGATTCGAATTCGATTGAAATTCGGTACAAGTTCGATTCAATTTCGATTCAATTTCGATTCAATTTCGATTCAATTTCGATTCAATTTCGATTCAAATTCGATTCAAATTCGATTCGAATTCGATTGAAATTCGGTACAAGTTCGATTCAATTTCGATTCAAATTCGATTCGAATTCGATTGAAATTCGATTGAAATTCGGTACAAGTTCGATTCAATTTCGATTGAAATTCGATTGAAATTCGATTGAAATTCGATTCAAGTTCGATTCAAATTCAATTCAAATTCGATTCAAATTCGATTCAAATTCGATTGAAATTCGATTCAAGTGAGATTCAAATTCGATTCAATTTCGATTCAATTTCGATTCAATTTCGATTCAAATTCGATTCAAATTCGATTCAAATTCGATTCGAATTCGATTGAAATTCGGTACAAGTTCCATTCAATTTCGATTGAAATTCGATTGAAATTCGATTCAAGTTCGATTCAAATTCGATTAATATTCGATTCAATATCGATTCAATTTCGATTCAAATTCGATTCAAATTCGATTGAAATTCAATTCAAGTTCGATTCAAATTCGATTCAAATTCGATTGAAATTCAATTCAAGTTCGATTCAAATTCGATTCAATTTCGATTCAATTTCGATTCAATTTCGATTCAATTTCGATTCAATTACGATTCAATTTTGATTCAAATTCGATTCAAATTCGATTCAAATTCGATTCGAATTCAATTGAAATTCGATTGAAATACGGTACAAGTTCGATTCAATTTCGATTGAAATTCGATTGAAATTCGATTCAAGTTCGATTCAAATTCGATTAATATTCGATTCAATATCGATTCAATTTCGAAGCAAATTCGATCCAAATTCGATTCAAATTCGATTCAAGTTCGATTCAAATTCAATTGAAATTCGATTGAAATTCGGTACAAGTTCGATTCAATTTCGATTGAAATTCGATTGAAATTCGATTCAAATTCGATTCAAATTCGATTCAAATTCGATTGAAATTCAATTCAAGTTCGATTCAAATTCGATTCAAATTCGATTGAAATTCAATTCAAGTTCGATTCAAATTCGATTCAATTTCGATTCAATTTCGATTCAATTACGCTTCAATTTTGATTCAAATTCGATTTAAATTCGATTCAAATTCGATTCGAATTCGATTGAAATTCGGTACAAGTTCGATTCAATTTTGATTCGAATTCGATTCGAATTCGATTGAAATTCGATTGAAATTCGGTACAAGTTCGATTCAATTTCGATTGAAATTCGATTGAAATTCGATTGAAATTCGATTCAAATTCGATTCGAATTCGACTCAAATTCGATTGAAATTCGGTACAAGTTCGATTCAATTTCGATTGAAATTCGATTGAAATTCGATTCAAGTTCGATTCAAATTCAAATTCAATATCGATTCAAATTCGATTCAAATTCGATTCAAATTCGATTCGAATTCGATTGAAATTCGATTCAAATTCGATTCAATTTCGATTCAATTTCGATTCAAATTCGATTCAAATTCGATTCAAATTCGATTCGAATTCGACTCAAATTCGATTCAAATTCGATTCAAATTCGATTCAAATTCGATTCAAATTCGATTCGAATTCGATTGAAATTCGGTACAAGTTCGATTCAATTTCGATTCAATTTCGATTCAATTTCGATTCAATTTCGATTCAATTACGATTCAATTTTGATTCAAATTCGATTTAAATTCGATTTAAATTCGATTCGAATTCGATTGAAATTCGGTACAATTTCGATTCAATTTTGATTCGAATTCGATTCGAATTCGATTGAAATTCGGTACAAGTTCGATTCAATTTCGATTGAAATTCGATTGAAATTCGATTGAAATTCGATTCAAGTTCGATTCAAATTCAAATTCAATATCGATTCAATTTCGATTCAATTTCGATTCAAATTCGATTCAAATTCGATTCAAATTCGATTCAAATTCGATTCAATTTCGATTCAATTTCGATTCAAATTCGATTCAAATTCGATTCAAATTCGATTCGAATTCGACTCAAATTCGATTCAAATTCGATTCAAATTCGATTCAAATTCGATTCAATTTCGATTCAATTTCGATTCAAATTCGATTCAAATTCGATTCAAATTCGATTCGAATTCGACTCAAATTCGATTCTAATTCGATTCAAATTCGATTCAAATTCGATTCAAATTCGATTCGAATTCGATTGAAATTCGGTACAAGTTCGATTCAATTTCGATTCAATTTCGATTCAATTTCGATTCAATTTCGATTCAATTTCGATTCAAATTCGATTCAAATTCGATTCGAATTCGATTGAAATTCGATTGAAATTCGGTACAAGTTCGATTCAATTTCGATTGAAATTCGATTGAAATTCGATTGAAATTCGATTCAAATTTGATCCAAATTCGATTCAAATTCGATTCAAGTTCGATTCAAATTCAATTGAAATTCGTTCAAATTCGATTCAAATTCAATTGAAATTCGATTGAAATTCGATTCAAGTTCGATTCAAATTCGATTCAATTTCGATTCAATTTCGATTCAAATTCGATTCAAATTCGATTCAAATTCGATTCGAATTCGACTCAAATTCGATTCAAATTCGATTCAAATTCGATTCAAATTCGATTCAAATTCGATTCGAATTCGATTGAAATTCGGTACAAGTTCGATTCAATTTCGATTCAATTTCGATTCAATTTCGATTCAAATTCGATTCAAATTCGATTCGAATTCGATTGAAATTCGATTGAAATTCGGTACAAGTTCGATTCAATTTCGATTGAAATTCGATTGAAATTCGATTGAAATTCGATTCAAATTTGATCCAAATTCGATTCAAATTCGATTGAAATTCGATTGAAATTCAATTGAAATTCGTTCAAATTCGTTCAAATTCGATTGAAATTCGATTCAAGTGAGATTCAAATTCGATTCAATTTCGATTCAATTTCGATTCAATTTCGATTCAAATTCGATTCAAATTCGATTCAAATTCGATTCAATTTCGATTGAAATTCGATTGAAATTCGATTCAAGTTCGAATCAAATTCGATTAAAATTCGATTCAATTTCGATTCAAATTCAATCCAAATTCGATTCAAATTCGATTCAATATCGATTCAATTTCGATTCAAATTCGATCCAAATTCGATTCAAATTCAATTCAATTTCGATTCAAATTCGATCCAAATTCGATTCAAATTCAATTCAATTTCGATTCAAATTCGATTTAAATTCGATTCAAATTCGATTCAAATTCGATTCAAATTCGATTCGAATTCGATTGAAATTCGATTGAAATACGGTACAAGTTCGATTCAATTTCGATTGAAATTCGATTGAAATTCGATTCAAGTTCGATTCAAATTCGATTAATATTCGATTCAATATCGATTCAATTTCGATTCAAATTCGATTGAAATTCAATTGAAATTCGATTCAAATTCGATTCAAATTCAATTGAAATTCGATTGAAATTCAATTGAAATTCGATTCAAATTCGATTCAAATTCGATTCAAATTCGATTGAAATTCAATTCAAGTTCGATTCAAATTCGATTCAAATTCGATTGAAATTCAATTCAAGTTCGATTCAAATTCGATTCAATTTCGATTCAATTTCGATTCAATTACGATTCAATTTTGATTCAAATTCGATTCAAATTCGATTCAAATTCGATTCAAATTCGATTCAAATTCGATTCAAATTCGATTCAAATTCGATTCAAATTCGATTCGAATTCGATTGAAATTCGATTGAAATACGGTACAAGTTCGATTCAATTTCGATTGAAATTCGATTGAAATTCGATTGAAATTCGATTCAAGTTCGATTCAAATTCGATTAATATTCGATTCAATATCGATTCAATTTCGATTCAAATTCGATCCAAATTCGATTCAAATTCGATTCAAATTCGATTCAAATTCGATTGAAATTCAATTGAAATTCGATTCAAATTCGATTCAAATTCAATTGAAATTCGATTGAAATTCGATTGAAATTCGATTCAAATTCGATTGAAATTCAATTCGTTCGATTCAAATTCGATTCAATTTCGATTCAATTTCGATTCAATTACGATTCAATTTTGATTCAAATTCGATTCAAATTCGATTCAAATTCGATTTGAATTCGATTGAAATTCGATTGAAATACGGTACAAGTTCGATTCAATTTCGATTCAAATTCGATTCGAATTCGATTGAAATTCGATTGAAATACGGTACAAGTTCGATTCAATGTCGATTGAAATTCGATTGAAATTCGATTCAAGTTCGATTCAAATTCGATTAATATTCGATTCAATATCGATTCAATTTCGATTCAAATTCGATCCAAATTCGATTCAAATTCGATTCAAATTCGATTCAAATTCGATTGAAATTCAATTGAAATTCGATTCAAATTCGATTCAAATTCGATTCAAATTCGATTCAAATTCGATTCAAATTCGATTGAAATTCAATTCAAGTTCGATTCAAATTCGATTCAAATTCGATTGAAATTCGATTCGAATTCGATTGAAATTCGATTGAAATACGGTACAAGTTCGATTCAATTTCGATTGAAATTCGATTGAAATTCGATTCAAGTTCGATTCAAATTCGATTAATATTCGATTCAATATCGATTCAATTTCGATTCAAATTCGATCCAAATTCGATTCAAATTCGATTCAAATTCGATTCAAATTCGATTGAAATTCAATTGAAATTCGATTCAAATTCGATTCAAATTCAATTGAAATTCGATTGAAATTCGATTGAAATTCGATTCAAATTCGATTGAAATTCGATTCAAGTTCGATTCAAATTCAATTGAAATTCGATTCAAATTCGATTCAAATTCGATTCAAATTCGATTGAAATTCAATTCAAGTTCGATTCAAATTCGATTCAAATTCGATTGAAATTCAATTCGTTCGATTCAAATTCGATTCAATTTCGATTCAATTTCGATTCAATTACGATTCAATTTTGATTCAAATTCGATTCAAATTCGATTCAAATTCGATTCGAATTCGATTGAAATTCGATTGAAATTCGGTACAAGTTCGATTCAATTTCGATTCAAATTCGATTCGAATTCGATTGAAATTCGATTGAAATTCGGTACAAGTTCGATTCAATTTCGATTGAAATTCGATTGAAATTCGATTCAAGTTCGATTCAAATTCGATTAATATTCGATTCAATATCGATTCAATTTCGATTCAAATTCGATCCAAATTCGATTTAAATTCGATTGAAATTCGATTCAAGTGAGATTCAAATTCGATTCAAATTCGATTCAAATTCGATTCAAATTCGATTGAAATTCGATTGAAATTCGATTCAAATTCGATTCAAATTCAATTCAAATTCAATTCAAATTCAATTCAAATTCAAGTTCAATTCAAATTTAATTCAAATTCAATTTAAATTCAATTCAAGTTCAATTCAAGTTCAATTCACAATTCAAATTCAATTCAAATTCAATTCAAATTCAATTCAAATTCAATTCAAATTCAATTCAAATTCAATTCAAATTCAATTCAAATTCAATTCAAATTCAATTCAAATTCAATTCAAATTCAATTCAAATTCAATTCAAATTCAATTCAAATTCAATTCAAATTCAATTCAAATTCAATTCAAATTCAATTCAAATTCAATTCAAATTCAATTCAAATTCAATTCAAATTCAATTCAAATTCAATTCAAATTCAATTCAAATTCAATTCAAATTCAATTCAAATTCAATTCAAATTCAATTCAAATTCAATTCAAATTCAATTCAAATTCAATTCAAATTCAATTCAAATTCAATTCAAATTCAATTCAAATTCAATTCAAATTCAATTCAAATTCAATTCAAATTCAATTCAAATTCAATTCAAATTCAATTCAAATTCAATTCAAATTCAATTCAAATTCAATTCAAATTCAATTCAAATTCAATTTAAATTCAATTCAAGTTCAATTCCAATTCAAGTTCAATTCAAATTCAATTCAAGTTCAATTCAAATCATTTATTTGAAATAAATCATTTACAGGCACTTTTGAATTGTCAATAAGTCGGTCAGTCAGAAAGATGAAGCTAATTGTACATTCCAAGGCGTAGATCTATAGAGAGAGGGGGGACGTTCTTCTCCCTATGGCAAGAAATGCCATGGACACTCTTTAAAACCATGTTATGTATAAAAAGCCTGGTTACGTCTATTATATGTCTTGTTGCTTCTAATATATGAGAACAATGTACACAAACAAAAACAATAAAAAAGACCCTTCAACCCCCGCGGCCAAATCCGGGTTGTCAAATTGAACCCTGACGACAACCCGGGTTGACAGCCGATTTTTTTTTTTTTTTTTTCTCTTTAATATTTTTTTTTTGTCCGACTCACCAGTGAGTCGCGGGGTTTCACAGGTTAAAATAAGCCAGTGGCAGTTGAGAGATGACCAGTCTCAACTGACGGCGCCCGAACACGAACATGACGCATGGGTCAGCACCACTCAGCTCAACCTTATTGAAGGGAACCGAATGGCCCAACACACGCGCCACCATCAGCGAGACATTTCTGTGAGCATGACAAACTCTCAACTGCCATGCTCGTTCATGTCAAAAAATAAAATAAAAAAACTTGAGAGGTGTCTAGGGACACCCGGATGGAACGAAGTTCCTTTCGATTAATTAGTGAAGGAATTGTAATATAATTATTTTTTTAATTTATAATATTTTTTTATTATTAACTACGCGCACACGCACGCACGTAAGAAGTTATACTTCATCATCTCATCTCATCTCATCTCATCTCATCGCAGCTCAGCTCAGCTCAGCTCAGCTCAGATCAGCTAAGCTCAGCTCAGCTCAGCTCAGCTCAGCTCAGCTCAGCTCAACTCAACTCAACTTAACTCTTTAGCAATAACAACAACTATAACAAAAGTAATTGTGTTAATTTTTTTTTTTTTTTACTATAGCAAAAAGTGTCGTGACAACTTTTCGTAAGAATTTTTTCCGTCTAGCCCCCTTTCACAACGCGCAATAACTTCGTTCTAAAAACCTGAATGCAAAAAAACAAAAAAAAAGTTCCAATCAAGTCAGTTTTCAAGTTGTCTAATGTGGCAGTTATTTTAGTTCAATTATTGATTTCATGCCACCAACCCCAACAGACTGCTCGAAAAGTGACTTGTTTGAACTTTTTAGCTCTTTTTAACAGTCAGGTTTTTTGAAAATATTCAATTTTTTTATTTATCTTGGAGCAGTGAAAAAATCAAAGTTCCACGTCAAATGTTACTAGGTTTTCCCATTTGCTATTTCTCAGTAGCAGCCCGAAGTCTCTGCCCAAGAGTCGCAGATAAATTCGAAACAGAGTTACCACGCCCCTTGGGCATGTAGGGCAGGGAGGAACAGGGGTGGGTTTTAGTCAGTAAAAGTCTGACACACCCTCCCGCTCCATCTAGAGCGGGAGAAGTCATTGGATGATTTGCAAACATCACAAAAAAAAAGTCCGAAATCTGCATTTTTTTTCAGTTGATTGAGATTTGTGGTCATATTTAATACTGCTTCCTGCCCTTCTATCTCTATGGTGAATCCAATCGTTATCTTTTCACTGTCTGTTTTTTGCATGCTTTTCGTTGTTCCGTTTCTTCGGTGATCTTACTATGCGCGAGCAGTAAATATTATTGTAATAGAAGGAAATTTAAAGTTGGCCTTTGATAAGTCAACAGCCCTTTAAGATGCCTCGTGGAAAGGCGAAACACGTGTCAACTATTGGTTTAGGATTTCATGTACCAATTTAATCGATAATTTTTAACCGACTTCAAAAAGGAAGAGGTTATCAATTCAGTAGTTTTTTTTTATGTATCTTCGGAAATTACTCCGTCATACATAAATTTATTTGCAAAATTCTTTTTTTGTTCGAAAGGAGTTTATTCCGTCATGAAGATGATGAGTTTCAAAATATAGAGAATTTGACAAATAGAAAATTACAAACAAAAACTTTTTTACTAAAAATTGAATCAACTTCCAAAAAAAGTGCAAAATAATTTTAATTTCGGAAGTCGGTGTCTAAAAACGAAGAAACTGTAGCGACATCTATGACGCGACAAACGAACTAAAAACAACAAGCAAGTTGGAGGTCGCAAGTTTGGAGGCATGCGGAACAGGGTGTAAAGTTCCACAAAGTTCCTGGTGTGGCGAGTTGCCGCCACTCTGCAAGTTGGGTGGGGTTGGTATCACGTCGCGTGTGTGTCTCGCTTTAATTTGTCAGACAGATGTGAGTGGCCGGCTTTACGCGAGGTATAGACAATTTAAAATGCAACAATCGACGTCACGTCAGTTTGACGTCAGTGTGTGTGTCTAACGCCGCGAGGCACAGCGCGCATCTCACCGCAGACTAATGTCTTAAAATAATATCGTCCCCGCAAATACGCTAAAATCCCGAGTAAATCCCGTAAACGTTGGGGATCCTCCGGGAATAATAAATAACCCATATTTACCGCGTCCGTTAACTACTGAACAAGCATAATCAGGAGTGTTGGTGTGAAGAGAACGAGTGGCCACTCGACAATTCGACGTGCAACCATCGAGAACAGCCCGGAAAGTAAGGTACCACTTGTTTTACAAATTGTAAGTAGGGCCACATTCGCCGACTGCTGCCGACCACTCCTAACTTGAAGTTATACAGACAAATATAGGCAATTTTGGGCCAGCATTCCCTTCAAGTGTTCGGCCGTAATCACGCCTGAACATCTCCATTAGATGGTCCTTTCGAGCCTGGATAGGCATCAGTAAAATTCAGTACAAATTAAGTACAAGTCATTACAGTAGGTAGGCACATAACTTTATTAGTGCCCCAAAATGGCGTCCCGCAAGCAAGAAGCTAAATTGGCTCAGCTTACCGCTAAAAGACAAATGATTTTCGAGCGAGTTAATCGCATATATAATGATTCCAGAAACATCTCGAACTATGATTCACGTTCAAATGAGACATTCTTAGCGCAGTCAGAAACAATTACTGAGCAATATAACAAATTTGAGGAAATAATAGAACAAATGAATGAATTGCAATTCGAGATTGACCAAACCGCACCAGACTATTCGAGTCTATATTCTATAGAAGACTTATATTCTAATATTAAATATAAACGTAATCTCATACTTTCGAAAAACGAAACATCGGAACACAAAGTGGGTACTCGGATAAAATTACCGCCCATAGATTTGCCAACGTTTGATGGTAAAGCGGAAAATTGGCCCATATTTTATGAAATGTTTCGAAACAATGTTCATTTAAATACCGATCTGGTTGACTCGCAGCGTGTCCAGTACTTGATCAGTAGGTTGACTCATGATGCCTTGAAGCTGACCGCGGGCATTGTTCCTACAGGTGATACATACAACGTTATGTGGAACAGTCTCGTAAAAAGGTATCAAGATAAGCGTAGTTTAGGGATTCATTATCTCAATAATATACTGGACATTAAACAATGCGCCGGAAATGCCGCGAGCCTCAATACTTTTGTGGAACGATATTCAGCGTCCGTCGCAGCCTTGAAGCAGTTAGACATTCCAGACTTACTGGATTTTGTTTTATTACACTGTGGTTTAAGAAAGGTTGACGCGCAAACTGTCTTACAGTTTGAATCACGTGTGAGTGAAAAAGAATTACCTTCCTATGCGGAGTTTATAACATTCATGCAAGAATATGTTAAGGTACTACAACGCTCATACGGTAATAATTTACAGACGGAACCGCGCGCTAAGTCTAGTTCAGTTAATCATCAAACAAAAAATAATACCGCTAAGTCATTCGTGTCGCGTAATGAACCGGTTTCGAATGGCAAATGTACGTTGCGCGATAAGGATGACGTACGACATCAGCTGTTCTATTGCCCGCAGTTTAAAAATATTAGAACACCGCTTGCACGTTTTGAATTTATTAAAGCTAAACGTGGCTGTATAAACTGTTTAAGTCTATCCCATTCTTTGGTTAAATGTAAGTCACGTAACGTTTGTAAAATTTGTAAGAAGAACCACCATTCTCTCTTACATTTACGAGAAAAACATGAGTCATTATCGCCCGAGCCGCAAGCGCCTACTAAGGATACATCTGTTTCGCTCACTACAGCTGTTAAAACTGGGTCAACCATTTTGCTAGCGACCGCGCAGTTATATGCATACTATAGCGACATCAGAGATAAGGAGGTGGTTCGGTGCCTACTAGATAACGGATCGCAAAATAATTTAATTACTGTGGACTGTTGTAAACGTTTGAACTTACCCATAATTAAATTACGCAATTCATTTTTACAAGGTGTTGGAATGTCATCGAAACCAATACACGGTTTTATTCATCTCAACATAGAATCTCGGTTTGACCCTCATACGAAGTTTTCGATACAAGCGTTAGTTGTTGATTGTATTACAGATAGACTTCCCGCGAAATTAATTAGGTTACATAACAATGATAACATGTCATACTTAAGTAACTTGCAGCTCGCTGATCCGCTTTGGAACGTGCCGGGCACGGTAGACGTCGTGCTTGGAGCACAATTGTTCCCCTTTATTTACCTGGGAGACAGGGTCGACCCAGGTACCCGCGCGCCCCCTGCTGTACTGACTAGCTTCGGTTATGTACTTATGGGTGATATTGATTGTTGTAGTAGTGATGTGACACACATTACATCTTCGTTTACCGCGCAGGCCGACATTGAGGTCGGGTCAAGTTTGCATAAGTTTGAGCTAGAGGAAATTCCACCCGCCGCCACCGCCGCGCCGCGCCGCGCCGCGCCGCGTTCCGTTATTGGTCCGCACGAATTAGAGTGTGAAAATAATTTTAATTCTTCAGTCTTATTTGAAGACGGCAGATACTTTGTCGATCTGCCTTTTGCGCGCTCACCCGGCGGGCTAGGTAGCTCGCACGGCTACGCCCCTGGGCGCTCACTTGCGCTTGAGCGTAAGTTTGCGTTAACGACCCTACGCGAGAATTATAATAAAACTATCGCGGATTATATAACTCAGGGGTATTTAGCGGAAGTGCCCGACTCTGAATTGACAGAGGAGGGTTATTATATACCGCATCATGCCGTCATTAGACCGGACAAGGACAGCATTCGAGTGGTTTTGGACGCTAGCGCTCAAACTCACTCAGGGTTGTCGCTCAATGACATTTTGCATGTCGGACCTAATTTGCAAGCAGACTTGTTTTTGTTATTACTTGATTTTCGTACATTCCCTGTCGCGATGACAGCGGATATAAAACAAATGTTCTTACGTATCGGTGTAAGAGAGCACCACCGCAAATATTTACGAATCTTGTATCGTTTTAGCAAAGGTGAGCCTATTCGCACCTTTCATTTTAACCGCGTTCCCTTCGGACTTAAACCTAGTCCTTATTTAGCGATGCGCACATTGCGTAACTTGGCGTGTGAGCAAAGCGACCGCTTTCCTGAGGCTTCTAAATTGGTAGAAACTCAGTTTTACATGGACGACTACATCTACTCTGTTTCGGACGAACAGACAGCTATGCGTCTATCCCGCGATTTAATTGATTTAATGAAGGTAGGTTCCTTTGACTTAGTCAAATGGGCTACCAATTCACCCGCTTTATTAGAGATTCTCCCAGAGTCTCACCGCTTACCAGTTAATTTTTCTGGCATGGATAATGATGTCCATAATTTCAAAATCCTTGGATTAACCTGGGAACCCGCTGATGATTATTTTTCTTTGACAACAATCGCCGCTTTACTTCTATCTAAACTTGTTCGCGTAGTCAAGGAAAAACTTTCCGCTCGTGTACCTATTGCAGGTGTCCACGCTTTCTCGGACTTCACCATAGCTCTCTCGTGGATCCACTCATCTCCCCATAGATGGTCTATTTTTGTCAGCAACCGCATTGCTCAAATACAGGAAAACTTACCTGCCGCTTGTTTCCGTCACGTGTCCGGGAAAGAGAATCCTAGCGATTGTCTGTCTCGCGGCATGCTGCCGTCGGATTTAATAAGACACTCGTTGTGGTGGAACGGCCCCACATGGCTCCATCAGCCCATGAGCGAGTGGCCTTTAAAGTTCGCTCCTGCTCAATGTGAAACATTGCCGGAGTTTAAATCAAAGGTTTTTCTTGTAGAAACTTCGAATACTGAACCGCGTATTTTAGATACTATAGCTGACCGTGTTTGCTCATGGAATAAATTGTTACGTGTATTTATGTACATTCTTAAATTTACAAACAGACTACATAGTCATAGTTCTGTTGAAAACATTCAAACCGCCGAAAATTTCATTGTTCGATTAGTTCAAAGTTTACATTTTGCGAGCGATTTAAATTTAATTAAAGCAGGTGAACTTCCAGCTAAGAAGTTGCGCTGTTTATCTGTCTTCATTGATAGCTTCGGAATCTTACGTATTGGGGGCAGATTGTCTAAATCTGACTTACCGTATGAAGCCAAGCATCCCGCGCTTTTACCTAAACGCGACCGCGTAGTCGATCTAATTATCGATCACTATCACAATACGTACTGCCATACGGGCCCAGGGTTATTGATGTCCATTATAAGGCAGCGGTTTTGGATATTGGATGGCCGAACGGTTATACGTTCTCGTTGTCGGAAATGTAATACTTGTTTCCGTCTAAATCCTAAGCATCCAGTACCCAAGATGGCTGAACTTCCTGGATACCGCGTCCGTGATGCTAAAGCCTTTGTACACACCGGTGTAGATTTCGCCGGGCCGCTTGCTTATATACCTATTCGACGTAGAGGTCAACGTTCGCAGAAACTTTACTTATGTTTGTTCGTATGCATGGTGACTAAAGCCATACATATCGAGCTTGTTTCGGATCTCACATCTGAGGCTTTCCTATCCGCATTTAAGAGATTCATTTCTCGCCGCGGTCCAGTGTCTGTTATGTACTCAGACAATGGTACCAATTTTGTTGGCGCTAAGGCGCAATTGGATGATATTTATTCTTTTTTATTAAATTCAACTGTTCAAACGGATATTAAAAATGAGCTTCTTAAATCACGCATCGAGTGGACAAGAATACCGCCGCGAGCTCCACACTTCGGAGGTATTTGGGAGTCGAATATTAAGAGTGTTAAAACTCACTTGTTTAGAGTCGTAGGTAAACAACTTCTCACTTACGAGGAACTCTCGACCGTATTGGTGCAAATTGAGTGCCTTTTGAACTCTCGACCACTTAGTGTCATTTCGTCAGACCCACATCCGGAGGTACTCACGCCCGCGCATTTTTTAATGTCCAGTCCACTCACGTATTTGCCTTCTTCTGAATTGGCAGAAGAAAGCATAAACCTAAACAACCGCAAAAGGCTCTTGGATCAACTTGTGTTATCCTACTGGAATAAATGGCGAATTGAGTACTTGCACACGCTGCAAGTTCGCCAGAAGTGGTGCACTCCCGATCGCCCTATAGAGATAGGTACTGTCGTTCTCTTGGGTCAAGATAACGTACCTCCATTGACTTGGCCATTAGGTATCATAGAGGAAGTTTTTCCGGGATCGGATGGTGTAATTCGAGTCGCTTCAATAAAAACCGCGTCAGGCACGTATAAACGTCCTGTCACTAAGTTGTATCCTTTGCCAACTCAATAGATTATTATTACTACATAATTTAGTTTAATTTAGTTTAGGGTTCATATTATACGTTCCAATGGTACGCCATTACATAGTTGTAATTTAGTTTATTCGACTTACCATAGTCAAGTCGAACCGCAATTCATTCTTAGGACACTGATAATTATTTTTCCCGAGCATTATATCAATGCGATGGTGTTTCGGACTGCTGCTTGGATTTCCCTCAAAGCTCTTCAACAAGTTAATGCTTACATATCATCACCGCTTCTTGAACCTCACTCGCTCCGCATAGATTAGCAGCTTTTGAAAGCTCCTGGACCTTTCAAGGCGGGGAGCATGGTGTGGCGAGTTGCCGCCACTCTGCAAGTTGGGTGGGGTTGGTATCACGTCGCGTGTGTGTCTCGCTTTAATTTGTCAGACAGACGTGAGTGGCCGGCTTTACGCGAGGTATAGACAATTTAAAATGCAACAATCGACGTCACGTCAGTTTGACGTCAGTGTGTGTGTCTAACGCCGCGAGGCACAGCGCGCATCTCACCGCAGACTAATGTCTTAAAATAATATCGTCCCCGCAAATACACTAAAATCCCGAGTAAATCCCGTAAACGTTGGGGATCCTCCGGGAATAATAAATAACCCATATTTACCGCGTCCGTTAACTACTGAACAAGCATAATCAGGAGTGTTGGTGTGAAGAGAACGAGTGGCCACTCGACAATTCGACGTGCAACCATCGAGAACAGCCCGGAAAGTAAGGTACCACTTGTTTTACAAATTGTAAGTAGGGCCACATTCGCCGACTGCTGCCGACCACTCCTAACTTGAAGTTATACAGACAAATATAGGCAATTTTGGGCCAGCATTCCCTCTAAGTGCTTGGTCGTATTTACCGTTCTACATCCGCAGAGACCCACGGCTATTTACACGCTTGGGCAACTCCAGTTCCATTGAAAAGGGAGGATCCTCCGATCAGACGGGTGTTGTGTCTGGCCCGGACAACTGTCCAATGGTTGATTTCAGACTGTTGTATATGTTCAAATCGCGTGGAGAATTTTGCTTGCGCGATGTAGGATTTTATTGTTTTTAGTTCGTTTGTCGCGTCGAGATCGGAGATCGATGGTTCTTGATGAGTCGTCCATACATCTTGTGATGCTTGCCGGGCCAGTAAAAGGTTGGTTCCAGTGAGTCGGAACCGAAAGAGATGCATAGTTCATGGTGAGTCGGAACTGTCTTTTTTTTTTTTTTTTTTTTTTTTTTTTTTTTTTTTTTTTTTTTTTGCGGTGATGCCCCAGTGAGTCTGGGTGGTGCTGTCCCTGTGAGTCGGGATGATGCCCCAGTGAGTCGGGGTGGTGCTGTCCCAGTGAGTCGGGATAATGCCCCAGTGAGTCAGGGTGATGATGTCCTAGTGAGTCGGGGGGATGATGAACCAGTGAGTCGGGGTGATGATGTCCCAGTGAGTCAGGATGATGCCCCAGTGAGTCGGGGTGATGATGTCCCAGTGAGTCGGGATGATGCTGCAGGCTCCAGGGAGTCGGAGTAATGCTGCGGGCTCCAGTGGGTCGGAGCAGTGCTGTGCGACGTAGTGGCTTGACAGCTGGTATCGACCAGGAGAGGTTCTTCGACCGGCCGAAGGTGCTATTCGCTGCACCAAGATCGCTGATGAGGTTGATAGTGATGAAAGAGGCTGAGGCTGCTGACCAGGAATGCGCGTCCGCTGCATGCTGGTGGTCAGGATATCCGTAGAAGCCGTTGGTACTGGCTGGCTGTATGACTCGTTGCTCAAGAGCCTGAAGGAAGTGATAATGATGACGTCACGCTGGAGTAGCTGCACGAAGGCTGCGCTGACGTTCATGCTCGAGGGTCACCAGTTTGGAAGTGATGACGTCATGACGAAGGCTGCGCTCACGTTCATAGTCGAGGGTCACCAGTTTGGAGGCATGCGGAACAGGGTCTAAAGTCCCGCAAACCTCCATTGAAAAGGGAAGGAAAAAATCAAAACCAGAAACACCGACTTTGGAAATTAAAATTATTTTGCTCTTTTTTTGGAATTCGATTCTATTTTTTGTAAAAAAGTTTTCTTCTCCATATGCCTAGTTCTGCGGTCAAACTACCACATTATGATTCTTCATTGCTTTCTACTACTTAATTCACTGTAAAGACTAAATACATTACATTATCACAGTAGTAAATGGTGGGGGATATCTTCTGGTATTATGACGTTAAAGAAGGGAATTTCAGTCAGGAGAACAAAGGTTACCCACAGTTATGCCACATTTAACTGGCGATAGGTTTTGAAATAGCAACCGCGTATCGTAACTTTGTCGTGCCTGATCTACCACAGTGTGGACCGATGATCTGTTGAAGGTAGGTCGTGGGGTTCCGATAAATGTGAGAAACATAGAACTGGTTAATGTTCTGACTCTTGGGGGAGGCCAATGTCCAGTAGTGGAAGTGTTTCGGCTGAAATGATGATAATAATAAACGCCTGATTACAGAACCAAAATTAGTGCCAAGATTATTCTAATACGTTAGTTAGCATGACGTTAGAAACTTTTATCAAACCCCAAGAATCTTCCAAGTCAAGCAACTAAAAACTTAATAAAATATCTACAATATGACGTAGGCATCTGACAAATTACAAGCACCCTATGGGATTGTTACTTTACGTTACATTGTGACCAGAACGAGGGTTGGGTAAGTAATGATTAGATTTCGCTTGGATAAGCTCCACCAATTAGTAATGTAGTTAGGAACCCGAATTTAAATGCACCTTAGGGTTTTGTGTTAGAAGTTAATTTTATGGCGAAGACGTTTTCGACCTTTGGCGTGGAACTTTAAAGTTTTGGGGTTACCTTTAATTAGACCCTTATTAAACAATCCATTCATGATCTTATTAATTTAGAATACAGGTGTAAATAATAAAAAAAAGGATATTTTCAAAAAAATTCGACTGCAAAAATTTTGTGACAGTGATTTATTTAATAATAAAAATAATAATAAAAAGTTTATTCGGAACAATAAGTAAGTTATCATCGTTTTACTTGTTGTACTTAGTCTTGTGCTAAGTACAACAAGTTTAACGATGATAGCTGCAAAAGTTGTAAACTGTAGCGCAGCTAACAACGCCCTTCTCCAGATACAGAATGGAACGATGCTCCATGCAAAAACTAATTTAAACAATAAAAAAAGAAAGAAAAAAAAAACTATAATAAGAATAAACAGTACTGGATAAATGATTTGGGATGTATTTTGACGTTGAGTTAATGTAGTGAGTGTAGGGTGAATGAGAGTGTGGGTGAATTTTAATGAGGAGTGCGAGGGGTGTTTGAGGTGTTTGTGGCATGTGTGTTGTGTATGGTTTTGTTGGGGTGTGTGAGGAGTGACGAGTATTTACACTTCCACAAGTTTCTCTGTTTCATCATAATTTTGTGATTTTAACCAGGCGTCAAGTTTCATTTTGCATTTGCTCTTGGTAAGTGTGTAGATGTGTAAGCTTTTGTTACAAACCCTATTCGAGCGGCGTGTAGAACAGCATTTAGGGACAAAGATAAGCTGACTGTGTTTGCGAAGAATAGTTTGGAGGATAAATAGCTGTCTGACGGTGAGGACCTGGCAGAGGGTATAAAGAGAGGATGTCGAATATCGGATCGGTTTCCTTGCCAGCACCTTCAGGACAGCTCTCTGCGCTCGTTTGACCCGTAGCATCACTGTTTTACCGGCACCACCCCAGACCGTTAGGCAATACCCTAGAACAGACTGAGCGAGCGCAAAGTACATAGATGGTCAATATTATTACTTAATTTTAATATTAATACAATATATTTAATCTTAGATTTCATGATACCAACTGCATCAGGCTGCTTGAAAAGTGATTTTGTTGGAAATTTTCAGGTGTTTTCTGCAAACGGGTTTTTTTTTATTTACCACATTTTAGTGAATTATATTTTTAAAATCCCCTATCCATTATTAAGATCGAGAAAAAAAAGCCAAAAAAAACACGTTTCTAGTATAGTTTTTTTTTTTTTGTTATAGCGGCAACAGAAATACTCGTACCTACACATTCTGTGAAAATTTCAACTCGTCTACCCATTACGGATTATGAGATACAGCCCTCTGACAGACAGATAAACGGACCGCGGAGGCTATTAATAACCCTATTACATAGCCTCCGCGGTCCGTTTATCTGTTACCCTTCCGGTACGGAACCCTAAAAATACGACCTCACTAACCTCGTTTTTAGCCCGTTTCATCAACGGATCACAAGACGTACGGCGAAGTGCCACCGGTTCATGGTGGACATGCCATCCATACGCACAAAGCGTTTTGAGAAAACATTTAATGTGCCCACAGCTAGGGAGTGGAATTCCCTGCCGGAGTCTGTGTTTCCTGATAGCTGCAACCTGAGAGTCTTTAAGTCAAGAGTGAATAGGTTACTTCTAGGCAAGCGTGCTCCATCTTCGATCACATCATCGCTTACCATCAGGTGAGATAGTGGTCAAACGTGCGCCTATCAATAAAAATAAATAAAAAAAAAGTCATAGCGGCCGCCATTTTGTTTTATAAAATTCAATAGCCTATATCACTTTGGCAGTCAAACGCAAGCCAACGGCTGGACGGCTGGTTGTTTAAGCAGCAATCTCTTGAAAAATACTACTCTCCTTTTGGGGCAGTTGGGTAGAAACACCACTAATTAGCCTGATTATTAAAATCTCTATCTTACGAGTATATGGACCTTTTTAGCGCAGTCGTGAGGCACACACTTTGTTTGTTAAAATGTATTTTTTTTTCACTGTTATTTCTGTGTACCGTGCGTGTTTCGTGTACTGTTGCTGAATAAATTTTATTCTATTCTATTCTATTCTATCCACTAATATAATCTTTATCAATCCGCATTGGGTCCAAGTGGTGGATTACGGCCCACAGCACTGACTTTCTGACCCAATTCTGCTGCCAACATTTCACTCAACTAAATTCAAAACAAAACAAACTGAATCCAAACATCTATTTAGTAGAGACATTAACTAAATACCTCGTCTGCACCCTGCCGGTGACATTTCGATAAATTATCGTCAATGTCGATGAGGCCATCCATATTTCATAAAACAACAGAATCCGAACTAACTTCGTTTATGAAGTACGAATAGGTAAACGAGGGACTTGGTTAAAAATTTATGACATAATTTATGCCTACGTGTAGCATCTGAAGTTTTAAAATACCGTATAACCTAGGTCATCATAATTTGAGCCGAAATACGGCCACTGCTGAACATAGTTATCGCTCAAGTGTTGCCACAATAAACGATCCTGTGCATCTCGCATCCATCTGTTCGACCCTCACCAGGTCATCAGTTCACCTTGTGGAAGGCCTTCCAACGCAGCTTGTTCTGATTCGCGGTCGCCACTACAGAAACTTTCAGCCCCGAGCAATGAGCCCTGCCGACCGCCACTTCAGCTTGGTGATTCTACGTGCAACGTTGGTAACCTCGGTTCTCCTCCAGATATCTTCATTCCTGATTCAATCACTCAAGGAAACTCAGAGCATTGCCACTCCATTGCTCTTTGGGCGACCTTAAGCCAGCTAAGAGCAAGCCTGGTGCACTGCTGTTGAATGCACCAGGACAATTGGTCAAGGATCGTGCGTTTCTGTGGGCACCTGAAGACGGCAATCGTCAATGAAACAAACTAGGAAACACTGGCGAGTTGCTTTGGCTACATTATTATCGATGGATTGGCTAAATGTATTGTGGAAAACTTTGGTCTTTAGAAGAATAGTTTAAGTGCACACAGAAATGACCGACAACTTCATCGCGGTGATCTACTTTCTCTTTATACGAGTACTACAAACTAGATAAAATCTTCACCGGAAATCTTCACCATATTGTTCACAAGGGACTTATCATCATCATTCTCCTGCCCTTATCCCAATTTATTTGGGGTCGGCGCAACATGTATTTTTCTTCCATACTCCTCTATTAGTATACTATTATTATTATTATTATCACAAGGGACTTATATAGACCATAAATCCAACATCACCCTAGGACTTCTGCCCCCTCCTGGAAATAGAGCAGGTTACTGTATTTGAGGATTATAGTGTCCTCCCCGTCTATTCGACTTCAGATAACCCTATAATATTCCATCGCAACCTGCTCAATTATTTCTCGAGTTCGATGATCTTCTCGTCAATCCGGAGTGTACGCATGTTAAATGTTGCCATGTCCAGTCGTCGGTCAAACTAGTCTTAGGACAGGTATATATGCGAGCTTCTACATCTTTCATACATTCATCACCATCAGTGCGACAGAAGACGTTAACTGCTGGACAAATGGACCCCAAAGGATCGCCACAGTGATCAGTCCTGTGCTTCTTTCATCCTGCGAACTCTCGCGATCTTGTTGTATTACCAGGTCAAAATATTAACCGTCATCATCATTATTGCAAAGTATACTATTACGGTCCTATTTGAACATTATTTGAAACGAAAATTGAATGCTATACCGCCTTTTTCAATTATGTTCGTCGTTTAACCGGTCACCCAGCATAATACCGAGTATCATTCGAGTTTGTGGCCCCTATCCATCAAAGTCCGTGTTTTCACAAAGTTACTTTAAAGTCCCGTCTAATGAGGTTATCCAACAAAAAGTGGAATAATAACGGTGTCGTATTTTCATTATTCTAACGTAGGACTACCTAATTTTGCAGGATAATGCTTAGGTGTTGAGCGGTATTGATTATAGATTACCGCTTTTATAGGCTTAGCACTTAAGTATTTGATAAGCTGTAGAGCGCGTCTTTGAAAGTCGGTGTGACTTGTCAGATTATTTATTTGTCCTTTTATCCTCACATCGGAACTCCTTACACCAGTGGAATACAAATTAGTCCAAATCTGCTTCTTTCCAACATCCTGCCGGTCGATTCTGTTCACAACTCACCGTGAAAACTTAGGTGGAGTGAGCGTGAAGTGAACTGTCATTCCACCTTGATTGTATGGATTGACAGCCCACTTCACGGTCACTTTTCACGATGAGATTTTACAGAATAGCTCTACTGTGCGTGGTGGACAGGTGAACATGAAATGGACGTCGGTACGTCAAGCACACTGGCATACGCAGCATCTAGCCAATGCTCCTCCAGGATTCTACACGTAATTCCATATCGCATACATTTTTTTTAACAAAATTTTGAGGTTCAATCGATGAGTTTTTCAAAATAAACAAATTAAAATAAAGAAAATTTCGAAATGTCATCCTGCTGACACTTGACCATAGACCAAAAAACCTTAGACTTATGTAGTTGTGAGTTTTTAATCCAAATGTAACCTTGCCAGGGACTGAAAATTTAATTTTTAACTGCAAAACTTATACTATGCACTGTGCGGCGTGCATAGAATAAGTTTTGCTGACCTTCACCTGAATTTAAACCAATTTAATGGAAAGAAAAGTGACATTTCTGGCTTGTATTTTTTTTAAATCTAGGATTACATCTACCCAGTTGTGGGTGCGTATGAATTTAATTATATTCCGGGCCCCTGCAACTCATGGTAGCGGTAGGAACTATGGGGTTTTAGTCGGTAGGAGTCCGACATAACTCTCTGTTCTCTACAGATGGAGAGTATGAGAATTTGCCCATACAAAAAAAGAAAAAAAAAGGATTACTTCTACACTATTCTGCTACTTTGTTTCTTAGGTTTCCGTACCCGAAGGGTCCAAACGGAGCCCTATTTCTGTCACTCACGTGTCCGTCTGTCCGTCGCCTGTCACACAGATTACAGCAAAACGGTTGGAGCTAGTCTTAAATTTTTCACAATATATGCATCTAATTGACCCAAAGCTATACAAATTGTCAAAAATTGGTACGGATCCTTAAATGTGCGAAATCCAACACCCACTTTTTATTATTGATTGGCTCGCGTTTGAGCAGTATCTCATCTGATTGATGGTAAGATGAGCGATGATGTGGTCGACGCAGGAGCACGCTTGCCTAGAAGTAACCTATTCACTCTTGGTTATAGACCCCCAGGTGTGTAGCTATCGAGAAACACAGACTACGGCAGCTGGGAATTCCACTAGCTCAGAAATTGATATTTCTGGCTAGTCATCATCTGCCTAGCCTTTTCCCAACTATCTTGGGGTCGGCTTCCAGTCTAACCGGATGCAGCTGAATACCAGTATTTTACATGCAGCGACTGCCTATCTGACCTCCACAACCCAGTTACTGGGTAATACGATACCCCTTGGTAAGACTGGTAGTCAGACTTTCGGGCTTCTGACGACCCGTAACGACTGTCACGATTGACAGCCGGGACCAACGGCTTAACGTGCTTTCCGAGGCACGAAGGAGTCTCGGTATGTAAAGATGGTCACCCATCCGTGGCCCAACCCCGGCAAGCGTAACTTAACCTGATGGATCGACCCGTGCGGCAGTTATCACTTTAGCTACGAGCTCCTCCATATGTCTGGCTAGTATTTTTAGTAAATCTAGGATTACAGCTACACTCTTTTGCTTACACTACCACGTCCTCTAAAATAGTGCCCTCTACACCCTCGTCTCTCATTTCTACTCCAAGGCTCTATCTATACTCAGCGTGTATGGCAATCAATCAGTCGACCCAATTGTTTCCGAACGCGTTTTATTTGTAAGAAGCGAGGGTAGCTGACGCAGATAACGGAGAATACTTGGAGGTATTTTTGACGTTTGCGGTAAAAGAGTCTATCGGTCATTGAACTTGGGTGGTTGGCTTTTGTTTAAAGGGAGTATTGAGACAAAAATTAGTTTATGATACTGGCACGTAACAAAGTTTATTTACAAAAGTTAGATTTTATCCATAGACAACTTGAATTTTTTATTAAAATTGTCTGTGGATAAAGTCAAATCAAAAGTCATTTGATTTCATAATTGGAAGTTTACGCTAAGAGAGGATACATTTTTTTATAAAATTTTAGTTGTCGCGTATTATCTAAACTTATTAAGGGTAGAAATACAAGACATAGTTAATCTCAATTTTCGCTACATAGAAAAGAGCTAGGCAGTGGATTAAGAGTGACCGCAGACTTACAATTTCAAGTTTGACGACTGTCGAACAACTAACTTGCGTACTTTCATAATTTATTCGACCAACTTTATTGTGTTGGTTGCCAGCCACAGACCTAATTTTTTAGTCGGTGACTGTGTTGCCAGCGCAGTGACAAGTGCACAAAATGCGGAAAAAGAACGATAAACAGACTTCCTCCCATATTTTTATCTTAAAATTTCCTATTGCTTTAAGTCTTTTTTGTATAACGCTGGCTTTTTTTGCACCTCGGGGCCCAGACAAAGTCACATTTACATTGTATGATCGTTTTAGATCGCAATTTAGCGATCTAAAACGACTGATCACGTAAAGTTGCGAAATATTGTGCCATTTCCATACATTTCGAATTTATCTAATTTCGTATCGTTTCGCTATCGTTAATGTAAATGTGACTCTGTCCAGGCTCTCTCATCTTTATGCTCTTCTACTTTTTCATTTGAAAGTAGTGATCGGGTGGCAGGTGGCATCGGTGGCGTGGAGAAATCATGCGCACGCGTGTTTTCCTCTTGCAGCTTGCCGTGCGACTGATCAACTAAATTGAATAGTCCGCGAGCTTGCATAGGCGTATCCGTGCTAATAAGCAGTCGGCCGATAGTTGGCCAACTTTTTGATTATACGTAATTGGAAGGGAATATTGATTCTGATAAGATCGGTATCCAATTAATTAGTTGGACGATTAAGTTGGATAAGATGAGCGGATTATCATTAAGTCACTAATCTACTGGTACACCCCACGATTTAGTTGGCCAACTTGAAATTGTAAGTCTGCGGTCATTCGAGTAGAAAAGGGGGGGATATTTTTTTCTAGGCAACGGCATCAAAGCAACGGGAAAAGACGAAATAATGGGTTGACCTTTGTCCAGTAGTTGGTCGTCTTTAAGCTGAGATAAAAATGATAATTGTAAAAATTAATTTAAAAAAAAAACATAAGACCATCGTCATCACATGTAATAGAAATTACTCATGATAACAAAACATACTAGCCCAAATTCAACAGTCCTACTTTTACTATTGCATCAGGGAGTACCAGTCCCTACATCCCGCCGCCATCATCAAATCGGCTTGATTGTATCATAATATTGCATTGTCACCGGACTTACATAAGTATGCCAAAAAGCTCTATCGAAAATCAAATTTTGAAATGAACATCTAACATACGAACATTGCAAGATAAATAAGTTAAAAGTTAAAAACTTTTTTTAAACAAGCTTTTATACCGGTTATCATAATAAGATGTATACACAAAATTTCGTGACCGTGCTGTTCAGCATTTAAGATTTTCCTTCATCATCATCAGCCTTTTAATATCCCCACTGCTGAGGCACAGTCCTCCTCTCTGTGAGAGGGTGTGGGTCGTAGTCCACCACGCGGGCCCAATGCGGGTTGGTGGATGTCACATGTCTTCAAATTTTTGGTTGTAGGACATGCCGGTTTCTTCACGATGTTTTCCTTTGCCGTTTTTGAGAGCAGTGGTATCACCACTGTGAAATAATTTACACAAAGTAAAGCGCCTGCCTGGGTTTGAACTCACGACCTACAACTTGTAACTCGCGGTCGATTCCACTGGGCCACCACTGCGCTCAGGAGTTCCTTTAACATGAGCTAATCCTGGATATCGATCTGGTCATGGTTACCATAAAAATGTATTGTCATCGGAAATGAACCACTTCGTAAAAATTCAACTCCGTAAGATAAGAGGAAGTGGTTCTAATTCAGATTGCAAGATTTAACCCGAACATACATACTGTTACGTCGAACGTATTTCACTGGAACGTTCGAGAATGTAGTCGAAGTTTCCAGAAGTTTCCACTACGTTCGAGAACATTCCATTGTGGTACTGTGTAGAAGTTCATAGATGTTTCTAGAATATTCCAGTATAGGATAGTTCGACAATCTTCTAGAAACTTCCATGACTGTATAAATAGGCCGGACGGCGGGCGAATGAGTCAGTCTGTTTTCGACTACGGATGCGAAAGGAAGCGAATACAAGCGATTACGAAGAGAATAGTGATTATTAGCGAATTAGTGTTTGTGAAAATAAGTTGTTGAGTTAATAAAGGATATTTAGTTTAATTAATTGGTGTAAAATAATTTATCCCATACCCAGCTCGTAACAATACAACAACTATTATCTTGTATGGTTCAGAATGTTGGGCCACATAAGGGATTAATGAAAAGCAATTGCATGCAGCTGAGATGAGAATGCTAAGAGCGATGTATGGTGTTACGCGCATGGATAGAATTAAGAATGAGTATATAAGAGGACTTGTACTTGGGCTGTGCTGCAGTCTCTCCAAAGGTGCGAGATCGATTATCGGTACATCGAGGTGTTGAAGTGTTTGTACGAAAACGCCACCATGTCAGTCCAACTTCAGGACCAGACCTCGAAACCTATCCTCCTACAGCGGGGTGTGAGGCAGGGAGACGTTATTTCTCCGAAACAGTTCACGGCCGCAATGGAGGGTGTCTTCAAGGTTCTGGACTGGAGAGGGCTAGCATTAATGTCAATGGCGAGTACATTACTCATCTTCGATTTGCCGACGATATAGTCGTCATGGCTGAGACAAACAGAAATGTTGAGGCAGTGGGCAGGGCCACATTACTCGTAAAACAGATGGTCGATGGGGCCGAAAAGTTCTGAAATGGCGACCGCGTACCGGAAGGCGCAGCGTTGGAAGGCCTCCCACAAGGTGGACCGTTGACCTGGTGATGGCCGCGGGTAGCCGATGGATGCGAGACGCACAGTACCTATCATTGTGGCGACACTTGGGGGAGGCCTATGTCCGGCAGTGAACGTCTTTCGGCTGAAATGATGATGATGATGATGATAAGAAGTCTGAAAGTGGCACCGCTGACTGAAAAGTTGTGTGGAAATCGGTTGTCATGGTATGGGCATGTGATGCGGAGGAATGAAAAAATGTCTTGAGGAAAGTCTTGTGTATGGATGTGGATGGCTATAAGAATAGAGGAAGGAAAAAGAAACGATGGTTGGACTGTGTAAAAGAGGATATGGATAAAAAGGGGCTAACTACAGAGATCACGACTAATAGAGGAGTATGGAAGAAAAAGACATGTTGCGCCGACCCCAAATAAATTAGGATAAGGGCAGGAGAATGATGATACATACAACAACTAGTTGTATAAAAGCTTGTATTTATCGTTACCAAAATAGAACGGTATTTGATGGAAAGTAAACACTTTCCATCAAATAAAGTATATAAGCTTAAGGCTGGTGTAATCTGTAGATTCTAGAAAGTGATTCTGAAGTAAAACTACTCCACAATCACTTTATATTACATCAACTATATTCTATTTGACATCGTTAAACATTTCAATCTAAAGTTTCGTCTCGAAAACTCTTGTCTTAGAAAGGTTTACTTGAAGAACACTTTACATAGTAGACATTCAATTATTTGTAATAGAAAACAAGGCTATTATAATTAGCTGGACATACTCGTAAAGACAAACTTTAAGATGCTTCTAAGAATTCTGTCAAAGGAACTCTTAATAGGCTGCTTTACCAGATCGATACTCCTGTTTCTGTGAGAGACCTTTGATCTTTGCCTACCTAATTATAGGAAAATTACTGAATGATATTATCTCTAGCGCAAACATGGTCTCTTACCAATCGTCAAAAGTTTGCACTTGGAGTCTGCAAACACGCAATATATACTGGGTGTCACTCTTTTTAGGGTTCTGTATCCGAAGGGTAACCATGGGACCCTATTACTAAGTCTCTGCTGTCCATCCGTTCGTCCGTCCGTCCGTCTGTCTGTTAGCGGGCTGTATCTCATGATCCGTAATAGGTAGACAGTTAAAATTTTCACAGAATGTGTATTTCGGTTGCCGATATAACAACAAAATAATTATAAGAATAAGTTTAAATTAAAGGAGACCCTCTACTAGAAACGTGTTTTTTTTTCTCGATCTTAATAATGGCAACAAGTATGCGTATAATATTTTACGATGGTACAGAACCCCTCATCCTTGGCCGGTTTTTTCGTGGGTGGGAAATTATAAAACAGCTTGAGAGTGTCAGACTATTACTGACTAAAACCTACCCGTGTTCCTTCAGTTGCCTATGCCAGGGCCGTGGTACCTCTATTTTAAATTTATCCGCGACCTGGGTCTCAAACTCATAGACCGCATTAGAAACTCCAAACTTCGTTCCAAAATACAAATACCTATAGCATATAACATAATGTAACCTAAGGCCTAGATTAGAATAGAATCTATAAGTATATATTGGATACTTATAGATTACAGAGAAACCTATAAGAAGTCTTAGTTTAAAAACCCTTTATAACAAAAAATTTAACCGACAAAAAAGAACTAAAAAGCAAAAAATAAATAAACCTTTTAAGTCTTGAGCAGTGAGCTTATTTACCTACATACAATATGAAATTTTATATAAACTAATTTTGAGTCAGCGCCAAACAACAGTCTTATTATTAATATCTAAATTTTATTTGTACGTAGAAATGAAGAAGGCTAGATGTAGGTACTCGTAATTAATCATTTTATTATTTGGCACCGACTCAAAATTAGTTTATATAAAATTTGATATTTTATGTAGGTAAATAAGCTCACTGCTCAAGACTTAAAAGGTTTATTTATTTTTTGCTTTTTAGTTCTTTTTTGTCGGTTAAATTTTTTGTTAAAAAGTTTTTTAATTTATGATTTTTTGTGACTCGCATCATCTTTTAATACTCTGAGGCTAATTTCTAATCCTTCATCATTCCTCTTGCAACTGAGCTGATGATGTAACCATCATTCCTTGAGGTTCCCAGGAGATTGACCAGGTGAGGTTACCTCCCATATTCTAAAGACGTCTTTTCTTCAAAGCATATTAAGTGGTATCTGTCACTAAAACCAGTTTTTTATATCTAACTTCTATTGTTTAGGAAAGGTATGGTTTCCATCATCAGCTCAGTTTCATGATGTGATGATTCCTAAATGCAAATACCTGATTAAGTTATGAAAAGTAAACAGAAACAATATTCGTGCCCAATTTTCGAGGTTTTCTCTCAATTTTATCAGGATTCCATGATCAGATCGAGATGTCCTTGACATGACACTACTCTTGAAGTATACCCTATCTAAAAAAAAAAGAATCATCAAAATCGGTTCATAAACAACGGAGTGAGGGCCGAACATACGTACAGAAATGCTTAACGTGCTCACAATTTTCGAGGTTTTCTCTCAATTTTATCAAGATTCCATGATCAGATCCTGATTTCCTAGACATGGGACCACCATTGAGGTATACCCTATCTAACCAAAAAATAATTATCAAGATCGGTTCATTAATGACGAAGTGAGAGTACAGAAACGCTAAACGTGCCCACAATTTTCGAGGTTTTCTCTCAATTTTATCAAGATTCCATAATCAGATCCTGATTTCCTTGACATGGGACCACTCTTGAAGTATATCCTATCTAACAAAAAAAGAATTATCAAGATCGGTTCATAAATGACGGAGTGAGAGCTGAACATACACAAAAAAAAATATATATATACGGTCGAATTGAGAACCTCCTCCTTTTTTTTCGTCGGTTAAAAAAAACCGTTCAAGTGCGAGTTTGACTAGCGCATTCGAAGGGTTCCGTGCAATATTTATTATTTGTTGTTAAAGCGTTAACAGAAATACACACGCTGTGAAAATTTCTACCACCTACCTATTACGGTTCCCCCGTGGACACGGTGGAGCATACGGTGGAGGTTTGCCCCGCCTGGGTAGAACACCGCCGTGTCCTCGTGGATGCGATAGGCGGCAGCGACCTCTCGCGCCGTGCCCTGGTTCAGGCCATGGTACGGAGTGAGAGGGAATGGGGGGCCGTCTCCAACTTCTGCGAAGCAGTAATGCTCGCGAAGAGGGAGGCGGCACACGTTAGGGAGACTCAACAGAGACCGAGTCGCCCTAGCGCCTTCAGCAGCAGCCGTCGCAGGAGACGCCGGGGGCTGCGAGACGATCTCCGGCCACCGTAGACTCGGGCCTGCGGACGGCGAGTAGCGGGTAACTCGCCGTCCGATCAGCACCAGGCCCGAGAGTCGACGGCGCGTAGTGTTCCACGCGCGCCTCAAAGAGTTGTCAGCAAAGGACGGGGCCTGCCACGGCCAGTGCCTGCCCGGGGGTGGAAGATAAATTCGAAAGAGTTACCTCGCCCCCGGGCGCGTAGGGCAGGGAGGAACAGGGGTGGGTTTTAGTCAGTAAGAGTCTGACACGCCCTTCCGCTCCACCCCAGAGCGGAAAGAGTCATTAGATGATTTCCCACCCCCCAAAAAAAAAAAAAAAAACCTATTACGGTTCATGAGATTGCAGTTCGCTGACAAACAGATAGACTGATGAACGAAAGGATCAACAGTAGAGGCTTAGTAATAGGGTTTTGTTGGTTTCCCTTCGGGTACGGAACCCTGCAATCATGTTTAAAAAATATTCGCGCTATTCCGATGCGCACTTGACCGTTTTTTCCAATTCGTACCAATATCAATCTACTTTTAAAGTTTATCTTGGAATAAGGAAAATATTGTTTGGAACCCAAACTTGTCTGTATTTTTTTTTTGTGGGGTGGGAAATCATACTATGACTTCTCCCGCTCTGGCTGGAGCGGGAGGGCGTGTCAGACTCTTACTGACTAAAACCCACCCCTGTTCCTTCCTGCCTTTGAGTGCCCAGGGGCGATTTAACTCTGTTTCGAATTTTTCCTCAACCCCCGGGCAGACATCGGCCATGACGGGCCCCGTCTCTTGCTGACAACTCTTTGAGGCGCGCGTGGAACACTACGCGCCGTCGACTCTCGGGCCTGGTGCTAATCGGACGGCGAGCTACCCATTACTCGCCGTCCGCAGGCCCGGGTCTACGGTGGCCGGAGATCGTCTCGCGGCGCCGGCAGTCCCCGGCGTCTCCTGAGGCGGCTGCTGCTGAGGGCGTGAGGGCGACTCCGTTGTTGGTGCTCTCTCACGCGTCCCGCCTCCGCCTTCGCGAGCATTACTGCTTCCCAGAAGGAGGAGACGGCTTCCCATTCCCTCTCGCCCCGTACCATGGCCTGAACCAGGGCAGGGCGCGAGAGGTCGCTGCCGCCTATCGCATCCACGAGGACACGGCGGTGCTCTGCCCAAGCGGGGCAAACCTCCACCGTATGCTCCACCGTGTCCTCTGGGCGATCCGTGCAATGGAAACACCCGGGCGTCACCTCCCGCTTGATCCGAAACAGGAACCTCCCGAAACAGCCGTGTCCGATGAGGACCTGCGTCAGGCAGAAGGTGAGGGCGCCGTAAGGTCTCTCCAGCCAAGCCTCAAAGAGGGAAACTTGTCTGTATGAGACGGGTAATTTGCTTTACAGTGGAACAGTTCCAGACAGGAATTATACTTTTTTAAATTAAAGATTGAGAGAAGAGTGACTGCCTCGTTGGCTCATGGTCGCAAGTGCAACTGCTGACCGTAAGGTCCTGGGTTTGATGTCTGGGTTGGGAAAAAACGTTAATTTTCCATTAGATACTACTCAGTAGCATCCCAGAGTTTGGAAGTTGGTGGTGTGATACCCGCGTACCTCGGAAAGCACAAAACTGTTGGTTCTGCGCCTGATCTCTCCCTAGCAGTGTTGGATTGCCGTCTTATCGGATTATGAGAGTGAAGGAATAGATAGATACATTATACCCGGGCCTGCGGACGGCGAGCAGTGGGTACTTCGCCGTCCGATCAGCACCAGGCCTGCAAGTCGACGGCGCGTAGTGTTCCACGCGCGCCTCAAAGAGTTGAGTGTCAGCCACCACTGACGGGGTCCATCGTGGCCGTTGCCTGCATGCCTAGAGGTAGCGGATAAATTCTGAAAATGAGTTACCGCACCCCTGGGCACTCAGGCAGGGCAGGAACAGGGGAGGGTTTTAGTCAGTAAGAGTCTGACATGACCTCCCGCTCCACACAGAGCGGGAGAAGTCATTGGACGATTTCCAACCCCACAAAAAAAAACGGGTTGATCCATCAGGTTAAGCTACGCTTGCTGGGGTTGGCCCATAGATGGGTGACCATCTTTACATACCGAGACTCCTCCGTACGTCGAAAAGCACGTTAAGCCGTTAGTCCCGGCTGTCAATCGTGGATCTTTGACAGTCGTTACGGGTCGTCAGAAGCCCGAAAGTCTGACAACCCAGTCTTACCAAGGGGTATCGTATTACCCAGTAACTGGGTAGTGGTGGTCAGATATGCAGTCGCTCCATGTAAAATACTTGTATTCAGCTGCATCCGGTTAGACTGGAAGCTGACTCCAAGATAGTTGGGAAAAGGCTAGGCAGATGATGACTTGGCTTATCTCCGCTAACATTGGCTACCGAGATCGAAATTCGGTCGAGAGACTTATTTTTATTTACCGTTAAAATCTATCATTACGAAATCGGTCCCCAATTTGATCTTATTACACCCATCCCTAGCGGGGAATAATTCCCGTTTTGCAGAATTCCCGCCTCCGCAACGCGGGACCATTAGCCGATTTTGCCCATTTGCTATGTAAATACAGGTAGAAATGGAAATGCCCATTCTGTGCCAATTACAGGCTTAATGATGACAAAAACTTCAACGTCCTAATTTGATGTTGGTTAATTGCTTAATTTTGAGCTTTTCATTAACGGTTGTAGTGGTGACTGGGGTTTTTAGAGACGTTGGTTAAAGTGGATGAGGCGAACGGTACCTAGGTTTGTTTTAAAACGGTTAACTAGCTTCTGCCAGCGGCTTCGCCCGCATGTAATTTGGACTTCATTATCATCTTTATCATCATTTCAGCCGATAGACATCCACTGCTGGACTTAGGCCTCCCCCAAGTGTCGCCACAATGACCGGTTCTGTGCGTCTCGCATCCATCGGCTACGTATCGTATTTCCCCAATATAAATTATAACCATTGTGCTATTCCTATTGATTATAATCTACATATCTCTGTGCCAAATTTTAACTGAAACAAGTTGATAAAAAATAGTGGTACAAACCTCCGCTTCACCACAATCAACGATTAACCCCAATACAATTACTCAAACATTCATAAGTCTTACTTGACAAGTTGAAGAGCCACAACCTTGTACTCAAGAAGCGGGTCACAACTCCACCTACAATGGACCCCTTAGGCTGCCTTTCCACTGACGCGGAGCGAGACAGCGGAGCGGAGTGAGGGAGTAATGTGGAGCGGACTTGCGGACTGTGTCTGTCTATTAATGCGAAGCGAGGTAGCGCGGAGCGGAGGCCAAATTTACGTGACATGGTGATTTATTTGTTATTATTATTTATTTTTAATAAAACGTTGTCCTACACTAGGAATATTCCTGTATCGTGGGTGCATTCACAAACATGTAAATTCACATACACAAGACACCCAGACCCGGAACAACTATCTGCAGGTCATACAAATATTTGTTGCGTGCGGGGATCGAACCCGCGACACGCAGCGCAGCAGCCGAACGCTGAACCACTGCGCCAACCATGCCGCGTGTGTTTGGTCGGGTTGCAATACCCCGCGGCTGGTTTTACCGCTTCCTCGCTTCGCTTCCCAGTTTTGTATGAAATTTTATTTATTTATTATTTATTTATTTATCCTTTATTTCAGGCAACTATGGCCCATAAAACACAATACATATTTAAGTATAAAACAATAATTACTATAAACTAATACATATTTTATACAATAAACAAAAACTACTGTACACGAAGTAACGGTGTCGTGTTACGCTGCGAGGTGTCGCGTACCTGGCCGCGGAAACGCCGATACAGCACACCAAACTCCCAACCAAATTCCCAAATTTTAAACTCCCTGTTCAGTACAATAGCGAGGCGGAGATTTTATGCAATTCCATTAGTTAATATTGGCACAGCTCCACTCCGCTCCTCTCCTCTCCTTTCCGCTCCAGTGGACAGTCAGCCTTACCCTCAAATACCTAATCCAGGGTCAGTCGTACGTACATGACGGTTCTCTATGTCATACGTTGTCAAAACTGACAGCTGTGGGTGCCATCTTACATTGTGTGGTCCGGTACTGCTGAGTCATACAAACTAGTGTAGGTAGGTTATTGTTCTAAGATGATAGTGCAATGTGATGTGGTTTTGAAGAACATTTTCTTGGTAGGTATTGTTGTGGAAGTGACCAAACGATACAATAATAAACTAAGTGTAAGTATGTTGGAGGTATTTGACTAGGACTGAGATAATTTAGGCAAAAATGTGTCTCTACGCTCAAGCACAGTTTCTGGAACGGAAAACCATCGCATGAATAGTCAAACGCGTGTTAGCTGTTGTGATTGTATAAATTTTATGAGTTGACTTGCATTTAATTTGCGTAGCGTCGATAATTACGTTCTAGAAACCCCCGTTAAATTAAAAGATGCCCGAGAAAGAATATAAATAAAAGTAAAAATTTCCCCAAAAAAATTGTCATGCAGAACGCCAGAGCATGACACCTTAATTTAACATTAACGTAAGATGTTACGTACTTGGAATGCTTAACATTTACCTTAGCCGTTATTAATAAATCTCGCAACAACTTGCAATAAAAGCCAAATAGGATTGAAAAATAAACTACGCAGAAAACCTTTCTGTAATGTAAATTGATTTGTCCTACAAAACTTCTTCATTGAAACATGTGAACGTGAACACGGATACTCCATCCTTTTTTGGACATATATTTTTTACCAACTTCTATTTTGTAGGCAGTAACCAACAACGCTGTGATGAGTTATTTTTGGGTAGTAACTATTTTGCCTCCCACAAGGTAGATCGATAAACTACCCCTCTACTATGCCGTTATGAAGCGATTCCTTTTTGACAGCGGTAGTCAAAAAGGAATAATGATACTTGTCCAGTATAGCTCCGTCCCCCTATTTATTTATTTACACTTCATGCAACAAAAGTACAAAGGCGGATTTAATGCCTTAGGCATTCTCTACCAGTCAACCAAGGGTGGTGGAGAGACAATATTGCAGGTGCATAAAAAAATAATACAAACAAAGTAATAAATAAAAATAATGAAAAACGGGAACGAAAATATTTTTTACACTATTTAATAATAAACATACAGTAACATTGAGTATCGCGTGGAGCCAAGGACGCTTTTTGAAGTTTCCTTCCAAGAAACAGGCTAAAGGATATAAATTGAAAGAGGTCAGGTACTCACAGGATGCTGGGAGCCAGTAGATCACCACACAGTATCAATAGCAGTCGTATTTCACCAGGTTTTTAGTTATTTTACCGCTAGCGCGGGATTTGTTGCCGGCCGGCGGCGGTCTTTTCGTTGTTCGAACTGAATCTGCGTCTTCACGCCGTCAGATGGCGGGAGCGATGCATTGTCCGTGGTACACTCTCAGCGAGGAACGAGTGCAAGTGGCGGTTAATTTAAAACAAGGAAGGGACTAGGAAAACATCCCAAAGCCTGGTCACAGTATATATATTTAATATACTTAATATCATTGTGTATGGATGTGGATGGCTATAAGAGTAGGGGAAGGCCAAAGAAACGATGGTTGGACTGTGTGAAAGAGGATATGGGTAAAAAGGGGGTGACTACAGAGATGACGACTAATAGAGGAGTATGGAAGAAAAAGAGATGTTGCGCCGACCCCAAATAGATTGGGATAAGGGCAGGAGAATGAATACTTAATATCATCATCATGGAATCATCATGACATTGGTCGTCATAAAAAAAATGGTAGAAGTTAGTGGTCGCTGGGTGGGAGAAGCAGAGGACGGGACGATCTGGCGACGAATGGGGGAGGAAGTCCAGCAGTGGGCTTTAACTGAAATGATCACCATCATCAACATCATCATCTTTTCAGTCGAAAGACATCTATTTCTAGGCTTAGGCTTTCTCCAATTGTCACTACAACGCCTGGTCCTGTGCGTCTCGTATCAATCGGATTCCTGCGACCCTGACCAGGCTATCGCTCTACCTTGTGGGAGGCCTTCCAACGCTGCGTCTTCCGGTACGCGGTTGCCACTCCAATTTAGGTTAGGTTAATTCTAGGCAAGCGTACTCCATCTTCGATCACATCGTCGCTTACCATCAGGTGAGATATTGGTCAATTGCGACGCTGAACGAATTTCGGGCTTTTTAATATGTAATTAGTGCCAAAGATCTTCAAATGACGACAGTAACCAACGGTTCTCGATTGAATTGTCATCCGTCCCCTGCCCAAGGGTCGTGAATAAAATCGAAACAGAGCTACCGCACCCTTGGGCACTCAAGGCAGGGAAGGAACAGGGGTGGGTTTTAGTCAGTAAGAGTCTGACACGCCCTCCCGCTCCACCCAGAGCGTCCTCAGACCGACTTTGGCAAGCGTAGTCAAATAGTACAGCTGCTGAGTCACTTAGCCACGATCCCCCACACGACCCAACGAGTGGCTTGTACAAAAAAGTAAGTCTCAGTACGCCCCGTGTAGTCAAGCCCCAGCTGGCTAATATGTTTAACACCGTCTATAAGATACTTAATGGACCAATATTGTAACTATAGCTCATTTTATTTTTAAATCAAACCACACTCAAAATAAATTCAAATAGCTGCAGTGGTACTTACTAGGATTAAAACCTGCAACCTAATACCCAAAATTCAGTCTCTCTAACCTCTAACCCAGTACATTAAATAAATGTACCAAAAAGAAAAATAAATCACAATGAAACCATTTAAAACGTAATAATATCTCATTACTGTTGGAAACGCGTAAAGAGAACGCCCGACCTCATTTTGAAAGTTAAGGTGCTCGCAGACGAAGCAACTTTGGTCTCCAAGCTGTAGTAACGGGCAACTCGCAATTGCTATAACGATTTTCAAATAATTTACAGAAACTGCGCAGACATAGCACTTTTAAGTACTTAGTTTCAGTGATTGACAACAGTTTTCGGTTTCTGCACTTGGTGATAAAATAAATTCCAAATTGCCACAACTAGCTACTAAGTTTATACAGCTTATGTCAAGTTGCTGGTTTCCGCAGCCGGAAACCGTAACGTACTACACCAGTATTGCTCAATGTCTATCACGTTAACCGTAAACTTGTATATTTTGTTGCTGCAACCGGCAACCGATATAGGAAACTTTTATAAAGATGCTAGTTGTGTCAACTAAAGTTGCTCCGTCTGCGGGGCGCCAAAAAACAAAATGTAGCAATTATTTTAGTGCCGAAAAATTATTTCCAAGTGATTAAAAAAAAGAAACTTAAACTAAACTTATTTAATGAATAAACTTAGTTCTTCAAACAAATTGCTGACTTAGAAAGTCTACGTAATTGATTTGATCACTTCAAAGTTTATATTAAAATAGTTTTACTTTTTCATTTGAAAATAAATTATCTTTTCGCGATTTGTGTGTGTTTTCGACAAACTGATTCGGGGCACGTGCAAAAGACTATGTCGATTTCAGTGGACAGGTTTTCAGTAAAAGTTAAGAAATAAAACTCGATACTTCGTAGATTCGCGAAGTCCTAGCAACCGTAACCATCATTAAAATCTTTTATAATTATCTATTTTTACGTCACGCATTCATACGCGTTAAAAAAAATGTATACACCCTCTGCTTTTTTTTTCTCTTTATTATTAAGGGGTCTTTTATCTACACAGATACGTCAACCCCATGTACCCTTAGTACTAACAGTATATCGCCGGTTTTTTTATTAAGTACTATGTAACCGGTGAACATGTCGAAGATCATGACCAACAGCTCCAAAAGGAGCATACACGTAGGCGGGGCGAATATTCAATATGTCCAAGAGTATCTCTACTTGGGCCAAGTAGTCTCTTTCCAGGCAAGGCAAGATAAAGAAATAACGCGCCGAACAGAAAATGCCTGGAAGTGCTACTGGTCCATGAAGGAGTTATTTAAAAGCACTTTGGGCCATGTCACTGAAGCGTAAGCTGATGGACATGTGTATTCTCCCCATCTTGACCTATGGTGCACAGACTTGGTCTTTGACTAACATCCAAAAGTCAAAACTCAAAGTTTGCCAACGTGCTATGGAGCGCATAATACTAGGTGTTATATTAACAGATCGCGTTCGAAACACTATACTGCGCTCCAAAACGCCAATCATAGCTGTTTCTCAAAAGGTTGCCCAACTTAAGTGGGGCTGCGCAGGACATGTCTGCCGCATGCCTGCCGAGCTGTGGGCCCATCCAAAACAAAGTGACCCGGGGCCACGGCAGATCACGAAGGAGATGGCGGAACAACCTGGATGTATTCCTTAAGAATTGGAAAGAAGAAGCAAAAGATCGTGACCATTGGAAGGAATGGAGGGAGGCCTTTGCCCAGCTGTGGGGTGGGAGTACGGGTTAATAATAATAATCAATCCGCCACATAATCTCTGGTTGTTCTCGTCTAGCTAACTGAGTGAGTACTTGCATAGGCACAAACTTGTAGCCAGGATTATCCATCAGCAACTTGCTCTGAAATACTCTCTTGTGGAATTGGCAGTGCCGTACTACAGGTATGTGCCCGACCCAGTTCTCGATAATGGTCATATCTCATTGTACTGGGACCGGTCCATCATCACTGACAGGACTATTGTAGCCAATAAGCCTGATATAGTGGTGGTAGACCGAATCGAGAGGCGTGCAATGATTGTTGACATTACCGTCCCACATGACGAGAACCTCGTGAAACCCGAAAAATATAAACAAATCAAGTATATTGACTTGGCTCGCGAGTTTGTCGACATGTAGGATATGGACTCAGCGATCATTGTACCGATAGTCGTGTCAGCCAATGGCTTAATAGCCACGAGCCTCAACCAACACGTCAGGAGGCTCTCGTTAGGCGGCTGGATCAAGGGCTTGATTCAGAAAGCAGTACTTCTGGACACAGCTCGCATTGTCAGGTGGTTCCTCTCTCTGGAGCCCTGACCGCCGGTAGCTTGGACCCTGTTCCCGATACCGGTGGGATACAATTTTTTTATATTTTTAAATGTTTTTTTTAATCTTGTTTACGAATCAATATTTAAAAATATATAAATTATGTATGTATTAATAAATAAACGGAATAATAATAAATAAATATAACCGGTGAATAGCCTAAATCTGAAAAACCTGATAACACTTCCTCACCCGGGAATTTAACCCAGAACCTCACTCAGCAGTACTTTTTATCTTTTTGATCATTGATTTAATTTTTCTGTTTTTATCTTGAGTCTAAACTCAAGTTTTTCAGTAAAAATTTAAGAAACAATATATTTGTTTTGCTACGTTAGCCTAGAACACGGAAACTTCATCAGCATCGTAGACTTTTAGCTACCAATACCTTTATAAAGCCTTTTTCTTCGGCATCGGCCCGTTTTCCTTCGGTTATCTGTGCGTTCCAGGGCCTGGATAACTTTTTCAAACACTCCCATGGCAACCTTTATGAAGCCTTGGTCTCTTTATTTCAACGCACAACGCTGCGGTACAAGTCAAGGAGAAACGATTCAACTCATCATCCTATGACTTCTCCTGGAGCGGGAGGGCGTGTCATACTTTTACTGACTAAAACCCTTGTTCCTTCCCTGCCCTGAATGCCCAGGGGCGCGGTAACTCTGTTTCGAATTTATCCACGACTCCTGGGCAGGCATCGGCCATGACGGGCCCGTCATGTATTGCTGACAACTCTTTGAGGTGCGCGTGGAACACTACGCGTCGTCGACTCTCGGACCTGATCGTGATCGAACGGCGAGCTACCCACCACTCACCGTTCGCAAGACCGCGTCTACGGTGGCCGGAGATCGTCTCGCGACCCCCGATAACCAGGGCGTCTCCTGTGGCGGCTGCTGCTGGGGCCGTGAGGGCGACTCTGTTGAGTCTCCCTCACCCGTTACGCCTCCTTCTTCGCGAGCATTACGGCTTCGCAGATGGAGGCGACTGCTTCCCATTTCCTCTCGCCCCGTACCATGGCCTGGACCAGGGCCGTGCGCGAGAGGTTGCTGCCAGCGATCGCTTCCACGAGGACACAGCGGGGCTCCGCCTAAGCGGGGCACAACTCCGCCGTATCCTCCACCGTGTCTTCTGGGCGACCCGCATAGTGGTGACACCCGGACGTTTCCCTCCGCCTTATCCTACACAGGAACCTCCCGAAACTTTCGTGTCCGGTGTGGACCTGCGTCAGGCGGAAGGAGAGGACGCCATGGCGCCTCTTCAAACACTCCTCAAAGAGGGGCCTTATCGCCGCAATTGCGGCGTGCCCAACGATTCAAAGAAAAAACTTAATAACCACATCCCTCCAAATCAAGAAGGACTACTAAAGTACTGAAAACACAAAACAACAAATATATAATTAAGTTTCCAGAATGTAGTTGTACCGAGAAAAGATTTGCCGAAACTCCTTCCTTTAGTGGGTCAAACGGAAACTCAAAGATAGAATTTGTATGAAATTGTCGCCAAAAGTTATGTAAAACAATGCTAAATACTATGTACCACTCACAACGATGCCAAAACGAGACCTTACTCGGATAAACGATAAACTTTTTAATTGGTTACTAAGTACTGTCCGATTCAACCCACTCGTAACAGAACAAAACAGTCGCAAACTTATGAATACAGATAACACACAAAAGTTTCTCCATGTTATTGTATGTAGCTCACACAATACAAACGAACTACTAATAAAAGGGATTGAAGCCTATTTACTCAGTAAGGAAAAACGTGACGACACATACATAATACACCCTCGTAAAACGATGAAATAATCTTGTTATGTTCACAAAAATCCCTTCTGTCCGTAAACACGATGTCAAAAGAGTTTAGTTCTATTAAAAGAGTATCAAAGACCTTTTTTAGAGGTTCGAATTTGAAAAATATGCAGCAGTGCACACAGCAGTGGTATGCAGCGCTCAGCTTGAATCGTTCGAGAATGTCGACTGAACGCATTTTCATTTTCAGTCGTCGCTTTGCCGCCGTAGGGTGAGCACGCGTCCCGACCGAACGAATGAACGGACCAATTCCGATAATTGTCGAATAAACGTGAGCTTATTAATTGGATTTACAGCGGTGTGATTGAGAAACAGGATGATTTACATAGAAATTGTATCAGTAAACGTGTTTCGATTAACCTGACGTTTTTAATTATGATATTTAAATTTTTATATGTGGTGTGGTTGACATTGTGAGTTTTTTCTGTGTTTAGTGTTGTTTTGTGGGCTTGGTAAGTGGATATCCTAATTTTATTTATTTACGATCGAATTTTTGGTCCTTTTACTAAATTGTTTAACTGAAACAAGAGCTGTTAAAATTACCATTTAGTGCTCCAATTATCTCTACATAAATTGATCAAAAAAGTGTCGCCTAAGATGTATTTCGTAAAAAGTAAAGAACATTTCTAAGACATAAAATATCTCATTAAATACGTAAAAAAGTAAATGATTTCAACTATTTTTGTCACCAAGCTACCATTCGCAAAGAGTCTTTGTAAGACGATTCTCCAGCCTCCCTACCTAAAAATCAGCAGTTAGGTACCTACTAAAATCTATAATTTTTCGGTGCGTACTTTCAGGAAAACTTCCACCCCTCGCCACTGTTATTAATGTACTAAACTTATCTTAATAGTTGTCGGCACGGCCTAAGAATAATAATGTGTCATTTTTTGTATCACCCGCAAGAAAAGACCCGAATTTTACAGGATTATATGAAGACAAGGGTTCAAGTCTCAGAGGGTTTTTTAAGCAATATGTATTATTTTGTTGTTTTTGCAGATCGTTATGAATATTGTGAAATATGTTTCTGTTGCTTTTCAGTGGTTTTTTCTGGGTTGAGTTAGCGCACAATTTTGGTACTTAGTGTTTTATCGTTACATAGTTCTGTGGTCTGGAAAATAGTGTTTACCCTTACTCAAAGTGTTGTTACTCAACAATATTAAATTACTTAGACTTGTTGTTAGTTTAGGCTCTAGTTTCGATCAATTAGATTTTGTTTTGAAAGAATAGAAGAGCATTCATTTTACATAGAGAATAGGTCAATACAATCTGTTAAAAGAGAAAATGATTGAATGAATGTTTGAATTTTTTTTAAGAGCGGTTGGTGTAGGTACCAATTGGTTTCTGTCATAATTTTTAACCGAACTTTAAAAAGGAGGAGGTTAACGATTGGTCGGAATGTTTTATTTATTATGTATGTTCCCTGATTACTCGAAGATGCCTGGGCCGATTTTTAAGATAAAGAGCCATAGATATTGTTGGTCACCAAACCTTAAAAAAAAAACTATCCTTTTTACGTGTCTATTTTGACTCAAATTTGGTCCGACCAGTATGTTCTATCCAGGTTGCTGCTTCATTCAAAGTTGTACAAAATCTTATGAGAATATCAACTCAATACAACAAAACTTTCTGCTCGGTCGACCTATTCGCACCAAAGGGACAGTTCGTTACAAGACCCGCAGCAATTATACAGAGAATAGGCATTCAATTAACACAATTAGGTATACAATTAATAATGCTATACCATTTCATGCATATTAATTGAATTACGAGAATTATCATTAACTGATTAAACAGTTTCAATTAGAGGTAAAACAACACTTGAGACGTGGTTCACTGGTAAGTGCTATAGGATGTAATTTACATTGATTTTAATAGAAATCTAATTATTCAGGATATCTAAGTACGTCTTATGAGATGAGAATGCTAAGAGCTATGTGTGGAGTTACGCGCATGGATAGAATTAGGAATGAGTATATAAGAGGAAGCCTGAAAGTGGCACCGCTGACTGAAAAGTTGTGTGGAAATTGGTTGTCGTGGTATGGGCATGTGATGCGGAGGAAAGAAGAAAATGTCGTAAGGAAAGACTTGTGTATGGATGTGGATGGTTATAGGCGTAGAGGAAGGCCAAAGAAACGATGGTTGGACTGTGTGAATGAGGATATGGGTAAAAAGAGGGTGACTACAGAGATGACGACTAATAGAGAAGTATGGAAGAAAAAGACATGTGGCGCCGACCTCAAATAAATTGGGATAAGGGCAAGATAATGATGATGACTTACGTACATCCTACTAATGTTACTTCGTATGTCATCCTACTCTCACCAATGTTATAAATGCGACAGTTTGTATGGATGGATGTTTGTTACACAATCACGCCAGAATGTCTGAATGGATCTTTATTAAATTTGGGACAGAGATAGATTATAGTCTGGAATAGCATATCACTTTTTATCCTAGGAGCATCTTCTCTTGGGATGGTTTTTTTTTAATTTCACGTGAGTAAAGCCGCTGGCAGAAGCTAGCAATGTTTATTGGAAGTCGAGTATTTGTCAAACTCTGGTTCATTCTGAAAACTTATTAAACTTCAAAATATGTAGGTACCTTATTTTATTGTGGGGTTGGGAAATGGTCCTACGACTTCCTCCGCTATGGGTGCAGCGAAATTATACAGGGTGTAACGGAAAGGTGTGGTCATATTTTAAGAACTGCATCTGCCCATCGATATCAACAACTTTCTTCAAGAAAACCTGAGAAAATACACAAAAAAATTTTACCTCCCATGCAAATATTGATCAGCTGATGATAACTTTGTATGGACAGTCCAATTTTTTTTTTGGGAATTTTCAGTTTTTTCTCAGAGAAAGTTGTTCACATCCATGGGTAGAACCGGTTCTTAAAATATGACCACACTTTCCGTTACAGGCTGTATAGGTACCTGGTGCACAAAAACAGTTACAATAAAAATGTTATTAAAAAAAAATTAAATGTAGGTATAGTTTGCAAAATTTAGGGAACCCCTTTCCTTCTCAATTTATCGATAGTACCACAATCACAACCCATAACAAACTTCACATAAACATCACTTATGATAAATAAGAACATTATAATTTTATTTATTACCCACTCAATTCTGATTATAAGCTTTACGAATCGTAATAAAGGACCAATTTTACTAATTCAGGTAAGTATTGCAATCAATCTCACTAGTCTTTTCCCAACTATGTTAGGGTCAGCTTTCAGTCTAGCCATCATAACCATCATCATTACCCTTATAATATCCCTACTGCTGAGGCCCTGGCCTTCTCTATGCGAGAGAGTGTGGGCCGTAATCCACCACGCGGGCCTAATTCAGGTTGGTACAGTCTAGCCTGATGCAGATAAATAACCGTATTTACAAGGAGCCTAGCTGACCTCCACAACCCAGTAACTGTTTCACGGTACCCTTTCGCAAGAGTGGTGTCAGATTTCAGAATTGGGTAAATGATTAAAAAATCATTTGTTCCTTTAGTTAGATTACCAAATATTGGACACGTATTATCTCTTTCGTCACGTAAACAAAAATTAAAGAAGATTATGCACTCGCGCAATTTCTGAAAATAGGCATCGTACACAGCGCGCCAACAATACGTATGGCGAACGAACTACCGGTTATATTATACCAACACTTATTAATAGTCTAACCTCAGAAATAAACAAATGTATTACACATAAAAATATCAAATGTAAACTTAAGCAAAATTACTTATGCCTAGGGGTAGCGGATAAATTCTGAAAATGAGTTACCGCACCCCTGGGCACTCAGGCAGGGAAGGAACAGGGGTGGGTTTTAGTCAGTAAGAGTCTGACACGCCCTCCCGCTCCACCCAGAGCGGGAGAAGTCATTGGATGATTTCCCACCCCACAAAAAAAAGCAATATTACTTAAGTATTATTAAGGAATGAATGTACTGTCTAAAGATTTACCGATGTTATTTATTTGTTATCGACAATAACGTAAACATTTATAATGCATGATTGTGTACTGTATAGTTCGATATTGAGGTAGACTCACTCTCTTAGTGGTTTTTGGTTGCTATTTAATATGAATAATTCTGTATTCTTTTGTATAAATGATAAATAAATAAAAAAGTGTCTAATATTTTTCAGTAGTAGGCTATGTGACGGTTCAAATATACTTATATATTTTTATCCAGGGCATATCCTTAGTCAGATATTTTTAGACCAGAAAACACGATAGACTTCAATCAAAGTGATGTGTTTAATTAAAATGAGATGTTCACGTTCAATTCGAAAATAACTGAAGTGCTCTCATCCGGCTGTCAATACGCCGTCAATTGTCGTCGACAAAGCACCAGCTGGTAAAATTGATGATTTAATAAAACGAGGATATAACAGTCGTGTGCTGAATGCTTGCAATTTTCGACAAGAGGATAGCGAAGTGAAATTCGCTTCAGTTGGGAAAGCTGAGATCGACTTGTCTCGCTTCTTAAACCGACTTCAAAAAAAGAAGAGGTTCTCAATTCGACTGTATTTTTTTTTGTATATGTGTTAACTCAGAGCGGAGCTCGTGGCTAAAGTAATAACAGCCGCACGGGTCAATCCATCAGGTTAAGCAATGCTTGCCGGGGTTAATTCATGGATGGGTGACCATCTTTACATATCGAGACTCCTCCGTGCCTCGGAAAGCACGTTAAGCCGTCGGTCCCGGCTGACAATCGTAGATCATTGACAGTCGTTACGGGTCGTCAGAAGCCCGAAAGTCTGACAACCAGTTTTACCAAGGAGTATCGTATTACCCAGCAACTGGGTTGTGGAGGTCAGATAGGCAGTCACTCCATGTAAAATACTGGTATTCAGCTGCATCCAGTTAGACTGGAAGCGGACACCATGATAGTTGGGAAAAGGTTAGGCAGATTGATTTTTTTTTTGTTAACTCAACTTTTTTTTAGGTAAACCGATTTTGATGATTCTTTTTTTATTTGATATCATGTCATTCCATTTAAGTTTTATCAAGAATATACCAGTAGTGTTTGAGTTATCCATAGTAATGCGTATGTAATTGACTTCGACTACGTTGATGATGTTCTCATTTTATTTATTAAGACCATTAATTCGGGCATAACTTTACTAATTAGTTTTAGTTATGGGGTAAGAAAACATCTTATTTACAAAAGATACAACTAACTTCCATATTCCTATTTATGTTGGGGTCGGATTGTAGTCTAACTTAGTGCAGCTGATTACCATTATTTTACATGAAACGACGGCCTGTTAGACAATCACAACCAACAACAACAACAACTGTATAACATGACAACAAGGTGGTGGTAGAACGGTGTCAAATTTTCTGGCTTCTTACTATGCGCAACTACTGTCCTTATACTTCTCACTCGTATACAAATGAGGCGTGAATAACGCCTTTACGTGCTTTCCGAGGCTCAGAAGAATCTCGGTATATAATGGATTATCACCCATCCACGGACCAACATGGGTCTTTTTGTGTCTACAGCGACCTCAGAACTCGAAGACTATTATTGTTCTGTGCCTCGGAACAATGAATAACCGATATTTTATTTATTGTTCTGAGATAACGTCACACAAGCTCACGCTGAAAACTAGCGCCGTAGAATTGTGCCTGCGTGCATGTGCCGCTGCATTACGCTGAGCGTTAGCCGTTTCGCGCTGTAGTGACGCATATATTTCCGTCTAGGATATTATTTTTAGAATACATACCGTGCAGCTGTAGTTATTTAGCTAAGAGCTCCTTTTCGACAAGGGGATAGTGAAGTGAAATGTGCTTTAGTTGGGTAAAGCTGCTTAACTGGGAATAGTAGATAACTGTAGGTTCATTCGACTCAAAGGACCATTTATTTTATTGAACCGTTAGAGTTAACGGGTAACGGGTTATGATAAAATTCTTGGGACTTGAAATAAATTTCTGAATGAAAATTCAAATACTTTTAATGCCGAGGTCTGTTTTAATCACTATTCAGATAAAACATTAAAAAGCGAGATCAACTGAATAAATTTTTAGTCTAACTCAATTTCGCTTTTAATTTGTTTCATCCCTTAAAGTTTGTAACTCCAATTGTTAAACAATTAACACACTAAAATCCAACAATTTCTATTGATTACGCTATCTTGTTATTTTGTTTGTGAGTACCTACCCTACCCAACTTTTTTTTTTGGGATGCGATTTCATTAAATAACTTCACGCTCTGGGTGGCGCGGGAGAAGAGGTGGTGGTGTAGGACTTTACTTACTAAAACCCACCCATGTTTCTACAGTTGCCTGTACCAGGAGCGCGGTGACCCTGGCATAGCCTACCCACCTGTGTTTATTTGTGAGGAGGCTCGTGGCAAATAAAAACAGATGTTGCTCCTGAATGTACCTAATTTGTAAATTTTTTAGAGTCGCTACTGGTAGTCATCGACCCAGGTAAACAGTACGCAATATTAATGACGTATACTGCTCTCAAAACGGTGAAGGAAATATCGTGCGGAAACCGGCATGTCCTGGAACCAAAAATTCGAAGACATGTGATATCCACCAATCAGATTTAAACCCGTGTCGTGGACTACGGCCCACACCCTCTCACAGAGAGGTGGCCTGTGCCTCATCAGTGGGGAATGCTGATGATGTTATGATGCGGACTTGGAATGGTTAACGAATGAGCTGATGAGAAATTTTACCTCTCAAATTACCTTTCTTTTTCGGGCGGTTACGGGATGAAATTTCCAGTACAAAAGCTATTAAAATAATAACACACAGTTTGTTTGCTAGGAGGTTGTAGTAGATAAAGGTACGTCATTGATATTGCGTGCCTTTTGAAACACATTGTTTCCACGTTGAAACACATAGTATAAAATAAATTGAGATTTCAGGGCGATAAATATACTCACATATAATCACAGAAAAAAAAACAAAACGCATAGAAACAAAAAATTAAAAACTAATTTTGAAAAAAAAAAAAATATATAATTAAAGAGCAGTGTTGGCCCAATAGTAACGGCCGTGACTTACAAGTTGTAGGTCGTGAGTTCAAACCCAGTGAGGCGCTTCACTTATAATCAATTATTTCATCACCACTGCTCTCAAAACGGTGAAGGAAAACATCGTGAGGAAACCGACATGTCCTAGAATCAAAAATTCGAAGACATGTGACATCCACCAACCCGCATTGGCCCCACGTGGTGGATTACGGCCCACACCCTCTCATAGAGAGGAGACCTGTGTCACAGCAGTGGGGACATTAAAAGGCTGATCATGATGAACTTAGAGTTCCAAGTCACTCTGAAGTTCAATATGTCCAGTTCAATAAAATGAGTTCAGTGATGATTGAATAATGTCTTTTACAGATTATGTTTGATACATTATTCCATTAAAATACTAGATACAAACTATTGTAGGCAACCTACCTGTGACTGCGAAATAATTTCGTTCTCTCTCAGTTGGGTAACCACTTGCGTCGTGTGACAGCTTGTCAAGACAAATATGTTTTTCTGCCACTTTTAGAACAAAAGAGAAAATAATTTGGCCATGTACATTTTTGTATGTTAATGTTACTGTCGTTATTTCAAGAAGCTCGTGGCTAAAACAATAACAGCCGCACGGGTCAATCCATCAAGTTAAGCTACGCTTGCCGGGGTTGGTCCATGGATGGGTGACCATCTTTACATACCGAGACTTCTCCAAACCTCAGAAAGCACGTTAAGCCGTTGGTCCTGGCTGTCAATTGTGGATCTTTGACAGTCGTTATGAGTCGTCAGAATGCCCGAAAGTCTCACAACCAGTCTTACCAAGGGGTATCGTATTAACCAGTAACTGGGTTGTGGAGGTCAGATAGGCAGTCGCTCCACGTAAAATACTGGTATTTAGCTGCGTCCGGTTAGACTGGAAGCCGACACCAAGATAGTTGGGAAAAAGGGTGGGCAGATGCTGAAGATGAGTCACTTTGTTTTTTATTTTACATGGAGCGACTGCCTATCTGACCTCTACAACCCAGTTACTGGGTAATACGATACCCCTTGGTAAGACTGGTTGTCAGACTTTAAGGCTTCTGACGACCCGTAACGACTGTCAAAGATCCACGATTGACGGCCGGGACCAACGGCTTAACGTGCTTTCCAAGACACGGAAGAGTCTCGGTATATAAAGATGGTCACCCATCGATGGACCAACCCCGGCAAGCGTAGCTTAACCTGATGGATCAACCCGTGCGGCTGTTATTACTTTAGCCACGAGCTCCTGCAAAAATCAAAGTGAGTAAAAACAATTAATAGGTACTTGGCTAAATGCGCAAAACATGCTAAGCCAAAAGAAAAAAAAGCCGTCTACTAGTAAGTAAGATACAGTTTAATACCAAAAGACCATTTTATTGCGCTTAGAGTATCCGAGTCGAAGGACCTAAGTTTTAGGCACAGTTTAAAAGAGGTCAAGGTCGAAACTAAGTTGAGATTGAAGAAGTTATTGTATCCAAAATTGTTCAACCCTTTTTGTGGGTCAACTTTAATGGGAGCACGAAACACAGAAACTTACATTTAATTGACAACTTGATTGACGTCGGTGGTACGTGCCTTCGGATTGATTTCAGTGTACGGACAGTTTTTCTTCGTCTGGGTAATTCTGTTTGTGAGAGTGAAGAAAACCTTTTATGGGGCAAGAAAGTCAATTAGGGATGAGATTAGGTTTTTGAAAATACAGGCTGTATCAGAAATAGGTGGTCATATTTTAGATAATGTTTTTGCTCATGGAAATTGCCAACTTTGAATCAATCGTCCTCTCGCGCCCTCCCTGGTTCAGACCATGGTACGGAGCGAGAGGCAATGGGAAGCCGTCTCCTTCTTCTGCGAAGCAGTAATGCTCGCGAAGGCGGAGGCGGGACGCGTGAGGGAGACTCAACAACGGAGTCGCCCTCACGCCCTCAGCAGCAGCCGCCTCAGGAGACGTCTGGGACTTCCGGCGCCGCGAGACGATCTCCGGCCACCGGTAGACCCGGGCCTGCGGACGGCGAGTAATGCCGCCATCCGATCAGCACCAGGCCCGAGAGTCGACGGCGCGTAATGTTCCACGCGCGCCTCAAAGAGTTGTCAGCAATAAAGACGGGGCCCGTCATGGCCGATGCCTGGCCGGGGGTTGAGGATAAATTCGAAACAGAGTTACCTCGCCCCTGGGCACTCAGGGCAGGAAGGAACAGGGGTGGGTTTTAATCAGTAAGAGTCTGACACGCCCTTCCACTCCACCCAGAGCGGGAGAAGTCATTGGATGATTTAACAACCAACAAAAAAATAAAAAGGACCGCGGTTACTCAATTTCGAATTTATCCGCGACTCCAAGCAGTTCAGTAGCAACCCGGTGTCTGGATTTGTTGATATGTTTGGTTGATGCGAGACTTGTCCCCTGTTACATACGGCTCAAAAATAATAGACTAAATGAGGGTCTACATAATGTAGGTACACCTTTGCCGAATCCCTTCAGCCGTTTTTGCGTGATTGAAACACAAACATACAAACTTACAAACTTTCGCATTTATAATGTTACAGTAGGATTATAACTCCTATTAACAAAAATTTACCCCAGAGACGTAACTTAAAATATCATTTCATTTGATTAAGTCAAATAAATCATCGGATAAATCGACTCTGATAAAGATATATCGGCTAATAATACCCATTAATGGAAATATTAATGAACCAATAAATGCCGCGTAGGCCTTCCAAAGAATCGCCGACCTTTGTTATATAATAATTTAGGCAGTACCCGTTATATTCATAACGAAAGGTATATAATTAAAGCGTGTGGCTAAATAATAACAGAAACACGAGTCTGTTGATCTTCAAAGTTAAGCAACATTTGCTGAGGTTGGTCAGTGGATGGGTGACCCTCCAAAAAGTATTAAAGCATGTAAAATTTTCAGAAAAATCTCGACTCGAGTTTGCATTGAAACGGAAAAGAAAGTCCATTTGTTATGAAACTTATACATATCTAGTAGCTACCTGTGAAATGAAGTGGACAAATTTTCATTCTAGAAAATGACTAGGTATAGCCCTACGGTACATTCGGTTAGTTTGAAATATAATAACGTAAACTAATTAACCTGTGAAGCCCCATGGCAAAATCCGGGTTGTCAAATTAAACCCCTAGGACAACCCGGGTTGACAGCCGATTTTTTTTATTTTTTTATTCTCTTTAATTTTTTTTTTTTTGGTCCGACTCACCGGTGAGTTTCGGGGCTTCACAGGTATTTATGTTACTCATTAATTATTGACTGTTTACCTACAACAATTAGGTACCCATCTTTTCCAATAATGAAGTAGGTTATCATTACTTTATAAAATAACAACCTAAATTACCAATGGCAAAATTATAATAAATTAGTAATTCAGTCAACAGCAAACTATAATTATGCAAAACCGTTCAGATTTACACAGACATTCAATTAATTACATAACCATCATTCACTAAATATCTAATGGTAAACATTTCTGGTAACCAATCTGCCTACATAATATAAAAAAATCATTCCGTATTTATTTTTGCCGTACATTTTTTATACGACAAGTAATACGGGGGGCTGTATAAAAACAGTTTTGTTCGTGCAATCACATAGAGGAAACAGAAGGGCAATCTTGAATGGTTCCGAAAAATAACAAAAGACAATCCGCTCTTCAATGGTTTTATGTCAAAGTATTTAGAGAGCCTTCATTCAGCGATTTTTATGAAGAAAAAGTCATAATTTTCCTGCCCTTGAAAAAGATATTTACCAGTTTCTTTGAATTTTTTATTATTTTTTTTAGGGTTTAAAATTTTATTATTATAATTTTTTTTTTATTCCAATTATTTATTAGGGTCTAAGCAGCTCTTCATCGTCTTTCATACTTCCATACTGCTATGCTCGGAGTTTTCTTTGATTCAGAAATGAAGATATCCGTAGGAAAACCAAGGTAACTTAAGTGGCAGTGTGCAGGGCACATTGCTAGCAGAACAGAGGTTCGATGGGGCTGAAAAGTGGCGACTGCGTACCGCAAGACGCAGCGTTGGAAGGCCTCTCACAAGGTCGACCTATGACCTGGTGAGGGTCGCGGGTAGCTCATGGATGCGAGACGCACAGGACCGGTCATTGTCGCGGTACTTGGAGGAGGCCTATATCCAGCAGTGGACGTCTTTCGGGTGAAATGATGATTCTTATTCCTCCGCAATCACAGAACTGTTCAGTCAAAGGTACCACTTTCAGACTGTCAACCTCAATATATCTTCATAAATTCACCAATTGCAGCTCGTGTATACGTAAAATGGTACAAGCGTTTGGTTTGTCCTAAAGTACACAATGACATGACACTTCAATCAACAGCCCGAGGTAATTCGGGCATTGTGTACAGATTTCAGAACGGGTTCCAGTAACTTACAGCCTTTGGTAGCGTTGTCATCTGACAGTTGATTCGCTTATTGGTGTTTAGAACATGAGCAGGGAAATTTGTAGTAGCAACGTGCAAAAGTGGCAGTTACGTTTCTCTACTCCTCCGCTGTTCTTTTCTGATTAATTTCGTTGCGGGACCCAAGACAGTTTAATCGTTTCTCTGGGACTCATCGAGCTTCATTGCCTCGATGTTTTTTCTGATGGTTGCCACTGTTATTTCTGGCTTACAGGAGTTACAGTGGTTTGGGAATAGTGTGGCGGGCTCGTCCCAAATAATAATAAAAAAGTATCAACTTTTCGTAGTACGAAGTCATGTCCTGCTTTTGAATGGGTTAGATTTAGTGTTGGATTTTCAGTCTTACTAGCTTCTGCCAGCTCTTTGGCCCGCGTGGAATGCGATAAAATTTGTAATGGGGGCTATAATTAATAAATTAAAGCGTATGTGCTATTTCATACTAGAATCATCTATCACTGTACCAAATTTTATCCAGATCCGCTTAGCCGTTCTGGCGTGATTGAGTAATAAACATCCATCCATCCACCATTTATAATATTAGTAGGAAGTAGTATTCAGTAACTTGAGAGTTCAAGGTAAAATAATGTTGGACATGCATGAGCGACCAATGCCTCAGGATTTGGCTGTCCACTCTGTCCGACACTACGCTCAGAAGCGCGTTGGTGCTACCCTTTAACCAAGACCACAGCGAGGCCGTTCTTTTGCGAAGCACCGCTTGGAAGCCGTCCGTGCTGTGGTCGGCGAACATGCTGGAGGCACTACACCGTCATGGGAGCCCCAACAAACCCCTGAAAGCGTTGTTATACTGGACGCGCAGAGCATTGAAGGCTTTTTTAGTGTAATTACTACACAGGTTGCACGCGTATAACGTTTGGCAATAGCTTTTAAATAGTGTGACTTTAACGTCACGTGAGCATCGCGCAAACCTGCGACAAAGCATATTACCCCTCACCGACTAACATCACATCAGCGCTTAACATCACCGCTTTTTAAATTAAACTGAACCGCTTGATTGGTAGTAATGATGTTCATGAAGGCTATAATTCATGACAAAAAGATTTAAATACACTTCGACCAATTTCCATCTATTTATTTCAGTACCTATCAAAAATAAACAGCGTTTATTAGGTATGTTTCGTTTGTTTTCGGTTTGTTGTCGGATGTTTTTTATTTTACTGATTCGCGTTTGATCACAATCTCACCTGCAGGCCTAGCATGACCAATTCTATCTCTATTCTACCAAGAATAGACAAAGTTCTTTTTATCTAACTTGACATCATTTCTGCCCGAGCATCATGTTTTACATTGTAGACTTTTGTCGATTGAAGAATAGAAACATTTCTTCTCTTCAGTTTTAACATCGCTTGCTTAGATCGGTAGAAATCTTTATACAATCTGTCATTTTGTATATTCTTCCATCGACAAAACTCGTTTATATGATGGTCATGCTAAGCGTGCTGGTGCTAAGCGATGATGTAGTCAATGATGGAGCACACCTACTTAGAAGTAACCTATTTACTCATATTTTAAGGCGCTATTAACTGCCAATGACCTTGAGTGGTTAGCTTGCGTGTTCTGTGCTGAGCCCACGTTACGCGTAGTACATCTACCCAGTAACAGGACGCGCCCATTAAGGAGCGATGTCCAAAATCAGACGCATTATACATAATACAACAGGTGCTAAACTGAAACACGTATATAAATAATTAAATGATCTATATAATAGTAAAGTTTTCAAAAAAATACGTTTTATAGTTTTTGCGTCATTCTCAATTTATTATCCGCGTTAGACATAACTTTACAAATTAATTACACTATGTTATAAAAACATAACTTCAAATATTCACATATCTAATTACGATGAAAATTGTCTAGAGTAACATATATTTTTTTCAAAGAAATAAGACATAGTCGTTTAGACGTGATGTTCAATTAAAACCATTAGAAGTCGTATAACTGATACGGATACACAGGACTTCACTCCTTAGCTGTACGCACAATGAATTGTTTCCCAAAACGTTTTGTGCGTGTTGGTGGGATGGCCGTAATTTTTAACCTCTGATAGTAGAATTTTGCCTAGATTAGCCTTGTAAGTTTTATAGATGCTAAATTTTTGTTCCGTTTTTAGCATAATTTAGGCTGGTCCTTCTATCTTAATTCCTTAGTGGCATAACGCCCCACCCTTTGTGCGAGAGTATGCTATAAATAAGGGCGACTAGATGTCGAGTGGTCGTATGTAGTGGGGCGTAGTTTTGTCTTTATTTCGGATAGTCCTGTACGGTCAGTTTAGTTGTGTTGTTTTTATTTGTCCGCTTTTTTGGTTAACTAAAAGTTTGGGTCTTCTATATCGAGCTTGGGCTAAGTTATAAGATAATAGTGACACAGTTGTGTAAAAATAGGACTTTAGTGTATACAGGGTGTAAAAAGACACATCACAGAGCCGTTAACTACTCATACTGTACGTCTAACAGAGTATCTTTTATTGTTAGGTGCGAAAAATAAAACTATTTTTTTATTCCGCGCAATGTAACGCGAACACAGGCAGGTGGAGTTGAACTCCGCCCCTTCACTCTAAGCCACGTAGGTACTAGTCGAATACGTTTGATATTCATTGCGTTTTCGTAACGGCAAATGCGTAATTTCGAAAAAAAATCGAAAATTAAGGTAATGTTTGTTTGGAAAATGTTTAGTAATAACAACTAAATTCCTTTTCGTGAAAACGTAAAAAAAATTGCGACTTTGACTTTCAATATCTCCAGAACCAGTGGATTCCCAGGTCCATGGTCTAGTGGAAAAAAATGATCTAAATAATGGGTAGAATATGTGGCTTTCGGCTTCGGAAACTGTCTTTTTACACCCAATATAGAAGGAACACAGTAAAGCTGTAACTAATCCTCCCGTTTTTTGTAGGATCGTAAATCATCCAATGACTTCTGAAGCTCTGGGTAGAGTGAGAGGGCGTGTTAGACTTTTACTGACTAAAATCCACCCTTATTCCTTCAATTGTCTGGGCCGCGCTAGTTCTCTTTCGAATTTATCAGCGACCCCAGGCAGAACTAATCCTCCCTGGATTATTTAACATCTAGTTGACTTCAGGTTTCTACTTCAGCTGGTTGCTGCAGCGTAATACAACTTTTAATTATTTTGAATAGGCACGCATTTAATCAGTAACTCACTTGATGGTAAGAAAAAACGATGGGCGAATTTTTATGTTCCATTTATTTATTTATTTATTAATTAAAACTGCATGCAATACAAATGTACAAAGGCGGACTTAATGCCTTAGACCATTAACTTGAGACTGAAAATCATTATTATGATGATGCATTTGCTCAGGATTATGTTCTTCTTAGTGTGTCGATGGAAAATTTAATGTGTAAATATTATGTTTGAACCTGTTTTCAGCGACGGCAATTGCATATACTGACGCAGCCATGGTCCTAACATGTACAGGTGACATGGCATGAGGAATAGGTTAATATACCTTGACAATGAATATACGTGTGTCAATATATTAGGAGTAAAAAAATCCGTTATTTCATAACATAAGAGTGAACTAAAAAAAAAACTCAAACTGTACTGTCAGGATTTTCGTATTCAATTAAAATCACCCAATATTTTTCTAGGAACTCGTTACGTTGTACCAGTGGCATTAGTTGAGCACAAAGCAAGTTATAGATTCCCAGCGTAAGCTGACCTCGCCTTTTATAAACTTTCCTCATACTGACAGATCAGCTTAAGCTGGAAATGTAGCTTGTGTTATCGGTCGTGCGTACAACAACCTTTAGAATAACGAAATGATTGTATCTTTTCATTTCTTTTTAATGACGTGCGTGTCGAGAAATTTCCGTTTTCGGGTTTATGTTATTAAATAAATAGCTATTATTTGCTTTTGGAAAAAACATAATATAATATTGGTAGTTAGAAAGGTTTTTTTTCAATAATAACGTAGCTAAAGCTTAATTATACGATGGAAAGAGAGTGAAAGGAGTGAAAGTCTGCTTTTCTTAATCTATCACTCTTTGTTGGTTAAACGGATATAGATAGTACTTGAAATGATGAAAAAATAAGATGATGTAGATGTAGAAATTAAGATTACCACAAGAGAACCAAGGTTACCGACATAGCCCAAAAATTGGCAAATTTAAGTGGCAGTGGGCTTGCAGAACAGATGGTCGATTGGGCTAAAAAGTTCTGGAGTGGCGAGCGCGTACAGAAGCGGAAGAAGTAGCGTTGGAAGGCCTCCCTCAAGGTAGATCGATGACCTGTTGAGGGTCGAGGGAATCCGATGAATGCAAGACGAACAGGACTTGTCACACTTGGCGACACTTGCGGGAGGCCTGTGTTCCGTAGATAACGACTTTAGGCTGAAAAGCGAGACCATAATATGTGCCCTGGCTAGAGGCTTTAATTTTCATACAGGCCCCTACAAGAAGCCGATCTCCGGCCACCGTAGGCGCGGGCCTGCGGACGGCGAGTAGTGGGTAGCTCGCCGTCCGATCAGGATCAGGCCCGAGAGTCGACGGTGCGTAGTGTTCCACGCGCGCCTCAATGAGATGTTAGTAATACCTGACGTGGCTCGTCAGGGCCGTCCTGCCTGGGGTCATGGATAAATTCGTAACAGAGTTCTTGCGGCCCTTAGCACTCAGGCAACTGAAGGAAGAGGGATGAGTTTTAGTCAGTAAAAGTCTGACACGCCCTCCCAATCCACAGAGAAGTCATAATTTCACACCCCCACAAAAAAAAAAAACAAAGGCCCTCACAAGAACGTCAGGTTAAGCAGACGACCACCTCAAAGGTTGAACTGGTAGAGGCAACATAGAAAAAATGGGCAGATCTGGGACTAAAGATAATGTTTATCTTGGTAACTCGCTTTGGTAAATTTTTGACCCACGACAACGTTCAACTAGTAAAAGTTAGTTAACCTACAAAACAGTTTTGTAGAATCAAATCTTAAGTCCACATCGCTGACAATGGGAAACGTGTCCAGAACGCTGGCAGCATTGCCACGTTGAATGGCAATGCTGATTCTTCGGCCAAAAAAAAGGCCAGCCCTCTTTTTTTTTTTTTTGGGGGAGGAGGGGGATTGGATTACATCCAATAGCTTCTCCCTCTCTGGATGGTGCGGGAGGACGTGTCAGACTCTTACTGACTAAAACCCACCCCTGTTCCTTCCCTGCCTGAGTGCCCCGGGGTGCGGTAACTCATGTTGAGAATTTATCCGCTACCCCTAGGCATGCAGACACCGGCCTTCTGATTACGTGAAGAGTCGATTAAATGTTTGCTGATGTCACGGAATACTCGATGAGCACTCGGACCCCATGGCTCTAGTGTTTCAACCCCAAACAGCTCATAGATATAACTCCCAATATGGTTGTTATATTTATATTGTACTCCTCCCGAATCTCAAGTTAAACGATTGAATAGGTCGGTATTAACCGAAGCGATATGTACTTCCGTTAAGCTAACGTGAGATTTAACAGCAGATTAACTGATCAAAGACGTGAATAGGCTTCCGTATTAGAGTGTTCATCATGATGGCTTAAGTAGTGATTATCTTTTGATTCTGTTAGAAGATTTGCAGTTAGCTCAAATCTTTGTTTTTCTCCTAACACGTGCTTGCTGTAACCTTTCTGACACGTAAATATTTGTACGTCATATATAGTTATGCATGAGAGCAGTGGTAACTGCCGCGACTTACAAGTTGTAGGTCGTTAGTTCAAACCCAGGCAGGGACTTTACTTTGTGTAAGTTACTCGTATTTCATCACCACGGCTCTCGAAACGGTGAAGGAAAACATCGTGAGGAAATCGGCATATCCTAGAACCACAAATTCGAAGACATGTGACATCCACCAATCCGCATGGGGCCCGCGCGGTGGATTACGGCCCACACCCTCTCACAGAGAGGAGGCCTGTGCCCCAGCAGTGGGGACATTCAAAGGCTGATGATGATATTGTTATGAAGTCAATCAATCTGCTAAGCGGCTGAAAAAAAACACACTTTGTTTTTAATTTTTTGTGTTTTTTCAGCAAATCCGTTCATTTGATACCCACAATTATCATGAGAATGCATACAAAATAACTCGTCCGCCATATTTGTTAGTCCGCCATATTGAATTTAGAATGATGTCACTTAGCTAACCATGCATTGGCACGGATTCTCTTGTTCAATATCTAAACTAAAATTAGAGAATTGCCATCTTTTACTAAAAGGCAGTGCGAGAAAAGGACGGCTATAGCTATGCACTAAGTTAGAGATGTCAAACTAGTTTACGCCTTGCGCTTCGCTGTGTTTTTAGACGACATGTTTTTACGTGTACCCTTAATTTGTATTGAAATATTAGTTCAAACTAAATTTGATAGCTCTAATTTACGTCCGTCTCTTTCTTGTTTTATTAGAGAGAAAAAGATAGCAATAGCCTAAATTAAGTTTAGTTTGTGCATAACAGAATCAACACCATTGTCATCCAATCTAAACATGTACACGCAAAATTTTAGCTTAATCAGAAACCGGCAAGTGGGTCTAACTTCTAAGATTTGTTTACATAATTACGTAGTTAGTCAGTTAATTAGTGCATTTAGTATCAAGTGAACTTAATATAAGTGTGATAAAAATGAGATACAATTCGCATAGGCTAGATACAAATAAAATTTGAAAACAAATGTCACTTTTGACTGAATGCTTGAAAAGTAACTTGTTTGGAACTTTAAGTTATTTGTTATCAGTTGTTTTTTTTTGAAAATGTCCAAAGTTTAGTAGTGGTCAATTAAACTTCACTACAGCATGTCTATGACGCGAACTCACAAGATTTTACCCATCCAAAAATAGTCCAACACGCACATGATACATGTTCACAGGCGCAACCTGTGACTAGTATGTCGGTGACACAAGCCCATAACTTTTGCCCCTCCCAAAAACCACAACGCAACTAAAGAAGTTCTTACTTCAACAAAAAAAATATCCTCCATATTCCCTTAAAATCATGGTCCCACCACAACAGATATTATGTTTCTTTCCCATACGTCCAATTCCGCCAGGACGTTCAGAATTGTAAGCAATATTTTTTTACCAAGTACTCTCCCTGTGAATGATTGCTTTTTTAAAAGATACGCTACAGCTTTCTTTTGAAGATACCATGGGGATCTTTTAGTTTCTTTTGGCAGGTTACATTTATATCTATGTGGTAGCAAAGATAAATGAATGAATTTGAAGTTTCGATCTTGTGAATGTGTGTTTCATTTAAGGGTTCGGTCTGTCTGTCCGAAGCATAGTATAGAGACTGTTAGTACTAGAAAGCTGCAATTTTGCATGCGTGTATATGTATTTTAATCACGTGACAAAAACGATAGAACACAATTTTGTAAAAGATTTTTTTATGGTAGCTTGTACTTGTAAAATGCGAATGACATTTTTTTCTCGCCTATCCTATAGTGTGGGGTATCGTTGGATAGGTCTTTTAAAATTATTACGGGGTTGTAAAGACTATTTTTCGATTCAGTGATTTTTTTGGGAAATATTAAAATTTAAAATGAAATTTTTTGTTCGAGTCGAGCGTAAAAGTTAAACTGTTTCCTTGAAAAATCTGAAAAAAATCGTGACGGTATGTAAATAAATAACGAACTTTGAAGAAAATCTATCAGGCTAAGTTACCTCTGTTAGTTTAAGAGTAATAGTCACACATCATCATCATTCTCCTGCCCTTATCCCAATTTATTTGGGGTCGGCGCAACATGTCTTTTTCTTCCATACTCCTCTATTAGTCGTCATCTCTGTAGTCACCCCTTTTTTACCCATATCCTCTTTCACACAGTCCAACCATCGTTTCTTTGGCCTTCCCCTACTCTTATAGCCATCCACATCCATACACAAGACTTTCCTCACGACATTTTCTTCATTCCTCCGCATCACATGCCCATACCACGACAACCGATTTCCACACAACTTTTCAGTCAGCGGTGCCACTTTCAGACTTCCTCTTATATACTCATTCCTAATTCTATCCATGCGCGTAATACCACACATCGCTCTTAGCATTCTCATCTCAGCTACATGCAATTGCTTTTCATTCATCCCTTTTGTGGCCCAACATTCTGAACCATACAAGACAGCAGGTCTGACCATTGTTTTATAAATCTTCCCCTTAAGTTTTAGGGAAATGCGGGAGTCACAGATAGTCCCGGTGACCTGCCGCCATTTCATCCATCCAGTGTTAATTCTGTGCTTAACAGTCCGATCTATTTCGCCATCGCTTTGCACGAGTGAACCGAGATACCGAAAATCGGAGCAGACTGGGAGAAGCGCGCCATCTAGCACTACAGCTTCAGAACTGGAGAGACCGCCGAAATCGCAGAACATGTATTCAGTTTTGGTTCTGCTGATTTTCAAGCCAACTTTCTCCAGCTTCTGTTGCCATTTCTCCAATCTGCTCTGGATCTCAGGTCCATCTTCACCGACCAGAACAATGTCGTCGGCAAACAGCATGCACCAGGGTGCCTCTTCCTGTATTTCCGACGTAAGAGCGTCCATAATCAACAGGAAGAGGTAAGGACTTAAAGCCGACCCTTGATGCAAGCCTACAGCCACACTGAACTTAACGGTGTTGCCAGCAGCCGACCGGACGTAGGTACTAGATTGTCTGTACATAGCACGAATCAACTCAACATACTTCCCAGGCAAACCTTTCTCTTTCAAGGCCCACCACAACACATCCCGAGGTACCCTATCATACGCTTTCTCAAGATTTTAGAGGTATGTGGAACAGGGTGTAAAGTCCCACAACCTCCATTGAAAAGGGAGGATCCTCCGACCAGACGGGTGTTGTGTCTGGTCCGGGCAACTGCCCGATAGTTGATTTCGGGCTGTTGTATATGTTCAAATCGCGCGGAGAACTCTGCTTGCGCGATGTAGGAATTTTGCTGTTCTAGTTAGTATGAAGCGTCATAGATGTCGCTACATCACTCCCATCCAGAGATCGGAGATCGATTGTTCTCTTCTTGATGAGTCGTGTCATACGTGATGCTTGCCGGGCCAGTGGAAGGCTGGTTCCAGTGAGTCGGAACCGGAAGAGGCGCATAGTTCACGGTGAGTTGGAACTGTCTGCGGTGATGATATCCCAGTGAGTCGGGATGATGCTGCGGGCTCCAGTGAGTCGGAGTACTGCTGCGGGCTCCAGTGAGTCGGAGCGGTGCGTCGTTTCGTTGTCGGCGTTATCGTTGTCGGCGTATCGTTGTCGGCGTATCGTTGTCGGCGTATTCGTTGTCGGCGTATCGTTGTCGGCGTAATCGTTGTCGGCGTATCGTTGTCGGAGTTATCGTTGTCGGCGTATCGTTGTCGGCGTTATCGTTGTCGGCGTATCGTTGTCGGCGTATCGTTGTCGGCGTATCGTTGTCGGCGTTATCGTTGTACTGGCTGGCTGTATGACTCGTTTCTGAAGAGCTTGGAGGAAGTGATGATGATGACGTCACGCTGGAGTAGCTGCACGAAGGCTGCGCTGACGAGGTGATGACGTCATGACGAAGGCTGCGCTCACGATCACGTCGGGGTCACCATTTTAGAGGTATGTGGAACAGGGTGTAAAGTCCCACAACCTCCATTGAAAAGGGAGGATCCTCCGACCAGACGGGTGTTGTGTCTGGTCCGGGCAACTGCCCGATAGTTGATTTCGGGCTGTTGTATATGTTCAAATCGCGCGGAGAACTCTGCTTGCGCGATGTAGGAATTTTGCTGTTCTAGTTAGTATGAAGCGTCATAGATGTCGCTACAAGATCAATGAACACCATGTGCAAGTTCTTGTGCACACGTCTGTACTTCTCGCACAATTGACGGAGAGCGAAGGTGGCGTCCATTGTCCCTCGACCTGGCATAAACCCAAACTGGTTCGGGGTAATCTCACTCTCCTCTCGCAATCTTTTCTCTATCACTTTCTCCCATACTTTCATAGTATGTGACATGAGCTTTATCCCTCGATAGTTGTTGCAGTCCTGTACATCCCCTTTATTCTTGAAGATGGGCACTAGCGAACTATTGCACCATTCTTGTGGGATCACTTCTTCATACAACAACTTATTGAAGAATAAAGTCAGCCACATACATCCATCCTCTTTTAAACACTTCCATACTTCCACTGGTATATCATCAGGGCCCATGGCCTTTCCATTTTTCATACATTGAACTGCCTTTCTTACTTCATCCATGCTAATTTCTCTCACCAAACCCATATTTACTTGTACCTCTTTGAGCACACCACTCCATTCATTCTCTTCGTTCATCAACTTTTCAAAATAAACCTTCCATCGCTCTTTTATTTCGTCATCTTTCGACAAGACTTTACCGAGTTCATCCTTCATACATTTTATATGCATTATATCCCTCGTTCTCCTTTCTCTTAATTTTGTAATCCGGTAGAGCTCCTTCTGGCCTCTGGGGCTGTCCAGTAAATCATATAATTTTTCCTGCGCCTTAGCCCTGGAAACTGCAACCGCCTTTTTTGCCTTCCTCTTCCATTCTTTATAAATTTTCTTTTTCTCTTCTTTCAAATTATCATTTCCGGTTTCTACATTCTGCCATACTTTAAACGAAATTTTCTTTTCTTTTAGCATCTTTTGCACATCTTCATTCCACCACCATGTATCCTTTTCTATCATGCCTTTACCTTGCGATTCTCCAAACACATCTTTTGCTACTCGCCTTATACAACCCGCCATCTCTTTCCAACATTCATCCACAGATTTTCCTTCCATATCCTTCATTTCTATCATTTTATCTACCACTTGACTCTTAAACATACTTGCACACTCCTCATTTTCTATCATACGCCATCTGATTTTGGGTGGGGGCCGTTCTTTGTTCCTACCGGACGAGACACTGACTGTTACGTCCATCAATATGAGCCTGTGTTGAGAGACTAAGCCTTCGCCTGGCAACACTTTACAGTTTTTGACTGTTTTGAGACTGTTTCGTCTCACCAAGAAAAAGTCAATTTGGGTCGCGTGCTGGCCACTTTTGTAAGTGATCAGGTGTTCGTCTTTCTTTTTGAACCAGGTGTTAGTTATTGCCAGGTCAAAAGCCGAAGCAGCTTGCAGCAATGTCTCGCCATCAGTATTACGGTCTCCGTACCCCCAACCACCATGCACTCTCTCATAACCGTACTTCAGACTTCCTACATGCCCATTAAAATCACCCCCCACAAACACATCTTCACTCTCCTGTACATTCATCATCACACAATCGAAGTCCTTCCAAAACTTTTCTTTTACACTATCCTCACATCCTGATTGGGGTGCATAGGCACTAATAACATTTACTATCATACTCTCCACAACCACTTTAATAGCTATCACTCTATCACTTACTCTTTTAACATCCACCACACATTCTTTTAACTCACTATCCAAAACTATGCCCACACCATTCCGTTTGCCATCACTTCCACAGTAATAAAACTTATATCCTTCTCCTAATTCTCTTGCTTTTGCACCCTTCCATTTCGTTTCTTGCAAACACGCTATATTTATCCGTCGCCTTTTTAAAACGTCTGCTAACTCTCTTCCTTTTCCAGTCATAGTACCTATGTTCCAGCTCGCACACCTCAATCTTAATTCTCTCACTCTCCGAGCTTGCGTCTTACGTCGCACCCGCCCGTCCTGGTGCGACAACCCTTGTCCATTTCCCACAGGAGCCGGGTGCTGCCCCTGCGCGTCGCCTGTGGGGTACGCCCTAGCCCTATCGCACATCATATTTTTCCAGACCATGTTGCAAAAAGGTTTTGGCAGAAGTTTTATAGCCGGCCGCCTGCCTGACGCCAACCCTCCTTGGGAATGCTGTTGTTGGTGGTTTACCCGCCACCGCGCGGGTGGCCCAAGGTGCTTTAGTAGTATGCACTAGGGCTCAAGCTCCCTTAGTCGCCTCTTACGACACCCACGGGAAGTGATGGGATGGTACTATTCTTTTACGTCCGACACCATACAGAACTAAGAGTAATAGTCACACAACTTATAAAATGTACCTACTTGAAAAATTTCGGACAAAACACAAAATCCTTAGAAAAAAAAAATGCATAAGTGAAGTTGTTACTTATTTAAATTAAAAACGGGTAGTACCTGTAAAATTTTGGAAAAATAAAACAATTTATTCGTTATTAATTTAAACGTTATCGTTCGTAAAACCGTGAACTCAATTAATTTGTTCATAGTAATAAATAGAAAGCCCTCTTCTTAGTCCGCATGTTACAATGGGTGACTACGGAACCCTATACTGTGCGTGACCTGACATGCACTTGGCTGGTTTTTTATTTTCTCTACGATGCTTCTAATAGTTAACCACCAGGTTTCGGATTCAGAACCTGACGATTGGCACTCAGTATTCGTATCAAAATAGTAAAAAAGAACTCCTATGGTGACTCTTGGTGACTTCGTTTGTCTGTCTGTCACAGCTACCTCCACAACCCATGTGGAGGTTAGATAGGCAGTCGCTCCATGTAAAATACTGGAAGCCCATCCTGGAAAAGGCTAGGCAGATTTTGATACTACAGTGGTATTTATATTTCTAGTGTCAAGTACTTATTTTTTTAGAGGGGGAGATGTGTAGGAACAACAAGTAACAATAATGCTAGCTGGGCAAAATGTTAGTTTTTAGTATGTTTAGCGGCCAGTCATCTGCCCCGCACCGTGGCAATAATTTGTGTTATCCGTGGCAATAACCTATGTAATGAAACCACATACGCTCCGGTTTAACGGAGAGGTCTACTTGTACTGGTGTACCTGCGCAGGTACACCGGAGCGTGTATGGGGACAGAACTGTGCAGTTTTTTGGGGTTCCGGACCCAAAGGGTCCAAACGGAGCCATATTGTGTCACTCACATGTCTGTCTGTCTGTCCGTCGTCTGTCATATAGGTTAAACAGCCAAACGGTTAGAGCTACTCTTCAATTTTTACAGCATAAGCATCTTGTTGACTAAAAGCCATACAAATTGTTAAAAATACATTTGGTACGGAACCCTAAATGTGCGAAGTCCGACTCGCGCTTGGCCAGTTTTTTTAACCTTCACAAAGAAAACATGCCGCAGTGTACCTGCGCAGGTACAAGACCTCTCCAATAAATCGGAGCGTGTGTGGCGGCCATTAGAATTGTCTCTGTTAATAATCATCCGAATAAACTATAACCTGAACACTGGAACTTTATTTACGCTCCTTCTCCAACCACGATACAAATAAGGCTGCAACAACACCCGTTTATTATTTTTACAACAACTTTGTTTACATATCTATACTAATATTATAAAGAGGTAAAGTTTGTGAGTTTCTGAGGTTGTAGGGGGTAATCTCTACCGTGTCCTCTGGGCGATCCGCACAATGGTGACACCCGGGCGTTTCCTCCCGCCTTATCCGACACAGGAACCTCCCAAAACAACCGTGTCCGGTGAGGACCTGTGTCAGGCGAAAGGTGAGGACGCCGTGGCGACTCTCCAGCCTCTCTTCACTACCACCGCAATTGTGGCGTACCCAGCGCTAGGTTGCGACAGTCGCTCTCTCAATGTCGCACACCCAAAAAAAAAAAAGAGAGTAATCTCTGGATCTACTGAACCGATTTTGAAAATTCTTTTACCAATAGATAGCCACGATATTTGTCAGTATCATAGACTATAAATTTTTGGAATCCACACGGACGAAGTCGCGGGCGAAGTGCTAGTATTCTATTCGTCAATAGGAGGACTACCAAAACCTAAATTCCAGCAGCTCCAGATACAACTTTTTATCAACACCACCAAATTGAAAACAAAAACCGAATCGGTTTCAAACTTTTTGTGAACCACGAATATAAATAAACTAGACAGTCCGTTGGTTAGTAAACCAGAATTTTATCTGACTCGAGTATTTACGGCCAAGTTCTAAAAGCCTTTTAAATATTACACAACATTATTTAGTTGTGTGATCGTGTGTGTTCGTAGTTTTTTATCGAACCTAGCTTATGTTTTTTTGAGGGTATGAAATCATCAGGTGACTGATGAAGGCGTGTCAGACTCTTACTGACTAAAATCCATCCATGTTCCTTCAGTTACCTTTGACAGGGCAATGGTGACTCTTTCTTTAACGCCCGCGTTCCTTTTTTTTTTTTGGAGGGTGCGAAGTCGTCCAATGTCTTCTCCCGCTCTTTAGTGTCGGATTTTTACTGACTAAAACCCATTCTTGTTCCTTCAGTTGCCTGTGCCAAGGACCGCGGTAATTCTCTTTCGAATTTATCCGACTCCCACGGCAGTGAGTGAAAGGTACAGACAAAGAATAGGGAATGTCCTAATGAAGTGATGTTGATAAAAGGCATTTAAAGTTCAGATGTTATATTATTTTTACTGAGATCAAAGTACGCAGTAACGTAAATTTACGACGACATATCTACGTATGTTGAGTTTTTGTGTAAACTTGTAGTTGAATGAAATTACCTTATACATAAATGTGTTAGCAGACTAAATTAAAAAAAAAATGTGACATTTTATACTTAACAACATAAAGATTGCCCCATTGGTTTTTGCAAAGAAAATTTGAATGAGTAAGTTTGTATAAGAAGTTTCTTGATGATACATAATATATTATTATTATTGTTGGCTTTATTTTTAGGTTATTACGATCTTTAAATCGTTCGTATTTTCATTCTACTGGTCCTTTGGAAGTAACGAAAACTCTATAATCTCTATGGAACATATAGAGATTATAGAGTTTCGTAAGCTAAATAATACTTCAGATTTTTCATTATTTTCAAACCTTGCTTTACTTTCAAAGCCCTAAAAGTTTTCTTGAATACATTAACAATACAAAAACAAAAAATCCACAAAACTTTTACCCAACCACAAACAAAAATATTTTAATGAAAACGTGTTTTACAAAAGCATAAAAATAAAATATGCTTCTCATGAATACTGTATCGAAACACATTCTTCATGATTTGAAAAATGGAATAAATTCAGCTTCAAACAGAAGATAGATTTCGATAATGCACTGACTTCTTCATATTCATGAGGTATGGACGGCAAAAGAAATAAGTTTTTCGGCATTGAGCGAGGTCGTTTTGCATTTCGACAAAACTATTGTTATGTAAACGGTTGTTGGTTTACTTTTAATATTGAGTTATAGGGCAAAGTCGACCTGCAGTGCGATTCTGTGAACATCTCACCGTAAACACCAAGATGAGTTTGAAGTGACCTGTCAGCTTCTAGTTTTAGGAGGAATGACAGTTCACTTCACTTAATATTTTATAGTGAGATGTCTGCAAAATAGACAGACTTCACCAGTCTGTCTATTCTGCAAACATCTTACGGTCATCATCGGTTATCCACTGGATGAGAGAAGCACAGGACCGGTCTTCGTGGTGTCGCTTAAGAGAGGTCTATGTCTATCGCTTGAAGTGATGATGATGATTGAAATTCCTCCTTCAACGTAAGGGCTCTTTAATCATAACCCTTGCAGTCATGATAAACACAACAAAATAATTCGAAATAATTAACTTATCTGCAGTTCATACATACAAATATTCGTCTCATAATAAGATGAATTTTTGAATTAGTTGCGACATTCGCATGACAAGCCCGCAGTTCGCAGGCAGTTTGTACACTTAGTTCGCAATAAACGTTTTGACTTTGACTTTGGCTTTATCACATCTCTTTACTGCATTGTGAATGTCTTGTGCATACATAACATTTATTGACGCAGTGTGTAAATGGCGTAAGCTGTACTGCATGCACCCGCATACTTAACTATTTCACGATGTGTACTTTGCTTGCAAACTTCCACGGAATACTTCAATACTGTTGAACAGGCAATGTAAGACGGAATATCTTTTCCCTGTTTAACTGATTCCGTAGTCTTTTATTACCATATTTCAGTGTAAGAGTTTCCCCAGGCGTTTTAGGTTTTTGTCGATTCAGAAATGAATTGTCAAGGCTTTTATTCTTTTGTGAGCTTCGCCAAATCATTTTGGTAGTCTTTTGTATTAAATTCAATGCGTGGGTCGAGGTAATGTCTACACGTTCAGTATTTTTAGGCTGTACAATATATTTTGAGAGAGATTTGCCTTAGTTTGCGTTATTCTTTGGTTCAGAAATCATAACGTTGGAGGTATTCCAAAGCGGATAGAATCTATAATCTATCCACTTAGGAATACCTCCAACGTTACGGTTAAAGTGGTAATCCTGCTGAATCTAGTTTTACTGGTACCAAATTTCTAGATTATCAAACTTCAAAATATACTAAATTTACCACGTGACTTATTGACAATTTTAGTCGATCATATAAAGTCATTGTAATGACGCTTAATTATCCTCGAAAATGTTAAAGTACATATAGGTTTGAAAAATAACACTCGTAGTATATAGTTTTTTAAAACTTAAAGACACGCTTTTGAGTGACGTTTAGAATTCTCAGCAAACCCTTTCACATTATTATGATACCTATATCATGGGAAAAATAACTAATGCGCCATCTTGGATTTAGAACTTAACGTCATTCTAAATACCATATGGCAGACTCTTAAAGACGGGGGATTGGTTATTTTTTATGCTAAACATGCTTTGTGCTGCATGCAACCCAACTGAACATGTATACATGCAAAATTTCAACCGAATTGGAAACCGGGAAGTGGGTTAAATTTTACTTCGAAGGTTTTTTTGCATAGTTACAGGTGATGCTATTATAAGCATGTTAAAAATAACTTATATTTTAATACTAAAACAGGAATAACTTGCATGCTTGAATTTACTGCACTGTATAGCGAGTATTCAAAATTAATAGTCAAACTAAATATTTTAGCCAAAATCCTTTTTCTATTGTTTACGTACGAAAGCCGAATGCACGCTGCATGTAAGCTCTACATGAATGGTCTTTCATATACTGAATAAACAGCGTTAGGAATTCCTGTAATGAATTAGAGCACGTTTACCACATTTATAAACAAGCCTAATTAATAATGTAGTGTGGTTGAAAACTTGGATGTTATTTAACCACTTTTTGTGTTAGCCATTAATATAATATTATTTATTTAGATCAATTATTTTCATGTATTTATATGAAACAAAAATATTATGCTTTACTTATTATAACTAAATATATACGCAGAAAAAATAAAAACTTTTAAATTAAAATTACGAGTTAAAAATAACTAATCAAAAGTAGGTTTGAGAATCATACATGTTTAATATTAAATTAATTAACAAATATTTGATAGCAAATGGTATTTAATTTTGCTGGCATGTATGATCAAGGGTTTGTACGGTTCAAATTAGTTAAAGTATTCTGGGAACATCTAACGCAAAGAATTGAAATTTAGCTTTATCTGCATTTAGAAATACCCAACGTATTTATTTTGCTTCTGCTAGTAATGTCTTAGTCTTTCTGTAGTCGGTCCTACATGTCTGAGGATCGTGATCAGCATCAGGGTTGGATCTGGAGCGGATGGTTTGCCTCCACCCGGTATCTTTTACGACCGTATAGAATTTGGAGGACGACGAATCTTTCACGTCTTGATCGGTCCATATTGTTGGTGACTGGCCGCGCGATCGGTGTTTCTAACCACACTCAGTCTTATTCACGAACGCTTAAAATATTGTGCGTAGTATTATCATCATTTTAGCCGAAAGACGTCCACTGCTGGCATAGGCCTCCCCCTGTGACGTGTAGACACAGCCTAATCTCAGCGAGTTTGTACCGGCCATCAGCTGGCTGTTAAAATTATTGGAGAGCCGTTTGAATATGGAATGTGTAGGCATCACATTTGTTTTAGGGATCAGTTCTGCTTGCGTGGCCGAAGTGGGCACTTGTATTTTGCCGTGATTACCAATATAGTTATTATTATATTAGAATGTCCCAGGATCCCTGCAGGCCGTACTGGTGCCTTGAGGTTCTACAGTATCTACCAATCAATCTGCCTAGCCTTTTCCCAACTATCTTCCAGTCTAACCGGATGCAGCTGAATACCAGTATTTTACGTGGAGCGACTGCCTATCTGACCTTCACAACTCAGTAACTGAGTAACACAGTCAAACTCTATAAATTGCAGCCGGTACCAACAGCTTTCCGTTGCAAGGGATTGCATACAAAACAAAGATATCAGTAAAAAGAAAGCTGTTGGTCTCGGCTGTCCTGAACTCCGAAAACTGTTGCAAGACATTTCTCTCCATATGTAATAGATAGTCACCCAGACCAACCTCGGCAAACGCTGCTTAATCTTGAAATCGACACGTGCGGCTGTTATTACTTTAGCCACGAGCTCCACCTTAGTATCTACCAAGTTTTGTGTAAACTAGACACTAATCATTTCACACACGAAACCTTATAAAGCGAAAAAACTGGTCGAGAGCCAAATAATAATAATTTTCATAATAAAACCTTGAATATTTGGTAAACTGTAAGGCGAAAGTAGATGCGAATGTTATTCCCTTTCCTACGCAATCCCGTATCGAACACAAGTAAGTCACGGAGTTTGATGATGCTGACCACAGAGCAATGAGACGCCTGCGTCGGCGGCCACAGCTAGACTGTATTGTTTAAACTTTCCATAAAAACCAAGAGTGACAGTAAATTTTGCCTTTGCCTTAGAAATTGACGCCACGTAACAATGGGGTTAGTGACTTTGTTTTTTTAAATATTTGTATCAAAAAGTAACTTTATCATAAATCGAAAATATGTAAAAAGATTTTTATTAAATTCGTTCAAAATTAAGTAAGTTAGAAACCCTTTAAATCTAGTGGAAGGGGACTTGCCTCCCCGACGTCCCCTACTTGACTCACGGAAAAGGATGCATAAACTGACAGGTGACGTTACTGCCATTAAGTTTCGCGTGTAGAAAAGAGATAGCGAGATGTCCCCACCCCACCCCCACTCTTCCTTATACCTATCAATATTCAAAATGATAATTGCTGCTTCATTTAATAACCAACTTTGATGTTGTTTTCAGAAAAAGTTTTCTAAAGTTTTTTTTAGAAAAAAAAAATGGGAGAAAAGGCAGCCAAAGGAGTGCGTAGGCATATCTATGTATTTTTGGTTTTCTGAAATCCAATTTACATGTTTGTTTCTATTCACCCCTGCCTTTCTATGCACCTTGTGTGACTACGACAGCTAAAACTTGTACCTACTTATGTTGCTCGGGAACGAATATTCACATCACATCATCAGCCTTTTATTGTCCCCACTGCTGGGGCACAGGCCTCCTCTCTGAGAGAGGGTGTGGGCCGTAATCCACCACGCCGGCCCAGTGCGGGTTGGCGGATGTCACATGTCTTCGAATTTTTGCTTCTAGGACATGCCGGTTTCCTCACGATGTTTTCCTTCACCGTTTTGAGAGCAATGGTGATGAAATAATTTACACAAAGTAAAGCGCCTGCCCGGGTTTGAACTCACAACGTACAACTTGTAAGTCGCAGCCAATACCACTAGGCCACCACTGCTCGAACGAATTATTCGAACAAATATTATTAGGCATTAATGGCGTCTGTAGTCACTTGTCTCTAAACACTCGTGGCTTAAAAATAACAGTCGCAAAGGTAGATTTTCAAGACTAAGCAGCGGTTGCCGAGGTTGGTCTGTAGATGGGTCTATCTATTACATATGGAGACAGATGTCTTGCAACAGTTTTCTGAATTCAGGATAGCCGAGACCAACAGCTTTCTTTTTACTGACATCTTTGTTTTGTATGCAATCCCTTACAACGGAAAGCTGTTGGTACCAGCTGCAATTTAAAGAGCTTGACTTTGTTACACAGTTACTGGGTTGTGAAGGTCAGGTAGGCAGTCGCTCCATGTGCAATACTTATCATCATCATCATTTCTGCCAAAAGCCGATGGATGCGTGACGTCCACAGCTGGACAGAGGCCTCTCCCAAGTGTCGGCACAATAACCGGTCCTGTGCGTCTCGCATCCATGGGCTACCTGCGACCCTCAACAAATCATCAGTCTACCTTGTAGGAGGACTTCCAACGCTGCGTCTTCCGGTATGCGGTCAAAACTTTAGAACTTTCTGACCCCATCGACCATCTGTTCTGCGAGCAATGTGTTCTGCCCACTGCCACTTCCGTTTGGCGATTCTTCGGGTTATGTCGGTAATTTGGTTCCCGACAATATAGATATTTAATTGCGACTGAAGGCCGACCCGAACATAGTTGGGAAAAGGCTGCATATTGAAGGCATTACTTGTCGAGGCGATTCATTGGTCTGTGAAGCTGACGGAATATTTTTTCTTCTATACTTGTCTTGTATGTTAGTATGTAACGAACCGCGAATTTTTCTGTTTGGTTTTCTGCTTCGACGAATGTGTCACGTCTTCGAATATGTTGTATTGGACTGTCAGTATGATTTGAGGAGTATATAGAATATGATTTAGATGAAGGTGGGATGAGGTGATTGGAACTGATTCTTGAGTTTGTTTGACCAATGGGATTGTCATGAATGATATTTTTGATAAGGATAGCTACTTTGTTATTGTAAAAACAGATTTTGAAAATATAATATGGAAGCCGTGACAGAACACATAGATAAACTACCATTTATAAAAGAAGTCTAGTCTACGAAAATGGTCTTGACATTCAAAGTAGGTATACAAATGAGAGTAAGTAAGTAGGCAAGATTAGAAAAGCAAGATAAAATATTCATGTAAATGAATGCACGATAGTATTTCGCAAAATAATACAATAATACAGTTTTAAAAAAATCTAAAAGCACGCTTAGAGTGAGGTCATTTTATTTTTAGTTTTCATTTGAAACCCATAAGAATGCATAAAAAAATGAGTAGTCTACTATATTTTTTAATCCACCATATTGTATTTAGAATGACGTCACTTAGTTAAACAGGTATTGTCATCCAAACTAAACATGTATGCAAAACAGCTCAATCAGAAACCGGAAAGTGGGTCAAATTTAACTTCTAAAATTACATATATACTGGTAAAGCCGATAAAAGCATGTTAAATTAAGCTTATAAACTTGTTACTACTACTAACCAAATTAAAAATAACATGCCAAAAATACTTTAAAAATAACCATAAACCATACGGAGACTCCTCCGTGCCTCGGAAAGCACGTTAAGCCGTTGGTCCCGGCTGTCAATCGCAGATCTTTGACAGTTCTTACGAGTCGTCAGAAGCCCGAAAGTCTGACATCCAGTCTTACCAAGGGGTATCGTATTACCCAGTTACTGGGTTGTGGAGGTCAGATAGGCACTCGATCCATGTAAAATACTGGTATTCAGCTACATCCGGTTAGACTGGAAGGCGACCTCAAGATAGTTGGGAAAGGGCTAGGCAGATTTTTGATTCCAAAAGAAACTAATAAAACTAACACAATACCATACACCATTAAAACAAATATACTTAATAATATGATTTCTTGGTCAACAAACCGATAAATCTGTGGAAGCATTAGGAGTTGAGCTTCTTATACTCAGATAAATATTAGAATCACGTACCTGATATCATGTTGGCTCTCACTACAAATCTGAAATCCTTAATATTAGTTCTAAGTACTATACTAGTATAGTTCCATTTATGTATTGGCTGTGTGGTTTAGTGCTTCGAGTATTGAATTTGCCTATCTGTCTGCGAAATATCGTAAACCTATATTTTTTGAGGTTTCAGACTTCTGTATCTAATATTTTTTCACAGTAGTTAACTAAACCATCTATTGTGGTTCTATTTTTTTGAGGTTATAGATTTTTTGCACCTGAAATAAATTTTAAAATAATTTTATTGATTTTTTATCTTCTATAGGTACTGCAAAGATATTATTTTAAAATACTGGAAAATATGATGAGAAAAAATTATATTGCACTTTCCGGCTCTAGAGTTTACCTTTTTGTTCAATATTATGTATGTAAAAATATGGAAATAAATTTTATAGGTTGAACCGAAGTTTTCATGAATTTTTAATATGAAACAAAATTTAACTCATCAATATTTTAATTGTTGGACTTTACTTTACTCAGAAAATATTAAATACATCGTGGAAGAGAATTAATAAGATTTTAATTCGTTTATTTAAAAAGTTAATGGTGATCTTTTGCCAGTTATATGATAAGTCTTTGAATATGATATTAATATCATGATGCTTTACCATGCTGAATATAAATTTGTAAAACAAAATTCTAAGAAATCTTCCATTACAATAGAATTTGGTTTTATTCAGTTTAATTTTTTTATCAGCTGTATTTAATAAAAACTTGAACAATAATAAAAAGCCATACTTTTTGTAGTGTGAAAAATCACTAAATAACTTCTCCCGCTCTAGGTGGAGTGGGAGGAAGTGTCAGACTCTTACTGACTAAAAACCATGTTCCTTCAGTTACCTGTGTCAGGACCACGGTGACTCTTTCAAACACTCCCGGGCAGAAATAAGTCATACTTACTGAGCTGATTTCAACATTGTGCGAAATAACATTATCCATTACAGCGTAACCATCTTCTCAAAACACTTCTCCTTCAACATCACGAAAAACATTTTCAAACTTTATATTTACATTATCAACAAAGACATCATTAATAACGCTTGCTGATATAACAAATGTTTTGAACTTCCCAAACTAAATGAGGCAAGGCCCTTCACCCTTAATCGTATCATTAATCATGATTACTCAACACTCCACTAGGCTTTACTTTAAACTAAAATTTGGTTTGTGACAACTCGCAAATTATGGAAGCTGCAGAGCTCATTCATATTAGGATAGTTTCTCTCCCAGCCACAGGCAAGAACGTCTATACGCTACTTGAAAAAGGACAGAAATTATTGTACACATTTACACTCAAACAAGGAACAGAATCTGACTTTTGAATATGTCGTACGAACCTAGCAAGGCGTTTTTTTCAAGCTTCATATAATAAAATAATAGTATAATGTGTTTGTGGTAACTTCGTACACATTTTGAGAATACATCATTGTTACAGCTAAATAGTGGAATTCCCTGCCTGAGTCTGTGTTTCCTGATAGCTACAACCTGGGAGTCTTTAATTCAAGAGAGAATAGGTTACTTCTAGGCAAGCGTGCTCCATCTTCGACCACATCATCACTTATCACCAGACGAGATAGTGGTCAAACGCAAGCCTATCAATGATTAAAAAAAACTTAAGCCATTTATACGTCCGAAGCCTGTCTGTATATCCGAAGCTTATGTGATGATGATGATGGTGTTTGTGGTGATGATGAGAACTAGTCGATTTCTGCTATAGCAACCGCATTTCTTGGCACCTCATGGTGGTTGCGAGCTGTACACTTGGGACATACAGACAGATCAAGCGATTCTTTTCTTTTTCCATGCGAGTATCATGAAGTGTTTACGTGAGACCACTATTTTACCTCCTTTCAATAATCACCCAGTGGAGGTGACAACCTCTTCTCATGTAAATGAGCTTTTACCCACTCATGCTAAAACAGTGTGTAAACGAAGTAATTATCCCGGATCAAAACTTTGCATCTAACAGACCTTTAGTATTTTCCTAATGAAGAAACTTTGAGGACAGAAGATAAGGGATATAGACTCGCATAGCATTATAGAGATTTGGAACTGTATAGATTTGAATAAAAATGAGTGCCTGTAGGGCTGGAAAGTTATGACTATAACACTTGATTACTCTCAGTGTTAAGTAAACTTATCCAGAAGCAAGAGTTGAGTAATTTTACATTAGAATTGTATTATTCAAATCAGTGCAAGAAACATCAATGTAAATACATAATTAACCTTTTTTTTATATTGGCGTCTTTGAGTATCTTTCAGTTTCTTACAATATACTAAATGTTAACTCTTTGCGGCACACTTTTTGTCTAGGGCATGTTTTCCTTATAATTATTGGATTTGAAAGCTGTGGGCTATTTATAGCAAATAACTAAAAATAAAACTAATTTTGTAGAGGATTTTTTTGAAAATAGGTGGTCATTTAAAGTAAAGTACCACTGTGAAGCAAAGAGATATGATTAAACCCCTATTTTGTTTGCATTTATGGAGGTGCATATTGCTGTTGTTTCGTTTGCTTCTACTTCTTCTTTCAAAAGTGTTTCTTTAATAGCAGATCATTGTTAACGCCCAACATGAATATAAAGTAAACAATATCATTCTTCGTAACACGTTTTTGTCTTCAAAACGTCTCTTTCACTCATCATCTCCTCTCCGTATCTAGCCATAATTATCTTCTTTAACACAGTTAATCCATCGTTACTTTTATCTTCCACGCCTCTTATAGCCTTACAAATTCATACTCGAAACTTCGATAACTTGAACCCTAACTAAAACTTCTTCTTTAGCAAGCCCTGGATATCTTGCAACTAACAGCAAACAATTTAGAGTTCAAAGATCTCATCCTGCATTAATAATGGCAAGTTCAACTACACCGCTATTTATGAAATCATTTCATTACCCACCCCTTTCACTCTCACTTAACTTAAAATTACTGTAATGAAGAATAAATTGGAAGTAAAAAGGCGAGCCTTTGTGAGTTTCGAAAGCATTATTATTCAATCAGCTTGCATATTGGCTTTATAGTGCATGAAGGCTGATTTTTTTTTTGTGTCGTTAGCTTGATATGGCGGGGTACAAAAAGAAAGATCACACTGGCTAAGTGCTGTTTTTTTCGTCCACTTCAGCATACATTGGTATGATGTTGTTTAATTTTGTGTTGGTGCCTTTGTGTTTTACAAATAAATGGAACTTATTAATACTTTCTGGTTTAAATTCTCGCAAACTTGCCACTTTATTAACTATCGCTCTCGCACAGCATAGAGTCATGCTACCGTCTTCAACGGTGGTTGTATTACCTACATTATTTTTTTCTATAATTTCTCCAGAGAGACCTTTTATTATATCTTTTTTTATTTAACCTATACAGTCCCACGGCTAGGTAAAACCCCCCGTACTTAACCAGTGTTCTTTTTGCTAAGCCATGTCCCACCAATCCGCCAGAAACGAGTCTAAATCAAGCACTTAAAAGAATTTAAAGCACTTAAAGCATTTCGTATCTGCTTTACGTCTTTTATACTGGCATATTTGCTACTTGACTGATTCTTTAAACGTCTCAATATTTGCAACACCATCAAAATTGCTCATCAGTAAGCCTCCTAGCACAAAAGTAATTGGGCGTATCGAACTCACCATAAACTTTGTCTATAACATTTTTATTCTTGTGAAATTGTTCTCCCACCTGGTTTTTACTGCACTAGTATCAATTTAGCTGAAAATGAAGCTTTAGCAGAAACTTTGCTGAAGGTGGGCGAAATGAAAAGTTTGGTAAGGTTGTTCTAGGCTGAGTTCGGTTTAAACTAATATTGACTTGAAAAAAGTCTGTGTTGTAGTTGCTTTGGTTTTCATTAAACAAATAATTTGTTTTTGACATTTGTTAAGTAATTTATAGTTATTAGTGCATCCTTCTCTGAGATGTTCCCAGTGATTTCTTTTTAGGATCTTAAAACCATAAATAATGATGATAAATTGATTCTATCTTGGTTACTGAGAAAATCAAACATCATTTCCCTTTATCGTACCAATCGTATTTTAACACACATTATTGCTAATTCACGAGAAATTGATTTTTGGGAATTATTGCAATATCTTTTCTTTTACTATCCCAAGGCTTAAAATCATTAATACTAGTAGCCACTTCCCTCACCCGTGTTATCGCAACTTATCCCATACTAATTTAATAATACGCGTTTTTCATCCCCCTTAAATCTGCAAGAGAGCATATAAAATAAATTACGACCATGTAAGTATAATATTATTCGCCATTTTTCTCCTAAAGCATGCAGATTACAATTTATGATAACGGATTTTTATGCATTTTAATAAAAAGCGGTGTTTTAGTGTCGATAGAAATTATTACGGGCGCTTATCGATAATTGGGAACGTGGTCCCATCCTTATTCGTACACTTAGTTGCTATACGTTGCAAGAAAAATGTGGTTTCATTATGAATTCTGGGCACATAAGCTCACGTTGGCTACATTTTAACGTCTGCTCCATTAGTATACAAAAGGTTTATACTGTGGTTATGTCTTCACAGTCGATGTGACTAGCATGGGCCATCGTGTGTAGGAGAAATAAGGGTTTAGTTTAGAAACAAACTTTGTCATTAGTCAAGGTTTATGATTATGGCTACTACGTTGGTGGTGTTTTTGTGTGTGAGGAAGCAGTTCAAAGCATCCTTTTTTGATGCATATCATCTCAATTTTACATAAATATACGTATCCACAACTAGGAACAAGGTAATCATTTATACCAATTCTGTATGTAGAACCGCACGCCAAAACCCATTTAGGTCAATTTCATAAGTTTAGCTGTTCGAATTTCACAGTAGTGCGCAGTAGTAATTCATGTACCTCTATCCAAATTCACCAACTAAAATCCAAGTATACTGCTGCGAATTTCAAATTTTACACTCTCAAACCCTCCAAACGCAGTGCATTTATTTTTATCTGTGTGCCCTCGCCGTCAAAAGGTCCAACAAAAAGTATACAAAAAAATGCAATCTCACAATTGGAGCCGCAACCTGCCCAAAAAAAAAGTCTTAGCAAGCAAAACAGAAATACAATCAACGTAGGCAAATAAAAGCGCAAATTAATTAACCCTACTCAGTTTCAGCATCAAAATAAGCTACAGTGGGTTCCCTTTTTTAAAATTCAACTCCCATTTTTTTGTTCTGCGGAGTTCTTTTGCGCCAATTCGGAGTTCGATGGTGCTCCCGCTACTGTATTAGCATATTAATGAACGGCTGCTACGAACTAACATTTGTAATTACTTTTGTCCTGACTCTGCGAGTTACGCCTTAGGTAACAAAGGCCTTTTATCTGTGTCGGGAAAAGTAGCGTTTGTGTTACTAAAATTTTAACTTTGTTTTTCATTGACGTTATACGTTTGATCTTTGTGACTGATCCCTTTGATAGGTTTATCTGGATCTCTGTCAATGATTTATTGGGTTCCTTGTTTTAAATTATCAAGATTATTTGAATCACATTTTTTAACTTTACAATAATCCAGTTATCCCAACACTAAGACAATTTCAGCAGAAATGATCGTACAAAATCCACACCGCTTCAGGCAGAACAAAAACGGTTTACGAATTTTCGCGGCGAGAAAAGCTCAGTTACAATTGTACCATACCTACCTATCAATGCGTTATTTAAACCTCGTCCACACAAGAACGGTGAAACGTGAGGAGGAACCTAATACTGTCAGTTTTTGCCTGAATATTATGAAGGGAGAAGAGGGAAAAAACATACGAACAACCTTTTTTGTGGAGATTGTAAAAGGTAAAAGGATTTTTTAGGGTTCGACGGATATTTTATGACGCGTTTTTTATTGGTGTCACTTTTTCTTTGGGTGAAATCGTCCAAATCCATTTTTCATTTACTCAGAGTGTCATCAGTGACTGAAGGGTCGGGTCCCTTATAATCTTTTCTAATTTATTTTGTGAAACTTTCCGGAAAATTTACATCTTTGCCCGTTTAAAACTTATCCTACTAATGTTATAAATGAGGAAGTCTGAATGTTTGTGAATGTAAAATTATGTAACAATCATGCCTTACATACTGATATTATTAAGAATTTTAGGAAACGGGTAGACCATGTAATGAATTAGACAAAATAATACTTTTTAGACCAGAAATAGGGGCTGGGCGTATGGGCTCTTATAATTTTGGACTTACGCGCGGGTAGATTTGCTGGCTATTGAGTTATAATATAATTTGTGGTAGATATTTAGAACGATGATTCTTGCTTCTAATACTAAAATTCAAAACTAATAACGGCACTAAAACACAAATTTTTAGCTGCTATATTCATCGTGAGATTTCCAACCAAACAATTAACATAAATATGGATTCGTTTCAAATTCTCTCACAATCATATTAAAGCCATATGATACAGTATTTATGCCTTTTAGCCTCAGCCTTTAATACGACGAACGTTGATGAGTTGCGTAACTCCATTTGTGAAAATGGGCCACATCTTTCACGGACTTTATTCAGCGCAATTAAATTTTTCATTAACGGCTTTAATGATACTTTATTTTGGGACAATATTACTACTAACAAAGCGGTTTTGAAAATTCAGGTGTTTCAATGGTTGATCGTGGAATTTTTTATGATTCTTTGGAATGAAAATGATGATTACTTTTTCTTTAATGATTGTGTTTGAAACATCATGGGTAATTAGTTACGTCTGCCATGGTGATTATCATTATTTCACTTCATGTCAGTCAGTCGTCATTTCTGTATTAACTTTCTCATCATCACAATAATGTTTTTATTTATTTATTTAATTTTAGCCTCGATTAACTTACCGCTAGACAAAGGCCTTCCCTTTTTTCTGTCACACCTCTCGTTTCTTCTCTTCCTCATCCAGTTGGTGCCTCCGCATGTCCGTCGTTTGATCGAACGGTCCTGTTCTTCTGGTATACCCTTGGGCTTTGTCTTCTTGGTTTTCCTTACAACCGCGGCCTACTATACTGATCATACCCATGAATATCAAAGCTATAATAGCAGGGGAAGGCCAATGAAACGATGGATGGACTGTGTGAAAGAGGATATGGGTAAAAAGGGGGTGACTACAGAGATGACGAGAGACTAATAGAGAATTATGGAAGAAAAATATTGCGACAATCCCAAATAAATTGGAATAAGGGCAGGAGAATGATAATGATGACCATGAATATCAAACTAATATCATTCCTTAAAATTTCCTCCTCACGACTTTTTTTCACAACCAGATAATATTTTAGTATAGGTAGCACTACTAACAAACGTTCAAATTGTCACAGTACAGTACAATCTACGCCACTTTTATCAACAAAGGACGCTCAAAGACAATTTGCGGGCCGCTGCGGCTAACAACTGGGTGTTTATGAAGGGTAAATTGTAAAGAAAGACAAATTTAAAAATTGTAGTTCAAAGTGAAAAAGGGTTTTTCCTTGGCTCAGAATTTTGTTCTGGATTTTAGATGCTTGAGTTGTTGTGATCAGAGGGCCCTGTATTGAGTTTTATCTATTTGTTTTCGATTGATCATTTGGGTTATAAATTGTATTGACTTTTCTGTTAGCATCATCAGCTAGCTTGATATTTTCCGATAGTGTAGACAAAGATACCGGGCTATTTTATTTAAAGCCTCGTGAAAAAATGGGCGAGAATTTTGCCACCAATTAAGTTATTTGACCAAATAGCCTAAATCCGACATTTTTATTACTCATTCGATTACCGGCCATTCCCTCTCCTAGTGAGGAGGCCTGAGTCAAAGCAGTGGGAAAATTATAAGGCTGATATATGTTTATCTTATGCTATGTAAGTTATTGGAAAGCATAATTGAAATTAATAAATAACTGTCAAACTACGGCAGTGTCTCCATATTTGAGTCCAGGCACTAATAAACCTGTGGAATCCTATAAAATTTTGCATATAAGTCTTAGCAAGAAGAAACATGTTCTTAGCATAAATCATGAATTAAATTGTTATTGCTCTCCATTCTCAGGCCTTCAGCCAACTACAAGTCGAAATCCCGAAATAATTCAAAAAAGAGATATGGACCAGTTTGATTTACTGACCTCTTTGCTACAGTTATGCAAAAAATATGTCACACTCAAAATGATGAATGCTGGAGCCTGAAGCTAAAAAGGATTACGTTACTCCAGGTCCATTGACTGTGCGATATCGTTGACTTTTCCCAATCTGACAATTTTAATCTCCATTTTATGGGATTAAATCAACAAATGGACTCAAATCACTGCCGTTTTTCCATTACGGAGGCGGGAATACGATTGATGTGCTCAAATTTGAACGAGGCCTGATAAATGCGCTCCCTGGCATTGCTGATTGACTGAGCTATTTCTGGTTATAACTTCATTTCCGTGATGCTTTCACGCTTTTACAATATTTCGACAACGATTATTTACATATTTATGATGAAGACAAATTTAAATCATACCGATAAGCTAGAAAGTAGATTTAAATATTATCTTAGTTATGTTATTATTCTTTGTAGTACACAAAGAAATGCATGACAGGTCGTCGTGTCCGAGGGTGTTGACAACTTCGCCATAGTGGCAGCGATGAGGAAAACAACAGTGTGCACTTAGACGTAGGGCAACAGCGAGGCGAAAAGTAGTGTCGTCGAACAAGGTGCCTATGTTCGACGACGGTAGTGCGTGAAGCCAAAGACCCGACTCCCACTCTCTCCCACAGCCAGCAGGCACGCGTGCACTTAGATTTTCCTGAACTAATTTGCAGAGCGGCTCATCCCACCTTCTCTGGGAAGATGGGTAGTCGGGCGGATTTGTATTCGGGCAAGCGAGTCTCCAGGCATCCACAGCCTCGATGTGACACGGCACATCAAAATCAATCAGTGTGGAAGCTAGAATATTCCTGATTACTTAATTAGTGCCGTGGACCGAGGATATAAATGCCACATAAAACATCTATAATATATATCCATTCGGTTTTATGCCTGGTCGGGGTACAACGGATGCCATTTTCGCTATCCGCCAGCTGTGCGAAAAATACAGAGCTATGCATAAAAACTTGCACATCGTGTTCATTGACCTCGAAAAGGTATATGACCGGGTGCCTCGAGAGGTTCTGTGGTGGGCCCTTAAGGAGAAAGGTGTGCCTGGGAAGTATGTACAGTTGATCACAGCGATGTACAGTCGATGCAGTACCCAAGTCCGGTCTGCAGTGGGCGCTACTGACAGTTTCAGTGTAGCGATCGGTTTGCACCAAGGGTCGGCTCTCAGCCCTTACCTCTTCCTGATGATAATGGACGCTCTGACGTAGGACATCCAGGAAGAGGCTCCTTGGTGTATGCTGTTTGCTGATGACATTGTGCTGGTTGCTGAAAGCGGCTCAGAGGTCCAGAGCAAATTGGAGACGTGGTGGCAAAGACTGGAGAGTGTGGGCCTGAAATTGAGCAGAACCAAAACGGAATATCTGTTCTGCGATTTCGGCGGTCTCTCCAGTTCTATGCCTGTAGCTCTCAACGGAACGCCTGTACCGATCTGCTCCGACTATCGGTACCTCGGGTCGCTTGTTCAGGGGGATGGCGATATAGACCGAGACGTAACGCACAGGATCAACTCAGGATGGATGAAATGGCAACAGGTCACTGGAACAACTTGCGACCGATGGATGGCCCTTAAGTTAAAGGGGAAAATCTATAAGTCCGTGATTAAACCTGTCGTACTGTATGGGTCAGAATGTTGGGCTGTGAAAAAGACGGATGAAAAAAGACTGCATGTGGCGGAGATGAGAATGTTGAGATGGATGTGTGGAGTAACGAGAATGGATAAAGTGCGAAATGAGTACATTAGAGGTAGTTTAAAAGTGGCGCCAGTCACAGAAAAGTTGAAAGGGAACCGCTTATCTTGGTATGGCCATGTAAAGAGGAGGGATGAAACACATGTAACTAAAAGAGTTATTAATATAAATGTGTATGGATGGAGAGGGAGAGGAGGCCAAATAAAAGATGGATGGATTGTGTGAGGAGTGATATGAAAGAAAAGGGAGTTAGTGATAGCGTGACGGCTGACAGGACAGAATGGAAGAAAAAAACGTGTTGCGCCGACCCCAAGTAACATGGGATAAGGGCAGGCAGATGATGATGATGATGATGATGATGATGATGATGATGATGATGATGATGATGATGATGATGATAAAACATCTATAATAACAAACACAAAAGGACAGTTACTGACAAAGGCGAGCTTAACCCAGTATTTGAGTTTTCTGACAGCAAACCTCAAGGTGAAAAATACATTAGCATAAGACAGAATCCTTAAGTGCACAACAAAACCTTAAAATATAATATTCTTACAAAAATAAACTAAATGGCACAGAGATAGATTACAGTCTGAAATAGGATACTTTTTATCCCAAGAACATGTTCCCTTGGGTTGAAAAGTTGGTAGAAGCTAGAAGTAGCTCACCCGAGCGTCGTCACATCAACCATCCCGGTACTGCACGCATGCAGCGGACTCCCGCAGCCCTAACCAGGTTTGGTCTTTTTAGCGGGAAGCCTTTCAGCACTGCGTCTTTCGGTACGCAGTCGCCACTCAAGAAGCTTTCAGCCCTATCGGGTGTCCGTTCTGCAAGCAATGTACCCTGCTCACTGCCACATACTTCGGCAATTTTCGGGCTATGTCAGTTACCTTGTTTCTACTGCAGATCTCTGCATTTCTGATTCGATGACGCAGTGAAACTCCAATCATAGCTTTTTCCACGTCGAAATCAGTCTTCTGATGCCCATTATGGTATGTTAATACTTCTGAATCCTTATAACAAGTTTAACTTACCTTATAATAAATAAGATAACCGTTTTAAATAACCCGTTTTAGCAAATACCACCAATACATTAATAGTTATCCCGTTATTTACATAAACGTACATACCTACCGGGTCACATTGGTCCCAAAAACCCGATAGCTATAAAATTATTCCGTACGATTAAACTGTTTTCGGTAAAACCGCCAACAAACAAATACTTTCGAATATTGAAGTTTTACTGCGACCAAATTATCCGCAAATGTGTAAAGGTGGTTAAAATCGTGCGAATTTTTGATCTAAATTAATTTTCCAGTACGTTTTCGTAATTGAGTTTTTGTTTCTATTGTTGTTTATATTACAACAAAACTAATAAAAAACTTAATAGGTATATACAAACTGATAATAATAATATGTACTTACAAACGCGTATGAAAATAACTCATTGGGCATCAAAAAATTCATCCACATCATTGTCAATGGGAAAAGTGCACAGACCACTGGCAGCATTGCCACGTTAAATAGCTATGCTGATTCGTTGGCCAAAGAAAACCCAGCCCTCTCGTCACGTGAAGAGTCGACTAGCTGATTGCTGATGTCCCGAACAACTCGATCAGCACTCGTACCCCTTGGCCCTAGTCAATCAACCCCAAACGGCTCAAAGATGTAACTCACAATTTAAATGTTATATTTCATAGTAAAATCAATTTAATCTGCATAGTCTTTTTTCAACTATGTTGGAGTCGGCTTCCAGTCTTATCAGATGCAGCTGAGTACCAGTATTTTACGTGGAGCCAATGCCTACCTGACAACCTAGTAACTGCGTAACACGGTACCTCATGGTAAAACTGGTGTAAATTTTGTTTATACAGAATGTAACAAAAATCCTGTTGTTTTAAGAATCAGTACACAAACGTAATAAAGCAAGTCATTTATAAAAAACTGTTCAAAAATAATTAAAATAAATGTTTAATTATTAATATTAATTTGTAATGTCTAACTGATTTCTACCTCTACAATTCTGCATGAAGATTGCGAAAACTCGTAAGCTATTTATCGAAATAGCCTACGGGTTTCGTATACGCATTTTTTTTAATGAGTCTATTTTAATAGCTATTTGATTTTGACTTCTACTAGCCACCCCCGGGTGTTTCCACTGCGAGGATCGCCCAGAGGACACGGTGGAGCATACGGTGGTGGTTTGCCCCGCTTGGGCAGATCACCACCGTATCCTCGTGGATGCGATAGGCGGCAGCGACCTCTCGCGCCCTGCCCTGGTCCAGGCCATGGTACGGAGCGAGAGGGAATGGGAAGCCGTCTCCTCCTTCTGCGAAGCAGTAATGCTCGCGAAGAGGGAGGCGGCATAGGTGAGGGAGACTCAACAACAGAGTCGCTCTCACGCCCTCAGCAGCAGCCGCCGCAGGAGACGCCAGGGGCTTCCGGCGCCGCGAGACGATATCCGGCCACCGTAGACCCGGGCCTGCGGACAGCGAGTAGTGGGTAACTCGCCGTCCGATCAGCACCAGGCCCGAGTTTCGACGGCGCGTAATGTTCCACGCGCGCCTTAAAGAGTTGACAGCAATAGGGACGGGGCCCGTTATGGCCGATGTCTGCCCGGGGGTTGAGGATAAATTCGAAAGAGTTACCTCGCCCCTGGGCATTCAGGGCAGGGAGGAACAGGGGTGGGTTTTATTCAGTAAGAGTCTGACACGCCCTTCCGCTCCACCCTAGATCGGAAGAAGTCATTGGATGATTTCCCACACCCCAAAAAAAAAAACCTCTACTAGCCAATGCCTAGTTTTTTTAAATTATAATTTCATCTATGTTGTGCTTGTTGGTAAATGTACACATCCTAAAAGGAACAACAGAGTTTTTGTTACATATTGTGTACCTTCCTACTATCTGCCTATCTGACCAACAGAATCCTGGTCTTGGCCTTGTCAGATTTTCTGCCGGTATTGAAGCCGTTGGTCCCGCACGGAGGAGTCCCGATATCCAATGGGTGAAGATCCATCCACGAACTGAACTCAACAAGTGTTGCTATACCTCAAAAATTTATCCATGCGGCTGTTATTATTTATTCATAAGCTCCTCGTGATCACAATTATATCTGGTTTCATATTTAAGGCGCTATTAACTGCCTTCGACCTTCAGTGGTTAGCTTGCGTATTCTGTGCTGAGCTCACGTATCGTGTCGTACGTCCACCCAGTAATAGGACTCGCCCATCAAGGAGCGCTGTCCGAAATTAGACGCATTATTAATTTATTATACATAAAACAACAGGTACTATACTAAAACAGGTATACTAAAATATAAATAATTAAATGATCTTCAAAATGGTGAAGGTTTTATAAAAGTACGCTTTATAGTTTTTGTGTGATTCTTAATTTTTTATCCGCGTTAGACATAACTTTACGAATTAATTACATTATGTTATAAATATAATTTCAAATATTCACATATCAAATTACGACGAAAATTGTCTAGCGTAACATATATTTTTTCAAAGACATAGGACTAGTCATTTTGAAGTGAAGTTCAATGAAAAACCATTAGAAGTCGTATAACTGCGCCTTGAATGCAACCAAAGGGAACGCAGTGGCCAGAAATGGCAGCGCATAGGGGTGCGTTAAAATAGACTTTATCAGAGGGGATACTGAAATGTAGATAGGTTCTAGGAAAACTTAAACAATCAGAGGCGCTTCAACCTTATTGATTGGATAATACTTAGCCCACAAATAGATAGATAGATTAATTATATTGTACAAAAAAAAGTTACATGACTTTGAGCTGTGCTATAATGTACCAAAGTTTCTCACTCCATATGCAAGCTAGTTCTTCATTCTGGAAATAATCTTGACGTACAGAAAATGCAAGTTTTATTCAAACAAAAAGATACTTTTCGAATAAATCGGCCAGTAAAAAATTGCTTTTAATAAGAATGTTACGTGTATGCAGGATATTTTAACTAGAAGCAGTGGTGGCGCAGTGGTGGCGCAGTAGTAATAGACCCGATTTACAGAGTTGTAGGTCGTGGCTTTGAACCCAGCCAGGCGCTTTATCTTGTGTAAATTTACTTCATCATCACTGTTCTCAAAACGGAGAATGAAAACATCGTGAGGAAATGGCATCTCTAGAACTAAACATTCGAAGACATATCATCCACCTACACGCACTGCACCCACTCCTTCTCACAGAGAAGATACCTGTTTCTCAGTAGTAGGAACACTATAAACTGCTTGTGCAATGCTTATACTGTCTTAACCAGCATAATTGGCAAACCAGTAAAAGAAATTAGTGTTCCTAAAAGAAGGATAAAACTGCTCACTTTACAAATAAATCAATGTACACACTAACATGTACCTAAAGAGCAGTGGCGGCCCAGTGACATTAGCTGTGGTTTACGAGTTGTAGGCCATGGGTTCAAACGCAGCCAGGCGCTTTACTTTTTGTAAATGATTTCATCAACATTGCTTTTAGAACGGTAAAGGAAAACATCGTGAGGAAACCGGTATGTCCTAGAACCAAAAAATCGAAGACTTGTGACATCCACCAACCTGCATTGGGCTCGCGTGGTAGATTACAGCCCACTCCCTCTCGCAGAGAGGAGGCCAGTGCCCCAACAGTGGAAACATTAAAAGGCATACTCATGCTTACAAGCCAGCCACATTATTCCCAAACCACTGTAACTCCTGTAATCCAGACTCAACAGTGGCGACCACCAGTAAAAACGCCGAGGCGATGAAGCTCAACGAGTCCCAGAGAAACGATTATATGGTCAGATCAGAAAAGAACAGTGGAGGAGTAAGAAAACCGTAATTTCCACTTTCCTCCTAATCAAGCAGGAGACAGAACAAAGCTATGCTTTTGTATTATTATTTATAGGCACGCGTTTGACCGCTATCTCACCTGATGGTACCTAAGCGATGATGAGGTCGAAGATGGAGCACGCTTGCCTAGAAGTATTCACTCTTGACTTAAAGACTCCAAGGTTGTAGCTATCAGGAAACACAGACTCTGGCAGGGAATTCCACTCCTTAGCTGTACACGCACAATGAATGTGTTCGCAAAACGTTTTGTGCGTATGGGTGTGAATGGCCTAAGCTAGAAGATCCCGATTTCGGTGAAAGTCGTATTGTCGGTCACTGTTATCTTCTAGGTATGCCAGCTTACCATTCAGTACACGTTCGTATTCTTACAGAGTATGGAAGTAACACACTAACAAACAAAAGACAGTCATTATTCAAACGCGTTACACTAAGTGATGAGCAATGTTGCGAACCCCCACAACTATTGCCCATTTCCTTACATAAAACTTACATTCATTGCTTTGACTGGCCTCGTGGGGTGTTAAGTCAAACAGATAACTCATTTCGGGGAGGCGAGGTGTATTTCTTAGTAAGATTCATGTTTAGTTTTCTTTTGATGAATAAGTTTGTATGGATAACATAAGTTTACCGAGTATACTAACGGGTTTCTGGATAATTCTATATCTTTTCCTTAGTAAATACGTATTTAACTATAATGGAACTGATCTGTTAGTCAGGGGAGCGCAGGAATATGCGTAGGGGTCGCGGATAAATTCGAGACAGAGTTACCGCGCCCCTGGGCACTCAGGCAACTGAAGGAACAGGAGTGGGTTTTAGCCAGTAAAAGTCTAACACGCCCTCCCGCTCCACCCAGAGCGGGAGAAATCACTGAATGATTCCCCAACCCCAACCCCACAATTCAAAAAACAAAATGGATGCGCAGGAATGTAATTGCTTCCCGGGCTCACGGCGTGGTAGTGGTAGGAACTGTCGGGTTTTAGTCGGTAGGGGTCCGACATAACTCTCTGTTCTCCCCAGACGAAGAGTATCCTGCCAGGGTCGCGGGAGCGTTTAATAGGGCACCCCTGGCACAGGACTGAAGAAACACGAGTGGGTTTTAGTCAGTAAGAGTCTGATACGCCCGAAGTTATTTGATTATTTCCAAACCTAAAAAAGTCGATTTCTTTTTTAGGGTGGGAAATCACCAAGTAACTTCTGCATGAGGATTTTTACACATAAAAAAACTGGCCAAGTGCGCGTCGGACTTTGCACATTTAGGGTTCCGTACCAAATGAGGAAATTTCAAAGAAAAAACCTGATTTATCAATATGTTGGTATTTTTTACGAAAATATGTATACGTAATAGTAAACATTATCACAGCTCAATGGTAAGTTAAAAAATTCTTCGGAATAAAATTTTGTGACAGACGACGGACAGACGGACACCTGAGTGACCCGTTTGGACCCTTCGGGTACGGAACCCTAAAAAGACTGGCACTAATTTGTGGAATAGGTTCACGAAAGCAAAAAATGTACTGCTACTGTACCTAAAACCAATAATGAAACCTTAAAAAAACCCTATTTTGCCCTTTCAAACAGGACCAATTTGAAAGCGTTCTTATAACGCTATTTGCTACATTAAAGGTTTTTCAAGGGCTTTCAAATTGTTTGCAAACTTATTTGCCTTTTTTTGCCTGTAACCAGCTAACGTGCTGTCAAACATGCAAATGAATACATTGTACGTTGATCGACTGTCAAAATATTAGGGTATTGACAAATATTAAAAGGACTGTAGCGACATCTATGACGCCGCACACGAACTAAAAATAGCAAGAATTCTACATCGCGCAAGCAGAGTTCTCCGCGCGATTTGAACATATACAACAGTCCGAAATCAACCATTGGGCAGTTGCCCGGACCAGACACAACACCCGTCTGGTCGGAGGATCCTCCCTTTTCAACGGAGGTTTGCGGGACTTTACACTCTGTTCCGCATACCTCTAAACTGGTGACCCCGACGTGATCGTCAGCGCAGCCTTCGTGCAGCTACTTCAGCGTGACGTCATCATCATCGCTTCCTTCAAGCTCTTGAGCAACGAGTCATACAGCCAGCCAGTACCAACGGCTTCTACGGGTATCCTGACCACCAGCATGCAGCGGATGCGCATTCCTGGTCAGCATCCTCAGCCTCTTTCATCACCATCAACCTCATCAGCGATCTTGGCGCAGCAAACAGCACCTTCGGCCGGTCGAAGAACCTCTCCTGGTCGACGCCAGCAGTCAAGCCACTACGTCGCACAGCACCGCTCCGACCCACTGGAGCCTGCAGCATCATCCCGACTCACTGGGACATCATCACCCCGACTCACTGGGGCATCATCCCGACTCACTGGGACATCATCACCCCGACTCACTGGGGCATCATCCCGACTCACTGGGATAGCAACACCCCGACTCACTGGGGCATCACCGCAGACAGTTCCGACTCACCGTGAACTATGCGGCTCTTCCGGTTCCGACTCACTGGAACCAACCTTCCACTGGCCCGGCAAGCATCACAAGATGTATGGACGACTCATCAAGAACCATCGATCTCCGATCTCCGGAGGGGAGTGATGTAGCGACATCTATGACGCCGCACACGAACTAAAAATAGCAAGAATTCTACATCGCGCAAGCAGAGTTCTCCGCGCGATTTGAACATATACAACAGTCCGAAATCAACCATTGGGCAGTTGCCCGGACCAGACACAACACCCGTCTGGTCGGAGGATCCTCCCTTTTCAATGGAGGTTGTGGAACTTTACACCCTGTTCCACGTACCTCCAAAGGACTTAGAATACAGGTAAATGAAATTAGGTAGAGACAAAAGAATTTATTACAGGGACAGAAAGTGTTCTTTAACAAAATTTTTGAAATCAGTAAATTTTATGAAAACCTTGATCTACACACAGCCTGCCTTATCCTAAGACCCTAAACTGACTACAAACTACCCGTAACTCTTTTTTTACATCGCAATCAGTCTGAATCTAAAACAACTACCTTCATTTTGTTATAGGGGGCAAAAAGGTCAGCCAATAAATTCCAGGGGTCCGATATTCAGTCCCTATTTAGGAATATATTCTCTTTTAGTTGTAAATACGTGAGTTATGATCGGATATCGCTACTTATCAGCATTTTAGGGCTTTGCGTAAATCTAGATAGTTCAATCGATTTGTTAAGTTAAACGGATTCTTGAGCTAATTTTCTTTCAACTTACATATTTTGCTATGTTATTCTAGGTTCATTTTCACTATCACCATTTAATTCGAAAGACGTCCACTGCTGGACATAGACCTCCCCTAAACGTCGCCACAACGTCATCCGTCGGATTCCCGGCAACCCTCACCAGCAGGCGTATTTGCTAACTCAGTTGACATCAATTTTTAGGCACTTTGCCGTGCATTACTGCATTGACGTATAGGAAAACCGTAGTGCCTATTATAATCGATGTCCACCGAGCAATGTACTACATTGTGCCTATAAAATTGATGTCAATGGAGTTAGCGAATACACCTGCTGGTCAGCGGACCACTTTGTGGGAGGCCTTCTAACGCGTCTTACTGTACACGGTGCCAGTCCAGAACCATTCAACCCCATCGACCATTTGTTCTGTGAACAATGTGCTATGCTCACTGCCGCTTAAGTTTGGTGATTCTTCGGGCTATGTCGGTAAACTTGGTCCTCCTGCGAATTTCACTTTTGCGATGGCCTTTTTATTAGTTAGTAGAATGGTATGGGAAAAGGATAAATACATACCATCTGTTACTTAAGGTAGGTCCAGTAATATCACTAATTAAGGCGCTATTAACTGCTAATGACCTTGAGTGGTTAGCTTGCGTGTTCTGTGCTGAGCTCACGTAACGCCTCGTACGTCCACCCAGTAATAGGACTCAGCCATCAAGGACCGCTGTCCGAAATTAGACGCATTATTAATTTATTACACAATATAAAAACAGGTATTAAAGTGAAACAATTAGATTAAATTATGTATAATTAAATTATTTTTAATATGGTGAAGGTTTCATTAAAATACGCGTTATAGTTTTGGCGTGATTCTCAATTTTATTTATCCGTGTTAGATATAACTTTACAAATTAATTACACTATGTTATAAAAATATTATTTCAAATATTCTCAGATAAAATAACGAAAAAAATTGTCTAGAGTAATATATATTTTTTTCAAAGAAATAAGACTGGCCATTTATATGTGATGTTCAATTAAAAACCATTAAAAGTCGTATAACTGCGCCTTAAACGTACCTAACCAAAATGCTATTATAGCTGTTATTGTAAACACATATTTATTGATTCCGTCGAAACCAGTCGACCAATGATGCTGTTCCGGAGCTGACGACTCACATTGTCAAACAAATTAATGCGAAAAAGAAGGTAGTGACAGTTTTTCTGGATCTAAAAAAAGCCTTCGACACAGTTCTGTTACCAAACTAGTGTTGAAACTGGAGGAACTGGGAATAGGAGGCCTCCCTCTAAAAATATTTGCGGTTGAGGTAGTCCGCCGAAAGGACCCAGTGCGTGAAAATTAATAATTACCTGAGTAAGGAGCTTACTGTCACCTTTGGCGTTCCTCAGGGAAGTGTGGTTGGTCCCACACTCTTCTTGGTCTATGTTAACTAGCTGTGTAATCTTCTTCTCCAAAATGTAAAAATCACAGCATTTGCTGATGACGACGCACGAAGCTTTTAACGTGGCGCAGAGGGGACTAGACCAAGTTTTAAAATGGCTTAATAATAACGAACTTACCCTTAACACAGATAAAACAAAAATAATCTGCTTTACCTTGCGCCAATCTTCACGGCCTCCGAGTTCACATTCCCTAATCGCTCACTCAATCAACTGTCCAAACAACGGCAAGTGCTCTTGCCCCAAACTCACACGTACCGGGGTGACTCTTGATGACAATCTGAGCTTCTCGGCCCACATAGATCTACTAACAGCTAGAATAAGAAAACTGATAATGGTACTAAAGACTCTTCGTCACGTAGCAGAAGCGCAGATTGTCAAAAGGGTTTACCTCGCACTTTGCCAATCACTGTTGTCATATTGCATTTCGGTTTGGGGTGGGGTGGGGTGGTGCACAACCGCTATCTGCTAAGACCATATTGTTAAAATTGGAAAGAGCTCAAAGAGCTGTATTGAAGGTGTTTTCTTTTCGTCCGATACTCTTCCCAACGTAGGAATTATGTAAGTGTTGTGGACTACTCTCTGTCAGACAACTCTATATTCTTAGCACAGTCCTATTGCAACACAAAGATACACCCTACACTGAAATCACCAAAAGGCGTAAGGATCAAGTTTGTCAGCACTACAGATGTAAGTATTCATTTACCAACAGATTTATTTGCTTCTAAGGAAACAGGAAACTGAAATTTTACTCTTTTTCTGTCTCGTCTCTAAAAAAGTCCTTGACACACTTTCTGCTTACCCTGAACTATTCCGATACAGAATATCTACATTTTTCTGAAAATAACCTTCCCTAAAACTGTCACTAAAACACACCATCATTACATACACAAATAAAAATTGAATAATCGTACAAATAAAATAATCATTATTAATAATAGATAACGATTGAATGAATTATTATTTATAAAATTAAGTATACACACAAATAAGGCTTGATAACTTTAGTTCAACAAATACTTGCTCTACCTGCAATTAATTTATTATGTTATAATATTATTATTAATTTATTATGAGCTTGTACCACTACGACGGCGAGTAGCGGGTAACTCGCCGTCCGATCAGCACCAGGCCCGAGAGTCGACGGCGCGTAGTGTTCCACGCGCGCCTCAAAGAGTTGTCAGCAAAGGACGGGGCCTGCCACGGCCAGTGCCTGCCCGGGGGTGGAGGATAAATTCGAAAGAGTTACCTCGCCCCCGGGCGCGTAGGGCAGGGAGGAACAGGGGTGGGTTTTAGTCAGTAAGAGTCTGACACGCCCTTCCGCTCCACCCCAGAGCGGAAAGAGTCATAAGATGATTTCCCACCCCCCAAAAAAAAAAAAAAAAAAAAAACCACTACCCTTAATACAAGTTAATTAATAACTTAGCAAGGGTGCTGGTTGCAACACCTACCTGATTTTGTTAATTTAAATGTAATGTAATCAAACTATTTTATTTTATGATAACATTGTAATTTTACTGGCTACATAAATTATAATATTTATTTATTTATTTATTGACATTCAATAATTGGCGCTATTTTCAGATCGTTAAGACGTATAAATTAACGCTTAATTAATAGGAGTTAATTGTTGTAAGGACCACAGGCCATTTACAATACAATACATTACTACTTATCAAGCCAAAAGTCTCTGTTTAAAAGATGAAACACTTCGTGTTCACAATATCACACCGAAATCCCTCGAACAGACTAGTTACACGAAAGCAAACTTCATTAGACCAGGCGGTCGTGCGCAGAAAACGAAGGAGGACCAACAGTGTTTGTGCCAGAAGTTCCGCACATTGCTGAAATATAAATTGTCCTTATTCAGCGGTAGGTGTTAGATAAATTACGGTTCATTTTTTTTCGTCCTTCGATCTTAGATTGGCAATATCCTGGCTGGTCCTTTTGGTGGAAACCGTGTAGAGTTCAATGTCCAGTGATCATTGGTAAGGGATTAGTTCAAGTATTTCAATTGTCTCCAGTCAAGGTATCGTTATAGTCGCATTTAGTTACTATATTATCGATCACGATAACGCCTGTATAGAGATATGTCAATTAATATTAATGAAGCTTTGCCTTGTGGTTGGTCATATATGCATGATAGGGCAGGATTAAATTATATGCCGATTCTCAGTGAACTGAATATAGATTAAAATTTAATGAATATGATAACCAGGTATAATTGCTCTAATTGAATTATTAATGAGAACGAAAAAATCATTAAACCTATCATACCTACCTAAACACAACGGTACAAGGGACAAACAAGTAAAGTCGTCCCAATCAAACCTGGCGTTGCACCATATTAATAGAAACAACAAATATTGGATTGACTTGGAGCGAGATGAAGCGTAAGGCGCACGACCGTTCATGATCGACGACTAACTGTGAAGGCCCTCTGCTCCATCTCGGAGACACAGGATATTAATTCAACACTTATCACTTACACTTTACACGTGCAGCCTGTGAGTTAACTACACACTGGGTGCATACAACGATTTACGAGTTCAATACAACAACGCGTTTAGGGTGCTGCTAGAGCAACCACGATTTGCAGTGCTTCGACCACCTTCGAGAAGCGTACACTATTTTTCACTTTTCTTTCAGTAATTTAGGCTTTCATGTGCCCTTGTTAGGAAATCATTATGCGTCGCTGCCAAGTCGTATTTTTTTTGTATTGGAAAATCATCAAATAATTTCTCTCGCTCTGGGTAGAGCGGTGTCAGACTCTGACTAACTAAAACCCACTGTGTTCCTTCAGTTGCCTGTGCCAGGGGCTGCGGTGACTCTTTCAAATACATCCCGACCGTGGCAAAGCAACAACAGTATGCGAGCATGTTCGTGAACAGGTGGGACTCTCCACATCTGCGCTTGCACGCCGCATGGTGAGCAGTGGACAAATCTCCCTCGCCAAACTAAATGTGTGTAGATTTTGTTTAATTACAATTTATTGTAATTCAGTGCGTGTTAAAAACGGTATATTATTGTAACCTATGATTTAATTAAAATGACCTAATCACTGTTTAAAGGAAGTAATTAAACACTATTCTTATGACCCATCAATTGACATATATAGCCAGACAATAAGCAATAAACACATTACAAAGTTTTTTGCAATTTCCCCTTCAATACGCGGTCCCTTTACAATAAAACCAAGAGACCGGTGGAACGCTATTTCATTATCCCGTCCACTGAGAAAAAAAAACATTATCTAAATAGAGCAGCTTCCCTTATTGACTGGCCGGCCACAGAGTAATTAATCTAACTTTATGAACCACTTTTATGAAATTTTAAGAGAATTAAGTTTTTTTTCACTTTTTGAATTACGATCTAAGAATAGAATTCGTTGTGCTATGAGCATCCAGTAATAATTTCTAGTGCTGAACAAGGACTTTACTAGGCTTTTTATATCATAAGCCTCTCCTAAAATCACCACACTCTGTATTCTGATGTTTTCTGCACCTAGCATATTCTGTGACTGTGCGCTATCCTGCTTTGGGATACGTTATTGGTATATGGTGTTAAAGCATTTGAAATTCCCTACCGGAGTCTGTGTTTCCAGATAGCTACAACCTGGGAGTCTTTAAGTCAAGAGTGAATAGGTTACTTCTAGGCAAGCATACTCCATCTTCGACCACATCATCGCTTACCTGGTGAGATAGTGGTCAAACGCTTGCCTATCAACAATAAAAAAAAAGCTGGTACCTACTGATGCCCATTCTTTTAGTCAAGTGTCTCTGTGTCTTGCATCCAAAAAGTCGTCATTATCATATTTTGCCATTATCCCAATTTGTTTGGGGTTGATGCAACATGTCTTCTTAGTCATCTCACCTCCTTTTTAGTTTTATCTCTATCATCAATCCATTCATCGTTTCTTTGTTCTACTTCAACTCTTATCACATCTACTTTAGTAAATTTTATTCTGTTCTATTCTACGCTGATGTTAAAACTTTTCTGATGATATGTTCCTCATTCTCTGTAATTACAGACTTCCTCCATACAATTTTTGTATTATAATTGCGTCATGCCACTTAAATGTCTAGGATGTATTTACGTTAAGTACCCATTATCTTGACCTAATCGTCTTTTGAAATGGAAATACAACTTCTGTTTAGAATGTTAGGCAGGTTTATGAAAAAAACATCTGGCTTCGAGATTGGGCTTTGACACTGATTTTCCTGGAACGGTTGCCGCATTGATGCAAAATTCGTTCACGAAGGTATTAAAAAACGGGCTGAACAGAAAACGGTTTTATATCGTAGTGCCAACTGACACGGCTTCGCTTGCTACGATAGATTTATCTGACACTTTTGAGTGCCGAACATTTTTTGTGAACGAAGATTTTCATATTTTTATCTGTTAATATTACGTCAGAAATAAATCAATTCGATATTCTGAAAATATGAATATCGTACTCGTATGTCGATATTTTTTTTCTGGTCTTTTCGAGACCATTGTTAAGTGTGTCACTTTTACGTCACATAAATTGTCGTTTAAAAGAACGAAATATTAAAAATTGGAAATTTCATAAAACGATATTTTTGCTATGCGTACATTAAATAAACTCGTGAGTAATCTGGATCTAGAATTAACTGTCATCTAGAAAAATTATCGTCAGCAACACACACTTGGAATAGGGATGAGTGACCGTTATAGTAAATGAAGGTAAAAATGCCCATTATCTTGATACTAGCTACTAATCGCTTGGGTCTACCACTAAAAGAAAAGATGTAAAGTTTGAGAGACGAAGAACATGTTCTTTTGTCTTTTGAAAACTGTGTTCTTGAACTCTAAACGAAATGACATTCTATCGACGAAAACGGTCAAAATTCCATAATGTTTGTGATTTACCACGTGATATTAGCTACCACTTGTGAATCAGTGCATTATCAAGTTGTAATAAATATAACATCATCATTATTTGAGACGAAACACGTCCACTGTTGGACATAGGCCTCTCTGAATTGTCGCCACAACGACCGGTCCTGTGCATCTCACATCCATCGGATTTCCGTGACCCTCCCCAGGTCATAGGTCCAGGTGGACCAAAAGACGGTGGACGGTGGACAGGAAGACGCAGCATTGGAAGCCCACCCACAAGGTTGTGGGTGGGCTTCCAACGCTGCGTCTTCCGGTATGCGGTCGGCATTCCAGAACTTTTTAGCCCTATCGACCATCCCTTCTGCGAGCAATGTGTCACTTATTTTGACGATTCTTCGAGCTATATCGCTAACCCTGGTTCTCACAAAAACATACAAGTTCTTATAAAATTACTCTTTGTCTAAGTCTTCTTGACTTCCGTAAGAAATCAGCAAGATATTCTCACCGATTCACAAATCAACTACACTATCCATGTCTCTCAAAACTCAAGTCTGTTCCTCTTTCATATCCACAAAAATCCCAAAATTTTATCGGCACAGGCGACTCGTTCGCTCCATATTGTTTTTCGCTCAGCTATCTAATCTATCTGGCCTGATCGACCATTAGCCTGGTATTTGTGTGGATCGTAACTTACTGCCCCTTATTTGGGTTTGAAGTATAATTTATTGTCTTCAATTCTATCCGTAAAGGAGGAAAGGTTAAGCTATAAATTGGACACAGCTGCGTTACGGACATAAGCTTGGAATTAGGTAACAAAAGAGCCGATTTGTGAACGCTCACGGCTATTTGTTATTGCAGATGTTATTGTGAAGTATCGTTCAGCTATTTGGCTGTAGTGGCACGTTTTCCGTAGAAAAGGTAAGGTATTCTGTTTTGTAGTGTTGTCGATTCCAGGAACGTTAAACTGAAGCTTTGTAGCTTTGGGATGGTAAAGCTCTGGTGTTGCAAATTAATGTTCCTTGGAAGACTCGAGTGGGGGCAACCACATTTCATGAGGTTTGCTTTCAGCATGTTTTCCATCCCATTCCATCTCTCTTACGTCTCTCGAGGTGATGGATTAGGTATCCCTACTACCCATTTTGGCTCAGAAATTGCATTACATGGTCCAAAAAGTTAACGATTTTTATTTGATGGGGCCACTTTTGACTTCATTATTGTGCCTTTTTGACCACTTACATGTATTTTTATGTTGTTTTGTTAACTGTCCTGTGCAAGTTAAAATGCTTTTGTTTTTCTTTCTTGTTCACACGTTTTTATTAAATCCACCTATAACTACTTAATTATGTAAAAAAAAAATACTCACTTCCTCAACTCTGATTGAGCTAAAATGTTACATATTGGCGCCGATTCTCTCGTTCAATAACTAAACTAAATTTAGAGAATCGCTATCTTTTACTAAAAAGCAGCGCGAGAAAAGGACGGCTATAGCTATGAACTAAGTTAGAGATGTCAAACTAGTTTACGCCTTGTGCTTCACCGTGTTTTTAGTTGACAGGTTTTTACGTGTCGTCTTAATTTGTATGGAAATGTTAGTTCAACTAAATTTGACAGCTCTAATTTACGTCCGTCTCTTTCTTGTTTTATTAGAGAGAAAAAGATAGCAATAGCCTAAATTAAGTTTAGTTTGTATCTAGCAGAATCGGCCCCATTATCTAAATGTTTAGTTTGGAAGACAATACATGGTTAGTAAAGTGACGTCATTCTAACTACAAAATGACAGACTCCCAAAGATGGCGGACTAGTTATTTTTATGGTTACTAGAAAGGTTTTGCTGGGAAAAAATACGAAATATAAAATGACGTCACTCTAAATAGCGGACTGGAATTGTGTTAATATTTTTTTGTCGTACTACATTTGGTAATATTTTGACAACCTTTCTAAGGCAGTCGGCTTCAATTACTCAATATGACATGAAAGCAAGTACCTACCCAACAGTATTGCTTGTTAAATTAAGTCACTATAGCTGAGAAGGTATTCTATTCTTGGCATCAAGTTTATCGAAACACAGCCCTGAGGTTAACCTAATCGAATCAAAGATCAAATACTAGACCGAAATAGTATCGTAAATCATTCCGATTGAGGTTCAAGGACTTCTGAGATGGGTCTAGAAATTACCAGGACGGCTGTCAAGCATGACCTCAAGGGTTTTGGTTTATTGGTCCAAAATGTTTGGTATTTTCTTCAGATTATTTTTAACTATAGGTTGCTCCAAATAAACGTGCAATAACGGTCACTGACCCACCTACATTTATTGACATTTTTAATTTGAAAAACGGAATTAATGACTCAAAGCTGTCCCGAATCAACATCTCTCGTGATACTTAACATTGTCTAATAATGAAAAACGATTTATATTTAATTGTTCAGGTACCTACGAAGAGTTATTAGGGAAAGGTCAATGTACTTTATTGCAAATTTATCTGAAACATAGTATAGTTATTACCCGTGGCTTTGTTCACGTGGCCTGAACGGAAATCGAGATTTTTTTTCAGAGAAAAGTAGGCTGTGATAATAATTAAGCAATAGTAGCTCCAGAAGAGTTAAAAGGGAACCGCTTATCTTTGTATGCTCATGTGAAGAGGAGGGATGAAACACACGTAACCAAAAGAGTTATGAATATAAATGTGGATGGATGTAGAGGGAGAGGGAGGCCAAAGAAAAGATGGATGGATTGTGTGAGAAGTGATATGAAAGAAAAGGGAGTAAGTGATAGCGTGACGGCTGACAGGACAGAATGGAAGAAAAAAACGTGTTGCGCCGACCCCAAGTAACATGGGATAAGGGCAGGAAGATGATGATCTCCAAATACAGATTGCCAAAATGGGGTTTTATAGACTCGTCTGATACCGATGATGTGAGTGCGGTGCGCCCGTCCAGAGAATAATAATAAGCCCTAACCACCGGTAGCTTGGACCCTGCTCCCAATACCGGCGGACTACTATTTTTTATCTTTTTAAATGTTTTTTTTTATGTTTTCTTTTAAAAATATTTAAAAATGTAAATTATATGTGAAAAGATAAATAAACGAAATAATAATAAATATTCAACAACTATCACACAACGCCATCTAGTCCCACGCTAAGCAGAGCTTGTGTTATGGGTACTAGACAACTGATAAACATACTTATATATTTTTAAATACATAAATATTATAGATAAATTACACCCAGACACAGAACAAATGATCGTGCTCATTACACAAACATTTGTCCTGGGTGGGAATCGAACCCACGACCTCCAGCATAGCAGTCAGGGTCACTAACCACTAGACCAACAGGCCTGACAGAATGATCCACATACTAAATTAACCCAAGTGCCCATACACCACTTTAGAGGAACTAATGAACGCTATTGGCGCTGCAATAGGGATGACGACAGGGTAAAAATAAATCTGTTTAGTCCGTAAGTAAGATTATCAAAAAATGTTGGACACTTATTTTATGCTTTATCAAATTCATAAAAAATTACAAGGAGACAAGGCATCAAAGTCCAGGAATGGGTACTTGTTACGTCAGTTTTCAGTAAAAAGTGGTACAATTTTAACTAAAGTATGATTACATAATATATCAAATTTTCTATTAACAATTTTTTAGCTAAAACCACCATTTTTTAAATATTACCTCAAAATGGTGGCACTTCTCCCTCCACTCCGCGCGATGCGTCACAAACCTCACTTAGCGTAACAAATTATTTGATCCTATAACTATCCAGTGGTGTAATTAAATATTGGATGGAGATGATAGATTTGTAGCTGCTACACAAGACTGTATCCCCCGATATTGTTATTATTATTTTTTGGTTTGCCCCCCACTAGGTAAGCGACGTATTCACGTCAAAACCAGAAACACCGACTTTTTGTTAAAAAGTTTTTTACATAGATATGATGGTCATGTTCGAGGATTTATTTTCGTGTATGAACATGTGTATTTCAAAACTAGTGCCTCTCCCAATAATGTATAAATTTTCTGTGTGTCTTCTTCACACAACGGTAATGTCCACATAATATAAAAAGTGATTTTGCGAATCTACAGGCCAAGACTGCTATAAAAACATCTATTTAATGAAATTTCAACAAATTGAACGCTTAAAGACGGCCAAAGAAATACGATTTCGATTAGTTTCAAGGTAAGTTAAATCGTTTCTATTTATATAATTATCCAATCCCTTTATCGACAACTTGGTTCCTTCAATTTAGTTTCTCAATCACTGGATATTTGGAGTTGATGCCTTAATAAATGAATTTAGCTTTTCAGAGAAAACTAAACAGGTTGCTAAGCTGTTACAAATTGTTTGATCTATCTATATTAAGTCTATTATTTGTCTTGGAAATTTCCTAAGCAGCGGTTTAATTAAATAGCCTAATCATTCAGCGATAGATATATCGCTAAGTGTTTAGACTATTTTTTTAATCTCGAAATCATAAGCTGCCCAGTAGTTGCTGCATACAGGGCAAAATACTTCCGACATCCAGGTAACCTAAGCGGGATGGTCAGTAACACCAGGGTGCTGCTGGCCTTCCTCGAGGAGCTGGGGTGGATCGAATGACAATGCAGTCCCACCTGTACGCAAAATACGCGCCTTGGGCGTGGAGTTGCGAAAACCAGCCCGACATACATACATACATACATATATACATCTCGAAATCATGTTCAGTCCCTGCGAGATGGGCCACGAGAGCGAAGCATCGGGAAAAGGTAGTACCTGGCAATATAGTCAAGCTCGAGCCTAATATATGCGCTTAACACTCACACCTCTCACACCTTGCACTCACTCCTCCATGCGTCAATGGCTAGTCTCCGCTGAGTGGCTGCTGAAATTCACAGAAAGGACTCGAAGAGTTTTGCAAACTTAATCAGCCTTAAAATGTTTCCACTGTTGGAACTCAAATAAGTAGGGTTGCTATTAGCATGGTTTACTGCTCAGAGTGCTGTGGTTGCTCACGAAGACTCTCCACCCTTCCACCCTATCGTTCATTCATCTATGTCCCACCCTTTATATCCTAACAGTTTTGTGCCTTAAACTGCCCAACAGAGTATCTCTCATTCACCCTATTAAAATTCCCTACTCAAAACTAACCTTAAATACTTCAGACCTCTGAATACAAATCAGTGGCATTACATTACGAATTCAAACGTGTTTCAAGAGGTCATTACCCGGCCAATTACGCCACGTGGAACTAAACGAGGGGCCTTCAGTGATAGTTGGACAGTCGTCAAGCACATAAAAGATAGAAACAGAAGGCTGGCTCCAAACAACGAGCGAAAACGCGCGCACACCAGACACGCGTCACGTACAGCGAGTGCAGGCGTACACGCGACCGGCATTTGTTTGAGATCGCCGAACGCACGCACACATAGACACGCTCACATACAGCGAGTGCAAGCGCACTCGCGACCGGCATTTGTTTGAGATAGCTGTCATAATCATTTCAGCCGAAAGACGGCCACTGCTGGGCATAGGCCTCCCCCAAGTGTCGGCACAACGACCGGTCTTGAGCGACTCGCATCCATCGCCTACCCTCACCAGGTTATTGGTCCAGCTTTTGGTAGGCCTTCCAACGCTGCATCTTACGTGTCGGTATGTCTGGCGATCGCTGTACGTACGAGTTTTTGCGTGCGTGCGCCATTTTTTGCTCCATATATGAAGCCGACATTCTGTATCTGTCTTTTTTGTGCGTCAAGTGTCCACAGTTAAGTGCTAGACTACTAAAAAGAATTGGTAAAGTTTAATTTGGTCTAAGCTAATTAGTTTGTAGGAGAAAATGTCTTTTGTTCGTTTTGATGAGTCGTGTGTGTGGAATTTGTAATGAGGTTTTCGGTAGTAAATGATTTCGTGTTTAGGGTGATGTTTTTTTGTGTTTTCTATAATAATCTTTTCAGAAATTAATTAGGAAATTATGAACTTGGTATTTGGCTAAGATATGAACCGATCAGTGACTTCAATCCTAAAAGGCACTTTTTAGGTTGAATTAAGCCACAACTAACTAACATAACATAACTTTAGGGCTAGTCAACGTAGCAAGCGACATCATCGCATTTTTTAATTACCTACATCCACTTTAAATACCACCTTTAATAGCCCCTAGACACGTATGGCAAGGCTATATAATGAAAGGTCTAACTTGACGGATCCACCCTATCGAAGTTTTCTTCTTTTCTTCAAGTTTCGCTTCAAACAGACGTTCCCTATATAAACAGTGCGAACAATGTACGTCTATATAGCTCAAATTATTTTGTTTTTGTAGTGTTCTGGTTTTATCTCTATTGGACACACTTTTTATATTTTTTTCTTTTTGTCTCTAATTTCATTATGTCAATGTCATGCATACCTGTTATTTGCACGGTTTCTGAAATGCTGATTTTGGATGTTATTTTATTTGAATTATAAGTGACGGTGCTGTTGGTGTGCTTATTAAATATAAATAAAAGAAAAAATCGGGAACATACATTCGAAGCAAGTGTGCTGTTCAATGTTTATTTATTTAAAAATCTTCCAATTTGAGCAATTTGAGTTGTCAATGAACCATCGGTATCCTTCTCCTGGTCTTGTTTCATGTTAGTCGGATTCAATTAATCCAGGTAGATAATCATGGTAAATTATAACACAACTAGCGTGTACCAGTGGCTTTGCCCGCCTGCAATTAGTACTTCAAATTATAGGTTATAAATTATAGCCTACATGTTATTCTGATGTATAAGCTATATTAATGTAAAGTTTCATCAAAATCTGTTCACAAGTTTTTGCGCATTCCTCGACTCTTACAAACTTTCACATAAATATGTAATATTAGTAGGATTTTTCATCTAATTCTCAAACCTTAAACTCTACCTTAAATCAAGATTATTACAGCAAAAAAAAAGCCTTTACACTGTAAATTCCTTCTCACAGCCTTTAACTATACAGTTTCTGGATTGAGACAAGACAAATCGAATAAAAAGAAGGTCCCTTTTTTAGTACAAAGGTATTCGAAAAAAGTGGGGCAAGAAATGTAGGAGAAAATCCCTCGATTAGATTTTCTTTCTCGTTTCACATCTTGTTACGAAAGGGAGGTTGATATTTAGGTAGGGAGTCTTATTACTGCAGTTGATTAAAACTATTTACTTGCTAGCTTCTGACAGCAGCTACGCCCACGTTAAATTAGTACTGCCTTCATTATAAATTATAGATATTCTAGAATATATGTAAACAGGGTGTAAAAAGACACATCACAGAGCCATTAAGTACGCATACTGTACGTGTAACAAAGTAGTTTTGCGCAAAAAATTTTGCTGGGAAACAACTTTTATTTTTAGGTACGAAAAGCAAAACAATTTTTTGTTCCGCGCAACGTAATGCGAACACAGGCAAGTGGAGTGAAACTCCGCCCCTTCGCTCTAAGCCACGTAGGTATTTTTTTTTTAAACCTTTCCCCACACTAGGAATTACTCCTGTATCGTGGGTGCGTTCACAAACATATATACTCACATACATAAGATACCCAGACCCGGAACAACTATCTGTAGGCCATACAAATATTTGTTCCGTGCGGGGATAGAACCCGCGACCCGCAGCGCAGCAGCCGAACGTTCCACCACTGCGCCAACCGTGTCGTCACTTGACTTATCGGATACGTTTGATATTCATTGCGTTTTCGTAACTGCAAATTCGTAATTTCGAAAAAAAAATTGAAAATTCAGGTAACGTTTGTTGGAAAAAAGTTTAGCAATAACACTCAGAATTCATTTTCGTAAAAAAGAAAAAAAAATATTGTGACTTTGACCTACAATATCTCCAGAACCAGTGGTTTCCCAGGTATGGTTTAGTTGAAAAAAATGATCCAAATAATGGGTAGAATATGTGGCTTACGGCTTTGGAAACTGTCTTTTTACACCCGAAATATAAAATTCAAAGTCCTGACTGACCGATAATTATATCAACGCACACCCTAAACCACTAGTCCAAGAGAAATGAAATTTGGAGGACGAGTTCTTTGTGAAGAGTAGGTAAGAAAGGGTTTTTCCAAATCCAACCCATAAGGGGGTGAAAATGCCTAGGGGTAGCGGATAAATTCTGAAAATGTGTTACCGCACCCCTGGGCACTCAGGCAGGGAAGGAACAGGGGTGGGTTTTAATCAGTAAGAGTCTGACACGCCCTTCCGCTCCACCCAGAGCGGGAGAAGTCATTGGATGATTTCCCACCCCCCAAAAAAAAGAAAAAAAAGGGGGTGAAAAGAGGTTGAAAGTATATATATATACACGGGCGAAGCTGCTGGCAGAAGCTAGTCAGTACACAACGTGGCGCTATAATAGTGACATTAATTTAACACACGGGTACGGCTAGTGCCCATTAATTATGTAAATTATGATAGGGTTAAATAATTAATTATTAATACAATTTTTTTTACACCATTAACCTAGAAATTATAATAGGTTAAAATAATTCGAAAATTTAAATAAAAAATATAACTTCTTCGTTTTTTGTAAAAAAAAAATTGTAATAAATTTTGTATTACGTTATATTTTTTTTTTTCAATTTTCGAATTATTTTAACCTATCATAATTTATATGGTTAATGGACACTAGCCCTACCCGTGTGTTAAGTTAATGTCACCATTGTAGCGCCACGTTGTATATAAAATACAAAGTCCTGACTAAAACGCTGATCCTAGAGTCATGAAATTTGGATGGTGTGTTCTTTGTGAAGAGTAGGTATCCACTAAAAAAGGGTTTCGAAATTCAAAAATTATAACGAGGAAAGTACTAATTCGACGCGGGTGAAGCCGCTGGCAGAAGCTAGTAATCTATATCTGCGTCAAATTTTACCTGGATCCGTTAAACTGTTCTGGCGTGATTGAGTAACAAACATCCATCCATCAGCCCCATCCATCCAAACTTTCGCATTTATAATATTAAGTAGTAGGCGACTATCTGCTATAATTTTGAATTAGTACTTCCCCTATTATAAATTACAGCCTATGTGATAGTAGAGGTAGGATCTAAATTTTTTTTTTTAATAAGAGGCTCTATGTTTTTAGAATAAAAATTCCAAAAACGTGTATGCGATTGAAATGTGCTACCAAAATGACACATGGAGATTTGAGCCTGAAATTTTTACTTATAACCAGTGTTATCGCTAATAGAACGATATTACAAAGACTGGAGCAAGGTATATGGATGATAGACTTGTTTGTAGGAGTAGGATCTTCATTTTTTTTGGCTTTTTAACCGACTTCAAGAAAAGGAAAAGGTTCTCCATTCGACTTTTTTTTTGTGTGTTGCCTCAAAACTTTTTACTAGATGAACCGATTTTTATTTAGTGAAGATCTGATAAAGAACTTCGGAGATACAGAATGGAACTCTTCAATAAATAATAGCAAACCTTCCAGAATTGCTGCAATCGCATGTCTGTATATTGTTTTCACCACTTCACAACATTACATCAGGCTGATACGCTCTAAAGGGGTATACAGATTCGTACAGTTCACCCTGATACACCCTAATTTCACCATACTGGCATAACTTTACTATTAATTTAGTTTTAGAATGGGGTACAACAGCTAAAAAGTGAAAAATAAAACTTTTTACAAAAAAAAAAATATAACCGACTTCCATAAATAATACAAAAAAAATGCAACATAACTTTAATTTTGGAAGTCGGTTTGTGAATAACAAAGAAACCAAACTAGATACACCGACTTCCAAAATTAAAGTTTTTAATTCAAATCCAATAAAAAAAAGTAGATTCTACTCGTTCTACAAATAAGCCTATCAATTATTTACCTCGCCCCAGTCTTTATAGTATCAATTTATTAGCGATAACGACAATGTTATCGCTAATAGATAATACTATAAAGACTGGGGTGAGGTACACCAATGATAAGCCTATTTGCGAGTAGAACTAAGATTTCTTCCTATTCAATTACATAAACATAATTTTCACTCGCGCCTATCGGCCTGAGAGCCGTCCTCAATCTCTTCGACAATCTTATTTAGTTCAAAACAGGAATGAGTGTTTATTTATTTTATTTATAATAATAAAATAAATAATTTTAATAATAATAATAGCGCTGATCATGGTGACGTGAAAATACGGTGACAAATAGTTCCTTGGTGACAGAATTTTGAAGGATACTGGCGTAGTTTAGAATATAGAGTGTAAAATTATCCTTGAAACAATTTTTCAGTGTATATGGGATGCACCTAGTAGTGTTTTTTTCGTTTAATTTTTTTCTTTTTATTTCAAGAGTAATTATTACAGCAATTGGTACTAAATCCATTTCAAGGATAAGCGCGTTATGTTGCCGAGTGACTTTTCAAGTATGCGCATCGTGGGTGACAGTTGGTGACAGTGACAAAAATCACAAGTCAGCGGCTATTAGCCGTAATAGCGAGTGTGAGGTTGCAATAGAATATAATAAAATAGAAATGAAAAGAGAAAGAAGAAGAAATAACAATAGAAATAAAATAACTTTACTGTACACAGAAATTATTACATAAACCGTTTGAATGGTGGTCGTTGCATTACTGTTTATTTATTTATTGTCTTTGGATTACTGTTTATTTATTTATTGTCTTTGGATTACTGTTTATTTAATTTATTCGAAATGTGGGATGAGTTCAACAAAGAAGTCCTGATGAAAGAGTCTCTATAATACTTTGCTTAGCTAGAGTCTAAGATATTTCAACAGTTGGCCAGTCTAATTAGCGAGTATGAGGTTATAATAGAATAAAATAAACTATACTGTACACAGAAATAATTACATATACGTTAAAAGTTTGCCGATTGAACAAGTCCCAAAGGGTCATGGCCATCCGGCTAGTCCGGGAATAACACACGTCTCCGGTAAGGCGGCGAGCCTCCTTGCCGGACTGTCGCCATGGGATTCTGAGGCAAAAGTCTTCGTGCAACTCTGGGAGTGGCGCGAGGAGAGGGTCTTTGAGGAGTGGCTGGAGAGGCGCCACGGCGGCCTCACCTTCCGCCTGACACAGGTCCTCACCGGACACGGCTGTTACGGGAGGTTCTTGTGTCGGATATGGCGGGTAGAAACGCCCGTGTGTCACCACTGTGTGGATCGCCCGGAGGACACGGTGTAGCGTACAGTGGAATTCTGCCCCGCTTGGGCGGAGCACCGCCGTAAGCGAACCCCATATTCTAAATACATTTAATTACGTTATACGACCGTAATTGGATAACAACATTCATGTGTGTTCCAAATTTCAACTCAATCGTTCCAGTACATTCGGAGCAAGTTGACTGTGATAGACAGACCAACACACGAGTGATCCTATAGAGGTTCCGTTTTTTCATTCGGTCTTTCGGAACCCTAAAAAGATTAAAATGTACAGACTTTTTCATTGTATACTGGATTTTTATTTTATGTAGGATGGGATCAGTTGGATAGAACTTTGAACTCATCGTTACCTACCACTATAAGGCCACTATATTAGAGACAGCGCACACAATTTTTAAAACCACACACTCAAAACTGTACGTCGTTCGGAAACCATATATCAAATATGGCGGGCACAGAAAATGGAGATCGCGCGTGGTTCTGAATATAGCAGGCCTTCCTAATGCACTAACGACATTCGTTTGTTACAGTTACGGAACACTTCCAGAAATTGTGTTTTGAATGCGTGTAGTTTATGTCTAGTGAGTTTTATTGAAAGCGTATATACAAGCCTTAGTTTCGGATTAATTTTTGGAAGAAAATCAAATAAAGATGAGTAATACGCATAAAGCGATTTGAGAACACATTCATTGTGCGTACAGCTAGGGAGTGGAATTCCCTACCGGAGTCTGTGTTTCCTGATAGCTACAACTTGGGAGTCTTTAAGTCAAGAGTGAATAGGTTACTTCTAGGCAAGCGTGCTCCATCTTCGACCACATCATCGCTTACCATCAGGTGAGATAGTGGTCAAACGCGTGCCAAAAAAATGAAAAATTTTACGAGTATATATATATATCGGAGAAGTATTAGAGCAGTAAGAAGTATTACAAAACTGCTTTATCTGACAATAATAAACGAAGCCTTGGTAATTAGACAGAATTTATTCATTAATCCCAAGAATCCAAGAACGTTTTCTGAGGAAAAAGCGTCAAGATTACCCAGAAATAATTAAGTAACATCTAACCTTAATTACCAGGACGCTACGAGTGCAAAGAGGTCTGGTCTTTCACCGTTACTAGGTCCCAACATGATTGGAAACTTCATCGCCATTTATTGAACACGATTCTAATCCCGAGGTGAAACTGAAAATTTGCCAAACTAGAAAATCCAATTACGGACATACAATTTTAAGTTGAAATCGAAGCCAAGCGTTGATAGGCAGGCTATAGCCTATCTGTTGTAATTGTGTAATATATTATACCGTATATTTAGCGAAATAATAACTGTCTGAATATTTAAAACTTATTGACATAGTCACTGAGGGTGACAAACTCTGATGACGATAAATTTTAATGGAGAAGAGAATGCTGATGCCGTCGCTGTATACTAGGCTATACTATATTTAAATACTCCTTCGACACGCTAAGAAGAAGAGTGGAGAAGAATGGAAGTAGTATATATCATTCTTCTATATCCATACGCACAAAGCGTTTTGAGAAAACATTCATTGCACGTACAGCTAGAGAGTGGAATTCTCTACCGGAGTCTGTGTTTCCTGTAAGATACAACCTGGGAGTCTTTAAGTCAAGAGTGAATAGGTTACTTCTAGGCAAGCGTGCTCCATCTTCGACCACATCATCGCTTACCATCAGGTGAGATAGTGGTCAAACGCGAGCCTATCAAATATAAAAAAAAAAGTAGACATGTATAGCAAAGACCCGCGACCCTATGAAATTTGGATACGCAATGATAAAATAATAACCTTAATTTAAAAAAAAATTCCGTCAAGGTGACTGCTTTTAATTTAACTTCCCTTACTGCAACTGTAGCTTGTCGGTGACGTGAACCCACAAGGTTTAACCCATTCAAAAAGATTCTAAAACGTACATGATTCAGTCAGAATAAATACATTGTATTGGTGTATTTTATCACGTATTTACACAATATCACCTTTGAGTGTCTGAAATTTTCTCATTAAAAAAAAACTTTTTAACAAAAAAATCAATCGACGAAAAAGAACTAAAAAGCAAAAAATAAATTAACCTTTGAAGTCTTGAGTATTGAGCTTATTTACCTACATAAAATATCAAATTTTATATAAACTAATTTTGAGTCGGCGCCAAACAACATTCTGATTATTAAATATCTAAATTTTATATGTACGTAGAAATGAAGAAGGCTAGATGTAGGTAATTAATCATTTTATTATGGCGCCGACTCAAGATTAGTTTACATAAAATTTGATATTTTATGTAGGTAAATAAGCTCAATACTCAAGACTTAAAAGGTTAATTTATTTTTTGCTTTTTAGTTCTTTTTCGTCGGTTGAATTTTTTGTTAAAAAGTTTTTTATTTTATGATTTTTTGTGACTCGCATCATCTTTTAATACTCTGAGGCTAATTTCTAATCCTTCATCATTCCTCTTGGCACTGAGGTTCCCAGGATATTGACCAGTTGAGGTTACCTCCAATATTCTAAAGACGTCTTTTCTCAAAGCATATTAAGTGGTATCTGTCACTAAAACCAGTTTTTTTATATCTAACTTCTATTGTTTAGGAAAGGTATGGGTTCCATCATCAGCTCAGTTTCATGATGTGATGATTCCTAAATGCAAATACCTGATTAAGTTATGAAAAGTAAACAGAAACAATATTTGTGCCCAATTTTCAAGGTTTTCTCCCAATTTTATCAGGATTCCATGATCAGATCCTGACGTCCGTGACATGGGGCTACCCTTACCCTATCTAATAAAAAAAGAATCATCAAAATCGGTTCATAAACAACGGAGTGAGGGCCGATCATACGTACAGAAATGCTAAACGTGCTCACAATTTTCGAGGTTTTCTCTCAATTTTATCAGGATTCCATAATCAGATCCTGATTTCCTTGACATGGGACCACCCTTGAGGTATACCCTATCTAACATAAAAATAATAATTAAGATTGGTTCATAAATGACGGAGTGAGGGCTGAGCATAACACAAAAAAAAAAAAAAAATATATATATATATATACGGTCGAATTGAGAACCTCCTCCTTTTTTTTTCGTCGGTTAAATATTTCAATCAATATGTTATATAACTATGTAGTTTTTTAAGTAGATAAATATTCTCAATTGGTGTCGCTGATAATATGAGAATATCACAATAATTCATTCATTCTTCCTTAACATGGTTTTTTTTTTCTGTGTGACACTTATTTACATTTGCATTCCTTCATTATAGTCGACTTCAACACGATTTTATACTGTACTGCAAAAGAATACTGATTGCATTTCGCTTTAAATGGGTCATAAGACTCAAATTAGGACATTGTAGCACTGGATAGCATTTATATTTTACTTTAACCTCTCTAGTGGTGCGTTAATGCAGGAACAACTGTATACGGTTCAAAACCGTATCCTACTTAATATTATAAATGCAAATGTTTGGGTGAGTGGATGTTTGTTCATAAATCACGCTAGAACGGCTTAACGGATCCGGATAAAATCGGCGCAGAGATAGGTTATCGTCTGGAATAGCACATAGGTTATAATTTATAGCGGGGGAGCACTAATTCCACGAGAGCAAAGCCGCTGGCAGGTGCTAGTTTGTTTTGATTTTTCAACCTTCAAAATGATTGGAACAAACACATGTCATTGAGAATTGCCTCGATTGACACTCACAATAATTATTTCGCCAGTTATGTTGTAGTCCCACGTTAAAATGTAGGTAACAAACGTATTACCATTAACTGGACACAGATCTAAGTAACTGCTGCTCTTGGAAATTTCATTACAAAACATATCAGTTTACCCAAACCGGAGGTTAAACGTTACTCTGCAGATTTTGTTAAAACTAGCAGATTGGCACATAAAAATATTTGTTTTACCAACTCTTCTAATCCCGCAAAATTGAAAACGACCAATTAAACACTTTTCAACCCAAGAAAATACTAAACCAGCAATATATTTCGGTATTCTAGTTCGTTAAAAAATTCCACTGAACGACTCTGAAGCGGACTTTAAAATCTTGGACGGGGGGAGTGGCGTCGGGTGCTTCCTGATAGTACTCGTGACTTGAATCTGGGATCTAGGGAGCGTTTAGACGTGGCTGTTCAGCAATATACACTAGTTGAGAGATATTTAATGTTGAAGTTTATTTGGTTGGATGTTTGTGGTGTATTAAAAAATTGGCTAAATGAAAGTCCTTTCCTACTTCTTTTCAATTGTTCCACCATTACTTAGGATCATGACTGCTTTAGCAGACAATTTATAGTCATCATTTCCTGCTTATCCTATAATCATAATATGAATAAGAAAGCCATCTCACCAAATGGGATATCCTTGACCAATCCGAAACTCAGCGCCAGTAGCCCCTTCACTTGACGATTTTATGCCCATCATTCACAAATGTGCCATGATTTAAACAAAGTCAATGATAAAGCTATCCAAGTGGTTATATACTGGTCGGACAAAGTTTGAGCCAAAATCGACACAAAAGAAGAAGAAGAACAATGTGGAAGTCTGGATGTTTGGGCGTTTGTTTCACACCTCAATGTTTGAACGGATTTGGAAGAAACTTAGGCACACTGATAAAGCATATGTATTAGATTAGGACATAGAATTTTTGATCCCTGCAGTACATTTTCGAATGATACTTTTTGACATAAACGTAGATGACTGCAGATGCCTACACAGACCCATAAAACAGTAATTCAAATTATATTCTATGTAACTAAAGACAAAAGTAAAAATAAAGAACTTTAACAAGACCCTCTAGAGATAATAATGTGAAATGTAGACGTTCCAAAAAGTTTAGAGTTTAGGTAAGTTACTGGCCCAAGTTCAGTGGGTAGAAGAGATACGTCTAAACAATCCACAGAAGATTGTGAAATACTTAGACATCGTATGAAGTGTTTTCAAATGGATTCTTATGTTATCAAGATGAGTATGTTCAGTTTGAAAAAGAGATAGGATGTAGTGAAAAAAGTGTTGTGTTTGATAGTCCGGTTAAAATGAGATTTTATTTTCTTTAAGATTTTAAAATTCACATCACGTGTTCCCTATATTGTCATGTTTGACTAAAGTTGCATAAATACGAACACAGTGAATGGTTTCATTCAAGCGTTTTATCGGCATTCTTAACTTCTAGATTGCAGATCCAAAACCATTTTTTTTTGAGCGTGGGTTATCTTCTGGCTGACGTCTCTTTGAGGCGCGGGTGGAACATAAGCAGATTCATAACCTATCCATCATCATTCATGTTAGCGCAGTATGTCTTTATCTTTCATACGTCTTTTGATTCTTTATATCAGCACTCACTGCTTTACTAGGCATATTATAATTGCGAAAGTATGGAAAGAGGTTTGTTACTCAATCATGCCAGAACGGCTGAACGGATCTCGATGAAATTTGACATAAAGATAGATTATAGTCTAGACCATAAGCATGCAATAACAATGCATTGTAATATTGATACCTGAAAATAAACGATTATTATTATTATTTTCTCGATTATTAATTTTCTATACGTACATATATTTTAATTTTTAATATTTCTTACAACTCATACAAAAAAAAAGAATAAAAAAAAATAAAATTATAAAAAAAAGAACTAGCTTACCCGACAGACGTTGCCCTATCTTAGCTATGAACTGTCAAACGCGCGAAGTTTCTGAAATTTTCTAATTTTCCGCGCAACTTTCTTAATTTTTTCTTTCATAAGACTCTTCTCCTATCAATAACAAACACAACAAAAAAATAATTAGTGAAATTGGTCCAGCCGTTCACGCGTGATGCCGTACCAAAGAAATAGGGATTCAGTTTTATAAATTAATATTAGAGATAAGATAAGATAGTAGTTCTTCGGTGTCGGGTGCAGGGTCCAAGCTACAATACTATTAAATTCTATTACATTCCAATATTACAATGTATCTATCAACATCATCATTCTCCTGCCCTTTTCCCAATTTATTTGGGGTCGGCGCAACATGTCTTTTTCTTCCATACTCCTCTATTAGTCGTCATCTCTGTAGTCACCCCCTTTTTACCCATATCCTCTTTCACACAGTCCAACCATCGTTTCTTTGGCCTTCCCCTACTCTGGTAGCCATGTATCAATGTATCTATCAACAATGCATTGTAATATTGCTATGGGTTAATACCTGAAAATAAACGATTTTTTTTCTCGTTTATTCATTTTCTATAATTATGCATAAAATATATAATTATAATTTTAAACATTTCTTACAAATCAAACAAAAAAAAACCGTTAAAATTATCAAAATGAATGGGGAAAGTACTAATTCACGCAGGTAAAGCTGCTGGCAGAAGTTATTATATACATATATAGCAGCATATATATGTATACATATATATATTGGTAGTTATTATATTAAATATAAATGTATGTTTATTAATAATATATGTTTTTTCGTTCTCGTTTTTATTATTATATCTACTTATTATTACTTTGTTTTTTTATGCACCTGCCTTATTATCTCTCCACTACCCTTGATTGACTGGTAGAGAATGCCTAAGGCATTAACTCCGCCTTTGTACTTTTGTTGCATGAAGTGTAAATAAATAAATTAATAAAGAATAAACTAATGTGAAAATTTTGTTTGCGTTGAATGCAATGCTTAGCGGACTTTACAAAACACTCAAATTGTTATTGAATTAGCTTTTCTTACATAAAATTCTCACAGTGAAATGGATATCAAACATAACCTTTTCTAATATGACAAACACTGTCATTGGGGACAGCGAGCGTCTGATATTACACCTCCGTCTTCTAAACCTCCCTTGAGAACATAGGTGTGACGTAAATTCTCACAGGACAGTATCATGTTCACAGGTGAATGTAGAGTAAAAGCACTGTACAGAAGGTTGGCTCTACACAAAGAGCAAAAACGCTCGCACACATAGACACGTTCCACGTACGGCGAGTGCAAGCGCACTCGCGACCGGCATTTGTTTGAGACCACCACACGTACGCGTCTATATACCTATGCGTGCACCTGTTTACCCGACCTTCTGTTTTATTTTGAGGTAGAAGCCCGTGTGAATAAATGAAGCAAGACTTTGGTGCTATAAGACGGGCTTATAAAGTTTCAGTACTTATGTAGGTACTGAGGTGGTCGTATCGTAAGGTGTGGTGTTATTATACTGGCTACATAGTTGTGGGGATTATAAGCTGTAAGTGGTGTGCAAGTGGGCATTTGAAACTTTGGTTCTGATGAGGAAATTGTATAGTTTGTGTGTTTATAGCGCAATAGTTAGTATATATTTATTTCGCAATGCATTAATTGTGTTGAACCAATTAGAAATGAAAACGGTAACCTGGAGAAGGCCCGCGGGAATACGATGGTTGTGAGACGAACAGGACCGGTCATTGTGATGACACTTGGGGGAGGCCTATGTCCAGCTGTGGACGTCTTTCGGTTGAAATGTTGGTTGATGATGATGAGCGATTAATAATGATGATTAACATAATATTATAATCTGAAAATGTCGTGAGGAAGGTTTTGAACCAGAATCTTGACTCTGTGAAAGATAATATTAGTTATAATTATAATAATAGGAAGTAGGAGTATTTGGCCACCAAAATAATACTTTGGGTCTTTAATCTGAAAGCAAATTCATGATTTTTTCTTGTTCGATTTGTGATTTGACTAAAATCTATTATTAAATCACTAGTTATTGAACAATCTTGTAACAAGGTACTTATAAGTGTCGAATCTTGTTCGTGGTAATTCATTCTGCCTTCGTAGAATCAGAATCAAAGTTTGATAGATTGACTTTATATTGCCTAGGATAGCGAAGTTTCAGTCAGGAAAGTTTACTAACTCATTCAGCAAGGGAGCGGCTACATAGAACCTTAATCAAAACAAAGTTGCAAATACGTTTGGCACATTTACAGCGTAAAAAAATAATTGGACTAGTTGCTATTTGGCAAGTTAATTCTAGACTTGCTCGTAACAAAATAAGAACGCAGTCAGAGCTTAATTTAGAACAAGAACTTCTTTCCATAAAGTCTGTTTTCGCCGAAGAAATATGCAGATGTAAGACTGATGAAATGTTGGTATACTTTTCAAACGTCGCCCAAATATTGCCAGTTTTGTTCCCATTGAAAACAAGCCTTATACCAGGTACAGACGATAATATTATACAACATTAAATGAAAACACGGACAATACTTATCACTATGAACAACTTTTACTATGGGACCAACCCTGTAATCCCGAAAAAATGTATTATGCAGTAACAGCATTTCAGGATTGGTCCCGTGGTAAAAGTTGTTCATAATGATGCAGTATTTTCATTTATTGATTGGGTTGATTTGAAATGTTAATTATTATGTAAAGTACTAAGTGAGTTAAGGAAAATGTAAATAATCACTGTGTATCAAAGTATCGTTTAGCAAGGATAAGAAATAAAAGGCTTTTTTTATTTGCGGCCACGACACTAACGAAATCTCAGACGAGAAACTCATTTTTGTTAAGGAAACATTTTCATCTTCGTCACGTCGTGAATTTTAATATAAGAAGCCTTCTCACACCATCATCGCAGAAACTTGAGGGTTCGGCAAATATTTTCCATGTAGACAAACATGTTTTCGATCGAGAGTTCGGAAAAATAGATTTAGTATGTTGATAGTAATCATTTGGTGGTCGAGATTGATTTAGAGTAATACTTTCGTGAGTAATGTGTCTTCTTGATAGTTTATCTGTGACAGAGTTGGAGGTCAGCGAACATAGTTATTGACCTTCGTCTGTGTTTGATACATTATTTTGTTTGGAGAAGAATTTATAAGTGTATACAAGTGTTGAAAACCAAGCATCATTATCTCTGCCAAGGTCGCGAGTGTGTTTGAAAGAGTCATGGAGGCCCTGGCACAGGCGACTGAAGAAACACGGGTGGGTTTTAGTCAGTAAGAGTCTGACACGCCCTCCTGCTCCACCTAGAGTGGGAGAAGTTATTTCATGATTTCCCACCACAAAAAAAAAAAACTCCGTCATCTACTTAAACTTCCCAACAATGATAAGGACGTCTTACAGTCTAACTGGATGCAGCAGCATACCAGTATTTTACATAAAGCAATTACCTATCTGACCTCCATGATCCCGTTACCGGGTCACATCCTTTGGCAAGACTAGGGGATAAAATAACTGATACTTTAATTTTATTTATCGCAACATCCGCAGTCAAAACTCTCTCAAGAATCCCAATACACATAATATCCATATACATTCAAAAATGTAATCCTGTTACAAAAGAGGAAGAACATTTGTGAATCTAAAAAGTCAACCACAATTTTCATGGGACTCATAAAAGCATGAATAGTATTAACTGCAAAAGCAAGACTGCTTTCATGCAACAAATTTCACCTCATTCCCTACTGAATGAATAGGAAGTGGGGTAGGCTTTTTAATATTGCCATGTACTGCTTTAGAGTTAGTTTTAACACTATGAGAAGTTGAAGAACTTTTGCTTTCATTTATTAAATAGAAGTAATTAAATGCCTCATTAAACTGTTGAATTGAAGAAGTGTCAGGATTCAGTTTATATACAATTATTTGGGCGGCCGGCGGCCTTGAGGCGATGTTAAACCATTAGCAAGGAATCGTAACAAGATGATTAGAAAGAAATTAAAAAATGTGAATATTCTTACGTGAGATTTTTATAATATTCGAATTTTATTTCTATAAGAAATTGTCTAGGTCACATGGAACTTCTTTCCAATTTTAGACACTTAGGATTTTTCTTAGCAATAAAATTAGAATTCAGATTTTATTTTGTAAACACAACTGTTTCAGGACTTCTAGTTCACAGCAAAAGAAACCGCTCTCGTTTAAATATATTATTAAAATCAGGGCTGCCTCCAATCAATGTTTCTACTTTACTAGGCACTTTGACTTCAACTATCTAAAGTTAAGTTCCATCTCATACAACTAACAACTCAAACTATGCAGTTGCTTATAGAGCATGTATCGACATCTGTCAAACTTCGATTACCAGTACAAGTGCCTCTAGTGTACCGTAACAAGTTTGACAGAGTCCTAAACACATTTCCATCGGAACTGTGTTTCCTTGTCCGTCTATTGGGAAAAGCAGTGTTGAGTTCCGCATTGATTATGCACGAAATGCTGGCTTGATGACTTTTGTTCAGCATGTAACTGGCATATACATGCTAATACGTGTTTGTTCACAGTATTTGACATTACTTAGCCGATATGGTCAGGAAAAAAGGATATGAAACGGATGGACTGCAGCATATTTTTACCCCCTACTATCTATCATTTCTGCGATCAGTCCGTTGGTGATGGTGATTGTAGCTATTTCTACTCTGATAATTCATTGTGTGGTCCTTGTCGTTTAGGTACCTACCTATTGATAATAATTATGATGTCAATGCCAAAATAATCGGTCTCAATTTATTTGAAAACTTATGACTTGGTGAAAACCTTTGCAAGTCAGTAACGCTGATTGTAAACTGTCTAGAATACGCTGTATATATTATGTACATTTATAAAGTTACTACCTACTTTTTAAAGGCTTTTTATTTCATGCAGAAGGCAATAGTTTTAACGACACATCCGTTACATAACACCACAATCCTCAATAGACTTACATCTCGGGTACAACCAAATAACTACACCAACTTTATCGTAACACTAAAACAGTGCTAGAAAATGTTCAGTCAACCGCAACGAAATGGCTCTGTACGTTTTACAGGCAGAGATGTTCCTTGAGACATCGGAACAACATCAACGACACCTGGCCGACGATTTGTTACAATAAACCTGACAGCCGCGCTTAGAGCTATTGTTCACTTGGTTTTAGTGTTTTTATTGCACCTACTAAGCTTTTTCGTTCCATTTCACACATGGTGCTGGTGAAGGGTCTTTTGTTAAATTTATGTCTTTTGTGGAGTTTTGTAATATAATAAGCCCGGGAAATTTTATTCATGATATTGGTATCTTGTGGAGTTGGGTAATATTTTAAGCTATGAAATTATACTACTTTATTGGTAATTGCGCGTTGGACTGTCAACAACGTCAAAGTTGGTTAGGGAATACATCTAAACGAAAGATGCCACTGTACTATGGATAACGGCAGAAAAAAGGAAGACCTACGCCAAGCAGTCAGTGATTCCAAGCTAAAATAATTATTACTTTGCAAATGTTTATTGACGATATCATGTTTTTTAGGGTTCTACCCAAAGGGTGAAACGGGACCCTATTACTAAGACTCCGCTGTCCGTCCTTCTGTCCGTCTGTCACCAGGCTTCTGTTCGCCTGTATCTCATGAACCGTGACAGTAAGACCGTTCAAACTTCTGTTGCCAGTATAACAACAAATATTAAAAAAAAAACAGAATAAAATAAATGTTTAAGGGGGCTCCCATATAACAAACGAGATATTTTAGCTCGTTTTTATAGATAATGTTACGGAACCATTCGTGCGCGAGTCCGACTCGCACTTGGCCGGTTTTTTAGTTTGGAAAAGTGTAATTCATGTTTATGATATTAATACTCCGTACATACGACTTGGTCTCTTCTAATGAAAGATATCCACTGTTTGACATATGCTCATTAAAGTCTATTTACTCATAATGTACGAGTAGATTTACAAAGATGGGAGGGGTCATATTTTTTGCTCAACTTTAGTCAATTTGTACCTAAATTAATAATAAAAAACCCAAAGATCTAATGGAAATGTGGTAAACGGCAAAAGAATAAGATCACTAACTTCATGAAACACTTCGGAACATTCCAATTATTCCTGAAACACCAAACTTTAATAAAGGAAGTAAATTGAGTGTTGCCCAATACCGTGGAACTTCCAACTTTTTAACAAAATGTTCTTTGTTTCCTGTCACTTTTAAATGCGATCCCTGTGAAGAGGACATTTTGGAAAGTTCATTTATTACTTTCAGTTTTAATTTAGGAGGTAGCAATTTGGAGTGGAGTCAATGTGTTCACCGTAACCAAGGCTTTTTTGTAAAGATAAATAGATAGGTTAATTGATTTAGGAAGATGATAAGAAGGCCCATTTTCGAACTTAAAAACGTTCACATTTCAGTCGCAATCTCATCTCGGCGACACATAAAGTCAAAAAATTGTCAAAATGTACAACGGATGTTTGAGGCGTTTTTGACAGTTTGTAACAGAGATGCGAATGCGAACCTCCCTTAAAAATACGGGATTAATCCCTCAGGAGAAGAGCCCAGGTAAACAGTTGAACTACTACTAGCTGCAGGCCAAAATATCTCAATCTGCCTAGGCTTTTCCTAACTATCTTGGAGTCGGCTTCCAGTCTAACCGGATGCAGCTGAATACCAATATTTTACATGGAGCGACGTTTACGGGTAATATGATAACCCCTTGGTAAGCATGTGTGAAATGAAAGTCCTTCGAAGAGTTAGAATAACAATACATTTACTCTAATACGTCCAGTTCATCTTCAATGCGTAAATATAATTTTTGAGGACAAGATTCTAAAAAGGCTTAAGTTCAAAGACCCTTAATTCAGTTTTCTCATTCCACTCTTAACACAGCCATCATTAAGTCGTAACCCTATTTAAGTATACTCAGTAAAACACGTTCAATTTGCGTCGGTACCACAGAAAGATGTTCCCTTAGATAAACTCGGCGAATTCAATTTTGCCGGGTAAACAGTTTAAAAGCGTTCCGAGTAACGAGTATCGAATGGTAATGGAATGAATTGGATCTAATGTTCACAGCAGCGCTGTTGAAATTGAAAGGGCGTATGTCTGGGTTTGACATATTGAATTACGACTTTAGTGTAGGTTGTAATTAATATCAATTTTGTGTGATGCTGATTAAGTTTTATGCTGAAGAAATTGAAATATTTTGTAAGCTCCTGCCAATTTTATTTTATGGTGTTATTGAAATATTTTGAAGTATATTTTTCTTCAATTTCCAGGCGTTGGTGTTAATTTAGTTGATTAAAATCTGATTTATGAAAATTGGTTCTTTCGGAAACGAACTTCAGCCTTCTGCTAACTAAAGTTCGTTTCGTTCGTAAAGAGTTAAGAGTGAAGTTATCCTCTCTAAACTCTTTTAAACGGACACTATCAAATGTTGCAAAAGCCGTACCAATATTCCCAAAATCCAAACACAATTCAGTCCCTCGCATAATTCCCAAAAGCAACGAATATCAAATATACCAAAACGTGAACGCCCAAATTTTGTAGATACGACCTTTCAGCTTTGCATAAACGCAGTGGTAAATGGAATGTGTTAGGCGGAGCGTTCTCTCAAACATGCAAACGATCCGTAACAAGTACTTACGAGTCGTAAATGATCGCATATGATCGTACGTATCCTTTGCAAAGGAGATAATAGCATAATGACAGATAGACGACGGTGATGTCACCGATGTACCGCTCGTTTGTGTAAGATTTAACGAGTGTGTGGTATTTTTGAGAATATTTGAAGATGAGAACTAGCTTTTAAAGGGTGTAAGGAGAATGTGTGGTCTTATTTTAGATTGCTTCAACCCAATCAATAAATCTGCCTAGCCTTTTCCCAACTATTTTGGGTCGGCTTCCAGTCTGACCGGATGCAGCTGAATACCAGTATTTTACATGGAGCGACTGCCTATCTGACCTCCACAACCCAGTAACTGGATAATACGATACCCCTTGGTAAGACTGGTTGTCAGACTTTCGGGCTTTTGACGACCCGTAACGACTTTTTTTTTTGGGAAAAGCCCGTCACAATATTCCCAAACCTCTGTAACTTCTGTAAGCCAGAATCAGTAGCGACTACCAGAAAAAACGCCGAGGCAATGAAGTTCGACGAGTCCCAGAGAAACGATTAAACTGTTTTGGGTCCCGCAACGAAATTAATCAGAAAAGACAGGGGAGGAGTAAAAAACCGTAACGACTGTCAAAGATTCAAGATTCGCTTTTCGAGGCATGGAGGAGTCACGGTATGAAAAGATGGTCACAGATCCATGGACCATCCCCGGCAAGCGTAGCTTAACCTGATGGATCGACCCATGCGGCTTTTATTACTTTAACCACGAGCTCCTCTCATATTGCTTCTGCCCATGGAAAGGAAAACTATCTTCAAAGAAGTCATAGTAAATTCTTTCCATACAAAGTTATCATCAGCTCATCAAAGCGAGTATGAGAGGTTCAATTTTTTTTTATTGTTTACTTTTTTATTTACTTTACTACACGAAGGGAATTACTAAGAATCCGTCCGTCCGTCCGTCTGTGTGTCAACGGGTTGTATCTCATGATCCGTTATAAGTGTCTACGTATACATTCTTCATTTTTTTTACACATTCTGTGAAAATTTCAACTGTCTGGTTGAAATTTTCACAGAATGTGTATTTCTGTTACCGCTCTATCAACAAATAATAAATTAAAAATTAAAGGGGGCTCGCCTACTAGAAACGCTTTTTTTTTTTTGCTTTTTGCTCGATCTTAATAATGACAACAAGTTCAAGCGCATAATTTTGTACGACGGTACGGAACCTTTCATGCGCGAGTCCGACTTGCACTTGGCCAGTTTTTTTATAAATGCGAAAGTAACTCTGACTGTTGGTCTGTTTGTAACCTATTCAGGTTTTTTTTTTGTGGGGTGGGAAATCATCCAATGACTTCTCCCGCTCTGGGTAAAGCTCGGGCGTGTCAGACTCTTACTGACTAAAACCCACCCCTGTTCCTGCCCTTCCTGAGTGCCCAGGGGTGCGGTAACTCATTTTCAGAATTTATCCGCTATCCCTAGGCATCCAGGCACCGGCCACGATGGGCCCCGTCAGTGGTGGCTGATCTCTTTGAGGCCCGCGTGGAACACTACGCGCCGTCGACTCATGGGCCTGGTGCTGATCGGACGGCGAGCTACCTACTGCTCGCCGTCTGCAGGCCCGGGTCTACGGTGGCCGGAGATCGTCTCGTGACGTCCTACGCCCAGTACGCCCAGTACCTCTCCTGCGGTGGTAGTGGCCGGGGCCGTGAGGGCACTCCGTTGAGCTTCCTTCACGCGTCCCGCGTTCGCCTTCGCGAGCATTACTGCTTCGCAGAAGGCGGAGACTGCCTCCCATTCCCTCTCGCTCCGTACCATGGCCTGAACCAGGGCCGGGCGCGAGAGGTCGCCGCCACCTATCGCATCCACGAGGACACGGCAGTGCTCCACCCAAGCGGGGCAGACCTACACCGTATGCTCCACCGTGTCCTCTGGGCGAAACCTATTCGTGTCTTAATGGCTGAATAGATTTGAATGAACTTAGCTCACGGGTCGTTTAGCTTGAGGAAAATCGTAGCACTCGTAGTGGATCGCGTAACGGTGTCAGAGTCGGTTTTCAAATGAAAACAATCCGCTATGACTGCTATGACCCGACGGTCGGTGACGGTGACGCGCGAGTTCAATAGTTTTTTCCCATTTCAAATATGCCCAACATGCCTAAAGAAGGTTTCACTTCAAAAAAATACAAAAAAGCTATTATTTTACTCTATATACTTTTAATATCTAAAAATTCCTTGCACTGTTCTCGGTTCTGTGTAGATTCTTTCATAACACGTATATTATGAAAAAAATCTATAAAATTTACTATTAATAATAATATTTTATTTATTCCTCCTCACAAGAATAGAATATACCCAATAAACAGTTTCAATACCTCTATACTTAACATAACTTAGTTCTAAAATATGTGAGGAGCTGGTGTCTGATGTAGGCGCAAAGCACCTGATGACCCTGTTTTTACTTAAATTTTTCTCCCTACCTATTCAAATAATCTAGCTAGCATGGCAATTAATTTATGCCTTTCAGAGAAAGAGGTTCATTCCGTAAAACAGACGAGTTTATTACAAGGAATTACGAGACAATCAGGATAGCAGGATAAACGGTCGAATAAACCTGGTGATGGGCTATGACCAATATCATTCAGTGATTGGCAAATCTTACTTTTTTTTTACTCTGATAGGCTCACGCTTGACCTCTACGCTTGATCTGTGATTAGACTTGTCGTACTGTATGGATCAGAATGTTGGGCTGTGAAAAAGGCTGATCAAAAAAGATTGCATGTGGCGGAGATGTGAATGTTGAGATGGATGTGTGGAGTAATGAGAATGGATAAATTGAGAAACGTTGAATGGGACAGTGACAGAAAATTTGAAAGGAAGCCGCTTATCTTGGTATGATCATGTGAAGAGGAGGGATGACACACAATTTATATAACTAAAAGAGTTATGGGTATAAATGAGAATGGCTGGAGTGGGAGAGGGAGCCCAAATAAAAGATAGATTGGTTGTGTGAGGAGTGATATGAAAGAAAAGGGAGTTAGTGATAGCGTGACGGCTGATAGGACAGAATGAAAGAAAAAAACATGTTGCACCGACCCCAGGTAACATGTAAAGGCAGGAAGATGATGATGAGGCTCACGCTTGACCATTATCGCACCTGATGGTAAGCGATGATGTGGCCGAAGATGGAGCACGCTTGCCTAGAAGTAACCTATCCACTCTTGACTTAAAGATCCCCAGGTTGTTTCTATCATGAAACACTGACTCCGGCAGGGAATCACACTCCTTATATTTATACGTACCTACCATGAACGTGTTCCCAAAACGATTTTTGAACGTTCGATTTTTGTGCATGTGAATGGGATGTGCATTACGTATTTTGTTATGAACATCAACTAAATATTTAAAAAAGACTTTACATTGCAAAATGTTATAATAGAAATACAATATTTGATTTTAAATTGAAGTTAAATATAGTTTTTATTAGTGATAAATTGATTAGCCGTGACACAAAAACTAATGATAAAATAACGACTGGTTGGAAGTTGAGTACAAATTAATTTCTAACAATGTTTGCCTGAGTTTAGCTATGCTGTCACTGAGTAAGTCAATATCGGCATTAGTGGAGATGAGCCTGTTAGTAATGGCTTTCATACAGTTTAATCTTTCCATCCAGCGGACACATAGTGGCCGATTTTTTTTTTTTTTTTTTTGGGGGGTGGGAAATCGTCTTATGACTCTTTCCGCTCTGGGGTGGAGCGGAAGGGCGTGTCAGACTCTTACTGACTAAAACCCACCCCTGTTCCTCCCTGCCCTACGCACCCGGGGGCGAGGTAACTCTTTCGAATTTATCCTCCACCCCCGGGCAGGCACTGGCCGTGGCAGGCCCCGTCCTTTGCTGACAACTCTTTGAGGCGCGCGTGGAACACTACGCGCCGTCGACTCTCGGGCCTGGTGCTGATCGGACGGCGAGTTACCCGCTACTCGCCGTCCGCAGGCCCGGACATAGTGGACGATACACAATTATAATCTATTGTGTTTTCTAATTAGACGCGGGTAATGTTAACGTAGTTGATCGAACAATTATAATATTATTTACATTATAGGTATACCTGTCTTTATGTAGAACTTTGACGTTCAAAAAGGGAAAGGTTAACGTAGCTGATCGGCCAATTATAATATTATTTACATTATGAAGAACTTTGAGGATTAAAAAGTGCTGGCTCTCAGCCTAGTTTGAGTAAATGTTTTTTGATTTTGACCTGTGTTGTGCCACAGCACAGAAAAGTACCTTCCCTCTTGCCACTTTTCCCGGTCAACAGACTTATGTTTAATTTTACTTACATAAGTATATAGAATGATGAAGAAAATGTCGTGAGGAAAGTCTTGTGTATGGATGTGGATAGCTTTATGAGTAGAGGAAGGCCAAAGAAACGATGGATGGACTGTGTGAAAGAGGATATGGGTAAAAAGGGGGTGACTATAGAGATGACGACTAATAGAGCAGTATGTAAAAAAGACATGTTGCGCTGACCCTAAATAAATTGGGATAAGGGCAGGAAAATGACGATGATCTGGATACAATTTTGGCACAGAGACAGATTATAGTATATAGCATAGCACACAATACTACAAAACTACAAATTCCATGCGGGCAAAGCTGTTGGCAGAAGCTATAGTAATTTAACCATTAAAATATTAATTATACTTCCAGACTTGCTCTTTGAATCGCGAAAAGATCTTTCAAAGTTCAAACGAATTTCAAAAGAGTACACCATATAGCAACAAAGATATTCCATTTGATGAAAACGTACAAAGTCGGGAAGTAGTTGCATAAGAACTTGAAAGCCCGACAAAGTAAGAACCAAGAATAACGAAGATATTTCACCACATTAAAATATGATTTAAAGGAATTCAAGCGAAGGGGTTCTTGTAGTTGAATTATGTAGCGTCATTTTATGTTATTAGTGTGGCAAGAGGAATTGTATAATACAGGATGTTACGTAAATGGGTGGTTATATTGTAGATAGGTACTGTTTCTGCCCACGGAAATGACCTTTCTTCAAGGAAGTCGAAGAAAATTCACAAAAAAAAAATAGTTTTACTACACCTTGTATAACTGAAGTAGCAATGTCTGATAAGTAACGAAAAAAACCGGCCAAGTGCGTGTCGGACTTCGTACATTTAGGGTCCCGTAGCATTTTCTTTTTGGGGTTTTTTTTTTTTGGGTGGTGGGAAATCATCTTATGACTTCTTCCGCTCTAGGGTGGAGCGGAAGGGCGTGTCAGACTCTTACTGACTAAAACCCACCCCTGTTCCTCCCTGCCCTACGTGCCCGGGGGCGAGGTAACTCTTTCGAATTTATCCTCCACCCCCGGGCAGAATTTATCCTCCACCCCCGGGCAGTTCTTTTTGGGGTAGGAAATCATCGTATGACTTCTGTGCTCTAGGTGGCGTGGAAGAGTGTTCCAGACTCTTACTGACTAAAACCCACCCCAGTTCCTTCCTCGCCTGAGTACCCAGAGGAGCGGTAACTCAAAAAATAAATAAAAAAAGGAAAAAGAAAGGGAAATCAATATTTTCGTATTTGTTGATAAAATATACGTAATAATAAACATTATCACCAAATTTCAAGTACGTTGGTCCATGGAAAGTTAAAAAAATCTTCGGAACAAAAATTTCGACACCAAAAGACGGACACGTGAGTGACAACAATAGAGCTCCATTCGGACCCTTCGGGTACGGAACCCTAAATAGAATAAGCACCAAATTCCTACTCTATTAGAATACATTATCGGTTACCATAAGGTGAGATAGTGGTCAAACGCGTGCCTATCAACAATAAAAAAAAACATGTTACAAGTCTACATGTTCGGATGTTGGTTAAACAAACGCGTTCAAACGTCTGAATGGATTTGGATAAAATTATATTTAGGATACAATAAGATCATGAAATAGAATGTTTGTAAATCTCTGTAGTAAGTTTCCGCGGGCAAAACCGCTGGCAAAAGCTAGCGAAATATTATATTAAATTGATGAAACAACGCTATGGGCCCGGCTATGTAACATAAAATATTATATTAAATTGATGAAACAATGCTATGGGCCGGGCTATGTAGAATAAAGTGTTATATTAAATTGATGAAACATTGCTATGGGCCGGCTATGTAACATAAAATATTATATTAAATTGATGAAACAATGCTATGGGCCGAGCTAAGTAACATAAAATATAATACTAAATTGATGAAACAATGATATGGGCCGGGCTATGTAACGCAAAATATTATATTAAATGGATGAAACATTGTTATGGGCTGGCTGTGTAACATAAAATATTATATTAAATGGATAAAACAATGCTATGGGCCGAGCTAAGTAAGATAAAATATTATACTAAATTGATGAAACAATGCTATGGGCCGGGCTATGTAACATAAAATATTATATTAAATTGATGAAACATTGCTATGGGCCGGCTATGTAACATAAAATATTATATTAAATTGATGAAATAATGCTATGGGCCGGGGCTATGTGACATAAAATATTATATTGAATTGCTGAAACAATGCTATGGGCCGGGGCTATATAACATAAAATGTGGGCGTCCAAGCAAGAAGGGCCCTGTTCTCCGCATTTAGTTGCCGAGATTATATGCACTTTTGTAAGTTAGGTAAAAAATTGCATTTCGTGATTTTAATTGGTTATTAATTAACTCGTCCCACGCCCAATTAGCGGACACAATAAATTTTAATTGATATCTGCACACCCGGTGTGCAATCGACGTGTTAAGAGTTAATGCCCAATGATCGACAAGTTCATATAATAGTAAATGACTATAGATATGATGTTTTTATGTACCCAGATATTTCTTTTTTGCTTATATCTTTTTTAATTATTTTTTTAATGCTTTTCTCAAATCCAGCTTTTTCAGAGTTTCAACAACAATTAATGTCTGATTAAAAAAAATGTGAAAGTGTTTTAATATTTTTTTAGTCCTTAATCATCATCATTCTCCTGCCCTTATCCCAATTTATTTGGGGTCGGCTTTTTTTCCATACTCCTCTATTAGTCGTCATCTCTGTAGTCACCCCCTTTTTACCTATACCCTCTTTCACACAGTCCAACCATCGTTCCATGAATCAATCAATTACTATTTTAGATACCGAATCGAGTCTCAACTCAATGCCCCACTACAAGACCCTTTTTGCATGGATGCCCACAAATACATACACACATCACACTCTTCATATAATTTTATAAGTATTTTAAATGCAGTGTTTTTTTTTGAAACGCAATTACCAGCCTGAGTAGACGCCCATTTATTTTACAAAAGCATAATTATATAGCAATTAGAATCATAATCCCGCTATCCAGCAAGCGTATAATCTACAAGAAACATCCAAAATATATACAAAATACGAAGAACGATTTAATTTCTCATCACATGGCGCATTTGAAAGGCACAGTCGGTATTTAATATCCATACAGAGTTCGCTTTGAATCCGTTCTGCTTGGCAACAGGGCTCAAATTAACGCATATTAGTCGTCGTGTTTGATACAATAAGCAGCTTATGAATGAATGTGAATTTTGGAACAATTGCCAAGTTAATATTGATAATAATCATTTCTCCAGACCGAATTTCGATTACGGTAGACAATCTCAACAGAGATTGGAGACAGGTACGCAGGAGATATTTTTGAAGTTATACTTCTTTTGGCGCGTTAGAGAAAAATAATAAGAGTCAATTTTTTCGATGTGCGCGCACACCGCCACAAAAAACCGACACCCTGAAGTTAGCTATAGTCTGTGGTTCATGAAGAATGATTGTTTTCCTTTTGTATGCTTTGTGACAGTTTGGTTTTTTTATTTTGTTACGCCAAAGAAGTATAACTTCTTACGTGCGTACATAGATACACAACACTTTTTTTTCATATTACAGTGCACAAGCGTGTGCTCCAAAGGTCCACTCGCTGTTCTTTTACGTTCTTAGTGTGATGGGATGGCAATCAGCTTTATGTGCTTTCTGAGTGCACAGGGGTGTCACATCACCAACTTCCAAACTTCGGGCTGCTAACCCAATAGTTCTTTTTTCCCGACCAATCATACCTAAGACCCCACACTCAGCAGTCGCGCTTGCACCCTCGAGTAGTAGTATTTAAACAAAGTTCTGTTTCATAGTCTGCCAAAAGCAATAAGATCTCACAAATGAAAGAACCTCCATTTTCGAGGTCTGTAAAATATTAAAAGAATTTGACTTAAATTATCTGCCACTTAGGCTAGCCGGAACTATTTTCAGAGGTGGTGAAACACGTCCTGGTCTCGAAGATCGTAGTAGTAATTTTTTCATACAGATGAAGTTTATATTGATCACCAGCGTTTTTCTTGCGTGGTCGCTCCCACGGCCTATACGACGGTAACCGGGCACTTTTCGGGTTAAAGAAGTAACTTGTGTTACTCAGCGATAGTTTAACTTTCTATCATTGAAATAATTTTCGTAATCAAACTAGTACTTACCGAGATCACAACCGACAAAAAAAATACTTCTTCAAAGTTGAGTTGGCTGATGTAACTTTAATAATATTACTATTTAAAAAACTTGTGAACACGCTTTTGAGTGACGTCATTTTATCTTTCGATTATTTATCAGCAAACCTGTCATTTATGATACCCATATCATCGGAATGCATAAAAATAACTAGTCCGCCATCTTTGGGAACCTGCCGTTGGATTTAGAATGTCATCACTTAGCCTAGCATGCATTGTCATCCAAACTTAATATGTATGCAAAATTTCAGCTCAATCGAAGACCCCAGTTGATCAAATTTAACTTCTAAGATTTTTTTACATAGTTACAGCTGAAGTTAATAATAACAAAAAAAAAGCGTGTAAAAATTAAAATAAAACAAAACATTTCATGTAAAACTTACGAACACAAATATACTATACGTGTATTAACGTACGACCAACAAAGACAGAAGCGCGTTCCCTGGTGTCGTCAAATTAACATTGCATTAAAGTTTGTTTCCCAAATCTTGGGGAAATTATGCAGTCTTCTGAAATATTCATAAAATGGCTTCGTAACACAACTTGGAACAGGGAGGTTAGAGGTTGGTAATTATGCGTAGATTGTATAACAAATTAGATGGGCTTTGTTTTAGAAAAGTTTCGTTGCGAAGTTTGAACTGATCTTTGTTCAATATTCGAAGGAATAAGTCCAGAAGGTAATCCGTAAGAAGATAATCGGCAACATCCTAATCCTTCTGCGAAAAGTATTTTTTGCACCATTTCGAGAAGTTTATGTCTCAGAAAATCTGACACCAGTCTTGCCTAGGGGTATCGTATTACGCTGTTATTGGGTTGTGGAGATCAGATAGGCAGTCGCTTCGTGTAAATACTGGTATCCAGCTACATCCGGTTGGACTGGAAGCCGACCCCAACATAGTTGGGAAAAGGTTAGGCAGATTGATGATGTCATAAGATTTATAGCCGAGACACATAAAGATGTTGACCATAATCATCAGATAGGAAGATGTTCCTGTCTTTTTCTCAAGTTAATTGGGGTCTGAGCAGCCGTCTGGTCGTTTACTTCTACAAGGTGAAGATATAGCCATCAAAAAGGTGATTGTTGAAATGACGGCAAATAGATAATACAGAATGTAACAGAAATGGATAGTCATATTTTAAATATTGCTTCTGCCCATAGAAATTCCGAAGAGAAAATTGGTCCTCTCATACTAATTTTGATTGGCTGATGATAACTTTGTTCGAAAAATCCATTTTTTTTTATTAGTCTATGAATTTCTTAAAGAAGGTTGTTCATATATATGGGAAGAAGCAGCATTTATAATATGTCTACCAATTTGTGTTACACTCTGTATACAATTCTATTTGCCGTCGTTTCAACAATCACCTTTTTTGGCTATATCTTCTTTCTCACTATCGATCCATCGTTTTTTTTTTATATCTACCCATATTGACGTATTCCATGAGTTGTACGATTATGACCATCAATTTTAATAATATTTTGAACACTATAAAACAGACTTGAACCCTAAATCATTTTCAAGTAGAATATTGTCAGACCAATCTTCTCATAAATAAAGAGCTTCCGTTCGACCTGAGACCTAAAGGGTTCAGATTTTTGCTGAATGATTTATTTAGGGTCAGTGCCACTACCCATCCCGTTTATTTGATTAAAGATCAACTGAGTGAAGAAAAGGTAAGGGTGATTGTCCTTTATACTGCTTAGATATTTTATCTGGAGTCAGAACTCTCTCCAGGCCGAGTAAGCAATAAGCGTGGGATTACATGCGAGTATATACTTTTTATTGCAGTAGGTACCCGTATAATAATGGATTTAGTCGATTCCTCGGCTTTGTTCGAGAACCTTGTCCGATATTATAAGTTGTTTTCATAAGTCAAAATATCACGTATATGGTATGGTTCTTATTACACGACTTGACATTTGGTAGTGTATGTCAGTCCTATAAGTTTTGGATTTTTCGATTAGCTTCATTACTGATAGAATGTCATTTTGATATTTTGATTAAAAAGTAAACAAAGGTATATAATTGGATTTTATAAGATGTGACGCAATGTCGGTTTTCTATATTTCTAATGGAGGTCTTTGTATTATCACTTGTAAACTTAAATTTTCTCTACCCTCAGAATGCTTGAAACTTTTTCTTTGCATTTTCCAAAAAAAAGATCATATAAGAGCCAAATATAATTGCATTCACTATGAAAGCACAAATTTAACCCAATGAGTCTCACAGCTACAACGCAATGTATATCACGATATCCGCACAACAGCAAACACAGCATGTTCTACAGATGTTTACTTCAAGTCTGGATGTTTGTGCCCATGATTTGTGTATGTGTTCTATCTACGACGTGTTGGACCATGAATGTGAGATGTTTATTTATTTACCTACGTCATAAATGTAGCTGGTGTTTATGAGTTTCTGTGCGTAGAGGTGCGAATAACATTTTTAATGCCAGTGCCATCAAGTTTATGGGTAAAATCTTTCTTAGGTACTTAAGTTGTTTTCGTCTGTTGTGGAAATAGTTAAATTTCTAAAATCGTAACAAAAATATCATAATTTTATTTTTGATTAAAATAGTTATTCTTGAAAAGCAATTTTCCTTATTCATCCCCGTTCTTGGTGAGATTATATGTTTTCATAAAATTGGTTGATACAACGCAATATTACTTACTAACCGGGATTGATTAATAATTAGTTTTTCTTGAATCCCCTTATTAAATAAAGAAAACAGAAAAGTCAGTGAAACTGAATTAATCGGAATCCCTTTAGCCGCAAAACCCAAATTTAAATTAATCAATCTTACGAACTAGCAAGTTTCCAAAACTTATAGTTGTTACTGGGCAAGTTCCAGAATTTGTGGTCTTACTTTCAGTCGAAACGAAAATGTAAAAATGTAAACAAGTGGTGAAAAATTACTTCTTTTACTTACACCAGTTTTTCTTGTGGGATAGGCATTAGAGCATGCTAATTTTCATTTAATTGTTTCTAGTCATTCATTTGTAGAAACAGCTAGTTCTCTTACCAAGCATAAATAAAATTTGAATTCCATTGATGAGGTTGAGAATCGAATACTCCATTGTCTGAATGTTCTCAATGGTTTTCTTTCCAGAATATTTTATCAGACCGATTGGTATCCTGAGAATAGAACCTCAAAGATGCCTTACAAACACAAAGCATAGTTTTAATTTCAAAGGTTGCATTTCCACTAAGCACTAATAGGTGGGAAGTTCATTAATTATATAAAGAGCCGTATTATTCCTCTTCCATAACAAAGTTAAAATTCATACTCCACTTCTCTGACTAGCGCGTCCATGTTTTTCTTTTATCACCGGATTAGCATGGAAATCCACGTAACATCTTTCGAGTACATCTTTGGCGCACACCCAAGGTTTAGCGTGTAAGCATCCAATATGGAAATAGTATTCAAATTCCTAGACTTGATCAAATTACTCCACTTTGTTACAGGAGACTTGAAACGTGGCAGAACCCGCAACGGATATTTCGACCTCACCGTCTTGTGAAAGATTATCTCGAGAATCACTTCTCGATAATCAGAAGAGCTTGCTTCGATTGTTGAATGTGATCAAATCGATCGTACCGAACATGAAACTGTTACACAAAGACAAATAAGTGATAAATATGTGAGTGCTGTGAAGAATATGGATGTAAATAAAATAAATGTGGATAATATTAAATAAAATGAATAGTGCATCGAAATGACTGGCAGAAAAGAATCAACAGTGATCAAAGTGACAACGCTACATTCATTGTTCGTTTGCATGGCACTGCATTTCATTGGTAAGTGAATATTTTAAAATTCTTCGAATATTTCCCGGAACTTACAGAATTTTGCCTAACAACGTTCCAAACCCAATAATAGTGAAATATTTGGATACCGATGAAAGCATTTTATTGTTGAGGGGGTTTAATTGTTTTACTCTCCTCTGTTATTTAAAAGCTGCACTAAAATTTTCAAAATTTGTATATTTTGACGGGTGCTATTTGATTCGTCGTTTTCATTCTGCAATAATTAAAACAGTGTTTTTCATCGTAACGTTATTCCAATGCATAATAACACTAAAAATCTCATTTGGTTTGCGAAAACATAATTTGAAAAAGTATTCATAATTGTCAGAGCAACTGGATTTCTAGACACTTCGTTAGCTAGCTGCCAGATGTTACTTATGCAATACATCGTTATTAGGTGGTTCCAGGCCTCTGCTCCAACTGCTATTTAATGTACAAGTCTGAGAAGGTATTACTGCGTACTGCGTAGTTGTCAAGGTACTAATATAAGTTTCTCATTACCTTTTCAACCGTATGCCCCAGAAGAAGGGATAATGTTTTTGGATGTCATTAGATGAAAAAACATCAACACATTAAAAGAAGAGATGACAATGAACTTTTCTCATTAGAAGCAAATGGACTTTTCCCAGCAATGTGAGAACGTCGTGATAGTTACGAATTTTCTTCGTTTTTAACCGACTTCGAAAAAGGAGGCGATTCTATGTTCGACTGTATGTATGTTTTTTTTATGTATGTCCACCGATTTCTTTGTCAGTTGTGGACCGATTTTCAAAACTCTTTTATTTTTTTATCCGAAAGAATATACGCCCGAGGTGGTCCCATATAAATTTTATCGAAATTGCTTCAGCACTTTTTGAAAAACTGAACAAAAACGAAAAATACGTATACATAGATTTTTTATTATTTTACTTTTTTGACGTTTTGGTTTTCTCCAATTACGAGTATGTTTAAATTCCACGTTCCATGTTATTGAGATTTTTAGTTCTGGGGTATACAACTAAAAAGTGAAAAATTAAAAACTTTTTAGAAGTCGATTGTTTTTTTTTTTTGTAAAAAAGTTCACCACGCGGACCCAATACGGGTTAATGGATGTCACAAGTCTCCGTAGTTTTGGTTTTAGGGCATGCCGGTTTCCTCACGGTGTTTTCTTTCACTGTTTTGAGAGCAGCGGTGATAAAATAATTTACACAAAGTAAATCACCTGCCAGTGTGTATTTCGTATTATAATATTATGTTTCGTATTTATTCATCTTAAAATGATAACACATAGAAAATTGAACTCTTTTATCTCCAAGAAACCCCTAATGTTTCTTCCAAATTACACCAAAAGCATTGAAGAACACAGCGAAAAGCAAATAACGCACAAAATAAACGCTAAAATGATCCTTCACGAAGCACAAATCCTTACATTTTAAATCTGAACGGGAAACGTGTTCAAGTGTCCGACGAAAATTCCATTACCTCAATGTGTTTTGAAGATTTCCCAACATCTGTGCAAAAGAATATTTCTACAATATCTTTCTATATTGTTAACATTCACCACGAGATTTTGGTGTCTCATTATTGTTTAAGAATTCGTTTGTTCGCCCTTGTTTGCTTATTTCCCTTTAACATTCTTTTTTTTATGAACAACTCCCTCGGGCCTGCCTTAAATTAAGATCCTAACTACTGAAGTATTTATATTTTCTTTATTCTCTTCTTCGGGATTTGGTTGATTTAGATTAATAAGGCCATAATTAGTTTTCTTTGGCTTTGAGTTTTTGTTAAGTGGTGCTAGATCTAATTATTTGATAGTTTCTGGATCGTGAGGGGCTGGTGTGGTTTGATAAATTGCTGTTCTTAAATGGATAATAACAACGCCTCGTAGATCGTTAGTAAATGAAACCTTTCCACGAAGCAAAATACCAAAATATTTTGGTCCTTCGAGAAACCTAAAACTGAATGTGCAATATCAGAAAAAAAAATTACAGGTACACGCAAAGGCATGTATTAGTTACTTTAGAAAAAGGTCTGATCGCTTGAAAAATTCACTAGTTTTATGTTCAGTATCTCTATAATATTATTCAAATATAAGTAAAAGCAGGTCTTCAGTATATACTTCGAGCGTGCTCTTACAGACTGCCTACAGTGATAGGATCTCGTGTTAGTAGTCATCATTAAACTTAATGAAATATTTACTTTGAATTATAGATTAAAATTGAATATAGTCGTAAATAGTGCACTGCACATAATGTAGATTGCGAGCAACATAGTTTAAATTAATTTCAAGTTTACACTAAAGGTCCAAACTGCTGCCCAACCAATTTTAGTTAATAGTTTTGCGTTTATATTCATAGGCGTGTATGCCATTTTAGTTTGGTTTTGTGTGATTACAGAGATTGATTACATCGTTGGTATATTAGTTGCAAGCGCTCCTGCTGAGTTCATTTGGAAATTGAGAAAAGTGTTATTGAGTTTTTCATCAGGGATTTCTCAATAGCGGCCCGAAGTTTAAATATGTACCCATTTAACGGCAATATGCGCGCCTTCTATTCCATTGGATTTAATCATAACTAAAGCAGTATGGGCCCAGTAGAGCAGTGGTGGTCCAGTAGAGCAGTGGTGGCCCAGTATAGCAGTGGAGGCCCAGTAGAGCAATAGAGGCCCAATAAAGCAGTTGTGGCCCAGGGGTAACGGCCACGACTCGTTGGTTTAAACTCAGTTAGGCGCTTTACTTTGTGCAAATTATTTCATCGCCACTGTTGTCAAAACGGTGAAGGAAAACATCGTGAGGAAATCGGCTTATCCTAGAACCAAAACTTTGAAGGCAATTTTGTCATCCATTACGGCCCATAGAGGTCACAGAGAGGATTCCTTTGTCCCAGCAGTAGAAACATTATAGATTGATTTTGCTTAGGCTATGCTAATCTTATCAGGCGAAATATGGGTTTACTTCAGGTACACCTATGCTAAATCCATGCCATGTCAAGGAACACAGTCATGGTTTCTGTTGTGTTCTTAAGTTAGGTATAGTACTTACGTCTTAAGAAAGCCAATTCATTGGTATCTAGATCTCGTCGTGATATTATGTACAGCTAGATGTGAATGTACCTAACGTTCACTTTTAAATGAAGACTGTGAAGCCCCGAAACTCACCGGTGAGTCGGACCAAAAAAAAAAAAAATTAAAGAGAATAAAAAAAAAAAAAAATCGGCTGTCAACCCGGGTTGTCCTCGGGGTTTAATTTGACAACCCGGATTTTGCCATGGGGCTTCACAGGTTAACATCTTTTTTTAAACGACTTTCGAAAAAGGAGGAGGTTCTATGTTCGACTGTACGTATGTTTTTTTATTTATTTTTTATGTTCGTCCACCGGTTTCTCCGTCAATTGTGAACCGATTTTCAAAATTATTTTTTTTATCCTAAAGAATATACTCCCTAGGTGGTCCCATATAAATTTTATCGAAATTGCTAAAGCACTTTTTGAGAAACTGAACAAAAACGAAAAGAACGTATACCGCGATGACGTTTTGGTGTTCTCCAAATGTTTAAATTCCACGTTCCATGTTATTGGGGTTTTTAGTTACTTCTTCGTTATTTGACACCGACATCCGAAATTAAAGTTATTTTTTAATTTTTAGTGTATTTTTTTTTGGAAGTCGGTTGTTTTTTTTTGTAAAAAAGTTTTATATTTTTCACTTTTTAGTTGTTATACCCCAGAACTAAAAACCCCAATACCATGGAACGTGGCATTTAAACATTTGGAGAACACCAATACGTCATCGAGGTATACATATTTTTCGTTTTTGTTCAGTTTCTCAAAAAGCGCTGAAGCAATTGCGATAAAATATAAATGGGACTAACTTGGGAGTATATTCTTTCGGATGAAAAAAGAATTTTGAAAATCGGTCCACAACTGACGGAGAAATCGGCGGACATACATAAAAAAAAAAAAAAAACATACATACAGTCGAACATAGAACCTCCTCCTTTTTCGAAAGTCGGTTAAATACAAACACCGACTACCGAAATTAAAGTTATTTTTTAATTTTAAGTGTATTTTTTTTTTGAAGTCAGTTGTTTTTTTAAATTATTAATTGTTGACTGTTATAAAGACGTAGAAGTTTCGGGAACAAAAAAAATAGTTTTGAGTTTAGTAGTTATTGAGGCTACAGAACCAGTAAAGACGTCAATTTCGTTAGGAATGAAGTTGGCAAGAAAAATATGCGGCATATTATGTGTGAAAAATTACTTATATTGGTACTACTACGAGGATAACTTTTTTGAAAACTCGGGAGAATCAATTAGGCCATTCATTATTTTAAACAATAATATGAAATCTTTAGAATACTTTCCGAACGCGCTCTATCCGATCTGAGTGTATCTTGTCTCCTGTCAGCTGTAAACTATTTTAAACAATAGGTATATTCTGTGTCTCTGTAGAAAATGGATCACCATTCTCTGCGGTAGGTCAACAATCTCTTATAATTTATGCACTCTAGATATTTTTCAGCAATAATATTGTAGAGCCTGCAGGGCTCCAGGGGAGCTGCTGTAGCTGTGGGAAGCTGTCTCACTCGCTAGCTGCGAGAGTACGTGTATTCAAGTGACATTACGTATAATATAGAGAGTAAAACAAGGAGGTCGCATTAACTCACGCACGCTCAACTTGGTCCATAATGAAGTTGACCTTTTGTGTTGTACTCTGAGTGAATTCATTAGGAGTGCATTATTTATAATTTGTTATAGATGTTAGTATACATAATTTAGGATAAGCGCATTTATCGCATTGGGGGAAAAAAAAAACCTGTAAAGATAGATGTAAGGCGAAAATAAATAAATAAAAATAAATAAAATAAAAACTCGTGTATTAATCAGATAAAATATATACATGTGCCCTCTTCCACGGGCGCGCTAGTACACACATAAAATAAAAACTATAGTATATTACTTTCTTCTAATCTTAATATTCAAACCACTCTTCACATTATCAACTGCCAGCTGAAGCCCGGTGCTCACACGCCGTCTATAGGCTGTGCATACATACGCCACAATATACTGGCATGTTAAAGTGACTGGGTGTCACTGTACCAATGTTTAAAATAGTTTATAGCTTTACTTCTAGTTTTTATTGAACCTTGGGCTAATTTATTGGTCTAGTGGGAAAACAGTTGGGTTAATTATTACTTTATTTTTGTAGAGTTTTTCACAATTTATATGTCAAGTATCACTTCCGACTTTATCCGTGTGAATTTCGAAAAAACAACCCACAATAAATATAATTTATAGCACCCACAAATAATGTAGCTTTCTACCAATGATTTTTGAATTCTTTAGGCGCGTTGAGCATTTTTGAGATAGGAAAAAACTATTGAGCTCGCGCGACACCGACACCGGTACGAGTGGCGCTACAACGTGTAGCACACAGTTTTCACTTCTGTCAGCAGTCCCCATGAATGCCTATTTTTTTTTAAATTCTGTTATTAGTTCCAGAGATTACCCCTTACATACAAACTCACAAACAAATGTTACCTCTTTACAATATTAGTATTGACGATTTATTTGCCATAGTAAAAATGGATGAAACATTGTTATCTTCAATAAAGAAGCAAGCATAAAAGTGCAACATTTTCAACCCAGCTAGCTGCAACAGCAAATATCGGATAACAGATACCGCACTGCATAAGTAGCTGTAGCTCGCTCGTCCATATAAACTGAATCTTCCAAATCGTTCAGTGTTTCCGTGGAGCAGCATCCATTACTTTTATCCATACTCATACTTATGATACAAAACTTTTCCTGGGGTCTATATTAGCACTTGTTTAGTAACTGAGTTTTTTATGTATACGGACGATATCCCACCAAAAAAAAATGGTTGCGGGTGTCTGCCAGGGTCGCGGGTGTATTTAAAAGAGTCACCGCGTCCCTTGGCATAGGCAACTGAAGGAACACGAAGACCCTTTTTAGATTTTCTGTCTACTGACACCCGTAACGAATGTTTTCGATCTGTTTTGTAACAATTATGTTGAGCTGTTCTTTATTACATTTGCAAAAGAGAATATTTTCCGGTTTTTCTAGTCCTTATTTATTTCTAGAGAATAAAATAACCTAATGGACTGTCATTGCTTAGACAGGTGTGTACAAAAAGACTAATCACACGAAATCCAATACGACCGTACACAGTTTATTTTCTTTTAATCCCAGACCAAAAAACAACACTCGAATTATTCAACCTAGTCTTTCATTTCTTATTTACTGGAAACGGTTTCGTTTATTTCTTCTATTTCATCAAATAACATCGATATATCTCCATAATGTGGACTGGCAGACCGAATCAATTCTTGTTTATTTATTTGAGGATTACCAAAGAAAAACTACCTACATTCACCAATTACTTTATGCTCATACATGGTTAAATGGATCGGAATACTGTAACATTGTATCATTGTTATCGCCTAGTAACTCCTGCCTGAGATGTCTCTGAGCAATATTAGAAACGTAACTACACTAATTAGAGATAAAAAAAAATCATATTTTAAGGCAGAAATTACATCAAACAATAGGGATGATTTCTAGGTACGAAAATAAATATTCTATTTAGTCCGTACGTTAGAATGATCAAAAAATATTGTTCATGTATTTTTTGCTTTACCAAACCAATAAAAATATCAAAGTCAAAACACATCAAAGTTCAGGAGTGGTAAAAAGTGGTAGGCAGGGTGTAACGGAAAGGTGTGGTCATATTTTAAGAACTACATCTGCCCATCGATATGAACAACTGTCTTCAAGAAAATCCGAGGTAATTAGAACAAAAAAAATTACCTCCCATACAAATATACAAATATTCAACAACTTTGTATGGAATATCCAATTTTTTGTTGGGAATTTTCTATTCTTTCTTTGAGAAAGTTATTCATTTCTATGAGCAGTACCGGCTCCTAAAATATTACCACACCTTTCCTTTACACCCTGTATGTAAGTGTGACGCCACGCGGAAGTTCATCGCACTGTATGTTTCTCATTATTTGTTTACGTGTCAAATGATAAAATACATGTCCAATAGTTTTTGGTAATCTTACTGACGGACCGAATATATTTTTAAGCCATCTACCTTATTCTACATAGTATGTCCATGACCCTTTTTCTATATAAGACATCCAGACATAGACATGCTAGCGCAATCTTTTGTGACAACCTTGCGACGTACCTTTTTCATTTCTTTTTTAGGGTTCCGTACCCGAAAGTTTCAATCGGAACCCGGGCCTGCGAACTGCGAGTAGTGGGTAACTCGCCATCCGATCAGCACCAGGCCCGAGAGTCGACGGCACGTAGTGTTCCACGCGCGCCTCAAAGATTTGTCAGCAAACACGACGGGGCCCGTCATGGCCGATGCCTGCCCGGGGGTTGAGGATAAATTCGAAAGTTACCTCGTCCCTCGGCATTCAGGGCAGGGAGGAACAGGAGTGGGTTTTAGTCAGTAAGAGTCTGACACGCCCTTCCGCTCCACCCTAGAGCGGGAGATGTCATTGGATGATTTCCCAGCCAACTTAAAAGGGGGCAAACAGAGCCCTACTACTGTCACTCACGCGTCCGTTTGTCCGTCTATCTGTCTGTACGTCCGTCGTCTGTCACAAAATTTTGTTATGAAGAATTTTTTAACTTCCCTTTGACTAAGAGTTATGTGAGAGATTATCACCAAATTGCAAGGGCAATTTGGTGATAATGTTTATTATTACGTATACTTTACTAACAAATACCAATATTTGGTACCGGAACCCTTAGTGTGCAAAATCTGACAAGCATTTGGCCATTTTTTTTTTATATTTTCGCCCCTTTTTGTCTTTTAATAAACCAAACTAATCTTGGAATTAATGTTCTAATTTGAGTTCCAAGTTCATCTACGAATAAATAATAGTCATTGTATACATTAACCGGTTCGTCCTTGTTACATAAGACGATAAAAATGGCCCACTCTATACACAGTCAGTAATCCATAGTTATGTTTACCCAAGCTTTCTACTTAATAAGTCCAACAAAGGAATAGGAATTGTTTATTGTGACATCGTAAATGGAGCGTTTATTTCGTTACATTTATTAAGAGATAATTTGAGCCCTATGTTCGGGGTACTGTACAAATAAAAACGTTTATAGGTGCCTACGTTATTTTGTGTGGGTGTTAAATGTTTTGGAGGTTAGAGGTTTTTATAGGGAAAAATGTGAGAGTATTTTTTTACCGAGTGTGGGTGCACATTATAGAAGAATTTAAATTTTGAATAACAATACTGTTTATCTTTAACTGACTTCAAAAAGAAGGAGATTATCAATTTGGATATTTGTACGTATATATATACAAAGTTGATACGACAGAGGGGCTTTCCTTTAAACTGCCTGTACTAGGTACTATTTTCAAGCTCTGTACCAAAAATCAATTAAATCGGAGCAGTAGTTTAGTCACAAACGATTTCTTAAGTTTTGTCCTCGTTTGAACACGATGTATCTTTCCTAACAGCTGATTATGTCTATACGCACAGGTCATGCACCTTAAAACGATAAATCTGAGTATAACCTACGATACGACGCGTTGTTGCCGTTCTCACGCAAGTCACAAGTACATTTTCGCTATAAGATGGCAATGCAAACAAGGATAATGGGTATAAAGTATGGTATAAAGGGTGGTTGCGTTTTACTCTGAATTGTAAGCTATTTAGTTTGTTTGAAAAAAAAAAACCTCATTTATTATTATTTTTATTTTTATACCGTATCGAATTAATACTAAACACGTATAGTATACGTAGTTTAATTTAATGCCCCTCTGTCACATCAACGTTGTATATATATTTTTATGAATGTTCGGGCATAAATCTGTCATATATTGATGGATTTGCAAAATTATTTTTTGTTAAGGGGTGTATTCCGAAATAGTCCCATTTAAATTTCACATTAATCTGATGATGGGTTTCGGAGACAGACACCGGAACTCTTCAAAAATTGACAGCAAATCAACCGCGATTTTTGCGATCGTATGTCTATGAATTGTTAACACAGTTTAATGGGGAATCACAACTAAAAGGTGAAAAATAAAAAACATTTATACAAAAAAATAGAACCGACTTCCAAAAAAGTGCAAAATAACTTTAATTTCGGAAGTCGGCGTCAAAAAACGAAGACACAAAACCAGGAACACCGACTTCCGAAATTCGGTTCAATTTTTTTGTAAAATAGTTTTTTATTGATTGGCTCGCGTTTGACCAATGTCGCCTGTCGACCTGATGGTACGCTTACTATCAGGCAGTTAGCCTGTTCTATCGCACATCATCGCTATGATGCATAGCAATGATGTGCGGTGAAACACACGTCTTATAGTATCCCCAGGCAGTAGTTATTCCCGGCCCTGGTCCAGGCCATGGTCCAGGCCATAGTACAGGGTGAGAGGGAATGGGAAGCAGTCTCTTCCTTCTGTGAAGCAGTAATGCTCGCGAAGGAGGAAGCGGAATTGGCTCAACGGAGTGGCCCTCACGCTCCCAGCCGCAACCGCCGCAGGAGACGCCCTGGGCATCGGAGGTCGCAGGACAATCTTCCACCACCGCAAACGCGGACCTGCGGATGGCGAGTAATGGGTAGCTCACTGTCCGATCAGCACCAGGACCGAGAGTCGACGGCGCGTAGTGTTACACGCGCGCCTCAAGGAGATGTCAGCCACCACCATCATGGCCGATGCCTGCATGCCAAGGGGTCGCGAATAATCGTAAAAGAGGTTCCGCGCGCCTGGGTACTCAGGCAAGGAAGGAACCGGGGTGGGTTATGGTCGGTAAAAATCTGACACGGCCTCCAGCTCCACTCAGAGCGGGAGAAGTCATAGAATGATTTCCCACTACAAAAAAAAAGATGCAGTAGTTATTAGTTAGACAGTTCACAATTTTCCAGACAATAAAAAATGTAAAATATACTTTGAAGATATAACTTAATATTTTCAAGTATTTTATTCTTGCATACTTTAAGATAATAAAGCACTTAATCTTAGAGATCCCGACTCCGAGCTATAAATCTTGGCTGTGGCTCAGAAAAGGTACAGTCCTAATCTACCTGTTAAATGTGATTATGTTTCTGTTTCTATGTGTGGGTTTGAAAAATACGTACAGTAGTAGAAATAAAGATATTAACGTCTGGTGAATGGAGAATGGACTGATCCTTCCAGGTAAAAAGTGTTTTTATTTTCTCAGCCCACGCTGTTTCACTGCTGGGCAAAGGCCGGGAGGACTTAAGTTATGGGAGACCATATCTTTCTGGCTCTCTTTATGTCTTAACCTCTCCAGCCGAACGGCTAAGAACGAGTCAAGATCGTCATTCCATTGTTTTTAGGCCTTGGTAACGACACCCGTCTTCAGGCACCCATTTGATGATCTTGGCCCATTTGTTTTCATGCATCCTGCAGGTGTCAACCGCTCAGTCTTGCACCCAGTCCCATATAGTGAATACGGGTAGAAAAGTATGAGGAAGAGTAACCAACCTTACGATCAGTCATCTTTTCTTGAATTTTCATTGAGCCACGTCACATCACAAGTACTACCTAGTTCACAACGACCTAACAGAAAACATACTGGTGTTGGCAAAGTTGCTGTCTCTTTCTACAGATTGGTTGATTTTGTGAGGGTATTGCTCGGTCCATCCTCTTTGTTTATTTTTTGTGTGTGGGGCAGATTAACACACAAAGAATGTTTATATATGTATAAGCGTCTAGTCCACAGAACAAGAAACGCCGAACTGGCAACTACTAGAGACGCCGTTGCATATGTTTTTCGTTCCCGCGCAATTTCGCTGGGCACAAGTTTCGGCTGTCATAGCCACAGTCATATTGTGTAACATATATTTTTGATCTTATTAACCTATATAAATTTATATATGACTAGCTGCTATATGCGTTGCAATGCCCCGTAAAGAAAAAGTGTTTTTTTTTTTAAATTATTTATATAGGATTTTTGGGCCAGAAAACCTCGCGGGCGTCCTCAGAAGACCCTACCAAAGTTTCATTACAATCTGATCAATGGTTTTAGGAACGCATAGAGGACAAACAAACAAACATTAATTTTTATTTATTTAAAAGATATATTTATTAGCAGTACTTACACAAAAAAAAAACAACCGTCAAAGTGCGTGTTGGACTTCGCACTTTTAGGGTTCCGTACCAAATGTATTTTTGACTATTTGTATGGCTATGGGTCAACAAGATGCTTATACTGTGAAATTTTGAAGACTGCAGCCCTAACCGTTTGGCTGTAATACCTGTGTGACAGACGACGGACAGACAGACAGATGGACAGACGGAAACGTGAATGACAGCAATAGGGCTCTGTTTGGATTCGAACAATCTCATGATCAGCAGTGGCCTTGAAGGTATCTCGTTGCTCTGTGGTTTGGTCCTTTCGTACAGAAACTAAAATATTTAGTAGTTTTGTTATAGCAGCATTTCTAAGAATTTAGGATGAGACAATTTAAGGTTATTGTGGTACTCAGTAAAGAGGTTAGTGGTTACTTTTTTGTAGTGCTTGAGTGAATGGAATGTTGTTTACGGTAAACACGTACCAGGAAAAGATTCATTGTCTTTTATAAATTAAGTGGCTGCTCTAGTTTTGCAACTATTGAAACAATAAAATTCTCTGTTTCTTATCATGTCACTAGCTGCCGCCCGGGGATACGTCCGCGTGAAATTAGTTTTTCCCACCTTTATAAATTACTAGCTTTTGCCAGTGACTTCACCCACCCACGTGAAATAAGTACTTCGCACCTTTTTACTTTAGACTTCAATAAGAAATCGATGCATATTACGCCATCTATTGTGATTTATTTGAACTAAATTTTCTTTGTTTGAGATGAGACCCCATTTGACCCCAGATTGTTTCAATTTTTCCCGCGATTTTGCTCTCGTGATTCGTGACATTTTTTTGGCATAAAAAGTAGTCTACGACACTTGGCAACAGTGCATCTCTCAGATCAGTACATCCAAAGATTATCTCCGTCAATCAAACAAACATTTTGGAGTTGCCCAAGCGTGTAAATAGCTGTGGTTCTCTGCAGGATGCAGGACATTGTTACGGCCAAACACTTGGATTGAATGCTGGCCCAAAATTGCCTATATTTGTCTGTATAACTTCAAGTTGGGAGTGGTTGGCAGTAGACGGCGTATGTTGGCCTAACTCTAAGCGAGTAAAACAAAGCGGTACCTGACTCTTCCTTCGGCAGCCTCGCAGGATCCCGACGAGTGGCCACTCGATTCTCTTCACACCAACACTCCTGGTTATTCTTGTTCACTAGTTACACGGACGCGGTAAATATGGGGTTATTTATTATTCCCGGAAAATCCCCAACGTTTACGGGATATTACTCGGGATTTTAGTGTATTTGCGGGGACGATGTTAATAAGACATTAATTTAGTCTGCGGTGAGATGCGTACTGCCTCGCGGCGTAAGGCGCACTAACGTCGACTGCTGCACTTTTGATTGCCTATGGCTCCTGTAAGGCCGGCTACACACTTTGCATCACATGCTAAAGCAGGACACACACACGTAGTGATACCACACCCTATCTAACTTGCAGAGTGGTGGCAACTCGCCACACCACATTTTCACCTTTTTTATAATTTATTATGTAGTTTCACATTTTCAGCGGCAGATTTTCACCATAAAACAATACAATATTCTAGGTCCTTTACCATATCATTGTTTAATTGCTACATTAAAAACCACCATTTACAACTACGTGGAATCGGGAATAAACTTTAATGGTCCTTTTATCTTTAATTTACATACGATCCCGTGTTTCGGGTACAAGTTTGACACGTGTAACGAATACTGCGTAGAATAGAAATCACACCAAATATAACAAATTAAATCTAGAATATAAAGGCCTAATAAAAATACAATATAAATTGAAAAATCACCATTTCTCCTTTTGTTTGAGGCTCCTCTAAAATTCTTTTGTTAGCAATCATTGGAACAGTAGCTGGAAATTTTCTGTATTTTTGTCCTTTTCTACTTTTTATTTTGTTGGACCATATCTGAAACACAATAGGTATTCAACAAATTGGTCATTTAGTATAGAATAGCGTTCAATTGTTTAATGGTCGGATAGATTGCTTTAATGGAATCTTTATTTAAAATGCTTGAGTAAAGTGACGGCATGGTTGGCGTAGTGGTTGAGAGATTAGTTGCTGAACTACGTGTCGCGGGTTCGGTCCCGCATGGAAAACAAAATTGTGTGACCCATAGATAGTTGTTCCGGGTATGGATGTCTTGTGTACGTTTTTTTTTTTGTGTTGGGAAATCATCCAATGACTCCTCCGACTCTGGGTGGAGCGGGAGGGCGTGTCAGACTCTTACTGACTAAAACCCACTCCTGTTCCTTCCCTTCCTGAGTGCCCAGGGGTGCAGTAACTCGTTTTCAGAATTTATCTGCTACCCCGAGGCATGCAGGCACCGGCCACGATGGGTCCCGTCAGTGGTGGCTGACACTCATCTCTTTGAGGCGCGCGTGGAAGACTACGCACCGTCGACTCACGGACCTGGTGCTGATCGGACGGCGAGTTAACCACTGCTCACCGTCCGCAAGCCCGGGTCTACGGTGGCCGGAGATCGTCTCGCGACGTCCTACACCCAGTACCTCTCCTGCGGTGGTTGCGGCCGGGGGTGAGGGGGGGGAGGGTGTCTTGTTTGTGTACGTGAATTTACATTACACGATAGAGGATGTAATTTCTAGTGTGTAGCGACGTTATTAATATAAATGATGTTTCTCTTTTATTGTCGTTGACAGGCTCGTTTGACCACTGCCTCGCCTGATTGTAAGCGATGATGAAACCGACGATGGAGCATGCTTGTCTAGAAGTAACCTGTAGATACCTAGTGATTAACAGTTAAGTATACAGGGTGTAACAAAAATAGGTGGTCACAATTTAGATACTGCTTCTGCCACGGGATTGAAAAATCAAGTGGAAGTGCCCACGCAGCTATCACAATTATGCGAAAAAATATGTAAAATAAAAACAACCTTCGTCAGTTGCATAAGTAATAAGTCTTTATTTTGTAGGAACAATAAATTCAATTTTGACAAGAAGCTTATTTGTTGTTCATACAAAATTAAGACTTATAACAACTGATGAAGGTTGTTATTATTTTACATATTTTTTCGCATAGCTGTGACAAGCGCCGGATAGCAGCGTGGGCACTTCCACTTGTTTTTTTCTATTCCGTGGCTCCTGCCCATAGAACAACAACTTTCATACAGGAAAACAATAGTCAATTCCTGAAAATAAAACTGCACTTCCCATACTAGTTTTGATCAGCCTATGATAACTTTTCAGAATAGTTCAATTTTTTTTTGAGCAGAATCAGTATCTGATATATTATACACCACGCATTTCCGTTACACTGTATTATATTATTGTTATAGCTACCCTGTACTGTCCCATTGCTGGGCACAGTAATGTTTTTGAAATGATTACACTGACTATAGGTTCAAAACATTAACCTCGTGCATCAAAATCATTACAAACGCTTAAAAACATGACTAAAATTTAATCTTCTTTTTTATGAGAAAGTTTATACTGCCTCTCATTTTCTGACAACATTTAGCTCCTACACCGCTCCCCATAACATTTTCATTTCTCAATTACCAGCAAGACTGCCTGATAAACACAAATAACCAAACCAGGAACCCCCACAAAACATAATTACGAGTACAGTTACATCAAAAGATAATTATAATAACATTACAAACATAATATAATTATTGTAAAAACCTTTTGCCAACCGCGTGTAAATCTTGTATGAAACGGAACACAAGAACACCCACATGAACGCCCCCAACGTAGCTAATAATAACCCACGGTATTGTCATAAAATAGATGGAATACAGAAGACCATCTTCATACAACGAGAAAATACGCACGCACATATATACAGGGTGTAACGGAAAGGTGTGGTCATATTTTAAGATCTGCATCTGCCCATCGATATGAATAACTTTATTCAGGAAAATCTTAGGAAATTCTCAATTTTTTTTTTTACCTCCAATACAAATATTGATCAGCTGATGATAACTTTGAATGGAAAGTACAATTTTTATTTAGGAATTTTAAATTTTTTCCTTGATGAACAACTTTGTTCATTTCAATGGGCAGAACCGGTTCTTAAAATATGACCACACCTTTCTGTTACACCCTGTAGACACGCTTCATGCACAGCGTGTGCAGGCGCACCTTCCCTTTTTAGGGTTCCGTACCCGAAAGGTCAAAACGGAGCCCTATTGTTGTCACTCACATGTCCGTCGGTCTATCCGTCCGTCGTCTGTCACAAAATTTTGTTACGAATAATTTTTTTAACTTACCATTGACCTATGAACTTGGGTGATAATATTTATTATTACGTATACTTTACTAACAAATACCAATATTTGGTACGGAACCCTTAATGTGCAAAATCCGATACGCAGTCGGCCAGTTTTTATTTTGTTTTATTTTTTGAGGTTTGGGGAAATCACAAATAATTCCGCTCTTCGTGTCAGACTCTTACTGACTAAAACCCACCCGTCTCAGTATAAATATGGACAGTACGGAAACTACGCACAAACGTTCGAAACTGCACACTCACACAGACGCGCGCATCTACGCTAGCCCTAAGCGATAGTCGCGGTACGCGCAGATGCGGCTGGTGGCTGCCGTGTCGAGACGAGTGGTCGTCTAATCTCCTGAGCCACGGACCGTTTTAAAATGCCACGAGCGTATTGCGCAGTGTACTGTTGTATAAACTCGGCTTCTTCAAATCCGGGGCTTTCGTTTTTTAAACTCCCTGCTGATCTTGAAAGGTACCTAATAATGATTTAATTATGAAAAATAAAGACGTTTTTTAAAATGTTAATGGTTTTTCATTTACATCACACGCATTTTCAGGTTGATACGCGATAAGGTGCGCTGCCGCAGGGCTGGCTATCGACCGAGCGCCGCACATTTTGACTTCACTTTAACACCCTCGAAAACCATGAAAATATTTGCGAAACGTGAAAAAAAAGAAGGGTACGGGCCTTTGTGGGATATCTTAATGTTTTTCAAATTGCGTGGCAACTTTGAAGCATCTTCCATAGATTTTTTTTCCAAACATTAACAGTGACAACCCTGGCTCTCTAATGGAGCGTAGGTAATTATCTCAACAAATAGGCTTAGTTTCCATACTGTCCATATTTATACTGTGCACCCGTGTTCCTTCAGTTACGTGTGCCAGGGCCTCAGTGACTCCATCAGACACTCTCGGGACCCTAGCTTTGCAAGCGCACTCGTGACTAACATTTGTTTGAAATCACCGTACTATTAGGCGGGATTTTTTAGAGTGAAGATTAGTGTCTATTTTGATTATTCGTAAATAATTGTAAAATGTGATGTAAAATTGGCGTGGTTTTGTGTCTCACGTGTACAATTTTAAGTGGCAACTGGACAATATGTGGAATCATTGAAATTGGCGTGACTTCGGTAAAATTAAACTGAGAAATTTACTGCAGCATTGAATAAATCTCACCGAAGCTTGCCGAGGATGCTGACTCCAATACATTTGCTGCCAAATACTGCAAAAACATTTGAATATGTTACATCTTCATTCTAATATGTCATTGTATAATAACGCCATTGACTGAGGCGTCATAGACCTACGTTTAGTCTATGAAGTGTAGTGGTGCACCACACCCTAGACATATATTTTCTATGGTTGTCTTTGGTCTGACCACAAATAAGATCACTAGGCAATTAATTTACTTTTATTTTATTTTTGTTTGTTTGTTTGGATACTAGGCTTATGTAAAATTTAATGTGCGTTTGTAATCTGTGCAAAAAATGTTTGTTTTCCTTTTTTTTTAATGGAAAACAAAGTTCTAAAAACAATTAATATTTCTAAATATTTCACTGGCTAAATTCACAAACCGTGCGAAGACAAAAGTAAAAAAAAGACCACCCAAGTGAAAGAAAAAGAATGAAAAAGTATTTGTATTACAGTGTCTGTTTTTGTTGTTTGTTTGTTTGTTTTTGTATTTGTTTGTTTGTTTTTTTGTTTTTGGACGTACCAAATGAGGGAATTAACAATGGAAAAATCCGATTTATTAATTTAGCGGCATTTGTTAGTAAAATATACGTAATAACAAATTAATGGGAAGTTAAAAAATTCTTTGGAACAAAATTTTGTGACAGACGACGAACAAACAGACGGACAGATGGACAACAGCAATAGGGCTTCGTTGGGACCCTTCGGGTACGGAACCCTATAGAAGCACCATACGTACGTGTCTATGTGTGCGTGTCCCTGTTTTCGCTCGTTGTACGGAGCTGACCTTTTGTTCCGACCCATCTTCTTGCGTTTTGTTCCAATTCGAAACGTGGGCACTCAAAACATAATTAACAGCATTAAATTCACCATCCTTCTTAAAATGAATAAAATTACATATTTATGTCCTTTTGTAAAGGATTCGCTTGTGCCAAGGATATTGTTATTTCTCATCCTGAATTACCTCCGGGGGTCCAAAAGGATTTCGAGAGCAAAATCGCGCGGCTATAAAGAAAGAAAAGGGCTGAATAAATAAAAAGTTCTCATTTTTATTACATACCATTTTTTAGTACACGTACATTTTTCTCCGGTGCTCAAAAATGACTGGGTAGCGTGAAGTTGTTCTGCTCACCGTAACAGGGTGACTTATTACACTTATTTATCTTCTTTTACTTTTAAGGATTCCGTACCCAAAGGGTAAGACGGGACCCTATTACTAAGGCTCCGCTGTCCTTCCGTCTGTCACGAGGCTGTATCTCATGAACCGTGATAGTTAGACAGTTGAAATTTTCACAGATGATGTATTTCTGTTGCCGCTATAACAACAAATAACAAAAAAAAGAATAAAATAAATATTTAAGGGCTCCCATACAACAAACGTGATTTTTTTGCCGTTTTTATAGATAATGGTACGGAACCCATCGTGCGTAAGTCCGACTCGCACTTGGCCGGTTTTTATATTTTATCGCAACTGCGGGACGAGTATCTTGCATTCCCTAGGTGCTTCGAATGCAAAGATTTTTTTGCTTTTCGCTCCATCATTTTCTTTAAAAGCATCACGATTTGATTCTATTGTTTTCTTTTTTTTCTGTATAGCATAGTTCGAGTTATCTGATTCTGGTTTATCTTAACGCGTGAGGCCCCTCGCGTATCCATAAGGTAACGCAACAATAGGTTTTTAATTGTGTCTGCTAATGAGGGGCTTGACGCGTCAATCGTAATGGCTGTCGTAAGGACTAGGTGGGTAGGAGGGTGGGGTGGGTGGTAGGTGGTGGTGTTGGTGCTATAGGTGCTAGGGGGTTCATCATCATCATATTTTTTAGCCAAAAGACGTCTACTACTGGACATAGGCCTCTCTCAATCGATTAATTCTATGTTTAGTGCAATAGCCAATGCACCTTAATGTGAGGCCTATTAATTAAAAAAAAAAAAAAAAAAAAAAAAAAAAAAAAAAAAAAAAAAAAAAAAATATTTCGACTTTCCCAGAGAAAAACAAAATAAGTGCAAAATAACTTTAATTTTGGAATTCAGTGTCAAAAAAACGAAGAAACAAAACCAGAAATACCGACTTCCGAAATTAAAGTTATTTTGCACTTTTTAAGTCAGTTCTATTTTTTTTGTAAAAAAGTTTTTCTAGACTATTTTCGTTACATAAAGTAACAACTTACGAAAGTTGAAATACTATAAATAAATAGTTTCTTTCTATATTGGTATACACTAGGTAATGTCAGACTCTGACTCAAGAGCTATGTCGGAGTCCCTGTATTTCAGAAGCCAGTGACTTCCAGTGAGGTAACAATTTTGCAAAATTATTAATTTCAACCATGTTATCATTATCACCCAATTGCTGAGTTGAGAATTGAAGTTGATAATGTAGGGTTTTAAATATTTTGTTTTTATCTTTGAGACGGCCACGCTGTCTAACCGTCAATTATGTAGGAGAAGGGGTAGGATATAAACGAAGGCACTTGGCCGAGAGAGCTCAGTTTTTGGTGTGAACTAACTGTGGTGACTGTTTCTGTGAAGAAGTGAAGAGTAAATAAAATATCAGTATCATAATTTAGTGAGTTTTATTATAATAATGTGTCACCATGTAAATTTATCAATGTTTACTAACGAACCGAGTGTTTTACTTCAATCGTGAAACGTTAATAACTCCCAGGTTTGTAAGTATATGAGGAAAAGAACTAGCAAGAAACGAGCCGATTTTCCGTTCCGATTATAGCCCCAATTTATTTGGTACGGTAAAGCTTTAAACGTGTATACGGAAGGAAAGGGAAGCATACATCGTCTTGCTCTTAATCTTTATCATCCCTTTGGGATCAGTAGGCTAAGGGATATGTATTGGTAGGCAGGTATTTTGGTACTTGATGGGTATGTTAGTGTATGTTTAGCTATTTTGAAATCTAAAAAAGTTAAGTCAGATCATGCCAAACTACTTCACTTGAAATCTTTGGTTCATCACCAGCCTTTTAATATCCCCACTGCCGGGGCACAGGACAGGAGGCCGAGGGTGGATTACGGCCCATACCCTCACATAGGGTCCTCCCTATCCAGTCTTGCTCTTAATCTTTATCATCCCTTTGGGATCAGTAGGCTAAGGGATATGTATTGGTAGGCAGGTATTTTGGTACTTGATGGGTATTTTAGTGTATGTTTAGCTATTTTGAAATCTAAAAAAGTTAAGTCAGATCATGCCAAACTACTTCACTTGAAATCTTTGGTTCATCACCAGCCTTTTAATATCCCCACTGCCGGGGCACAGGACAGGAGGCCGAGAGTGGATTACGGCCCATACCCTCACATAGGGAGGACCCTATGAGAGGGTATGGGCCGTAATCCATCACGCGGGCCCAATGCGGATTGGTAGATGTCACATGTCTTCGACTTTTGGTTCTAGAACACACCGGTTTCCTCACGATGTTTTCCTTCACCGTTTTGAGATGTGGTGATGAAATAATTTACACAAAGTAAAGCACCTGCCTGGATTTGAACTCATGACCTACAACATGTAAGTCGCAGCCAATACCATTGGACCACCACTGCTCGAAATCTTTGGTTGTGCGATGAAAATCCTTGGACATCCTCCTTCCTTTTAGTTCTTTTTTAGGGTTCCGTATCCAAAGGGTAAAACGGCACCCTATTTCTAAGACTCCGCTATCCGTCCATCTGTCTGTCTGTCTGTCTTTCCGTCTGTCACCAGGCCGTATCACATGAACCGTGATAGTTAGACAGTTGAAATTATCACAGATGATGTATATTTGTTGCTGCTATAACAACAAATACTAAAAAATAATAATAAAATAAATATTTAAGGGGGCACCCATACTACAAACGTGATTTTTTTGCCGTAGATAATGGTACGGAACCCTTCGTGCGCGAGTCCGACTCGCACTTGGCCGGTTTTTTTTTGGTAGTTGTGAATTCATCAAATGACTTCTCTCGCTCTGGGTGGGTCGAGAGGACGTGTCAGACTCTTACTGACTAAAATAAACCCTTGTTCCTGCACCTGAGACGACCAATAATGTCTATGGCCAAGCGTGTAAATGTTGCCACAGCATAAAATACATTGCGTTTTGGTAATAATAGAGGTAATAAACGAGTGAATCGCAAGAATCGCAAAACTCACTGGTGAGTTTCAGTGCTCAACGTGGTTTCGATGAATGAAACTCACCAGTGAGTTTCCGGACTTTACAGGTTCAGTTGCCTGTACCAAGGGGTGCGGTAACTTTTTTTCGAATTTATCCACGACTCCAGGCAGTTCCTTTTAGTCCTACTACTTTCCTTCCTACTAATAAATATAAATAAATGCGACAGTTTGGATGGATGTTTGTTTGTTATTCAATCACGCCAGAACGACTGAACGGATCTGGGGGAAATTTTGGCACAGATATAGATTATAGTTTCGCACACAGGCTATAATCACACTATAACATTATAAAGTCGAAAGTTTGTGAGTGTGTGTGTTTGTATGTTTGTTACTTCTTCACGCTCAAAGGGTTGAACTGACTTAAAAAGTGCAAAATAACTTTAATTTCGGAAGTCGGTATTTCTGGTTTTGTTTCTTCGTTTTTTTGACACTGAATTCCAAAATTAAAGTTATTTTGCACTTATTTTGTTTTTCTCTGGGAAGTCGGTTCTATTTTTTTTGTAAAAAAGTTTTTATTTTTCACTTTTTAGTTGTGATTCCCCATTAAATTGTGTTAACAATGCATAATATTTATGCAATAGCAGCAATCGCGTTTGATTTGCTGTCAATTTTTGAAGAGTTCCGTTGTCTGTCTCCGAAACTCATCATCAGATCTATATGAAATTTAAATGGGACAATTTTGGAATAGCCCCTTTTAAACAAAAAATCAATTTTTAAATTCGACTATATTATGACGAAGTTATGCCCGATCATACATAAAAAAAAAATATTTAACATCCGAATTGATAACCTCCTCCTTTTGAAGTCGGTTAAACTACTACCACTAACATTTCGGCCACACGGTGCGCAGAGATGACGAAAATCTGGAGAAGTTCTATGTGGTTGGGAACACCGAAGGCAAAAGATCGCGCGGCCGGTCACCGACAAGATGGACCGATCAAGTCAAAGACTCGTCCTCCAAATTCTACACGGTCGTAAAAGACGCGCTGGACAAAAACCGGTGGAGGAAAATCATCTGCTCCAGATGCAACCCTGATACTGTCCACGATCCTCAGACATGAGGGACCGACCACAGAGAAAGAGCGAGAGAGAAACTACTACCATAAGTACTGTATATTTCTTCCGCTAGGCAGCGCTGCATTGTACCAGTTTGAAGAGTATGGGCACAGTATAAACATGGACAGTATGGAAACTAAGCCTATTTGTTGAGATAATCACCTACGCTCCATTAGAGAGCTAGGGTTGTCACTGTTAATGTATGGAAAAAAATTCTATGGAAAATGCTTCAAAGTTGCCGCGCAATTTGAAAAACATTAAGATATCCCACAAAGGCCCGTACCCTTTTTTTTTTCACGTCACGCAAAAATTTTCATGGTTATCGAGGGTGATAAAGTGAAGTCAAAATGTGCGGCGCTCGGCCGATAGCTAGTTAACCCTGCGGCAGCGCACCTTACCGCGATTCAACCTGAAAATGCGTGTGATGTAAATGAAAAACCATTATCTTTTAAAAAACGTTTTTATTTTTCATAATTAAATCATTATTAGGTACCTTTCAAGATCAGCAGGGAGTTTAAAAAACGAAAGCCCCGGATTTGAAGAAGCCGAGTTCATACAACAGTACACTGCGCAATACGCTCGTGGCATTTTAAAACGGTCCGTGGCTCAAGAGATAACACGAGCACTCGTCTCGACACGGCAGCCGCAACTGCGCGCACCGCGACTATCGCTTAGCGCTAGCGTAGATGCGCGCGTCTGTGTGTGTGTGCCTTTTCGAACGTTTGTACGTAGTTTCCCTACTGTCCATATTTATACTGAGGTATGGGTGCCGATTTAAGAAGCGTATGTGATAAGTACTTACATAACCTTGATCTCTTGAACATCAACGCATCAGTGATCTCTCTGGTATTATAACTTCAGTGTTGAATTTTTTGAAGTGTAAACTTCATGAGGGCGTTATGCTAAGGAGTGAACGTAAGTGAACCGTCATGCTCGGTTCGGTGACGCTGAATCGGGTCTACTCGGCTCCATTCTTCATCAAGCGCGCTCGGGTCGCTGACACACTGGTTTGGGTAAGCCGTTCATTATACGCTCATACAAGCGTCACTAAATTCCAAAAGTCATGACTGAATGGTTGCATGATGCAAGAATCAATGTATCCAGATTTTTTCATGCAACCATCAGTCATTATTGGATGATAGGGTATCCGTCAGTCACAACTTTGACTGTGGTTAAACTGACAGCAAAGCCTACCGTGTAATACACTGGATGCAGTTATATCGCGCGGAGCTATAGTGCTGTACTCCATTGACTTTATTAAATCTACTATCATTATAATAGTTTTTTATTTTTATTTTTGATAGGCACGCGTTTGACCACTATCTCACCTGATGGTAAGCGATGATGTGGTCGAAGATGGAGCACGCTTGCCTAGAAGTAACCTATTCGCTCTTGACTTAAAGACTCCCAGGTTGGAGCTATCAGGAAACACAGACTCCGGTAGGGAATTCCACTTCCTAGCTGTACGCACAATAAAATAATAAATGTTTTCTCAAAAGGCTTTGTGCGTATGGATTTTTTTTTTGTGGGGTGGGAAATCATCCAATGACTTCTCCTGCTCTGGGTGGAGCGGGAGGACGTGTCAGACTCTTACTGACTAAAACCCACCCTTGTTCCTTCCTGCCCTTAGTGCCCGGGGGCGAGGTAACTCTGTTTCGAATTTATCCTCAACCCCCGGACAGACATCGGCTATGATAGGCCCCGTCCTTATTGCTGACAACTCTTTGAGGCGCGCTTGGAACACTACGATCCGTCGCCTCTCGGGCCTGGTGCTGATCGGACGGCGAGCTACCCATTACTCGCCGTCCGCAGGCCCTTGTGCGTATGGATGGGATGTCCACTATCAACCGGTGGCACTTCGCCGTACGTCTTGTGGTCCGTTGATGAAACGGGCTTGGCGGAATCAAATTATGCAATTCCGTCGCACACTCCCCAAAATGTAATAGATATAAAAAAGAGGTAGATATGCCACTACCGCGCTCAAATTGTTGCAGAAAAATTCAGTCATTTGTAGCAATTTGATTTAGTCGGCTAACAGCAGCGAGTGAAGAAAAGCGTGTCCGTAGCGTGATAATAATATTATATTATTATCTATGATGACAAGTTGTGTGTTAAGAGTGAAGTATGAAGTGAACTATGGTTCCAAGATAAATTTAAGAGTGAAGGAATTTCATTACTATACACATAAGTAAGAACATTTGTAATAACAACTTAACGATATCTGATTTTTGCCCAGGGGTTGAGTATCAATTCGAAAGAGTTACCTCGCCCCTGGGCATTCAGGGCAGGGAAGGAACAGGGTTTGGTTTTAGTCAGTAAGAGTCTGACACGCCCTTCCGCTCCACCCTAGAGCGGGAGCTGTCATTGGATGATTTCCCACCCCACAAAAAAAAAAAAAAACGATATCTGAATGCCACTTTGTATGAACATAGCGTATCTTTCTTTTGTAACATCATTTGCTTTATTCGTCGTTTGGTACAGTAGTACCTACATATTTAAGGATTAGAAAATGTTTTTACAAAAAAAAATATATATATATATATATATACGGACGAATTGAGAACCTCCTCCTTTTTTTCCTCGGTAAAAAAATACAACCGGCTTTCATGGATCTTGAACATAATTGGTTAAATTAGGGTGTGTATCCGGGTGAACTATACAAATCTGTGTACCCCTTCAGACCGCATCAGCGTGATAAAACAATAAATAGACATGCGATTGCAGCAATTCCAGAAGATTTGCTATCATTTATTGAAGAGTTCCAATGTCTATCTCTAAAGTTCTTCATCAGATCTCCAACAATTTCAACCACAGAATTTTCCAAATCGGTTGAGGCGTCTTCGAGTAATCGGGGAACATACGTAAAAAAAATATGTTCCGTACCAAATATTGGTATTTGTTAGTAAAGTATACGTAATAATAAGCAATATCACCATATTTCAATTTCATAGGTCAATGGCAAGCTAAAACATTCTTCGTAACAAGATTTTGTGAGACACGACGGACGGACAGATAGACAGACGGACAAGTGAGTGACAACAATATGGCTCCATTTAGACCCTTCAGGTATGGAACCCTAAAAAGATTCCGACGAATTGAGAACCTCCTCCTTTTTTTGAAGACGGTTAAAAATTAGAAATTTACACTTCTATCGTATGGTCATTAGGACACACCCTTTTTTCTTCATTCTATCTGGCATCCCGGCATTACAGATGTCCATTGTCGGTATGACAGATGTCCACCCAAGTCGCTGGTAATCATTTACCATCAAGAAGGCTGCCTGTTTGTTTACCATCAAAGAACATAAAAACTTTTAGTTACAAATGTGTTATTCGCTTCTTTTATTTCTTGACGCCTTACCCATTTTGCGGAGCCTTGTACGGCAACGGTTCAATCAATCAAATCCTGACGTTGTATACAGTCGCTACGGTTGTGTAACATTTACATCATAGTTTTTGTGTTGTATCATCCTTAAATGGTGATGTTATAAGATCTTGAAGGGTGAGTAGTGAAATATAATGTGGAGGTTAAAGGCAAGAATAGAATAAAATTTATTGTACGCCAAAAAAGTTACAAAACTTTATACAAGAACTTAAATGTATGGGTACAATGGCAGTCCTATTACTGACAGCGATGCCTACCAGACAACCTTTGAATGGACTTAAAGAATATAAAATAAAAAGAGGGTAATCAGTAGTTACTGCTTATTAATATTATCATATATAAATTTAGTTAGATAAATAAGATACAATACATGTTTCACAATATTGTGGTAGAGAGAAAAAACAGAAAGGCTAAATAAATAGAATTAAGAATATAAAAAACGCTAACAACAACAACACAACACAAGCATCAGTAATCAGTTTATAGATGGTATGTAGGTAATTTGCTATAACTCATCTTAGTCAACCACGATATTTCAGCTAGGTTAAAATAATATTTATTTAATACAGAAATACAATAGTTTGGCATATTCGGGTCAATTGTATTTTAATTTAAATTAAAGCCGATTTATCAATGGTCCGAAAAATTTTATGTAAGAATAAAAAAATGATAGCTTTCGTACAGAATAAAATTATATTTATTATTCAGTTAAAAATTATGTGATTTTCAAAATCAGCCCTTAATAATTATGGTCTTTATAAGAAAATAATATATGTAAATTATAAAACTCTCTTGTGACTGGTTTCCTCACAAACTTTTTTTTAATCATTGATAGGCTCGCGTTGACCACTTTCTCACCTGATGGAAAGCGACGATGTAGTTGACGTTGAAGCACGCTTGCCTAGAACTAACCTGTTGGGTCCTTACATAATTATGGAATTGGCGTTTTTTTCTCACAAATAGAGAACCTCATCACTTCTATGAATTAAAATATTCATCAATTGCTTGATATTACGAGTATATCAAGTAAAACCTCATCTGTCACGTAGGTCATTATGTAACCACGAACATTATTCGGATTTTCTTTTGTGTCTGTTGTCTGACAGATCAGCCAATAGTGACCGTCATAAACAACTGCCAATAGTAAAAAAACCCTATTACTTATAGTTTTATAAACAAAAAAATACCTTAAAAATGACTCCTCATTTGTTTAGCAGAAATTACCACTATATTTTGTTTTAACTTAGCCAAAACTTATTTTTGTTGCTTAATCTAAGTGTCTTAATCTAATCTTAGCTTTTAAAGATTATTGCATACAAGTTTTAAAACATTAGTGTTCATAGTTGTTAAATAAATTAAGAAAATGTTAGTATGAAAAATGCAACTTATTTAAAATTCTTCTTACAAAACGCTGATTTCGTTAGGTCACCTAATATTCATTCTTGACTTATAGACCTCCAGATTGTAGCTTTCAGAAAACACAGACTCTGGCAGGGAATTCCACTTCTTAGCTTTTTTTTTTTGGTGTGGTGGGAAATCATCCAATGACTTCTCCCGTTCTGGGTGGAGCGGGAGGGCGTGTCAGACTCTTACTGACTAAAACCCACCCCTGTTCCTTCCCTGCCTGAGTGCCCAGGGATGCGGTAACTCATTTCATCGTCAGTGATGGCTGACAACATCTCTTTGAGGCGCGCGTGGAACACTACGCGCCGTCGACTCACGGGCCTGGTGCTGATCGGACGGCGAGCTACCTAGGTATTACTCGCCGTCCGCAGGCCCCCACTTCTTAGCTGCACTCAATAATGAATGTGTTCTCAAAACTTTTGTGCGCATGGGTGATATGTTCACCATTCCCGTTTTGAAATGGAATATTAAAAAAAAATATGTATGTGTCTTAGCCATTGCTGGTTCTTCAATATGATCGTATGTATCATGTTATCCATCTACGTGCTTTCTTCACGTGAAAACCGTTTTATTGGTACTTTTCCACCGATAAATCTTTTTCTTGCTGCCGAGTCATTTGTCAATCTTTATTTAATGCCAAAAAGCTTTTCGTTTATTTAGCTTTGAAGAATCGTTAATGAAGTCTGTAGTGTATTGAAGTTTTATTTCTTTGAAGAAATATAAAGGGAGGAAATATCTTTTTTTACGTGGATCATTGTTCTTTTGTTCATTATCATAGAATAATTTTACGGTAGTTGCTATCTTAGGTTGAAAAAGAGGGGAGAAAATATGTAATATAATAAAAATCTTTTTTCCCCAAGTTTGGGACAAGAAATGAACAGTGTAATAAGAGTTCCAATATTAATTTCCTCTCCCGAACGTAAAACGTTTGATTTGTGTTTTAATTTATTACTCTTGATTTATTATTACGGAAGATGAATGTTGGAGGAATTACCGATTTCTGGTGAAGAATTAAAAAATAAAAAACTTTTTTACAAAAAAAAAACAATCGACTTCCAAAAAAAAAAATACACTAAAAATGAAAAAATAACTTTTATTTCGGAAATCGGTGTTTGTATTTTATCTATTCGTTATTTGACACCGACTAAAAATTGTAAATCGGTCCACAACTGACGGAGAAATCGGCGGACATACATAAAAAAAAATAAAAAATACATACATACAGTCGAACATAGAACCTCCTCCGTTTTCGAAAGTCGGTTAAAATATTTCTAGGAACAGAAAATTCGACCAAGTCCGAGTCAGTCCAACTTGCACCAAAGGGTTCAAAGGTTTCCAAATAAATTACATTTTTTAGTTTTTTTTTTATCTTAAACACGGACGTCTTATTAGGGAAAAAAAAGAAATAAATAAACAGTAGCAATACTGTGCGACATTTTAAATGAAAGGGGTAGCCCTTGAGGTCGTAAGTAAGGGTCTCATATATATTTTTAATCATTATTTTATAATCAACAGTTTTTAATATTTTAAGAAAAAAGATGAAATTGGAAACACTTTGCGCGAAAGTCCGACTCGCAATTCACTGGTTTTTATTATTTTACTGTACGCGTTATATTTGGCGTAAATAAAGCGATTTTATTTCTTTTCTTTACTAGCTTCAAGTAAAACCAAACTATGGCATAATATTTACGACTCCAAATAAGGACCCATAACCGTGCATCTATCCGTAACCATAACATCACAAAAACACTGGTCAATCACTTTTCTAAATTACGAGACCGCCTGAAGACAGGGTCTAATAACATTATCATAAATACCATAGTCATGGTAACGCTCCGTATAATCCAAATAGCTCATTTTAGGCCAACGATGGGCAAAATCAGGGTGGTAACGGAGCTTCACTATCGCCTTCGTACATGCGGATTTTCTGAAATAAATCGTACCTTCGGTTCTGTATCCGCCTCGACATGATTTTTAACCGACTTCAAAAAGGAGGACAAAAAAAATAGAAACAAGAAAAAGAAAGAAATAGCAAACAAGAAAGAAATAAAGAACAAAAAGAAGGAGGAGGTTTTATGTATGTTCGGTCATAACTTCGTCATATATACAGGGTGTAAGGTACATGAACGCACATACGTGTATTAGTGATTCAGTGCAAAAAATTCCAACGCTAGGGGTCCAGAATCATGTCATGATTCTGGACCCCTAGCGTTGGAATTTTTGTCAGCTTTTTCCTAATTTAATTTTTTTTTTTTTTTTCACTTTACTGTATAAAATCGTTATACCTATCTACCCCAAAGACATTTTAAATGAAAAAATTTAATTAATTATTTTTTCATTAAAAAAAAAATCACTTTAAACTGTATAACATCGTTACAAATTAAATTAATTAATTTTTTTCATTTAAAATGTCTTAAGGGGAGATAGGTATAACGATTTTATACAGTTTAGTGAAAAAAAAAATTTTTTTTTCAAAAATTAGGAATAGGCCGACGAAAAATTCCAACGCTAGGGGGTCCAGAATCATGTACTGAATCACTAGTGCACGTATGTGCGTTCATGTATCTTACACCCTGTATATAGACGTATTTACAATTTTTTTTTTGTTCGAAAGTGGTTTGTTCCGAAATGGTCCCATTTAAATTTCATACAGATCTGATGATGGGTTTCGAGGACAGACAACGTAACTTTTCAAAAAATGACAGCAAATCAACTGCGATTGCTACAATCGTATGTCTATGTAGTGTTAACAAAATTCAATGGGGAACCACAACTAAAAAGTGAAAATTAAAAAGACTTTTTTACAAAAAAATAGACCCGACTTCCAAAAAAAATACAAAATAACTTTAATTTCGAAAGTCGGTGTCAAAAAACGAAGACACAAAACCAGAAACACTGACTTCGGAAACTAAAGTTATTTTGTTCTTTTTTTGGAAGTCGGTTCAATTTTTGTTTTGTAAAAAAGTTTGCTAGTAGTGAACATGGTTTTAAAGAAACTTGGTTCCAAATAAACGAAGACCCTTTAATGTGGCGGTGATATATTTGGAAGTTTCATGTTTTGTTCCGATGTCACGAAGATTTATAAAAGAATGGTCAGACCTGCAGCTGTCTTGTATGGTTCAGAATTTTGGGCCACAAAAGGGATGAATGAAAAGCAATTGCATGCAGCTGAAATGAGAACGCTAAGAGCGGTGTGTGGTGTTACGCGCATGGATAGAATTAGGAATCAGTATATAATAAGAAGAAGTCTGAAATTGGCACCGGTGACTGAAAAGTTGTGTGGAAATCGGTTGTCGTGAGGAATGAAGAAAATTTCGTGAGGAAAGATGTGGATGGCTATAAGAGTAGAGGAAGGCCAAAGAAACGATGGATGGACTGTGTGAAAGAGGATTTGGGTAAAAAGGGAGTGACTACAGAGATGACGACTAATAAAGAAGTAAGTAAGCAAATAAATTGGGATAAGGGCAAGAGAATGATGATGTCACTACAGCTGAAAGGTTCCTATGTGAGCTACATACTGTTTAGTGGAGGAGGTTTGTTTTATATACTACTAACACTTTGAATAAACCACTAACGCTTTGTAGAGTTATAAAATTTGAATTAAAAAAATAAAAATTGCCAACCCTTACAGAGTATTAACAAATGGAATTTATTATTTCTTTAACATGTCTATATATTTTCTTTGAGAAAAAGGATATTAGTCTTTTTTTAGGGTTCCGAATATGCTTATGTAAAATCTCGATAATTACGGTTCAAAACATTTTTATTTTATTTTCTAGTTTGTGCCTTAAAGGTGACCCAAACACGGACGTTTATAAATCAATTTTAAATATGGGGTCATTTTTTGAGGACAAAAAAAATATCTGTACCGTGCTAAATATTAATTTAAATTTAAATTAGAGAGAAAAATTAGAGACAATATTTGTAGTCATATTTTTAAATAATTTAATATAAAAGTTGTTAAATAACCACTCTCCCGCCTCCCTTAACTCCGAAACTAATCCGTCTCCGTTAATTTCGCTTCCGCGGAAGTCAGATCTCTACCTCCGCCTTCGCTAAGATGGCCTCTGTCACATCCCTAGACAAAATATAGCTGACCAAGCACGCCTATAAATTGCCCCTTCTTTTCATGAATCATTTCGACCAGAAAATGGAAGTGACACTAAGGTAGGCGAAGATATATTATTTACTAAGGATACTCATGTGTTTTTTGGTAAAGATTTTTTGCGGAAAAATTTTGCTGATTTGATTGGATTTGGCGGAAAACATGTCTTTTTGGGCTTACGCAAATTGTTTGGAAGCAAACTAATGGTAGGTATATTATTAGACTGTTCCGTATGAAATGGAAAAGTATACGGAAGTTTCCAATGTAATTGTAATATTCAGTTTTGGCGGCAGTACTTTCTTACATTATTTGAGGTCAATTAATCAAAAGTTATTTATTTAAATTAGGATGAGAGCCAGCACTTTTTGAACGTAAAAGTTCTACATAGAGACAGTCCCCCAAAAACGTCCCCCGCTTCCTAGCGTTTTCGCACTTCCTAGTGTTTTAGCTGTGAAGAAGAAGCGGCGCAACAAACTCTCCAACAACACATCTGTCTGTTAAGTTTGAAGAACTTGAATCTATATGGTATGCAACAATCTTTACTTAAATGTATGTAACTGTAAAACAGAAAAGATACAGACATATTGTCCAAAACACAATCATACAATTAAATTATTTGCCACGTTTTAGCTAGCACACTCCAATATGCCACCAAAAACAGAAAAATTCAAGCATAAACATTAAAATAAAACCAAATTAAATAATCCTCCATACATTACTGGTGTTCCCGCTTACACTTGCAACGAATTTAGTCTAAAAACTATAATATCACGAAAAAACGGATTTTAACTTAATAATGCAATAAAGTATTATTCTATTATATTCAATTCCAATGTTGCGTCATTATTTGACAACTATTTAAACTATAATTCTATTGGTAGAGAATCAAATTCCGAATTAAACCAAATTCTCCCCTGTTTCTCGCTGTGCACAGTAGCCCGTGATCACTGGTGCCACTATCTTTCCCAGGGTCACTCTGTGGGCGGACAGTGTCCCCACTTTGAGAGTCTGCAACACCCCGCATTTCCACCTGCATTAAATGGTGGTTGCCTCCTAGGCATACAAATTTAATTATGTTAGGCTTCATTGCATACTTTTTTTTTTTTGAGTGGGATGGCGTGTCAGACTATTACTGACTAAAACCCACCCTTGTTCCTTCAGTTGCCTGTGCCAAGGGCCGCGGGAACTCTGTTTCAAATTTATCTGCGACCCGAGGCAGTTCCTTGCATACTTGATATGACTGGAAATCATAGTTTTAAATCTCTTAATCTCATTTGAATGTATAAAGCCTAGTGAAAAAATTACTTATACGGCAACGCACATAACATGTTTCCTCAAAATCCTATCGCTACTGTTTTTTTTTACCTTTATAACTGCCTTGTTTTCTTACCATCGGGACCAATTCCAGAACCAAACACACAAACCACACAATAACATTTCAATCTTCCTGTTTTTAACTCTATTTTCTATCACCACCTTTTTATCACCACGAGAATGGCGGACGAGGCATGAAAAGCCCTCGAGTTTCTCGCAATCCAATAATAATAAAAAGGCAATAAAAACCTATATTATTTATTGACGACTTCGTATTTGAAGTCAGACTAACGGCACCACAAATTGACTGAGATATTGTTACGTTTTTTCGTTTATTCAGCAAAGCAGGATAAGTAGGAAACCGTAAAATGTTTCGAATGAGTTCAACTTTTGACCTAAAAGTGAGGGCAGGGATTTTGTTGGGTTTTGGTTTCATAGAATTCGAATATATATCAGGGTGTCATGTGACGGAAGCTTTGGATTAATTACTTCTTTCATTGATTAATTCACTAGCTTTTGCCAGCAGCTTCAACCGCGTGGAATTAGTACTTCTCCCACTATAAAGGACCCTATAGCTTATAAGCTGTTCCAGTCTATAAACTAACCCGGGCTTGTGGAGGGCGAGCAGTGGGTAGCTCGACGTCCGATCAGCACCAGGCCCGTGAGTCGACGGTGCGTAGTGTTCCACGCGCGCCTCAAAGAGATGAGTGTCAGCCACCATGACGGGGCCCATCGTGGCCGGTGCCTGCATGCCTAGGGGTAGCGGATAAATTCTGAAAATGAGTTACCGCACCCCTGGGCACTCAGGCATGGAAAGAACAGGGGTGGGTTTTAGTCAGCCACGCAGAGCGGGAGAAGTCATTGGATGATTTCCCACCACCTAAAAATAAAGTCTATAAACTATCTCTGTGCGAAAGAATAATGTGCGAAGGAACTGTGGACTAAGAAAAAACAGAAATTGGTCCCGAGATGAGACTGTTACCAATATCTAGTACATTGTTAATGTAATTATTGGAAACCATCAGTCTATTTTTAAAAGCTAGGAAAATATAGAATGCAGTTTAAAGTACCTATCTAACTTTTAACGCATTCGTAATTACTTACGTTACCAGAGAAGTCTTTACTTTCTCTTAAGCCCAAGTCAATAATTAAATCCCAGGCAATGTGAACCGTATAAACTCACGTTGATTATTAAACTGCCACCGTAGACCCGGGCCTGCGGGCGGCGAGTAGCGGGTAACTCGCCGTCCGATCAGCACCAGGCCCGAGAGTCGACGGCACGTAGTATTCCACGCGCGCCTCAAACAGTTGTCAGCAAAGGACGGGGCCTGCCACGGCCAATGCCTGCCCGGGGGTGGAGGATAAATTCGAAAGAGTTACCTCGCCCCCGGGCGCGTAGGGCAGGGAGGAACAGGGGTGGGTTTTAGTCAGTAAGAGTCTGACACGCCCTTCCGCTCCACCCTAGAGCGGAAGAAGTCATGAGATGATTTCCCACCCTCCAAAAAAAAAAAAAACCACTGTTATCCACGGTTAGCCACTGATAGAATCTGATGTTACTTCGTGGTAAATAGTTAAATAAAGCCAAGAATTAAATAAAAAACGAATAATTTATCATCTTGTATTCTGTGCGATTTTCTTGTTTTTTATTTGAAATTTTGCGCGACATGGGTTTTTTTTATTGTTGATAGGCACGCGTTTGACCACCATCTCACCTGATGGTAAGCGATGTTGTGGTCGAAGATGGAGCACGCTTGCCTAGAAGTAACCTATTCACTCTTGACTTAAAGACTCCCAGGTTGTAGCTATCAGGAAACACAGACTCCGGTAGGGAATTCCACTCCCTAGCTATACGCACAATGAATGTTTTCTCAAAATGCTTTGTGAGTATGGATGGGATGTCCACCGTGAACCGGTGGCACTTCGACGTACATCTTGTGGTCCGTTGATGAAACGGGCTTGGCGGAAACAAATTACGCAATTCCGTCGCACACTCCCCAAAATGTAACCGATAGAAAATAAATATAGGTTACCGATGGCATAGAAAATTCAAAGTACTGCTCCATTCTCTAATGTAGACATAGAGAATAGACTTAATCTGAATGCTACAGATTATTAAAATATGAACTTAACCTTAAAAAAACATTTTTCATAATTACTTGACTCGCTGACCTTTTAAAAATATATTGAATGTCGTACTAAGTTATACTTATTTAAAAGAATGAAATGATTTAGGTTTCATCAAGTTACGTTTTGTTAGATTTTACTAGTCTAAGCATGTTAGCCTAGTGTCCATTGTTCTTTCATTCAAATCCGTTCAGTCGTCTGGCGTGATTGAATAATAAACATCCATTCATCCAACTTTTCACGTTTAAATTATTTATTTATTTAAACTTCATGTACAATAGTGGTACATAGGCAGACTAATGCAACAAGGCATTATCTGAGATATTATTTTTGTGACTAACATAGATTTAAGTTTATTTCTACTAACATAACTTGGACATAAAATTTATTACTGGTCTGAATTAAATGATTTGAATTTAGAATTATCTACCAGTCAGTATAGTATAAATTATTTATTAAATTATATTAGGAGCTCGTGGCTAAAGTAATAACAGCCGTACGGGTTAAACCATCAGGTTAAGCTGCGCTTGCCAGGGTTGGTCAATGGATGGGTGACCATCTTTACATACCGAGACTCCTCCGAGCCTCGGAAAGCATGTTAAGCCGTTGGTCCGGCTGTCAATCGTGGATCTTTGACAGTCGTTACGGGTCGTCAGAAGCCCGAAAGTCTGACATCCAGTCTTACCAAGGGGTATCGTATTACCCAGTAACTGGGTTATAGAGGTCAGATAGGCAGTCGCTCCATGTAAAATACTGATATTCAGCTGCATCCGGTTAGACTGGAAGCCGACCCCAAGATAGTTGAGAAAAGGCTAGGCAGATGAATATTGATTATTTTATTCCTCTGTAACACCAAGTTGACTGCGAATGACTTGAGGTTATTAGATAGAGGACTTGAGGTTATTTTCCTAGTATAATTTTATTCACAATGCTATGTTACGCTGTTTCCACTGAAAATCGCTCACTTGATCTTGCTTACATAAATTATTATGTAAGCAAGTTCAAGTGAGCGATTTATTCAGATTTTACATCAGCCTATAATAATAATACTAGGAATAAGGCTCTCTCCCTGTGGTTTTACTTGCCTAAGGCCAACAGTACTACATTATTATAATTATTCTGTCTCTATTCATGAGTCAGAGAAAACACAAATCTACCATTATACTTTAACAACGCAACAAAAACAGTACACTCAGACAATCTACTAATAATATTGAGTGGTTATTACGAACCGGTTTTACGAGAACCTGTAACCGTAAATACGCTACCAATATTAATACATACGAAGCCTTAATACGTTGTTTACTTTATTACTACAGCCTTTCACCACAGAGTAGATAGTTAGAGAAGGTTGGTTTCAAACAAAGAGCGAACACTGGCGCACGCACACATAGACGCGTACGTACGGCGAGCGGCGTACTCAAACAAATTCCAGTAGCGAGTGCGCTTGCACTAGCTGTACGTGAAGCATGTCTATGTGTGCGTGCGTTATCGCTCGTTGTTTGAAACCAGCCTTCTATGTCTATCCATTTCATACGTTTATTACTACAGATTATGTATGAGTGAGCTGGACTAATGTATGGGTAATGTTTTGTATCTAATATGTTGGCTTAGGAAGCTTTTTATTTGATTAAAGTGTGGGTTTGGTGTGTCGCTTCTCGTGATAAAATTCTGCCGAATCGAATTGCTGGAATGATCTTGCCGTTTATTTTATGTTTTTGTACAGTAGACTGGATTCGTTTTCTTTACATTCTTCTTATATTACAAAATGTGAAAGGCTGTTAATTTGAATGATTAGAATATCATAAAAAAAACTTTTTATAACAAAAACAACCGACTTTCAAAAAAGAAAATACACTAAGAATTAAAAAATAACTTTAATTTCGGAAGTCGGTGTTTGTATTTTATTTCTTCGTTATTTGACACCGACTGCCGAAATTAAATTAATTTTTTTAATTTTTAGTGTATTTTTGTTTTTTGGAAGTCGATTGTTTTTTTTTTGTAAAAAAGTGTTTTTTTTTCAAATTTTAGTTGTTATAACCCAGAACTAATGAAGAAAATGTCGTGAGGAAAGTTTTGTGTATGGATGTGGATGGCTATAAGAGTAGGGGAAGGCCAAAGAAACGATGGTTGGACTGTGTGAAAGAGGATATGGGTAAAAAAGGGGTGACTACAGAGATGACGACTAATAGAGGAGTATGGAAGAAAAAGACATGTTGCGCCGACCCCAAATAAATTGGGATAAGGGCAGGAGAATGATGATACTCCAGAACTAAAAACTCCAATAATATGGAACGTGGAATTTAAATATACTCGTAATTGGAGAAAACAAAAACGTCATCTATACGCATTTTTCGTTTTTGTTCAGTGTCTCAAAAAGCGCTGAAGCAATATCGATAAAATTTATATGGGGCCACCTCGAGAGTATATGCTTTTGGATAAAAAAAGAATTTTGAAAATTGGTTCACAACTAACGGAGAAATCGGCGGACAAACATAAAAAACACATACAGTCGAACATAGAACCTCCTCCTTTTTCGAAAGTCGGTTAATTACCTGCTTATGGATAGAATGTATAGAAATTTTATAGAAAAATTAAACGACTCTCACGGGCTTCACCGCAAGTAAAATGTTAGTTGATTACGAGTTGTTTTGTGAGATTTAGTCTAAAAACGAGTCAGTCATTAATGTGGAACAAAGGTATGCGGATAATGCTATAGTGTACCTGCTTACATAGGATTCTGATTCTGCATTTTGAATGTTTCACCAGCGTTATCTGAGTGTTCGTTCCAAGAAAACACAACTTAATTTATTATATATTATTAATCATTGGGGAAGTTAAGGAGTACGCAACTTGCATTATACGTATTATAACTGTCGATGGGTTCGCCAACCTACCCTAATAAGTTATAGCAGTTTATAAGGGATTTACCATAGATGTGGTTACCACCTGTGGTTACCATAACACAGGTTATATTAGGGTTGGCTGGATGTCTTAATGGTTGCTGGAACTGCACCAAGTTCGAAGGGAATATTATGAAACTGTTGTGTTTACGTTTTGATACCTCGTTTGGTACTTAAAAGTAGATTAAATCTACGTTCGGTCTGCTCATCTATATCATTTTGATTTTTTCTTGATTCGTTTAACACATTCAAAATTATTATATTAAAACTGTGGTTGACATAATTTTTATACCAATATAATTTTATGTTCATCCTTACTTGATCGTCAAATTATTTATTGATCTTGAGTATAGTGATTCAGTACCGGTCAATCAAGTTGTTTTGTCTCTGAAATCATTAAAATATCAATATTATATTCTTAAAACAAAGTACAGTTATAATTGGCTATGAAAATAATCAGTTTGTTAATATCTTGAACATTAAAATATAGTACCTTAGCTTCTGCCAATGGCTACGCCCGCGCGGAATTAGTATTTCCCACGGAATTAATTATATTCTACGTGCTATTCTAGATTGTAATCTATCTCTGAGCCAAATTTCATACAGATCCGTTCAGCCGTTCTTGCGTGATTTAGTAACAAACATCCATACATCTATTCAAAATTTCGCATTTATAAGATGAGTAGGATAGAATTTTGACAGGAGTCATTCGACATTCCCTCGGTGTAAAATACTAAAATCCATCAACTGAATAGTCTAAAATGCCGAATACATTTTGAATTAACTCAGGATAATGATGACGGCTGGCATAAGATGGTCCCATTACTCCCTGTTACAGTCTCAGCTAAGGATGCAAGGACCAGACATTTATACTGACACTTTATTAGGGGTTACCAACCGTTGACGTTTTCATTATGATTTGACTGTACGTTTTCATTCCACTTGTATAATCTTTGTCTTCTTTTCTTGTTTAGCGAGAATTTAGAAGATTGCTTGCTGTCAAAGGTTGTCTTGAAACAATTGTTTTAGCGATATAATAATAATAATAATATTCCACAACTATCACACAACGCCATCTAGTCCCAAGCTAAGCAGAGCTTGTATTATGGGTACTAGACAACTGATAAACATACTTATATATTTCTAAATACATACATATTATAGATAAATTACACCCAGACACAGTACAAATGATCGTGCTCATTACACAAACATTTGTCCTGGGTGGGAATCGAACCCACGTCCTCCGGCATAGCAGTCAGGGTCACTAACCACTAGACCAACAGGCCAGTCATATGTCTGTACATTGTGTTTTTCTATGAAATGCTTCCTTCACTTATAATAAAGATGATTCATTCAACATTTATCATAACTTCCCAGAATTTTATCTGAATATGCGACAGTACTGGGTGGAGTATAGGTACAGGCTGTTATTTTTTCCAAAATCAAGGGACTCCTAGCGAACAAACATCTATTTTTCAAAAAATCAATGATGCAGTTTTAGTTTTCATCTAAATTTGGTCAGAGATTCCTTTGAATATGTTTCGCTATGAAACTATGGGGAGTTTAGGATTTAGCCATACACGCCCACTTGAAAAATTCACCCTGTAGAATTGGCAGGTAGTTTAAGTCAATCAAAACATTCAGTAATTTGTTTTTTGTCGACTTTAGTGCTTTGTTAATTTATGTAAATTCTTGGCTCATCTATTCAAAGAAAATATTAAGGTGAACAATATCAGGATTTAAAAAAAGTTGACGTTGTAGAAAAAACGGTTACCCATTCAGGCGTGGCATAACTTTCGTGAAAAAACCCGTGCGATCGCTATTAAGCCACGGGCTCTCATTTTTAACGAGGTTTCCTTCAATAGGAAGTTCAGTTTATAACAGAAAGGAGCGATATAATTTAGAAAATGACGAACAATAAACGCTCAATTTTCTATAAAACATTGTATTCCGTGTAATAATTGAACTCAATGAAGAATGCCATCAGTGAATTCGGCCGAGCCTTATAACTTTGCATTAGGGCGTATAAAAAGCAAATAAACATTCCGAGAGCCCATTAAGTGAGAGCCCGACATTCTACCGATAAATTGAATTCCATTCAATTTGAGGCTTTGACTCTTCCTTATTCTGCTAGGAGACAAATCACCTCATTAATTCTGTGGCACGGGCCCACACCGTTTTGTCCTTACGTTAAAATACTCCAAAAAAAATGACACAGCTCACAGGGATATTGTGTTACCCACGTCTACCTTAAAATTTGGTCTGGATTGTGTTTCAGCGTTTTGGAGTGTATTTAAATAGGTATCTGTATTGCCGATGATTATAGCTTTGGTGGCATTTGTTAAGTCAAAGTTAATAAATAAAATATGTTTTTGAAATTAAAAATTTTTTAGATCTAATATTTTTTTTTATCTGTTTATTTATAATAATAATATAATCCACAACTATCACACAACGCCATCTAATCCCAAGCTAAGCAGAGCTTGTGTTATGGGTACTAGACAACTGATAAACATACTTATATATTTCTAAATACATACATATTATAGATAAATTACACCCAGACACAGAACAAATGATCATCGTGCTCATTACACAAACATTTGTCCTGGGTGGGAATCGAACCCACGACCTCCGGCATAGCAGTCAGGGTCACTAACCACTAGACCAACAGCCAGTATTTGTTTTGGGGTTTTTATCTATATGTCAACCCCATCGTACCTTTTACCATTGTTACCGATGAAGGACTGTTATTAAGGGCATAACTTTTTGGCACCTTTTGAAGTTGGTTGGGATAGAATTGACTGTATTAATTGCACGTTAAATGAAAAAAACTTTTTTACAAAAAATACAACCGACTCAAAAAAAAATAGGTATACCTACTAAAAATTGTAAAATAACTCTTATTTCGGCAGTTTTTGTACGTATTTGGTTTCTTCGTTATTTGACACCGACTTCCGAAATAAAAGTTATTTTACAATTTATTGTGTATTTTTTTGGTAGTCGTATGAATTTTGTAAAAAAAATATAAATATTTTTACTTTTTAGTCGAACACAGAACCTCCTTCTTTTTTGAAGTTGATTAAAAATACAGTAAACTTTGTTAATTTTGTGTTGTTATTTTTTTTTCTTCTGTTTTTTATCCCAGTACCTACAATAAAAACCCGACAGCAAAAAACAGCTAAAAAGTTTCAAACAAGCCTCTTTTCAAGCAGTCTGATGCAGTTGATGGTAGTTATTTTAGTGAAATCATAGATTTCTTGCCATCAGCTGAGTGCTTGAAAAGTGACTTGTTTTCAAAATTAATATTGCTTATGTCATTTCTCTAGTCAAACTCTAATCTAATGATCATTTGTTGAAATCCATTCATGAGGCATTTTAACAACGAACTAAGGTGTGCCAAGAGGATATACATTCAAACAAACAGTCAGGTAAAAAGTATATAATTGACAAGTAATCAACCAACAATAAAATTTCAAATTTATGCGTGAGCGTGCACTAAAGTTATTACAATTTTCAATCTAGAAACAAGGGAACTCACAACATATGCCACCAAACTTTACACAAAGACTAGCACCCTGTCACACCATATCAAAGCTAACGAGTTATTCCTTACATTTCCTCGAAATTGAGACGCTACTGTACTGTGCCTAATGTTATTGCAAACACCTTTAGGCAACGGAGACCGGGCACTATTCAATTTGGTTGACAGTACACGTGAGACACGCAAGTTGATAAACTGGCTAGTGTTACGTCGGCACTTGGAAATATATGGAATAGCTTAGCAAACGGTGTTGGCGAATTTACGAAACATAACGATTTAAATTAAGCTTTATTTCGGGTTTATTAAAAGGAGCGGGAACTTTAAAATTGGTTTGATGAGTGTAGTTGAAGTTATCAATAACATAACTAGCCATTATAATGTTTCCACTGCTGGGACTCAGGACTCCGCTCTCACAAAAAAAAAATCCACCACGCCGGCTGGATGTCACATGTTTTCGAATGTTTAGTACTAAGACATTCCGGTTTCCTCACGATGTTTTCCTTCACAATTTTGAAATAAATCACACACAATTAAGCGTCTGCCTGGGTTTCAACCCAGTCAAACGTGGTCCTTACCATTGGACCACCAATACCAATAACATTAACTGTTGAAAAGATATCAATAAGTGTTATGAATGAATATGTAATGTTCATTTCTTTACAATTACCCTCCTGCCCTTATCCCAATTTATCCCAATTTATTTGAGGTTGGACGCAACGTGTCTTCTCCTTTCATACATCTCTTTTTGCCATCATCTCAATAGTCACCTGTATCCTAGCCAGATCATCTTTTATTCAATCCGTCCATCGTGAATTACTTTCTCCTCTGCTCTCTCTCTTCTCTACTTTATATACAACTCTTTTTTGCCTTTTTTGTTGCTGTTGTGTTGAGTCTGTGTCGAATGTTTTCTATTCTATTCTATTCATCGTTTCTTTGGCCTCATATTCACTCAAATCATCATTTCCAAAGTGAATGTCTTCACCAATCTGGATATCTTTCAACATTTTATAACAAATTGAAAGAAAATGACATTCCTTTACTAATAAATGCTTGTTATTCCAAGCCTCATCCCGATGTCTATATTATTTCTCTTCAGTTCGACCCCGAGGCGGCGCTTTTAAATAAAAATTGCATCTTCCAAAGTATTACTTGGACTCCAATTTCTACCTTACAATGATTTTTATTCTTTTGTTAATACCAGTGGTCGACGACGATAGCCTGATTGAAATTCTCAATTTGAAAAACTTCTTTCTGAAAACCTGGTGTATTATGATTATGTAGTTCGTTAGCTCTTAAGAAATATTAACTGCAGGGTTGAGAATATCAAAGAGTTCCTGATTGTGCAGATTTTAAATGAAAGATTTTTAATACTAAAGTTTAATTTATGTACATCATGGAGCCATACCATGCCATTCTTAGCAGTGAGAACGACGAAGCATAAGCATAATCAGCTTTTTAACGTTCCGATGCGGTACGGTGGATGTCACCTATCTTCGAAGTTTTGATTCTAGGACCTGCCGGTTTCCTCACGATGTTTTCCTTCAACATTTTGAGGGTAGTTCTGGTGAAATAATTCACACAAAGTAAAGGACCTGCCTGGGTCACCAACCCACGACCTACGATATCTAAGTCAGAGCCGTTATCACTGGGCCACCACAGCTGAACGATGAATACTAATTCAAATCGATCACGTAATTTTTTGAAATTTATACATTGCTGAAAGTTAGTGTTACCGTTATCATAAAGCACCTAGTTCATCATTTTACTTTCTTAATTGAAAACATCACATAAAGATATCGTCCCCTTTACCATTCCTTTAAAACTAACTCTGCCTCTTATTCCTTTTTCCATTTAACGACCGTCGTGTTCGATACGATAACGATGTTCCTATCTTGAGTCTAACTTTAGTATTCAACTTCCTCTTCTGCCTTTATATCTTTAATTGAATTAAAAACGATTATTTTAAATTCATACTATTCCCACATAGCTCTTGGTTAAATAATTAATTACAGCCGGATCGACCTTCGAGGTTAAGCAGCTCTTGTCGAGGTCCATCCGTCAAAGGGTGACAGTTGAATATCGATACTGCTCCGTGTCTAGAAAAACTCATTAAGCCTTTTGCTGACGATTGTAGATCTTTGACAGTCGTTACGCAATTTCTAATCCCAGATTTTACACCATTGTCGCCCAGGGGCATCGTGTTACCTAGTAACTGGATTGTGGACGTCAGATAGGCAGCATCAGGTGTAAATATCTGGACGGTACTCAGCTGCATCTGGTTAGACTGGAAACCAAACCCAGCATAGTTACGAAATGGTTAAGCAGATGGTCTATTCCCACGGAGACTTCAATATCTTTGTCGAGATTTCTTCATAAATTTTTGAGCCACAAAGGAACGATTTTTTGTTTCTGTTTTTTCGTTCCAAAATATTGTTTCTTCTGATGAAACGTAATAATATTGTAAGTATATTGAAAGGCAATCAGATAGAAATAAGAAAATAATTCGGTTGGACAGGCCCCAGAATAGATTGGAAATTGGAAGACGAAGCTGTTTCATGAAATACTGTTGTAAATCGATGGACGTGGTATATTTTAAGTTACAAGAGCAGATTTAATTTAAAAGACTTTATTATAAAAGGTCAGAAGCTATTGTTTTGTAACTGAATCTAGGAGCATTAAACCGTGTCTTGATTAAGTAATAGTTCACACGATTTTAAATGTATTTATTTAGGTGAGTTCTTGTCTTCAGAAATGAGTAAAAATACTAATTTTATGGACTCCATATAAAATAGCATTAGGCAAAAAAGAGGCACGTAGAAGCAGGGATGCAGAACATTTTATTTCAAAGTTAAACTAACACAATAATTAATTATTTAATTTTAATTTTAGAACAGTAAAAAATAACAACTAAATCACGAAAATTCACCAATAACGAAGCGTCGCATTCACATTCATTCATCTGGCGGCTCTGGGATCTTAGACTATTAGTAAGACTTTACTTACTTAACCCAAAAGGTTGGTTTTTAGACTCCTGATCTTCGGACATCGACGGGTAACGACTGTCAAAGATTTATAAATGATACTTTAAGGGGTAGCGGATAAATTCTGAAAATGAGTTACCGCACCCCTGGGCACTCAGGCAGGGAAGGAACGGGGGTGGGTTTTAGTCAGTAAGAGTCTGACGAGCCCTCCCGCTCCACCAAGAGCGGGAGAAGTCATTGGATGATTTCCCAGCACACTGACTGATTGTATCATCCTCAGCGAATAAACGCTGCCGAATGATGTCGCTTCGTAGACCGCACACAAACTGATCGCGCAAGTTTTCATTCTAGTTTGCGTTAAATTTACAATTGCGCGATAGTTTCTTCAATTCCGCCACATAAGCAGCAACATCCTCAGTGGCACCTTGTCGTTTTTGCCTGAACCGGTATCTTTCTGCTAGCGAAGATGGCGCCGGTTGTTTGTACGACAATTCTGACGGCTTCTTGGGACTGGCGAGAGACGACAATTCATATGCCTCGTCCCCCATGCTCGCAATCAAAGTCGGTAATTTTAAATCGTCCTCCACTTTGTTCACTTTAAAGTACATGTCAAGTCTGTCCACGTATGACGACCACAAACCCGATCGCACATTAAATTCGTTTATCCGGCCTACTGACATCGTTCTTAATTTGAACACGGATTATTATGCACACAACAATACGTATGTAACGTCCAGTTTTGCTCGTCGCCAATGTGATATTTCCGTCCGGGGAGTACAAGGGAAACACAGCTGATTAGTAACAAGATTTATTCCAGACTGATTGTCACAACACTTTTACAAACTACCTTCCGTATATAAATATCACTAACTTGTTATAATACTAAAGTAGGTACCTACACTACACACACAAAATAAAAAAGTGCTTATCTTTAGTTAAATTAACTTCATTCTATAACTTAACAAAATAAATCAGCAAAAAGATAAAAGAGCTAAAGCACGCTCTAGCTCCATAGTTATGTACTTTACAATTTTCCACATTGTTCACGTATCAAAAGAAAAATATGAAGTGTATTAGCTCGTTACTACACTAGTTAGTTAAGTCAACAGCGGATACCGCGTAATACTCAAAGCAACCTATGATTAATGACGTCACGTTGTAATTTGCGGCACAAACAAGCGTTATTTTGTCGTGGTTTTAATCAGTATTAATTGTCGCAATGCGTATGTGTGTTGACGTGGTTCTGATTTGTTCAAAAATAGCTTTAGTTGCTCACAATGGGCCTCATCAGAAGGCTTGAAGTCACCCAAAGGGCAATGGAGAGAGCTATAATCGGCGTTTTCTTGCGTGATCGAATCAGAAATGATGATATCCGCAAGAGAACCAAGGTTACCGACATAGCCCGAAGAATCGCCAAACTTAAGTGACAGTGGACAGTACACATTGCTCACGGAACAGATGGTTTATGGGGCCAAAAAGTTCTGAAGTGGTGACCACGTACACAAGGTGAACCAATGACCTGGTGAGGGTCACGATACGAGACGCACCGGACTGGTTTTTGTTTCGAAACTTGGGGGAGACCTATGTCCAGCTGGACGTCTTTCAGCTGATGCTGATGAGATTTTTTCATGTAGCTAGGCTCCTGTGGCCTATCTAACAGGAGCATTACTCTGGAATAAAAAGTATGCTAGTTTAAAGCGAAGTGACTCTATCAGTAAAATAATTTTCATTTTTTATTTATTTATTTTTTATTTTAGTTGGGTTTGCTCTGGAATTTAGTCTAGGTCAGAGGTGACAGAGACAAAGTTGACGATGGAGTGAGCTTACCCAGAAGAAGCCTGTTCACTCTATCTTTGAAGAGATTAGGGTTGTATGCATTCGGAAATACAGACGCAGGTAGAGAGTTGCACTCCTTTGCTGTACGTGTTATAAAAGACGTTATGAAATGCTTAGTACGAAATGGTGGAATAGCAACAAGGTAGCGATGGTTACTTAAAGTTCGTCTAGATGTCCGATGGTAGAAAGATGACTTTTATGGAACACGAGGTTTTGTAAGCTCGTGAAACATTATCTTAAAAAAACTTAATTTTATAAAGTTAATCAGATAGTAAAATTAATTTATTTAAAGTATATAGCTTGTTACTATAATTTGAATACTGAATCATGTTAGATTTAATGAGATGTTTGAAGTTTTTCAGGTTGTAAAAGCGTTCTATTTTCAACTCTACCATAATGCCTTTAGGCACAAACCTCTTTATGATTCCCTAATAAGCAAAATTCAAACTGCAAAGGTCGTACCTCTCTCAGACTATTTAGGACCAACAAGTAGGTTAGCTTTGTGTACCAACCAAAGACCCATTTGCCTTTTAAAGGTACTTTTATAAAAACCCCATAATTCCTTCAAAAGTGCCGCAAAGGCTCTCCAAGATATTATCCTTTTAAAATGTCCGACGCACGTACACATTTTACTCACAACCATATAATGTGGGTCGTTTTCTCAAGTGAGGTCCAGGCCTTCATTATTTTTCGAGGATATCATTTGCAACACAGCGTTTTCATTGTTTGCACTGGGCTCTTTTTTGGGCACAATTTTTTTGGGACCTCACATTACAGTGAGTGTGATAATGGCACATTTACGTACCTTCAAGTATGACCATCCTCCATTGATTGGATTTTGTGGTCTTTTTGTCCGCGTAAAAGATTAATGTTCGAGGAAATAGGTCAGGAGAATGAAATTAGTTTTACGGGCTGCGAACTGGTGGGATCATGTTGAACATAATCGTTTGAATGACGTGGATAGATCCCGTCCACAACTTGCGAGGAAGGAAGCAGTTCATTGCAAGCTTATAGGAATTTGCTCAAGTTTTCACTACCGATTCCTATCTGTGTTTTATAGACTTTACGCTTACTTCGACGTTTCAGAGTTGGAGTTTCATATTTTAGGGACAGGGTTTGTTGAAATTATGCAGTTAAAGTTAACCTGTGTGTTTGATTAAAGGCCCTACTAACGGCTGAGTGGCGCCCTCATTGAATAAAAAATCGTAGCATAGCATAGAAAATAAATATTAAAGAATCCCAAAACGGCCGTTTCTGACACTTTTGTCTACTACTTTGGATACGAAACATTCTGAGACCTGTTTTAAAAACGTAAAAATTCTTTATCCTCTTTGTAACAAACGTGACGATGGATTTTTTAATATTTATTTTCTGTGCTATGCTACGATTTTTTATTCAATGAGGGCGCCACTTGGCCGGTAGTAGACCCTTAATTTTTTTATATGAATTTCAAATTCAACATCAACATCATCTTTATTAGCCTTTTAATGTCCCCACTGCTGGGGCGAAGGCCTCCTCTCTGTGAAAGGTTGCGGGATAATGCGGGTTGGTGGATGTCACATGTCTTCGAATATTTGCTTCTAGGATATGCCGGTCTCCTCACGATGTTTTCCTTCACCGTTTTGAGAGCAGTGGTGATGAAATAATTTACATAAAGTAAAGCCTACCTGGGTTTGAACTCACGACCTACAACTTGTAAGACGCGGCCGTTACCACTTGGCCACCACAAATTCAATAAGTTATGATATAATAAGGAGTACACTCGAAAATGAAAACGCATTAGTTAAATAATCCTTTGTCGACCTTACGTTGTATGGCAATCTAAATTTTGGCAATTTGTTTTTTTTGGATTTGGTTGTATTGGAATACCTTACAGGCTAAAACTATGTGTGTGTGGACTAATTTGTGTATATATATAAATGGACTAGCTTCAGCCAGCGGCTTCGCCCACGTGGAATAAGTACTTTCCCCGTTACAAACTTTCAAGCCCCTTTTCACCCCCTTAAGGATTGAATTTCAAAAAACACTTTCTTGGTGGATAACTTCTCTTCACAAAGAACACACCTTTCAAATTTCATGTCTCTAGGACCAGCGGTTTAGGCTGTGCGTTGATATATCAGTCAGTCAGTCAGGTCTTTGAATTTTATATCGGGTGTAAGAAGACAGTTTCCGAAGCCGAAAGCCACTTATTCTACCAATTATTTGGATATTTTTTTTCTACTAGACCGTACCTTTTTTTTTTGGGGGGGGGGGGGATTGGGAAATCATCCAATGCCTTCTCCCGCTCTGGATGGAGCGGGAAGGTGTGTCAGACTCTTACTGACTAAAACCCACCCCTGTTCCTTCCTCCCTGCCTAGTGCCCAGGGGTGCGGTAACTCATTTTCAGAATTTATCCGTTACCCCTAGGCATACTAGACCATACCTGGGAATCCACTGGTTTTTGAGATATTGAAGGTTATTTTATTTTTTACTTTTTTTAAGAAAATGAGTTCAATGTTTTATTACTAAACTTTTTTCCAAACAAACATTACCTGAATTTTCGTTTATTTTTTTAAATTTTCGAAATTACGCATTTAAAGCAAAACGTTTGAATATCAAACGTATCCGACAAGTACCTACGTGGCTTAGAGCGAAGGGGCGGGGTTTAAATCCACTTGCCTCGGTTCGCGTTACTAAAAATAGTTTTTTTTTCATACCTAAAAATAAAAGTAGTTTCCCAGCAATAATTTTTGCGCAAAGCTTCTTTGTTAGATGTACACAATGCGTGAAGCAGTAAAGCTCGTGAAGGAGGAGGCTGAATGGGTGAGGGAGAGGCTGCAACTACAGCCTCGCCCTCACGCCTTCAGCAGCAGCCGCCGCAGGAGACACCAGGGGCTTCCGGCGCCGCGAGACGATCTCCGGCCGCCGTAGACCCGGGCCTGCGGATGGTGAGTAATGGGTAGCTCGCTGTCCGATCAGCACCAGGCCCGAGAGTCGACGGCGCGTAGTGTTCCACGCGCGCCTCATAGAGTTGTCAGCATACATAACGGGGCTCGTCATGGCCGATTCCTCGCCCCTGGGCATTCAGGGTAGGGAGGAACAGGGGTGGGTTTTAGACAGTAAGAGTCTGACACGCCCTCCCGCTCCATCCAGAGCGGGAAAAGTCATTGGATGATTTCCCACGCACCCAATAAAAAAAATATGTACACTATGCGTAGTTGACTGCTATTTGATGTGTCTTTTTACATCCTGTATATATAGATGAAGAACTAATTCCACGCGGGTGAAACTGCTGGCAGAAGTCAGTGTTTCACATGACTGCAGAAAAAATACTATAAGTAATTCAATTCCAAAGTTTAGAAAATAAAGTTCTTAATTTACACTCCTTCACTATCCTCATTTATTAATTAGTTACTTACATTCACACTAATTTAATTTTCTAATGAGAATGTGAATAATACGACTCCATTTATTAAGGCCGTTTTCAGCACCTTTTTTATATGACCGTAATAAATTATGCTTAATCCTGACTTAAATGTGTATCTTTGTCTCGGGAAGTAAACAACGTAGATTATATTTTTGTTAAATGGTCTAGAAACGACAGGACTGGACAGGCCTTAGGAACATTACCCATACAATATATGTGCTTATGATGAGGCTGTACCTTATTTTTTTTATTATCCTTTTCAAAGTTTTTTTTTCTCCTGAGTTTTATCGGATCGTTCCAAATATCACTGTTTTATGTGGTATCTAGCTATCTGCATAGCCTTTAATATTTCGCCACATGGCCTGTCACCTATTATGTGAAAACCTATTGACTGCGTCAGCAAATGATGTTACCGTATCTGAATCTTCCTCTTCTCTATCGTTTCGCTCTTGGCAGAGCGGTCGTGATTACGTCAAGGCGTCCACGTCAGTAGTAAAGGAGGATACAGTTCTCCGGATGATCTCCTGCTTCTCTCCCTGTTAGCGGACTGTTTAGCGCAATCGGATACGCGGCAGACTACAGATTTAACTTAAATTATTCCAGCGCATCCTGCTGCGCAAACTGGTTCCCTCTACTTTTTCCTGTACGACCAACCGCTCTATAGAGTCTTTATCTCGCCTAGAGACGTGTCCAAAGTAATGCAGTATGCGCGACTGTACTACGGCCAACAAACGCTGCGTGATGCCGAGCTCCTGGAGTATCGACACGTTAGTACAGAAATATATCCACAATATCCCCGATATATCGTTGCTGAATAATGGACCAAATAAAAATTTAAATACATTAAGTAACGTTATTTAGACTCAATAGTCTCAAACGTACCTTAACATTAAAATTACGGGCATACAATTATCAGATTTAATGTTTTATAGGACTATAAAAATTGATAGATGAACATAAATTAGAGTCTTAAATTTTAGACAATCCCTTAATTTGAAAAGTGATCTTATTAGCAAAGCTAAAGAAAAACTTACTAAAGTAGCTTGATTGCTTGTTGCCAGATCTAAATTATCAAGACCCGAAACAATTAGAACCAAAGTTCTCGTAAAAAAACCTGACTTAAACTCGTGAACTAGTAAAACGGCTTCACCACTCCATAACAATGCCAGAAAGCAGTATATTAATAATTTCAACAGGGTCATTTTGCGTAGAAATAATGTGAGCCCCCGCAAATGATTTAGGATCGCTTGACCTGAATACTCTCGTTGAGTTATGAGTTAATTTATATGCGGAAAATATGGTGAGGACACATGACAGTCAGATTAGCGAGTTGGAACGTATGCCTATTTGTTTTGATTATGTCAGGCTTTTAACCCAAGAAGAAAATGTCGTGAGGAAAGTCTTGTGTATGGATGTGGATGGCTATAAGAGTAGGGGAAGGCCAAAGAAACGATGGTTGGACTGTGTGAAAGAGGATATGGGTAAAAAGGGGGTGACTACAGAGATGACGACTAATAGAGGAGTATGGAAGAAAAAGACATGTTGCGCCGACCCCAAATAAATTGGGATAAGGGCAGGAGAATGATGATATGTCAGGCTTTTAACCCAATTTCGTCTACTATATTTTATTGGGCTTAAAATGAGGTGAAGAAGATGGCACAGAATCTGCTGGTCTAGGCAAAAATAATTGTCTTGGGAATTTTCTAATAAAGGGTGAAGGTAACTTAAAAGACATAATAAGTTTTAAACTCAGGCACTAGCAAAAAAGGCAGTGTACGAGTGTATTAGACCAACGATTTCCTTTCAACATGAATGATACACCTTATAATAAGTAGAAGTGGTAGTAGGCTGGCGTATCTATCAAAGGCCCGATGGCCAGTGAAATAAACTAGTCCTGAGTAGTGGAGGCCGTATTTTGCTAGAAAATTAAGGAGGTTTTTGCTCTTTAGTGGGAATACATTTCAATACAAATTTCATAAGTCTTCAATCATATTTCAGTATCTATTAAGTTTTAAGAGCTGTATACAGCTCAAACGTGTACAAAGATATGTCTTCGCAGTCATTTCACCAAAGCAAGTAATTTATTCAATGGACTATTTTGAGCTATCAACCCAACCTTGGTAAGGTTGGGTTGACCACCACTCCACTTCATCAAAACTCAGCTCTTTGACGAGATTAACGTCTCCTTTGACCCATGGATTCTTAGTCCGATTGCCTGATTTAATTTTCAACCAAAAACTGCCAAGCGTTCCTAGTAATATGTAACATGACTTCGCTCTTTGATTTTCTGATAGGTATCATCTACCAGTCGTTTTAGAGATGCATCGTTAAAGTTCTAGGTTAAAGGGATAATATTGTCTTGGGTTTTAATCTCTAAAGTGTCATTACGAATAATTTCATCATCATGATCGCCGCATACTTTGTTAGATGCAGACTGATTAGGAGGTTATCTATCATTGTACTGATACAGCTTCCTGGACCATTTTTGGCTCCTATCTTCAGTTTCAGACTACTGTCTCAATTTTTGCTTGCTTTTTTAAATGTTAATCTGCTTACCGCTTCGCTTATGATATGACTAAGCTCTAACCCCACGATATCACAATACTATTACGGGAGAGATACATACGCAGTCGCACAATAGGCTCTGATTCCGATTTGCATTTTAACGCAGTTTGCCTCTGCCTAAATATTGTTTCATATAATTGATACCGGCCCTTTAATATTGTAAGCGTTTGATTCCACTTAACGTTGGCATTTGGAATAACTGAGTTGAGCATTTAGTAAATGTTCATACTGAAATTTTCGGTATTTTGTATTGCGGGTTCATGTTTCATGTTTCGGCTCATGTTACGTCGTATATTTTGACACGCTTTTATTACCTTCACTTGTAACTATGTAAATAAATCTAAGAAGCTAAATTTGACCCACTGCCCGGTTTTTGATTGATCTGAAATTTTGATCTACATGTTTAGTTTGGATGACAATGCATGATTAACTTCAGTGACGTCATTCTAAATTCAAAATAGCAGACTCCCAAAGATGGCGAACTAGTTATTTTTATGCATTCCCATGATATTGGTGATTGGTGGTTGTTGGTGGTAGTATTGGTGGTTTGGTTGGTTGGGTACTATAATATTTTATTGATACGGTTTACGCCGTATATACCTTTGTTTGTAAGCGTCTGATTTAATGCCATTCTGTTAAATGTTGGTAGGTATTTTGTATGATTCGGTTTAGCTTGTCTACGTTAATTCTGGAATATTAAAATAATATTTATTGCCTTAGCACTTTTGAGTAGACATTTCATTTCATCCTTCGAATGTCCTAAGATAGTTTAATTTGGCATAGATAATATTTCTGTACCAATTTTTTTTAAATCTTCAATGCCATAGATATAAAAATGAATAGAATTATACTTTGTTCGCGTACCGATAGATGCAGCGTTGGAAGGCTTCTCATATGGTGGACCGATGACAATGGCGAGAGTCGCGAGCAGCTGATAGATGCGTCCACCTGGTTCAACAAGCAGTCGTTGTGGCAATACTTGGGGGAGCTTGTGACCGGCAGTGGACATCTTTTATCTGAAATGATGATACTTTATTCAAACCAAACAACTATAGCTCAATTATTTCAATCACTATTCGTAGGTATACTTTCTACATTAACAACAAAACAATACCTAGGTTTATTCAAATTCAGACCTGCAACGTATCCTTTAACCATACCACAAGAAACAGCGCAAAACAAAGTCACCATATCAGCTCAAACACTTAATCCTCTAATATATAAAGTGTGGATGCAGAGACTCACCTCTGCATCCACACTTTTTTAAATCCAATCCCATTAGCTCGGTTGCTGATGATAGTTTATTTTTTAATCTCTGCAAGCTATTACGGTAATATCTTGATCTGAAAGCTTCAATTTATTGGCGGTTGGCAAATGAAATGCACTTTTGTGGTTCCTCTTTGATGAGACGAGTAAACTAGAAAATTTTCAAACTGAAAGTATCATATTGGTCGTTCATTTATTTTATTTGGTTGAGCATAACGGACTGACACTTTAGAATGTATCGGAAAAGAATTGATTTAGATTAGTTTGTTATTAGAGTTCCGTAGCCGAAGGGTCCAAACGAAGCCGGATTGCTGTCACCTCACGTGTCCGTCTATCCGTCTATCTGTCGTCTGTCACACAGGTTTTACACCCAAACGGTTGGAGCTACAGTCTTCAAATTTTCACAGAATAAGCATCTTGTTGACCCAAAGCCATACAAATAGTCAAAAATACATTTGGTACGGGACCCTAAATGTGCGAAGACCGACACGCTATTGGCCGGTTTTTTTTTATAATTTTCCTCTATATAATTTATTTTCTTGGTGTGCAATAAAGTATAGACTATTAAATAATTTGTGTTAAATTCGTTGGTTACTGGGAGCGTCAATACTTTTATGATTTTACAGGACACGTAAATACTCAACGTAGGTAAGTTTTTGCTGTGTAGTATTATTGTTATTATAAGCCCGAACTGTCCCACTGCTGGGCAAAGGCCTACCTCCATTCCTTCCAACGTTTACGATCTTTTGCTACTTTTTTCCAATTCTTAAGGAAGATATCCAGGTCGTCCCGCCATGTTCTTCGTGGTCTGCCGCGGCCCCGGGTCACTGTGTCAGGACACCAATCCTATGTTTTACGGGCCCACAGCTCGTCAGGCATGCGGCAGACATGTCCTGCCTAGTCCCACTTAAGTTGGGCAGCCTTTTGAGCCACATCTATTATTTGCGTTTTGGAGCGCTGTATAAATGTTTCGAACCCGATCTGTTAATTTAACACCTAGGTTACTGCGCTCCATAATAGCACGTTGGTAAACCTTGCGTTTGAACTTATGGATGTTTGTCAAAGCCAAGTCTGTGCACCATAGGTCAAGATGGGGAGAATACACATGTCCATCAGCTTACACTTCAGAAAAGTAATTTTAGAAAGTAGTAGTGTAGTATTAGAAAATAATAATTATTGCCCCTTTCAAGTTGCACTACAGCACGAGTACCACACCACCCCATTAAACCACATTAAAGTCAGTTTTTAATGTTATTTCTTTTTCTATAATTCATTATATCAAAACACTTTGCATGTGAAACAAAACGATCGTCTGACATTATCCGACCTTTTATCGCATTTTAAGTACCAATATTAACTATATTAATGCCACGAATACCATTTTCTTGACTTAACATGTAAAGACCAATTAAAATTTTATAATTTGTAACGTAGCCATTACTCTTTGTGACAGAAAAATGAATAGCACTTACAAGGTAATTTGAACTTTATTAAGGGCTGTTAAGTTTGAAATTACAGTGTGAATGTAGAGGGTGAAATGTGAAATTTAAACACTAGTATTATTATGACCACATAAAAACTATTAGCTGTAATAAATCAAGTTGACAAATCCTGGGAAACCATTTTTATACTCTAGAGTGGTGTGGTACGCAAAAAGGTTATATTGCTTTTTTTTTAAGACATAGGTATAAATATGTATCTGCTTTACCAGTCTCACCAATAGAAATCGTGTTACCCAAAAACATGTGGAAGTCAGATAATCGGCGCTCCAAGGAAAAAATCGGCCAAGTGCGAGTCGAACTCGCGTATGAAGAGTTCCGTATCATTGTACAAGATTATACGCGTCTACTTGTTGCATTTATTAAGATCGAGCAAAAAAAAAACACGTTTCTAGCCCCCCCTTTAATTTTTAATTTATTTTTAAATATTGGTTGTTATAGCGGCAACAGAAATATACATTCTACGCTAATTTTAATTTTCTACCTATTACAGTTCATGAGATACAGCCCGCTGACAGACAGTCGGACGGCCGGCTAAGGCTTAGTAATAGGATCAAGCTGGTTACCCTTCGGGTACGGAACCTGAAAAACTAGTATTTAACTGTATCCGGTTAAACTGGACGCCGATCCCAATATATAGGTAGTTGGGAAAATATTACAATGTTGATGCGCTTGAACGAAAACAAAGAAGACAGTTTTCTTATGATGCAGTATTTCTAAGCCGATATTTTACAAAGACCGAATCTCATCAAATCGTAAAAGTTTTTCATTCTTCAAATTCTCTCACTCCTAAAAAATTTACAATTTCGAAGTGATCTGACATTCAGAAAGTTTCTATCAGGATTAACCTGACGATTTAAGTCAGCATATCACATTCCATCCTTCCTGATTATCAAATTTTTCTAGATGATCACTTTATTTGTTCACCTCTTTCACTTTTGCTTTATCACTAGTATGAACGTCTTAATTACATAGGCTACATATTTCACGTCAGAACGGTACATTACTTGCTATTAAAATAACAGAAAGGAATGTTACTGCCACGCTATTAATTCAAATTCAAATAAAATTATAGCTTTAGACATTGTTGAAGAAATTATTAGCATTTATATTTAGGACATTGTACGCATAATTATTTGTATGTTTGTGTTTTGTGTATTGCTTTAAGTATTTTAATCAGAAATTTTCTTCAGGCCATAGAAATAGAGCAACATTTAGCAAAAAGAATTTACCAAAATCATCAAAAATATTCAAATCAACAGGATATTCACGGGGAACTCGTTGACAGCTAAGGAGTGGCATTCCCTGCCGGAGTCTGTGTTTCCTGATAGCTACAACCTGGGAGTCTTTAAGTCGAGGTTGAATAGGTTACTTCTAGGTAAGCGTGCTCCATCGTTGACCACATCATCGCTTACCATCAGGTGAGATAGTGGTCAAACGCGATCCTATCAATAATAAAAAAAAAACTAAAGCGTGGACGCACAGAAGATCACCTTAGAAATTATAGGAAACCTTGAACTGCAAAATACTAATAACTCCCACGAGAAGTTGTTGTACTTTACTGTTGGTAGAAATAGGTTGATGAATAAAAAACTTTTTACAAAAAATACAACTGACTTCTAAAAATTGCACAATAACTTTAATTTCGGAAGTCGGTGTTTGTATTTTGTTCGTATACTACGAAACAATAGAAAGAATCATCAAAATCTATTCAAAAGTGGCAGAGAAATCGCGTAACATACATGCAAAAAAAATTTATACAGGCGAATTGAGAACCTCCTCCTTTTGAAAGTCGGTTAAAAAACTTTTTTACAAAAAAATACAACCGACTTCCATAAAAAAAACACTAAAAATTGCAAAATAACATTTCAGAACTCGGTCTTTGTAGTTTTTTTTCTTCGTTATTTGACTCCGACTTCCGAAATTAAAGTTATTTTGCAACTTTTTGTGTTTTTTTTTTTGAAGTACTTAGGTTGTATTTTGTTTGTAGTTTTATTTTTAAATTTTTAGTTGCTGTACAACATAACTTAAACTAAATAGTATAGTTTCAATAAATAAATTGAGAACATCATTCAAAGTAGTCGAAGTCAATTAAATACGCATTATTATGTATAAATCAAAAACTGGCCTGATCTTGATCAAATATAAATGGGACCACATGAAAAGCACCAGCTTTCAAATAAAAAAAAGAATCACCAAAATCGTGTCACCTACTAAACAGTTCTGAGGTAACACACATTAAAAAAATACCTACAGTCAAATTGAGAATCTCCTTTATTGAAGTCAGTTAATTAGAAGAATAATCCTCAAATAAACACAGAATCCAGTCATAAACTTGAACAAGATAACCAGTCTAACAAAAAATTAAAACAATTTATTTATCTAGTTCTCGTAATGAATCACCAAAAGTTTCCAGTTTCAAAGCTACTGAGCTCCAAATTAAAACCTTCAATCATTAAGTCGAGCGCAATGAAGTTCCCGAAATGTTTTCCAACATAAACCCTGGGCCGCTAACATGCGGTTTGCAGAGATTCTAAGATAAGCTAAGACTCATTTAAACTTAACAATGTGCTAAACTTAGCTAAGTAGTCGAGATTGTTCGCGGGGTGGTTGTTGAATTAATTCGTGATAAGTTTGAGTTAGTTTTGGGTAATATTGCACCTGAACTTGTTGCTAATGTGTTGAAATATTAAGCACTTGCGATAATGGCTATGGTTGGGGAATTTAAGTTTAAATATAAATCATTAAGACCAGTTCAAACGATGGTTTAAACATAATTCTCTAAATTCTGCCTCGTTGGTCTCGTAGTCGTAAGCGTGAATGCTGAGCGTGAGGTCCTGGGTTTGCTGCCCGGGTTGGGTTTTTCCACAGCCTGGAATTTGGAAGTTGGTGGTATGACACCCCCGCGCCTCGGAAAGCACGTAAAACCGTCGGTCCTGCACTTGATCTCTCCCCATTTATGTCGGAATGCCGTTCTATCGGACATTGAGAATTAAGGAATAGAGAGTAAACCTGCTTTGCGCACACGCTTGTGAACTATATTATCTCCTGCATACTTGGCTAATCTTCGTTGAGACTGACCACCATGATCAGAATTCGGTCGGGAGAAATATTTTTCTCTAAATTCTAAATTTAAGTATCTTACAGTAGATTGTCTGGTGTTCTGTCATTTGACAAAAAACCATTCACAATTTTTTATTTAAAGAATAACGTTAGGTTTAAAGGGGAATGCCCAAAAAATGCCTGAAACGGACAGAAACTACTAATAGTCCTTAATTCTATTTAGAATAAAATAGGTATAATTAAATAATTCTTAACTTTGTTTAACTAGGGTAAAATATAACGATCACTAAATATATTTCACTTGATATCCACTTATATTTATATTATGGAGGTCGTGTTTATTTGACATGAGCAGTAATGTCAAACTGTCACTAAAGCACAGGACATGTGGTTCATACAGCCTAGATACGTTTTCTATTTAAAAAATAATTAATTTGAATTAATATTGACAAGTATATATTATTTTAATTAGACTTACGGTACATATAGATCGTATAATGCTAAACTAATGATAACTGTGCACTAAATGTATAAAAGAGTTCCATAAGGATTATTTGATGATTCCTCTTTGGCTGAATGTCACTTACTCATGTCAAATAAACACGACTTCCGTCAAAATATAAACGGATAATAAGTTAAATATATTTAGTGACCGTTATATTTTTACCCTAGTTAAACAGCCCTAGCTAAATAAAAGTAAGGACTATTAATAGTTTCTGTCCATTCCAGGCATTTTTTTCTATGACAGATGGGCATTCACCTTTATACTTGAAAAAGTTATCATTTTTAAATTATTATTTCTGTAAATAACTCATTTGACAAATTATTGAAAGACAACATTTCATTAAATCAAACCATCATATTTTGACAAAGTAATCTTTTTATAATCATGTTAATTGATAAAAAAACGCAAAGCATGAATAACGTCTGACAAAATGCGACGCACGTTGTCCGAGAGCGAGCGAAGCGAGCTCCAGAACATAAGCGCCTGTTCCTTTAAGGCCGTACTACCGGCCAAGTGGCGCCCAAAAATTGTAGCATTCAATAAAGGCGCCATTTCGCCGGTGGTAGACCCTTAAACCCTGACAGAACCGTCCTCCATCGAAGTTGAGGTGTTTACCTTTCTTAAGATATAAAGGAAAGTTGTTGTTTTGTTCTTTGGGTTAGTTTAAAACCGGATTAATAAGAACGTTTAAATAGACGAAAAGCAACCAGACAGCTGAGCAAGGACTATGAACAAATCATGTTTTGCACCAACACCACTTAACTCTCATTCCACTAACGCATCTTTTCAGTTCCAATTCCGCAAACAACTCGAAAATGTATGTTTAATATTTGGTGGTAGCCCAAACAACGTCTAACTAAGCTTAGCCGTATAAATTCCCTTTTGGAGCAACTAACTGACAAGCAATAATTAATATTCAACGAAACGCACACTCGACTATCAGAAGCGGTTCCGTACTAGTAAATTGCACGAGTTGGTCCAAGTGAGCCAATTCACCCCACCGCGGGGCGTTTGCTAAAACTTTGCTCATATTTAATTTGGCAGCGTTCTCGCTCGGGACTAGCCTGATTATTGTTACACGTTAAACACTATTAGTTCAAACTTCGGGCTATATAGCATCAATATTGTCACGAAGTTTGCTTGTTGGAATTTGAATATTAATTTTGGTGACATTATTTTCGTGAGTTGCCTTGTTTTGGAGCTAATTTAAAAATTGTTCATGACTTGCAGGACTTGTGAAAAGATGTTCATGTTTTCGTACCTTCTGTTGTTAACTCTTATTTAGATGCCATAGCTTATCGCTAAAATAATTCTTAGATTCACTTTACACATTGTAAAGAAAATATTTCTTCCACCGGCTAGCGTCAGAGATACTTATGGCATGAGACCCTATTACCAATCTTCGGGTTTTGTGCATGAGGTATGTATGTAGTAAATAAGAGTCCTTAGATTTGGTCTTCACATATATCACGTTTATTTATAACACTGCAACACACTATATAGCACTCCGTTCTCAGAAAATTGTATGTTCAACTTACAATTTATGTCGAAACACTTTTACCATATCGTTCGAAGATTATAGGTCCAGTTCAGAGGTCCTCAAACGGCATCTATGCCGTGGTCATCTAAACCTGGGCATTTCTGGACACGTGGATGCTTGTGTTCGGAAACATTCTATGATCCGACCATTTATAAAGTTTTTGCATAGTAATTAATTATAAATCTATCGTAGGAACCCTGCCAACAAATAGAAAGATTTGATCAGACTCCTGAATGCCACGCGCTTAAGACTTAGCATCAGCACAGAAAAAAACCCAAAAAGACTACTTACATCGTCCTACATCCGAATGCTTAATGCATTTGAACTTAACTCTGGTTCCAGCTACCTTTCGAGACATCATAGGTGCTTTTAAGTAGTTTTTCCAATAAATAAAATTTCTTAGACAGACTCGTTGCAGATCAACTTGGAAAAAAAGAAAGACGTCAAACGTCAATCTGTCATCTGTCAACTCGCAAAATAACGCTTCATTCCACGAATCTAAATTTATTCTATTTTTAGGTGTTACAATACACCTTACCCCGGTTAAAAAAAAAACTTTCATTAGAAAGATTTTTTTTTCCTCAATCAAAACTATATTGCCATGCGCATTCAGAATCTCACCAAAACCCTCGACAGAAACTGGGGCAACCCTAAACAAATCTGAATTTAGATTCCCCTCAGACACAATGACTAAATTACTACTATATAAGTACTAATTTAATTTAAATTATCAATTAAATAACATTACGCCTACCAAATAAGAATAAGGCAAAGACTTTTCATTACCCTCAATCTCCAATCCTAGTAAGTAACAGTAATACCATAACAACAAGTTCCTAAAGAAAGTAATATCACATCACAAATCTAAGTGATTGTGATTTATCAATGTATTAAGTTTAACTTTGTAGTTAAGTAATTTACAAAAGTCTATATATTTGAAATTCAAAAGCATTAAGGTTAATTTAATTAAACAGGATTATAAGAAACTGTTTAACAAATTACATAAGTATTGGCTTGGGAGCAAATTAAGCATGAACCCCAAGCCCAAAATCTAAGAGTGAATTGAGGACTATTTTCCCATCTAAACGAATTTGGGTATGCAATACCAGACACACTTACCGTGTATCTTTTAATGGACAGACTTACGAATATCCTAGCCAATTGTTAATAAAATAAACGAATTGGGGTTCAACTATCCATCTAAATAAATTCGGATATTCAATATACCAGACACATTTATCATGTATCTTTTAGTGAACAAATCTTAAGATGTCCTAAAATCAATTCAATATGTGAATTAAATTAAAAGAATTTAATAAATAAAAGTTAAATTTAGTTATCTAAGAGTGAATTGAGGACCATTTGCCCACCTAAACAAATTTGGGTATTCAATATACCAGACACACTTATCGTGTATCTTTTAATGGACAGACTTACGAGCATCCTAGCCAATTGTTAATAAAATAAACGAATTGGGGTTCAACTATCCATCTAAACAAATTTGGATATTCAATATACCAGATACATTTATCATGTATCTTTTAGTGAACAAACCATAAGATGTCCTATAATCAATTCAATAAGTGAATTAAATATAAGAATTTAATTAATAAAAGTTAAATTGAGTTTTATTTAATTAAGTTGGGCGCCTGTGGGATCATCAATAAATAAATTTGAGTAAATATCCCACATTTTATAAAAGTTGGTATCACTAGTTACTAAGAGAATTGAGAAGTTTATATACTAATAAAGTAATTAAGTAAATTTTAAAGTTTTAATAACTCCGGTGAAGTATTATAGTCATCCGAGAAATTCTCATTAAATATTGAGACCAAGTTAAAATTCGTTTCACTATTTCACTATCAATCCACAGTCAACTATCCAAGTAAACGGTACAAGTCAGCGGTATAAGTCAGCAATTGGTTCCGAACACAAGCGTACCTCATTGGCCACCGTAGGTGCCAGATAGTCCTCTTACTTAAAACTGCCACACAGACCACGATACCGCTTGCAGATCTCATCTCAGGATACATTTGGATCGACTGAAACATTAAAATAATTCAATTCATGTACAAATTCCTACCTAAGAAGGTAATCAATCCATAATTTATACATCCTGAACAAAAGAAATCTATCTTAAGTTTCTATACTTAAGTTAAATTAACAAGTTAATATTATTTAAGTTAACAAACAAGTTAATATTATATAATATTATGTGTAAAAAAAATTACCATAAGTTCAAACAATAGTGATCAATACAAATTATAGTTTAAGTTTCACTAAGTGAACATAAGAAGCTAATATTAGACACTCATAGGTGCATCTAATATAAATGAGTTGTTACAATCATAAAATTCAAGAATACTTATCAAGGGATGAGGCTCAACAGACCATGTGCTGATAACCTCAAATTAAGTACCTTCACAATAATATTAGGTATTGAACAACTCCAATAATTAAGTTAATCACTATTTTAAGTTTAACCCTTAATTAATAAGGCATAAGACAGGCAACCTAAAATTTTGCCATGTGCTTATAAAGTCAGTGAAATAATTGTCACAGCAATTTAATTAATATTTAACATGTTTACAAATTTAGTCAAACACTATTTCAGTTTTAACTAATAAACATAAAGCATAAGACAGGCAACCTAAAATTTTGCCATGTGCTTATAAAATCAGTGAAAAAATTGTCACAGCAATTTTAATATTTAAAATGTTTACAAATTAAGTTAAACACTATTTAAATTTTAACTAATAAACATAAAGGCTTAAAATTGGAAACTTCAAATTAACTAACCATGTGCCTTTAACCACAATTGTGTCAAAATACTTGACCTAAAAGAATTAACTAAAGATTATTAATCAATCTTAACCATATTACTACTAACAAACCTCATGCATCACGTTGGGCGTACATTGTAAAGAAAATATTTCTTCCACCGGCTAGCGTCAGAGATACTTATGGCATGAGACCCTATTACCAATCTTCGGGTTTTGTGCATGAGGTATGTATGTAGTAAATAAGAGTCCTTAGATTTGGTCTTCACATATATCACGTTTATTTATAACACTGCAACACACTATATAGCACTCCGTTCTCAGAAAATTGTATGTTCAACTTACAATTTATGTCGAAACACTTTTACCATATCGTTCGAAGATTATAGGTCCAGTTCAGAGGTCCTCAAACGGCATCTATGCCGTGGTCATCTAAACCTGGGCATTTCTGGACACGTGGATGCTTGTGTTCGGAAACATTCTATGATCCGACCATTTATAAAGTTTTTGCATAGTAATTAATTATAAATCTATCGTAGGAACCCTGCCAACAAATAGAAAGATTTGATCAGACTCCTGAATGCCACGCGCTTAAGACTTAGCATCAGCACAGAAAAAAACCCAAAAAGACTACTTACATCGTCCTACATCCGAATGCTTAATGCATTTGAACTTAACTCTGGTTCCAGCTACCTTTCGAGACATCATAGGTGCTTTTAAGTAGTTTTTCCAATAAATAAAATTTCTTAGACAGACTCGTTGCAGATCAACTTGGAAAAAAAGAAAGACGTCAAACGTCAATCTGTCATCTGTCAACTCGCAAAATAACGCTTCATTCCACGAATCTAAATTTATTCTATTTTTAGGTGTTACAACATATCCTTTACCACAACTGTGAATAAATTGAAATATTAGTTCACATCACTAGCTTCTGCCAGCGGCTCCACTCGCGTGGTCGTAGTTATTCTCCCACTATAGATTAAAGGCTATGTGCTAGAAGGCTATGTGTTACACTGTAATCTATCTCTGTCAGATTGGCGCCGATTTGGCGTGATTGAGTAACAAACAAACATCCATCCATGCAAATTATCACATTTATAATATTAGTAGGAGTACGTACTGAAATCGAGGTGTAAGTTCTAAGCGTATTGTAGCGTAATGAACAACTGAACCAATAAAACTTTGAGTATTTGGAGCTCGTGCTCAACAAATAAAGGATTTTAAGACATCTGCATTGCTCAATTACCTTGAACTTGCAAGACTGCTGACACAGATCTCAATGCAACACCATAATTTACCCCAAATAATTCCATCACCAAGGTTATCTTACAACACTGCCAAAATCAATAAGCATCGAAGCCAAACTGCATCAAACACAACGCTATACTAGTATAATTGAGTATCAGCCCTCCCCCATATGATACCTAACGAGAAGGTACCGGGTTAGTTAAGCAAATTTTATGGAATTTGGCACAAAGCCGTGTACCCAAAGTTTTGGATCAAGTCAGTGGAGAATCGAGTTTGGGTATTTTCTTTGGGAATATTGTAATGAACATAACGTTGGAAGGGTGTGGGATAAGAAAAGGTTATTTTTGTAGGGTTATTTTTAGAATGTATGCCAATTATGATGTTATTTCTGAGATTATAGCTTATTTTTTATGGCTATTAAGATGACGACTAATAGGAAAGTATGGAAGAAAAAGAAATGTTGCGCCACTCCAAAAAAACTGGTACGTTTACTATCTGTATATAGGATGGCTGGTAATTAGTGACCGATACTTAAACACGTGATTGTACTCATAATAACAAACATCATTTACTATTAAACCAAACCTGAAATCACAAAAAAAAATCTGCTGTTCATTACATTTATGTTCACCTACTGACTGGTCAAAATGTACTGTACTGCCTATTTTTTCGCGATTTCTGGTTTGGCCCCCTTATAAAAGTTGTTTGTTAACATGAGTACAATCACGTGTTAAAGTATCGGTCACTAATTACCAGTCACCCTATTTATAAAATTCGAAGTCCTGACTGACTGATACGAGTATATCAACGCACAGCATAAACCGCTGGTCTTAGAGACATGAAATTTGGAGGGTGTGTTCTTTATGAAGAGTAGTCCACTAAGAAAGGGTTTTTCGAAATTCCACTCCTGAGAGGGTTAAATGGGGGTTGAAAGTTTATAACGGGGGTAGTACTAATTGTAGAAGCTAGTAAATTATAAAGAGTAATAAAGAGAAGGGAGGGGTGTGTAGAGTAATTGTTTGTTTCTTTTAGAAAGTTATTTCTAGAATCCAATTACAAACAATGTTTCACTGATTGAAAGCAACGACAGCCCAATGCCTTTCGCACTTTTATCCTGCAAAATATTTGTTATCTGCCGTGTAGGCCTTAGAGAGGAGCCACGGGGAAATAAAATACCTAGCAATAAATAATATTATTTCATATTTTTTTTATTAAATCGCTAAATAATTTATTTATCTATGTATGAAATAAAACAGACATAAAAATACATAATTAACTAGAACAAAATAGGCATAAATAAAAAAATAAAAAACTTTTAAGTAAGTAACTGAAACTAGAAATAATCACAAAAATTTCTCCGAATCGCTGTCAACTGGTAATGTGCCCAAACGACAATGCTGTTGTATGACAATGCTCATCCTCTGTTTAAAGTAAAAGCAAGCCCTTAATTGACGCAACATGGCGTTTAGACAGGTCTTTAAGGGGCAGTTATACGACTTTTAATGCTTTTTACTTAAACATCACGTCTAGATGACTAGTTTTATTTCTTTAAAAAAAATATATGTTAATTTGATCTGAGAATATTTGAAATTATACTTTTATAACATAATGTAATTAATTTGTAAAGTTATGTCTAACGCGGATAAAAAATTGAGGATCACGGAAAAACTATAAAACGTATTTTTATGAAACCTTCACCATTTTAAAGATCATTTAATTATTTATAATTTAGTCTCAGTGTTTTATTTTAATACGTGTTGTTTTAGGTGTAATAAATTAATAATGCGTCTAATTTCGGACAGCGTTCCTTGATGGGCGAGTCCTATTTCTGGGTGGACGTACGACGCGTTACGTGAGCTTAGCATAGAACAAGCTCAAGATCGTTGGCAGCTAATAGCGCCTTAAATAAATTGTGAGCACTCGGACCCCACGATCTGAGCTGCAACCCCAAACGGCTTGCCTAGGGGTAGCGGATAAATTATCAACATGAGTTACCGCACCCCTGGGCACTCAGGCAGGGAAGTAACGGGGGTGGGTTTTAGTCATTAAAAGTCTGACACGCCCTCCCGCTCCACCCAGAGCGGGAGATGTCATTGGATGATTTCCCACCCCACTAAAAAAAAAACCCAAAACAGCCACTTTTAAAATAGGGTTAAGTCTCAAAGTCAATAAAATTCCTAATCAACGTGAAACTTAATGCAGAACTTTTCAAAACTACGACTGTAATTGCATCTGAAGAATCATATTGCTTCGGAACGTTACTGCCGAACAAATTGCTTCCAATAAAAACTTGGAAGTTGCAAAAATTAAATCTGTTAATGCCCACAGCACTCTTACACTCTGCTGCCAAGTTTATTAGAACAAATACATTGAACTAGATTCTAGACTCGTATTATCTATATCTATCTAAACATTTACAGCAGTTTTGTGACCTACTAATAGACTGAGCAAAGTCAAAATTACTGGATTCAAATATTGCTATCATGGTAACATTATATGAATAGTGCAAATTAACTCTCTACAAAGATTGACATATTTTGCAACACTGAAAATGTAAACCGAACATTAAGTTGAACTTAAGCTTCTGTGGTTTGTAGCATATATATGTCATCATCATCATCATCATTTCAGCCGAAAGACGTCCACTGCTGGACATAGGCCGCCCCCAAGTGTCGCCACAATGATCGGTCTTGTGCGTCTCGCATCCATCGGCTACCCGCGACCCTCACCAGGTCATCGGTCCACCTTGTGGGAGGCCTTCCAACGCTGCGTCTTCCGGTACGCGGTCGCCACTCCAGAACTTTTCGGCCCCATCAACCATCTGTTCTGCAAGCAATGTGCCCTGCCCACTGCCACTTCAGTATGGCGATTCTTCGGGCTATGTCGGTAACCTTAGTTCTCTTGCGGATATCATCATTTCTGATTCTATCACGCAAGGAAACTCCGAGCATTGCCCTCTCCATTGCCCTTTGGGTGACTGTAAGCTGATGAGGCCCATTGTGAGCGACTACGTTTCGGTTCCATAAGTCATCACGCACTTGTTAGACTTTCATCTTGAGACACTGTGGTATGTGAGACGAGAAGATACCACGCAACTTCCCGAACGCCGCCCAGCCGAGTCGGATTCGACGGTTGACCTCTTTCTCGAAGTTAGCCCTACCTAACAGGACCGTTTGCCCCAGGTAGACGTACTCGTCTACAACTTCGGGTGTAGAGTCTCCGATCTGGATAGGAGTGGGTGCTACATTTTGGAAGCTCTACTGAGGTCATCGAGCATTGTACTGAGGTCCCCCATAGTCTCAGCCATGACAACTATATCATGGGCAAATCGAAGATGGTAATGTACTTGACATTGATATTAATGCCTAGCCCTCTCCAGTCCAGAACCTTGAAGACATCCTCCATTGCGGCCGTGAACAGTTTTGGAGAAATGACGTCTCGCTGCCTCACACCCCGCAGTAGGAGGATAGGTTTCGAGGTCTGGTCCTGAAGTCGGACTGACATGGTGGCGTTTTCGTACAAACACTTCAACACCTCGATGTACCGATAGTCGATCTGGCACCTTTGGAGAGACTGCAGCACAGCCCAAGTCTCGATCGAATCGAAGGCTTTTTCGTAGTCCACAAACGCTAAGCAGAGGAGCAGATTATACTCTTTGGCATATATATGTTATACTCTGTTATATATATTTTGATCACTACTAAAAATGAAATTTAAAAAAAAACTGACTACACTTTTTTTTGGGTGCAAATTCATAAAATATCTTTGAGGGAGTGTCAGACTCTTACTGACTAAAAACCCACCCGAGTTCCTTTAGTTGCCTGTGCCAGGGGCCACGGTGTCTCTTTCAAACGCACCCGAAGCCTGTAATAAATCTTACGGAAATGTAAACTCTCAATATGTTATACTCTCGATATATTATGAATAAATAATTTCAAATACAACCAATTTCGTCTAAATTCGATAATTTTGAATGAATCGGAGTATTCTTGAAAATTAAAAGTTTACAATTTAACGTGATTTTTCATAAATGAACGGTGTTTGAAATTTTACGGTGACTTATATAATGTGTGCTCACAATGGAAAGCACACGTTTTGTCAGTTATGTTGAAGTGTCATAAAAAAGGAGTAAGTCTATAACCATCAACCGGTTAAGAATCCAAATTCCATGCTGCTTCTGAAATATCCAGATAGAAAAACCCAAGACCTCATGCTCGTCTATAACACTTGCGACCACTAGAGCAATCAGACAGACAGGAAGTTTCAAATAGAATCTATAATTACCAAAACAAATCATAAATCAACCATTAATGAGCAGTGCAACGGGGTATTGAAGTTTCACAGGAAAATCAACTGGCAAGTTTATATCCGCAATCCACGCGGACAAAGTTGTGGGCAGAAGCTATTCGTTGGTAATTTCGAATTAACTTTAGGAACAATGTATTACATTATAATCCATTGTTCCTAAAGTATGCTCGTGTATATACCTACCCTACATGTGTTCGGGGTATTAGAACTCCTAACCAATATCGCAGCATAACGCTGATTTAGGAGCTTTTTGGCCTCGCATAGTCTTTTTTTTGTATTTATAGTTATTATGTTCTTGTTGTCAAATAAATATTGTTTCTTTCTTTAACCATGCTTCCTGGAAATGCTAATGCATTTACAATCATTTCTAGTAATATTGCCTAATAATTTCATGGCATGTTCTGGTTGACATTTGATGAATAATTACAGAATATTACTTTGAAATACCAATGATAATACCAGCCTGTGAGATACTGGCAAAGGATATAAGTCTATTCTCATGCAGAAAAGGCACGAGGATAAATTTAATCACCACGCTTGCTCAAGACGGGTTGGCGACATCAGAAACAAAAAAAAAATTAAACTAAATAATTTCTTGAGTCTGATTGATATAATAAACCTGCTATTTTTAATAGGCACGTTTAGCTTAGTTCTAAAGCTACACAATTAACAAGGGTAATATGCAACGGGCACGTTACTAAGTAAAGTGAATAAGTTATTACGAGAAAATTAACTTAGTCTATTCAATACTTGAAGGACCAGGAAACTAATAGTCCTAATTTTATAAAGAGGTCAAATTGTTTGTTTGATGGTCTCTAGAACTAATGAGGACCATACTTTTCATTTCGAAAAAAAAATGCGTGTTAGAATAGAATAGAATAGAAATCATTTATTCGACACAGACACAACACAACAGCAACAAACAAAAGGAAAAGAGAAGTACACAAAGATACAATAAAATACAATAAAATTGTGCTGAGCGTGCCCATACCGAAAGGGTTACCATCTCAGCATTTGCTAGACGTCCGACAGCTAGCGCTGGTTTTCAGTTGGCACCCAGTGGGATCATGTTACCCAGTGGGATTAGCCACTAAAGTGATGCTGCAGGAAAAAAACTAGTTTAATTGAACAGCCCAATTTTACGTTTTATTTTAACTACGAGAAGCCTTTTCAAAAATCAGTTTTTTTTTTAATAATAAAATTATCGATATATATCTTCTTAGAATTTCTCATTATCCGTTTGCACAAGTTGTTCATCTTTATAATATCCATTATGAAGTTGTATTATAACTAGGTGGATTTTGTTCTTTTCAGTAAGTAACCTGTAACATGGCCACAATCCTGTAATTAGCTTCCCTCGCTTTCTCAGAAGGTTTTCTTACATAATTGCGTTTGGGAAAAGAATTAGCCTTGGAAACTTGGAAAATTATAATCTGAGGGAATGTTAGCGTGTATTTACTTGTATTTAAGTTAAATTAGGAAACCTCTTTGGGATTGTATTTTCATTTTATAATTATATCGCACCCGTATTCTCCAGCATTTTCATTTTATGTGGAGCAAAATAATATTGTTAGTATTTTTAATAATTTCGCTATTTTAGACTACAATTTAATAGGAATATTGCTTTCGTCTTGATAACAGCAAAATACCTTAGTAAATTCACTTTTCTTTAGATTTTTTTTTTTTGACTTATAACAGCAAAATATTCCAACTTTCTAACCTTTAATACAAAACAGTGTCAGTCAATTTTCCTAATTTAACATGGCGAACAAAAACAGCTACAATGTCAGATATTACAGTAATTGAAGCTCCGTTCGTACATTGTGTAAGCAAAATGTAATCCTAACTAAAAGCATCATCGAATCCCAAGTCACCGCTTACTTCTTGTTTTTTTTCCATTTACCAATATCAAAACAAAATTCAAGCTCGGCATCCCTGAAGTAACTATTTCAATCTTTTACTCTGTTTTCGTGTTTCTCTTTAGTGTTTCATTGTTTTGCTTCATTGGTTTGGAAGTATGTTTCTGTTTACTTTGTTTACTAAGTATGTTAATTGGATTATTGTTGTGTTCTAACCAGAGTGTCAACAACTGTGATTTGTTTCTGAAACCTATTTTTGATTTGTTGTTTGTACTATTCTTACATTCTAATAACTCTAGTTTCGTAAATGCGATAATCTTTTCAATATGGTCAAGTAAATAATTAGAGCCAGACATAAATTTTAGTTCAGGCCTTTAAAAAATTGTCTTCTTCCTCTTCTTTCATGTCGTGGTAACTTTTTTATTTTTTTATTGTTTGAACCCCGTAAGTGACCACATTTATAGCTGCGTCAGAGACATTGTTTACATTATTGAGGTTTAAGCTAAAAGCACATTTGGGATACTCCAGCAGATGAGATAAAGTTGTAACAATATTAATATAACATTAGAATATTACATTATTAGATATTGTTCACATGACATCTTATGAATTACTTGACGAATGTTTAAATGGTTCATAGTAATTATTATACTTTAACCTTTACCTAAGAGCAGTGATAGCCCAGTGGTAACGGCCCGCGACTTACAAGTTCTATGTCGTGATTTCCCCAGTTAGGTTAGGCAGGTGCTATTTCATCACCACTGCTCTCAAAACGGTTAAGGAAAACATCGTGAAGAAACCGGCATGTCCTAGAACCAAAAATCTGAAGACATGTGACATCCACCAACCCGCATTGGGCCCGTGTGGTGGATTACAGCCCACATCCTGTCAGAGAGAGGAGGCCTGTGCCCCAGCAGTGGGGACATTAAAAGGCTGATGAGGATTATACTTTAACTTGGTCTCAAGCTTTCATCTTGCTCGAACAGCCGTGATTGCTTTTAATTACATTTAAAACTATTTAGGGTTTCAAAGGAAACCTTTTATTTTACTTAAAATAAAAAAAACTCAAGACTTTTGACATTTTTTTTCCCAGTTTCACTCAATATAAAGGCTATCGTTATATTTGCATTAAATTGCAAGAGCAAACGATGTCTGTGCCTCATTTATGTTTTGTTTGTCCACAAGATCCATTTTCTCAAATAAGTTCTTAGAAATCAAATTCTGTGAAGTACCAGAATCCCATAGATACTTTACTTTATGAAGCGATAATTCTACATCATCCTTAACGTAATTAATCAAATTATCATTATGTTTTGGTATCAGTCCCCATTTTAAATTTTAAAACCTTTTCCTTATCGTCGAAATCTATGCCTTCCTCAATTTTAGAGATAGGTATATTTTTAAGTCAGAACGCCTTAAAGATTTCGTGTTCCAATACTTCCAATCCATACAATACTTAATAACATTTGTTCGTAATAGTTTCGATACACGTAACGTCAGTTGCTTCTCCAATTTACAGGAAGAAATCGCAAAGCCTCGCCCGTTCAGTCTCTTGTGTGCAATCCTTACATATTCTATCTGGTTTTATAGTGCAATTTGTGAACTGAAGCGTTATACTTTGTTTCAAATGTGCATTTTAGCGGCATTCAGTTTTGCCAACCTAGATACATAAGTATATTGTGTAGCAATGTTGTGTCGCATTTCTCTCTTACAAGCTTTTGTTTCATGAAAGTAAAACATTATCGGTAGAATACTACCGGGATATATTGTATACACTCAGGCCATTTATCTGTCCGTGTTCCGTATATACATCTATATCTGCTCAGCTGTAGAGGAGTGACTAAAAAGAAAACATCCAAACTTACAGACATTCATCATCATATCAGCCGAAAGATATCCACTGCTAGAATTAGGCCTTCTCTAAGTATCACCACACCGACTGGTCTTGTCCTTTTCGCATCCATCGCCTACCCGCGACCCTCACCAGGTCATCGGTTTGCCTTTCAACGCTGCGTCTTCCGGTATGCGTTCTGCAAACAACAGACTTCCATATTTATTTATTTGGGAGGTTTTAATAATTGGAATAATTTAACTAGTTCGTAGTAAAAATAACAAAATTTTCTATTCCTGTAACAACATTCTGAATTGAAGTTTTTACAAAGAGTCAATCCCACAGCTTCTTTCAAAATTTCACTCCGTTTCGATCATTTACACTCACCGGCTACAGTTCATAACTTGCGTCGCCCACACAATCCCGCATCTCAACAACTGGTCTAGCACTCGAATCAACGTTTACAAATACCTTCGTTTATCACCAATCTGGAGGCTGATTGTATCTTTTTGGGGATTTGCATTTGTACATTGCTTTACTACTATTTCGCTTTGGGTCACAGGCCTGTTGTTGTTATTATGTATTAACACAACTTCCTAATAATGTCTGACTTAATGTATAAATGTATGTCTATGTCTATTTCTTTGGCACGCCCTGTAGTCTAAACAGCTGAATCGATTGCAAAAAACCGGCCAAGTGAGTGTTGGACTTCGCACATTTAGGGTTCCGTACCAAATGAGGGAATTATTAAAGAAAAAATAAAAGATTTATCAATATATTGCTATTTTTTAGTAAAATATGCGTAATAATAAACGTTATCACCAAATTTCAAGTTCAATGGGAAGTAAAAAAATTCTACGGAACAAAATTTGTGACAAACGATGGACAGACAGACAGACGGACACGTGAGTGACAGCAATAGGGCTCCGTTTAGATCTTCGGCTACGGAACCCATAAAAATGAGGTAACATTAGATTGGGACAACTACCGAAGTGACATAGGTCATAATTATATTGAAAAAAAAAATACAACCGACTTCCAAAACAGAAAATACACTTAAAATTAAAAATTAACTTTAATTTCGAAGTCGGTATTTGTATTTTATTTGTCACGTTAACAAAAAATGAGGGCGATACAGTGCGTTGAAAAGTCGCGTGACGTCATGCGGCGTAACACTTTTTACCATCAAAGTGACGTAGCGAACCCACACTGACCTACAGTGCGTTTTATCTTTGTCATTTTTTATTGGTTTGGTAAAAAAAATACCTGTTCAGTATTTTTTAGTTATCCCCTCAAGCCCCTATGTCTCCTTTAGCAGACGGCAGACTCGCGCGCTTTAAAAAAAACCCGCGAAAATGATACGACCTCACTTACCTAATGTAAGTGAGGTCGTATCATTTTGTGACATGATCATGTATCATAATAAAGGGTTCTAGGAAGTGATTCCAAAAATGTAACTATTAAATCAAAATATACAATTTTTGCTACACCTAACAGTACAGTAAGGTCTAGCAAAATGTTAATTATTTGCAGTACAGCAGTATTCTAAATAATTAACAATCTTCAGTAGAAATTGTTGCAAGAACTCACCTCATTACGGATTACATCCATGTTGTTATGAGTCCATTAATTTTCTCTCTCTTTACGATCTGAATAACACCCATTGGTACCATATGCGGTAACACTCTGTTATTGTCTGGAATAACGTTTGGAAGTTCATTTGCCATAGTTACAGAGGTACAGTAACATTAAATGGAATTACAATAAATTACTACTTCTTCGTGTTGCTGGCTCGACAGTACTTTCAAATGGTTTTGGCCCAAAACATTGCCACTTCTACGTGTTGTGCCAATGTAGAGGTCACTATACTACATGTTTTGGGGCACAAAGGGCAGGACAGCAAGTGCTGCATAGTTTGAAGCTCGGCTCCACAGCCACACCCTGCTGCCGTTCCGTCAAGATAGCCCCACTTTGCGAGGTTGGAGTTGCACTTTCCCACTTGGGTTCTAAGACGGTTCAGGGACTTCCAAGTGACCCACGGGAGATTAGACCCTACTCACATGTTGTTAAATAGTTAGCGGGTGGGGAGAAAATGTCCTGCCACAGTTTGCAGCGGGTGTCGGCCGGGTTTCCTGACAGAGGAACTGCAGTTTTCAGGAAACTGTGTCTGCTTTTCAGCCTCTGGGTTAGTAGTTGTGCACCAAATAGTGGGTGCCTAGTGTCAGACACTGTTTTTGTATCTCGACCGCACTTGCAACTTTTCTTCGGACTTGTGGAAGACTACTGATATACCGTAATTTATAAACATACCGAGACTCCTCCGTGCCTCGGAAATCACGTTAAGCCGTTGTTCCCGACTGTCAATCGTGAATCTTTAACAGTCGTTACGGGTCGTCAGAAGCCTGAAAGTCTGACAACCAGTCTTACCAAGGGGTATCGCATTACCCAGTTAATGAGTTGTGGAGGTCGGATAGGCAGTCGCTCCATGTAAAATACTGGTATTCAGCTTTATCCGGTTGGACTGGAAGCCGGCCGCAAGATAGTTGGGAAAAAGCTAGGCAGATTGATTTTTTGATACCGTAATTTATAAAGCAAGGTGACAATGAAGTATCAACGTCTATTGACGCGCCGGATCTGCTTGCCTTGCTGGTTCGCTTTTTTGTACCGGACAATTACTTCAGGGACAAAAAAAAATCAGATTGCTCTGTGTGCGTGTCGCACCGTTGCGAGTGCTAAGTCTCCAATACCTTGCACTCTGGCTGCACTTAATGATCTCACATTTTTATCCAACAAAATATATGTTTGCGGATGAATGGACTAAGATTTTATTGTTATTTAATGTTTAGTGGTTTTGTATTTTGATTTTGTATTTTGTTTAAAATCTTTAGTTTTAGTTACTGTAATTGGTTTTAAGCCGTTGTAATTAATTATATAAATTATAATAAATTAAAAACACCATTATTAGCGAAACTCTTTTACGAAATAACGAATGCAGTAAAATGTTTTATATAGTAATAGTGCCGAGTGGATACTCAATGTATTCGAAACACTGAGTAATAATGATCTTGCAATTACAACCTAATGTAAAGTAACAAGCCTCATAAAATTTTCATACCTACAAGTAGCAACTGATCAGTTCATCTTGTCCAGTGCAAAACCACTAAACTAATTACAAAAAAAACATTAACTCAATCACGTTAAGTATTTCTGTTTTTCACATTATTGGCAGCTTTAGCAATTAGCATTAAAACTGTATCCTTAATAAATAGATTGACAATGTGAAATTAGGTTACTTCACCAATCAACATACAAATACAAAAAGTCGAATAAGAATTTTTTTCTCCACTCCAACCAAAACATAGGAAAATCTTCTCAAACAAAGCCCGTACATTTAGCGTTAACATAGGCATTGAACGTGTCTATAACACACGGGGAATACTGAAGCATATTACAGTCTGTATCGCCATATCAAGCCACCTTAATGCAACTCGCTTTTAACCTACATCGGATGAAAGCGCGCACCGTGTTACGCTTGCTTTAAGAGCGTAATCGTGGCCGTTTGTTACACCGTACTCGTTATAAGTACGAGTTTAAGTGTATGGGGTATTTATTATTAAGGTTATGTTTGGTACGAGTGGTGCTTGTGACGGTGAAGATTGTTAAGATGTAGATTTTGCAACATTAACTTCTTCTTTTGCTTGGGCGAATACCGTACTTTTTTTTGACGCTAAAATAAATAATGCCTGTTCCATTGTCATTTTGCTTTTCGAAATTTTAAAGAGCTTTTTTAAAAGAATTAACGTCATGGAGTCGGAGAAAGTAGCGTCACTCAAAGTCACAAAGATCTTGATTGTTTCATTCAATCTATGAGCAAACATTTAGTCGACTTTTCACGTGACCTGATCCGGCCAGCCCGCCTTTTTTTTAGCCAAAGAATCAGCATTGCCAGTCAACATGGCAATGCTGCCAGCGTTCTGGGCACTTTTCCTATTGACAGCGATGTGGAAGAATTTTTCGATGCCCAATGAGTTGTACTCCTCCCTCTTTTATGCCGCTTGTATATATTTTATTTATTTTCTTTTAGCTAGTTTATCCCATTAAAGTTATTTATTAGTTGAATTATGATATTAAAGGTATATTGTAATAAATGCTTTGAATTTGAAAAAAAAACTATAAGTTCTTAATTAGTATTAAATTGATAACCAAAAATAACGAATCAATTTGTAAATCATTAATCTTAATGAAAAAGTTGACCTTTAAAATAATTACAACGCTTCTCAATTTAGATCACTTCTAAAACAAAAATTATTATTATTCAATTCAAATAATAATGAAATCCATAATTTTCCTCGACCATCTGCTACACAAAACACGCTTCTATGTATTGAATAAACAACGTAAAATGACCACTGTGAATGGTCCATATATACCCATAAATGGCCATAGAGGATGAATATTAGGTACTAATGTAAGTGCAGTGATTAAAATTAACGGTAGTAGGAAATAGTTAGGCAGATTCCATGATACCGCATAATGTAAACTAGATGGGATGAGGTTAGATAGTGAAGCTGGGAAATAACTGTTATGGTACAGAAATGATAATAGTACTGAGTGCGATGATTGCGGAATGGAGAAAATTATGAATACAATTGCGATTTGATTCATTTTGTGAATGTAGGAAGGCTTGGAATTTACGTGAATGAATATTGCTTTGCTGAAAGGAAAAATAAATGTTTGATATTTACAGTAAATGGAGTTAATATTTAAGCTATAGTCAATAAGTATCTCCGGAAAAAAAAAACATTTTGGAATTTCAAAGAACTTTTGCCCGGAAAATATACTTTACCAGACCAATGTGGCGATATTTTTAAGATGATCAAGGCGATTATTGAACCTTTTACATCAAATAATGAATCAAATAAAAGAGTGAAAACATGAGAAAGAATCTTCATATTTTTAAAAATTTCGTCTGAATTTAGACATAATTATAAATAACATTATTATGGTGTCATGGGTGTGATCGAAGGAGTCTCCGTGGGCCTGGCACAGGCAACTGAAGGAACACGAGTGGGTTTTAGTCAGTAATAGCCTGACACGCCCTCCGGCTCCACCCAGAGCAGGTGAAGTTATGTGATGATTTACCACCCTATAAAAAAGAAGAAACAGTGTCATCAGAACAACGGAAATTCATGAGACGCCACATATGTTAGAACAAGGACAGTAATTATTTGTTGAAACGGAATCGTTAATATTGATATGTTGTGACGACGAAAGTCAAAATACATGTGACTAAAATATAGATGAACGGAGAAGGAGGCTAAAAAAAGATAGATGGGCTTTGTGAGAAGTTGTATAAAAAAAAGGAAGTCAATGATTGTGTGACAGAGGACTCTGAAGAATGCAGAAGAAGACGTGTTGCACTAACTAAAACTTATGATGTTTAATTTATACTTAACAAGAAAAATAAGTTACAGTGACAAACATACTCAATCGTTCTTCGTCTCGCAATCTAGATAGTGAGTTTGATCATAACCCTTCCTCTCAACCTATCTGACTAAAAATAAACCCACAATCAAATATAACGCCAAAAAATCGGGTGTTCGTCGGTGCCGAGTGGACTCCGCAACAGAAAGACCCAGAGAAAATCCCAGGACGCGCTGGAAGGATTTTGTTGAGAAAGATCCAAGGCGAATAGAGGTAAGAAAATATCTTGGTAAAGGGAGGCTAGAGACAGAGCGAAATGGAAGAATATCGTTAAGGAGGACAAGACCCACAAAGGGTTGTAGCCCTGAAAGAAGTTAGTAAGTAATTAAATAAAATTTGACTTCATATTTTTCATTATGAAGTCAAATTTTCGAAGATTCTTCATTGCATACAAATTACACAACGGTGTAACAAACCCCAAGTTAAATCATGTAGCTGTTTGTAGGTACAGAACGTCATACAGGGTTATTTTGCATATTCATTAAGCAGTCTCTTTGAACATGCACATATTTGACTAAAGTCATTTAAACGACGCCTTTCTTCGATCAAATAAGTCAAAGACTTGATTTTGGTTGCGCAAGACTTGGCTTTGATGGAATATTTTAGGATCAAGGCCCTTTTCCTGTCATGCGTGTAGCCACCCGCGTGCGGATCTGGTCCGCATGCGGGTGATACCACAGTCCTGCAGGTATATTCGCTAACTCAGTTGACATCAATTTGGTAGGCACTTTGCAGTACATTGCTGCTTTAACGTATAGGAAATCAAAAATTACCACGTAGCTCCTATTATAATAGATGTCCACCGAGTAATGTACTGTGACTAGTACTTACTATTGTGACTTAGTATGTGCTTTCTTTTTAATAATAGTAATATTATGATTTACTATCGGTGGTATGAAATTGATTGGATGTTTCTATTGTCAACATTATTGGACATTTTGCTAATGTTCAATGAGAGACACCTACTGTTTTTACGATTATGTGTGTCGATTTTGTTGGTGTTAAAATAAACATTTTATTATGAAAATATATATTCCTCAAGTACCTAATCTTCATATCAAAACATGTAAAATTATAAAATCTAGACTAAAAGTTATTGATTAATGGATCTTTATATAGACTTGCGGCTTTGCACGGGTACAATTTTGGTGCAAAAGTGGATTTTCTAAAAAATCTTTCATACAAACCTTGCCCAGATAATTACAAATACATAAAAAAAAAACAGCCAAGTCGGTATCAAGTGGTACTCCGTCATACATGTGGATATTGATTTTATTTGTTAATGCAAGAGAACGATATAACTGTAGGAACAAACTCGTACGAAATTCCGTAACTGTTATTAGCAAATATCAGTTGTATCTCATATTTAGTATAAGCTCAGCTTTAAAGTCTTCAATACACAATCAAATCGATCATATTTCTAAGAAGTCTTCAATCAATGCAGCAAGTATGAACTCCATACACAACAAAGCATCCAGTGTATTCGATGCTGGCTTTTAAACTATTGCGCACGTTACATTTTATTGCGTACGTGTCGGTTTCTCTGGACATATCCTCTTCACGCCTGGGACTTGTGATAAATCGTGTATACGAGTAAACGTCTGATAAGCTTGGCGGGAAACAGATCGCAACTTGTAAGCATTTTGTCTCATAAACCAAATCACTTGGTAAAAATCACGTTCAATTTTTTAAAGTGTTGAGGATTTTCTCGATGAAAGAGTTTTAAGACTCAAGTGATTATTGGATTATAAAAAGGGATGGCCAAAAATCTATTGATGAAAAATTAAGTAGATTAACACTAATGCATATTCGGAGGAAAGAAAGACGATAATCATGGGTGGTACAGGTACACAGGATCACGTTAGTAAACTAAAGTACAAAAGAATAACAAATGTCACACGAAAAGACAAACACAAACAGTGCACACTTCATTATTCATTTAGTTCCAGATCAACGAAACCAAACAAAAGAATCAAGGGACACAACGCAAATGAACCATTAAAGAGACAACGATAGTTGGCATTTACTTGTCGGCATTTTGCTAAGCTACTTTCGAATTCACTGGCAATTTTATTTGCTACCCGATACTCCGCAATACACCTCTGGCAGCTAGCTTTAAGTCCCAGCATTTACTTGGATTTATTACCTCTCCGATATTTCGGCAACTTGCCTTACGTTTACTTGTTTTGTTTCAACTTTGTTTCTTCCATTCTTACGGACTAAATTAAATAAAGTTCTAAGAGCAAATAAAGTTGGCCGCGTAAGTTGTTTAATTAATGTTAGTTTACATCCTTTTATAGTTAATTAGTGTTTGGAAATTTAATATTAGAAGTTTTATAGTTTACAAGTTACAAGGGTTCGTGTTCTGCTTCTCGTTTTGTAGTAGAAGCGTAATTGGTTCACCCGAGTTAATTTTGTTTATCATTTTTATTTGAAAAGGTCTTGCCTTAAAATTTAGAAAATATTTTCTGAGCTAGTGAATACCAATTTTCTAGTTCATTGGATCACTGAACAAAACATAGGTTCGTGTTGGGTAACCAAATTTTTTTTTTGCACAAAACTTCTACCGATAAACCTGTCGATAACACAAAGTAACTTTAAGTACGTAATATCTTAGTTTTGTGTCAAGAAGATGTAAGATAATGGACCTCGTTATTATGCGTCTTGACCTCTCCATTAGGCAAAATTATCTTGATTTTAGATTTTTAATTATTTTATTGCAAGTTTTTCTTATTGTCATCACCATCAGACCCATCAGATGATATAGTGAATTGTTATGTTACTTTTGTATACCAGAACAATACATAATATTTTGCTTTATTTCAGGAATTCCTTACAAAATTAAACTCCATCCCTTACAAAATATTTTCTAAATTTACCCCACATTCAAGGCAATTGATACCAACGGACCCAACGGTCTAATTTTCAAGCCCCTAAGAAAACAGAACTGCCTTCTTCAATAATCTCAAGTGTACACAAGTACTAAATACAGCCGTGGTAGCTATTCACAGCTTATTTCGACCCCTTTCCGTCCTCGTTTTTTAAACTCTTAAAGAATGGGAGTGAAAAGTTGGAGTTCTGCTCGGAATACTGCAGCTCAACTGTTCTTTTCTCGCGTTCATTTTCAATGTGAATTAAAATCTTACGAATGTATGTTCTTGCCTGTTACGTGGGCTTGTGGAGTCTTTGTTGAGCTTTGAGTGAATATAGTGTTGCTAAATGTTTTGCTTGGTGTACTCGTATGTGTTGTGAAAAACCATTCTTGTATTTTATTATATCAAATGGGCACTAACAATTTATTAGCTGCCACTAGCTTTTTAGCCTATACACACTTTTTTAATCATTGATAGGCTCGCGTTTGAACACTATCTCATATGATGGTAAGCGATGATGTGGTCGAAGATCGAGGACGCTTCCCTAAAAGTAACCTATTCACTCTTGACTTAGACTCCCAGGTTATAGCTGTCAGGAAACACAGACTCTGGCAAAGAATTCCACTCCTTAGCTGTACGCAGAATGAATGTGTTCCCAAAACGTTTTGTGCATATGGTGTCACTTATAGACTTTGAATCGTGCCTTTTCCCGTAAATAAAAATAGCCCATTTCACTTTGCGATAGTGTAGCTTCTATCAGCATTTTTTTTTGTTAGGTTTATTCTGCCAGAGATCTTTTAAAACAAAATAATACATAGTAACAATATTAACTCTTTATTCAGGTTGTAACGGAAAAAATGGTTATGTTTTATAAAGAGTGTAACGGAAAATAGTGGTCATATTTTACATACTGATTCTACCCATTGAAATGAACAACTTAGTTTCTTTGAACCTGTCTGAGTCTTAGTAAATTTCCAAAAATTAATTGTTCTTTCCGTACAAAATTATCATCAGCTAATATAATTATTATAGTATTTCCGTGGTAGCTATTCACAACAGCTTATTTCGACCCCTTTCCGTCCTCGTTTGTTAAACTCTTAAAGTGAGGAGCTCGTGGCTAAAGTAATAACAGCCGCACGGATCGATCCATCAGGTTAAACTACGCTTGCCGGGGTTGGTCTATGGATGGGTGATCTTTACCTACCGAGGCTCCTCCGTGCCTCAAAAAGCACGTTAAGCCGTTGCTCCAGGCTGTCAATCGTTGATCTTTGACAGTCGTTACTGGTCGTCAGAAAACCGAAAGTCTGACAACCAGTCTTACCAAGGGGTAACGCATTACCCAGTAACTGGGCTGTGGAGGTCAGATAGGCAGTCGTTTCATGTAAAATATTGGTATTCAGCTGCATTCGGTTAGACTGGAAGTTGACCCCAAGATGGTTGGGAAAAGGCTAGGCAGATTGATATTATAGTATTTCCGTTACACAATGTAAAATTGGTTTAGATTTAATTCTGAGTTGGTTTATAAAGATACAAGAAACAAGAACACATAGCAACGACTTGCATTGAATTAAGATAAAGACGGTAGGAAGATGATGAATGGCATACACCAACATTCAGTTATGAAACTGTCATCATCAAGGCCATTTGCAACGGTTGCATTTTAGCAAAGAAACGTTATAACATTTCTATCTCAGAGCTATCATTATTCACAAAATCCTCGACGTCTTGATTAATGTTTAAAACAAAGTTGAAATTTTATTTCAGTTGCAGAATTGGGATGCTGACTGTAACTACCATTTTTCAATTCGCAGGAGACAATTTTATGAAAACTGTTGAAATGTGTTTTCGACAATTTCGTATGGCACTGGCCGTTGGTTAATTACTGTTTACTGATGTTTAATTGCGTCCTTAATCACGCGTTTTAATCGTGCTTCTGCTAATTTGAGAAGAATGAACAATAATGTTCGATGCTAATTACGTATACCATGTATTGGACTTGGCTTGTTTTATCTTTATTTTGTGAAATGTTTGTTTTTTTTTCTAAAAATTATATTTTGTTTTATATTGTTCCCACATACTAAGAAGCAACAATAAATATTTAACCAGAATAATTTTGTAACATTTGTAACACGTAACATGGTTTAAAAGAGTGTCCATGAAGTTTCTTACACGTTCTTCTCCATAGAGATCTACGCTTTGGAATGTGCAATTAGCTTCATCTTTCTAACTGACCGACTTATTGACAATTCAAAAGTGCCTGTAAAGGGTTTATTTGAAATAAATGCTTTGACTTGATTTGATTTGGAGTAAAGAGATTGGATGGTCGTGACTGTTAATTACAACAATTACATACATCTGGACCACTTCTTACTAATCTCGTTTCGTTTATGTCTATAAGTCAAAGCGAGAACAGGTTACTTCTTGAAAAGCGTTCTCCAACTTCAACTGCATCATCGCTTCGAACGAAATCCTTTCAATAATAATAAAATAAGTATTGTAATTTAAATCTGTAATACATGTAGATATATAACTTTTCGCATATTCACTTTGCAAAACTATTACCGAGAATTTCATCTCTAGACAAACCTAATTTAAAATTCTCAAAAAATAATACATTAAGTAGGATGCTGCTAAAAGTGCCAGTGGAGAAAAATACCATAGTAATTTTTTTACGTTTTTTTTTTATACCTGTTTTGTAGAACCAATCTTTATTTAAAATTTCCAAATCCGAAGTAAATACTTTCAAACTGTCCATAATACCCATAAATACAGCATCATCTACCAAATATCGCAAGACGTGGTAGATTGAGAACGTCATTAATCTTTGTATGATCATTAATCAGTCTATCATCCATCTACATAATCTATCTAGTATATATGTTCCTCCTTGAGGTCTCCTTTGGGGCAATGGCTAGCGTCATTTGTCATATTAAACTTGAGCTAGTGCAATATGTCAGTAGTTAGCACTGGTCTTGGGATCATCATGTTAAGATGAGTATTTGATACTACCCTAATAGCATTTATTGCTGGCATTTGGTTGGGCCAACAATAAATGCTATTAGGGTAGTAAGTAAAGAGATCTTATCAAATGCAGTGTTGATTTAAAAAATAAATTCACGCATTTTGTTCCATAAAGAGTTGAAGAAGGAGAAATTTATGAATAAACTACGAGTATATTTCGTCTTTTAAAAATATTTATCTAATAACTAAAATCCAAAAATTCCTTTTAAGGCGATCTCTTTAGAGGGGTGTTAAAGAGTAAGTAATAATGATCGTTATGATGAGTTCCCCTACCTCCTAAAAGGTTATTAGGAAGAGGGGGTGGGAGAAATATTGATGTTTAAATGGGAACGAGCCTCGTATAAATTACTATTATTTTCATAGTCCTGTAAAAGACAAGACGAAAAAAAATTGATATCATTTTCACATTGACTATACCAAAACCAAAATAGCCGGATCAAAACAAGAAATTCCTAAAATCATAAAAGTATAACGAAATTTAGAATAATACCGTAATAACAAAACGACACCAACTTTACACTTCACAATGCCCCGCTAAGCTACATAACGAGTGAATATGAAGACCTCATCGAGATAAGCCAAAAATACTGAAACACAAAAGCCCCAGTCTTCAACTGTTATACAACAACAATAGGGTCCTTAACAGTCCTTACAGTCGCAATTAATAGAACAAAGGAGGGGTGGGCAAAACCTCTAATGTTGGGTTCACTGTCTGCTACAATATGTTTGGTAATTCAGATGGAAATATCCGTGAACATGGTCCTAAGAGGTTCTAGTCCAGTCAGTTAAAGTTTGCAATGGTTATGCAACTAGTTAGTAATACTTGAGTGGGTCAGATGTTTGTAATGTGTCTTAAGATGATTTCTATAAATGAGGATTTGTAATTGGCTTTCTGGTGACTATAGTTTCCTATTTTGTTCGTTTTTATTAGCTTTAAGTCCTCCATGTACTAAAATAAATAAATAAGATAAAGAAGAAATTGACCAGAGATTAGAAAATTTGAAAATCCGATCGGGTGATTGAACATCCTATAAGTGTCTTTTGTTAAATCATGATGCATAAGCAAAAGCATAATCAGCCTATAATATTTCCAATGCTGGGACACAGTCACTCTCTGTGAGAGTGTGGGCCGGAATCCACCACGCGGGCAACCTGTATTGGGCCCGCGTGGTGGATTTTACATGTTTCTGGGACACGCCAGTTTCACCATTAGGAGAGCAGCCTGCCGTGATTAAAATAATTTATACAAAAAATAAAGCGTCTGGTTGGGTTCGAACCCTCGACCTGCAACTTGTTAGTCGCGGCTGTTATCACTGCCCAGAGAAATTGCGGCAGTGGTGGTCCCATCAATGCTCTAAATAAATCATGATGGTTAAGGTAAATATTTGGTATTGCTAACAATGTTGGTCTTATTTACAAATTAGAGGTCATATCACGTCTAGACATTGTAAAATGAATGTTTCCGTATTTATGTTTAATGCAACTGGCAAAATAATTAAAGTCAAAAGCGATTTACGTCTTCATAAAATCACGAAACAACCTCTCAAAAAAATTAAAAAAGCCATTAAAACTGTCGTTTCTTAGCGTACAACAAACAGAATTATATTATTCACAGTCGAATCGTAAATTTTATAACTTCCATTCGTTTTAGCGAGAAATAAAATTTGAACTTCTTTACAACATTCATCAAGCCGTCACGGGCAAAGCTTTTGAATAATAAAAATCTTTGCTCGAGCCACGCAGCGAAGTTTCCATAGCTAGGACATACTTCCCCTTCACGGTTTTTTATAACTTTATTATAAGAGACGAGAAGTAATTTCTTACATTTATTATTATTGCCGAAATCCCATTTATCATGTCAGGTATCCGTGATAAATATCAATAACGATGCTTGTAGAATTTTTTTCCTGCGGTTTTTTGTTGAGCAAAGTGAAATATGTTGTCATATTTTATCGCCGTTTCGGTGTTGTCGATATTAATGTAAAAACAATTTTGAGGGATTTTTAAAGCGGATATTACGTAGATTGATAGCAAGAGATGAAAAATATTATCTCATCATTGCTATTAATATATTATGCCTACTATTATATATTAAGCCTACTTCTTGAGAACTTGTTACTTATCCATTAGCATCAAAATTAGTTGTAAAGTGTGAATATTTAGCTATTTCCCTTGAAGAGTGAACAATGAATTGTAGGTTATTGTAGACGAGTTTAATTTCTTGCCAAATTATAATTCAAATTGAACGAACTTTCTTTGTTGAGACTCTGATGAAAAGTTGTAAGGCAGGGACTTAGCTCAGCGACAGCCTTGTAAGAAAACCTTGTGTTCAAATTACTTACCTCATCTCCATATGAATATATTAGTTATTATTTTTAATCGTGTACCCAACTTCATTTCGACAAAAATAAATAAAAAATGGGTGAATTTTGTTTTTTTTTTATTTCAAAATTCATATAACCTATATTACTTCGGCTTTTATGACCAATCTTATGACATCTCATTTATAAAAAAACATCCAGCCATGTAGGCTACAGGGCGTGCCAAAGAAATTGACATGCATATATGTATAATTATATACCTCAGAACATTACCCTAATTCTGGGGCAATCGGGTAAAACAAGGTTAGTTTTTGACCAAAATAAATTTGACACACCTAAAATAAATACATGCCAGTCATTGACTCCCTCGTAGTACTTTCAAAACAACCTAACCTAAATCGAAAGGCAGAACCCAAAATCGGAACAACGAAAGAAAAAAACCTCACACCTATCAAACTCATTACAACTCTCACACGCCACACCAGAAACACGAGAACACAACTTCGTATAAGACATTATCGAAAACTTAAGTGATTAACTGTTTTCCAGAGTTGATGGTACCAAAACGGAGGTACAATAGGCGAAAAGTTTGGCTATCCGCATATTTTAGAATGCTAATGTGATTTTGCACTTAGGCCACGTGACTTAACAAAGGAAGCTTTAAATATAGGAAGAAAGTTGTGAGTTAGAAGGTTGTTTTGGTATCTTTATATTATTCGGAAAAGGGGCGAGTAGGGAAAGAACCTTTTTGCGCTGGAGGCAAGTTTTTGAATAGCCAGAAAGGGATGGACAGTATTTTATGTAAAGTGACTGCTGTTTTGAATACTAGTTGATGAAAAAAATATCCTAAAATGCGACGCAATGGAATTAAATAAACCATTGAAAGAGTAACTTAATTATGTAGGTACTACAAAACTAAATTATTTTAAAGTAAAATAATATAGTTTTGGAAATAATGTAATGGTGAAAAATATGTAAATCGTGGAATAAGTACTTCCTCCGTTATAAACTTTCAAGCACTTTTTCAAACCCTTTTTTTTGTCGTGGTGGGAAATCATGCAATGAAATCTCCCGCTCTGGGTGGAGCGGCAGGGCGTGTCAGACTCTTACTGACTAAAATCCACCCCTGTTCCTTCCCTGCCTGAGTGCCCAGGGGAGCGGTAACTCTGTTACGAATTTATCCGCTACCGCTAGGCATAAGAGTTGTATTTCGAAAAATCCTTTCTAAGTGTATACGCACTCTTCATAAAAAACACGCCCTCCAAATTTCATGTCTCTAGGAGCAGCGGTTTAGGCTGTGCGTTGATATATATTTCAGTCAGTCAGGACTTTGAATTTTATATATACAGATTATACATTCCTTTTTTAAACAAGATTCAGATCCACGTCATCATGTGTAACGGAAAGTACTTAACTATCTTACCTTTTGCCATCAGGGATTTCAAACCCCTACATCCCGGCACCATCATCAGATCAGCTCGATGGTATAATAATATTGCATTGTCATCGGACTTACATAAGTATGCAAAATTTTAGCTCCATCGGAAACTAACACGTGGTCCAAAAATAGTTTGCAAATTTTGAAGCGGACAACTTACCTATAAACATTGCAAGTTGAATAATAGCTTGTAAAAATCTAAAATTGTCACGTCAATCTTACATCAAAGATATATTAAAAGTTACCGCATTATATTAAACTGCAAGCCTGGCACTCTAATAGCAGTACATACAACGGAACATAATCTTAAAACTTTATGTATCCAATATTGCAATATCTGGTTTCTTATCTAAAGACGATAGCCGTCAGGTATTTTATTTTGTAATTCCTTCTTTCTAGTGTCTAGAGATTGCAATTTCAAGTCTGTTAGCCCGATCTGCATTGGACAAGCTTTCATCGATTTTATTGCCACTTAGTAATTGTATAACTTTCTAATTTATTTTAGAGTAAATCTGGATTAAAAGAAGTGTCTATTAAAGTAAGTGCTGGCTTGGAATACATTCTGTTCTTTTATATAAAGATAACCGTAAAATAAGATGCATGAAGCTGACTTAAAGTATTTAATTCTAGAGTTTCCTTAGTTTTAATAATGGCCCTTGGGGTAACTTTTGATAATGACGATACTTTGGAACAAGTGAATATCATTAGTTCAAATGAAATAAAACTGACACTTTTTCTGCCACCACTCTTCATAATTATTGTGTATGTAAATGATTTATCAGTAGCCAGATTTGAACAAAATATTAAATCGCTATCACTTTAACGTTACTTATAACTTGCTTCTGCCCCCGCGGGTGGCTTCACCCGCGTGAAATTAGTACTTGACGTCATCATCATTCTCCTGCCCTTATCCCAATTTTATTTGAAATTAGTACTTGACGTACTGATGTAATAAACTTCATCAAAATCCGTTCAGTAGCTTTTACGTGAAAGAGTAACAAACATTCATACTCACCAACTTTCACATTTATAATGTTAGCAGGATTTCGTATTTGCATTCAAAATCCTCTTATTAGGATCACTAATCTTGTCCTTCAATAAATTTACTCATGAAGAAACAAAGCCGACCCAGAAACTCAATATCTCAATAAACGATATTAATCCATAAAATATTCACCTCGTGCCTTAAATAAAATAGCACAGCGTTCAAATGTACGACAAGAACTTAATGGGGCAAATCATTTTGGTGCGCTTAAGTAATCGAAGTGGAAAGCTGATAAATTAGGAGGCGTTCGAGAGGAGAGATCTCGAACAGTCCATGGATCAAAGTGCTCCTGTGTGAAATATCATGATTGAAGACTCTCTTACCTTTTGTTTATAGTAGGATTTGCGAATTTTAAATGGAATTTTAGATTTTATAGTGAAATTAGGTAGACTTTGGATAAGTAGCTCAGGATCTGAAGCTTATCTTTTAGATAGAACATAAAATTTTATGTTTTGATGTAGTAAAATTATTTTATAGAAGAAGACCAAAGCAACGTTGAATGGACTGTGTAAGAGATGATATGACTGGACAAGGGGTAACTACTTAGATGAAGATACGAGAAGTACTTGTGGTAGAAGATGACTTATTGCATTGACTCCAAATAATTTAGGACAAGAGAATGATGATCTCTGATGTAGTTTGATCAATACTTTTGCTTCATTCCAAACAAAAAATATATCTGACGAGTCCTTCAAAATTCATCCGATATTTCAGTCCCTTGTAAGATACGATGGATTAAGTTGAGAAAGTGACGGTGATGATGTTAGTAAAGCAATCTGACTTTCACTTCAGTCCATTGTAAAATACGATAAATTATGGTGAGAAAATGACGATGATGGTTCTACCAACCGGTTTTAATTTGCTACTAAAATGTGAGAGAACATTCGTGAAATTACCTTCCATGGGAACTCGGCGAGTTTGTTACACAGACACCGGTCATCCGTAGCAATACATGATTTGCATGTTCAAATCGTTGCAACTGCGGCGTGCAATTCTATGACATTTTGAATATATTGGCCTGCCTGACCAATGACTATAAGTGGCATCAGTATTGTATACCGGAAAATCCTGGAATTGATGGATATATTAAATACTCTCGAAGTTGTAGACGAGTATGTCTACCTGGGACAAACGGTCCAGTTAGGTAGGGCTAACTTCGAGAAAGAGGTCAATCATCGAATCCGACTCGGCTGGGCAGCATTCGGAAGCCAACGCGGTATCTTCTGGTCCCACATACCACAATGTCTCAAGACGAAATTCTATATTCGACCAGTGGTCACTCACAATGGGCCTCTTCAGAAGGCTAAAAGTCACCCAAAGGGCAATGGAGAGGGCTATGCTCGGAGTTTCCTTGCGTGATCGAATCAGGAATGATGAAATCCGCAAGAGAACCAAGATTACCGCCAAAGAATCGCCATACTGAAGTGGCAGTGGGCAGGGCACATTGCTCGCAGAACAGACGGTCGATGGGGCTGAAAAATTAAAAGGCGAAGGCGTATCGGAAGACGCAGCGTTGGAAGGCCTCCAACAAGGTGGACCGATGACCTGGTGAGAGTCGCGGATAACCGATGAATGCGAGACGCACAGGACCGATCATTATGGGGACACTTGGAGGAGGCCTATGTCCAGCAGTGGACATCTTTCGACTGAAATGATGATGATGATGATAAATAAAAATAATCCTACCGACCGAATTTTGATCACGGTGTCCAATCTTAACGAACATTAGCCAAGTACGCAGGAGATTATACATATAGTGCAAACAGACTGTGCACAACTCAAGTGCATTCTGTAATGGGTCCTTCGGGACGGCGAGTAATGGGTAGCTCACCGTCCGATCAGCACCAGGCCCGAGAGTCGACGGCGCGTAGTGTTCCACGCGCGCCTCAAAGAGTTGTCAGCAAACAGGACGGGGCCGTCATGGCCGATGCCTGCCCGGGGGTTGAGGATAAATTCGAAAGAGTTACCTCGCCCCTGGGCATTCAGCGCAGGGAGGAACAGGGATGGGTTTTAGTCAGTAAGAGTCTGACACGCCCTCCCGCTCCTCCCAGAGCGGGAGAAGTCATTGGATGATTTCCCACGCCCCAAAAAAAAAAGGAATAAAATCAAAGAACTAACAAAATCATTTTTGGTCCTTTGATCCTAAACCTATAAATGATTGATATGATTCCGAAAACATCCATTGAAAACTCATTATAATGTTAACTCTTAAAGACATGACAATTATATTCATGGATTTAAAATGCTACAATCAACATGCTATACAACCGTATAAGTGATCCCAATACAACATAAAACGTTCTTGGAATATTGCCGCTTTCCATCCTCCTGTAATAATCCCTTCCATGTTTTTTTACCTCCCACGGGCATAGAGGGAGTGGATTCTATGTCAAGGACAAACACGTAACAATTTCCATTCATAACGATTGAAACATCTGTACCAATCAGAATCATTAAGCTTCTGAGACTTTCCCTTTTCATTTTACAATCACCAATTTCAATTTATAATACCTACAGACCCGGAAAGCGACTAGAGATACAGTTACTATTGGTCAAGTAATGTGCGGTAAGTACACGTTTTGCCTGTCATAGCCATAGTCAGAATTATCACGAGCCGTCAATTTACAGATGAAAACAGTGACAGAACGAAAAGACAAAAATAAATTATTTGTCCAGCACAGCAGCAAAAATCTAAACCGAAAAGAAAAAAAACCAGCCAAGTACGTGTCGGGCCACGCGTAGTGTGGGGTTCCGTAGTCACCCGTTATAACATGCGGATTTGAAAGTGGGGTCTATGTTTATTACTATGCACATATTAATTGAGTTCATGGTTTTACGGACAATAACGTTTAAATTAAAAACGAAAAAAAAGTTTTCATGTTTACTACCCGTTTTTAACCGACTTCGAAAAAGGAGGAGGTTATCAATTCGGATATTTGTATGTTTTTTTTTTTTTTTATGTATGTTCCGGCATAACTCTGTCATATATTGACGGATTTGCAAAATTCTTTTTTGTTCGAAAGGGGTCTATTACGAAATGATGCCATTTAAATTTCAAAAAGATCTGATGATGGGTTTCAGAGACAGACAACGGAACTCTTCAAAAATTGACAGCAAATCAACCGCAATTGCTGCTATCGTATGTCTATGAATTGTTAACACAGTTTAATGGGGAGCCACAACTAAAAAGTGAAAAATAAAAAACTTTTTTACAAAAAAAAGAACCGACTTCCAAAAAAAGTGCAAAATAACTTTAATTTCGGAAGTCGGTGTCAAAAAACGAAGACACAAAACAGGAACACCGACTTCCGAAATTAAAGTTATTTTGCACTTTTTTTGGAAGTCGGTTCTTTTTTTTAAATATTAGGTAACAACTCCACTTAAGTATTTTTTTCTAAGGACTTAGTGTTTCTTGCGAAAATTTCAAAGTAGGTACATTTTATAGTTGGGCGACTATTACTCTTAAACTAACAGAGCTGTCTTAGCCGTAATAGTCTTTTTTTCAAAGTTTGTTTCATATACTACAAATACGAATTTCTTCAGATTTTTCAAGCCAACCGTTTAGATTTTACTGAGAGGGAGACGCTTGACTTGAACAAAACATATCACTTTAAAGTTTAATATTTCGCAAACGAATCACTGAATCGACAAATAGTCTTCACAACCCCACGTTGATGATTTTAAAAGACCTACCCAACGATACCTCGTACTAGGTATAGGATAGGCGAGAGAAAAAAAAGTCATCCCCACATTACATGTACACTGGAGCTACCTTAAAAAAATCTTTTTTAATATTTTATTGTTTCATTTTCTTAGCGTGACTAATAAGTATATTATTATACAGGGTGTAAAAGACACATCACAGAGCCGTCAACTACGGGTACTGTACATCTTACAAAGTAGCTTTGGACAAAAATTAATTGCTTGGAAACGACTTTTATTTTTAGGTATGAAAAAAAAACTATTTTTTATTGCACGCAATGTAACGCGAATCCAGGCAAGTGCAGTTAAACCCTGCCCCTTTGCTCTAAGCCACGTAGGTACTTGGCGGATACGTTTGATATTCATTGCGTTTTTTGTAACTTCAAATGCGAAATTTTAAAAATTCGAAAAAAGGAATTGATAATTCAGGTAAACATTATCTGTATTTTCAATTTTTAGTTTGGTAAAATGTTTATAATAACACTTTGAATTCATTTTCGTGCAACAGTTAGCTCTGACAGATGTCAAACGCCACACGCGACAGTTCATTGATGACCCAGACTCGAACTACTGACTCAATGACAGCTGTTATCGATTTGATTTATCGACTAAGGTATCTCAAACGCATGGATGGCGCTACTAGTACTTAAACAAGCCTTTTACTTTACTCCTTCGACATATATCTATGCAAGATTGCAGCTTACTAGTACTAACAGCCTCTAAGCTATGCCTTGGACGGACAGACGGACAGACCGACACTATAAGGTGCATTTTCCTTGTTAGGACTACGGAAGCCTAAAAACAACAAAGTAAAACATAACTGAACACACCAAGAAAAAAACTCTCCCGACCGAATTCAACCAACAACCAAACCCAACCAATGGCCAATTCCAACGGAGATTATCCAAGTACGGAGGAGATATTATAGTCCACAGTCACAAGCGTGTGCGCAGACACTGGTACACTCTCTGTTCCTTTAAGGCTCAATTACACCTTCCAATTTCAAGGGACCCAATTTAGGAACAATCTAACTAGGAAGTAGGAAGCTAGCGATCACACTACACTAAATTGGACTCCTAAATCGGAATCCTAAATCGGCAGTGTTGCCAACTCTTACAAATTCAAGCCCCTATACAGAATATCAAAAGTCGCTAGAAAGTCTCTCTAGCTTATTCTACAGGGAGCGGACCATAAAATAGGAGCAAACACAGTTTTTTTTTCTGGGAAAGGGACCTTTGGAAATTGAATTATAATAAACACATATAAAAATACTAATCGTACACAATATAAGAAGTCAAATCGGGTCCTTCCTATCTCATTGAATCGGACACTAACTGCTCTAACTGCTATTACCTTCCTGTTTCCTAAATTGGGTCCCTTGAAATCGGAAGGTGGAGCTGCGCAACGCATCGTGTGCCCCCGCTCTCACTCTCATAGTCCAGTCAGGGACGAAACATCATCATTGAACGTGCCGGCTCTCAGAGTGGGGACTCTGAACGCCCACCGAGTGATTCCAGGGAAGACAATAGCATTGTAATCACGTGTTGCCATGTACAGCGAGGCTCAGGAGAAACACCTGTACGGTCTTCACACCCCTGAGGATACTAACAGGCGTTGCACAGAGGGGATTCCTTGTAATTTCCCAAAAGACCAGGTTCTTATGAAGGATTCTCGCAGACAAAAAAAAGAAACACACTCTGACACGCTCTGTTTGTGTGAAAAGTTTATACATGTCGTTTCTAGCAGTGTCTATGAAAGCTCAACGCTGGTCTATCAATATTTCAGTGCTCTGTGATAATACCGAGTAGAATACAAACTGATTATTTTATGCCAAAAGCAATTTATGCAAATGCTCAGTAAAAGATTACAATTAAAATAATCTTGTTAGGTATAATAAATTCGTTTTGGGAATACGAATTTCAATTAAGGTTTTGGGAATAATAATAATGGTTGGAGGATTTCGGTTTGTGCTTGGCTGTTCTACATTTTCATGGTCGCTTGTATAAAGTGTACGAAATATAACCAAACATTGGTGTGCTTACACAAGACCGGTCGTTATGACGATACTTGGGGGAGGCCTATGTCCAGCAGTGACCGTCTTTCGGCTGAAATGATGATGATTGAAGTACTTTAGGTCATAGGTGATAGGAATCAGAGTTCCTGGCAGAGAGTTCCACACCTTGGTTGTACTTGTACTTTTATATAGGGTGACTGGTAATTAGTGACCGATACTTAAACACGTGATTGCACTCATGATAACAAATAACTTTCCCAAACAAAGATTTTTTTATACTCATTCACTTTTATCACAATAACACAACTGCTGTATGAAATTCGCGCGCACGCCTGTGACCTATCAGCTGTTAGCCGCGTGAAGCCGGTCTTTCTTTGGGAAAGTTGTTTGTTATCATGAGTACAATCACGTGTTTAAGTATCCGTCACTAATTACCAGTCACCCCGAGGAGAAGCGATATTACTGATCTTTGTGACAAGTCTAAATAAAAGATGATTCTCTCAAATAAACGTCAGTCATAAAATTGCGATATTTTTCCCCACTTTGCAGGATAACGAAAATTTGAGGTGTGAGAAATACAGGGAGTAACGGAAAGGTGTGGTCATAGTTTAAGAACTGCATCTGCCCATCGACATGAACAACTTTATTCAAGAAAACCTGAGGAAAATCTCAAAAAAAAAATTTACCTCTCATACAAATATTGATCAGCTGATGACAAGTTTATATGGAAATACTGTTTTTTTTTTTGGGAAATTTTCTTAGAGAAAGTTGTTCATTTCCGTGGGCAGAAGGTTCTCAAAATATGTCCACACCTTTCCGTTACACCCTGTATATACAGGTAGGACTGGGTAACCATAACAACTGTCTAAAATCTACGATATTATTATTCTATCATATTAACCTCTCAGGCCACGCGCGCGTCACGTGTCTTCTGTCAGTCCCCGTTGACAGTCGGCCATCGTGTAACTACAGACTTTGTCAGGTTCTGGGTGTATGAACCTTCTCACAGGTCTAAAGACCTTGGGTAATAGTGATAATAGCGGTTTAAACACGTGAATCGGGTTTGGATGAAATGGATGGTCCCATCCACGGACCGATCTTGGCAAATGTAGATTAACTTTGAAGACCGATATATGCGGTTGTTTTTTCTAACTATGTTGGGATTGTCTTCCAGTCTAACCGGATGCAGCTGAATACAAGTATTTTATCAACTGGAGCAACTGCCTATCTGACCTCCACAACCCAGTAACTGGGTAATACGATACCCGTTGACAAGACTGGTGTCAGATTGCCTGGCTTCTGACTAGCCGTAACGACTGTCAAAGATATTCAAATAACTGACTGATTCTGGAGCACTGAGGGAACTCGATTATGTAAGGGATGGCCACCCATTCACGGGCAAACCTCGACAAGCGGAGCTTAACCTTGAAGTGTCATTTAGCCAATAATATTCAGGTTAATTAATCCAAAATTTCTCCTATGTCTGCTTATTGTCCTTAATAGCTACTAACAATAAATATTCGTGGTCGTGGAATATCTAGTGATTCTAAATTCTCACATACTTTGTCACAACGCGAGACCACAAAGTATAACGACACAAAAATATAATAGAAAAAAATTTACCAAAATATTTCCACGTAAAGGGAATATGATAAAGCCTACGCTTAGTTAAAGGCCAGTATACAAGATGTATTCATAAAGTTGTTCAAAAGAAATACCTGTTATAGTATTATTTCTGGGACTACAATATAATGAGAGGTTCTGTAGATTTATATGTTTAGTAAGAGGATATTTTGGGTTTAACCACAGAGCTCGACAGCAACTAGAGTCATTTATACTTAATAATTTCGTACCTCGAAATGTGCGCTCAGTGCAAATTTCGTCTGTTATAATCAGAGGTCGGAATTAGATAGAGTTATTTATGTACTTACACTGATTTCATGCAGCGAAAGAATAAAGTAGATATGCCTCAAATTCAGTAATGAATTTTAAAGAGCAGAAAAATCCCGTGATTTATTGAATAAAGAAGCTATTTACTTTTACACAGTTTAAACCACTGCACGCGCTACGTTGCCAAATTTACATCAACGACATCGGATGTTCGAAGTTGCAAAATTCCAATGCGCGAGATTTGCCACATTTGTAGTTCACACAACATAGCTTGTGAGAACAAAAGAAAACAATAGAGGTTTTTATTATTATTTATTTGTAATATTGTTGGCTACACGGTATTGTCTATTAGAAATCCCGGGCAGATCCATATTAATATTAACATTTTGATGCAAGTAGGTACATAAATAACTGTACCTAATTCCGACCTCTGGTTATAACCATGGTCAGAAATGATACGGGATGTCAATTTCTATGAGTAAGCGGTGATACATACTGACACGCTTGGTTTTAATGGGTTTTTTTTTGGAAATGACGTCTCCAGCGGTTTCAACAGGTGAAATTTATTTGAGTTCAATCACAGATTTAATGCCACCAACTGCATCAGACTGCTTGAAAAGTTTGTAGTTGTTTTTCTCACTCGAGTTTCTTAATTCATTAGTTTTCTTCACATTTTTGGAATTGCCTCATCGAGCTCTTTATTTTGATACGCATGCCAAAGAAATAAACAAAAAAATACAGAAAAACTCTCGAAAAACATTACCCTACTTCTGGGAAAGACGGATAAAAACAGAAGCACCCTACCCTACCCACATACAAACAACATTACAGAAAATTCTTTTCTGTGCTAATCAGTAACGGAACTTCCTCTACCGAGGCAGTTTATCACAACTTCCCAACGAAATTTCTCTTTTGTGACATCGAAACGGTGGGGTTACCATATGAACGTAATACATCGGACAATAATGGACGATGTCCCGTTTTCCTGTAGCTATTTTGAGAGACCATATTTTTGTGCCGAGCACGGGAAAACGTATCCATTTGTTATCTTTAAGATGTACTTTTAGTAAGAATTGTAGATAGGGTAATAAGTTTACTGGGGCTTATTAATATTTGGTAAAGGTTATTTCCGAGCAGTTTTTGGTTAAAAAATTCTACGTCTTATACTTCTCTAGTATTACAAATTTCATCATCTGTAGTTTGTATGTTTGTAAATATATCGCCTTAGAATAGAATAGAATAGAATAGAATAGAATAGAATAGAATAGAATAGAATAGAATAGAATAGAATAGAATAGAATAGAATAGAATAGAATAGAATAGAATAGAATAGAATAGAATAGAATAGAATAGAATAGAATAGAATAGAATAGAATAGAATAGAATAGAATAGAATAGAATAGAATAGAATAGAATAGAATAGAATAGAATAGAATAGAATAGAATAGAATAGAATACTCTTTATTATGTACACCATATAAATTTACCAAAAATTATGAAGAAAACATTACATAGGGTGACACAATGGGCGAGTTCAATAGTTTAACGCAATCAGATAAAATTTAGAATACATGTAGACAGTAGGTTAGCTCTAAAAGCCGGGCAAGCCGCGGTGTGTCAGGCGGCTTATAAGCCTGCCGGCTTTGCTACACAAAGGAGCCGCTGGCATGGCCGTCCGGGTATAGGTACTGCCGCGTGTCGCGCGGGTTTCAAGGTCAGTTCGCTGCCGGCATTCACGAGGTAGTGTTGTGGTTGTGGTTGTACTTCACTAGCGTTCTCCACGACTGTCACAACTGGAATGATGCTTGGTGGCTTTGTGTAAGTTTCAGCGGCAAGTACCAGCGGTACAGACGCCCAGGATAAACCGGAGGCACTGTGTGCCTTTAAACACTAGGAAGTGGAGACGGGTGGGCGTTTTTTGGCGTTTGTCTTTATGTAGAACTTAGACGTTCGTAAAATGCTGGCTCTCAGCTTAGTTTCAATAAATGACTTTTGCTTAGACAAATAAAGCAGCAGGCAAACGTTCACGTAAAATAATAAATATCTATTTTAAATTAAAGAAACGCGTAGATTCCATCTTGTTTTTAAAAATAACAAATATTAAAAGTAAATCTTTGCTGCGGCTGTACGACGTTAACATATTTTAATCGAAGGCTTTTGTAGCCCACACTAAGTCCTAGTAGTTTTTCTAATGTAAAAACATCAGCTCATACCACACCACTTCAATATAACTGAGTTATAGTTTTTACTTAGACAACTTTACGAAAGCACGCTAACTAGTTTATTTATGTTAGTAATTGCTAAATATTTAAAAAACGAGTCTACCTATTCTAAGCACAAGGTCCAGAGTCTAATTCCCGTTTGGGACAAAGCAAGTGTTATTGGGTGGTTTTATCAGCCCGCCAGCTTGTAGGAGACTGGAGTCTGGATTTACGTCAGGTGGATGACAATATTCTCGCCCCCTGCTTAATGGGATTGTAACCGAACTGGCGAAATGTGAGTGTAATATGGGTACACTACTGCCAACCATTTGGAGATTACAGGCGTGGTGTTATTTACCAACTGAAGGTTATTCTAATAGCAGCCTAGTAACGAGAATACCTTCTTGTTTTGTTTTCGTGTAAACCTTTAAAAAGTGCCTGGACTTTTGGAGAAAAGACCAGGATAATTAGATGACCAGGTGCTGATAGTGATCACATTCAGCAAATGAAAGCCCTCCCCCCTCTGCGCCTGAGGACACTTAAATGGGGTATTCATGCCGTATTCCCTCGGCTTACTCAGTGGGTAATCAGAGTCCTCCCTATGAGTATCCAAAATTCCAAAGGTTTTGTTGTGTTAGGTGTCGGGTTTACCTCCTTGATGCAGTAACGAGAGTAAAAATCCCAAATACTTTTCCTTCTTTTGGGAGTCGATGGTTAACTCCTTAAAAATGGCAATTTTGGCCCATTAGATGACCATGGCAATAGCAGCGTCTGGAGAGTTTAGTTCACTTTCACTTGAGACACTAGAATGTGTAGGTATCCCAAACACCGACTCAGATCTTTCATCCCGACCCTATCGTCGGGCATGTCCCACTAATTCCACCAACGTGTACACCCTAACACGGTATGAGGCGAGGTTACTAACAAATAAATTGCGCAAACCGTCACACATTTCCTGTGGGACCATAATTAACGTGACACAAAAATGCTGGGGTAAACTTTACAGTGAAGATGTCAGTGTCTAGATTATTCATTTGTTCTTATGTTTGTTCCTGTATGAGGGTTAACTTCCCTTTTATGTTTATTAATGATATAAAACTTAGCTTGCTTAACGGTGGTCTCTACTTATTTCGTTTTTATTTTCAAACTAGCGACCCTGATGTCGCGCGAGGTGGGTCGCTAGCTCGAAAATAGAACGAATACGCTTTGCAGGGGTACACTTGAACCATACACATGAATCACTCTTTCTTTTGGTGAAAACTGCATGATTATCCGTTCAGTAGTTTTTGAGTTTATCGCGAACAGACAGATAGACGAGGCGGGTAGTTGTTTTAGTATATTTAGTGATTATCGTAAAAAATAACGGTCCTTGGTGATATTAGTATTTCATTTGACAGTTATTTACGAAAGCGACGGTAACTATATTAGAAATGGAGCTAAAAACCCCGTGTGCAAGTTCACTGAGATTTTAGCTTCCAATATAAATATGCACTAGTAGAGGAAAGATATGCAATTAGCCACAATTGTGACAGCGACTTGGATTCGGCACAGCGCATGCTCGACCTGACCTGCCTGGGCGTCTGAGCAGTGGATTCTAGTCGCCAGGATTGGGTAAGACCTGTCTCAGCCAGCAGTAGTCAGAGCTGTGCTGCGGAGACAGAAAACTGGAGGGAAAGGGTCTCCTTCCGTGAGATTGTAGCGACATCTATGACACTACATACGAACTAGAACAGCAAAATTCCTACATCGCGCAAGCAGAGTTCTCCGCGCGATTTGAACATATACAACAGTCCGAAAACAACTATCGGGCAGTTGCCCGGACCAGACACTACACCCGTCTGGTCGGAGGATCCTCCCTTTTCAACGGAGGTTTGCGGGATTTTACACCCTGTTCCGCATACCTCTATAATGGTGACCCTCGACTATGAACGTGAGCGCAGCCTTCGTCATGACGTCATCACCTCGTCAGCGCAGCCTTCGTGCAGCTACTCCAGCGTGACGTCATCATCATCACTTCCTCCAAGCTCTTCAGCAACGAGTCATACAGCCAGCCAGTACAACGATTACGCCGACAACGATAACGCCGACAACGATACGCCGACAACGATAACGCTGACAACAATACGCCGACAACGATAACGCCGACAACGATAACGCCGACAACGATACGCCGACAACGATAACGCCGACAACGTTACGCCGACAATGATAACGCCGACAGCGAAACGACGCACCGCTCCGACTCACTGGAGCCCGCAGCAGTATTCCGACTCACTGGAGCCTGCAACATCATCCCGACTCACTGGGATATCATCACCTTCCGGTTCCGACACTGGAACCAGCCTTCCACTGGCCCGGCAAGCATCACGTATGAACGACTCATCGAGAAGCGAACAATCGATCTCCGATCTCTGGAGGGGAGTGATGTAGCGACATCTATGACACTACATACGAACTAGAACAGCAAAATTCCTACATCGCGCAAGCAGAGTTCTCCGCGCGATTTGAACATATACAACAGTCCGAAATCAACTATCGAGCAGTTGCCCGGACCAGAGACAACACCCGTCTGGTCGGAGGATCCTCCCTTTTCCCTCTTCTCCTGTTCCGCATACCTCTATAAGATCATGATGGTACAGAAAGAGGAATAAATGTTCAATACACAGACTGAAAAACTTTTAACTTTATATTCTGTAAACTGATATGGTTGTTGTAGTACAATATTTTACGACATAACTCTATCCTATCTATTTAGCAACTACTTGATTGTGTAAATATTTTTAGTTTTGTTTTGTAATAATTTTGTTTGTGGTTGAATGTCAAGTGCAAACTATTTATCTGTTTGTAAGTACATATTTCAATGATTGTAAGATATTACTTTGTACCTCTGTACTCATTAATACCTCAATTGTTGTTAATTCCTTCGAGAAATGAAATATTCTTAACCATTATCCGAATAAAAATCAATATAATCAATGAGTGGTGAGGTAGAAAAACTTCCAACGCAGCTAACTGAGTCGATTGTAATTTTAAAAGGCTGATGTTTGATGATGTTTCTAAAAAATCAAATAGTTACTCACAATCAGAGCCATTTTCACCTCCAATTAAAAATAAAAGAATCCATTAGCAATATCTTAATAAGCTTGTTTAAAATAACAAGCAAAAACTTGAATAAAAAGTGCAGCGGAGAACCGTCAGCTGCGCTCCACAATTACCCGTTTTTACCCTTTTACTGCCAAAGCGTTTCAGTACGGTTTTTCTGTTTTTATCGAAAACAATATCGAGGTTGTAGAAACCATCGATGTTTTTAAAAGTGCACTTCGTATACGAGAAGAGAAATATTCTGCCATATTTTCTCTTAGAAAATATGGCGGAATATTGAAAGATTTTTTGAAGACTCTTGGTTTGTGTTTTTACCCGTAACGTAAACTACGTAGTGTTTTGCGTACAGGTGAAATTTCCAAAATGTATTTTGAGACACGTTCAAGAAAACTGTTAATTAATTTTCTTTACTCTAAGCTAGAATAAGGCAGCTTCTTTGTCCAACAATAGATACGATTAGATTTTAGAGTATGAGGATTTGAAATCTTAAGACAGGAATCTATTTAACAAAACCGGTTTAGAAAACGTGGAGCGGATTTTTTTTTAAATGTTCAGATATGCACGTTCGTTCAATCAGGGAGAGATGGAAGGGAGTAATGCGTATGACCAGCTTTCGTCACTACTACCTGTTTTTTCTTGTGTGGGAAATCATCCAATGACACCTGAGGGCGTGTCAGACTCTTACTGACTAAAACCCAACCTTGTTCCTTCCTTGCCTGAGTAGAGCGGTAACACTGTTACGAATTTATCCGCTACCCCTGGGCATGCAGGCACCGCCCATGATGGGCCCCGTCAGTGGTGGCTGACAATCATCTCTTTGAGGCGCGCGTGGAACACTACGCGCTGTCGACTGACGGGCCTGGTGATCGTCACTACTACCTGGGAGTCTTTCAGTCCAAAGTAATACTTACTCTTTAAAAGAATAGGTTACTTTTAGGCAAGCGTGGTCTATCGTCAACCACATAATCGCTTACCATCAGGTCAAACGCGAGCCTATATACGAAAAAAAAGAATTAAAAAAACACGTGTCATGTACTACAAAAAAAATCAGCCTACATAAGCTGAAAAGCTCAACGAAATTCTAGGCAGAATTTGAATACGGATCATTCTGAATTAGCAAACAAAACAATGATTTAAAACACTTTTAAACGTACATCTTTGTCAATGCAGTAAAAATATTAAAATTCTAATTTCCTGTACGAAAATAACAAAAAATTAACCGACGAAAAAGAACTAAAAAGCAAAAAATAAATAAACCAAATCAGATTGTTGTCGGCGCCAAACAACAATCTGATTATTAAATATCAAAATTTTATAAGTACTTACAAATGAAGAAGGCTGTAAGTAGGTAATTAATCATTTTATTTATTGGCGCCGACTCAAAATTAGTTTATATAAAATTTGATATTTTATGTAGGTAAATAAGCTCATTACTCAAGACTTAAAAGGTTTATTTATTTTTTGCTTTTTAGTTCTTTTTCGTCGGTTAATTTTTTTGTTAAAAAGTTTTTTATTTTATGATTTTTTGTGGCTCGCATTATCTTTTAACACTCTGAGGCTAATTTCTAATTCTTCATCAATCCTCTTGCCACTGAGCTGATGATATAACAATCCTTCCATGAAGTTCCCAGGATATTGACCAGTTGAGGTTACCTCCAATATTGTAAAGACGTCTTTTCGTCAAAGCATATTAAGTGGTATTTGTCACTAAAACCAGTTTTATATCTGACTTCTATTGTTTAGGAAGGTATGGTTTCCATCATCAGCTCAGTTTCATGATGTGATGGTTCCTAAATGCAAATACCTGATTCAGTTATGAAAAGTAAACAGAAACAATATTCTTGGTTCGGTTCATAAATAACGGAGTGAGAGCCGAACATACATACAGAAACGCTAAACGTGCTCACAATTTCCGAGGTTTTCTCTCAATTTTGTCAGGATTTCATTGTCAGATCCTGATTTCCTTGACGTGGGACCACCCTTGAAGTGTACCCTATCTAACAAAAAAGAAATAATCAAAAGCGGTTCATAAATGACGGAGTGAGGGCTGAACATACACAAAAAAAAAAAAAAAAAACATATATACGGTCGAACCGACGAAAAAAAATGAGAACCTCCTCCTTTTTTTTCGTCGGTTAAAAAATAAATATGAAAGGACCAATTTTTAAATCACCCGTAAATCGGCTAAACAAAATTTCCTCCTGATTTTAGTATGCTTGAATGAACACACAGACAGACATCAATTCAAATCAAGGAACCCCTCGTGTTGGCTCCGCGGTCGGTTAAATGGCTTGGAATTATATATTCAGCTATTTAGGGGAGTTTATTGCTTATAGCCTTAATATATTTAAGTATTTACTTCATATGCAAGTGAATGGAAGCTTTAAATTTTCTTGTAAATTTTCTTGTACATAACCGTTGAAGTAACGTAGAAGTTGGCTACAAAAGCAGGTATACAGTACGGAAAGGCTTCAATATATTATGGTAAATATATTTACAGATGAATATTACAAAGTAGAGATATACCAGTAATTAAAAAATAAATAAAATATGTACATACGTACTAGTGGCTCGTGGCTACAGCAATAACACCCGCGCGGGTCGATCCATCAGGTTAATTTACGCTTGCCGAGGATAGTCCATGGATGGGTGACCATCTTTACATACCAAGACTCCTCCGTGCCTCGGAAAGCACGTTAAGCCGTTGGTCCCGGCTGTCAATCGTGGATCTTTGACAGTCGTTACGGGTCGTCAGGAGCCCGAGAGTCTTACCAAGGGGTATCGTATTACCCAGTTAAGTTAGTAGTTAACTTAGTTGTGTTGTGAAGGTCAGATAGGCAGTCGCTCCATGTAAAATACTGGTATTCACCTGCATCCGGTTAGACTGGAAGCTGACCCCAAGATAGTTGGTAAAAGGTTAGGCATATTGATACGTACAAGTCGTATAAATAGGGGCGCTAAAAGTACCGTATATAGATGCATAACGACTTGGCAGTTTTTTTGTTAACCTTCGATTACGTCTTTAGACAAATTCAGAATAGATTGTTTTATAGGATAGACAGATTAGGAGGATTAGGATGGATAGATTTGATTTGAAAGGTGTGGTATGAAGCGTTATGAAATTGCAAGCTTACCTTTCTTGAAGCTTAATGGACAATCCTTTGTTCTCAAGTTAAGACCACAAGATTTTCTTGGCTCAAACCGAACCCAGACGGTTAAGACTTTCACACGACATACGTTAGGTTTTGGACTACTATAATAATAGATGTTTTTTGTTTTTGGGTGCATTAGAAAATGTTCATATTCTATTATTCTTTAGTGTACACATAAAACATATACAGAAAAAACACAATGAGACAGTTAATAACAAAGGCGAGCTTAACCCAGCGTTTGGGTTTTCTTACAGCAAACCACAAGGTGAAAAATACATAATTGCTTAGGATTACCATAAGTGCACAACAAAACTCAAAATATAATATTGTTGCTTAAATAAACTAAACAAATATGTGATACACAAACATAATATATACCTATATTATAATCAAAGAAATTCTATAAAAACATATTATTATGGGTCATGTTGACGGGAAATGCTCCCTTATTCCTCTCCTGAACACCTCCAACGAAGGTTCTATTGACCAACTCTCTTCATTATGCTCTGACCTCTGCAACTCTAGTCCAGTAAGGGCCGAAGGTCATGGGGATATCGTCTACCAATCTTGTTCTGGGTCGTCCCTGTTTTTAGACCCATCTCGTGGGTACCAAAGTGTCACCTGTCGCCAGGTTTTGGGCTACATACTACCTACTCTAGATTTAAGTTGGATCAAATATTTGATTGTACCTTGCAACGACAAAACTCCTTCAAAAAAAAATACAACACAAGGCAACTTTAAAATCCATCTGTGACTCCAGTCCCTTTGCCTAACATCCGAATACGTGATTGAAAACGTATTCAAGCGTCGATAGTTTTTATTTTAAAACTTGTGTCAAACGAATTTCGGTTGGTGGACGGCGAAGCGAAATTGGTTTTCCACTTTTGAGCCCACGTTTCGTATCGGCTATGTTTTGTTTTCATTCGTTAAAACTGACGCCCAAATGTGTCAGCACATTGTCGGGCGTACGGTGCATCGTTAAAGAGGCTTGGGAATTAAATCGTGCGGACTTTTTGTTGAAAGTTAAGCGGATAGTGCCAATTATTCGGAGGAGTTAATGTTGTTGATTCGTCTGCTGTACGAAGAAATGATGTTGATTTACGAAGAGAATTTTCTCATCATTACTATTCGGTCTCTTTTTTTTTGGGTGGCAAATCAAATAACTTCTCCCACTCTGGGAGGAGCGGGAGGGCGTGTCAGACTCTTGCTGACTAAAACTCACCCTTGTTCCTTCAGTTGCCTGTGCCAGGGCCGCGGCGACTTGTTCAACACCTGCAACCCAGGCAGACAATTATTCGGACTATAAATACGATAGTTCGCTTTATTTCAGCCCTCTGACTTCATTGCGCTGTTTCTTCATAGGGTAGTCAACTAGCCTGAAGCAGGTCCTCACCGGACACGGTTGTTTCGGGAGGTTCCTGTGTCGGATAAGGTGAGAGGAAACGCCCTGGTGTCATCACTGCGCGGATCGCCCAGAGGACACGGTGGAGCATACGGTGGAGGTCTACCCCGCTTGGGCGGAGCAACGCCGTGTCCTCGTGGATGCGATAGGCGGTAGCGACCTCTCGCGCCCGACCCTGATTCAGGCCATGGTACGGAGCGGTAGGGAATGGGAAACAGTCTCCTCCTTCTGTGTAGGAGGAGGCGGAACGAGTGAGGGAGGCTCAACGGAGTGGCCCTCACGCCACCAGCCACGGCCGCCGCCGCTCTCCGGCCACCGTAGACGCGGGCCTGCGGACAGCGAGTAATGGGTAGCTCGCTGTCCGATCAGCACCAGGCCCGTGAGTCGATGGCGCATAATGTTCCACGCGCGCCTCAATGAGTTGTTAGCCACCACTGACAGGGCCCATCATGGCTAGTGCCTGCATACCTAGGGGTAGCGGATAAGTTCGTATCAGAGTTACCGCTCCAAGCTCCAAAGCAAGGAAGGAACAGGGGTGGGTTTTAGTCAGTAAGAGTCTGACACGCCCTCCCGCTCCTCCCAGAATGGGAGAAGTTATTTGATTTGCCACCCAAAAATAAAAGAGACCGAATAGTAATGCTGAGAAAATTCTCTTCGTAAATCAACATCATTTCTTCGTACAGTAGACGAACCAACAACATTTACTCCTATTTTTTATTCTGTTTTTTAGTATTTGTTGTTATAGCGGCAACAAAAATACATCATCTGTGAAAATTTCAACTGTCTAACTATCACGGTTCATAATATACAGCCTGGTCACAGACAGATGGACGAATAGCGGAGTCTTAGTAATAGGGTCCCGTTTTACCCTTTGGGTACGGAACGCTAAAAAAGGCGTACCTACTGTAGATTATTTTAGCAATAATCTACAATACGCCTGTGAAGTCAGACGAGAAATTTTTGTGCAACCGAAGTTTCTACATGACTCTATAAATACCTACCTAAAGCTTATTGCGCATCATGACTGCCTTATTTTTTATTATTGATCCGCTCGCGTTTGTAGTAAGTAAAAAGTAAGTAAGCCTCAAGTTTGACCACTATCTCAATTAATGGTAAATAAAATCAAAGTCATCATTCGCCTGCCCTTATCCCAATTTATTTGAGGTCGGCGAAACATGTCTTTTTCTTGCATACTTCTCTATTAGTCGTCATCTCTGTAGTCACCCCCTTTTTACCCATATCCTCTTTCACACAGTCCAACCACCGTTTCTTTGGCCTCCTCCTACTCTTATAGCCATACACAAGACTTTCCTCACGACATTTTCTTCATTCCTCCGCATCACATGCCCATACTACGACAACCGGTTTCCACACAACTTTTCAGTCAACGTTGCCACTTTTAGACTTTCTCTTATATACTCATTAAAAACGGTAAATAAAATCAAAATACATAACTTAATAAATAAAATTTTTAAAAACATTAGAACACAAAATAAATTAAATTAATAAAACATTAACTTAAATCAGCTCATTAAAAATCTATACAATAACGTTGTTTTATTTTTATTTGCCGTACCCTAAAACTGATTTTGCCTTTACGAAGTCACTAAGGTCAAAATCAGTTATCACGACACCCGTATCAAGATTTTTTTTAACGTTTCCCCACACTAGGAATTACTCCTGTATCGTGGGTGCGTTCACAAACATGTATATTCACATACACAAGACACCCATTTGGAAAAGTATTTTTGCAAAAAGTACAGTCTACACAAAAACACTCGTACAACTGACCAAGTGCAGTATCCACTGGTCCATTCCTATCTAATCTGTGGTCGGTATTTATTTCACATTGTAAACACGTAAATTTAAGCGATAGTGGTCCATGCTGAACAGTATCGGTCCTTTACAGATCACTGAATGTGTTCCGTGCTGGTTTTATTTTGTTTTAATGGCTATTGCTATACGTTGTTTTCTGTTGAGTTAGAAAATGTGGGTGTGGTCATGTAAAATGTGGTGGGGCGCAATTTCTAGTAGTCTTGGTATATTCTTTTCCATTTCTTCATGTCTTTGATGTTTTCTCTTCCACATGTTGTTTTCACACATATCGACTGCAAGCAAGCAATATCTCCTATCTGACTCCGGGTGGATTTTAAAGGGTTACATACCTATACATATACATACCTTGACTCACACTAAAATTGGACCCGTGGTCGGTCGCTACGAAACATCTACCGTTTCAGCAATTATTTTGATAAGATAATCTACCTTATACTTTTTCAGGATAAAAATAAATACTTGTCACTCACATTTCCCGGGCCTGTGGACGGCGAGTAATGGGTAGCTCGTCGTCCGATCAGCACCAGGCCCGAGAGTCGACGGCTCGTAGTGTTCCACGTGCGCCTCAAAGAGTTGTCAGCAATAAACACGGGGCCGGTCATGGCCGATGCCTGCCCAGGGGTTGAGGATAAATTCGAAACAGAGTTACCTCGCCCCTGGGCACTAAGGGCAGGAAGGAACAGGGGTGGGCTTTAGTCAGTAAGAGTCTAACACGCCCTCCCGCTCCACCCAGAGCGGGAGAAGTCATTGAATGATTTCCCACTCCACAAAAAAAAAAGAAAAATCACTCACATTTACACTTTCATTTAAAATTATCAAATTTAGATAATACAAATACATTACAGAGTGCAAAGACACAATAAATAAAATTGTTCTTAAAAATCTTCAGAAAGAAACAAACGATGGTGATAAACAATATAACAATAACAAAGAAAGAAACATTTCATGCCAACACAATCATAACATAAAAAAAACTGGTCAAGGGCGTGTCGCATTTTGCACATTAAGGTAAAGTATACGTAATTATGAACATTGTTACCAAATTTCAAGTTCATAGGTGAATAATGGAAGTTAAAAAAATTCTTCGTAACAAAATTTTGTTTCGTGACAGACGACAGACGGACAAATAGACAGACGGACACGTGAGTGACAACAACAGGGCTACGTTAGAACCCTTCGGGTACGGAATCTTAAAAACAACACAAAAGCTTCATTACAATTCACACATCATTACAATTTATGCGATGATTTTATTACCAATGGTAATCCCATAACTGCTAATCAAGCACAAAGAAACAAATCGTGGGAAAAATTAAACCGTATTGATTTTAGAACGCTTAGAAGCGGAAGGCACTTTGCAGGCGACAGCGAACTAGGCAATGGCAGCCTTCGAACCCGTCAATGTCAACTGTCAAACGCAGAAGCTTGGCGGCGTGTCGAATCATGGCTGTGTTTGCCCCAAAACGAGGGAAATTCCCACCAAATAGGTCAAACTGTGAAATAGGATAAAGAAAATAACTTGAATAGGCATAAAATTGAAATTATTATAATTTATCACAAGACTTGAACTGATTTGTAGGTTTATAAATAATCGGTAGCGCTACTGCAACGCATAAAGTCTTAGAGTAACGGCTCAGAAAAAGTATAATCGGGTTTATTCTTCTGAAATTATGAGCCCTGGGTCTGAATTTGTACCTGGTTGATGGCATTCGGGAGGCTGCGTGGTATCTTCCCGTCTCACATACCACAGTGACTCAAGACGAAAGACCCAGCCAGTGACGGCATACGGAACAGAAACGGGGTCGCTCAGAATGGGCCTCATCAGAAGGCTTAAAGTTACTCAAATAACAATGGAAAGGGCTATGCTCTGCGTTTCCTTGCGTGATCGAATCAGGAATTATGAAATCCGCAAGAGAACCCAGGTCACCGACATTGCCCGAAGAATCGCCAAACTGAAGTGGCAGTGGGCAGGGCACATTGTTCGCAGAACAGATAATCGATGGGGCCGAAAAGATCTGGAGTGGCGACCGCGTACCGGAAGACGAAGCGTTGGAAGACCTCCAACAAGGTAGACTGATGACCTGGTGAGAGTCGCGGACAGCCGATGGATGCGAGACGCACAGGACCGGTAATTGTGGCGACACTTGGGGGATGCCTATGTCCAGGAGTGGACGTCTTTCAGCTGAAATGATGATGATGATGGCACTATTAGCAGCATGATAAAAGCAGTGCACTGGTAACGGTTGCGGTCGTGGGTGTATATTATTTCATCACCACTGCTCTCAAAACGGTGAAGGAAAAACTTATGAGGAAACCAGCATGTCCTAGAACCAAAACTTTGAAGACATGGATATCCACCAACCTGCCTTGGGCACGCATTGGCCCACACCCTCACACAAAGAGAAGGCCTGTGTCCCAGCAGTGGGAACCTTATAGGCTGTATATGTCTATAATGGCAATAAACTCGCCCGTATTACATGGGAATCAAACATAATTGTTCGTTTTACTAAAGGTCTCTGCCTAACCCCATAGTTAATACCTACAGGTTTGATTTTATGTTGTTTTATCAACAAAAATTCATTTTTAAGTCTTGTGACGTCATCTTAGATCAAAAAGAAACCGCCTACACCTCATTTGTTTATCCGGTTCAGTAGTTTCGTCTAGGTAACAAACTACATTCTTTTTATTCTGACTGACGTAACCCCTGAGATTTATAACCCTTCCTTTGAAAATAGGACAGAAACAAATTCGTGTAGAACACAAATCATAGCACTAGAAAAAATCTCATCTATCCACATTTTCTAGACAAAAAACTCGTGCGAAAACTTTACATAGTGATCAGACTCGTGATTCGGCATAAAATATGTGGCGTACCCTCCATATTAAAATAATATCGGTCCACAAACGCTAGGATTTACCAAATAGTATTCCGTTAGCACAAACAAACCATAAATTCGGAGATTTAAAAACCTTTTATCTCTTTGTTTGCCTGCTGTTTGGCGCAATACCACGTTGAATATAAAAGTCGTGCTTAAAATATCATGCCTCAATGTGGGATATGCTTAACTGCGATTTCTGATATGAATATCTTAAACCTGAGTTGAAAATCGTACGATATATGGACCGTACATCATAGCGCGTGGTAGCGATAAAATTTTGAGAATAGGTACTTTGTGGTTACCGTTATTCTTCTTTAACTTGGATTTAAATCGCACGTGCTAATTGCCTGATTGATTGCGTGTTCACGAAAAAAAATATGGCCAATCAGCATACTCAATTTAAGGGCTTCAGGCATACTATTAATTACACTTTTTATACATGCCTCGTAGTAACTAATTACTTCAACGACTAATACCTTAAAGTGGTCTTTTTCAAACGAATGTGGTATTAATTAAGGTCGTAAACCGAAAAATACCTCTCTCTAGGTAAGAGCCACGCATAAATTACAGTACTAAATACGAACAAAACTACCAGGCAATAATAAGTTGAAGAAGTATTAAGTGGCCGATTTGGAGAGCAAAAAGCCACGATAACAGCAGGGACGTCGTTTAGTGTTATAGCTGAACTTCTAACGAGCTGTCATAAAGTAGGTATTTACTTGACGCACCTCCAAGAGTGCTCAAGGTAAAAATATACTGTACGAGCGCTATCGTAAAATCTTATGATGTTACCTCCTTGCTTCGCCTAGTCTCCTGATACCGGGGAAATCTTTAAGTATTTTGAAAATTTAAACCTCGCTTTTAGTGGTGTCTTGGTTCGTGTAGATTTTGGTTTAAATGGATTTTTGCAGAAGGCTTTTTCGATTAGGGGAACTTTAACTGCCTCTACCTACTCATATTACTCTGCGAAAGTATTATTAGGTTTTAAAAAAATGATAATTAGAAGTAACAACCCAATGTTTGACTGTTATTTTACTGATAAAAACTATTATGCTTTCGATTTCGTGTATTTGATGGGCACCACATGCAAAACTAGAATCATACTATTACGTCTATAAGACAGCCTACAAAATGCGTATGAATAATCCAGCACCCTTATTTCCATCAACATGAGACCTAGAAAAGAAAAATTAGGGCGTCACAAAAACAAAATACAGTCAACATAAAAAGTCACTCTTCACCTAAAAATTTCGCACCTCTGAATTTTGTTACTTTTAGTCTGTGACAAAAAAGTAACGGGGCAGCTGTTTCGTCATTGTCAGTGTCCCGAAGTAAGTTATTAACTTTTATACGTAGTGTCAGAGAAGTGACAATGAAAATAAATTGCCTATTACGACTGACTTTATTATTAAGTCCAACAATGTCTTTTTCCTTCATACATTTCAGTTTTTGGGAAGTTCTGGCTTTTTTTCCTTAAATGAGTTACTGTTAGGTAATGTCCAGTGGCAAAGGGGCTTATTTTTTCGTCTTGGAAAGAGTTATAATGGAATTCTTATCATATTTATAATGATAAAAAAGTACTTGGTGGAAGTCTAACTTATCTTTTCTATGATAAATGACGCTTTTATTTTTTTACATTTGTAAGTAAAACCTTTTTAGGGTTCCGTACCCGAAGGGTCCAAACGGAGCCCTATTGCTGTCACTCACGTGTCCGTCTATCCGTCGTCTGTCACACAGGTTTTACAGTCAAATGGTTGGAACTACAGTCTTCAAATTTTCACAGTATAAGCATCATCATCACACCGCACCATCGCTTAACATCAGGTGAGATAGTGGTCAAACGCGAGCCTATCAAACATATAAAAAAAAAATAAAAAATAAAAATCTTGTTGACTCACAGCCATTCAAATAGTCAAAAATACATTTGGTACGGAACCCTAAATGTGTGAAGTCCGACACGCACTTGGCCGGTTTTTTTATATGGTGAAAGTAACTTCCGTTTTATGATGTACCAAAACTCTAAGAGATGTCAGCATGAATTGACGGGGCCCGTTAGGACCGATGCCTGCTAGGGTCGCGGAGAAATTTGAAATAGAGTCATCACGACCCTGGCACAGGCAACTGAAGGAACACGGGTGGTTTATAGTCACTAAAAGTCTGACACGCCCTCCCGCTCCAACCAGAGCGGGAGAACTTATATAATGTTTATCCAATCACAAAGAAAATGGTGTCGATCAGAGAACATTATATTCTAAATCCAAAGTATCAGTGGGTCTAGTAGTCTTTTCTCAAATATATAAGGGTTGGTCGGTCCGTTTCAGTTTAAATAGATAAAACTGTATCGCATCGTATGTCCACCCAGTAATAGGACTCACCCATCATGGAGCGCTGTCCGAAATTAGACGTATTATTAATTTATTATACATAAAACAACAGCTTTTATACTAAAAAATCAAACTAATAATTAAATGATCTCTAAAAGTTGAAGGTTTCATAAAAATACGCTTTAAAGGTTAGATTCTCAATTTTTTATCCACGTTAGACATAACTTTACAAATTAATTACACTATGATATAAAAATATAATTTCAAATATTCACATATCAAATTACGAAGGAAATTGTTAAGAATATCTATTTTTTAAGGAAATAAAACTAGTCGTTTAGACGTGATGTTCAATTAAAAATCATTAGAAGTCGTATAACTGCGCCTTAAACTAATCACGTGGTTATTTTTTTATGAATAACCTCTTATACTTCTAATACAAAGTCCGAACAATTTTATGAACCAACTAACAATATCAATATTGTCCCCAGGTACAGTGAACTCTCTCAAATCACTTCAAATCCACGTGCCCAAAGCCGTACTAACGGGCCACGACGCAGAACTAATGTGCACCTATGAACTGGAAGGAGCACAGTTATACTCCATCAGATGGTACAGAAACATGATCGAGTTCTACCGATTTGTGCCGAAGGAGTCACCGGCGACTAAAGTCTTTCCTGTAGCTGAGATTAAAGTTGATGTAAGTGGATAGTTTAGTTCTATATTTTTTTAGTCAGCATGTGTATTCGCTAACTCAGTTGATATCAATTTGATAGGCACTATGCAGTACATTGCTCGATGGACATCAATTATAATAGGCACTACGGTTTTCCTATACGTCAAAGCAGCAATTTACGACAAAGTGCCTATCAAATTGATGTCAAGTGAGTTAGCGAATACGCCTGCTGGTCATAACGATGTGTCGAACTGCACACACACTCAGACGCCCTGGCCAAAGGCAGTTGCAGAACACAGTGTAAGTGTTTCAGTCAGTAATAGTCTGACTGACCCTTCCCACACCCACCGGCGGAGGACATCAATAAAAAATTCTGAATTCTAAAAAAGCTATGATAAACACCAAAACTTTCTATATGCCAAGTGCCGCTGATCTACTTAAGATTAACTCATAACATCGAATGAGATAACATAATAATACACACTCCACTTAAACGACAAGATAGCTTTACGATATGATAAAAAATCTCTTAAGGTCATGAGAGTTTGCAGTTTGCTAAAACCATTACTTTGATATCAGATTTGGCTTAGATAATGTAGTGGTGACAGCAAGATGATAGTAACTAAGGCGGAAGCGGTGAAAGCGTCAATTATATGACCTGCAAAAGGAAAGGTCCATGGATTGCAGCTACAGGCTAATAATGATGAAGATGATAGTTACTAAGGCGAGAGCGGTGAGAGCGTCAGTTAAATGACGTGTAAAAGGAAACGTGTAAACTTAAGTGATGATGACCCTTAGATGCACTATTTTAAACTTTATATTCAAGCGTTAATAAATCGAATAACAGCATTCAATGCAAGAGTGAACAAGCATCTTCTGATTTCACTCTTTCCGTCGTCTACGATCACCATCACTTACGACATCCATCGACTCATCACGAGAAATAAGCATAACATTGTCAAGGGTGGAATCTAAAACTCAATTATTCTTACAGGTAGCAGCATCAGATCAGAACCGGGTGGTGTTAACAGAAGTAGACCGAACGTTGACTGGGGAGTACCAGTGTGAGGTGTCTGCAGATGCGCCATTGTTTCACACAGACATTAAGGCAGCTATGATGGTAGTCGTAGGTGAGTTACTACTCTAAACTAATATCTTAGAGATTTAATTTTTATTCTGTATAACGTGGTTATCTCCGGTGCTGATAATCATCACTGGTAGAAAGCTTTACTATTGCTTACTACTAAATTCCATAAAATATGATTTTCATCCCGGAAAATGAATGGTTCCCGTGAGATAGATCACAGGAGCAAAGTCGCGGGAACAAGATAGTCATTAATGTGGATAAGCTGGTAGAAAAAGGAATACAAAATCGTGGCTATATAAGATGGGGTAATTCTTGTAACAAACGACCAAATTAAAGTTTGAATACTGAAGAATAAGAAAGGATGTTCAAATTGGGATGGTAGTCGATAAAGCAGGGCTCGCCAAAATTGCGGCGGTTAGGCCCCTCTTTGAGGAGTGGCTGGAGAGGCGCCATTGTGTCCTAGCCTTCCGCCTGACGCAGGTCCTCACCGGACACGGATGTTTCGAGAGGTTCCTGTGTCGGATAAGGCGGGTGGAAACACCCGGGTGTCACCACTGTGCGGATCGCCCAGAGGACACGGTGGAGCATACGGTGGAGTTGTGCACCGCTTGGGCGGAGCACCACCGTGTCCTCGTGGAGACGATCGGCGGCAGTAACCTCTCGCGCCCGGCCCTGATCCAGGCCATGGTTCGAAGCGAGAGGGAATGGGAAGCAGTCGCCTCCTTCTGCGACTTCTCCTCGCGAAGGAGGAGGTGAGACGAGTGAGAGAGACTCAACAGAGTCACCCTCACGCCCCGAGCAGCAACCACTGCAGTAGACGCCCTGGGCTTCGGGGTTCGCAGGACTAACTCCGGACACCGTAGGCATGGGTCTGTGGACGACGAGTAGTGGGTAGCTCACCGTCTGATCAGGACCAGGCCCAGGGGTCGTTGATAAATTCTAAACAGAGTTACCGCGCCCCTGGGCACTCATGCTACTGAAGGAACAAGGGTGGGTTTTAGTCAGTAAAAGTCTGACACGCCCTTCCGCTCCACCCAGAATGGGAGAAGTCATTGGATGATTTCCCAATCCCACAAAAAAAAAGCCGATAAAGCAAAACTGTACTGGTATAGGTACAAGAGCTATATTTAGACCAAGATGCACGAAAAACTTGGCAATGGCAGCCAGGTTGTTCATGTCATACACAAGCTATAACAAAAAAACGATATACACGATGGAGAATCAAAAATAACATCAATCAGAGAAGGAATGAAGCCCATCATCACGAAAGTGGTCATGGGCCCTAAACTAAGCACAGCCTGTATCCTGATGGCCGAAGACCACAGACATAGAGATATCTACAGGGTGTAACGGAGAGGTGTAGTCAGATTTTAAGAACTACTTCAGCCCATGTAAATGAATAATTCATTTAAAGAAGTCCAAGCCAATTCCAAGAAAAAAATCAATCTTCAATACCAATTTCGATCAGTTTTTGTACCATGTATCCATGGGCAGAAGCAGTGTGTATCTCAAAATATGAACAAACATTTCTATTACACCCTGTTGCGATATATTAGTGATTACGTCGCTATTTGATTTTTGCAACGTTCGTGCGTAAGTAGTTGATTGCTTAAAAAATAAGCAACCTTTGCAATTAATTTGCTATTCCAGGATAGCTAAATCTGTTTCCTGACTAAAAATAAAACAAACATCATCATCATCTTCTTGCCCTTATTCCATGTTACTTGGAGTTTGGCGCAACACGTTCCAAATAACCCCATAGACAAATCAAATCATCGATCCTTCAAATTTTAAATCTCCATCCTCTTGCCTCTTCCGGTGCCATAATCCATGGATTTAACTCCGTCTCAAAAACACCAAACAACATAATTCAAGCCTACACCTAATCCGAGCAGCTGTTCACAGAAATCTCCAAATTTTAATTCTTTCAGCTGAAAAATTTCGGTTAAAATATGCAAAAGTCCTCTATCCAGCATTTACATAAATAAATTGCAGTGCTTCCTTGAGCAGCGGCAAATATAGGGTTAATGTCTTGTAAAACAAATTTTCTTTTAAATTCCTCCGTAGTTTCTTTGAATAATTTCCCAGCTTTTCGGGGTTTAATAAAAGGTTGGGGTTATTTGTTTGATAATGTTTATTCCGTTTTACTTTTGTTTAATTAGGTTTGCTGCTAATCTGGTGAAGGCAGGCGTGAACTCTTTGATTAACGACTTGTGAACGGACTATTGTCCTATGTAAAGTCTGGTGTGGACATTGGACAAGTTGCGTCACCTTTTCTTTTAATTTTGTTATAGGTTAAACACTTTCTATATGATTAAAATGTCTGGCTCACGGGTCACAGCACCCAAACAATTGATCATTTTGGCCTTTTTAGGGTTCCGAACCCGAAGAGAGTGGTGGCAGAGCTATGGTGGCCCAGTGGTATTAGCCGCGATTTACAAGTTGTAGGTCGTGAGTTCAAACCCAGGCAGGCACTTTACTGTGTAAATTATGTCATCACCACTGCTCTCATAAAAATCTTTTTAACAAAAAATTCAACCGACGAAAAAGAACTACAAAGCAAATAATAAATTAACCTTTTAAGTCTTGAGTATTGAGCTTATTTACCTACATAAAATATCAAATTTTATATACACTAATTTTTGAGTCGGCGCCAAACAAAAATCTGATTATTAAATATCTAAATTTTATATGTACGTAGAAATGAAGAAGGCTAGATGTATTACGAGTATATTTTATTATTTGGCGCCGGTAAAAAGATTTTTGTGACTCGCATCATCTTTTAATACTCTGAGGCTAATTTCTAATCCTTCATCATTCCTCTTGGCACTGAGCTGATGATGTAACCATCCTTCCATTATCCGATCCTGATTTCCTTGACATGGGACCACCCTTGAGGTATACCCTATCTAACAAAAAAATTTTCACCAAGATCGGTTCATAAATGACGGAGTGAGGGCTGAACATACACAAAAAAAAAAACATATATAAGGTCGAATTGAGAACCTGGGCTCCCGTACTATAAAGTGTTTGTTTTATCTTTTTTTTCTCGATCTTAATAATGACGATAGGTAAACAGTTGTAATTTTCACAGAATGTGTATTTCTGTTACTGCTACTCGTATAACTAAAAATAATAAAAATAAATTAAAAATTAAAGTGGGCTCCTCTACTAGAAACGTGTTTTTTTGGCTTTTTTTGCTCGAATTTAATGATGGCAACAAGTCAATCTGCCTAGCCTTTTCCCAAATATCTTGGGGTCAGCTTCCAGTCTTACCGGATGCAGCTGAATACCAGTATTTTATATGGAGCGACTGCCTATCTGACCTCCACAATCCAGTTACTGGGTAATACGATACCCCTTGGTAAGACTGGATGTCAGGCTTTCGGGCTTCTGACGACCCGTAACGACTGTCAAAGATCCACGACTGACAGCCGGGACCAACGGCTTAACCTGCTTTTCGAGGTACGGAGGAGTCTCGGTATGTTTATAAATTACGGTTTATCAGTAGTAATTTATTGTAATTCCATTTAATGTTACTGTACTGATGGATCGACCCGTGCGGCTGCTATTACTTTAGCCAAGTAGACTCGTATAATGTTGTACGATCGTACGGAACCCTTCATGCGTGATTCCGACTCACACTTGGCCGGTTTTTGTTTGTATCTAATAGCTTGACACAAGAGAAGCTGTGGCATGAAAAATATATTTCTAACTAGCTTTTTCCAGCTGAATGAATAATTAAAAAAATATCCTGAGACCTAATCAAGGCCATGCGCTACCTTTGTTCCCAAACCATTTTTTTTTGGGGAGTGGGAAATCATCCAATGACTTCTTCCGCTCTAGGTGGAGCGGGAGGACGTGTCAGACTCTTACTGACTAAAACCCACCCCTGTTCCTTCCCTACCCTGAATGCCCAGAGGCGAGGTAACTCTTTTGAATTTATTCTCAGCCCCTGGGCAGTTCCTAACCAATTAAGCCGTTTATCATGCATTGCATGATTGTTTAATAAACAGCATTATAGTAGGTTTTTAGGGTTCCGCAGTTCTAACAAGGACAAGGAACTTTTATTAGTTTCCGTCTGTCCATCTGTGCATCCGAGGCATAGCTTAGAGACTGTTAATACGAGAAAGCTGTAAAAGAAAGCTGTGAAAGTTACATATAAAGTGGGAACAATATTTTTTTCTCGCCTAACTTATAATGTACCCCACACGTCGTTGGATAGGTCTTTCAAAATCATTACAGGGTTGTAAAGATTATTTTTCGATTCAGTGATTCGTTTGCGAAATATTAAAGTTTGTGACATTTTTTGTTCGAAATGAGCGTCCCTCCCCCCCCCCCGCCCCCCACTTAAAACTAAACTGCTGGCTTGAAAAATCTGAAAAAAAACATGATGGTAGTAGGTATATTATTATTGTATCAAACTTTGAAGGAAAACTATCACAAGTAAGCTCTATTACTTTGAGAGTAATAGTCGCCCAACTTCTAAAATATACCTACCTACTTGGAAAATTTCGCACAAAACATAAAATCCTGAGAAAATAAATACTTAGGTGAGTTTGAGTCTATAAGAAAGTAGACCTTAATTTGTTAAATATAAAGTCAACTTTTACTTGTCTTGTTTAATAAAATACTGTTTTTCAAATTTTAATCGAAATAAAATAAATTAGGACTAATCGACGGTATGATATTCCACCATTTGATAAATTTATCGTTCGACACCGTGACGGTTGTAACAAGACTGATGCGCATGGTGTGTGCACGGACCAGACATATGCGGAACTCCGCAAAACTCGGGATAAGTGGGCCCCGCCTACTTGCAACTTCTATTTTTTTTTTTCTGTTTTGTGGTATCCACTACACTAATAATTAAAACAGCCACAGAACATCACTCGAAAAAATCCCACCAAAACTCCCCGTAAGATTAATTAAGCATCAAGTCATTCAAACTCGTTTTGTACACCAAAAAAACTGCCGTAATATTCAATTCGATATTTAAAACATGTGTTTAACATTCTTCATAATTATGTTTTTAAATCGCTATCCAAAATTTTATTTTATCGTCAGTCATTTTGTTCTTACATAATCCGACATTCAATCAAAAGTGGAAACAACTCCGCACAATCATTCACATCGAACTCCACTTCCCAAATTATATAGTTTCAAACAAAAGCGTCTAGTTATCAGTCAGGAAAGGCCGTCGACCATCTGCCACCAATACCCTTTTGCCGAATCTTTTATTAGGTTTGCTGAAATATTGCATATTCACAATACAGCTGGCATTTTGTCGGCAAAAATAACCGATGGGCTCGATTTCAATGAGAGGGTACGGGGTTTTCAGTTTTCAGCAATCAGTAAACGCAGGCCGAACGCAGATGGACGCTTTTTGTCTGTTACTTTTTTTCATACAATGGCTGACTTTGGTGGGTGAGAATTGCAGTCTGATTTTACAAATCAAAACTGCCGTCTCTCTTCTTCATAAAATTTCGTATAATTTGTATTAGCACTTTGTGACGTGTTTCTGACATGTAAAAGTGTTCCTTGTAACATATTTACTGAATAAACATCATGTATCATTGTTCTTTCCTATTTTATAGCTGTATATCTTTTAACTACCACGATCTGTGCATTTTTCGGGATAGTGAGCCGACCATTCTTGTCAGTTTACATAATTTCTGTGAAAAATAGGATAGGATCGGCGAGATTCAGATAGATTAATCCCTATCGTAGAGAGATACTAATATAATGTTCTACTGTCGTCTAAATTTGACAGACAAACCTTTTAAAATTCGAATCATGGCAGACTATCGATAGTTGTACCTAATAATTATAATTAACGGTGGTCTGCATTGCTTCTAATTTAGAAAGTGAAGCCCAGTATTACGCTCAGGGAGTGTAAAGATAGCCAAAACATTTGATTGAAACCTGCCAGTATTTTTCAAGCGTCTTTGATTGAGTTGTAAAACTAACAAAATATATGTGTGTTCTGTTCTGGGGGGTTAGACAAAATACTTTTCTGTTAACGTTAACTTCGTGCAAAATGTTTGGCAACGACATTTTGCACGAAGCGTTAGACAGATAACTGTTACGTGACTCACGCCCAGTAATGTCTTTGCCATACATTTTGCACGAAGCCTTAGCGTTAACGTTACCAGAAAAGTATTTTGTCTAAAGGCTCTGCTCACAGAGCATGGAATCTCCGCGCTAGCTGACTAGAGACATCATTATGACTAATATTATTCTTGCACAAGTTTCCATTTTAATAATAATAAAATCAGTCCAACAAAACCAACCAAATCCATATCCTGAAATCTTTTTGATTTGAAACAACTATTGGCGCGGCTTGGCAGTAAAATCGACACGAATTCCGGAAACGGCAAGTGTCGTGCGAAAATGCCCGCACTACGCTGCCGCTCTCGCTCCCCCTTCTCCCTAGAAACAATTAAACGAAAAAAAAACTTAAACAACCGACTTCCAAAAAAGAAAATACACTAAAAATTTAAAAATAACTTTAATTTCGGAAGTCGGTGTTTTTATTTTATTTCTTCGTTATTTGACACCGACTTACGAGTATTACCGTTATTTGGCCATTTCGACACGGGAACAGGCAGAAACTATCACAAGCAATCTGCAACGATTCTTATATCATAAATATTAATAAAAATAACAAACACAATAGTAGAACCTCTTAGGCTCCGCGGACAAACCCGGGTTGTCGAATTAAAGCCCGACGACAACCCGGGTTGCCAGCTGATTTTTTTTTTTCAACTAATTTTTTTTTCTTGTTCAACTCACTGGTGAGTTTCGGAGCCTAAGATGTTAAAATACGATTTAAATAAAATATGCCAGGTATTTTTTTTGTTTTGGTATTTTTATTTTAAAGATGTTGTAGCACAGTAGGATGAAGCTACGACTGGCGATACGCCACTTCAAAAATATCTTCCCTACTTTACTAAAATACCACTTTTCTCCCACAGAACCACCACTAGCAAGTCCAAACGTGACATCAGATCGTGTCTCCTACATCGGCGGCGACCACATAAGGGTGAATTGTTCGTCACCGCCGTCACTACCCGCTGCCAACGTCACGTGGTACGTCAACGAGCAAATGGTGAGTTATGACGTTAGCTAATCAGTGTGGGGGCACGGAGTATGCAGTGGTGGAGACTACACTGCATAACTGCGATTTTTTTTGTAAATGCGATGCAAACTGTGTTCAATACTTATCGTCGCATCACGTCTCTTGCAAAATATTTTTATGATAATGAATTTTCTAAACACTATGGTCCTTATTTTTGTTAAAAAATAAACATTTGATTAGTAAACACTGATTAGCAGGTTCTTGTTTCATTTTTTTTTCCCGAAAGAAAGGTAGATGTGGGTAGTGAAGTGCTGACTGATCATTTTCTATATATTATAATGTACTCTGTGCTGATCATTTAGAGGAGGTTTTGTCTTCTAGCGGGTGTAACGGAAAGGTGTGGTTATATTTTATGAACCGCCCATCGATATGAACAACTTTCTTTAAGAAAACCTGAGGAAATTCTCAAAAAAAAATTTACCTCCCATATAAATATTGATCAGCTGATATGGAAATATATATACTTTGTATGGAAAGTCCAATATTTTTTTTTTAATTTTCTATTTTTTTCTTAGAGAAAGTTGTTCATTTCCATAGGCAGAACCGGTTCTAAAAATATGACCACACCTTTCCGTTATACCCTGTATACAGTTTAACTTGATGGATAAGAAGTATAGTATCTTTAATTTAAAATTCACTTAACAATATTTAAACGGTTAGCGAGTTATATAAATATAGCTGTATTTTGTGCCTTAACTGGGGTCAAATAAATTTATTTTCTTTCTTTCTTCTTCCTTTCTTCTTTATTTTTTTTTTCTTTCTTTCTTTATATAAACATTTTAGCAGTTTTCACCAACTCACACTGGGTCCACTTCGTGGATTGTTAAATAATGTTTAAAAATGGCGTTCAGAAGCTTTGACATAATCCTCACTTGCCGTGAAAGACTGCTTGGTCCTCCGTGTTACTGCAATGATGAATGTTTAATAAGGTTGTTTTTTTTTAGGTGCCCGGTTTTACAGCCAACCATGTGCTCAACTTCAGCAATGGCTATGCTTCCAGCCTAGCAACGCTAGAGTTGGAGGCAGCCGTGCATTCGCCAGTGCCTACACTCATGATACGGTAACATATCAATACTTCACTGGATACTTATGTCATTGTGTATACACCAGCATTGGGACTCATTTCATCAAGAGTTCGTCCACTCAGACAAGAATGAAGCGGAGCAGACCAAAATGCCAAATTCTATTGACAAAATCTCTTACAGTATCTTCTCATACTATACAAGGTGGTAATGACAATACAACAATAAATGATACCACTGGTAATACTCACACGTTGTTCATAATAATGAGTATTGGCAGTGTCTTCATTTTCAGGGTTCCGTACCCGAAGGGTCCAAACGGAGCCAATAGGGCTCCATTTGGACCCTTCGGGTACGGAACCCTGAAAATGAAGACACAAAATTTTGTGACAGAGAAACGAACAGATAATAGATCTGTTCGTTTCTCTGTCACAAAATTTTGTTCCGAAGAATTTTTTAACTTTCCATTGACCTAAGAACTTGAAATTTGGAGATAATGTAATGTAAATATACTATGTATATTTAACAACAAATATCAAAATATTGATTTCCCTCATATGGTACGGAACCCTAAATGTGCAAAGTAGTCCGACTCGCGCTTGGCCGGTTTTTTTGTTGTACTGTCGTTTCTTAGCTCTAGGCAAAGGCTCAAAATTATGCCTTATTATTTTCTTTGTTGCAGATGTGAAGCATCGATTTTCGACGTCTGGAGATCGACTAGTCACACGATAGTGTTACGAGAACGAAACGCTAACCCGGCTTCTGCTTTAGGCAGAAGTTTGACCGGTAAATATTATTTTAATTACTTGTTTCTTCAGTAGAATTTGCTATAGATAGGTAAAAGCGATGAAACCTTCATTCATGTATGGGCTTAGTGGAATATCCGCGAAGTGAGAAGCCTCCTACAAAGAATAATGCTTTAAATGGTCTTTTCTGTAGTTGCTAGAATCCAAAATAGAGAAAGATGAAAAATCGCCAGAGCGCTGTAACCTGATAAACAAAAGGTTCGTTGAAGATTTTTTCACAGAACTTGAATTTTCGATCTAGAGGTTTACGCATTTACTCGTACATGGAATGTGATTATTATACCTTTAGGAGATATGTGAAATTAATCAAAAACGTTTTTTTAACCAGGTGCTGGTGCAACAGAAACTTGCCTGCCAACTGTAATGGTGTTGCTTCTTCAATTCTTTCTTCAACTGCTTCTTCAGAGATACAGTGGGACGTCAATAAGATAGCTGTAAGGCTTACAAGATTTAGAATAAATAATTTGTACGTAAAATACGATATTTAGAAATGTCAGGGTTTGAAACTATTTGATTGGAATGGAAACGTAAAATGTAAACCTTTTTTTTATATACTGATTTTTTATTAAGTTTTAAAATTATTTTATTTTTACATTTATAAAAAAAATGTTAGATGATTTCACATTCAACCAGATGAAGTATACATAAAGAGCCTCAAACAAAAAAAAACTATGTCTTGCCAAACATGAGTTGAGCTCTCCACTACTATATCACTCTGTGTCTCGAGCGTTTAGCGTAAATGCGTAAGGTGATTGACGCACTGCACCGACCCTAATAAATTGGGATAAGGGCATGAGCATGATGAAGTGGGTAAGCTGATTAACCATACTAAGAGTATTCACAGTAAGTGACAAGGATTACGTTGTCACTTGCTGCGAATACTCTTAGTAAGGCTGATTAACATTACCCCCAACAAAATATCCCGCTGCTTAAATAGAATTGAATAAACATTGCAAGTCTTAAGGCTTGCAGCAGATAGGTGTAACGTGACAGTGTGAGAACGCGTTCATAGAAACTGTTCTAAAATTAAAAGGAAAATTCCTATGAATAATTCCTATACGCATTATCGCATAGTCCCGTCGTACCTGCCTGCGTGAACCTTACTCCATTTTATTTATGTGTTTTTTTCCAGTTCAGTATTCTTAGTAAAGGAATTGAAAGTAAAGATAATGAATAATTGTTCCGATGTTTATAGTTAATGTCTAATTAATTGGTAACTTGTTGTATTTGAGCGTGCATTATTAAAAACAACACCTTTTTATATTGAAATAGTACTTCCCATACCTAAGTCGAACTGAAATACCTATTGAGTAAAAATTATTCGTAAAAATAATGCACGCTTAAAATATAACTAAATAATATTTAGGAAATATACTGTTAACATAGACTGATTATATAGAATAATTTGTGTAAATAATTATTATAGCAATTGTTTGTAAATACTTACAGACTAAATAATTAATAATGTTCATTTTTAATCAGAATAATGTTAATATTTCTTATAAATAAGTGTTAGTCCAGATAATTATTGTATGCGAGAGGAATGAGAATTTAATTAACTGTTTTATTAGTTTAAATAATTATGAAGTTTTAAAAAGGTAATAATTTATATTTTGTAATGTTTTCATTTTGTGTTATGTCGCCAATTTAAAATATTTCCACGTTCTGAAATGAACAAGGTACATTCCAAAAAATATTTTCAATTACAATTATTTTTAATAGATATTGAACATCTATTAATTTAAATGTTTAAAAAATAATGTTGAAAGATAAACTTATTTTGGGATGTTAAAAATTATGAAAATTTAATAAAACAATTCGTTGTTATTCGTTATTATATTAGACAAAAAAGTAATTCGAAAAGTAGCTAAGAGGCTGTGTTTAAAATAAAAAGACGAGCTATTAAATGTTATTAGTTAATTTTATTTGCTATAATTTAAAATTGATGGTGCATTAAACAATTGTATAAAATAAAATGTTTAAGATATTATTAATTGTAAATAATATTACGAAGTTGGTTAAGAATTATGTTTTTAAGGAAAAGAATTTGTGCAAGAAATTATTTGTTTAATTCTTAAACTGTGTAATCCTAAAATAAAAAATAAATTAAACCTGCATCATACATGAATGATAATATTAAACCCTGTATTAAAAAGATAAGCTATTGAGTTTATAAAATTGACGTAAAATTTTTAATACACATAACTGTGTGTCTATTATCAGAAATATAATATGTACATGCGTTGATTAGACGTAACTTTCTTTTATTTTACAAAGTTTGAATTGCTATAATTCCAAACCGTTAAAAAATAAAAATCTTGTAAAGAAAAACGCTCAATATCTTGTCTTATTCATACCGCAGATGAAAATAGCGAAATACACAGAATATGTCATTTACAGTTCAAATGACATATTTTGTGTATTTCGCTATTTTCCTTTCATTTCCATATTTTGTCTACGCAAATTTTCTTTAATCGTAGTTTTTTGTTAGAAAACAAAACGCAGAATTGTCATTTTTACAAAAACAAAATCGTCACTCCATAGATAGAAATCGGTAATCTCTCTGAAACTCCACTTCTATTAAAAAGTAACACAATGGTTATATGAATCACAAATAAAAAAATCGTCTTAATTTTCTAATCCTTTTGTTCGCTACCTACTCTGAATTTTGTTATTATAATGAATTGTTGTTGTTTTGTTTTCATATTGGTATTGTAAAATCTACTATTTTGTTAAAACAATATGCTTCCTTTTTAAAATAAACATTCCATAAGATTTTTTTGAGTATAAAGGTATTTCCTACATTCTTAACTACAATATATTCACCTAATTGTGCATTATATTGAACATAATTCTAGCCGATAATGTATTAATGAAATAACAGAAAATAAAAAAAATAAAGACGGTAATAATTGTATGCTGGATTTTTATTTCATAAAAACTTTTTTCTTTAATACGGGTTGCAGACCAAGAGCTAAGCTAAGCTTAGCTCGCATAGCTGACGCAGTTTTCCATACTTGTGTGCAGACCGCAAACTATGCGAACTAAGCTATGTGAGCTAACTAAAATATGCGAAGCTAAGTTAGTTGTGTATGCCGATGCGCAGCTACACGAGCTAAGCTAAGCCCCTCCCGCTACCCCGCACACCCTTTGCACATCCTTCGCCAGTGCTGTCCAGTGTTCTTTGTTGTACGCACGGTCGTTTAGTAGCGATTATGGAGCAATTTATTGAAACTGAAATTTATTAATTATTATTTCAATTTATTAATTGAACTACGCAACACTGACTGAGCTTTGGCTTAGCTGTTGGTGTGCACGCTATTTATTTCTAGCTTAGCTTAGCCTAGCTTGCTTGGCATAGCTTAGTTTAGCCTTGGCATAGCTTAGTTTTCGGTCTGCAACCGGCTTAAGGCTGCCATAGATAAAGACTTAAATGGATACCTAATTATTTAACGAATCTATTCCAATATATACGAAAATTTTTATATAAACACGTTGTTCCTTGTCACGTCGCATTTTCGCATCACACAGGCCTTCAAGAGCTTTAAAACAAAATCTACCACCATAGTAGTCGTAGCTATCAGTTGCAATGCCTTTTAGGAGCAGAGAATTGGATACAAATAAAAAAAAATACAATGCAGAAGCCAAGGGCAGATTGACCCGGCGCTGCGGACGGCGAGTAGTGGGTAGCTCGCCGTCCAATCAGCACCAGGTCCGAGAGTCGACGCGCGTAGTGCTCCACGCGCACCTCAAAGAGTTGTCAGCAATACATGACGGCATGGCCGATGCCTGACCAGGGGTTGTGGACAAATTCGAAACAGAGTCACCGCGCCTCTGGACACTCAAGGAAGGGAAGGAATGGGGATGAGTTTTAGTCAGTAAGTCTGACACGCCCTCCCGCTCCATCCAGAGCGGGACAAGTCACAGGATGATTTCCAATCCCATAAAAAAAAAGAGTGGCAGATTAAAAAGTAGGAACAGCTTTTTGACGTCTATAAAACAAATATAATACTACAAGACAAGAAAGAATTGTGGTTAAGAAAACATTTTGGCTCCTCAGACATACCCCTCCAGTCGGTTACCCGGAAAAGCTCCCCGGGGGCAACCAAATGTTATGTCCCACCTGGAAATCTCTAAATTGACTACGAAACCAGGTGAACCGCTGCTGGTACAACTTAGTCAGATGAGGGTACTCCATTGAGCCACAATGCGATTGTAGAGCTACATCCAAAACAATGCCTCACCTCTTGTCGTGCTGTCTATACACCAACAACTGCACTTTGAAAGATATTTACGAGGCAAATATTAACGCTGTCGACGTGGCTGAAATATGATCAAAAGAGATTCAATTTTGAAATCATCATAACGACGAAGAAGAAGAATAAAAATTGACTCTAAGGAACGTTACACACCCTTTTGGACGTTTTTGTAGGGAACTACCCATTATAAAAAAAAAAATACAACCGACTTCACTATAAAACACAAAAAAAAAATGCAAAATCGGTATCGGTGTTTCTGGTTTTGTTTCTTCGTTATTTGACATCGACTTCCGAAATTAAAGTATTTTTTTGTAAAAACGTTTTTTATTTTTCACTTTACATGTGTGTCATCATCATTCTCCTGCCCTTATCCCAATTTATTTGGGGTCGGCGCAACATGTCTTCAGCATTCCCAAGGAGGGTTGGCGTCAGGCAGGCGGCCGGCTATAAAACTTTTGCCAAAACCTTTTTGCAACATGGTCACTTTACATGTGTGTACCCCCCTAAAACTAAATAATAAATTTATGCCCAAATTGATAGCCCCAAAAATATGGAATTTGTACATACTCGTAATTGGTCAAATTAAGGTGTGTGTTATGAAGTGGTGTAAACAATAAACAGACATGCGATTGCTGCATATCCGGAAGGTTTACTATTCGATCGTATCTTCGTAGTTCCTCATCAGATCTTTACCGAATTTAAATGGAACTACATGAGAAGCACCAGCTTTCAAATAAAAGAAGAATCATCAAAATCGGTTCACCTACAAAAAAGTTCTGAAAAAACACACATAAAAAAATATTGTCAATTTGAGAACCTCCTTCTTTTTTTGAAGTAGTTTAAAAAAACAAGAATATCTTATTTTATATACGCGACGAAAGTAAATGGTTATTTTTCTGGTGTTAGAGATAAAATTATCTACGAAATATACCATGAATTTTCCGATATTTTTTTATGACTAGTGTTATTAGCGGAAAATATCCCTCAAACTCAAACACATGACGTGAAATACACCAACTCGTACTGGGCTCGCATGGAGGATAGCGGCCTGTTTCCTCTAATAGAAAAGAGGCCTAAGTCCCAGTAGTGGGCACATTATTAAGACTGATTGTGATAATGCTATGCTTATTCGAACCGATCAGTTTTGACGTCAACATCGACTTAGCCTTTTTGGTACAATCTGATGGAGAGGAAGTATTTTTACCCAGGGACTATACAAATCACTAACAAATCCAGAATTTCCTGTAGTTCTCCACCAATAAATCTACTACAGTATCGCTCGTCCAGTTCGTTACCAAACCTTCGGCATACACAAAAAAAAAATTAAAAGGAAAAACTCCGCGTTCTAAATTCGTGAAAACCGCCCGATTTTTTCTGAAGGAACAAAACCCAGGTACAAATCACGAGCGGTAGGTACCTTTTGAATAATTCATATTTTTCACCACAACAATAATAGCACAGGTGAACATTATTTTTCTTTTTGTATTGCCGGTGCGTCAGTGAATAGGTGCCTGCGACCGAGTGATAATAACTCATCGATTGTTTACTACTAACAGGGCGGCCGAATGGGGCGTTCTTTTTTTAAATGATGAATCGCCAGTTATTGGAGGTTTTCTGAGGATACAATACTGTTTTGTGCCGGGTATATTAATTTGTTGCAATTTTTTGAGATGGAGGTTTTTTTATGAGCTTTTAGGGCAATTTTTCAGTTTTATTCAGGCCTTTTCTCTCATTGTAATGTTTTCTGCAGTCTATTATGGTTTTTTTTTCCCATTGAAATTTTTGATACATTATGCTTTGGTGGAATAAGGACTGGTTTCTGCATTGAGTATTCTGAATAAGGAACTTTTCAAACACTACTTTAATGTCAAATGACAGGTTTTAAGGCTCTACAAACACTCAACTACATACATTATGCTTGAAGAAGAAAAAAAAATGAAGACTTTTTATTACTAAGTTTCCCAGTGGAATTTAATCCAATTGATGAAAAGTGTACCTACAGAATCAACAGCAAACGAACCATGTAATGTGGAGTGCATTAAAAGGGTTAATGTACAAATACCGACAGTTACTATGTCATTGTACAATGTGTGATGTGCATGAGAGCAAATAAATAAATGAATAAAGCTTTTTTTCTCTCTTACAAAATGCCATTTAACGCTACACATTCCCCCAGCTTGTACAAAACTTACAAAGCAACAACTCGCCAAAAAAAACCGGTACAAAACGAAAACATTACATCCCATATCATCCGAAAACTTCACTCAGAGCCCGAATAGTTGTGTGGAAAAAGGAAACATTTTTATAACATGTCTATCTCTACAGCTGTCACTTGGTAGCCCATCCGAATGCAATTCATACAAAAACCCTCGTATATCGTTAAAAATACGAGGAATTCCCAGCTTTGTTTCAAGTTGCCACCCGACGTAACAAGCGTTGGGCGAAACCGAGATGTTCTTTAATCGAATAAATCCGAGACGGAATTTTGGTCGAATTAACTCGTTTTTGGAATGAGATCTTGATGTTTTCGATTGTTTCACGTAAGTTCAATCACCTTGTAAGTGATTTTGTCAACCATTTTCTCTTCGATTTTGGCGATCAATTTAAATCGAGTTGACAAATCGATTCGATCTCAAAAAATCAAATCATGATGATTTTCGATTGTTCCAAGTAAGTTCAATCACATTGCAAAGATCCTATCACAGTATCTCCTAGATCCTGTTTCTCGAAAATTGAAATGAAAAAAATATATGATCGATTTGAAACTCTCCACGAAACTCTTCACGCGCTTCACTACTTGTGACATAGTGCTTCGGGACGCTTATACAGAGATAGTAGTTTCGGTATAGTGCGCCTCAAATTTATGGCTGTTTGCTCCCCCGTCAAGTGGAAACGTTGGCCATTTAACAATTTTGATCTGTGATAGTAAGTTGCATGATTAGGCTATGGATTGCGATGTTCCGGCTTATGGATTGGGCATATTTTTCTTTTTTTAATAGTAGTAGTGTTTCTGTTGTTTAATAGTATTGTTCTGAATTAGGAGTAGATGAGCACTCAGTAAAGTTTCGCACTTGGATAGGACACCCGTCTTACTTATTTATCTGTATAATAATATAAATAATCCGCCAGACTGAATTTTAATCACGGTGACCTATCTCACAGGAGATGTTATAACTAGTGCACAAGCTTGTACGCAAATACAGGTGCACTCTCTGTTTCTTCACTCTCTTAGTTTGATGGGACGGCAACCCGCCTCGATCGGGGAAAGTCAGGCATAGAACCAACGGCATTACGGCTTTCTTAGGCACGGGGGTGTCATAACACCAACTTTCAAACTCCAGGCTGCTACAGAGTAATTCCTAATGGAAAAACCAAATAGCATTTTTTGCCCGACGCGAGAATTGACACCAGGACCTGACGCCCAGCAGTCGCACTTGCGACCAGGAGAACAACGAGGCAGTTGATATATCTGCATTCGCAACGGTTGTCCTATTGGTATTTCATTTCCCCAAAGCCTTCGCCCCTATACTAGAACTACGATACTAGAACTACGATACTAGAACTACGATACTAGAACTACGATACTAGAACTACGATACTTGTTATATCGACGCACTTTAGTTCTTTTTAATGTCATTACGTTACGCATCTCCTATGATTCTAATTACGTATATTCGATAGCAAAGATTCGAGTTATGTATTAAATCAATGCAATAAATGTCGAAGTATCAGCGCATTGGCGTAAAGTAGTTTGCATAAATATAAGTTTATCGAAGTAAAGTTATGTCGCGTATAGTTAGGGTTGTCATACGTCCTGGATATATACGGGACTATCGCCGTATTTAAGTATCACGTCCCGTATTGATTCTCGTCCCGTTTGTCAATATACTATAATTATACTGATATGCTGATATGTGAATATGTATTTGCGATTCTTGCCCACAACGCAAATGTTGAGGGAATCAATCAATCAATCTTTATAGAACACAAAAAAAATGGTGTACAATTATACTAGTTTTTCAGTAATAAATCTGAACCTATACAATAGAAAGTCATGTTCGAGTAAATACAGTAAATTAATTGTTTTATTAATAAATATTTATTTATTAATTAAAATTTATTTTTACATGCATTTCAATGGTAAATTATATTAAAGGGCTGGTTAAGTCATATGTTATGTTTAGAGAATATTTTCTCTTATGACAGCCCTAGAGGCAGATGAAAGAAATAGATTGTTAAAAAAAAAAAAAAAAAAAAAAAAAAAAAAAAAAAAAAAAAAAAAAAAAAAAAAAAAAAAAAAAAAAAAAAAACTGACACAGTTGAAGCGATTCTGATTAGCCATTGCAAAGATAATATAATACTAGCGTACAGATGCCTCATCCCATACAAAGAAATGGTACAACCATAACTACGGGTTTTCGACTGGAACAAGCAACTTTTGTTCTTCGTTCGGGCCCGTCCTCTACACCTCGTTAGATGGTGTTAGCAGCGACGGTTTGCAAGTTGAATGAATTTATTTTAAAGTCTTACCAATATTTTCTCACACATTGAGGAATTATTTTATAGTATTTTTGGCACTTGATAACAGTTTTACTGTTTCAAAATGACGTGTCACTATTCAAACTTTAAAGAGGCTAATGGATAAACTCTAAAACTTCAAACAGCGGCGTCTAATGGTACAGTAAATGTAGATGTCTAAGCAGGATTCGTAACAATAATCATCTTAAATTGAATTAGAATCCAGTAATTCCACAATTTTATGCGTGGGGCAGTTTATTTATTAAGAAAATACAGTTTTTATCATATTTTTTTCAAAATGTTAGATAAACATCAATAAGAAATCGATGCATACTATGCCATCTATTGCAATTTATTTAAACTAAATTTTCTTTGTTCGAGATGAGACCCCGTGGCCATTGTAAATTTAAAATTACATGCGCCCAATTTTAGGTATATGTTGAAAAACAATATGACTGGGCGAAGAAACAGAAACTTCTTCGTGGTGGTTCTTCTCAACAGTAATTGAACTGGTTTTCTATGAAGTTATCATGAATTCATGATTAGAATGAATGGCTTTTTTATTGTTGTTGTTTTTTTTTAATTTTTTTTTTTAATAAACCTTTACTACGTTCATTTTAGTTTCTATTTATTAGTCACTAATAAGTCCTGTATCAGTTCCCAACAATTATGGCAACCCTATGGATAGCCCAACAGAAGTACGGACAAAGTATGCCCATTTAAATTACTCTGTATACACGGCAGACTCCTTAATATGAACAATAATATTAAATATTGTTGTTTATGACAAAAATGATTACACACAATGAAAAATACACAAACTTAATAAAATAGGAAAACAGAGACACACTCACACACACACACACACACACACACTCACACACACACACACACACACTCACACACTCGTACACTCTGTTTATTATTATTTTTGTATTCACCATGCACCAGCATTCAATTATGCTCGAATTCAATTATGTGCTCGAACTTCCGAGACTGCTCTTCTAAACTTGTTGAGTAAGACACCGGACACCGTATCAATTGGTGTCTGGTGATTTGCAAAAACCGGCCAAGTGCGTGTTGGATTTCGCACATTTAGGGTTCCGCATCAAAAATTGGTATTTGTTAGTAAAGTACCTAATAATAAACATTATCACCAAATTTCAAGTTCATAGGTCACTAAGAAGTTTGTACAAAATTTCGTTACAGAAAACGGACTAACAGACCGACGACGAACAGATGGACAGAAAGACACATGAGTGACAGCAATAGGGCTCCGTGTAAACCCTACCTGTTGTAGGTTCTACACATTCAGAGCAAGAGTGCGTTGAGACTAAGATTCGATTTACGGAAAAGAGTTGGGAATAATTAGATTCTAACAATGAAGTTTCGTACTGGCATAGGACATCAACCATTCTTATGGGTTGGTCTCGTCGTAAGTTGGAAGCAGCAGCTTGATATAACTGGCTGGCAGACTATCGGGCAGTCAGAAGCTTAATAGTCTGTCAGCCAGACTGTAACGACTATCAAAGATGTACAAATGACAGGCCAGGACCAGCGATGTGTTCGCTCTCTATAACATGGGACTTATATCGACTTAGGGCCGATTTCACTAATTCTAAACGCCCAGTTTTCGACGTTTATGCTCGCTTAAACGCGTTTAGCCGTTATCATAAAGCTGAAGAGTTTGTTTGTTTGGTTGAAGGCTGTAGGCTATATAACATCACGCTGCGACCAACAGGAGCGAAGCATCATTGAAAAATGTGGCAAAAACGGGAAAAAAAATGCTTTTGAGAGCTTCAGTTGAGTGCGCTGCGTAAACGGTTAAAGTTAAGCAAAAATTATGTGGGACGGAATTGTACTCCTTTTAAAGTTGTAAAAAAAGTCCGCGACAGAAGGTTAACTTACTATAATCGTTTTATGGTTTTTATTTTTTACGCTAAGCTTAATTCAATAAAACTTAGTTTATAGAGCGAATGGTGAAATCGGCCCTTAATTGGCAATATTTTAAAGTATTATACTCCCCTTCCAACGCTTTCAGGAAATACATGCGAGTTGTTTCATATTTTAAATCATACGTCTCATAAATGGGGCAGAGAGCATCAACAGTAGTTTTCCATCGCGAACGGTCTTGAGCTTAACGATTCACCTCGTTTCACGATATTCCTTTGCTCGTCGCCTCTGCCAACACGGTTCGACGAGGACGGCCTCGTTTTCTTTCCCTTAGGTATACCTGTCCGATCCTTATTTGGGTATGTGATCGGAATTACTATGGAGCGTGTGGTCAAGCCATCTCCACGTGTGACGCTTGTTCTGGCGGTCGCTGGAGTCTCGTGGCATTTCTCCAATAGCTCTACATTAGAGATGGTCTCGGGCCAGTAGATGTGCTGGTAGTCGGATGCGACGAAGACAGCGATTGAAGATGACTTGGATTTGGCGTGAGATGTCATTTGTAGTCTTCCACCTTTCGTTTCATTACATTTAATTGCAGCATGACATTTTATTCGTGTATTTTGCAGAGTCCTGAAATATTAATCAAAGGCCACAGAATGTTGGCACACGAAATACATATGTAATAATGTAAACTAACATAATTTAATGTATTCGTGACCATTAAAAGCTTTGATATTATTATATTATTATTAATAGATTCAGTTCCAACAGCTGTGGACGCAAATGAAGATATATTTGCTGATTATTGCAAACTCCGCTGTATTTACAAAATGTTTAGCAGAATGGTGGTTGGAATTAAATGAACGTTTTGCATATTAGCTTTTGTGTGTGTGTTTATTAGTTTAGCAGTCGCAGTCACCTCGTGATCGGGACACAATTAAAGTCTATTGTGTCTGCTAATTTTGACGTGCAAAGGGTTATGAGGATTAGCTCATATAAAAAAAAAAACATATATATATATATGGTCGAATTGAGAACCTCTTCCTTTTTTTCGTCAGATAAAAACTGGCCAAGTGTGATCTGTGGCTGTTCAAAGTAGTAGGCAAAAGTAGGAACGTAGTAACTCCAGGAGGACCGGGTAAAGTGTGCAATGGAGATGACCAAGTTATCTACACTCAGCGTTGGGTGGATACGGGTTGAAGACATGTGACTTGTTACTACAGTGGAGTCTCACTAATCTGGACCACTATCTCACCTGATGGTAAGCGATGATGAGGTCGAAGATGGAGCACACTTGCCTAGAATTAACCTATTCACTCTTGACTTATAGACTCCCAGGTTGTAGCTATCAGGGTAGGGTCAGGGTTGTTTGTTTTCCTCATATCTTTATTGTTATTTATATGGTGTACATAATAAAGAGTATTCTATTCTATTCTATCAGGAAACACTGACTCCGGCAGGGAATTACACTCCCTAGCTGTACGCACAATGAATGTGTTCCTAAAACGTTTTGTGCGCGTGGATGGGATGTTCACCATGTACAGGTGGCACATCGCCGTCTGTCTTGTGGTCCGTTGGTGGAACGGGCTTGGCGGAATCAAATTATGCAAATATCCCCAAATGTAATCGACGAAATGTAACTTCCTTCATGGTCCCTTATTAAAATAATTGGGACATTCTAAAATACAAATACTTGTATTAATAATACCAGTTATGCCGACGATATGGTGCTGATGAGTCCCTCGGTTGGAGCAATGCGGAGGATGCTAAGTCTGTGCGAATCCTATGCAAGGGCCAACGGGCTCAAGTACAATGCTCTCAAGAGTGAACTGATGGTTTTCAAAGCTGGTAATAAAAGCTACTCAAAAGTAACACTTACCACACTGGACGGCATACCATTAAAAAGAGTTACTAAATTTAAGTACTTAGGCCACTGGGTGAGTGAAGACCTTAAAGATAATTTAGATGTGGAAAGGGCGCGCAGGTCGCTGGCTGTCCGATGCTGTATGTTGGCCCGTAGGTTCGCCCGTTGTACTGCGCGAGTTAAAGTAACGCTTTTTAAAGCCTTCTGCCAATCTTTTTACACGTGCAGCCTGTGGGTGAACTTCACGCAGAGGGCATATAGCGACCTGCGCATCCAATACAACAACGCTTTCCGGGTGTTGTTGGGGCTGCCGCGTTTTTGCAGCGCGTCCGGTATGTTTGCCGACGCAAATGTTGACAGCTTTTCAACCGTCATGCGCAAGAGATGCGCATCGCTATTATATCCTGAGGACGTTGGCAGACCGCTGGGACTCTCCGATTCTAGGGCGCTGGATACGACTCCATGCGGTGAAGTAGATTGGAATGGGAAAGTCTCTAGCGGGTGTACTTTGTTTAAAATGTATATAATTACCCGTTAGTTTAGTTTATTTACTAACACTAGATATAAGGCATGTTATACTGGTACTAACAAACTATGGAACTTGATTCTGAAATAAATGTTTATTATTATTATTAAAATGCTTTATTTTAACTATCCTGTATTTTTATATACAATCCAAATATTCCAATAATCTGGTGGTTTTTTTATACTGCCGGATTAGTGAGACACTACTGGACAAATACTTTCTAATGATAGTTTTATTTTTATTTTAAAACCAACATTTACTAATCATCACTGTTACCGCATGTGCTAAGCTCAAATAATAAATCCAAAATCGTCTTATTTTTCTCGCTGCTCCGCTACCGTAGAAAATCCCACAGATACCGTTAATTTTCCCAAGATGAAAAGTGGCCTATGAAACTCAAGAAGTATTTAGATTGAATTCGTATGCTAGTAACATAATTATTATCTGTGGTAATGGAAAGGTTCATCCTCAGATTCCTTGAATGCTCGTATTCTTGCCCTTCTGTACAATGTGCTTTTTTCGCCTTTCACCCCTCTTTACCTCAAGAAACGTTTCCAGTTTCTTTGCGACTCTCACACGAAAGTTCTTAGGTCATCGGATAACTTGAGACTTAAAATGCCAATGCATTCCACTACTTTCCAAGATAAATCCTTTACAGTCCAGGCCGCTCGTCTGTGGAATGCATTGCCAGTTGCAGTAAAACGCGCGCAATCGCTTCCAATATTTAAAAGACTAGTAAGGGAGCATTACTTGTCACTGGGACAATTTTTTTATGTTTTTTTTTAAATTAAATTGTTGTCACTTAGTTTCTTACCTATATTTTTAGTATGTATGTATTTATGTATCTATAATTGTATTGTATTCTTTATATTTGCACCAAGTGCAGCCCCATTTTGTGTCCAGGCTATCTCTGTCCATTCCAGGTTGCCTGGAAGAGATCGCGGAATGCGATAAGGCCGCCAATTGTATGTTTTTTAGTATAAGTTTTCCTTAATGTGTGTATTTTTTTATTTGGTGTATAATAAAGTATATAATAAATAAATAAATAATAGACTGTGGTAGAAAACTGTCAAGGTTAGCCGCCAAGTCCATGATCATCATCATCATCATTTCAACCAGAAGACGTCCACTGCTGGACATAGGCCTCTCCCAAGTGTCACCACAACGACCGGTCCTGTGCGTCTCGCATCCATCGGCTACCCGCAAACCTCACCAGTTCATCGTTCCACCTTGTGAGAGGCCTTCTAACGCTGCGTCTTCCGATTCCGCCAAGTTATTACTGTTAAACTAGGAAGTGTTACCAACCAAAATTAATTTACAGGCAAATTCAAATTATGGCAGCGATGTTTATTACCGCAATTTGAGACATCAGTTTGCTGAACAAATAGTGGAACTAAATATTTGGCGTTCACTGGGTTTAGATTCAAACTGTGCTTGGTCCAAGTTATAGATGGTTGCTTTTTGAAGTATAAAAACTTTTTTACAAAAAATACAACCGACTTCCAAAAAAGAAAATACACTAAAAATTGTTTTTTTTTTTTTTATTTGAACAAATCCTACTAATATTATAAATGTGAAAGTTTGTGAGGATGGATGTATTGATGATTGTTAGTGTATTTTCTTTTTTGGAAGTCGGTTGTATTTTTTGTAAAAAAGTTTTTTATTTTTCTCTTTTTAGTTGTTATACCCCAGAACTAAAACTAAATATTGAATTTATGCTCGAATTGATAACCCCAATAACACTATAGTTATGGAACATGGAATTTGAACATACTGGTAATTGGCGGAAACCAAAACGTCATCTATGTATACATATTTAATGTTTTTGTTGATTATTTCAAAAAACACTAAAGTAATTTCTATAAAATTTATATAGGACCACCTCTGGAGTTATACTCTTTCAGATAAAAAATATTTTCAAAATCGGTCCTCAACTGACAGAGAAATCGGTGGGTATACATAAAAAAAAAACATACATACACTCGACCATAGCACCTTCTCCTTTTTTGCGAAGTCGGTTAAAAATACGATTTTAGTTAATTAAATTACGTTTCAAAAAAAAACAAAATACTTGAGTAACCAATATTTTCAAGGGTAAATGTCTTGGTATTATTAGAGTGGTTTATCGAAACTTACTTTGTGTAAAGTAAACTTTACAATTTGGACAAATACACAAACTTTTCTATTTCTTGCGCAAACCAGAATCATAGTTTTCCATTTTATTATATAGAAGTTCCATGCAAAACTCTGTAGTTTAACTGAAACAATGAAAATCGATCAGTACAGTAATATTTTGGCATTACTAATGATGTCACACAGTGTAATTTAAATAAAGCATCTATATGTCTCTTACTTTTAAATTACAATGGCTTACCTTGTTGTGTATCTTTAACAAATAGTATCTATACTAGTTTGCCAAATTGAAAGTTAATTTATGCAATGAACAGGATGTTTTCTTCTGGATTTGAACCGTCATACAGGTTTTACGATGCAACACAATTTACTCTCTTTTCTTTGGAAGAACAATATCCTTGTATCGGTCAATAATGACAAATTAAATCGCCACTATCTTTTCATTTGCACCAACCCTATCCCAGTCACTAACTCGTGAACTACAATTTTGCCACTAAAACTATCAAGAACTTTAACTATGTATCCATGCAACATAACACAAGCTATTAGTAATTTGTTGAAATAATAGTAACAATATTGAACCTTGTGGTGTGCTGTTAAGAAGTTGTGTGCAGGACTGCAGGCTACAGTGCTCTGACTACGTTAGATGGTAAGATATGGGCTATAAATGAGAAGCTGCCGATAACTGTACCTATTCTATGTCTGCTAAGATTTAAATATATCTGGACAATGTGCCCAGCTGATGGTATCCCTCGGCAAATCTTAGAGAGGGTTCCAAAAACCGGTAATAAATCCTAACCCAGAGCTGCTTCTGATAAATTTCTGATGAAAAAAACAAATTCTTTGCCTAATATGGAAATTGGACTAAAGACCATCGACCATCTTGGTCAGTAAGGACAATCTTACTAAAATTTATCTGCTAGACAAATGACTAACAATCTACTGAAATAACTGTATTAAATCTTGAAGTGTGGCAGCTTTGCAAATTACAGAAATGACACATTTTATTGACAATAGTGAAGAAAAAAATCAACAAAAAATGTAAACCTATCTAGTTTCTACTCCCTTACACATTTCATTAAACACCTCACTCTAAACAAACAAATACCCCTTCTTGCATTAATTTACAAACTTGGCAACGACAGCTCTTTACCTTCTCTTTCTTCTAGATAAATAAAATAAACAACTGAGCATCTCATAAAACATAATCTTTTACTATGGAACTTTATATGAAAACTTTTCATAGAATTGATAGCATATTTGGCATGGGACAGGCTACAGAATACGGAGGAGCCTCGGTGGCCGTTGTTAGAGACGGCTTTTTTCAATCAAGCATGTGTGTGAGTGTCACCAATTAGAAACTGACGGCCCGTGACAATAGGGAAATATGCATGATATTTTTGTATTTGTTAAATTGCAGACTTATTAACTAGAGTGAACAAAAATGAAGGAATTTTCAAAATATCATCATCAGTGACGAAGTTATAAAACTTTTAAGTTGATAATTAGAAAGAGAAGTCCGACGTGTTCTTTGATGTCAAAGGACATGACGTCCATACAACTGCCATAGAAAATAGCGTTTTCGAGAGAGAGACGGATATATTTGTTTAAAATTGTTATATCTCGTTTAATTTTCAATCAATTTTGCTTCTGCTTTCACTCTATTTTAGTATATTCATCGATAAACCGGTTAGAAAACAAATATTTTTTCATGCACATTCCCTATTATAACTATGCCTGTGACAACAGTTTGTTTGGTCGTATCGCTCGGAGACAACCAGATAACCTGGAAAAACTTATTGTATTAGGAAATGTGGACCAGCGATGCGGGTTGAGGATAAATTCGAAAGAGTTACCTCGCCCCTGGGCATTCAGGGCAGGTAGGAACAGGGGTGGGTTTTAGTCAATAAGAGTCTGACACGCCCGTCCGCTCCACCCTAGAGCGGAAGAAGTCATAGGATGATTTCCCACCCCCCAAAAAAAAAATAAAAAAAACCAGATCAAGGAGATTACAGGACTCACTGTGATCACTGTCTTGAGAAGAACCGAAGACAGAGTGACCTGGGAGCAGCTCGTCAGTGAATTCGTGAAAGTTTTCCAGGACGGGCACAACCTTCAGCAGTGAAGAATATGACTAAGAAGAAGAAGTGGCAGCTGAAACTTGCGCTCACCGCTTCTGGCGCTAAAACCAATCTTTCTGCCCTTGTCCCGTGTTACTTGTTGGCGCAACGCGTTATTTTTTCCTTGCTCTTCATAACTCGCGGACAGTTAATTTACAATGGTACATCTAGTCGCTTGTACTCTATGGTACAGGCAATTTGTGCCGATACATTTATTGTTTCTTGAGACCGATTTCGTAGATTAATGCCGAAACTATTAAGACTGTATTGTAGTTTAGTTACCTTATGTGAGGTAAACAAGATATATTGGGTTAAATAATGAGTTGGCCTTGTCTGGCACTAGAGTTTTTCGAGTTACTTGGACTTATCTGACCTTTGCAAACGTAAAAGACGAGTAAACAACTAAACTAATTCAGATGCAATTTTGTCAAAGCATTCTGAGGCACAAACAAAATTTAATGATGTTATTGTAAAACCGGATTCCGCATTTTTGCCAAAGCATTCTGATGCACAAACAAAATTGAATGATGTTACTGTAAAACCGGATTCTGCATTTTGCCAAAGCATTCTGATGCACAAACAAAATTGAATGATGTTATTGTAAAACCGGATTTCGCATTTTCTTCCGACTGCCCCAGAAGGTGGGTAATGTTTTACGAGACTATAATGTGTGTTTATAAGTATTTATGTATATATGTCTATTACGTCCTGTAGCCTAAACGGCTGGATGGATTTTAACAAATGAGGTACAATTAGATTAGTCTTGACAGCCGAAGTGACATAAGCTATTTATGACTTATAAAAAAAAATGGTAGCCGTGATTAGATTAGAAGTGTGGTCGTGTTTTTTTTGTGACATGGTCATGTGGAATATCAAAATAAAGGGCTTGAGGCTTCAAAATATTAGTCACTAAAATATAAAATAAAATAATAAACCCGGTGGCATTACATCTGCTATTAAACTACAGCAACTGCATCAGACTGCTTGAAGAGAAACTTTTTGGAACTTTTTAGTTGGTTTTGCGGTCGGGATTTTTTTTTCGATTTTTACTAATTTATTAGAACACTATCTTGTCTTGTTTAGACATTCCCGAAGTAAAACGAAGAGAAACTGTTGTTTCTATAGTTCTTAAAAATAAAATCTCATTGGTAAACTATATTTTAAAGACTTGTAAAACGAGAGAGAGACAGACTTATCTTCTGTCTTACATTTTCCCAACAATCTTGGAGTTTGCTTCCAGCCTAACTAGATACACCTAAATGCCAATATTTTACATGGCGCCACTGCCTACCTAACCTTTACAACCCAGTTACAGAGTACATAAAATATGAGTGAGGAATATACCATAAACAGAACTATCTACCTTGACGAGCATAAGTTTAGTCCTTAAACGTCAAGCATTACCTGTAGGTATAGTTCAAAACTTCTTATCCAAAAATTTATACCTACAAGATACCGAGGCAAACTTGCGCCGGTATGAGTAAGAGTCTGACAGACCCCTGCACCCACCCCTGGGCGGGGGAAATCCATGAGGATTTCCAAAATTTAAATAAAAAGGTAGTCGCTCCATGTAAAATACTGGTATTCAGCTGGAAGCCGACCTCAAAATAGTTGGGAAAAGGCTAGGCAGATTGATTGACCCTCCTGGAACTTAATATGAACATTAAGTACTTCGTCAACTTTGAGGATACCAAACATAAAAATAGCACCATGACATTTTTAAAAGGTTTACCATTCCTTTATAGGTTCACAGAACAGTAACCTAGTTGTTAAATTTCGTGGAAGAATTTAAGAAAAATATATGCGACGGAGTGCGGCATTCGGCGAATTTATTTCATTTCTCAGTACGGAGTTATTAAATGTTCGCCTTCCGGTTGAAGGTGCAAAATATAGTCGTATATTTGTGTCGTTGGTAATAATTTGTTTCGAGTAATTTTTTTAGATGTGTCTTTATCAGGGAGACTAAGAAGGATATTGTCGTGTTTGATAATGTAGATATTGTAGTGCCTGCAGGACTCCAGGGGCGCTGCTGTAACTGTGCGGAGCTGTCTCACTCGCTGGCAGCGAGAGTGGCGTGAGCAAGTTTACTTTGATTTAAATGGTAGTGTATGTGAAGGGAAACGCGTTGGAATAGCGAAATGTACTTTAATTATAAAAATAAAATAAATGCATGCAAGCGCCCACTTCGACGGGCACGCTAGAACTAAATAGAAAACAATCGCTACTACTACTTTCTTCTAAAGTTAATATTCGAATCACTCTTCAACATTATTAACTGCCAGCTGAAGGCACTGCTCACACGCCAGCTATAGGCTGTGTATACAATCGCCACAATATCAATCTTTTGCTCGTCTCTGCCTCATTGTTCCAGTCTTTGCAAGCGCTACCGCTAAATATGAAGCCCTACCTAGGATCTCATAATTATCTTACGGTTACTCGAGACTCGTAGGTACGCATTTCAAGTCCAAGCATGAGCAAACGCTGTGTTATTGAGTTTTCTATCCGGAATTTCTCAATAGCAGTTCTTTTTGGGAAATCACCCAATGACTTCTCCCGCTCTGGGTGGAGCGGAAGGGCGTGTCAGACTTTTACTGACTTAAACCTACCCTGGTCCTTTAGTTGCCTGTGCTAAGGGCCGTGATAATTATTTCGAATTTGTCTACGACCTCAGGCAGCCTAGGCTTTATCGGCCCGTCAGGTACAGCTGACATCTCTTTGACGCGCGTGTGGAACACTACGCGCCGTCGACTCTCAGGCCTGGTCCTTACCGGACGGCGAGCTAGCCATTTCTCACCGTCCGCAAGCCCGTGCCTACAGTGGCCGGAGATTGGCCTGCGACCTTCGACGTCTAGATATATGTCCGATTATTTATCATCACCATTTCAGCTAAAAGACGTCCACAGCTGGTCATAGGCCTCCCCCAAGTGTCGCCACAACGACAGGTCCGGTGCGTCTCACATCCATCGGATTCCCACAACCCGGTGAGGGTCTGGTTAGAACGTTATCTATTGGTCTACCTTATGGGAAGACTATTGGCAATATACTCGCCCCCTATTACGTGGGACTTTAAAATAACTGGAAAAATATGCTATACAGATAAATACACCTCCGCCAATTTTTTGTGAAATATAAATACCTATAAAATTAGTTACTTACATTATTAGCTTTTGTAATTGAACACACTGCCAACCAGGATACTCGTATATTACTTTTCCAGCTCACTGCTCTCTTTTACCTGTAAAACTTGCTGCAAGAGCTCCTTGGAAAAGATATTGTAACTTTGATACCTAGTTAAAATATCTTTCGGTGCCATAATGTTCGACAGACACGAGGCTAATACACTAGCATAGTTGGGAAGCTAGTAACTGGCCCTTAAAAGTGTAGCGTGGTGAGTAATTCCCCAGTGTTTGGTAATAACTTTCGCTTCATCATTTTATGATACTTGAAACTATGATGACTGGAAGATTTGAGCTGTCCAATAGTAAAAAATTAAATGCTTGTCTTTTTTTAAATTGGGACAAGGAAGCCACACTGTAACTCCTTTAAGCCAGAATCAACAGTGGCGACTACCAGAAAAAACGGCAAGGCAATGAAGGTCGACCAGTCCCAAATACTTGCCTATTCCAATGGCTTGTCTTTATAATCCAAAGGTTGCCTAGCAAATAATGCTTCATGGCATTAATCCTTTTTTGACACACGAGTGACCCTATAAAAGTTGCGTTTTTTATTCTGACGTTTGGAACTATAAAAAATACATTTACTCCTAATTTATTATATTATCTGTTGTACTTTCCCGCTTACCATCTTCCAGTAAAACATCGTCTAAACGCAACATCACCTGCCCGAACTTAACTGTAACTTTGCGAAAGTTTATTTTAATTATCTCGGCTAGTTGCGCTATTGTTTCACTACAATTAATCTACGGATCTTCTATTATGTTTTTATTTAATAAGTTTGTGCTTGAACTTCGTAGCGTTTAATTTATTTTAGCTTTTTGCTGACTCTTGTTATATTTAAGTTTTGTGTATTTTTGACGTGACGCATAATAAATCGATGAACGCCGGCTGCATGCATGAAAAAGTGTCCCGTTACGCTCATTGTACACATGCGCCGTATCTATATTTCATCAATGTTTTGTTATGACGTTGTCACGTTAAACTATTGTCCGTAAACCAACTTTACAGACAACCAATTTTTTCTTTCGTGTAGGGATAGTTTAGAGTTTACTGGTAAAGACTGGACTATTTTGACCCGACTATCTGAGAAGGAGGGTAATGTTATTCAAGACTTTTTCTGAATTTATAGTATGTATGTTTATGTATGTTTGTGTATGAGAGCAGTGGTGGCCCAGTAGTATTGGCCGCGACTTACAAGTTGTAGGTCGTGAGTTCAAACCCAGGCAGGCGCTTTACTTTGTGTAAATTATCTCATCACCACTGCTCTCCGGTAAAACGCTCGAATACATGTGACATCCAACAATCCGCATTGGGCCCGCGTGGTGAATTACGGCCCACACCCTCTCACAGAGAGGAGGCCTGTGCCCCAGCACTGGGGACATTAAAAAAGCCTGAGATGATGATGTTTGTGTATATATTTCTTTGTTTTTTCTCTAGCCTAATTGGCTAGATGGATTTTTACAAGTGAGGATTAGATTGGTCTTGACAGCCAAAGTGATTTAAGCTATGAATAAATAAATAAACAAAATGTCCGATTCGGCCGATTAGAAAAGTGTGGTCGTTTCTTTTTGTGACATGATCATGTTGCAAATTATGGGCTTGAGGAGGCGATTTTAAAAATTTAACTCATTAAAATGTAAGAAATAAAAAAAATAAAAAAATACAGAAAAGAAAACAATTGCAAAAAAGAACTAAAAGTTCTAAATAATTTACTTTTCAAGCAATCTGATGTTGTTGGAGGTTTCAAATTTGTGATTGAACTAAAACGAATTCCCGGTTTTTTTTTCAGTCGTAATAAATAACATAAATATAAGGTTAAAAAATTAACCCTCGAAACTTAAACATTTATAACCCCGGTGGCGCTAATGTGTGCCGCTAGTTTTCCACTAGTTTGCCTCGCCAAAAAAAATTGCCAAAAACCCGATTCACGCGTTTTAAACCGCTATTATCACTATTAGCCAAGGTCTTTAGACCTGTGACAAGGTTCATACACCCGGAACCAGTCTGTAGTTACACGATGGCCGCCTGTCAACGGGACTGACAGATGTCGAAACGTGACGCGTCCGGGGCCTGAGAGGTGGAAGGCTTCAGACCATCGAACTTAATAACTTATACTATGGAAATCGCAAAAAAAAAACCGCTGTTGCATAAATAATAATATGTTCGAATAACTCGTCAAAATTTACGGAACAGTTGATTTTTTTTTCGCGATTTCAAAGTTGGTTCCATAGAAAAAGTTATTCAGTTCGATGGTTTAGGGCTCTACTACCAGCCAAGTGGTGCCCTCTTTGAATAAATCAAAAACGGCCGTATTTTACACTGTTGCTTACTACTTAGGATACGTAAAATTTTGAGTCCTGTTCTAACAACATCCGCTTAGTAACAAACTCAACGTAGGATTTTTTAATATTTATTTTCTATGCTATGCCACGATTTTTTATTCAATGAGAGCGCCACTTGGCCGGTAGTAGAGCCTTAAAGGACTCCTTAAAGTTTTGAGGGTTAAGGCGCTATTAGTTGCCAACTACCTTGAGTAGTTAGCTTTCGTGTTGTGCGCTGAGCTCATGTAACGCGTCGTATGTCCACCCAGTAATAGGACTCGCCCATCGCGCTGTCCGAAATTAGACGCATTATTAATTTATTACACAAAAAACAACAAGTATTAAACTAAAACACTGAGACTAAAATATAAATAATTAAATGATCTTTAAAATGGTGACGGTTTCATAAAAATACGCTTTATAGTTTTTGCGTGATTCTCATTTATTTATCCGAGTTAGACATAACTTTACAAATTAATTACACTATGTTATAAAAATATAATTTCAAATATTCTGAGATCAAATTACGACGGAAATTGTCTAGAGTAACATATATTTTCATAGAAATAAGACGAGTCGTTTAGATGTGATGTTCAATTAAAAAAAACATTAAAAGACTTATAACTGAGCCTTAATTTTTTAACACCGTATATTATATATATTTTGGATGCGAGAAGCACATAACTGGCCTTACGGCAACACGTTTGGGGGAGACTAATGTTCAGCAGTAGACGTCTTTCGGCAAAAATGATGATTACGATGGTGAGATGTGCATCATTTTCCTCATCTACACTAATAATATTACGAGTATAAAGAGCAAAGATTTGTATTTTTGTATGTACTCGTAACTAATAAACTTAAAAACTACTAGACCGAATTTAAGTATTTTTCACCAATAGAAAGTTAAATTATCAGCGAGTAACATAAGCTACTTTTTTGTTTTTATCCCAGGAAAAATAACAGTTCCCGCGGTATTGGTCACGGCAGCGAAGCCGCGAGCCAAGTGCTAGTGTTCAATATATCAAGTGGTCTTACGTAATGTAGCCAAATAAATATTTTTCTTTCTTTTTTTCTTTAAAACTTTTGGTTAAGGCCAGAATTCAGTAAAAATATCATGAAATAATGACAACGCTCGTTTCAATAACAATTAATCTGTCAAGCCTTTGCCCAACTATCTTGGGGTTGGCTTCCAGTCTAACCGAGTGCAGCTCCACTGCGAGGATCGCCCAGAGGACACGGTGGAGCATACGGTGGAGGTTTGCCTCGCTTGGGCAGAGCACCGCCGTGTCGTCGTGGATGTGATAGGCGGCAGCGACCTCTCGCGCCGTGCCCTGGTTCAGGCTATGGTACGGAGCGAGAGGGAATGGGAAGACGTCTCCTCCTTCTGCGAAGCAGTAATGCTCGCGAAGAGGGAGGCGGCATACGTTAGGGAGACTCGACAACAGCCGAGTCGCCCTAGCGCCCCCAGCCGCAGCCGCCGCAGGAGACGCCAGGGGGTTCGGACGCCGCGAGACGATCGCCGGCCACCGTAGACCCGGGCCTGCAGACGGCGAGTAGTGGGTAACTCGCCGTCCGATCAGCACCAGGCCCGAGAGTCGACGGCGCGTAGTGTTCCACGCGCGCCTCAAAGAGTTGTCAGCAAAAGGCCCCGTGGCCTGCCACGACCAATGCCTGCCCGGGGGTGGAGGATAAATTCGAAAGAGTTAATAATAATAAACCTCGCCCCTGGGCACTCAAGGCAGGGAGGAACAGGGGTGGGTTTTAGTCAGTAAGAGCCTGACACGCCCTTCCGCTCCACCCCAGAGCGGAAGAAGTCATAGGATAATTTCCCACCCCCAAAAAAAAAAAAAAACCGAGTGCAGCTGAATACCAGTATTTTACATGGAACTACTGCCTATCTGACCTCCACAAAACAGTAACTGGGTAATACGATACCCCTTGGTAAGACTGGTTGTCAGACTCTCGGGCTTCTGACGACCCGTAACGACTGTCAAAGGCCACGATTGACAGCTGGGACCAACGGCTTAACGTGCTTTCCGAGGCACGGAGGAGTCTCGATACGTAAAGATGGTTACCCTTCCATGGACCAACCACGGCAAGCGTACCAAATATAATAGAATACAATAAACTTTATTGTTCACCAAAAAAATACATAATACACGAACTTAAAATGTGTAGGTAAGGTACGTTGGGGTAAGGTCGGACTGTTTTTCGGTTAGTTGAAGAGGTTCCAGCAAATGTTCTGTCCCTCATTTTCTATAGAAGATTTTCAAATGAAATTGATCTTTCATTGACGAGGAAAAAAAATACTTTTAATCAGTATTTTAGAAGTTTCTTTTACTTAAGCGGTTGCCAAGTTACACCTATGTGATTATAAGATATGCTTATCAAAAGACCGTACCATAGCGGGGTAACATCGGACTACTATCTAAAATCCACTGTATGGCTTAAAACGTAAGGTTTTTATCGGAGAAATATCCGCTCTTTTCCGTTCTACGAGTATGAGTGTACTAAATGATTTTTTTACTTTTGTGCCTAAAAAACACGTGTATACCATAGCAGCGACGACCGCAGACTGAAGAGATGGGCAGAACAAAATGGAGTCTTATATTATGTTGCCAGAATTTAAAAATAATGCCGCGTTTGGGAGTTATTTCCACCATCTGATCTTTACCCGATCCGTTCTTACCCCAACGTACCTTACCATACTGGCCCTGTAGACAAAGTAACATCGCTTCGTAGCGAAACGATATCTAAATTCGTCATCGTCTCTGAGATGTCGATAAAAATTTCCTAGCGTTAGCGTTCCTTCGTTATCTTTTTTGGCGATCACGATCGAGGCGAAGGCGAACTCTGAAAGCGCTGCTTGTCTACGCATTTGTATGGGATAAACACGATAGCAATTCGTTTCTTTATGGTTTCGTTACGAATTATAACATTGTCTACCAACTTGCGATAACGATGTCGACAGTCGACTGACCACGTGACTTAGCGTGGTTTATGTCAATCACACACACACACACACATTTTAGTCTTTTCTAACTTCGTTATCGTTTTTAAATTGTTACTTTGTCTAAGCCCCCTGGTCTTATCGCTGACAGCGACATAATAATATAATCAGCAAAATTTACCAGTAATTGTTGAAAGAAGTCAATACTTTTTTTTTAAGGTTGGAAATCATCCGTTGGCTTTTCCCGCTCTGGGTGGAGCGGGGGAGAGGTGACTACTGAGATGACAACTAATAAATAGATGGAAGCAAAGTATAACCGAACATCTACATCTTTGCCAAAATGTTTTTTTTACAAAAATGAGCTTATTTCAACCCTATCTACAAGTCTGTATTAAAATTACTTCAAATTTCAAAATAATTAAGAAAATCTGGCACGTAAATAAGGACATCTATACTCGATTTTAAAAAGACATCGCAGTAGAAACGGACCTTTGAATTTGTCCGCCTTTACTTCGGAGCTTTCACAGATGATTGAAACGTAAAAAAAGTCATCTGTCACCTGTCAGTCATTGCCCGGGGGTGGAGGATAAATTCGAAAGAGTTACCTCGCCCCTGGGCACTCGAGGCAGGGAGGAACAGGGGTGGGTTTTAGTCAGTAAGAGTCTGACACACCCTTCCGCTCCACCCTAGAGCGGAAGAAGTCATAGGATGATTTCCCACCCCCAAAAAAAAAAAAAAACCTGTCAATCATGAATTTTTATTTTCTCCTAACAATAATTCTTTTATTTTATCTAAATTATACATTTCGGCACGTAAATAAAGACATCTAGCCTCAGTTTCGAAAAAATATCGCAGTAGAAACGGACTTTTGAATTTAGTCGTCTTTACTTCGGAATTTTGACAGATGATTGAAACGTAAAAAAAGTCATCTGTCACCTGTCAATCGGGAATTTTTATTTTCTCTTTAATAATCCTTTTATTTTCATTTAAATTATATATTTCGTGTGGTTTGAGCTAAATAAATGATTTTACTGACATAAATAGCTGAAGTTTGGTGGTAGATATTTCATTTAGTGAAATGTGTAAATTGATAAATTTAAAGTAAATAAAGACATCTACAATATTTGGTTAAAAAAAGCGAAATATTGATTTCATGTTGCTTAGATTTTCTTTAAATATCCAGATATGTATTACTGGAGATTGTTATCTTAGTTATTCGATATTTTAGATAACGTGGAAACGGATATCAGGCACATGTCTTCCTCTACGACTTTTCGAACACTTTACAAAGTAAAAAAGTAGGTACATTTACATTATTTCAGTAAAACAATGATATAGTGATTAATTCTATTATAAAATCAATAAAGAAGGTTATTTTAATGCATCATAGAAAATTTCATGTTAATCAGTCCACATCTCTCAAAATAGTCACAATTGTTTACTAAGCTCTCCTGTAAAATTGCGATTTTGTAGATGTCTTCTTCTAATTTGCTGCCATCGAAATAAGTATCGATGATGAAGAAATTTTGCGCCATTAGTAAGTAAAAGTTAAATTCCCTGAAGACTAATTTAGAGCAACTAGGTGCCTACTCCAAAAATTCTCTTCAAGTTATGTAAATTCGCTTAAAGGGCGCGGGAAGTTATATTTAATCACTTAATAGCCCAGTCTCCGACGAACAAAGTAACCCTTCCTAACTTATGATTAGTAAGACTAATCCTGACTACAAAGTAAGAGACATAGGTTGGTTAAAGCGCGTATTAAACACAACGTCATTTTGATAAAACATTACTCTCCTTTTTTGCTGCATGCTTACTGCGTGCTTGGTGCGTGCTTGCTGCATGCACGGTGTATGCTTGTTTGTATGCTTCATGCTTGCTGCATGCATGGTGTATGCTTAATAAACTTACTTAGGTAAAAAAAATGGAACATTCGTCATCTGGAGGAGCTCATGGCTACAGCCACATGTTTCGATTTAAAATTTTAAGGCGGCGTTTTCCAAAACCGGTCAAAAAAATGGTTTTTTAAAGCAGTGTATCTCATAAACCGTAAATAATTTTGGCAAATAAAAAAAAAAACATTTTCAACCATTTTTATTTTATTTTTTTCATTCTCTAGGTATTTTAGTGGATAGTCGTGAAATATTTTTACTGCACGGTATTCATATTTAATTGTTCAGGTACCTATGAAGAGTTATTAGAGAAAGTTCAATGTACTTTAATGCACAGTTATCTGGCGCTTACTATAGGATCGGTTATCTCTGTTACCTTTACCTCCCTCCTAGTCTTCCACTAGATCCACGATTACTTCATCAGTTAAAACATAGCATTTCAGAGCGGTTGACCGCGTGAATTATTCAAGTGTCCTGGCCGCTTACTGACCTGAGACTCACAAATAGAATTGTATAGTAGTTCAGTCCTTTCAAGTGTACATTCTCTAGGTATTTTAGTGGATAGTCGTGAAATATTTTGGGCATTGTGTGGAGTAGTGGATTATGGTACTGCAATGGTGATCATTCGGATGGAAACTTATCTTGTGATATCAAACGCATTTGTAAATAATTTTTGTTTTTTTAAGTCATTGACTGCCATGGGGGACACATGGTGACCCCCAAACAATATATTTTTAATTGTGTCTGTTGTCTGGCAGTCAATGTAATTAATGGCTTTATTAAAGGCAAACAAATTAATCCAAAATATGTCTGCTCTTTTTATATCATTTAAATATTAGATTTCGAGTTGTATTTTAATTTTATTTAATAGGGGAAAACTCGTTTCATGTCAAGGTGTGACAATAAGATTCATACGATAAATAGGTAAACATAATTATATTATAACCCATGGCAAGGAAAGGAAAGAGAAACGTGGGAAGACCACGAAAATGATGGGTGGACGATATAATATCGGTGGCGGGAAGAAATTGGATCGGAGCAGTACAGAACAGGGAAAGTGGAAGAAATTGGAGGAGGCCTCCATATCAAGGGTTTCCTATTAATATATTGAAATTAGAACGATGTATAAATTATAACTTACACTAGACTAGAGTCATTTACTAACTGATTAAGAACACTTTTTGTAAATATTTTATAAGATTTTATAGGAAATACGAGGGCTTTTTTTATTACCCTGCTAGGGTCGCAGGAGTGATCAAAGAGTCACGGCGGCTCTGGCACAGGCAACTGAAGGACCACGGGTGGGTATTAAAATTAAAAAAAAATAAAATTAAAATTTATTTACTTCAGGTAACCCATATCAGAAAAAATAATAATTACACAATATGTCGTCACGAGATTACATACATACAATACATTATCAAAAATTAATTAGCATAAATACATCACATTCAATTCATTAAAATTAATTACAGTAGTCTCTTATATGCGACACTATATGTAACTTGTCTGTCACAGCAGTGTCGCACATAAGGACAGTCCAACCTATTTGCTATCATTTTCAGAACGGTATTGGTGCTGGCCCGCACTCTGCGCACAAGAGACGCGCATCGCTTCCGCATGGTCGCATGGAAACAGTCCGTGCGTGCCAATGCGAACATACCTGAAGCGCTACAGTAGCGGGGCAGACCCAAAACCGCCCTGAAAGCGTTATTAAATTGGACACGAAGGGTGCTGTAGTTTTTCTGCGTGTAATTAGCCCACAGGCTGCAAGTGTACATAGACGTGCAATATGCTCGGAAAAGAGTTATTTTTACGTCATCCGAACACCGCGCAAACCTGCGAGCCTTATTAGTCAGAAAGAGTCTGACACGTCCTCCCGCTCCACCCAGAGCGGGAGAAGTTATGTGATGATTTCCAACCCTGTTAAAAATTATATTACCCAAACTATTTAATTGTCCACGGATTAACAAAATAAATGGAAAACAAAAGCGGATTTTCAGAATTATTGTATACTAGCTGCTGCTAGCGGCTTTGCCTGCATTGTAAAAAGCAGCTCATGTTTAAATACAAGTTATATTCTATCTGTGTGCAAAATTTCGTTCAATTCCCTTCAGCCGTTTTTGCATGATTGAAACACAAACATACAAACTTTCGCATTTATAACATTAGGACTTAGACTATGAAAGGTTATAATTTGAAAAATGACGCAACGTCATTGGACATTAAATGAAGCAGGATCGTTAAAATGTGTGAGTGACCTCGACGAACATAACGATGACGTTTCGGCTTCTCATTTTGTCTGTGTGAGCTTATTTCGCGTGTACAGATACATGCCGGCTTCTCATTCTGGTACTTTAGATTGCTGTCTATAACCTTTCATAGTCTAAGCATTAGCAGGATGAGTTATTTTAATAAAGCATTAGATTTTGTAAGATGATGCTAATGAACTTAAGGCGAGAATTGTTTTATTTTTATTAGAAAGGAAGAAAATGTCTATGTCCATGAAGTGTGCGTTATAAGTTTCCACAAGGTGTCCAAGAGGTTAGTACTAGTTTCATCATACATTCAAAACAACGTAAAGTCCATCTTAGCTCTATGAATCGCATTTCCCTAAATTCCTGACTAAAACACCAGGAAATCGAGGCAACCAAAAAGTATAAAAGAAACAATATCAGAATGTTTCGCCGTAAGAAACAAAGAACAAATGCATTTTTACATTAGCAACAATTCTAAACACCGAGCTACAGGGTGCCGTAATAGCTTAACGGGACACACTGGCAAATAACTTGAATTGTATTATAATAATAAATTATTTAATTGGACTTTCAACAAGGCTACTACTATATATATTTATAATTTAGTTTAGATATTGATATTTGGAGAACTTCGTCATCTACTCTGACAGACTTCTCCTTGCCTCGAAAAGCCAGTAGCTCGTCTAAGGTATGCTTACCAGCTAGCTTGAGCCTACGGCCTTTTTTATGGCTTTAAATCATTTTTAAAAACCAAATTTTGCAGTCTCCCAAAGCATGGCTGACCATCGAGGATCTTACTCTTCTACGATAGACAGAACCACGAAAGTGTTACAGGTTTAGCTTTTCCAAGGTGTTACTGTGTTACCGTGCTATGTGTTATATTATTTAAACAGTCTTGTTGAATGTTAAAGTGGATTTAAGAGAAAATTTGTAAAGCGCCGATACGTGGCGCAAAAATGCTATCTGTTTCATACCGCTCGCTCTGCGACCCATATCGTGCGATAGAGAGAGTTGCAAGTCTAGGAAGCAATTACCTGTATTTCCTTTTTGAAATATTCTTTATAAATCTACGAAATGAGACAATTTTGGTCTCATTAGATTTATTGTACCTTAATCTAGGTCTGTACGTTTTTCTTTTATAATAATTTTATTCAGTTTAATTTAGGTTAATTAAAAAAAACGCTCGAAGAAGTTTTTAAGTAAAAAATTTAAATGTTAACAACTTATATCGTACGCAATATTTCTTTTAAATATAAACTTAGGAGTTTTATAGTTAAGGCTGCAAGAATTCGGTTAATATGTTTACTTTAAAAAGTTATACACCAAACACAAGGATAATACAAACAAACAAAAAAGTCTCCGAGACTTAAAGTCTTCCAAGTTGATTACGCAAAACGTAAACTCCAGATTGTCGGCAAGGGAGTCACAATTTTTACAATGAGAGCCTATTGCCGTTCCTTCATTTGGACCCAGAATAATCTAGCCCCGAATTATTAAGGCCATTCTTTGGAGACTTTAAGAAACCGCTTCCAGTTTTCTAATAATTCCTGGGAATTTCACAGGTGTTTACGGAACTTTAGGTTTTTGTTTAAGACCTTAATAGAGCAGGCCTCGTTTCAGTTTAGGAATTATGTGTTTTTTTTTTTGTAAGGTTTGTAGTTTTTCTTAATGGGTTTATTGTAATTATTGGGAAAGTTCGAACATTTGGGTAATATTCACACCTTAGACTATAAAAGATTATAGACGGAACGCCATTGGACAATAAATAAAGCAGGATCCTTAAAATGTGTTAGTGATCTTGACGAACGTAACAATGAAGTTTCGACTTCTCATTTTGTCTATGTGAGCTTATTTTGCGTGTACAGATGCCAGCTTCTCATTCTAGTACTTCAGATTGTTGGATTTTGACACTCCGTCTATAACCTTTCATAGTCTAAGATTCACGCAATAACAGTTCAAAGAAGGTCGCTCATGTTTTATCTCTTACGTTTCTTTAGTTCTGATGTATGAACCAGTTCGCAGTACAGCTCTGGGGCCGAAGGGTTCTGGAGTGGTGACCGCATCCTTCCACAAGGTGAACCGATGACCTGTTGAGGGTCGTGGGAATCCGATGGATGCGAGACGTACAGAATCGGTCGTTGTGGCGACAAGAAAATTGAGGGGAACTGAGAGATGATTAATTTTTTGTTTATTTTTTCAATGTCTGATATTTCTCTTATATGTTAGATAAGTTAAGGGCCAAAATTTATACTATAAGATTATTAACTCAACGCTTATCTGACCTATCTCAGGTCATCAAAATGTACAATATATGGGTTCATGGCGGTCTTATTGCTGACAGCGATATCTACCAGACAACATTTGGATGGACTGAAAATCTAAAAATAAAAAGTGGGTCTCGCTTGTCGATTGCACCCAATCAATGAACTAACACAGGTCAAACTACTGGAAAAACAGACAATTTCACTTTATTCCTTACACCTAGTTACAACAAACTCCTGCACTCCCAGCAAAAACTTCCACAAAAACCTAACCCACAAACACTCGCGCCCGTGTGTCCGTAAGTAACATTTCCCTCGCCACGTCTGCAGCTGCATCTAAAGGGTTATTTCTCAAACACGTCGCGAGAGCCAACGTAATGGGTATCATTTATACCGGTGATCACTGCTGCCGGTTACGAGTAGAATTCTATATTTTATGACGGAATCGGGTTAAGACGGGCACTGTTGTTTGACTGCGAGAGAAACGTTTTGTTTGAGTGATTTGGTTGGAGAAGTATGAGGTAATTAGTTGTTATGTGTTAACTGTTCGACTTGCTCGTTGGGAACAAATAAAAGGGTGGACTGTAATAAATAGGCTTGGTGTATTGCCGTTAATTCTACAAATTGCAACTGTCCCGGACAAACATATACTATCCGTTTTGTCACCTGAAAAAATTGGCCAGTATATCTGTCACCAGTCCTCCCAAGGAGTACTGTGTTTCCCAGTTACTGGGTCATGGAGGTCAAATAGGCCGAGAATCATCAGATTAGACTGGGAATCTCTCAGAAATCTACAGCAGTTTTCAATAGCCAAGTGATTTAAGTATGAACAACCAGCCTCGCGGAAAAGGTGGTCGACCAAAGAGGTCTAGAGTGGCGACCACACATACCGGAAGACGCAGCGTTGGAAGGCCTCCCACAAAGTGAAATAGCCAAAGAGTGCGAGACGCACAGGGCCGGTCGTTGTGGTGACATTTTGGGGAGGCCTATGTCCAGCAGTGAACTTCTTTCGGCTGAAATGATGATGATGTTAAACCAGCCTCAAACCACTTCTTAATCCTGCAATAACGAATTCATGTGAAATCAAAGTCCTCGCGTCATCCAAAGATTAAGTAGAACGAGGGAACAGGGCCTGCGAGGGTCCATTTATGGAGAATTGCAGCCCCTGTTCTCTCTTAAGAAACCACATATTTTTTTAACCAATCCATCACCTTATAACCAAAACAAATATGTATAAAGATTGGCACAGATTAAAAGAATGATCAAATTATGTACGAGTTGGTTGCTGTATACGGGAAATTCGTTGGACTTAAGTACTCACTTAATCAGAAAGAGTACCAAGTCTTCGTCACTTCATAAAAATAAAAGACAATCAAAGTAATAAAATTTTGCCAAACATTTTTATGATGTTTTCAGTATTGATGTTACTTTTTGTGTGTGTTTGAGAGGAACTTTGAGCTAATCAATCAAATAAATCTGTACTATCTAGAAGGGTTCTCCTGAGCTTTCTTCTCTAATGTTGTCCAAATCAGCTAAGATAGCATAAGTAATAGTATAAGGTTATCCCAAGATTTACTCTCTGCTGTTGTTAAAACGAGCCGAAATTGCTTACGTGTTCTAGTGCATTAAGGCACAATTATACGACTTTTAAGGCTCAGTTATACGACATTTAATGGTTTTTAATTGAACATCACGTCTAAATGACTAGTTTTATTTCTTTGAAAAAAATATATGTTACTCTAAACTATTTCTGTCGTAATTTGATCTAAGAATATTTGAAATTATATATTTATAACATAGTGTAATTAATTTGTAAAGTTATGTCTAACGCGGATAAAAATTTGAGAATGACGCAAAAACTATAAAGCAATTTTTTATGAAACCTTCACCATTTTAAATATCATTTAATTATTTATAATTTAGTCTCAGTGTTTTAGTGTACCTACTTGTTGTTTTATGTGTAATAAATTAATAATGCGTCTATTTTGGACAGCGCTCCTTGATGGGCGAGTTCTATTACTGGGTGGACATACGACGCGTTACGTGAGCTCAGCGCAGAACACGCAAGCTAACCTCAAGCCTACAACCTAAACTCAAGGTCGTTGGCAGCTAATAGCGCCTTAATGTTTAAAAAAAAAAACTTATGAATTTATGAGTCGAGGATCATAAACAATAAAGTAAGAAAATAAAATATAGCATCACCTCCACAGCAAAAAAATGGTTTAAAGCGAAAAAACCGTGGCGTTCCTGAGGACTTTTTTTTGGATCACCTAGATGTTCGGGACGTTTGAGTGGTGTCACTCTAGACAATTTTTTTTCGTCATTTGAGATGCGAATATTTGAGGAGCTCGTGGCTAAAGTAATAACAGCCGCACGGGTCGATCCATCAGGTTAAGCTACGCTTGCCGGGGTTGGTCCATGGATGGGTGACGGTCTTTACATACCGAGACTCCTCCGTGCCTCGGAAATCACGTTAAGCCGTTAGTCCCGGCTGTCAATCGTGGATCTTTGACAGTCGTTGCGGGTCGTCAGAAGCCCGAAAGTCTGACAACTAGTCTTACGATGGGGTATCGTATTACCCAGTAACTGGGTTGTGGAGGTCAGATAGGCAGCTCCATGTAAAGTACTGGTATTCAGCTGCATTCGGTTAGACTGGAAGCCGACCCCAAGATAGTTGGGAAAAGGCTAGGCAGATTGATTGATATGTGAATATAGTGAGATTATTTTTGAGATTTTTTTGAGACATTTAACGACGAGGAGAGATCAGGCACAGAACCATTGGCTTTACCTGTTTTCCAAGGTTAATATTGTTCAAGCAGATACATAATGGTTAAACGTGCTATCTGTGCCTCGGAAAACACGTTAATGCGTTGGTTGCATTTGTAAGCCTCATACAGTCATTACGAGTAGTGAGAATCCCACCCCAAAGTCTGAAACTAGTCTTGTCAAGAGGAATCGTGTTAACTGGTTACTGGAATATGGAGATGAGAGTGGCAATCATACCTTGTAAAATACTGAAAATCAGCTGCGTCCGGGTAAACTGGAAATCAACCCTTCTGTTGAGAAATGGCGAGGCATATAAATTATTCAGGCAGATACAATAGAAGAAGAAGATTATTAGTGGAGCTGATAAGACTTTAAAGATAACATACCATTTACTACAAACATTATCTATAAGTTGATAGAGAAACGCCAGACACACCCATGTTTTAAACACAAATATATACATTTAACTCAGTAATAAAGTTAACGTCAAAGCGATTTCATATCTGTTCGAGTTATTATCTTTTCAAAATATGGATTCGATGTTCTGTCGTAAAACTGACGGGATTTTAACGACCCCAAACGCTTTGAAAGCTGCCAGATAGATTTAATATTGCAGCTTCCTTCTGTACTGTTATCGTACGATGTGGAGAAGATAAAATGTTTTTGGGTCATAGTGAGTGGCTGAAACTTTGAGGATCCGCTGTTGGATCATAAAACTGCAGTCAATTCTTGGATTGATAATCTCACTTCTGTTTACCTTCACTTTGTAAAATGTAGTGTTTTTTTATTTTTATTACTGGACGTCATACAATAGACTAATGTACCTACAGGAAGGTAGGTATATAGTTAGGAGTTTAGGTTTTAAATATAGTCAGTTAAGTATGTTATACCCAGGCAGGCGCTTTACTTTGTCTATATTATTTCATCACCACTGCTCTCAAAACGGTGAAGGAACACATCGTGACGAAACCGGCTTGTCCTAGAACCAAAAATTCAAAGACATGTGACATCCACCAATCCGCATTGGGCCCACGTGGTGGATTTTGGCCCACTCCCTCTCACAGAAAGAAGGCCTGTGCCCCAGCAGTGGGGACATTAAAAGGCTGATTATGAAGTATTTTATAAGGATGTGTGTAAGGGAAGTAGAAATTATGTTTTTCTTACTCCTCTGCTATCTTTTCTGATTATCTGTTTTATTATTTGGCGCCGACTCAAAATTAGTTTATATAAAATTTGATATTTTATGTAGGTAAATAAGCACAATACTCAAGACTTAAAAGGTTAATTTATTTTTTGCTTTTTAGTTCTTTTTCGTCGGTTGAATTTTTTGTTAAAAAGTTTTTTAGAATATAAACTTCTACTATGCCACTTCAGTAATTGAATTCTAAAGTTCCAATTGTAGTTGAACAACTATAACAAAAAAAAAAATTGCTAAAGAAAGATCTGTCTAATCTCGTGAGTTTGGTGATCATGAATCATTTACATACTTTACTTTTCTTTTTTAACCGACTTCAAAAAGGAGGAGGTTATCAATTCGGATGTTTTTTTATTTTTTATGTATGTTCGGGCATAACTTCGTCATTTATAGACGGATTTCCAAAATTCTTTTTTTGTTCGAAAGGGGTTTGTTCCGAAATGGTCCCATTTAAATTTCATGTAGATCTGACGATGATTTTCGGAGACAGACAACGGAACTCTTCAAAAAAGTACAGTAAATTAACCGCGATTGCTGCTATCGCATAAATATGCATTGTTAACTCAATTTCATGAGGAAATAAAACTAAAAAGTGAAAAATAAAAACTTTTTTACAAAAAAAATAAAACCGACTTCCAAATAACCTCCTCCTTTTTCGAAGTCGGTTAAAAAAGAAACAAAAAGTGCAAAATAACTTTAATTTCGGAAGTCGGTGTCAAAAAACGAAGAAATAAAACCAGAAACACCGACTTCCGAAATTAAAGTTATTTTGCACTTTTTGTTTCTTTTTTTGGAAGTCGGTTTTATTTTTTTTGTAAAAAAGTTTTTTTTTGTTTAAATTCATTAACTATTTAAAAGCAGATAAAACCGATGGTTCTGCGCCTGATCTCTCTCTGGTCATGTCAAATTACCGTCCCATTGGACTGTGAGAGTGATGGAACTGAGAGTACACCTGTGTTTTCGCAACATGCTTGTGTATCTCCTGTGTTCTTGGCTGACCTCCGTTGTGAAGGGTGACCGTGTTCGAAACGTCGAGGTGATTGTAGAACCGTGATTGAAGTCTGCGGATTGTAAAGAAAAAAGTTACTTCAGAGCAGCATTAGAAATATTAAATGCTACAAAGCCGAGCGGCTGATTTTCAAACCATCTATAGTTATGCTATATTAGTACCCGCGACCTGGTCAATAAAAACCAGCCAAGTGCGTGGCGGACTTCACACATTTAGGGTTCCGTACCAAATATTGGTATTTGTTAACAAAATGTTCTCACCAAATTTCAAGTTCATAGATCATTGGGAAGTTAAAAAAATCTTCGGAACTAAATTTTGTGACAGACGACGGATAGACAGAATGACTGACAAACGGATAGACGGCCAAATGGACAGACGAACACGTGAGTGACAGCAATAGGGCTCCGTTTGGACCCATCGGGTACGGAATACTGAACCCTTGCTGTGAAGGATTAGCAAACTATGCCCGAATATCAAAAGTGCTAATCATAGGTATTGCTTTTATTTTGCTTACAGCATTTAATATTCTTCAACACATATTAAATCGAACATAGCTTAGGAACATAGCTTAGGCGTCAAATAGCTTTAGACTATTAAAGCAAAAGAAATGCTGAATTTTAATTCCTAAAATGTGATAGCGTGTTTGCTACGTAAGAAAAACAACAGAAAAATGAGAAAAACTTAAATCTTGGAATATTAGAATATCAATTTTATTGTTTTTTCACCAGTGGCGAAACACGTAGTCCTGCGACTCTACATTACATCCTGCGGACTACCGCAGCCCTCAGCAGGTCATAAGTCCAACTTGTAGGAGGCATTCAAATTTTAAAAAAAACCTGTAAATACCGCCAACATAACTAAATAACAATAATTAGGTACTTACACCATACATACCCTTTTTTTTATTTTGAGTGTGAGCAATCATCCAATGACTTCTCCCGCTTATTCATGTCAGACTCTTACTGACTAAAACCCGCCCCTGTTCCTTCCTTGCCTGAGTGCCCAGGGTAGCGGTAACTCTGTTACGAATTTATCCTCTACTACTTGGTATGCAGGCACCGGCCATGATGGGCCCCATCAGTGGTGGCTGATTTCTCTTTGAGGCGCGCGTGGAACACAACGCGCCGTCGACTCAAGGGCCTGGCGCTGATCGGACGGTGAGCTACCCATTACTCGCCATCCGCAGGCCCGCGTCTACGGTGGCCGGAGATCGTCCTGCGACCTCCGACGCCTCGGGGGTCTCCTGCGGCGGCTGTGGCTGGGGGCGTGAGGGCCAATCCGTTGAGCCTCGCTCACCCATTCCGCCTCCTCCTTCGCGAGCATTACTACTTCGCAGAAGGAGGAGACTGCTTCCCATTCCCTCTCGCTCCGTACCATGGCCTGGACCAGGGCCGGGCGCGAGAGCTCGCTGTCGCCTATCGCATCCACCAGGACAAGGTGGTGCTCCGCCCAAGCGGGGTAGACCTCCACCGTATGTTCCACCGTGTCCTCTGGGCGATCCGCACAATGGTGACATTGTGGGACCCGGGCGTTCCCTCCCGCCTTATCCGACACAGGAACGTCCTAAAACAACCGTGTCCGGTGAGGACCTGCGTCAAGCGGAAGGTGAGGATGCCGTGGCGCCTCTCCAGCCACTCCTTAAAGAGGGGCATTACCACTGCAATGGTGGCGTGCCCAGCGCTGTATTGCGACAGTCGCTCTCTCCATGTCGCCACGAGATCCTGCCGGAACTCCGTCCGCCAAGCTGCGAGGTGCTTGGAGGAGTTTTGCCCCGGTGGCGGCGTTTCGTCTCCTCACGCCACTTCCAGAGGAGCGCGAGGACCTTGGCCTCCAGATCCCATGGCGACAGTCCGGCAAGGAGGCTCGCCGCCTCACCGGAGACCGTGCGGTATCCCCGGACCAGCCGGATGACCCTTTGGGACGCGCTCAACCGGCGAGCTTAGTCGCCGCTTCAAGGAGCGCGCCCACACCGGTGCCCCGTAAAGGGCGAAAGACCGCACGACTCCCGCGTAGAGCCTTCGGTGGGTGGCGTTTGGACCTCCTAGATTAGGCAGGAGCCGCTTCAAAGCAGACCCGGCCCGCTCCAGTCTGGGAGCCATTCCCATACATACCGAAATGTATGTTTTCTCTTATATTTCGAAACAAATTCTCAATGCTATAACCCGAATCCAAAGCAAATATCTGTAGGCCATATACATATTTGTTCCGTGCCCGCAACCGGAACACATATTGTGTTCGGCCTATCGAGCCCCTGTTAGATACTCGGTCTGTGCCAAACGAGTTGTCAAAAACTCTGCCTAGTACCTATGTATACGTATTATAGTTGTTAGTTACGGGTGCGTGCCGGCCGAATGCGTCGCGGATATTGAAGACCGGAATTTTTCGTGCTTTTTGAAGTAAATTTAATTTTGACAGTGTGGCCAGTGGCATTGGCTTTACAACAATGACTATTTTAGTTACGATAAGTGAATGAAGCACTTCTTAGCGTGTCGATGGCAAATTTAATATCTAGATATTCTTATTGACCTACTATTCAGCGACGGCAATTGCATTCGCTAACGCAGCTATAAGGTCCTCACATGTACAGGTGACAGGGCATGCGAAGCAAGTTGAGAGGTAGGACATGGTCTGTGGAAAAACGTCGCACAAACACCGAAGATCGGCGCCATCCGAGAACCCCCACCAGTGGAGGTGAATAAAGCACTATCATCACCATTTTCTTGCCTTTTCATATTACAATTAAATAAATTTGATGTTTCGTTTTGATGGCCTGTTTGTTGTCATTTGCCAGTGTCGCAGTACAGATTCCATAGTATTACGCAAAATATGTATAGTATTGTCTTTGGTTGTTGGCGGACTCTGACATTAGGCAATGAACAGAAGACGTACTCGTACATTGATTGAATACGAGGCTTTTAGCATTCATGTATGTTTATGTTATTTAATCCATTTTTCTGTAATGTGCGTTATATCTGTGCAGAATAAATTATTTTTCTATCTCTTTCTTCTTTAAATGTCACATTGGTCTTGTGCTCGCAAGCGCGACTGCAGAGCGTGAGGTCCTGGGTTCGATGCCCGGGTCGGGCAAAAAGTGCTATTGTGTTTTTCTTATAGAAACAGTTACTCTGTAACATGCTGCACTTTACAATTACTTTAGCTCCAAAAAGTTCTGAGTTGAGCTTCACGATGACTGACAAATGCCTGCACTGTCTGGACAGGTCCACTCGAATTTGTGTGTTGCTTTCTTCAAAAAACTCATCCCAGGCATAAACGTGCATGGTTCTCATATGATTTAACCAGTAGAGTATTGTATGAATTTGAACACTTTAAAAGAGACTTTGACCTCTGAGTTTGTTTCGGTGTTTCTTCTCAGGGTAGTCAGCTAGGAAACACCGGCCTCATCTAGCTTAGACTGACAAAAAACATTGACGTGTAAAAGTATTCCTTGTAACCTATTTACTGAATAAACATCATTTAGCATTTATAAAATTGTAACGATTTTTAAGTCTGCATTTAGTTTAATTTACATTAATTTTAAAAGTTAATCCTTTTTTTTTGACTAATTAATCCCTCTAAATCTTATTAGTTTGATTTTAAGGTTTAATTTCTCTATTTTATTGATTAATTGATAAGCTTTATGATTTAATTTTTGTTTTTGACTACTTAATTTTTCTAATGTTAATTGTATTTTTTTTTCCCTTAGTTTTAAAGTTGTTTTGATTTAAATTTTTGTTAGATTGTTTTTTTTTAACGTGCTAAATTGTAATATATATTGAAGAAGTCACTGGCTCTTGAAATACAAGTACTCTACCTAGCTCAGGAGTCAGGGTTTCATTTTTCTGTAAACTGTGTTTGTCCCATAAAAAAATCTTTTTACAAAAAAAAATAAAACCGACTTCCATAAATAAAACTAAAAAATGCAAAATAACTTTAGTTTCGGAAGTCGGTGTTTCTAGTTTGGTTTCTTCGTTATTTGACACCGACTTCCGAAATTAAAGTTATTTTGCATTTTTTAGTTTTATTTATGGAAGTCGGTTGTATTTTTTTTGTAAAAAGATTTTTATTTTTCACTTTTTAGTTGTTTTACCCCATTCTAAAACGAAATTAATAGTAAAGTTATGCCCGAATTGATAGCCCCAAAAATAGGGAATTTGAACATAGTTGGTGAAATTAGAGTGTATCAGGGTAAACTATACAAATCTGTATACCCCTTCAGAGCGTATCAGCGTGATGTAATGTTGGAAAGTGGTGTAAACAATATACAAACATGCGATTGCAGCAATTCTGGAAGGTTTGCTATCATTTATAGAAGAGTTCCATTGTGTATCTCCGAAGTTCTTCATCAGATCTTCATAAAATGGGGCCACATGTAAAGCAACAGCTTTCAAATAAAAAAAAAAATAAAAAAATCTTTAAAATCGGTTCACGTAGTGAAAAGTTATACACATAAAAAAAAAAAAAAAATACAGTCGAATTGAGAACCTCCTCCTTTTTTTGAAGTCGGTTAAAAATAATTATTATTATCAATTCGGTGGTGTGGCACCCCCGTGCCTCGGAAAGTACGTAAAGCCGTTGGTCCTGCATCTGATCTCTTCCCGGTAGCGTCAGATTGTCGTCCCATCGAACTATGAGAGTGAAGGAACAGGGAGTGCTCCTGTGTTTACGCACACGCTTGTTTACTACAATATCTCCAGCGTACTTGACTAATCTCCGTTGAGAATAGCTACCGTGGTCGAAATTCGGTCGGGAGGATTATTAATTAGTATATTTTGAGTCGTAGCAACAAGTCTTCTTCTTCCTGTTGTAGTTTGTAAATTAAACGTCAATGTCACTTTGTGTCAACTGTCAAAAGAAACTCTGACACCTGTCATATTACTCTTTGGTTGCCTCCTTCCTTTTTACGCTGCTCGTGTGCCATGTCTGTTGTAGCTCGTGAAGCAAATAATAAATCTGTTCTCATCTAATTAAATGTTTTCATTTTCTGTCAGTAACCCATCACTTCCATACTAGTCCTCATCGTCCATAATCTTCTATTAGTCGTCATCTCAGTAGTCAGGGTCACCTTTCTAGTCGTAACATCTTTCACACAAACTATTCATCGCTTTTTGCTCTTTTAACCTGTAAAGCCCGAAAACTCTCTGGTGAGTTTCATTAATCGAAACCACGTTGAGCACTGAAACTCACCAGTGAGTTTTGCGATTCTTGCGATTCACTCGTTTATTACCTCTATTATTACCAAAACGCAATGTATTTTATGCTGTGGCAACATTTACACGCTTGGCCATAGACATTATTTGTCGTCTCAGGTGCCCTCCGACAAAAAATATATGCTGTCATAACTGAGAAAAAATGTCAAACTGACATTTGAATCCGGTTTGTCGTATGCGGGCGGGGCTTGAAGGATGGTACGTTTTACGAATGGCGGCTTTCAGAGGTTAAATCCATACAAATAAAGTATTGCATTGAAATTCATACTTCTGCTTTGTACTCCATAGTATTGTAGCGACATCAATGACGCCACAAATGAACTAAAACAGCAAATCCTACATCGCGCATGCAGCGTTCTCCGCGTGATTTGAACATAATACAGTTGCCCGGGGGTTGAGGATAAATTCGAAAGAGTACCTCGCCCCTGGGCATTCAGGGCAGGGAGGAACAGGGGTGGGTTTTAGTCAGTAAGAGTCTGACACGCCCTTCTGCTCCACCCTAGAGCGGATAAGAAGAAGAAGTCATTGGATGATTTCCCACCCCCCAAAAAAAAAATTGTATAACAGTCGCTTTACTGCTACGCACGCACTCGCTGTGTTGTCGAACTTGCCGACGCGCTTATGCTTTTGCCTATTTATTCCGCTTGTGTTCTATTTTTTAAGTATTCTATCTTCACTCTGCGCTTTCCATCTGTGTACTCCTTCTTCATATTTCGTGCTCTTGACTCTCATTAGTGTTGTGGACTTATTTTCTACCTTGTTAATAAACTTTGGATCTCTGTGTAAGTTTACTAACTCTTTTCATTTATGTCCGCACATACTAACCGAGATTTCGAGATATAACTACTTACGCTAAAGTATGAAAAAAAATCTTAGAAGACAGTAGTTTGCACTATAAAAACAGTGCCTAGTCATTTTTCCAGTTATTCTGTTGGACAAAAGACTCTTGTTCATTAATTATTTTGTCAAGAAAGTCGCACGACCATCATCATCTGCCTAGCCTTTTCCCAACTATCTTGGGGTCGGCTTCCAGTCTAGCCGGATGCAGCTGATTACCAGTATTTTACATGGAGCGACTGCCTATCTGACCTCCACAACCCAGTTACTGGGTAATACGATACCTCTTGGTAAGAAAGTCGCACGACCAAAATATTGATATAGCACTATAATAGGTAATTTTCTCTTGTGCTATTCTTTGTGAATGAATACATCATCATACAGTCATCAGTTAAGTAATGTACACTTTTTTTCATGTTGCCCGCAAGCTGACGGCTCAACTGAAGTGGTCCTCATTAGCCTATAGCAGTCCACTGCTGGACATAGGCCTCTCCAATTGCACGCCATTCAGCTCGGTTATTGGCAACTCTCATCCAGCTGCTACCAGTCGCCCTGCGAAGATCATCGGTCCACCTAGCCTGAGGGTGTCCTACCTTACGTTTGCCGATTCACGGTCTCCACTCGAGAACACACGTCTACCCCAACGATGATCGGTTCTACGGCTAATATGGCCGGCCCCAAGTGGTCACTAAACCTGAAGCATATCTTATTCCTGTATTTAATATCGTCATCCTTAAGAATATGTAGCTATATACACTACCACAAGCAACCCAACTAGACTGCTAATCTAATCTTAAGACTGTATTATCTCTCACTGCTCCGCCAGGATCGTGGGAATATTTTAAAGTAACCTTGCCCTGGCACAGGCAACTGAATGAACACGGGTAGGTTTTAGTCAGCATGAGTCTGACACACGCCCTCCCGCTGCACACAGAGTGGGAGAAGTTATTTGATATCTTATCTAAAAACGAGCACACAGGCATCTTCTCTATAAGGGGTTGTGTATTGCAGCATGCGGGCCGCAGGCCCAGTGAGGGTTAGGTATCAAATGTCTTCGTTTTGGGTCTAAGACATCCTTTACATGTTTTTCTTCACCATTTATTTTGACAACTAACTATCAAAATCTTACATACCGGAAAATCAAGCCATATAACATACTAAAAACCTAATCAAATCCAAACGACGTCTCAATCTCGAACAAAAAAACAAGGCCCCCAAAAACCTATTGTGGCTAACGTTTAAAAGTAAACACATAATTTGGGGATCTCTCCCCCTTTCCCCCTCCGTTTTATAACTTCATTTTACGGTTGGTGTGTTTCAGTAATGATCTGGCCTCCACAAACTTGGAACGGATTTTTTTTCTCATTGAATGTCTTGATATTCTTGCCAAGGTCTTGGGTGGGTCTTGCAGTTTTATTAACCATGTTTATCTAATGTAAATAAGATTGGATTTGAAGGAGTCTGTTGTTGTTTTTTTTTTTGGAGTGGGGAATTTTTGGGCTGGTGTTTGAAATCTAGTTTTTTGAGTTCATTAGAGTTCGTTTTAGGGAAATAGTTATGTAGTATAATTATGTTTATTCGACGATTTTGTTTTGGTATCTCAGTGTTATATAGCAAACAATCGCCAAACTGAATTGGCAGTGGGCAGGTCACAGTGCTCGCAGAACAGATATTCGATGGAGCCGAAAAGGTCTGGAGTGGCGACTGCATACCGGAAGACGCAGTGTTGGAAGGCCTCCCACAAGGTGGACCGATGACCTGGATGAATGGAAGGATCCTAGACGCTCAGGACCGGTCGTTGTGGCGACACATAGGCCTATGTCCAGCAGTGGACGTCTTTCAACTGAATTAACAATAGTGACTTTTCTACTTACACACCCCCAGATAAGGTTATCTGCTAGGCACAATGATAATCCTAATACTCTTTTGACCATTATTTTTTTTAATAAAGATAGACTCGTGTTTGAGCACTATCTCATCTAATGGTAAGCGATAATGTGGTCTGTGGTGGTTTCCATTTTTCCATCAATGTAGAGGGTAGCATCGTGAGGAATTCACTTATGATTAACAGTCAGCATTGCACAAAGCAGCTCACCAGCCTTCACTCTGCAACGGAAAATTTACAGAACGCTATTAACTCAATTTAAAGTCCAAATACTGAACATAATGATATTAAGGGCACCATAAAATCGCGCTGTTAGTACATAAATTCTCATAAACAACTTAGAACCGGCCCTACAAATGTTTATGCTACACACATGTAATAAAAATTGTATGAGCTTTATAAAGTACGTTTACACTGGCATGGAATCGCTCACGGTAACAGCGGAAAATTTATTTTTGATTTGTTCTGTTTTATAAGCCGTTGCAGTGGGATATTTCCTGTGTCGTGAGTGAGTTTATAGATAATACAGATTCGATAAATATTATGTATTTGTGAGCCATATATTTTTTTGCTGGGGAGTTAGTTGTGCAACCTTTTCCCCAGCTAAGACACTAGGAAGTGGTGAAAGGCTGGCGTTTGGGGGACTGTCTCTATGCAGAATTGTGACGTTCTAAAATTGCTAGTTACCAGCCAAGTTTGAATAAATGAATTTTGATTTTAAAGGTACTTAGCTTTTGTGTGAATTGAAATTTCTCAGTGCGGAATGTTCTTATTTTTTGACGATTTTCAACTTAACACCACGTTAACGCCTACGGATTCACAGAATATGTTTTTTTGTGATTTTATATAAATCTTCTTTGACTATCAGCGTATAAAGAAGCCATTACCTCTTTTATTAATGTAAGTAATTGTTTGTTTTTGATACAATTGAATAGATCCTAAAAAGATGCTGCAGTGTTATGAACATGTTCATCTTCCACCCTCAATGTTACTTGGGGTCGGCGCAACAAATTTTCTTCTTCTATAAACCGTTTCGTTTCTTTCCAATTATTTCTTCTCACGCAATTCATACATCTTTACTTTGGCGTCCTTCTTCTCCATCCATCATCATCATCGTTTCAGCTTAAAGATGTCCACTGCTGGACGCAGGCCACCCCAAAGTATCTCTACAACAACCGGTTCTGTGCGTCTCGCATCCATCGGATTCGTCTAAATTTATATTATCACTCTATAAGCCCCAAGAATTGTCAGCACTCCTCACCACATGCCCCCAGGACAAAGATTCCATCTCATCTTCCACACCAAGAAAACAAGATAAAACTATCATCGGTATCTTTCGAACAAACATCCCATGAAACAGACCCTAACACACTTATAATTGAGACAGCCCGTGCGGTACGGCAGTAAACAGCACGCATATAGTTCACGTGAACTGAATAGCTCACTCACTCTAAATTATTCACTCACGACTTTCGATTCGGCGTCTTATTGCCGTCTTTCAAGTTTACGGCCGATAAACATGTGTGTAGACAGCCTAATAAAGTTTTGGGTTGTAGCAGAAAATTTTAGGTTTTGGTACCTATTTTCATAAACTTTATGTTGCAGGCTTTGCTTATTATGTTGTTGTTGGTATTACACGAGAAACCCATAAAAATTGACAACAACTCATATTCTACGTCCTTTTGGAGGAAACATCCTTAACTAGACTCGACTCAAGCGACATGACAATGAAAAAATATCTAAAGTTGAGGACACAAGTGATGACTGGCAATTTTATTAGGGCAATTAGGTTGAGTCTAGTGGAGGAATTTTCTTAGAATATAGGTGTGAATTTTGTCAAATAGCTGCCATATTGAAACAGTGATGTCATAGTCTAATATTTTGACCCAAACACTATTGAGGTCTTGGAACTTGTTGTTGCGTGTCCAACACCACCTTGTTTGTTAAAATTGGTATGAGTAGTAGCACTGGACGAGATACTAGCAAAGTTAGTGTTCCCTGTCACTTAAACTAGGTACAATCTGTGCTATAAGTAACAGTTGCGCCTCGCGATGAGATACTCTTGTGAACCAGTTAAAGTGTACAAAATCCGTATGAGAATTTAATAATAATAACAAAAACAAGGAAAGAGAAATACAGTATGGATGTGGGGAGAGTGTGTAATGTGTATGTTGATATGTATTGAAGTGTGAGTATGATTGTGTGTGGTGTGTGGTTAATGAATGCGAAACGTTATTCAGGAACACTTAGAAGAAGTTCTGTTTCTTGGTAATTCAGTTTTTTTAACAGCATTTTGACTTTTTCCTTAAACACAAAGCATGAAAGTTGAGTAATTGGTTCCATTTTATTAATTTTATTGTATAGATAGGGACCCACTATATAATAGTGTCTTTTTGCAAAAGCTGTTTTATGAGGTGTTGTCTTAAATAGCATATCGTTTCTTCTTCTGTTATTTGTATGGAAAATGTCGGTTGGTTGATAAGTATGTACATACGTCAAGTTCCTCGAATAAACAGCTGACGCACGGTCAAAACTCCCCTTTCTTTGTAAAGTTTTGTGGTAGGGTACAACCTTGGTCTATACTTAAGCACTTTGAAGGCACTCTCTGTGCTCTTTCAAGTTTTAAAAGTGATGACTTACGAGATCCACCCCAGACCGACACACAATATCACAGTACTGACTGACACAGTGAGTAAATGATAAATGAATGATAAATGATAAATGATGTTTATTCAGTAAATAGGTTACAAGGAAGACTTTTACACGTCAATGTTTTTTGTCAGTTTAAGCTAGATGAGGTCGGTGTTTCCTAGCTGACTACCCTGAGAAGAAACACCGAAACAAACTCAGAGGTCAAAGTCTCTTTTAGTGTTCAAATCCATACAATATGTACTGGTTAAATCATATGAGAACCATGTACGTTTATGTCTGGGATGAGCTTTATGAAGAAAGCAACACACGAATTCGAGTGGACCTGTCCAGACAGTGTAAGCATTTGTCAGTCATCGCGAAGCTCAACTCAGAACTTTGAGGAGCTCAACGAACCGACGAACAATACCAAAGTAAGGACATTTGAGTAGGCCGCAAAAATAGTCAAACTGCCAGACAATCATAAAAAAGTACTGGTACATTACCTTTAATACATTTAAGTCTTCTATATGACGTAGTTTTTTGAAAATCGACATAATTTTCCTAGTCCTATTACGAGATTAAGACAGCAATTCTATATGATTGTGCCAATTGAGGTTTTCATCAACCCAAACGCCCAGATACTTAATCCTCGAAACTCTTTCCAGTTGAGTACAATGGCATGAAAAAAAATTTGAAGACTAGAGAGAGACTAGTATGATTACATGATTATGTCATCATTCTCCTGCCATTATCCCAATTTATTTGGGGTTGGCGCAATATGTCTTTTTCTTCCATACTCCTCTATTAACTATTATACTAAAACACGTATACTAAAATAAAAATAATTTAATGATCTTTAAAATGGTGAAAATTTCATAAAAATACGCTTAATAAATTTTGCGTGATTCTCAATTTTTTATCCGCATTAGACATAACTTCACAATTTAATTACACTATATTATAAAAATATAATTTCAAATATTCACATATCTAATTACGAAAAACATTGTCTAGAGTATATATTTTTCAAAGAAATAAGACTAGTCGTATAGACGTGATGTTCAATTAAAAATCATTAGAAGTCGTATAACTGTGCCTTATATGTGCAATTGATATCGGCAGCTTTTAACCACTTCAAAGTCAAACCAACGACATTCAGCAACCTCCTTTATATTTTACAACCTATCTGTCCCGACACGTTCTTTATTACATAATATAATAATAGAACTTAGTTGAATCTTTGTTCGCCTCACAATGCGTTCAATTGCATTGGGAGTCTGGCAACACATAAATTGTATCAGTCGATCTTGCGACCCCGATTTAACTCTTCTCTAAGAACCAAGCAATTCTGTCTTGAATTGAAAATCGTTTAAGTTTTATTATACTTTTGATCCCATTGTGGTCTAATTTTATTGGTATTCATAGTCAGCTGGTTATGAGGTGCTCGATAAGGTTTTAAAGGATTTTTGGGATTGGTTTTTTTACCTATGATATTACTTTTATCTAGAAGCAAATTGACTATCTTAATCTAATCCTCTTTTTGTTAAATTTAAACTGAAGATTGACTTTACCATCGGTCCTGAGGAAACCACATGAAAAAAATCATCTAAGACATGTGACATCCACCAACATATACTAGAGAGGAAACCTGAGTCCCAGCAGTGAGAACACTATAAAGCTGATTATGCCATATTATTACTTTAACATATATTTAAGTAATTTGAAAGCGAGAAATATATATACAGAGTTTTGTTATAAAATAATGTGTTAACATAAGCAGATCCGTAACCATAATAAATCTAGAAGTAATGTTTATACAAATACAGGAACTATTATTGTTCATTTTATCTTTGGCAAACACGAGGAATATCGCAATGATATTAATGCTGCAATTAAAAACAGCTAGTTATTTCCTGTGACGTTGCTCCTGTGACCAATCTCACAAGAACCTTGCATTTTTTCCGAGATAAAATGTAGACCACATCACCTGGCATACTCTCTATCTATCAAATCAAATCAAATCATAAGTCATTTATACAAAATAAACTGAGAGCCGACACTTTTCCGACGTCAAAATTCTACATAAAGACAGTCCCCCTAAAACGCCCACCACTTCCTAGTCATCACTTCCTAGTGTTAAGAAGGCGTGGTGTTGTGTGGGAAGAAGAAGTAGCGCAGCAAACTCACCAGTAAATGCAAGCATTGCAGCAGTAAAAGTAATGTACGTAATAGGATCACAAACAAACAAGAAAACCTGTTTATGATATCATTACTTAAGATATAATATATACGCGATAATACCTTAAATAACTTTGAGAACGTCGAAGCGCTAAAACTATAAATAACTTCTTAGCATCCCGCGTCAAAAACATCAAAATCATAAATATTAAACAGGCAAATTCCTGACAAACTTCAAAGTACTACAGAAACCGTAAAACGTGGCTCTAAAATGTTTTTAAAATACCTTGTTTTAAGAGAATGCTTGAAGAAGACCGCAGCTACCATTAGTTAGGTCGGCCTGCCCACAACTATTAGATGCTGTTGTGTTAAAAATGTGTGAGGTGACCTCACTGAGGAGATGAGGATAGAAGGTCCACTGTGAGACCTTTTAATGTTTCTACTGCTGGGACTCAGGCCTCCTCGTTATGAGAGGGAATGGGCCGTACACTACCACACGGGCCCAGTTCGGGTTAATGGATGTCACATGTCATGTCTTCGAATTTTTGGTTCCAGAACATGCCCGTTTTCTCACTACGTTTTCCTTCATGTTCTTTAGAGTAGTGATGATGAAATAATTAACATTAAGCGCCTGGTTGGGTTCGAATCCATGAACTCCAACTCGTAAGTCGCAGCTGTTGCTACCGGGCCACCAATGCTCTCAATATGTAGTAGATACTCGTACGTCGAATTCAACATCAAGCTGTTAGGTCTCTGGGCACGCCACCATTGCGGCGGTAGTGCCCCTCTGTGAGAAGTGGCTGGAGAGGCGCCACGGCGTCCTCACCTTCCGCCTGACGCAGGTCCTCACTAGACACGGAAGTTTCGGGAGGTTCCTGTGTAGGATAAGGTGGAGGGAAACGCCCCGGTGTCCCCACTGTGAGAATCGCCCAGAGGACACGGTGGAGATCTGGCCCGCATGGGCAGAGCCCCGCCGTGTCCTCGTGGAGGCAATCGGTGGCAGCGACCTCTCGCGCCCAGCCCTGGTTCAGGCCATGGTACGGAGCGAGAGGGAATAGGAAGCAGTCTCCTTCTTCTGCGAAGCAGTAATGCTCGCGAAGGAGGAGGCAGAACGGGTGAGGGAGAAACAACAGCAACAGACTCGCCCTCCCGCCCTCAGCAGCAGCCGCCGCAGGAGACGCCCTGGGTGGAGGACGTCGTGAGATGATCTCCGGCCACCGTAGACCCGGGCCTGCGGATGGCAAGTAGTGGGTAACTCGCCGTCCGATCAGCAACAGGCCCGAGAGTCGACGGTGCGCAGTGTTCCACGTGCGCCTCAAAGCCAATGCCTGCCCGGGGGTTGAGGATAAATTCGAAAGAGTTACCTCGCCCCTGGGCATTCAGGGCAGGGAAGGAACAGGGGTGGGGTTTATTCAGTAAGAGTCTGACACGCCCTTCTGCTCCACCCTAGAGCGGGAGATGATGATATAAAAAAAAAAGCTGTTAGGTCTCCATCAAAGGTATACGAATGTTGTTGTTATTAGTGGGACTTCGGTACTTTCATATATTGTGGGTATAGGTCGATTTCAATTTAAAACGTTTCCTGTATTTTATCCTTGATTCAAGATGTTAAAAGATTTTGATTCAGTTTCAAGCATTTTAATTACAAATTGTGGTATATGTTGTAGCTTAGTCCAGTTTAGAAGCGTCAGTGATCAAAGTGGAGCCTTTTCAATTAAATAAAATCAATCTTACTACAATAGGGATGATGCCTGGGTACAAGAATAATATTTTTATTTTAGTCGGTAAGATAGATTATCCAAAAATATTGGCAACGTATTTTTAATTTTACCAAATCAATAAAAAAATATGTATGTGTGTGCGTGTGTGTGTGTGTATGTTGTTGTTAAATAAAGATATCTAATAACTACTATAATTATCCGAAAGAGTATTGCTCTTTCGGATAAAAAAAGAATTTTGAAAATCGGTCCGCAACTGACAAAGAAATCGGTGGACATACATAAAAAAAAAACATTCATACAGTCGAACATAAAACCTTTTTACGAAGTCAGTAAAAAATGCGTCAAACATACATAGTCAGTAAAAAATGCGTCAAACAATACATACAGTAGTGGGGGCTTGTTACGACACTTGTAGGTAAAAAGTGGTAAATTATTTACGTTGGTGGTGACGTCATTAGAAACAACGCACTATATCGTCCTTATTTTTTGTATACGTGACAAAATAAAAATACATGCCCAATAGTTTTCGTTCCGTTTCAGCCATTTTAAGTTGAATTCCTTCTTTGAGTTTATTTATTCATATTTTCACCAAAACCACTCATTGAGCATCAAAAACTTCATCCACATCACTGTCAATAGGAATAGTGCCCAGAACAGCATTGCCACGTTGAATAAAAATGCGGATTCGTTGGCCAAAGAAAAGCCCAGCCTTCTGGTCACATGGAGAGTCGACTAGCTGTTTGCTGATATTTTGGAAAAAAAAGATGAGCACCTGGACCCCACGGCCCTAGTGTTTATTAGTTTAGTTGTTAAAATTAAACAGAAAGTTGTATTTACAATCAAAAATAAATTTCCCAATTGTATCGATTCAGTAATTAAATGATGGCCTTCCTTTCCGGTCATGTAAACATCACACAAAACCACAACATTTAATTAAACAATTGTTGTAATATTTCCCTCGCCGCAAAACAACACGGACGTGACATGAAATTCTTTCGTCGCGATGCTAATGCTAAGCTTTGGACGCTGTTAGCCCAACTGTGACCGTGGTCATGTGGGACTGTTATTGAATATTCAGGGAGTCAGGGTGTATTAGCATTTAGGAGAGTTTATTTTTATTTTTTGGTATTTCGGCGAATGGAGAGGAAATGCGAGCTGACTGATATAAGACGGTCTTGATATAAGATTTGTCGGAAGGAGCAACGCAAGTCTGCTATAATAATAATTAACTGGCGAACTGTGTAGACTTTTCATATTTTTCTTAGAATCTCTGTGTCTCCAGACAAAGTGATATTCTATGATTGATAACGATTGTCGAAACTTTAAAATGTAACAGACGATGTGACAATTTGTACATACTTTCTACCATGAATTCTGACCCACTTCAGCAAACGCAGACTGTTCATTCACCTTTTACTCAGAAAAAAAAAACAATATTTTCTAAAAATCCAACTGTAAATACCACTAAAAAGTTCCAAACAAGTCACTTATAGTTTGATGCAGTTGGTGACAGTTATTTTTGAATTATTTTTATTTTTTTCAATTATTGATTTCATGCCACCAACTGAATCAGACTCTCTTCTTAGTTGTTTTTTACAGTCGGGTTTTTTTTAATCTTTATTTTTTTTTTTTTTCTACATTTTAGTGAGTTATATTTTTGGAATAGCCTCCTGAATCGGCGTCTGGTGGTCGCCATATTGTATATTGATTATTGTCATTTCTTTAGTAGCATTCGCAAGATTACAGGCGTTTGGTATCTTCAAAGGGAAAAACTTATATAGATAAATAGGCTGATTAACACATTACCCTCCCTTGCGTCGCGCAGTCGGGTAAAAAGTTCCTTCTCTTCCATAATAAAGTCACTTCTAGATTTACCGTATGCACATATAAAATATTTGCGATAGTTTAGCAATATACGAATATCCTGAACTCTTTCACTTCACAAAATTGAAACTGAAAGGCAGATTTCGCGCATTCTCACTACCTGTAAGGCTGTGTTCAGATGACCCACCTATAAAACACGTCATAGCTATAAAATTTTGCTCAAAGATGCACATACATAGGTTACTCACACTTATGTTCTTTGTAAACTGAAATGCGGTGAGTTCTGCGTTTTACAAAATCATTGCATGGAATGTATAAGTGCTAGAGATTTTAATCGCAAATAATAATCCTCCCGACCGCATTTCAATCTCCGTTGGCCACCGCTAAGTACGCAAAAAATACATACGACTTCTAAAAAGTGCAAAATAACTTTAATTTCGGAAGTCGGTGTTTCTGGTTTTGTATCTTCGTTTTTTGACACCGGTTTCCGAAATTAAAGTTATTTTGCACTTTTTGTTTTTTTTTGGAAGTCGGTTCTATTTTTTTGGAAAAACGTTTTTTATTTTGATACAAACTTCCTTAATAATCTAGAAGTTTTAGGAAAATTCGTAACTTATTTTTATTAAATGTAGCAACATTCCTTTAGAAATACGCAATATTTATTTATATTTAAAACATATATTTTCAGCAAGCTAACATTTGTTACCAGTGTCCCATGGAACTTCATACTTAAGTCAGTGCTATTGGAGTTGTGGGAGTTGGGTGACTTCAGCCGCACTGGTCAACTTTCAAGGTTGAGCAACCCTTGAAGAGGTTGGTCCGTGGATGGGTAACTGATTCATTACATACCGAGACTCCTCCGTGCCTCGGAATGAACCTGTTTCAGGATTGTGCACACCAGATGTGCAGTCACTCCGTGTGAGGTGCTGGTGTTTGCCTGCATCCAGATGGACTAGAAGCCGGCCCCAACAAACAAAGTTTTTGATGCTCAATGAGTGGTTTTGGTGAAAATATGAATAAATAAACTCAAAGAAGGAATTCAACTTAAAATGGCTGAAACGGAACGCACAGTTAAGATAAAACACCAAAATACAGCGCAAATAGGGTAGATGATTATAAAATATATAGTCTGTCAGTTAGCTTACACGACAGAGGCCCCACGTTTGCTTGTCGTCACTTACCAACCGTGAAACAGGCATTGAGTCCGCATGTCTCATATGCCCGCGGTACTGAGCAATGCGTCATGAGATACACTCATCAAGTCGGCATCTCTCCACGGAGCGCAAACCATGCTCGCCACGCCATAAAGCGCACACCCAGCGCACCATGAAGCGCAGCACAGCACACCTTATAGTGCATTCCATGCGCTACATGAAGCGCCTCACTGCGCACCATGGAGCGCACAGCTTGCGCAACATAATGTGCCCCAGCGCGCACCATGACGTGCCCCAGCGCGCACCATGACGTGCCCCAGCGCGCACCATGACATGCCCCAGCGCGCACCATGGAGCGCACACCATGCGCATCACGTGTCGCACGCCATGCGCATCACACAGCGCATACCATAGCGCTTCACGCAGTGCATCACCGCGCACCACGAAGTGCACGCCATAGGCATTGCAGTGCACACCTTGCGCACCATGAAGCGCGCTACAGCGCACCACGACGCGTGACACCGCGCATCATGGAACAAACACCATGCGCATCACGCAGTGCACACCATGCGCATCACGCAGCGCACACCATGCGCATCACGCAGCGCACACCATGCGCATCACGCAGCGCACACCATGCGCATCACGCAGCGCACACCATGCGAATCACGCAGGGCAACGTCGCACACCACGACGTTGGCCACTGCGTATGGCACAGCGCATTCCATGCGCACCATGAAGCTCGTAGCCACGCATCACGGAGCGCACACCATGCGCATCACGCAGCGCGCCACCATGCATCACGACGAGGGCCACTGCGCATGACATCACATTTCATGCGCATCCTGAAGCGCGTCACCACACACCACGGAGCGCTCACCATGCGCATCACGCAGGGCGCCACCGCGCACCACGAGGCGGGCCACTGCGCATTCCATGCGCACCATGAAGCGCGTCACCACGCACCACGAGGCGCACACCATGCGCATCACGCAGCGCGCATGCCCGTTTTCTCACTACGTTTTCCTTCATGTTCTTTAGAGTAGTGATGATGAAATAATTAACATTAAGCGCCTGGTTGGGTTCGAATCAGTGAACTCCAACTCGTAAGTCGCAGCTGTTGCTACCGGGCCACCAATGCTCTCAATATGTAGTAGATACTCGTACGTCGAATTCAACATCAAGCTGTTAGGTCTCTGGGCACGCCACCATTGCGGCGGTAGTGCCCCTCTGTGAGAAGTGGCTGGAGAGGCGCCACGGCGTCCTCACCTTCCGCCTGACGCAGGTCCTCACTAGACACGGAAGTTTCGGGAGGTTCCTGTGTAGGATAAGGTGGAGGGAAACGCCCCGGTGTCCCCACTGTGAGAATCGCCCAGAGGACACGGTGGAGATCTGGCCCGCATGGGCAGAGCCCCGCCGTGTCCTCGTGGAGGCGATCGGCGGCAGCGACCTCTCGCGCCCAGCCTTGGTTCAGGCCATGGTACGGAGCGAGAGGGAATAGGAAGCAGTCTCCTTCTTCTGCGAAGCAGTAATGCTCGCGAAGGAGGAGGCAGAACGGGTGAGGGAGAAACAACAGCAACAGACTCGCCCTCCCGCCCTCAGCAGCAGCCGCCGCAGGAGACGCCCTGGGTGGAGGACGTCGTGAGATGATCTCCGGCCACCGTAGACCCGGGCCTGCGGATGGCAAGTAGTGGGTAACTCGCCGTCCGATCAGCAACAGGCCCGAGAGTCGACGGTGCGCAGTGTTCCACGTGCGCCTCAAAGCCAATGCCTGCCCGGGGGTTGAGGATAAATTCGAAAGAGTTACCTCGCCCCTGGGCATTCAGGGCAGGGAAGGAACAGGGGTGGGGTTTATTCAGTAAGAGTCTGACACGCCCTTCTGCTCCACCCTAGAGCGGGAGATGATGATATAAAAAAAAAAGCTGTTAGGTCTCCATCAAAGGTATACGAATGTTGTTGTTATTAGTGGGACTTCGGTACTTTCATATATTGTGGGTATAGGTCGATTTCAATTTAAAACGTTTCCTGTATTTTATCCTTGATTCAAGATGTTAAAAGATTTTGATTCAGTTTCAAGCATTTTAATTACAAATTGTGGTATATGTTGTAGCTTAGTCCAGTTTAGAAGCGTCAGTGATCAAAGTGGAGCCTTTTCAATTAAATAAAATCAATCTTACTACAATAGGGATGATGCCTGGGTACAAGAATAATATTTTTATTTTAGTCGGTAAGATAGATTATCCAAAAATATTGGCAACGTATTTTTAATTTTACCAAATCAATAAAAAAATATGTATGTGTGTGCGTGTGTGTGTGTGTATGTTGTTGTTAAATAAAGATATCTAATAACTACTATAATTATCCGAAAGAGTATTGCTCTTTCGGATAAAAAAAGAATTTTGAAAATCGGTCCGCAACTGACAGAGAAATCGGTGGACATACATAAAAAAAAAAACATTCATACAGTCGAACATAAAACCTTTTTACGAAGTCAGTAAAAAATGCGTCAAACATACATAGTCAGTAAAAAATGCGTCAAACAATACATACAGTAGTGGGGGCTTGTTACGACACTTGTAGGTAAAAAGTGGTAAATTATTTACGTTGGTGGTGACGTCATTAGAAACAACGCACTATATCGTCCTTATTTTTTGTATACGTGACAAAATAAAAATACATGCCCAATAGTTTTCGTTCCGTTTCAGCCATTTTAAGTTGAATTCCTTCTTTGAGTTTATTTATTCATATTTTCACCAAAACCACTCATTGAGCATCAAAAACTTCATCCACATCACTGTCAATAGGAATAGTGCCCAGAACAGCATTGCCACGTTGAATAAAAATGCGGATTCGTTGGCCAAAGAAAAGCCCAGCCTTCTGGTCACAGAGTCGACTAGCTGTTTGCTAATATTTTGGAAAAAAAAGATGAGCACCTGGACCCCACGGCCCTAGTGTTTATTAGTTTAGTTGTTAAAATTAAACAGAAAGTTGTATTTACAATCAAAAATAAATTTCCCAATTGTATCGATTCAGTAATTAAATGATGGCCTTCCTTTCCGGTCATGTAAACATCACACAAAACCACAACATTTAATTAAACAATTGTTGTAATATTTCCCTCGCCGCAAAACAACACGGACGTGACATGAAATTCTTTCGTCGCGATGCTAATGCTAAGCTTTGGGCGCTGTTAGCCCAACTGTGACCGTGGTCATGTGGGACTGTTATTGAATATTCAGGGAGTCAGGGTGTATTAGCATTTAGGAGAGTTTATTTTTATTTTTTGGTATTTCGGCGAATGGAGAGGAAATGCGAGCTGACTGATATAAGACGGTCTTGATATAAGATTTGTCGGAAGGAGCAACGCAAGTCTGCTATAATAATAATTAACTGGCGAACTGTGTAGACTTTTCATATTTTTCTTAGAATCTCTGTGTCTCCAGACAAAGTGATATTCTATGATTGATAACGATTGTCGAAACTTTAAAATGTAACAGACGATGTGACAATTTGTACATACTTTCTACCATGAATTCTGACCCACTTCAGCAAACGCAGACTGTTCATTCACCTTTTACTCAGAAAAAAAAAACAATATTTTCTAAAAATCCAACTGTAAATACCACTAAAAAGTTCCAAACAAGTCACTTATAGTTTGATGCAGTTGGTGACAGTTATTTTTGAATTATTTTTATTTTTTTCAATTATTGATTTCATGCCACCAACTGAATCAGACTCTCTTCTTAGTTGTTTTTTACAGTCGGGTTTTTTTTAATCTTTATTTTTTTTTTATTTTATACATTTTAGTGAGTTATATTTTTGGAATAGCCTCCTGAATCGGCGTCTGGTGGTCGCCATATTGTATATTGATTATTGTCATTTCTTTAGTAGCATTCGCAAGATTACAGGCGTTTGGTCTCTTCAAAGGGAAAAACTTATATAGATAAATAGGCTGATTAACACATTACCCTCCCTTGCGTCGCGCAGTCGGGTAAAAAGTTCCTTCTCTTCCATAATAAAGTCACTTCTAGATTTACCGTATGCACATATAAAATATTTGCGATAGTTTAGCAGTATACGAATATCCTGAACTCTTTCACTTCACAAAATTGAAACTGTAAGGCAGATTTCGCGCATTCTCACTACCTGTAAGGCTGTGTTCAGATGACCCACCTATAAAACACGACATACATAGGTTACTCACACTTATGTTCTTTGTAAACTGAAATGCGGCGAGTTCTGCGTTTTACAAAATCATTGCATGGAATGTATAAGTGCTAGAGATTTTAATCGCAAATAATAATCCTCCCGACCGCATTTCAATCTCCGTTGGCCACCGCTAAGTACGCAAAAAATACATCCGACTTCTAAAAAGTGCAAAATAACTTTAATTTCGGAAGTCGGTGTTTCTGGTTTTGTTTCTTCGTTTTTTGACACCGGTTTCCGAAATTAAAGTTATTTTGCACTTTTTGTTTTTTTTTGGAAGTCGGTTCTATTTTTTTGGAAAAACGTTTTTTATTTTGATACAAAGTTCCTTAATAATCTAGAAGTTTTAGTAAAATTCGTAACTTATTTTTATTAAATGTAGCAACGTTCCTTTAGAAATACGCAATATTTATTTATATTTAAAACATATATTTTCAGCAAGCTAACATTTGTTACCAGTGTCCCATGGAACTTCATACTTAAGTCAGTGCTATTGGAGTTGTGGGAGTTGGGTGACTTCAGCCGCACTGGTCAACTTTCAAGGTTGAGCAACCCTTGAAGAGGTTGGTCCGTGGATGGGTAACTGATTCATTACATACCGAGACTCCTCCGTGCCTCGGAATGGACCTGTTTCAGGATTGTGCACACCAGATGTGCAGTCACTCCGTGTGAGGTGCTGGTGTTTGCCTGCATCCAGATGGACTAGAAGCCGGCCCCAACATAGAGCGCGCTGCGTGATGCGCATGGTGTGCGCCTCGTGGTGCGTGGTGACGCGCTTCATGGTGCGCATGGAATGCGCAGTGGCCCGCCTCGTGGTGCGCGGTGGCGCCCTGCGTGATGCGAATGGTGAGCGCTCCGTGGTGTGTGATGACGCGCTTCAAGATGCGCATGAAATGTGATGTCATGCGCAGTGGCCCTCGTCGTGATGCGTGGTGGCGCGCTGCGTGATGCGCATGGTGTGCGCTCCGTGGTGCGTGGCGACGAGCTTCATGGTGCGCATGGAATGCGCTGTGCCATACGCAGTGGCCAACGTCGTGGTGTGCGACGTTGCCCTGCGTGATTCGCATGGTGTGCGCTGCGTGATGCGCATGGTGTGCGCTGCGTGATGCGCATGGTGTGCGCTGCGTGATGCGCATGGTGTGCGCTGCGTGAGGCACATGGTGTGCACTGCGTGATGCGCATGGTGTTTGTTCCATGATGCGCGGTGTCACGCGTCGTGGTGCGCTGTAGCGCGCTTCATGGTGCGCAAGGTGTGCACTGCAATGCCTATGGCGTGCACTTCGTGGTGCGCGGTGATGCACTGCGTGAAGCGCTATGGTATGCGCTGTGTGATGCGCATGTCGTGTGACACGTGATGCGCATGGTGTGCGCTCCATGGTGCGCGCTGGGGCATGTCATGGTGCGCGCTGGGGCACATTATGTTGCGCAAGGTGAGGCGCTTCATGTAGCGCATGTAATGCACTATAAGGTGTGCTGTGCTGCGCTTCATGGTGCGCTGGGTGTGCGCTGCGTGGCGAGCATGGTTTGCGCTCCGTGGAGAGATGCCGACTTGATGAGTGTATCTCATGACGCATTGCTCAGTACCGCGGGCATATGAGACATGCGGACTCAATGCCTGTCTCGCGGTTGGTAAGTGACGACAAGCAAACGTGGGGCCTCTGTCGTGGTTACATTTGAGACATGCAAACGTAGGGCCTCTGTCATACTCTTCATATGAATTTTCTACTTCGTGAATTCATGTATGTAAACGTGGGGCCTATGCATGCGTTCATGAAGGTGACATGCAAACGTGGGGCCTCTGTCACAAAAAGCTATGAATTGTATAGGGGCGTTATGCTCTTCATAGGAATTTTACTTTAGTTCTATGGGTGTTCGACTGATAATAGTCCGGAATCCCATCATTCGAATGTACTCTCTTACATTTTGTCATTTTTTATTCTTTTTGCTTACTTCTAATTTGTTGCATACTTAGAGTAAACATTTTCTGTAGCTTACTCAAAATTGTATACGGTTCTTTGCTTGTGGACGTTTGAGTGCACGCTTGCGTCTAAAACAAAGAATCAGTTTGTAACGTAGTGGCGTTACAATCTTAATTGAAACATAAACATACGGAAAAATCCAGAGACCAAAAGCCACAAAGCAAGCATAGACGATTTTAGTTGACTGACAACACTATTGTCTTTGGTTTCTATGACATCTGTCAATGACGGCGTAGATATAAAAACCCGATACACGCCAGGTGGTTCCTTTTTAAATCTTAATCCAGCTGTTGGCGTTAGACTCATAACTCACCTTGTTCTGTCGAACACCCTTGAGCCGTGAAGCGATCGCCAAGTCCTAGCAGCTGTAGTTTGCATTGGCAAATATTTGCCAACTTATTACGCGATTTCAACCCCTGTAATTGGGTGAGTGTTTGAACAGCATACAGGTAGCTTTGTGCATTCTGTGTTCCTAATCTTGTGTAATTCTTTCCAGAACATGTCTTTCCTAATTTATTTTCTTAGCATTGTATAATCAAGGCTCATAACCTACAAAAGATCTGTCGCACATTGTAGTCACGCCTTCCGCGTGGCTAGCTTTACTATGCACATACATATAGCCTTAGCTATGCACATACTGGCTTGCGCGTGGCTGCTGCTGCGCTCGAATGTGTATGTTTTCATGCTTTTCCACCTCACCTTTGTAAACTCCGTCTGATTTTGACAACCACACAAATTAGCGCACGTACGGCCGCTTTGCTCATGCTTAGGTGTCAAAATCAGCGGAGAAGCTTATCTTCCACCTCTGACACGCTGGACATTGTTCCCAGGGTCCCAGATCCGGATTACCAGCTCCGGATTCCCGGATACAGATTTCCTGGCCCGGATTCCCCAATTAGGAAGATGGAGGGAGAGGACTTGGAGCCCTACGCTCTGAGCGAGCGCCTACATCGTCCTCCATCGCGGCCATCCTGCCGCAGTGCCTCGTGGCGCGGCACTAGGCCACTCATCACGGCGGCCCGCTCCACGCCGGGTGCTTATTTACCCGCGTGGCCTCAGCAGGCCGTCTCCGAGCCGGCTAGACCACCTGCCGGCCGATCCATCCTGTCTCCTGTCGACCTTGCGAGCCGGCGCTGCCGCCTGCCGGCCAACACCTCCGGGGGCAGACGCAACGTGGTTCCCTCGAGACACCAAGGCTGAGTCAGGGCAGTAGCGTGCTATCTCCCGGGGAATATTAAAAGTTGTGACTACAAACTTACCTACACCCTTTCTCTATTTCAAATATATATATTTATAACGTTGACCGACTTACGTGTTGTTATTTACCATCCCACGTAGGCCCTTACGTCACACTGGCGCCCAAAAACGTGGTTCTGTAGTCACATTTGTTCATTGTTCCCTGGTGGGTATTTTTTTTTATATAATTGTGTGTGTTGTCCAATTGTAAAACTTTTTTTTTTCTCATGGTTGACAGCAACTAATGTGTACTCACGGCTATTAAGATAATATCGTAGTAGTAGAGCTATTAGTGAACGGCTCGCCCCGGGGAAGTACTACCACCAATCTTATTTCTATCGGTTAGCAACTAGCGGTGTGCCGGTAGAAGAGATTGGGTGCCGGGCATAAATTACAGGCACAACCAGGCTAATCATCTAGTCTTTTGGAAGACAAAATCTAGCAACTTCTATAATACTTGCTCATAAATTGTCAACCTACCTTCTTTTTTATTTATTTTTTTTTCTTTTTTAATGTTAACTTCAAATTTAAAATCATACTATAAAAAACTAAACTTTTCATAACTATTAAATAATTTAATGTAACAATAATGTTTTTATAGAACACTTTTAATAATTCAGTATCATATATCCTGTACCATAACCTAGAATACTACAAGATCATAACAAACATATTTTTGTATAGAACTTAGTAAGGTTATCATTTAAAGTACAGTCAACAACAAATTTTGCTTGAAACACTTGAATGTTCAAACAAAATTAAAATTTTAAACTTAGTTTTTTTTTTTAATTGATATTCTCAATAACTATTAACTTAATATTCAAGTTTGAACACTTAGGTTTAAAACAATTTTTTTTTTTTTTTGAAAAAAAAAAAAATAATTATTTTACAACAGTTTCTCACAAGAGAAAACTAACTTATAGAAGATATTTAGCCAGTGTACACACTAGTTGTACAAGTTACTTTTTTTAAACAAAATTAAATTTTTTGAAAATATTTTTTTTTTTTTTCTCAGTAACTCGCTTGAGAATTTAACTTTTAGTGGTTACTTAGCCTGTGTACACACTAGTTGCACCAGTTGCTTAATAAATCATTTGACTTATATTACATTTTTCTTTTAAAACAAATCATAACTTTAGGAATTCAACCATAGCGTTCAATAGTTAGAAATTTTTGTAACAGACGGAGTACTTCACATTACTTTTGTATTGCTGTTTCAACACTCACCATTTTGCATAACATTACCACATATCACAATTGATTAAACTTGTTTACATATGTTACACACATTACAGTTTGATCAATAATCCAATGAAATTTTTGTCTGCTCAATAATCAGCGACATAATTTAATTTTTCTTAGTGGTTCAGAAATTGGTCTCGTGACTCGTTGTGGGTTCGATTTGTGATTCCGTTTATATTAAGGCCCTACCTTTTCTATAATGTTCTTTACTTTGAACCAAGTTTTTTTTTTTTTTTTATACAACTATGGGTCCTTTTTATCCATAGTTTTTATTTATTTTACTATCTGAGCGGTTTGCAACTCATTAAATAAGCCATTGCAGGGGCGGTATAGTTACTCCTTAACCAAAACCAAAACTAGAAAAAACTTTACTTCTTGATTTTATTTATCTATTTGAGCGGGTTACAACTCAGTAAAATAAGCCTCTGCAGGAGCGGGCGGAGACTCCTTAAACAAGCCTTAATCCAAAACAATATTTTATTTATTTCTTTAGTAACTTTGATATATATATTGGTTCTTAGTAATAAACATTCACTGACTAAGTCTGATTTACGCGAGTATTTAGTCAAATAAGGACGATCTACTCTTACATACTTGCTAGGAAGCGGACTCACTTCTTTAATAAGTGGTCTCCTGGTATGATAGGTTTATGAAAGGATGAAATGAGCTAATGATGAATGAATGAAGATGAATAAAAGGGTCGTATTTCAGATGGTGGCTAGTGCAACACCATAAGGATTTTTACCCAGGTAAAAATCCTACCTTTTTTGGGGGGTACTGTAACGTAGTGGCGTTACAATCTTAATTGAAACATAAACATACGGAAAAATCCAGAGACCAAAAGCCACAAAGCAAGCATAGACGATTTTAGTTGACTGACAACACTATTGTCTTTGGTTTCTATGACATCTGTCAATGACGGCGTAGATATAAAAACCCGATACACGCCAGGTGGTTCCTTTTTGAATCTTAATCCAGCTGTTGGCGTTAGACTCATAACTCACCTTGTTCTGTCGAACACCCTTGAGCCGTGAAGCGATCGCCAAGTCCTAGCAGCTGTAGTTTGCATTGGCAAATATTTGCCAACTTATTACGCGATTTCAACCCCTGTAATTGGGTGAGTGTTTGAACAGCATACAGGTAGCTTTGTGCATTCTGTGTTCCTAATCTTGTGTAATTCTTTCCAGAACATGTCTTTCCTAATTTATTTTCTTAGCATTGTATAATCAAGGCTCATAACCTACAAAAGATCTGTCGCACATTGTAGTCACGCCTTCCGCGTGGCTAGCTTTACTATGCACATACATATAGCCTTAGCTATGCACATACTGGCTTGCGCGTGGCTGCTGCTGCGCTCGAATGTGTATGTTTTCATGCTTTTCCACCTCACCTTTGTAAACTCCGTCTGATTTTGACAACCACACAAATTAGCGCACGTACGGCCGCTTTGCTCATGCTTAGGTGTCAAAATCAGCGGAGAAGCTTATCTTCCACCTCTGACACGCTGGACATTGTTCCCAGGGTCCCAGATCCGGATTACCAGCTCCGGATTCCCGGATACAGATTTCCTGGCCCGGATTCCCCAATTAGGAAGATGGAGGGAGAGGACTTGGAGCCCTACGCTCTGAGCGAGCGCCTACATCGTCCTCCATCGCGGCCATCCTGCCGCAGTGCCTCGTGGCGCGGCCACTAGGCCACTCATCACGGCGGCCCGCTCCACGCCGGGTGCTTATTTACCCGCGTGGCCTCAGCAGGCCGTCTCCGAGCCGGCTAGACCACCTGCCGGCCGATCCATCCTGTCTCCTGTCGACCTTGCGAGCCGGCGCTGCCGCCTGCCGGCCAACACCTCCGGGGGCAAACGCAACGTGGTTCCCTCGAGACACCAAGGCTGAGTCAGGGCAGTAGCGTGCTATCTCCCGGGGAATATTAAAAGTTGTGACTACAAACTTACCTACACCCTTTCTCTATTTCAAATATATATATTTATAACGTTGACCGACTTACGTGTTGTTATTTACCATCCCACGTAGGCCCTTACGTCACACTGGCGCCCAAAAACGTGGTTCTGTAGTCACATTTTTTCATTGTTCCCTGGTGGGTATTTTTTTTTATATAATTGTGTGTGTTGTCCAATTGTAAAACTTTTTTTTTTCTCATGGTTGACAGCAACTAATGTGTACTCACGGCTATTAAGATAATATCGTAGTAGTAGAGCTATTAGTGAACGGCTCGCCCCGGGGAAGTACTACCACCAATCTTATTTCTATCGGTTAGCAACTAGCGGTGTGCCGGTAGAAGAGATTGGGTGCCGGGCATAAATTACAGGCACAACCAGGCTAATCATCTAGTCTTTTGGAAGACAAAATCTAGCAACTTCTATAATACTTGCTCGTAAATTGTCAACCTACCTTCTTTTTTATTTATTTTTTTTTCTTTTTTAATGTTAACTTCAAATTTAAAATCATACTATAAAAAACTAAACTTTTCATAACTATTAAATAATTTAATGTAACAATAATGTTTTTATAGAACACTTTTAATAATTCAGTATCATATATCCTGTACCATAACCTAGAATACTACAAGATCATAACAAACATATTTTTGTATAGAACTTAGTAAGGTTATCATTTAAAGTACAGTCAACAACAAATTTTGCTTGAAACACTTGAATGTTCAAACAAAATTAAAATTTTAAACTTAGTTTTTTTTTTTAATTGATATTCTCAATAACTATTAACTTAATATTCAAGTTTGAACACTTAGGTTTAAAACAATTTTTTTTTTTTTTTGAAAAAAAAAAAATAATTATTTTACAACAGTTTCTCACAAGAGAAAACTAACTTATAGAAGATATTTAGCCAGTGTACACACTAGTTGTACAAGTTACTTTTTTTAAACAAAATTAAATTTTTTGAAAATTTTTTTTTTTTTTTCTCAGTAACTCGCTTGAGAATTTAACTTTTAGTGGTTACTTAGCCTGTGTACACACTAGTTGCACCAGTTGCTTAACAAATCATTTGACTTATATTACATTTTTCTTTTAAAACAAATCATAACTTTAGGAATTCAACCATAGCGTTCAATAGTTAGAAATTTTTGTAACAGACGGAGTACTTCACATTACTTTTGTATTGCTGTTTCAACACTCACCATTTTGCATAACATTACCACATATCACAATTGATTAAACTTGTTTACATATGTTAAACACATTACAGTTTGATCAATAATCCAATGAAATTTTTGTCTGCTCAATAATCAGCGACATAATTTAATTTTTCTTAGTGGTTCAGAAATTGGTCTCGTGACTCGTTGTGGGTTCGATTTGTGATTCCGTTTATATTAAGGCCCTACCTTTTCTATAATGTTCTTTACTTTGAACCAAGTTTTTTTTTTTTTTTATACAACTATGGGTCCTTTTTATCCATAGTTTTTATTTATTTTACTATCTGAGCGGTTTGCAACTCATTAAATAAGCCATTGCAGGGGCGGTATAGTTACTCCTTTACCAAAACCAAAACTAGAAAAAAGTTTACTTCTTGATTTTATTTATCTATTTGAGCGGGTTGCAACTCAGTAAAATAAGCCTCTGCAGGAGCGGGCGGAGACTCCTTAAACAAGCCTTAATCCAAAACAATATTTTATTTATTTCTTTAGTAACTTTAATATATATATTGGTTCTTAGTAATAAACATTCACTGACTAAGTCTGATTTACGCGAGTATTTAGTCAAATAAGGACGATCTACTCTTACATACTTGCTAGGAAGCGGACTCACTTCTTTAATAAGTGGTCTGCTGGTATGATAGGTTTATGAAAGGATGAAATGAGCTAATGATGAATGAATGAAGATAAATAAAAGGGTCGTATTTCAGATGGTGGCTAGTGCAACACCATAAGGATTTTTACCCAGGTAAAAATCCTACCTTTTTTGGGGGGTACTGTAACGTAGTGGCGCTACAATCTTAATTGAAACATAAACATACGGAAAAATCCAGAGACCAAAAGCCACAAAGCAAGCATAGACGATTTTAGTTGACTGACAACACTATTGTCTTTGGTTTCTATGACATCTGTCAATGACGGCGTAGATATAAAAACCCGATACACGCCAGGTGTTTCCTTTTTGAATCTTAATCCAGCTGTTGGCGTTAGACTCATAACTCACCTTGTTCTGTCGAACACCCTTGAGCCGTGAAGCGATCGCCAAGTCCTAGCAGCTGTAGTTTGCATTGGCAAATATTTGCCAACTTATTACGCGATTTCAACCCCTGTAATTGGGTGAGTGTTTGAACAGCATACAGGTAGCTTTGTGCATTCTGTGTTCCTAATCTTGTGTAATTCTTTCCAGAACATGTCTTTCCTAATTTATTTTCTTAGCATTGTATAATCAAGGCTCATAACCTACAAAAGATCTGTCGCACATTGTAGTCACGCCTTCCGCGTGGCTAGCTTTACTATGCACATACATATAGCCTTAGCTATGCACATACTGGCTTGCGCGTGGCTGCTGCTGCGCTCGAATGTGTATGTTTTCATGCTTTTCCACCTCACCTTTGTAAACTCCGTCTGATTTTGACAACCACACAAATTAGCGCACGTACGGCCGCTTTGCTCATGCTTAGGTGTCAAAATCAGCGGAGAAGCTTATCTTCCACCTCTGACACGCTGGACATTGTTCCCAGGGTCCCAGATCCGGATTACCAGCTCCGGATTCCCGGATACAGATTTCCTGGCCCGGATTCCCCAATTAGGAAGATGGAGGGAGAGGACTTGGAGCCCTACGCTCTGAGCGAGCGCCTACATCGTCCTCCATCGCGGCCATCCTGCCGCAGTGCCTCGTGGCGCGGCCACTAGGCCACTCATCACGGCGGCCCGCTCCACGCCGGGTGCTTATTTACCCGCGTGGCCTCAGCAGGCCGTCTCCGAGCCGGCTAGACCACCTGCCGGCCGATCCATCCTGTCTCCTGTCGACCTTGCGAGCCGGCGCTGCCGCCTGCCGGCCAACACCTCCGGGGGCAAACGCAACGTGGTTCTCTCGAGACACCAAGGCTGAGTCAGGGCAGTAGCGTGCTATCTCCCGGGGAATATTAAAAGTTGTGACTACAAACTTACCTACACCCTTTCTCTATTTCAAATATATATATTTATAACGTTGACCGACTTACGTGTTGTTATTTACCATCCCACGTAGGCCCTTACGTCACACTGGCGCCCAAAAACGTGGTTCTGTAGTCACATTTTTTCATTGTTCCCTGGTGGGTATTTTTTTTTATATAATTGTGTGTGTTGTCCAATTGTAAAACTTTTTTTTTTCTCATGGTTGACAGCAACTAATGTGTACTCACGGCTATTAAGATAATATCGTAGTAGTAGAGCTATTAGTGAACGGCTCGCCCCGGGGAAGTACTACCACCAATCTTATTTCTATCGGTTAGCAACTAGCGGTGTGCCGGTAGAAGAGATTGGGTGCCGGGCATAAATTACAGGCACAACCAGGCTAATCATCTAGTCTTTTGGAAGACAAAATCTAGCAACTTCTATAATACTTGCTCATAAATTGTCAACCTACCTTCTTTTTTATTTATTTTTTTTTCTTTTTTAATGTTAACTTCAAATTTAAAATCATACTATAAAAAACTAAACTTTTCATAACTATTAAATAATTTAATGTAACAATAATGTTTTTATAGAACACTTTTAATAATTCAGTATCATATATCCTGTACCATAACCTAGAATACTACAAGATCATAACAAACATATTTTTGTATAGAACTTAGTAAGGTTATCATTTAAAGTACAGTCAACAACAAATTTTGCTTGAAACACTTGAATGTTCAAACAAAATTAAAATTTTAAACTTAGTTTTTTTTTTTTAATTGATATTCTCAATAACTATTAACTTAATATTCAAGTTTGAACACTTAGGTTTAAACAATTTTTTTTTTTTTTTGATAAAAAAAAAATAATTATTTTACAACAGTTTCTCACAAGAGAAAACTAACTTATAGAAGATATTTAGCCAGTGTACACACTAGTTGTACAAGTTACTTTTTTTAAACAAAATTAAATTTTTTGAAAATATTTTTTTTTTTTTTCTCAGTAACTCGCTTGAGAATTTAACTTTTAGTGGTTACTTAGCCTGTGTACACACTAGTTGCACCAGTTGCTTAACAAATCATTTGACTTATATTACATTTTTCTTTTAAAACAAATCATAACTTTAGGAATTCAACCATAGCGTTCAATAGTTAGAAATTTTTGTAACAGACGGAGTACTTCACATTACTTTTGTATTGCTGTTTCAACACTCACCATTTTGCATAACATTACCACATATCACAATTGATTAAACTTGTTTACATATGTTAAACACATTACAGTTTGATCAATAATCCAATGAAATTTTTGTCTGCTCAATAATCAGCGACATAATTTAATTTTTCTTAGTGGTTCAGAAATTGGTCTCGTGACTCGTTGTGGGTTCGATTTGTGATTCCGTTTATATTAAGGCCCTACCTTTTCTATAATGTTCTTTACTTTGAACCAAGTTTTTTTTTTTTTTTTTTATACAACTATGGGTCCTTTTTATCCATAGTTTTTATTTATTTTACTATCTGAGCGGTTTGCAACTCATTAAATAAGCCATTGCAGGGGCGGTATAGTTACTCCTTTACCAAAACCAAAACTAGAAAAAACTTTACTTCTTGATTTTATTTATCTATTTGAGCGGGTTGCAACTCAGTAAAATAAGCCTCTACAGGAGCGGGCGGAGACTCCTTAAACAAGCCTTAATCCAAAACAATATTTTATTTATTTCTTTAGTAACTTTAATATATATATTGGTTCTTAGTAATAAACATTCACTGACTAAGTCTGATTTACGCGAGTATTTAGTCAAATAAGGACGATCTACTCTTACATACTTGCTAGGAAGCGGACTCACTTCTTTAATAAGTGGTCTGCTGGTATGATAGGTTTATGAAAGGATGAAATGAGCTAATGATGAATGAATGAAGATGAATAAAAGGGTCGTATTTCAGATGGTGGCTAGTGCAACACCATAAGGATTTTTACCCAGGTAAAAATCCTACCTTTTTTGGGGGGTACTGTAACGTAGTGGCGCTACAATCTTAATTGAAACATAAACATACGGAAAAATCCAGAGACCAAAAGCCACAAAGCAAGCATAGACGATTTTAGTTGACTGACAACACTATTGTCTTTGGTTTCTATGACATCTGTCAATGACGGCGTAGATATAAAAACCCGATACACGCCAGGTGGTTCCTTTTTGAATCTTAATCCAGCTGTTGGCGTTAGACTCATAACTCACCTTGTTCTGTCGAACACCCTTGAGCCGTGAAGCGATCGCCAAGTCCTAGCAGCTGTAGTTTGCATTGGCAAATATTTGCCAACTTATTACGCGATTTCAACCCCTGTAATTGGGTGAGTGTTTGAACAGCATACAGGTAGCTTTGTGCATTCTGTGTTCCTAATCTTGTGTAATTCTTTCCAGAACATGTCTTTCCTAATTTATTTTCTTAGCATTGTATAATCAAGGCTCATAACCTACAAAAGATCTGTCGCACATTGTAGTCACGCCTTCCGCGTGGCTAGCTTTACTATGCACATACATATAGCCTTAGCTATGCACATACTGGCTTGCGCGTGGCTGCTGCTGCGCTCGAATGTGTATGTTTTCATGCTTTTCCACCTCACCTTTGTAAACTCCGTCTGATTTTGACAACCACACAAATTAGCGCACGTACGGCCGCTTTGCTCATGCTTAGGTGTCAAAATCAGCGGAGAAGCTTATCTTCCACCTCTGACACGCTGGACATTGTTCCCAGGGTCCCAGATCCGGATTACCAGCTCCGGATTCCCGGATACAGATTTCCTGGCCCGGATTCCCCAATTAGGAAGATGGAGGGAGAGGACTTGGAGCCCTACGCTCTGAGCGAGCGCCTACATCGTCCTCCATCGCGGCCATCCTGCCGCAGTGCCTCGTGGCGCGGCCACTAGGCCACTCATCACGGCGGCCCGCTCCACGCCGGGTGCTTATTTACCCGCGTGGCCTCAGCAGGCCGTCTCCGAGCCGGCTAGACCACCTGCCGGCCGATCCATCCTGTCTCCTGTCGACCTTGCGAGCCGGCGCTGCCGCCTGCCGGCCAACACCTCCGGGGGCAAACGCAACGTGGTTCCCTCGAGACACCATGGCTGAGTCAGGGCAGTAGCGTGCATCTCCCGGGGAATATTAAAAGTTGTGACTACAAACTTACCTACACCCTTTCTCTATTTCAAATATATATATTTATAACGTTGACCGACTTACGTGTTGTTATTTACCATCCCACGTAGGCCCTTACGTCACAAGTTTAAGTAATTTTATTTAGAACTTCCCATAGCTGTGACCTTCAATAACTTATTCGCTTTTAATTTTGCTATCCATATAACTAAAGGTCAAATTTAACCTTGCTGGTTTCGAACTACCTTTAAAGTGTTATGCCTTTTCACTTTGCAGAAAATGACAAAACCAATTCTGACCAGGACGTGGCTATGGCTAGCACGTTGGGTAGAGCAGTAAGTGTCGTCGAGGACGCCTCGCTGTCAGGAACGGCCGTGTTAGCAAGTGAGTGGGGGAACACTCAGCAAGTTCCCCTACTCCCGAGTCTGGGCCGAGCAGTGCTGCGAAAAAGGCGCAGCGCACTCAGTACGAGCTCTCTTCTTCGTTTGGCTCCGGACGCGACTGACGTACGAGTATCTTAGTGTCGTTATAATGTTATTCAAGGATCGTTTTTATAATGTTGTAGAAGTAGGAACGTACTTGTTATTGTAAAACATTTTTAAGGAATAAAACTTTCTTGGTTGATGAGTCATTTATTTTCATTTAAATAATAACCGTTTCTGGTCCTTAAGATATATATATTAATCATATTATTTTTTTTCTCTTTTTTTTGTTAGTACCAGTCGATCATTCGACTTCCTACTACTTATGAAGGAAATACCATTTACACTTTCGCCAATTATAATTATATAATATACATAATTAGATGTATTTTTTTTTTGTTTGTACCAACTGATTATGTAGTTTACTACTTTGGCGTTTTTAGTACCAGTCAATCATTCGACTTTCTACTACTTATGATGGAATCACCAGTTCCTCTTTTGCCATTTATATAATTATATGTCGTGGATTGAGGGCGCTATGAGCGCGATAACAGCGCCATCTGACGATTTGTTTCGGAAACTAGTAATGACGCGACCGTCTAAGTGAAACGCTCAGCACAAACGCACGTGTTTGTTTCCTGTCCGTTACATTGAAAGTTATTTTGATTTAATTCAAATTATCTTGCGTTCGAGTACCCACGACAGTGCCCACATCTAGCATAAATTATGTCGGGTTGTGAAGAAGATCCGATTTCGCATCTCGGCCACCCAGGATGCGACATCAGAACTGGGATGCATTCGAGCTGAAGAAAACATGCGAGCATTGATTAATTGCTGCAATCACCGAAACCAGCTTACTGTGAAGCCAGCTTAGTTCGTGTGGTGTGTTTTATGTATGTGTGATCCTGACAAGCGGGATGCCGACACCATGATTGAGCCGGGCGATGCAGCGGCCGGCGGCGGGGACCTGAATCTGCTGCAGGTATAACGGGCCTGGACGCATCGGGCTCCGGTGCGTGGGCGGCGCGGTTGGTAACCTGATGGAGGGCGAAGGCGGTGCGCGCACTGAGTGGCGGGTAGTCGCATGCGTCGCGAAACCTCTTACGAGTTGTCTACATGACGGGTGAGCTGTATCGTTTTTCTTATGACTCTGGTGCTGTATTCTCGTTGGTTAAAGAAACTGATCTGAACTGACTGGTGATTTGGAGGCAAGCGATTTGATAACGTTATGGTTATGACTGGGATTGACCAAATACGCGTATACAACAAAGAACAAGTTTAATGTCGTGCAACGATCACTTTCTTGAGATATTATTAAAATAAAAAAGTAAAAAATTAAAATTAAAAAAAGTGATTTTGATTTTTTTTTAACTGTATGAAAAAATACAGTTTAAAAAAAATCAAAATCACTTTTTTTATTTTTATTATTTACTAATAAACCCTTTCATTATTGTAGCCGTATCACGGGGACCATCTACGGGAGTCCACAATATAGGATTTAGAATGACGTTACTAAACTAACCTTGCATTGCGTTCGTGGTGCGCGTACCAACATGTTTTCTCCACCTCGTCATGGACTTTTGACCGCAAGATGTGGTGTTCCGTCGCTTCCGCGGACAAGTGCCATCAGAACGCACAATTACGTAACGCTAAGAGAGGTTAAGTTTATTACTAACATAGGCTTAAGTTTCTATATAATAACATATATTGTAATACACACATATACATACATATATATATTGTGGTTGTGTTGTGTATTGTGTGTTGTTGTGTTGTTGTTGTGTGTTGTGTGTTGTTGTGTTGTTGTATCGTATATTGTTAATATATAGAAATTTAAGCTTCAGGCTACTTCGGCCCACAGATAACCTTACAAAATATCATATTATGATAAAATCGTTATCTGTGGGCCGAAGTAGCCTGAAAATGAGGAGATTTATTATTATTAAATAAACATGTATGTAAAATTTCAGCTCAATCGGATACCAGGTAGTGGGTCTAACTAAAAAAAAAAAATCTTACAAGCTAATAAAAGCGTGTTAAAAAAGGAGTGAACTTTATGCATGACAGTTGACAGGAGGGTGGAAAAAAAAAGAAAACATGTGACCCCAAATAACATAAGCCAAGGACAGGAAAATGATGGTAAAACACATACCACCTCAAACAAATCAATTAGAACTACCCATCCCAAAACAACTATAAATAACAACACTCTACAAATAAACCTCAGCATTTTTATTTCATAAAAAAATACCTACGATGTGCACTCAGGTTTAAAGGCTCGCAATAAGTGTAATGGAGTCTGCGGCAGAGCTACCGTGTCCGTTCTGATCCGAAAACGCTTAGGTAAATCATTTGTCTGCCATCAGCTTTATTTTTAAGCGCCCCAGTTCAAATGTGCTGGGATTTTCTCTTCATATGTGCATTTTGCTTTGACGGTATTTTTTTGCGAGTGGATGAATAAATTAGGGTAGTTGTTTAGAGTGTGTTTTGGATATGGCGGAAAATATTATATTTTAAATATTTAGTTTTTCTTGTGGTGAGAAAAGTAGATACCTACACTATTTGTCAATTTGCCTGGATATCATGTAAGGCAGTTTGAAGAGTTTCCATAATACATTTTTCTATCCTAACATTATAATGAGGTAACAATGCTTGCAGCAGGTAATTTTTGGTTAGCTAATTCATACACAAAAAATCTTCTACAGATAGAAAACTACTCGATCAATCCGTGTCTTACGATATGATTTAGTTTTAAATAGGAATTTCGCAACGACGAAGTTGCGAACAGAGGTGTCTTTGAACCCACCTAGAAAAGATCATAGCAAAATGCTGCAAACATTTTCCTAACAACGCAAGACTAAGCGGTTGCTATGGCGTAGTAGACGTAGCGCTACGCAAGCTACGGCGTAGCAAATAAAAAATTCTCTATTGCCTGTCAATAAAACTAACCATCTACCCTATAAACCACTTTAAAAAAGATTAAAACAAAACACAGCAAATAATATATTCTGAAGTTAAACAACGCAAGTGTACGTGGTTGCTACGCCGTAGCAGATGTAACGCTACGAGACTACGGCGTAGCACAAATAAGCAATTCGCTGTGCGCTGATTTATTTCAGTCTTTGTTGTTCGGACTTGTGTGGTGGTGGTCCAATGTATTTTATGGGTAATACATAAAGCATGGAATAGTCCAGTTTGGAGTGTATGGGAATTCTAGATTGGTAGTCATCAACTTGGTTGGTCATTGTTGTGTTGGTAAAGAGAATTTTGAAGTTTAAAAGATAGATGCATAAATACTTTATTCTACACCAAGATTAAAAGACATAAGAGTGAATAGGTTACTTCTAGGCAAGCGTGCTCCATCTTCGACCACATCATAGCTTACCATCAGGTGAGATAGTGGTCAAACGCGAGCCTATCAAACATAAAAAAAAAAAACATTATTTCACAATACTGCTAGATTTTCGGGTCTTATTGCTGCTAACGGTATCCACCAAACAACCAACAACTGTGTAGGCGACGCCGAGCCCGCCTGGAATATGTGTGTATGTGTGTGTGAAACGTGTGAACAATGACAATGAACAAGTGATTACGTGGTAATGTGATTAGGGTTATGAATATGATAAGTATGGACTTTAATGGTTAACATTTTATAGGATAGAATTTTAGTTGCACTATCAGAATCATGTATAGTTTATAGTGCATAGGAAGTGACGCCGCGTGCTCCGGGCCGCCGCACACAGCGCGCCCTGGCGGGACGCGGCGACTAATAAAAAAAGACAAAGGATAATTCGTGTAGGCTAGACTATGTTAGAATTTCATGAATGAATGTCTCACGAATTGTATAAAGATAAACAGTAAATAGATTCATAATGATGTATGAACGATATTCGTTGTGAATCTCCCCACGTGGTGAATTAAGAATAGTTAGGGCGCCGTCCGCGCAAGTAAGGCAAAGAACAAAGAAACAGACGCCAATCGTACAAGACGAACTATGTATCATGGTATTTAATGGACAATCGGCTATGTATTCACCTATAGTATTTTACGAAATGTATGTCCTACTATTTGTATGTTTGAATAGGTCACATAGTGGCTTGAATCGGGACTAAGCCCTATGTTGACTTAGATGTAAGACAGATGCTAGGAATACTATAGGACGACTTGCATGTTAGTTAGGTCAGGAACGTTGTATCATAACTTGCATGTTAGTTAGGTCAGGTACTCTGTATTGTAATTCATAACCTGTATGCTAGTTAGGTCTCATAGTAGTTATAATTAGGACTAAACTCTATGTTGGCTCACCTATAGAACAGTTTGTTATCAGATATGTCGTACGAATCATACAACAAGAATTAAGAGACAAACCGCCGATCGCGCAAGTAACGAGCCCGTGGTATTATTCGTACGACATAAGCTGTATGTACTAGGAAACAGATAGAAGTAGATTTCCCACATAGCTGCATGTTAATTTGACGTAGATTAGAAAATTACATTAGCTTTGTGAACATTAGCTAGGATAACGAATTGTATAGCATCATAGGTAGAATTATAAATCTAATTTATACAGCAGCTAGAATAGCATTTTTGTGCTATTCTAGTCTAGGTTAAGGATATAGACCACAAGTATGGACCGATCTATGTCAATACTAGTTAAATGCATGTTATATGTAAGTAGAATAAGCTAATAGAATATTGTATAGATTCATTTGATATTCAAGTTTTGTTAGTTTATAAAAATGCCACGCTGTTTCACATCTGGCAGCCAGATGTGAAACTTTCTAACATAAGCCGGCCGTTGACCAATCAGCGGCCGGGTGCGAGCGCGACGCTGCGGACCGTAGAGGGGCGCGCTCGCATTCAATAAAAGAAGGCTGGGTGGCCGGTTTCAGTCCTTTCGGCCTCCAGCTCTCCTACAAGCAACATCTCCGGGATTAACAGGGAAATACAATCAAGACACCCGAGAACTAGTTGTTTTATTGTCACAAGCGACAAACCGGTTTATATACAGTATATGTACGGTGGTATACGGTATATTACATCATTACCTACGAACGAGCGTCGCTTTTATAAACAAGAGCGACAGTCAACAATATAACAATATAATACAGTCCACAACATTTGCTGGTCCTTCGAGCCGGATTCAAGAACGATGAACCCGTGCCCATCTGGTCCATCGTGCTGCAAGACGAAGAACGAAGATCTGCGGCAAGAGCAATAACGGAGCCGTCTGTCACTGAACGGGACCAAATTGAACCCAACCGGTCTCGAACCTGACCGGATTTTGGACCCAACCGAAGCTGACCGGTTTACCGAACCGAGCCGACCGGTTTTAACCAAGCCTGCTGAGCACGTGTTTATTTATTAGCACGTGTTAATTTCAAGCGCGTGTTAATTTTAAGCACGTGTTAATTTTGTGTCACGGAACGTGCCAACGATATTAAGATGGTGATAACGAGGAGCCAGGGAGACGCAACCGGGGTCGAAGAGCAGCGCCGCATCCAGGATCAAGAAGAGCGACGCGCCCACGAACAAGAGGCGCACCGTAGGGAAGCGGAGCTGATCGAACGGGAGCGAATCAGGAGACTCTCACCTGACCCACCGGCGTCACCATACTCAAAGGCAGCGGACACCAACACAGCGGGGCCATCCGGGCTGCAGTCCGCAGCCCCAACTCGACGAAGATCGCCTGCCTGCAGGTCAGTGAGAACGCAGCGATCGACTGCCAGCGCCACAACACGAGTACGGATGGCTGAATTGGAGGCCGCAGAGAAGCTGGCGGCCCTTCGAAAAAAGAAACTTCAACTAGAACTGCAGCTGGAAGAAGAGCTAGTCAAGAAGAGGCTAGCAGTTAAGGTGTCGGCGATCCACGATGAAGAAAGCCTGCAAGGGGATCAAGAGCCCACTTCCCCTCACGAAGAACCACAACGAAAAGTGGACAAGTGGTTGAGTACAAACCCTCTCAACTCACGGGGGGAGGAGGGGCCATCGTCACGGGAACCCAAGCAATTATGCTTAGAGAAGTCACGAGCGAGATCACCGACCCCAACATCGAGAAACAGCTTGGAACACCTGGCGGCAACGTTGGAGAGGATGGCTAGGCCTAAGGTTAGACATGTCGACCTGCCTACCTTCTCCGGGGCGGCCAACGAGTGGCTGCCCTTCAAAGCAGCCGTGAAGGATGCCACGGACACGTGCCAACTTTCAGCAGTCGAGCACCTGCAGCGGTTGAGAAGTTGCCTCAAAGGGGAAGCCAGAGATGCCGTGGCCGCCCTCCTGTACACCGCCACCGATCCTGAAATAATCATGGGGACCCTCGAACAGTGCTATGGAACACCGGAGGTCATCATAGACCGTACATTGGAAGACCTCAAGAAGCTGCCGAAGCCTGGTACATCAGCGGCGGAGCTCAATAGTTTCGCCGTCAAGCTGCAGAATGCCGTCCACGTGCTGAAGACGATAGACGAAAAGGGCTATCTGCACAACCGCATGATGACGCGAGAGGTGCTGGACAAGCTCAGCCCGCTTCTCAGAGCCCGTTGGTGTGACTACGCATTAGAACACGAAGGGACGGCGGAGCCAGAGATCGTCGTACTTTCGCAGTATCTGATGCAAGAGGCAAAAAAGGCGCTACGGTTCGCATACTCTCCGTCTGCAAGCGCCGGGGCTCAGAAGGAGACCCGACCCGCCATGACCATAAAGAAGAAGGCGAGCGTATTCACCACCAGCGAGGGAACAAAGGGAGAAGAGAAGAGCCGGCGCTCCAAGAGCGAGCAAGTGCGGGAAGAGAGAGATAAGTGCCCCAAGTGCGAGCAAGATCACGTCCTCACGCAGTGCCCTAAATATAAGGTACTCACAGTGGAGCAACGGTGGAACTTCCTCAAAGAAAAGAGGATATGCTTCAAGTGCGCACAGAAGCAACACAGGCGCCTAAACTGTAAGGCTAAGCTGTGCGGCGTGGATCAGTGTCGCCGCCCACATCACGCGACTCTCCATCAAGCCCGCGAGGAGAGGGCTGAGGACCCTACAGAGGCCGCACCAACAAGTGAGGAAGCAGTCTTGACCGTGGCTACCAGACCAGCCACCGGACCGCGAGCCGTGCTGCTAAAGGTATGCCCTGTCGTCATTTCTGGACCACGGGGGGAGGTGGAGACCTACGCGTTCTTAGATGAGGGCGCAACCATCACCCTCGTGGACGAACAGCTGGCAGCAAGCATCGGGGCGGAGGGACCAACGCAGCTACTGAACCTAAGCGGGATCAACACAACGCAGTCCCAGAGAAGCCAGCGAGTGAACCTGACCGTGAGGGGACGGAGGAGTGACGAGGCGTACACGGTCAGAGCGAGGACCGTGAAGGATCTCAGACTCCACCAGCAATCCATTCCCGACACTCTGCTGGACTACGAGCACCTGCGGGACCTGACACCAGAGGAGGTGTGCTACGATCGAGCGCGCCCCGGACTCCTAGTGGGGACAGACCACTGGGAGTGCATTGTGTCTCGCGAGCTCCGAATCGGCGGCCCGAACGAACCGGCCGCATCTAGGACGCAGCTAGGATGGGTGGTGCACAGAACCGCACCACGCAGCGCCCTGTACACGGACGAGGGCGTGCTGCACGTGTACGAGCCGGCTAGGCCTACAAACGCGGGCGACCAAGAGCTTCATGAACTGGTGGAGGCTCACTTCCGAATCGAGTCTCTCGGAATACAAGGGAAGCCAAGGACCAGCGAAGCGGACCAGCGAGCCATCTCCATCGTCGAGCGGACTACGAGGAAGGTCGACAGTGGCTACGAGGTAGGGCTGCCATGGCGTCGAGATGACACCGCCATGCCCTACAGCTACAGCCAAGCGTTTCGCCGACTTCGAAAAATGGAAGAGAAGATGGACTCGGATCCGGCCTTCGCGAGGCAATATTCCAGCCAAGTCGAAAACCTGCTGGGAAAAGGGTTCGCAGCGCCGTGCGACGGTACCGAAGACGCCAGCCCTATACGTTGGTACCTACCCCACTTTGCCGTGCAGAACCCCAATAAGCCTGGCAAGTGTCGTCTAGTGTTCGACGCGGCCGCTAGGAGCAACGGAGTTTGCCTGAACGACGAGCTGCTGGAGGGACCGGACCTGCTGTTGTCGCTACAAGGAATTGTATTCAGGTTCCGTGAGAGGGTCGTAGCGATCACAGCTGACATCCAAGAAATGTTTCTGCAGGTGAAAATAAGACCTCAAGATCAGCCGGCTCAGCTATTTCTATGGAGAGGGACGGAGCGAGAGAGGCCTCCGACCAAATATAAGATGGCCAGCATGATCTTCGGCGCAGCGAGTTCCCCGTATATGGCCCATTACGTGCGCAACTACAACGCGGCGCTACATGGGCAAGAGTTCCCGCGTGCACTGGAAGCGATCACAACGAGCCACTATATGGACGACTGGGTGGCAAGTTATGAAGATGCAGAGGAAGCACGGAAGGCGGTCGCAGAGACCAGGGCCGTACACGCACACGCCGGGTTCGTACTTCGAGGATGGAGCGCCAGTGACAAGGCGGTGCTGCAAGACGTGTCTCCAGAGCTACACGCCACCTCCCCTACACAACTGGGGGGAGAACAGCCTGAGAGTAAGATCTTGGGGCTGTTCTGGAACGCGGAGCGAGATGAGCTGGGCTTCAACACCACGATGAGTCGGGTCCCGGAGGAGGTGCGATCAAGAGCACGTGCGCCGACTAAGCGGGAAGCACTCAGCGCCGTGATGTCAATCTACGACCCGCTAGGACTACTGAGCCACTATACGATCCGCTCCAAGATCGTGTTGCAAAGTCTGTGGCGCCTGCAGACCGCCTGGGACGAGCAGATACCCGAAGAGGAGAACGAACTCTTCGCTTCCTGGCTTGCGCGTTTGCCCGAGGTAGCCGCGCTGAGACTGCCACGCTGTTACGCTCTATATAAGTACGAGCGCATCGACCTACATGTGTTATGTGACGCCAGTGAGCAAGCCTATGCGACCGCAGCTTACTGGCGTATCAAGAGAATCGATGGGAGCGTAGACGTCGTGTTGGTAGCAGCGAAGGCAAAGGTGGCGCCGAGGAAGACGCAAACTATACCTCGGCTGGAACTCCAGGCAGCCGTCATCGGGGCAAGACTCGCTAGCACCATCAAGAGGGAGCATCGACTAGAAGTGGGCCAGACGACATACTGGACCGACTCGTCGACGGTGGTGCACTGGGTGAAGCACGACATGCAACGCTATACGCCGTTCGTCGCGCACCGACTGGGAGAGGTCGCCGAGCTGACGCAGAAGGAAGAATGGCGGTGGCTTCCCACAGACTTAAACGTGGCTGACGACGCCACGCGACTAACAGACGCGCCAATCAACGCTACGGATCGGTGGTTTCAGGGGCCGGGATTTCTATACCTGCCTGAAAACCTGTGGCCCAGGACGTCGACAGACGAGGAGTCAGACGAAGAGGTCCTGCACGTAGCTGAAAAATCGGGGGGAGACAGCTGGCTACCTGACCCAGCCCGCTTCTCCAAGTACGAGACCCTGGTGAAGAGTACAGCGAGAGTGTTGGCTTTCGTCGACATCTGCCGACGCCGAGCGACGCAGCTGGAACGCAGACACGTCGAGCGCGCCGAGATCGAGCTAATCCGACGGGCGCAGGCGGAGAGCTTCCGAGACGAGATCGCGCGGATACAGTCTGCGCGCCCGCTCCCGAGATCGAGCCGACTGTACCGGTTGGACCCGGTAATTGAGGATGGAGTCCTGCGCGTGAGAGGCCGAATTGAGGCCTCCTCCGCGCCGATCGAGACCAAGCGGCCAGTCATATTGGACGGCCGCCACCGCATCACAAAGCTCATCGTGCTGCGGGAACACTGCGCTGCGGGCCACGCAAATCGCGAGCGCGTTACCAACGACCTGCGTCAGCGGTACTGGGTCATTCACCTACGACCCACAGTACGCGCTGCCGAGAAGAGCTGCGCCCTCTGCCGGAGACGGCGGGCGATGCCGCATACGCCGGCTACAGGAGACCTGCCGCACGCCCGCCTTGACCCATTTCACCGCCCGTTCACTAACTGCGGGGTGGATTACTTTGGCCCTATGATGGTCAAGGTGGGACGCCGTCGAGAGAAGAGGTGGGGCGCACTGTTTACGTGCCTCACTTCCCGCGCCGTGCACATCGAGCTCGTCGCGTCGCTGTCCACAGACTCAGCCATCATGGCGCTGAGAAGGATGGCCGCGCGCAGAGGGTGGCCGCGGCTCATATACTCCGACAACGCAACCAACTTCCGTGGGGCTGACCTAGAGCTGCGCAAGGCCTACGCGGAATGGCTTCCCGCCCTACGAGACGAGGGGCTGCTGCACCGCATGGAGTGGCGCTTCATCCCTCCTGGCGCGCCCAACCAAGGCGGCGCGTGGGAGCGCATGGTGCGCTCCGTGAAAGCCGCCCTCAGCGCGACGCTACGAGAGAAGGCGCCGGCAGAGGAAGTCCTGAGGACTCTGCTCACTGAGGCAGAGTTCTCAATCAACGCACGACCGCTGACCCACGTTAGCGTGAACCCCAACGACCCCGAGGCCCTGACCCCTAACCACTTCCTGCTGGGGTCATCAGATGGGCTGCCGACGACGGGGCCCTGCGACGAGGTCGACTGGAGGACCTGGCGAGCGAGTCAAGCGCTCGCTAACCACTTCTGGCGGCGGTGGCTACGCGAGTACCTTCCCACGCTGGTACCTCGCGGCGAGCCACAGAACGACGTGCGACCAGTACAAGCCGGCGACGTAGTCCTCGTGGTCGACAACACGCTGCCCCGGAACACATGGCCGATGGGAGTCGTCGAACGCACGCATCGAGGACCAGACGGCGGCATCAGGATCGTCGAGGTGCGAACCAGGACGCACCTTTCGACGCCCCGTGAGCAAGCTCGTCGTCGTCTCGAAGATAGAGGAGGCTACGCGAGCTGCGCCGGGGGGAGAACTGTAGGCGACGCCGAGCCCGCCTGGAATATGTGTGTATGTGTGTGTGAAACGTGTGAACAATGACAATGAACAAGTGATTACGTGGTAATGTGATTAGGGTTATGAATATGATAAGTATGGACTTTAATGGTTAACATTTTATAGGATAGAATTTTAGTTGCACTATCAGAATCATGTATAGTTTATAGTGCATAGGAAGTGACGCCGCGTGCTCCGGGCCGCCGCACACAGCGCGCCCTGGCGGGACGCGGCGACTAATAAAAAAAGACAAAGGATAATTCGTGTAGGCTAGACTATGTTAGAATTTCATGAATGAATGTCTCACGAATTGTATAAAGATAAACAGTAAATAGATTCATAATGATGTATGAACGATATTCGTTGTGAATCTCCCCACGTGGTGAATTAAGAATAGTTAGGGCGCCGTCCGCGCAAGTAAGGCAAAGAACAAAGAAACAGACGCCAATCGTACAAGACGAACTATGTATCATGGTATTTAATGGACAATCGGCTATGTATTCACCTATAGTATTTTACGAAATGTATGTCCTACTATTTGTATGTTTGAATAGGTCACATAGTGGCTTGAATCGGGACTAAGCCCTATGTTGACTTAGATGTAAGACAGATGCTAGGAATACTATAGGACGACTTGCATGTTAGTTAGGTCAGGAACGTTGTATCATAACTTACATGTTAGTTAGGTCAGGTACTCTGTATTGTAATTCATAACCTGTATGCTAGTTAGGTCTCATAGTAGTTATAATTAGGACTAAACTCTATGTTGGCTCACCTATAGAACAGTTTGTTATCAGATATGTCGTACGAATCATACAACAAGAATTAAGAGACAAACCGCCGATCGCGCAAGTAACGAGCCCGTGGTATTATTCGTACGACATAAGCTGTATGTACTAGGAAACAGATAGAAGTAGATTTCCCACATAGCTGCATGTTAATTTGACGTAGATTAGAAAATTACATTAGCTTTGTGAACATTAGCTAGGATAACGAATTGTATAGCATCATAGGTAGAATTATAAATCTAATTTATACAGCAGCTAGAATAGCATTTTTGTGCTATTCTAGTCTAGGTTAAGGATATAGACCACAAGTATGGACCGATCTATGTCAATACTAGTTAAATGCATGTTATATGTAAGTAGAATAAGCTAATAGAATATTGTATAGATTCATTTGATATTCAAGTTTTGTTAGTTTATAAAAATGCCACGCTGTTTCACATCTGGCAGCCAGATGTGAAACTTTCTAACATAAGCCGGCCGTTGACCAATCAGCGGCCGGGTGCGAGCGCGACGCTGCGGACCGTAGAGGGGCGCGCTCGCATTCAATAAAAGAAGGCTGGGTGGCCGGTTTCAGTCCTTTCGGCCTCCAGCTCTCCTACAAGCAACATCTCCGGGATTAACAGGGAAATACAATCAAGACACCCGAGAACTAGTTGTTTTATTGTCACAAGCGACAAACCGGTTTATATACAGTATATGTACGGTGGTATACGGTATATTACATCATTACCTACGAACGAGCGTCGCTTTTATAAACAAGAGCGACAGTCAACAATATAACAATATAATACAGTCCACAACAAACTGATTTACAAAGATGCTGAAAATTTTATTTTTTATTATTATTTTTAAAGAGAAACACATGTAAATAAAAGAGCTATGAATATAAATGTGGATGGATGAAGAGGGAGAGGGAGGCCAAAGAAAAGATGGATGGATTGTGTGAGGAGAGTTATGAAAGAAAAGGGAGTTAGTGATAGCGTGACGGCTGACAGGACAGAATGGAATAAAAAAACTTGTTGCGTTGACCCCAAGTAACATGGGATAAAGGTAGGAAGATGATGATGATGATGATGTAGCATTTAGTCTTTGCTCAGTTGATCTTATTAATCCCCAGTTATAAGTTTTGGTGTTACCTAGCTACTTTTGATTATAATTTTGACACCCGACCATAGATTTTTAATTTATTAACTAGCTGACCCGGCAGACGTTGTTCTACGATTAAAAAATGGGTGTGGGGTAAGAGAATGAAAAATACTTTACTACCTAGTCTCATACCTACCAAATATACCAAAAAAAACATTAAATTCGGTCGAGCCGTTTCGGAGGAGTGCAATCACAAATACCGTGACACAAGATTTTTATATATTAGAAGAATATTGACTTTAGTCGTGCATTTAATTTAATATATTGATAGTATATGCTGCAGCAATTCTGAACCCAACAATATAAATAATATTCTCAGAATCTAGAACAAGCACCTTTAAACTGAATGTCGCTATTGTTAGTGAGTGGCACGCACTCAGCGTTAAAAACCACTTCGAGTTGCGCCCTGCTGAAGAAATCAATTGGGGTTTCTGTGCTAGTACGTATTATTTTTTTTACAAAACGGTGAAGGAAAACATCGTTAGGAAACCGGCTTGTCCTAGAATCAAAAATCCGAAGACATGTGACTTGTGACACCCACCAACCCGCATTGGGTCCGCGTGGTGGTTTACGGCCCACATCCTCTCACAGAGAGAAGGTCTGTGCCCCAGCAGTGGGGACATTAAAAGGCTGATAATGATGATGAATGACGTATTGTTCGTGGAGTTGATACTTATAGCATTTAGTGAAGCTATAGTGTTCATAATCCATATTTCAATACTGCGTTTCATGGTCTCTTTCTCAGTCGCTCTCTGCATTTTTATTGGAAAGTAATAAAATGGTATTTTTTTGTAATATTTGTTCAACTAGGAAAATCAGCAAAAATGTTATTTTAACAGCATAATTTGTTTTTACGGTCGCAAAAAAAAAAACCACCAGCAAATAAATCAAGAATAATCAGAAAATAAAAATCCTACAAGAACACTAGTTGCATATCAAGTCATGCCAGCCTCAACAATATTATTGTCAAACTCTTCTCATCGCCAGCGTGCCTTCGGTATTAGAACCAAGTGACTTGGTAGGTGACCATAGGAAGAGACAGTGGCATGATGTTGGTGGCGTGAAAGGTGGGTGATGGTGTGGACTTTGGAGTGCGACGCAACCTGTGTCGACACCCTCGCGCCATCTCATGTTCCAAGTACGGCGGGCTTTGCCTGCACTGCCGCTGCAGCTGCTGAAACCCTAAAGCAGCGCAAATACCGTATGTGCGTGTGAACTGAGGGACCACACTGATATTTCTAGTATTTAGTAGTAGACGTATAACAATTGTAGAAATTGTGGGGAATTCCACACATACTGTTCTGTGTTTCCTGATAGCTACAACCTGGGAGTCTTTAAGTCAAGAGTGAATGAGTTTCTTCTAGGCAGGCGTGCTCCGTCTTCGACCACATCATCGCCCACAACCAGGTGAGATAGTGGTCAAACGCGTGTCTATCAACAATAAAAAAAAAGTAGAACAAATATGGGAATTTGTAAAAAAACATATTAAAAACTACAGCCCTTTATGTGCATCCCCTCAGTCCTCACAGGCCATCAGCCAGATCTCACAAAGTATCTGAAAAATTAAGGTATTGTGACTCTAAATTTAGTAGGTAATTTGTAAAGATATTTACTGAATAACATACCACAAAACATCAAAGATAAAAATATATAACCGAATTAAATAAATAAAATCTTTCTTTTTCTACTTCAAGTTTTAGTAAAAGACTTCAGACAATTCGTAAAAAACAAATGGAAAAAATATGGACACAATTTAGAAGATAGCGATTATTAAAACTGGTCCTTCAATCCTCACCTCCACTGACATATGTGCATGCACTAGCTGCTAGACGAGAGGCATACCAGAAAGTCTAGTGTACTTAACTTTTAGTAAAAAGTTTCTACTAAATAATAGGTATCTAAAATTGTGTGACGCGCATAATACCATAACCATATTGGTAATTACAGTTTATAGCCGTTTGGGGTCAAAACGCTTGGGTTATGGGATCCGAGTGCACGTCATCTTTTTAAAAATATTTCTCGCCGACTGTTTGACATTTTGCGTTACTCAATTCTCAATTCTTTATTGCGTACCAAAATGTTTATAGTTGGTAGGGAAATTATTATATTAGTCACAATTATAGACCCTGTCGGGCACAGCATAGGTCAAGTAGGAGAGAGGAGGAAGACCGTTTTATTAATACGTAATTGAATTTAACAATTATATTGTTTTTTATTAATTTATTTTTTTAATTATGTACTACTAAGTTAGTATCTAATATTGTGAAAACCATTATTATATTATAGTTATAATCACTTTGATTATTCGTTCGCATATCAAATAATTATTATTATTAACTCCGTTTATTTTTCTAGTAACATATAAATTATATTTTTAAATATTTCAATAGACAAGATATAAAAAACATTTAAAAATATAAAAAATAGTATCCCACCGATATTGGGCACAGGGTCAAAGCTACCGGCGGTCAGGGCTCCAGAGAGAGAAACCGCCTGACAATGCGTGCCGTGTCCAGAAGTACTGCTTTCTGAATCAAGCCCTTGATACAGCCGTCTAACGAGAGCCTCCTGAGGTGTTGGTCGAGGCTCGTGGCTATAGAGCCATTGGCTTATTACTTATTATTATTTTTATTTATTACTAAATATTTATTATCAATAAGGTGAGTTATTTATTGGACGCTCTAGAAGGCTGGCTCATTCTTCAAACAAAGAATTGGCATTGCCATTAAAAGTTGCAATGCTGCCAGTTTTTACGCAACTGCCTCAGAAGGAGGGAAATATTTTTTTGGGCACGTTTCTGACTTGCCTAGATGACAGCAATGTGGAGGAGTACTCCCCGAGAGTCGACGGCGCGTAGTGTTCCACGCGCGCCTCAAAGAGTTGTCAGCAATAGGGACGGGGCCTGCCACGGCCGATGCCTGCCCGGGGGTGGAGGATAAATTCGAAAGAGTTACCTCGCCCCTGGGCACTCAAGGCAGGGAGGAACAGGGGTGGGTTTTAGTCAGTAAGAGTCTGACACGCCCTTCCGCTCCACCCTAGAGCGGAAGAAGTCATAGGATGATTTCTCACCCCCCAAAAAAAAAAAAAATGTGGAGGAGTACTTCAACACCTAAGTGTATTTTGTTTTATAAATAATTATTCAATCTGCCTAGCCTTTTCCCAACTATCTTGGGATCGGCTTCCAGTCTAACCGGATGCAGCTGAATACCAATATTTTACTTGGAGCGACTGCCTATCTGACCTCCAAAACCCAGTTACTGGGTAATACGTATCGTATACCCTTGGTAAGACTGGTTGTCAGACTTTCGAGCTTCTGACGACCCTAAATGACTGTCAAAAATCCACGATTTGCACGGCAGCCGGGACCAACGACTTAACGTGCTTTTCACCCATCCATGGATCAACCCCGGCAATCGTAGCTTAACCCGATGGATCGACCCGTGTGGCTGTTATTACTTTAGTTTAATAATTATTTTATAAATAATTATTATGTAAGTAAATTAAGTACATATATTTTGTTAAATTTCGAATAAAATGTAGATATTTCGTCAGTTTGAAAATGTATATTATGTTTGCAAAATAAATAGTGTTCTTTCAAAGTTATGATTTGGTTATCGCAATTATATGATGCCTGCCCGGGGGTTGAGGATAAATTCGAAAGAGTAACCTCGCCCCTGAGCATTCAGGGCAGGGAGGAACAGGGGTGGGTATTAGTCAGTAAGAGTCTGACACGCCCTTCCGCTCCACTCTAGAGCGGGAGATGTCATTGGATGATTTCCAACCCCACAAAAAAAAAGCTACACTAGAATGTTTTTGTTTGTGGGGTGGGAAATAATCCATTGACATCTCCTCCATCCAGCTCTGGGTGGAGCAGGACGGCGTGTCAGACTCTTACTGACTAAAACCCACCCCTGTTCCTTCCCTGCCCAGAGTGCCCAGGGGCGCGGTAACTCTGTTTTGAATTTATTCACAACCCCTGAGCAGACATTAGTATGTTTAGCAAATCAAAATAGTTAATTAGTATTACTAATGTTAATACTAATTTTGGGGATCGATCGAACCTGTCATGCAATAAACAATAATTTTCTGTAGTTTAGACAAACTAAAAAAACTGGCCAAGTGCGTATCGGATTTCCCAAATTAAGTGTTCCGTACCAAATATTGGTATTTGTTAATAAAGTATATGTAATAATAAACATTATCACCAAATTTCAAGTTCATAGGTCAATGGGAAGTTACAAAATTCTTCGTAAAAAAAATTGTGACAGACGAGAGATGGACAAACTGACTCGTGAGTGACAACAATAGGGCTGCGTTTGGACCCTTCGGGTACGGAACCCTAAAAACACATTCTGTTCTTTTTATTTTCGTGGTCTTTTCAGCAACCCCTTTCATTATATACCAATATCATGGGAATGCATACAAAATAACTAGTCCGCCATCTCATTGATAGTCCGCCATATTGGATTTAGAATGACGTCATGTATTGTCATCCAAACTAATTGGAAACCAAAGTGGGTCATATTAAATTTCTATGATTTGTTTACATAGTTATTTAGTTACAAGTAAAGCAATATAAGTGTCTTAAAAAAGATATAACTCTTTGTTGTACATAGACGAGCTCATAGGAAAAACTCCAGTACAGAACTCCAAAAAAACCCGCCGAAAATCGAAAAACCTAATCTAACACACGCTTGTAACGAAAGCACGTATCTCAATGACAAAATCAGTCGCAGTTTAAAATAAAAGCAACATTCCTCTACTGGGCGCCGGCCAAGCGAGTAACATCCCGTTTAGATTGATAAAGCATGGAACAAAGGAGGCGGCGATGCGAATAGCGACATGAGATACTTTGTAATACAACGCCATTGTTCTGTAGGTTAGCATGAGTAATATACTTAAGTTTAATTATACAGGGTGTAACGGAAAAGTGTGGTCATACTTTAAGAACTGCATCTTCCCATCGATATGGACAACTTTATTAAAGAAAACCTGAGGAAATTCCCAAAAAAAAATTTTACCCCCCATACAAGAGCGGGAGATGTCATTGGATGATTTCCCAACCCACAAAAAAAAAAAAAATTGATCAGCTGATGACAGCTTTGTATGAAAAGTCCAATTTTTTTTTTGGAATTTTCTTAAAATATGACCACACCATTCCGTTACACCCAGTAGACACGCAGTTTTTTGTCTTCGTGAATCCCAATAACTTGAAAAGTGAGTATGCGATCAAGTACATTAAGTGAAAATCGTTCTATGCTCGGAGTTTCTATGCTTGATCGAATGAGAAATAAAGATATCCGCAGGAAAACCAAGGTCACCGACTTATCTCGAAGAATCGCCATACTTAAGTGACAGTGGGCAGGGTACATTGCGCGCAGAACAGATGGTCGATGGGGCCTAAAAGTTCTGGAGTGGTGACCGCGTACCGGAAAATGCAGCGTTGGAAGGCCTACCACAAGGTGGACCGATGACTTGGTGAGGGTCACGGGTAGCCGATGGATGTAAGACACACCGGACCAGTCGTTGTGGGGACACTTAGGGGAGGCTTATGTCCAGCAGTGGAATCTTTCGTCTGAAATGATGATTATTAAATCGTACAGGATTTGTATCAGTATGGTCAAACGCGCGTTCATTATGAGCCTGCCCGACTCTGTTGGGGTAGGCTTTCAGTCCAATCAGAGGCTGCTGAGTACCATAACATACATGGAGCCACTGCCTATCTGAGCTCCACATTCGAGCCACTGCCTATCTGAGCTCCACATTCGAGCCACTGTCTATCTGACCTCCACATTCAAGCCACTGCCTATCTGACCTCCACATTCAAGCCACTGCCTATCTGACCTCCACATTGAAGCCACTGCCTATCTGACCTCCACATTCGAGCCACTGCCTATCTGACCTCCACATTCGAGTCACTGCCTATCTGACCTCCACATTCGAGCGACTGCCTATCTGAGCTCCACATTCGAGCCACTGTCTATCTGACCTCCACATTCGAGCCACTGCCTTTCTGACCTCCACATTCGAGCCACTGTCTATCTGACCTCCACATTCGAGCCACTGCCTATCTGACCTCCCCATTCAAGCCAGCACCTATCTGACCTCCACATTCGAGCCACTGCCTACCTGACCTCCACATTCAAGCTACTGCCTATCTGACCTTCGCATTCGAACCACTGCCTATCTGACCTATACATTTGAGCCACTGCCTATCTGACCTCCACATTCGAGCCACTGCCTACCTGACCTCCACATTCAAGCTACTGCCTATCTGACCTTCGCATTCGAACCACTGCCTATCTGACCTATACATTTGAGCCACTGCCTATCTGACCTCCACATTCGAGCCACTGCCTATCTGACCTCCACATTCGAGCCACTGCCTATCGACCTCCACATTCGAGTCACTGGGTAATACAAGATCCCCTGGGACCCCTGGATCAAATAATTATATTTAGTCATTTTTTGGTTACGTGACAAAGGAAAAAATTTGTTTCCAATATTTTTTGGTTTTCTAACTGATAAAGTAGATTTTTCAGTCATCTACCCTGCTAAAATAGATCACTATACCAGCTTTTCTTGTAAAACTACAAAAAAGGATATCTATTGTGCTTGGACAGAAAAAATAAACAAAAATTTGAGAAACTCATCCATTTTGAAGTTGGTTATTAATAGACACTGAAGCTATCAGCTGCCTCCTATGATAGTCTTTGACGATTTCATCTACCACAGTTGTGTGCGATAGAGCTTGTATCCATGATGATGTAGATATCGGCTAGGTACATTCGTTCCAATTTTCAGGTTTGTCAAACAATGCTACGTTAACCAAAACCTAGAGCAGTATATTGGGAAACAGGGAGTACATTTTTGTGGAGTCATCATCTGCCTAGCTTTTACCCAACTATCTTGAGGTCGGCTTCCAGTCTAACCGGATGCAGCTGAATACCAGTGTTTTACATGGAGCGACTGCCTTTCTGACCTCCACAACCCAGTTACTGGGTAATACGATATCCCTTGTGGAGTATTCTTTATAATTACAATAAATGTCACCTAGTAATTTCTTTCTTTAGCTATGATGTTTTCGTGAATACAGGGTTAATACTTTAAATTTCTTAGAGTTTTACGAAGGGATCAAGGGAAAGCATACAGCAAGCTTTGATTTTATGATTTGTCTTGTCTATTTCAAATCTTCAAAAGATAAAAAAAGATATCCCAAAATATCTTCAGATAATAATTTCTCTAAGAAAAACCTTGATAACATTGCAAGACGTCAAAATCGAGGAATAATATACTAGAATACAACAACGATATATCCAACTTCGAGGCCACCAAATCAAAGTTAGATTCCTGCCCAGTCGCAAGATTCCCTCATTGTTTCAGCTAGCCTTTATCTCGTCAAAGACAGACAACATTTTTGGAATGACTCCAACACAGGAATTGATATTTCCTTACGTACAATGAATGGAAAAATATCAATACGGCTTTCCTCAGAACAATTTTTCGTGAGGTTTTTAGCGTGAAACAATAATGTTTTACGGTTGTAATAATTTCTCAATTGTTTTAACTATTAAGCAAAATATATAGAACTCATTCATTTATTCATTGACAGGAAATGCTCAGCTTATGGTGTTAGGTACGCAAAATACGCGCCTTGGGCGTGGAGTAGCGGAAACCAGCCCGATATGCATACATACATACATGGCGTTAGGTAAGTTTTTTGCACAAGAGATATGAACTAAAGATGAGAACTTAGGCTTCTATTTATAAGTTTACTAGCGACCCGCCCCAGCTTCGCTCGGGTACAAATTATACATATAATATATTATATTTTCTTCTGTTTACAGAAGAAAATATAGCAGGAACTTTACTAAGAGTGGAGGGATCATGACTATGTTTATGGCACTAGGCTCTCCCCTAGTTATAGGACTCATATAATTCTACCTACTCCCGGCGGGAATACCGACGAGATATTACAATAGGTACGTCGAAAATAAAAGTCCCAGGTGAAAACAAAAACAATATTTAAGATAAATTCGGTTATTTTCTGTTGACTGACGGTATCAGTGGTTCCGGGAAAACTCGTTACTCTTACGTATAGACACACACAGATCATGGAGACACCTTAGCGGACACTGCTAGAAACAGGGGGTCTACTTCTCTTTGAGGAGTGGCTGGAGAGGCCTCACGGCGCCCTCACCTTCCGCCTGACGCAGGTCCTCACCGGACACGGCTGTTTCGGGAGGTTCCTGTTTCGGATCAAGCGGGAGGTGAACCCCGGGTGTTTCCACTGCGTGGATCACCCAGAGGACACGGTGGAGCATACGGTGGAGGTTTGCCCCGCTTAGGCGGAGCACCGCCGTGTCCTCGTGAATGCGATAGGCGGCAGCGACCTCTCGCGCGCTGCCCTGGTTCAGGCCATGGTATGGAGCGAGAGGGAATGGGAAGCCGTCTCCTCCTTCTGCGAAGCAGTAATGCTCGCGAAGGCGGAGGCGGGACGCGTGAGAGAGCACCAACAACGGAGTCACCCTCACGTTCTCAGCAGCAGCCGCCTCAGGAGACGCCTGGGACTTCCGGCGCCGCGAGACGATCTCCGGCCACCGTAGACCCGGGCCTGCGGACGGCGAGTAATGGGTAGCTCGCCGTCTGATCAGCAACAGGCCTGAGAGTCGACGGCGCGTAGTGTTCCACGCGCGCCTCAAAGAGTTGTCAGCAATAGGGACGAGGCCGTCATGGCCGATGCCTGCCCGGGGGTTGAGGATAAATTCGAAACAGAGTTACCTCGCCCCTGGGCACTCAAAGGCAGGAAGGAACAGGGGTGGGTTTTAGTCAGTAATAGTCTGACACGCCCTCCCGCTCCACCCAGAGCGGGAGAAGTCATAGGATGATTTCCCACCCCAAAAAAAAAAAAAAGGGAAAGCGGAAAGGGCTTCGAAATGTTTTTACGAAGTGTCGGCCGAATGTTCGGACATATTTGTGTGAAGTGTTAAAGTGAATGTGCCATACCTAAAGTTGCTTTGTTAACACTTTCCATACAAAACAAGCGTGTCAGTTTGACAAAAAATGTGACGTAACAGACACTGACAGCTTGCGGTGACAGAAAAAAACCTCTTATTTTAAAATACAATCCACTTCCAAAAAAAAAAAAACTTTAATTTCGGAAGTCAGTGTGTGTATTTTATTTCTTCGTTATTTGACACTGTAGTTTTTGAAAAAAGTATTTTTTATTTTTCACTTCTTATTTATTATAACCGCAGAACTAAATATTAAAGTTATGCCCGAATAGGTAAACCCCAATAACATAGAACATGGAATTTGAACATAATTGGAGGAAACCAAAACGTCATCTATGTACTGTAATGTATTTTTTGTTTTTGTTAATTTTTTCAAAAAGCACTAAATCAATTCCGATTTTTTTTTGTGGGACTACTTTAAAAGTATATTCTTTCGAATAAAAAAATAATTTTGACTGACACTATTGACAGAGAAATGTGTGCATAAAATAAAAAAAACTACCTGGAAACCGAGCATTGCTCGGTTTTTACACGGATAAAATGGCGTTTTCTAAAATTGATATCTAGCTAGATCGATGTATCGCCCCCGAAACCCCATTCATACTAAATTTCATAAAAATCTTTGGAGCCGTTTCCGAGATTCAGATTATATACAAGAATTGCTTGTTTAAAGGTATTAGATAACATACAGTCGAACATAGAACCTCCTCCTTTTTTCATATTCGGATAATCTTAGAAGGAAGTGCTCAAAACAACTTATGGCGCTACAAATTCTATCACTACTATCACTTATAAACAAAGATAATGGACTAAGCTTAAAAGACATAGATTTAAGTTCTTGTGTACAGTTGTGCTGTTTTTTTTGTGTACAATAAAGTTTATTTTATTCTATTCTAAGCTTGCGCTATTCAGATATGCAGCGACTTTTTACGGGGATAAAGTGTAAGAGATAAAATTATCGTGTGGCCATTAGTTCTTTGTCTAGAAGTCTAATTGGGCCACGTATAGACTTGCATAAATTCACCTTCGTCACTATGACTTGTAGTGAGATCAATAACAAAATAAAGGTCACAAGGGCACTATTTATTTTGGTCATTATTTAATTCTTTATACACACACTAATCCTTTTTATTTTTTTGATGTGGGAAATCATCCAATGACATCTCCTGCCCAGGGTGGAGTGGGAGGGCGTGTCAGACTCTCACTGACTAAAACCTGCCTGAGTGCTCAGGGGAGCGGTAACTCTGTTACGAATTTATCCGCTACCCCTGGGCATATGCACACACAAATACTGAGGCGGACTTAATGCCTAAGATATTTTCTACCACAAGCTTTAAGTGATACAGAAACAAATAGTAGTACCTAGGTTCAACATAGACAACTAAACGCGATTATTATTTATTAAAATACAAATTTAAAATTATAAACTAAAAACAAAATATAAATTTATACTCATACGAATAAACTCAATACACAAATATACTTCATAATAGGTACAAACAGATAGTTAGATCACAAATTAGCGCTGTGACGAAACTACTGCCAACTTTAACGAATGTGCTCGCGAACTTTAAATTTAACGCACAAAACGTTTTGGGAACACATTTATTGTGCGTACTGCTAAGAAGTGGAATTTCCTGCCGGAGTCAGTGTTTCCTGATTGCTACAACATGGGGTTTTTAAGTCAAGAGTGAATAGGGTACTTCTAAGCAAGCATGCTCCATCGTCGATCACATTATCGCTTACCATCAGGTAAGATAGTGGTCAAGAGCGAGCCTATCAATGATAAAAAACCGGCCAAGTGCGAGTCGGACTCGCGCACCGAGGGTTCCGTACAAACCTGTAGGTATATATTATTATTATTATTATTATTATAAGACGTTGCTTCGTACCAAATTTCAAGATTCTGAGTACTCTGTGGGTTTTGATTCCCTTGCGAGTGTCGAAAATTTCCAGCATAAACGGCTGTATCTTTTGATTGCGTTGCCTTAGAAGTTTGATTTTTGCATAGCTGCAAGGGACAGTACTACAGTAGATCTGAGTATTTGATTCGAACTTCAGCTTGATACCTTCACGCGTTCCTGAGAAAACGGGGACTTGACAGACAGACAAACGGACAACAAAGTGATCCTATAAGGGTTCCGTTTTTTTCCTTTTGAGGTACGGAACCCTAAAAACTCATTCTCCTGCCCTTATCCCAATTTATTCGGGGTCGGCGCAACATGTCTTTTTCTTCCATACTCCTCTATTAGTCGTCATCTCTGTAGTCACCCCCTTTTTACCCATATCCTCTTTCACACACTCCAACCATCGTTTCTTTGGCCTTCCCCTACTCTTATAGCCATCCACATCCATACACAAGACTTTCCTCACGACATTTTCTTCATGCCTCCGCATCACATGCCCATACCACGACAACCGATTTCCACACAATTTTTCAGTCAGCGGTGCCACTTTCAGACTTCTTCTTATATACTCATTCCTAATCCTATCCATGCGCGTAACACCACACATCGCTCTTAGCATTCTCATCTCAGCTACATGCAATTGCTTTTCATTCATCCCTTTTGTGGCCCAACATTCTGAACCATAAGAGACAGCAGGTCTGACCATTGTTTTATAAATCTTCCCCTTAAGTGAAAAGTGAACGGAACCCTAAAAACTGTGAAAGTTAATTGGTTACTATATCTCTTTCTAAATAGTGGTTCTTTTGTAAAGTTACTGTTCATGCAGTCTATTCCCTTTTTCTATGATGATACTGGGCCTTATTTATACAAACTATGACCATGTCATTAGTTTAAGGAGTTATTAAATGCCAATGGCCTTGAGTGGTTAGCTTGCGTATTTTGTGCTGAGCTCACGCAACACGTCATGTGTCCACCCAGTAATAGGACTCGCCCATCAAGGAGCGCTGTCCGAAATTAGACGCATTATTGAAACATAAAACAATAGGTATTATACTAAAACACGTAAGTATCATCATCATTATCATCAGCCTAAAATGGTGAAAGTAGATTTTGCGTGATTTTTAATTTTTTATCCGCGTTAGAGATAACTTTACAAATTAATTACACTATGTTATAAAAATATAATTTCAAATATTCACATATCAAATTATGACGAAAAGTGTCTTAAGTAACCCATTTTTTTTTTCAAAGGAATAAGACTAGTTGCTTAGTGGTGATGTTCGATTAAAAATCATTAGAAGTCGTATAACTGCGCCTTAAACACTGATTAGCAGATTCTTAATTCAAAAGAATTTAGTCTTTAAGAATTAAGAATTTAGTAGTAATTCGATAATCAGTATTTAAAGCAAGTATATAGTTAGCGAGTAATATAAAAATATAATAAAATAAATTTATTTCAGATAATATACAATACAAAAAAAAGAACATAAATTAACAATTTGTCATCTTTATTAATATTTATTTAAAAGATATATACAAACTAAAAATAATACCTAACAAGTACAAATGCGTATGAAAATAACTCATTGGGCATCAAAAATTTCATCCACATCGCTGTCAATGGAAAAAGTGCCGAGAACGCTAGCAGCATTGCCATGTTGAATAGCAATGCTGATTCGTTGGCCAAACAAAAGCCCAGCCCTCTGGTCACGTGAAGAGTTGTCATCTTGTTTTTTTTTTTAATATGAAATATATTATATTCAGATAATTTAATCAAATCAAAAATAAGGCTGACCATCTCTAGTCGCAACCAGAGCATTGATTCTTTGCTCTGTGGTATAGGCGAATATCTGGAGTAATCCTTCGAAGAGGCTATCCAATTATTGTTGTGGATAAAGTAACGTATACTCTGGTGGCATTTTAAAGCTTCTGAGTGATTGAATTAAGGGAAAATATTTTTTCGTGGTAGAATATTTGATGGAGTATGCTTTGAGGGATTAAGTCTGCCAGTGTATCATGACAGGCTGAGCATAAAATTAAAACAAGAGAAAACAAGCAGAGCACAGATTTTTATTTATTTTTTACCGTCTCTTCTTGCTAGTGGTTGCAAGCACGACTGAGGAGCATGAGGTACGGGGTTCATTCTGTGGATTGCTTAAAGTGTTATAGAATTTATTAGAAGTAGTGATGAGTAAATAATAATGACTTTTGAATTAGTCTGATTAGTAGCAATATCCATGGTAAGGGATATTAACATAGATATCAGTACTTCTAATCATGATCAAAATGCCCAATCTTACCTTGACCTAACTTCTTTTCACGGATTACTACCTTCTCACGTTATTCCAACACATGGTAAAACATGTCTAGACCATTTTATTATTAAAACTAAGTTACAGGCAAATGTTTTCGTGGCTCAAACAACTCTCACAGATCATTATACCGTTATTCTTACACTCAAACTTTCCTTACCAATGCACTCCAAAAGCACGATCTCACGGATAGATTCGGATGGAATACTTTCCGACTTAAAAAACGAAAATTTTCTCTCTGTTTTGGATTCTTATGATGCGAACGAAGCAGCTGACAACTTGATCCACATACTAAAAACTGTAATTGAGTCAAATACTAAAATCATTACCGTCTCCAAGCGAAAAACAATCATAAAACCTTGGATAACCCCAGGTCTCTTGAGGTGTATAAAAAACAGAGACAATCTTCACAAAAAATCAAAAAAACACCCAGAAAATGCAATACTAATATAATATAATAATATTCCACAACTATCACACAACGCCATCTAGTCCCAAGCTAAGCAGTGCTTGTGTTATGGGTACTAGACAACTGATAAACATACTTATATATTTCTAAATACATACATATTATAGATAAATTACACCCAGACACAGAACAAATGATCTTGCTCATTACACAAACATTTGTCCTGGGTGGGAATCGAACCCACGACCTCCGGCATAGCAGTCAGGGTCACTAACCACTAGACCAACAGGCCAGTCAGTCAGGTCAGTCACTAAAGACAACGTACATAAGATACCGAAACTATTGCAACAAAATCTTAAGAAAAGTTAAAAGAGAATTTGAAAGGGAGGAAGTAAAGAAGGCGGGAAGGGACAACCGACGCCTTTGGAAAGTAATAAATAAAATTTCGAACCGATCAAAGCCAAAGTTTTCTCCGTCAGACTTAATATGCCCACAAGACCCGCCCGTTGATACCCTTAATAAGATAAACCACTTTTTTGCTAGCGTTGGCACAACGTTGGCTCAAAAAATAACAACTCAACAACAAATCCACGTGTACCCTTCTACCAATTCAACTTTTCCTCATTCCATGGTTATTTTGCCCACTGATGAAAATGAAATAGCCTCGATTATCTCTTCCCTGAAACGCGAGTGTGCCGTCGGTTGGGACAAAATTTCCTCCAATTTTCTCATTACTCATATTAATCTTTTAGTAACTCCCATCACCCATGTTTGCAACTTGGCAGTAGAATCCGGTACCTTTCCAATTGCTTTTAAAAAAGCACTCATCCATCCTATTCACAAGAGTGGAGACCGACACTGTGTTAATAACTACAGACCTATAGCTATTTTGCCCGCCTTATCTAAAATACTGGAACGACTGTTGAACAACAGATTGATAAAATATCTTGAGTCAAATCACCTACTTTCGCAGTCCCAATTTGGTTTTCGTGCCGATAAGTCGACGGCCATGGCTGTACACGAGCTAACTAATTTCATTGTTTCCAAATTGGATGATAAAAAAAAACCATAGCTATCTTCTTAGACCTGGCTAAAGCCTTTGACACGGTGTCGGTTCCAATTTTGCTGCATAAACTCGAAAACCTTGGTATTCGAGGAAATAAGTTGTTGCTTTTCAAAGATTATTTAACTAACCGGACACAGTTTGTTAAAATTGACAGTCAAATTAGCGACAGCCTTTCTATTACATTTGGGGTTCCCCAAGGAAGCATCCTGGGGCCTACATTATTTTTAGTGTATATTAACGACCTCTGTAACCTTCATCTTCAAAATGGGCGCTTAATTACTTTCGCAGATGACACGGCTCTTCTTTTTGAAGCAGACTCATGGGATACCGTTTATTACTATGCTCAGACTGGGTTTCATGTTGTGAGTGATTGGCTAAAAAATAATATTCTCACTTTAAATGCCGAAAAAACAAAATTTATTACCTTTACACTGAAAAATAATCAGCAGCCATCCATCCAATCATACACAATACATGCTCATACTTGTCCTCTTCCCCTTAACGGTGATTGCCCCTGTCCCAAACTGCAGAGGGTTGACACTATTAGATACCTGGGTGTTACTTTAGATTCTAGACTTACCTTTGCCGCTCATATTAGTTATCTCACTGGTAGAATTCGCAAACTTATATATGTTTTTAGGAGTCTTAGGTCCGTTCTGAACTCCAAGCAGCTACTATCTGTCTATTGTGCCAATCGCTATTGACATATTGCATTACTTCTTGGGGCGGTACATTTAAAACTAACATTTTGCCTCTCGAAAGGGCTCAGAGGGCGGTACTAAAAGTGGCACTATCTCTTCCTTTCCGGCATCCCACAAAAGAAGTTTATAAATCTTCAAATGTCCTCTCAATTCGTCAGCTCTTTATTGTTCATGTTGCTTTAAAACAACGATCTCTTATCCCCGTTCGTGTTTCCCAGAACATTAATGTACGGAATAGAAGCAGGAACGTATGCCAATCTAGGCCAGTTAAAACTAAATTTTCACGAAATTTCTTTCTTTTTCTTGGGCCATTTCTATACAACCAACTGCATAATCTACTCTCATAACATATCCTAAGCAAAACAACTTTTAAAAGCACATTGACTGAATGGCTGCTTTCCTTAGATTATGCCCAAACTGAAGATCTTTTCACTACCGTTTCCTAATGTAATGTCCCCTATGACGCACACAACCTCATACAAACATTTACACTTCCACAACATATGTACACACACCCACACCTACATATACCTTACACTCTCACACATTCTTTGCATGTTTCCTAATTACAAATATATAGATATATATATGTATATTGTTGTAACAGTCATATCTATAATGAATGTAATACGAGAATGATTCAATTAATAAATATTATTGTGATTTTAAACAAAACGTCTCCAGCACAATATTTCTGCAGTAATAAATTGTTATGGTGACCTGACTTACAGGTTTTGAAAAAAAACTTAGTTTAGGCACCAGTCTTCCACAAATTAAGTATAAAATTGTATCTGTAGATTAATCTAACTATATGCTGTAATTTGTGGTAAGATAATAAAATCTATTCTATTCTATTCTATTCTATATAGCTAAAATATTATGAACGTAGCAAATACCTACTCGCCATCCTTACGGAGATATAACTGTTGAATGCAGATTTTAAACAAATCAAAGGCCGCCATCTCCACCATCAGGAAATACCAGTATCAGAAAAACCGCAACACTATTACAATCTAAACGTTCCAATCAAAATCATAGTACCAAAACTAAATGAATTCAAATACGATCACAGCAAACAAAGTTATCTACGATTCCGGAACTCAATACTCAGATAACATGTGGTATTATTAATAATGGGCGCTATTAATAATGGGTACTATTAATAGTGCTGGGCGTTCGTTTCAACACATTGTTACCGGAATATGTGGTTAGGTGTGAATTGTTTAATTATGGCAGTGTTTGCGTGATTAGGTCTGTGGTTATATTTGTGAATGGATGCCTGCGTTTGGTTTTTTTTTAACCTGACTGCGCGACGCAAGGGAGGGTAATTTGTTTATCAGCCTATGTATGTATGTTTGTTTGTTTCTTTGTGGTACTATAGAGAACAAACGCGTGGGCCGATTTTAATAATTCTTACGTAAGTTGATTTGTCTTAAACTTGCGAGTGCTACTAAAGACATGACAGTAATCAAAATACAATATGGCGACAACCAGATGCCATATTGTGAAAAAGAAAAAATGAAAGTCGACGAACTATATTAAGTAGGATATCAAAATAAAGGATTCGAGGAGGCGATTCCAAGAATGTAACTCACTAAAATGTAGATAATAAAAAATAAAACAATGTTTTCAAAAAACCCGACTGCAAAAAAGAAGTAAAAAGTTCCAAACAAGTCACTTTTCAAGCAGTCTAATGCAGTTGATGGCATGAAATCAATAATTGAACTAAAATAACAGCCACCAACTGCATCAGACTGCTTGAAAAGTGACTTGTTTGGAACTTTTTACTTGTTTTTAATAGATTTCAAAAAGGTATTGTAGGTTTTTTTTTTTCAAATTTTGAAGAGTTCCGTTGTATGTCTCCAAAACTTATTATCAGATCTATATGAAATTGAAATGGGACCATTTCGGAATAAAGCCCTTTCGAACAAAAAACAATTTTGTAAATCCGTCTATAATGACGGAGTTATGGCCTGAATATACATTAAAAAAAATGTTGTTTTTTACAGTCGGTTTTTTTGAAAATATTCATTTTTTTTTTCTTGTTTGGTTGACGAAAATTAAGCAATTAAGAGTAATAACTATCAACTGATTTTTATATTTTTGCAGAAGAATGGAAGACGAAACTGTCAGAATGTATGAAGTTTCGTGAGATAAATGTATGGCTGTCCATCATGTTTATTTTAAAGTCCAAGCTTTAAAATTATGTCTGTTTTAAATAATTGTTCTTTTTCATATTTATACTTTTTTTTTGTTTTGTTTTGATATAAAAATAGTGTTTAAATAGTGCAATCAGCCGTTCTATTTAAATTAAATAAATAAATTTTATGTTATGTGGTTGCTTCTTTTTCATCAAATAATAATAAGTAATCAGGGCCATTCGAAAAGCCGTATCCTGCTTCCTTATACCTCGGCTAGTTGACAGATTCTAACACCAGTTTTTTCCCACAGGAACCGTGCATTTTCAAGAATAAAAAGCCTATGCAGTAGTTAAGGCGCTATTAACTGCCAACGACCTTGAGTGGTTAGCTTGCATGTATTGTGCTGAGCTCACGTAACGCGTCGTACGTCCATCCAGCAATAAGACTCGCCCATCAAGGAGCGCTGTCCGAAATTAGACGCATTATTAATTTATTACAAATAAAAAACAAGTATTATACTAAAACACTTAAAGTAAATTAAAAGTAATTAAATGATCTTTAAAATGGTGAAGGTTTCATAAAAATACCCTTTATAGTTGCTGCATGATTCTCAATTTTTAATCCGAGTTAGACATAACTTTAAAAATTAATTACACTATGTTATAAAAATATAATTTCAAATATTCTAAGATCAAATTACGTCGGAAATTGTCTAAAGTAATATTTTTTTTTTCAAAGAAATAAGACCAGTCGTTTAGACGTGATGTTTAATTAAAAACCATTAAAAGTCGTGTAACTGCGCCTTAATGACAGTAATTAGCGATAGTGTATATTTTTATCAGTGACAGACTTTCGTCCTCGCTGCCGACGACAAGCTATAATGCCGTTATCTGACAAAATCACATCTTTAGCTACGTACAAAAAAAACAGTGTTCATTTACACATAAATCAAGGAAACTTAACGGTGATACTATTAATTTATCTAGAAATCTATTGATTGAAGAGAAATACTAACAGAATTTAAGGCTTATTACCGTGGCATCAAAATACGCAAACGCTAAAGGATAGCTCGGATCAATACTTCCAGAGCAGATTTACAAAAGAAAATCGTATAAGTAATCAAATAATTTACTTCTTTATCCTATTAGTTTAGACGAGCTGTCTAGAGACGAGATGCAGTGAATAACATAACTGCTGTACGTAGTTGCCTACCCTTTTAGTCCAGGAACATTATCATATTATTATCTAAATCCACTTAGCACCTAAACGGCTTGCCAAAGTAAACAGCAGGCACGAATGTTAGTAACAACCTAAAAGCTATTACCTATACTAATGATTTTCATAACAGAACCCAGTAATAATAGTTTAATGTCCAACTTAAGTTCCGTGGGCGCGAGGCTTAGATGTGGTCTTAGTGGCAGCAATTTAAAATAGGGTGTTTATTTCCTGTATTTATTTTTTGTACAATATTTTATTAATCTGCCTAGCCTTTTCTCAACTATCTTGGGGTCGGCTTCCAGTCAAACCAGATGCAGCTGAATATCAGTATTTTACATGGAGCGACTGCCTATCTGACCTCCACAACCCATACCCCTTGATAAGACTGGTTGTCAGACTTTCGGACTTCTGACGAACCGTAACGACTGTCAAAGATCCACGATTGACAGCCGGGACCAACGGTTCAACGTGCTTGCCGAGGTATGGAGGAGTTTCGGTATGTAAAGATGGTCACCCATCCATGGACCAACCCCGGCAAGCATAGCTTAACCTGATAGATAGACCCGTGCGGCTGTTAATACTTTAGCCATGAGCTGTACAATATTTTATATGGACCAAAAAACCGGTTAAGTGCGAATTTAACATGCACACGAGAGGTTCCATACGAATTTTATTATTTGATGTTATAGCGGCAACAGAAATACATATTCTATGAACATTTCAACTGTCTACCTATTACGTATGATAGATACAACCCGCTGACAGACAGACGGACAGCGTAGTCTTAGTAATAGGATCCCATCGGTTACCCTTTGGGTACAGGACTCTAAAAAACACAATAAAAAGAAATCTTCTTCAGAAAACAGCATCAAAATGTGGTGTTTAATGAAGCAGCAATAATTATAAATAAAAAATTAAAATTAAAAATTTTGTCAACACTAGCTCTTTTACAGCTAAGCTCAAAGCATTTGTTACATAAAAGCTTATACTCAATAGACGAACTGTACTATTAATACTCCAATTTTTCTATCTTAAAAAAAGAAACACTATATTATAATAATATGTCTTTTAGTAATCATGTTTTTTTTTAATATTATTGCTGCATGTTCACTTTTAGAATTATATTATACATACATCATTATAAATAATGATGTATGTAATTTCAAAAACACAAAAAATTATTTCTGAAAAATAAATAAAAAAATAAACACACAACACACAGAGGGGGTTCCAGAGAACCCCCTCTGTGTAACATCTGTTAGGGCACATTCCTGGGTGAGACTGTAAAAAGAGAGAGACAAGATTGCCTCCTCGACGCCTTCTTTTCCGAATGGTATCACCAACGTCAACGTGCCTCCCACTCTCCTCCTACGTAACCAGATTGTGTCCCTTAAGTAGCACTGGACGTTGGAGAGCAATCTGCCGCTTTGAGTTTTTAGCGCATCGCAGAACTTACAACACCTGTAGATTCTTTGTAACAAAAGTGTTAATGCGTTACTCGCTGACACTAGAACCACACCTCATCCCACTTATTCACATAATCATTATGGGTTTTCGCAAGTAAATCGCTCTGTATCACGTGAACGACACATTAGGATGAGTTGTGTGCTTTATTTAATATCTCATGTTATTGTGCGAGTGGGTTTGCTAATAGGTTGCTAAAATATGCTCGTGGTATTGTAGAATAGAAGAATTTATTTTCTTTGTTCAGAAAAACGGCTTAAAATTCTGATTCGCTACTCGCTTTTAACAAGGGCCTTATTTATAGAAAAAATAAGCATGTGATTAGTTAAATACTGATTAGCGGGTTCTTAATTCAAATGCAAAATTAAATGTAGTTGTTATGACTATGATTAGTAGACTAATCATTCGAAGGAGACAGCTCCAACTCCAGTCCTATTAGACAGCTGAATGTGATGGATGTGCCGTTCATCATCATTCGCCTGACCTTATCCCAATTTATTTGGGGTCGGCGCAACATGTCTTTTTCTTCCATACTCCTCTATTAGTCGTCATCTCTGTAGTCACCCCCTTTTTACCCATATCCTCTTTCACACAGTCCAACCATCGTTTCTTTGGCCTTCCCCTACTCTTATAGCCATCCACATCCATACACAAGACTTTCCTCACGACATTTTCTTCATTCCTCCGCATCACATGCCCATACCACGACAACCGATTTCCACACAATTTTTCAGTCTGCGGTGCCACTTTCAGACTTCCTCTTATATACTCATTCCTAATTCTATCCATGCGCGTAACACCACACATCGCTCTTAGCATTCTCATCTCAGCTACATGCAATTGCTTTTCATTCATCTCTTTTGTGGCCCAACATGTGCCGTTGTTATCTTGAATTTAAAATCCGCAAATCAGTAATTTAAACTAAGCATGTGGTTGGCAAGTTTTATAAATAAAGCTGTAAACATAGAAATATTAGCTCTTCCTACTCCTTCGTTTGTTTCGTGACCGGCAATATCAACTTATCAAATGAGCATTTTTAGGGTTCCTAAAGCCCGAATGAAAAAACGGAACCCTTATAGGATCACTCGTGTGTCTGTCTGTCTGTCCATCTGTCACAGCCAATTTGCTCCGAATCTGCTGAACCGATAGAGTTGAAATTTGGTACATACATGAATATCTATGACCCAAACACGAACATGTGCCCTAAATAAATTAATTTGGAATATGGGGGTCACTTTCGGGGTGAAAATTGGAAAAATAACTAACAAAGTTAATAGTATTTAAAAATAAAAAGGGCACATTGTGAGGGTCTTGATTGTTTTATCATTATTTTAAAATATATTTTAAAGTTATTTATTAAGAAAATTACCATGAAAATTACCATCCTCCCCCTCTTGTCTTCGAAATCACTGGGCCTGAAATTTTGAAAAAAATACAGAAAATAGTTCTTTACTTATAGATGACAGAAGAACCTATACAGACGAGGAAGTTAAAAAAAAACTGAAAAAATATGATTGGTTCGGAACCGTTTGCGAGCGAGTCCGCAATTGTAGACTCGCTCTTGGCCGGTTTTTTTCGGGATGAAAAATAACACAATGATATTCAGCGATAGTACTTTTTCTATCAGTAAAAGAATTTGTAAAGTGGAATCTGTTCTTCCAGAGATTAACAATAATTCTGATCTACTCAAGCGTATTCGCAAACACAGGTGCACTCTGTGTTCCTTTACTCTCTATCTCTCTGTCTCTCGATGGGACGGCAACACGACACGACCGGAGAGAGATCACCTATTCAAAATGCAAAATAAATAACTGAATAATGTGTATTTGCTTAAATGTTTATGTGTTGGTGCCGATTCTCTTGTTCAATAATTAAACAAAAATTAGAAAATCGCTCTCTTTTACTAAAATTCAGTGCGAGAAACGGTGCGAGACAGCTATAGCTATGGACTAAGTTAGAGATGTCAAACTAGTTTATGCCTTGCGTTTTATCGTGTTTTTAGTTGACATTTTTTAATTTGTATGGAAATATTACTTCAAATATATTTGACAGCTCTAATTTATGTCCGACTTTTACTTGTTTTATTAGAGAGAAAAAGATAGCAATAGCCTAAATTAAGTTTACTTTGTGCACAACAGGATCGGCACCATTGTGAAACAAACTCAACCATCAAAAATTTTACTGTGCTACAGTAATGAATAATACGAATTAAGTTATCGGCGTAGTGACAAAATGACAATACAGTACAACTATTTTCTTAATGTCCCTCGGCAATCATCGCATTTTCAAATACAAACGAATGCTAATTTCCAAGTCCATCAATTATTAGATTTAAGGATGATTCACGTTACACCGTGCCCCGGACGTGGCACGGCCGGGGCACGGTCAAAGATTGTTACATACATTTTATATGAAGTGATTCATGCTAGACCGGGCCGGGGCACGGCCGAGGCACGGACTGGGCACGGCCAGGGCTCGGCCCGGTGGCGACACGGTGTAACATAAACGTGTGCACCGGGCTCGGGCGAAACAATTGCCGGTCAAACAATTGCGCGGTCAAATATCTATAGTATACTTTTTGTATGAACTGATCCATGCTTGGCCATGCCCCGGACGTGCCCCGGCCGTGCCTCGGCCGTGCCCCAGCCGGGGCCCGGTGGCGGCATGGTGACAGCCCGGTGTAGCATGAATGACTAGCCCGGTGGACGTGCCCCGGCCGTGCCCCGGCCGGGGCAGGGCCGAGACTCGGTGGCCGCACGGTGTAACGTGAATCATCCTTTATCATGTCTTTTTTGAAGTGAAAACTTCTTAGCATCGTTGTGATTTGAAAGTAAACGTAACGTAAACGAAAAAGCGACAGTAAAAAGAGACAGAAACATAAATTCATAAGATTTAACGTGGGAGAAAATGAGATAGGAAACATTATACAGTGTTTTGTTTTTATGTTTTAAAATGAGTTAGAATGCACTATACAGTGTTTTGTTTTGTTTTAGCCAAAATTTTTGAAGGTTTCACTTCTACCACGTGTGAATGGCACATTTGTTTTTTTTTTAATTATTTAAATTCAGAACTAAGTGCTATATTGTTGTTTTGATTTCTGTGTAAACAAAGTACCTACATAGTTCTGAATTCAAATTATTATATACGATAAACCTAATAATTAATGGACATAGAAATTAGCATTCGTTTGTAAATGTGATGATTGTCGAGGGAAATTAAGAAAATAGTATTACTGTACGTCTCAGGGATTTATATTTGTTTCAGCAGTAAGCTCTACAACATCAACAATATCAACATCATCAGCCTTTTAATGTCCCCACTGCTGGGGCACAGGCCTTCTCTCTGTGAGAAGTGTGAAGCTCTACGCTCTACCATAAATACATAACTTGAATCCCTGTTGGAGTCGGCGATAAATAAAAGATAAAATTACACATAATTCACAACAGCATCACCTTACATGGAGCTGCAATCGTAAACCAAACAGACCGTACTACAGTTAACTGCTCTATCTCCAAATAGTTTAACGTTACTCCTCCTCCATGCGTCGTTTTCCTAATTGCTGAGTAACGTGATCTCCTGAACGGGAACTAATCTTTGTCTTGATGATATTGCGACACCTGTTCCTATCTTTTTAGGGTTCCGTACCCGAAGGGTCCAAACGGAGCCTTATTGTTATCACTCACATATCCGTCTGTGTGTCTATCCGTCCATCGTCTGTCACAAAATTTTGTTACAAAGAATTTTTTAACTTTCCATGGACCTATGAACTTGAAATTTGGTGATAATGTTTATTGTAACGTATTCTTTACTAACAAATACTTTAATAATAAAAGAGGAGCTCGTGGATAAATTAATAAAAGCTGCACGGGTCGATCTATCAGGTTAAGCTACGCTTGCCGGGGTTAGTCCATGGATGGGTGACCATCTTTACATACTGAGCCTCCTCCATGCCTCAGAAAGCACGTTAAACTGTAGGTCCCGGCTGTCAATCGTTGATCTTTGACAGTCGTTACGGATCGTCAGAAGCCCGATAGTCTAACAACCAGTCTTACCAAGGGGTATCGTATTACCCAGTAACTGGGTTGTGGAGGTCAGATAGGCAGTCGCTCCATGTAAAATACTGGTATTTAGCTGCATCCGGTTAGACTGGAAGCCAATCCCAAGATAGTTGAGAAAAGGCTAGGCAGATGATGTCTTTACTAACAAGTACCAATATATGGTACGGAACCCTTAATGTGCGAAATCCGACACGTACTTGGCCAGTTTTTTTAAACATTTCCCTTTAAAAACGTATAGACTCACATACACAAGACACCCAGACCCGGAACAACTATCTGTAGGGTATACAAATATTTGTTTCGTGCGGGAATTGAACCCGCGACACGCAGTACAGTAGCCATGAAGCTTGGTATTCAGCGTATAGCTTGGTGTTTAACGTTACAATTCCCTAAAATACCTCGTAACGATTGAAGAATGATTCCATTAATTAAACCTTAATTAAATTTATAAAGGTAAAGAACCGGTTCCCTAAAGTATCCTACAAAAAACAAACATCCAAATTTCGTGAGGCGATAAAGAAAATCCCGAGAGAATCGGCAATTATCTCGGAAACTTCCCTTAACTGCTAATCGTTAAGGGTTAACTCTCAACGCAGCCAAGTTTCCACATTTACAGAAATAATTACACGCTACCCCTTAAAGGGGGGCTTGTTTAAATGCCAACCTTTCTATTTACCTTCCGACTGGTCTTATTGAAAAACTTATTAGACACATTGCTGGACTGTTTAGGGAGGCTTTCCACTTGAAGTTGTTTTCTTTTCTAACCTATGTTTTCTCGCTACTGGAAACACCGACACTAACCGCGTTCATACAATTTATGAGTAATAGGGCAGATTTACTTGAGACACTTGAAGAATCCAGGTCATCTGATTCAATCAACGAGGGTTTAAATGAAACCAATCGACATCGCACCAACGCGCTCGCGCATCCTAAACCCATTTTTTGTTTGCCATTTTTTAATATTTATTGTATGAAGTCTAATATTGTAATATACGCGTCATATTTATACAGTCCACTCATTCTTACCTAAGTATATACTCCAACTACGCTCAGAACCAGTAATCCAACTGTACACTACTATTTAACTTCATTAATTTTTTTTTTCATTTCAAAGTTCTAACTGATATTGCCTATCTGCGACAACGCTCGTCTTCTGACTCCCACTGCGTGACAACTCTGGCAAAACATAACTTTAAAGTGAACTTTATTTTTCTCGTTATAAATTAAAATCATAATAAGAGGAATTCGAAGCTTTTGTTCATGTAAATTAAAGGGCCAAGAGTTTCCACGAAAATTGCCGTGAGCGATTCAGAAAATCGTATTCGAAAACCAATTATTCGGAGATTAACTCGAACGTCGGGTTGAAGGGAGGCGTGCAACGATCAAGTGAATTCATTTAACATTGTTGGTATCTTTCAGTGTCAGAAATATTGGCAGGCTTTGAAGTATTCTTCTTGACGGTTGTTTCTAAGACAGCTTTAGAGGTCGCTATGAGGGAAGATCTTGGGATACTAGCAACACAACAGGTTACACATCGTCTGACGATCAGTTTCACATTCGGCATAAGTGGTAGTTTTGCTGAAATCAATGACGGTAAGATTACGAGTAAATGAGAGCATCCATTTACATTTCTGGTTAAAGTTACTGTAATCGAAGGGGCTGTCTCAGAAAGGATGGTTTTGCTGGGTCCAATATCATTTTCGTTTTCATAGCTTTTCAACCACTACAACTACTACAACATAATTTCAGCTGAAATATATCTAATTATGTACAAGGACATAGACCTCCCCCAAAGGTCACCTTTTTGATAATGGTTATCGCATCTAGTGGACACCCGCAACTCTTAACAGGACATTAGTCAACTTTGTAGCTAGCTTTGCAACGTTACATCTTTCAGTAAGCGGTTCCTACCGGGAGACCATATTCCATCTCCATTATCTCTATACAAAACTTCACATTTAGAGTATTTTGTCCCTCTCCTTTGCTCCCCTATGGTTACAATAATTATCATGTAGCAGCAGAGTGTATTCGGATCTTATTCCAATTAATTTATGAGCTTAAAACTTGTGTCTGAATATAGCAAAACATGGAAGCGAAAATTTTGTTAAACTCGCCACTCGCTCTAACTTTGAGGGTGAAATTTTCCATTCCGCTGGAGAAAGGATTAAGACGAGAAGTTAAGAGTTTTATCTGTGTTATTGGAATATTTGGCCAACTCCGGGCGGCATGCGTAGTTAAAATGTTTTACGTTGATAAATATCGATGCCAAACTTGGGTAATTACAATATATCTTATGTTTTCCGATTGGTGGTTTGGCCAGTAATTGAATTTTCGGTTTGTTTATTGGTTTACCTTTTTACGTCGTCGTTTAGGATTTGTGTTTAGAATTTAGTGGCGTCAGCAACGCTTTGACCAACACAGTTACCACTGCTGGGTCATAGGGCTCCTCTCTAGGAGAGGAAAGGGACCTTAATCCACTAAGCGGGCCCAGTGTGGGTTGGTGGATGTCACATGTCTTTCGAAGTCTTAGTAGGACATGCCAGTTTCCTTCACCGTTTTGAGAGCAGTGGTTATGAAACATATAACACAAAGTAAAGTGCCTGGTTGGGTTTGAATCCACGACGTACAACTCGTAAGTCAGGACCGATACCACTGGGCCACCACTGCTCACTGGTCCACAACTGACCAAAACATCATATTACAAGTATTATTTTGAACTTTGCAACGTAGAAAATTCTGAAATCCGTGATTTATGACAAACACAACTTCGAATTCTTCTCCAACTTTGACTACAACACGTTGAATTGAATATTTATGTCTCAGTTCTTCTGTTGTTTTGCCAAAAATCTTGCTAACATTCATGCATGGCTGTTCCTGAGTGCGCCAACCAAGGTGCATCGGATAAAACATGGCGAACAACTTTAGTGATAAAATTAAATTTCTTTTTGGAGGTACAACCGTGAAAGATGTGTTTCCTAAAGACCGTATTTTCAGAGTTTCAGACATAGGGAGATAGTGTGCAGTGATGCTGAAGATGTGTCTTGGGAAATAGATACTTTTGTAATAATTTAGTTTTGATCTTGCAAGTTCTATTATTGACCTTTACATAGGTTTGTGTCATGCATGTTTCACCCGACTGCACCAGAAGGAAAGTTATGGTTTTCGAGAGTTTGTATATCTCTATATTTGTATTTTTTCTTGTGTATGGATGTAGATGGCTATAAGGGTAGGGGAAGGCCAAAGAAACGATGGTTGGACTGTGTGAAAGAGGATATGGGTAAAAAGGGGGTGACTACAGAGATGACGACTAATAGAGGAGTATGGAAGAAAAAGACATGTTGCGCCGACCCCAAATAAATTGGGATAAGGGCAGGAGAATGATGATGAGTTTATATAATATTAGCGTACTCCTCCTACCTCATCCCACACAAAGAAACGGTACCGCCATAACTACGGGTTTTCGTCTGGCACAAGTAACTTTTGTTCTTCGTTCGGGCTCGTCCTCTACACCTTGCTAGATGTTGTTAGCAGCGACGGCTTGCAAGTTGAATGAATTTACTTAAACTCTTACCAATATTTTCTCACACATTTAGGAATTATTTTATAGTATTTTTGGCACTTCATAGCAGTTTTACTGTATCAAAATGTGCACTATTCAATTTTAAAGAGGCGAAAGGATAAACTCTAAAACTTCAAACAGCGCCATCTATTGGTACAAGAAATATAAGTAGTCTAAGGATTCGTTCCAATAATCGTCTTTTGAATTACAACCCAATTATTCCACAATTTTATGCTTAGGGCAGTTTATTAAAGAAGAAAATATAGTATTTATCCTAATTATTTTCAAAATATTAATATTACTTAAAATTCAATAAGAAATCGGCACATATTACGCAATCTATTGAGATTTATTTGAATAATTTTTTTTTTGTTCGAGATGAGACCCTGTGGTATTTCTATTGTACGGTACGCCCTGTCGGTTGGATGGATTTCAACAAATGAGCTGGTATTTGGTTAGAAATGAGTACATTAGAGATAGTTTAAAAGTGGCGCCAGTGACTGAAAAGTTGAAAGGGAGCCGCTTATATTGGTATGGGCATGTGAAAAGGAGGGATGAAACACATGTTACTAAAAGAGTGATGAATATAAATGTTGATGGGTGGAGTGGGAGGGGGAGGCCAAAGAAAAGGTGGATTGATTTTGTGAGGAGTGATATGAAAGAAAAGGGAGTTAGTGATAGCGTGACGGCTGACATGGACAGAATGGAAGAAAAAAACGTGTTGTGCTGACCCCAAGTAACATGGGATAAGGGCAGGAAGATGAAGAGGTATTTGGTTAGAGAGATCACATTTTTCCGCTTGAGGAGGTGATTCAAAAATTGTAACTCACTAAAACGTGTGTTGATACTTTCTTTACCAAATTTTATTATCTCCTTTTTTGTTACCAGTTATTCCCAAAGCATTGCTGCCGTAGGTTATCAAAACAGGAACCGAGATTTAAAAACTATTGGCATTCAGTGATACTCGTAGTGTAGCTATCTGTGAAAGAACTTTGTTAATTGAATTAGTGCTTCCAGGAATTACCTCCTACTAACAATTAAAATGTTTATCTTTCTGAAATATTGTACAGAATTAGATAAGACTACCTGCGCCCCGCGGTTTCACCCGCGTAGACCGGGATAAAAAGTAGCCTATGTGTTAATCAAGGGTATAAGCTATCAACTTATCTAGCAAATTTCATCAAAATCGGTGTAGCGTGAAGAAGTAACAAACATACAAACACACACACTCACAAACTTTGCCTTTATAATATCAGTGTGATAGCTTTTTATTGTATCGCCACCAACTCAAATATTGATTTTAACGTTGTGTTTTTAAGTTGATTTTAAAGTGACGGATTGTAAATAATCATAAAAGTATCCACTGGAATATAAACTTTACCATTGAGTTGTTTGACATTGAGTTTGGTGTTCCAAAAATTAGAAAATTATTTCGAATTACAAATCCAAGTATTCTACTATCCTTCGAAACAGAGTTACCGCGCCTATGGGCACTCAGGGCAGGGATGGAACAGGGGTGGGTTTTAGTCAGTAAGAGTCTGACACGCCCTCCCGCTCCACCCAGAGCGGGAGATGTCATTGGATGATTTCCCACACCCAAAAAAAGAAAGTATCCTGATATCCTACTAATATTATAAATGCGAAAGTTTGTATGTTTTGTGTTTCGATCACGCAAGAACGGCTGAAGGGATTTGGATTAAATTTTGCACACAGATAACATTATAACCTGGATTAAAACATAGGCTACTTACCATGCGGGCGAAGCCGCTGGCAGAGGCTAGTCACTAGATAGTATAAAACAAAGTCGCTTTCTCTGTCCCTATATTCCTATGTATGCTTAAATCTTTGAAACTACGCAACGGATGATGCGGTTTTTTTTAATAGATAGAGTGATTGAAGGGGAAGGTGTATATGTATAATTTGTACCCGAGCGAAGCTGGGGCGGTCGCTAGTAAAGTAATAATTTCAAGTATCAAATTCGTAAGCTGACGAGTAATATACAATCCAGTACTTTTGTTCTGATTCATAGAACTACTCAAACATTTAGAATATTAAATATCAGATTTCAGTCCAACTTTGGACTTACATAACTTAATTAGAGAACGATTCCAACGGCCGTAGTAACCGCGTCTAGTCTGTTTCCAATAAACTGTTGTAATCTTTTAATCCTTATCACCGGTTCCTATAAAAACAAACTAGCCGTTATACCAATGGTTTGTGTTAGTCTGGTTCAGGTTTCTATTTTATTTTACTAAGTTTCAAGGATATTATTACATTTTGAAAATTACTTTTTGATTGTCTGTCACAACTGTCACCGTCTGTCTGGAGAGGCAGACGGACAAATAGTTTTTCTCTACGGCTATTCTTTTCTACGTAGTAATATAATAATATGAATTTTAGTAATATGTTAGGATCGATTGCGTCTCAAGCCCTACGCGCGTCAAACGTCAACATCTGTCAAGCCCCGTTGACAGTCGGCCATCGTGCAACTACAGACTATATCATGTTCCGATTGTGTGAACCTTGCCACAGGATAAAAGTACTTGCGTAATAGTAATAATAGAGGTTTAAAACGCGTGAATCGGGTTTTTGGCAAGGCGAACGGCATTTTTGCACTGACTCACTGGTGAGTCACGGAGTCTTCAAAGATATGATAGACAGATGGGCAGACATCATAGGTTTAGTAATATCCTAAAAACCAAAAATTTTTTGGTTTTTAGGATTGTGTGCATGGCACATTTTTGGACTGGATTCGGTACTATTAATAATTCAGACCTACTAAAAATTTTATTTATCACTAGCGACCCACCCTGGCTTAGTTCGGGAACAGAATGATTAGAATGACACGTAGCGCCATCTAGTGTCCTAAAGCAATTTTGACCATCGAAAGTTACTGTTCTTTCCCTCGGGAACAGTTTTTTTTTCTAGATGAAAGGTACTTAATATATGTCTTTTTCGGCACCTACCCCGAACAACGTATGCACATGCAAAATTTCATGATGACCGGTTCAGTTCAGTTCCGTGAAAAGGTAAAAAATACAAACAAACTTACGTTCGCATTTATAATATAAGTTAGGATTTTTATGGATATTTCAGAAAATTACGAGTCAAAAATGTCCGTTACTTCCAGCTCCCGAGCATTATTCTTCGTGGCTTAGCGTTTCGTAACGTAAGTAGAGGAATCAAGTCACTGGATTGAATTACAGATAATTGGATTACTGAAAGAGGGATCAATAAGTGATGTATTGGCTGGTAATTTCATTGCTTTGGGTGTAGTGAGAGAGGAAACAAAGTTCAACTACCTTCAAAGGTCACTAGTGTGACCTTGACGTCATAAGTAGGCACTATAATGACTGGAGGCGAAGTCAGTCATCAGCTTGTTTGCGAGAAGATCTAGGATTTCATCATCATCATTTCAACCGACAGACGTCCACTGCTGGACATAGGCCTGCCCCAAGTGTCGCCACAATGACCGGTCCTGTGCGTCTCGCGTCCATCGGCTACCCGCGACCCTCACTAGGTCTTCGGTCCACCTTGTTAGAGGCCTTCCAACGCTGCGTCTTCCGGTACGCGGTCGCCACTCCAGAACGTTTCGGGCCCTATTGATCGTCAGTTTTGCGGGCAACGTGCCCTGCCCACTGCCACTTCAGTTTGGTGATTCTTCGGGCTATGTCGGTAACCTTGGTTCTTCTGCGGATATCATCATTCCTGGTTGGATCACTCAAGGAAATTCCAAGCATAGCCCTCTCCATTGAAGTTTGGGGGATTTTAAGCCTTCTGATGAGGCCCATTGTGAATGACCACGTTTCGGTTCCATAAGTCATCACTGGCAACACGCACTGGTCATAGACTTGAGGTCTTGAGACACTGTAGTATGTTGGACGAGAAGATACCGCGCAGCCTCCCAGAACGCCGCCCAGCCGAGTTGGATTCGACTCTAAGATTTATTCCTATCAAAAATACTTTTACATTCTAAAATTCAATCGCGCTTATCGGCTTGACAGCCGTTCTAAATTTAAATGAGATTATTTTTTTCAAAACTCGAATTAGTGTTTCTTTTTTGTATTTATAATGTGCCATTAACGCTTATAAGCCGTCTAAAGAGGTCCAGATGAAAGAGTCTCTACAGTAGGTACCTACTTCTGACCAGAGCCTTTAGACAAAATACTTTTCTGTAAACATTAACGCTAACGCTTCGTGCAAAATGTATGGCAAAGACATTATTGAGCGTGAGTCACGTGACAGTTCTCTGTCTAACGCTTCGTGCAAAACGTCGTTGCCATACATTTTGCACGAAGCGATAGCGTTAACGTTTACAGAAATGTATTTTGGCTAAGGGGGCAGGTGAGGCTTAAAGGTACTTTTCTTCCAAAAATGTGTGAGGTAGCGAAGCGATGCGAGCATGCGTAGCTAAACTATGAAACGGTGTGTAGCAGTTTGGTGCGAGGGTGTGGAGTGGACTCTTTTCAGCTGCACGCATATCCCTCACCCGTATCTTCCGCACACATCCCTCGCTTTTTTGTATATTAAAATATCTATCTCTCTTACCCACCAGGACTTTTCTAGGTTTAAGGCCTCTACCAAGTGAGATAGAGGACTATAATATTTAAGTTAGTTTTCTAGGTTTAATACCTAGAAAACTAACTTAAATATTATAGTCCGTCAGTTAGATTACCAAAAAATAATGAACACGTATTTTTTCTTTTGTCACTTTAATAAAAAATTAAAACGATACAGTGGGTTGAAATTTCAGATGACGTCACACTTAAGTTAAAATTGTACCACTTTTTACTCAAAAGTGACTAAACGCCTCCACTCCTGAACTTTGATGAGTTGTATCTTTGTAATTTTTCATTAATTTGATAAAGCAAAAAATACGTGTGCAATATTTTTTGATAATCTAACTTACGGACTAAAAATATAATTATTATTTTTTTTACTCTGATGTCATCCCTATTACGTTTGTTTTTCAGAAATATTCAAATTAGTTTAAATTATTATGTGAAAAGTACGAATTGTTTCGCAAAATGTTCTGACACAGCTCTCAATTAAAAAGATCATTAAAATAAATAAATTATAGAAAAATTTCAACTTTTTTATTATTAAATTTAATTTTCAATGTTTTTTTCTATGTACCATTTGCCCGTAACTTTTCTAACAACGAAATATCGAAAATACATTCCATAAAATTTAGATACCAACAGTGATGTCCATTTCCATTACAGGATTAGTTTCACAGCCAACAATAGCGATAAACTGTAATCATGATAAACCGCGAACGAGTTCGCATCGTGCGTTTAGATTAGTGTATTTATAAATCAATATTGATCGACAGATTTCATCGTGTCATAACACTAAAACGTAATCACTTCAGTCAAAAAACTGTACCTCATTCTAAATCAAGCTCAGGTCTACAATAAACTGGACCTTATTCCTGGCTCCTCTTTTTGGATATTAATAATAATAATAATACTTTATTGATTAAAGTCCTTACAATATGCTTAATATCTAGCTAAAAAGTTCACAATAATTAAAGGCGCACAAAAGTGGAAACCCTGACTCCTAAACAAGGAATACCTGTGACTTAGGAGTCAGTGTTCTAGTGCCACTTGGACACTATAAACCCTTATAGAAATTAAGAGCTTGTAAGCTGCTATTATACAAAACAATATATTATTATGTAGTGATTAAATATTTTTAAAAAAATTAAAAAATTTATACTACACTTAGACTTCCAAAACCCTCAATATTGTTTTGTTTTTTTTTTATTATGTGAAAGCATAATCAGCCCTAATAATATTCCCACTGCTGAGACTCAAGCCTCCTCTCTAGGACAGGGAATGGGCCGCATTCCACGACGTGAGTCTAGTGCGGTTTAATTGATGTCACATGTCTTCGAATTTTTGGTTCTAGGACATGCCGGTTTCCACAAGATGTTTTCCTTCACTGTTTTGAGAGCAGTGGTGATGAAAAAAAGTTACACTAAGTAAAACGCGGGTCTCAACACACGACGTACTCGCTAAGGCTCTTTGGTGTGGCGAGTTGCCGCCACTCTGCAAGTTGGATGGGGTGTGGTATCACGACGTGTGTGTCTCGCTTTAGCTTGTGAGGCAAGTGTGTAGCCGGCTTTACGGGAACCATAGGCAATTCAGTGTGCCTTCCGCTGCGAAGCCGAGCGCATTCACCGCAGACTAAATTAATGTCTTATTAACATCGTCCCCGCAAATACACTAAAATCCCGAGTAATATCCCGTAAACGTTGGGGATTCTCCGGGAATAATAAATAACCCATATTTACCGCGTCCGTGTAACTATTGAACAAGAATAACCAGGAGTGTTGGTGTGAAGAGAATCGAGTGGCCACTCGTCGGAATCCAGCGAGGCTGCCAAAGGAAAGTCAGGTAACGCTTGTTCTTACTAGCTTAGAGTAGGGACACATGCGCCGTCTACTGCCAACCACTCCTAACTTGAAGTTATACAGACAAATATAGGCAATTTTGGGCCAGAATTCAATCCAAGTGTTTGGCCGTAACACTGTCCTCCACCCCGCAGAGAACCACGGCTATTTACACGCTTGGGCAACTCCATTAGATGGTCCTTTCGAGCCTGGATAGGCATCAGTAAAATTCAGTACAAATTAAGTACAAGTCATTACAGTAGGCACATAACTTTATTAGTGCCCCAAAATGGCGTCCCGCAAGCAAGAAGCTAAATTGGCTCAGCTTACCGCTAAAAAACAAATGATTTTCGAGCGAGTTAATCGCATATATAATGATTCCAGAAACATCTCGAACTTTGATTCACGTTCAAATGAGACATTCTTATCGCAGTCAGAAACAATTACTGAGCAATACAACAAATTTGAGGAAATAGTAGAACAAATGAATGAATTGCAATTCGAAATTGACCAAACCGCACCAGACTATTCGAGTCTATATTCTATTGAAGACTTATATTCTAATATTAAATATAAACGTAATCTCATACTTTCGAAAAACAAAACAACGGAACACAAAGTACTACTCGGATAAAATTACCGCCCATAGATTTGCCATCGTTTGATGGTAAAGCGGAAAACTGGCCCATATTTTATGAAATGTTTCGCAGCAATGTTCATTTAAATACCGATCTGGTTGACTCGCAGCGTGTCCAGTACTTGATCAGTAAATTGACTCATGATGCCTTAAAACTAACCGCAGGCATTGTTCCTACAGGTGATACATACAACGTTATGTGGAACAGTCTCGTTAAAAGGTATCAAGATAAGCGTAGTTTAGGGATTCATTATCTCAATAATATACTGGACATTAAACAATGCGCCGGAAATGCCGCGAGCCTCAATACTTTTGTGGAACGATATTCAGCGTCCGTCGCAGCCTTGAAGCAGTTAGACATTCCAGACTTACTGGATTTTGTTTTAGTACACTGTGGTTTAAGAAAGGTTGACGCGCAAACTGTCTTACAGTTTGAATCCCGTGTGAGTGAGAAAGAATTACCTTCCTATGCGGAGTTTATAACATTCATGCAAGGATATGTTAAGGTACTACAACGCTCATACGGTAATAATTTACAGACGGAACCGCGCGCAAAGTCAAGTTCAGCGAATCATCAAACAAAAAATAACACCGCTAAGTCGTTCGTGTCGCGCAATGAACCGATTTCAAATAGCAAATGTACGTTGTGCGACAAGGATGACGTACAACATCAGCTGTTCGATTGCCCGCAGTTTAAAAATATTAGTACACCGCTTACACGTTTTGAATTTATTAAAGCTAAACGTGGCTGTATAAACTGTTTAAGTCTATCCCATTCTTTGGTTAAATGTAAGTCACGTAACGTTTGTAAAATTTGTAAAAAGACCCATCATTCTCTCTTACATTTCCGAGAAAAAGATGAGTCATTATCGCCCGAGCCGCAAGTGCCTACTAAGGATACATCTGTTTCGCTAACTACAGCTGTTAAAACTGGGTCAACCATTTTGCTAGCGACCGCGCAGTTATTTGCATACTATAGCGACATCAGAGATAAGGAGGTGGTTCGGTGCCTACTAGATAACGGATCGCAAAATAATTTAATTAGTGTGGACTGTTGTAAACGTTTGAATTTACCCATAATTAAATTACGCAATTCATCTTTACAGGGTGTTGGAATGACATCGAAACCGGTACACGGTTTTGTTCATCTCAACATAGAATCTCGGTTTGATCCTCATACGAAGTTTTCGATACAGGCGTTAGTTGTTGATTGTATTACAGATAGACTTCCCGCGAAATTTATTAGATTACATAACAATGATAACATGTCATACTTAAGTGACTTGCCGCTCGCTGATCCGCTTTGGAACGTGCCGGGCACGGTAGACGTCGTGCTTGGAGCACAATTTCCCCTTTATTTACCTGGGAGACAGGGTCGACTCAGGCACCCGCGCCCCCCTGCTATACTGACTAGCCTCGGTTATGTACTTATGGGTGATATTGATTGTTGTAGTAGTGATGTGACACACATTGCATCTTCGTTTACCGCGCAGGCCGACATTGAAGTCGAGTCAAATTTACATAAGTTTTTTGAGCTAGAGGAAATTCCATCTCAACGTTTTATTAGTCCGCACGAATTAGAGTGTGAAAATAATTTTAATTCTTCAGTCTTATTTGAAGACGGCAGATACTTTGTCGATCTACCTTTTGCGCGCTCACCCGGCGGGCTAGGTAGCTCGCGCGGTTACGCCCATCGGCGCTTACTTGCGCTCGAGCGGAAGTTTACGTTAATGCCGACCCTACGCGAGAATTATAATAAAACTATCGCGGATTATATAACTCAGGGGTATTTAGCGGAAGTGCCCGAATCTGAATTGACAGAGGAGGGTTATTATATACCGCATCATGCCGTCATTAGACCGGACAATGACAGCATTCGAGTGGTTTTGGACGCTAGCGCCAAAACTCACTCGGGGTTGTCGCTCAATGACATTTTGCATGTCGGACCTAATTTGCAAGCAGACTTGTTTTTGTTATTACTTGATTTTCGTACATTCCCTGTCGCGATGACAGCGGATATAAAACAAATGTTCTTACGTATCGGTGTAAAAGAGCACCACCGCAAATATTTACGAATCTTGTATCGTTTTAGCAAAGGTGAGCCTATTCGCACCTTTCATTTTAACCGCGTTCCCTTCGGACTAAAGCCTAGTCCTTATTTAGCGATGCGCACACTGCGTAACTTGGCGTGTGAGCAAAGCGACCGCTTTCCTGAGGCTTCTAAATTGGTAGAAACTCAGTTTTACATGGACGACTACGTCTACTCTGTTTCGGACGAACAGACAGCTATGCGTCTATCCCGCGATTTAATTGATTTAATGAAGGTAGGTTCCTTTGACTTAGTCAAATGGGCTACCAATTCACCCGCTTTATTAGAGATTCTCCCAGAGTCTCACCGCTTACCAGTTAATTTTTCTGGCATGGATAATGATGTCCATAATTTCAAAATCCTTGGATTAACCTGGGAACCCGCTGATGATTATTTTTCTTTGACAACAATCGCCGTGGATGATAAATGCACGAAGCGCGCGATTCTATCGCTAGTTGCCCGCTTGTTCAACGTACTTGGCCTTGTAGGACCCGTTGTGCTGTACGCGAAGGTATTAATTAAGGAACTTTGGTTAGCTAAAGTAGGATGGGATGAGGTTCCTCCGGAATCCATCACAAATCGGTTTGCCGCTTTTACGCGCGATTTTCCTTCACTCTCTTCTCTAAAGGTTCCTCGCCACATTGGCGTCTTTAGAGAAGCTGTAGTGAACATCGTAGCCTTTTGCGACGCCAGCTTTACTGGTTGTGGCTGTTGTATTTATTTTCACATTACCAACCCTACAGGTGATATCACTGTCCGACTCTTATGTGCAAAGTCCAAAGTCTCCCCCGCAAAAATAACAACGCTAGCTCGATTAGAACTTGTCGCCGCTTTACTTCTGTCTAAACTTGTTCGCGTAGTCAAGGAAAAACTTTCCGCTCGTGTACCTATTGCAGGTGTCCACGCTTTCTCGGACTCCACCATAGCTCTCTCGTGGATCCACTCATCTCCCCATAGATGGTCTATTTTTGTCAGCAACCGCATTGCTCAAATACAGGAAAACTTATCTGCCGCTTGTTTCCGTCACGTGTCCGGGAAAGAGAATCCTAGCGATTGTCTGTCTCGCGGCATGCTGCCGTCGGATTTAATAAGACACTCGTTGTGGTGGAACGGCCCCACATGGCTCCATCAGCCCATGAGCGAGTGGCCTTTAAAGTTCTCTCCTGCTCAATGTGAAACATTGCCGTAGTTTAAATCAAAGGTTTTTCTTGTAGAAACTTCGAATACTGAACCGCGTATTTTAGATACTATAGCTGACCGTGTTTGCTCATGGAATAAACTGTTACGTGTATTTATGTACATTCTTAAATTTACAAACAGACTACATAGTCATAGTTCTGTTAAAAACATTCAAACCGCCGAAAATTTCATTGTTCGAATAGTTCAAAGTTTACATTTTGCGAGCGATTTAAATTTAATTAAAGCAAGTGAACTTCCAGCTAAGAAGTTGCGCTGTTTATCTGTCTTCATTGATAGCTTCGGAATCTTACGTATTGGGGGCAGATTGTCTAAATTTGACTTACCGTATGAAGCCAAGCATCCCGCGCTTTTACCTAAACGCGACCGCGTAGTCGATCTAATTATCGATCACTATCACAATACGTACTGCCATACGGGCCCAGGGTTATTGATGTCCATTATAAGGCAGCGGTTTTGGATATTGGATGGCCGAACGGTTATACGTTCTCGTTGTCGGAAATGTAATACTTGTTTCCGTCTAAATCCTAAGCATCCAGTACCCAAAATGGCTGAACTTCCGGGATACCGCGACCGTGATGCTAAAGCCTTTGTACACACTGGTGTAGATTTCGCCGGGCCGCTTGCTTACATACCTATTCGACGTAGGGGTCAACGTTCGCAGAAACTTTACATATGTTTGTTCGTATGCATGGTGACTAAAGCCATACATATCGAGCTTGTATCGGATCTCACATCTGAGGCTTTCCTATCCGCATTTAAGAGATTCATTTCCCGCCGCGGTCCAGTGTCTGTTATGTATTCAGACAATGGTACCAATTTTGTTGGCGCTAAGGCGCAATTTGATGATATTTATTCTTTTTTATTAAATTCAACTGTCCAAACGGATATTAAAAATGAGCTTCTTAAATCACGCATCGAGTGGACAAGAATACCACCGCGAGCTCCACACTTCGGAGGTATTTGGGAGTCGAATATTAAGAGTGTTAAAACTCACTTGTTTAGAGTCATAGGTAAACAACTTCTCACTTACGAGGAACTCTTGACCGTATTGGTGCAAATTGAGTGCCTTTTGAACTCTCGACCACTTAGTGTCATTTCGTCAGACTCACATCCGGAGGCACTCACGCCCGCGCATTTTTTAATGTCCAGTCCACTCACGTATTTGCCTTCTTCTGAATTGACAGAAGAAAACATAAACCTAAACAACCGCAAAAGGCTCTTGGATCAACTTGTGTTATCCTACTGGAATAAATGGCGAATTGAGTACTTGCACACACTGCAAGTTCGCCAGAAGTGGTGCACTCCCGATCGCCCTATAGAGATAGGTACTGTCGTTCTCTTGGGTCAAGATAACGTACCTCCATTGACTTGGCCATTGGGTATCATAGAGGAAGTTTATCCGGGATCGGATGGTGTAATTCGAGTCGCTGCAATAAAAACCGCGTCAGGCACGTATAAACGTCCTGTCACTAAGTTGTATCCTTTGCCAGCTCAATAGATTATTATTACTACGTAATTTAGTTTAATTTAGTTTAGGGTTCATAGTATACGTTCCAATGGTACGCCATTACATAGTTGTAATTTAGTTTATTCGACTTACCATAGTCAAGTCCAACCGCAATTCATTCTCAGGACACTGATAATTATTTTTCCCGAGCATTATATCAATACGATGGTGTTTCGGACTGCTGCTTGGATTTCCCTCAAAGCTCTTCAACAAGTAAATGCTTACATATCATCACCGCTTCTTGAACCTCACTCGCGCCGTATAGATTAGCAGCTTTTGAAAGCTCCTGGACCTTTCAAGGCGGGGAGCATGGTGTGGCGAGTTGCCGCCACTCTGCAAGTAGGATGGGGTGTGGTATCACGACGTGTGTGTCTCGCTTTAGCTTGTGAGGCAAGTGTGTAGCCGGCTTTACGGGAACCATAGGCAATTCAGTGTGCCTTCCGCTGCGAAGCCGAGCGCATTCACCGCAGACTAAATTAATGTCTTATTAACATCGTCCCCGCAAATACACTAAAATCCCGAGTAATATCCCGTAAACGTTGGGGATTCTCCGGGAATAATAAATAACCCATTTTTACCGCGTCCGTGTAACTATTGAACAAGAATAACCAGGAGTGTTGGTGTGAAGAGAATCGAGTGGCCACTCGTCGGAATCCAGCGAGGCTGCCAAAGGAAAGTCAGGTAACGCTTGTTCTTACTAGCTTAGAGTAGGGACACATGCGCCGTCTACTGCCAACCACTCCTAACTTGAAGTTATACAGACAAATATAGGCAATTTTGGGCCAGCATTCAATCCAAGTGTTTGGCCGTAACACTGTCCTCCACCCCGCAGAGAACCACGGCTATTTACACGCTTGGGCAACTCCACTCTTTTTACATGGTTGCTCCGAATTTGGATGTACTAGCATGATATGAAATCATGACTGTATAACCCGAAGGGTTAGTCATAGATATACCTATAGTAATAGGGAGTGATATGAAGATTCGAATGTCGTTATTGCAACGCACGCTATTTCGAAAAACTTTACGAGTGGTACGCCAGTTCGAAAACACATTGAGTCGAAAACCGCTATATCGAAAGACGTTGTCGCGAACACGCTGATTCGAAAAACTGTTATGTACGCTGTACGAAAGTCTTGCTATCGAAATCCACTTTTGCGAATAGCATATTCCAATCTGAATTTGTCTGGGGATCGAACTCGCGACCCAGTGATTACCAAAAACTATCAACGCACTTGGCACTCCTTTGATGCGTTGCATCACTGGCATAATTGCAGAAGACTGGGGGTCTTCTGCAATGTATGCCAGTCCTTTGAGAAGGAGTCCAACTCATCTCACCATCTCTGGGCCTGCCGTGTTGTCGTTTCCTTGTGTTTGGGATCTATTGTGTGGTAATCTTCACCCATTGCTGCACCAACATGCGGCAGATGTGACCAGCCCACAGAACAGCTGTTCGACTGTAACCTCAAAGCTGAGTGGGCAACGTCCGCTATTGTTGTTTCGGAACGATGTATAGAGATTCTTCTAATTCGGTCTGTGAGTTTGACACCTAGTTCACTTTGTTCTATAGCGCGTTGGTCATATTTTAGCATTTCTTATGCTTACTTTTCATTAGAGCAGTGGTCGCCCAGTGGTATTGGCTGCGACTTACAAGTTGTAGGTCGTGAGTTCAAACCCAGGCGCCGCTTTAATTTGTGTAAATTATTTCATACCACTGCTCTCAAAACGGTGAAGGAAAACACTGTGAGGAAACCGGCATGTCATAGAACAAAAACTTCGAAGACATGTGACATCCACCAATCCACAATGGGCCCACTTGGTGGATTATGGCCCACACCCTCTCACAGGAAGGAGGCCTGTGCCCCAGAAGTGGGGACATAAAAAGGCTGATGATGATATGCTAAACTATTATTATTTCTCCACGTATTCGATTCCATTATCTTATTATAATTATTACAAAAGTGACATTGTCGATACTATTGCATCAATCGGCAATTTTATCGATATACCTATATTTCCCTTGTCAATATATGTTCTTACTTTAAAACATGTAAAATACCGTCAAATTATAAGGCATGTTAAAGAGAACCCTTGTACCTCCCTCTCCTAAAAACCGTAAAGAAAACGACGACTCAAGAAAAGGGTTCATGGAAATCTATGTCATCAAAACAAACCCTTTCTCCCCACTTTCCCTTTACCGCCACATCCAATTAAAGCCTATTCTCCCCTAAAACTGAACAGAAAAAACACGAAATAATAAGACGATTAAATATCCCAAGTCCTAAATAAATATAAGGGCATCATCGAGATTTTCGCTTGGGCAGCGTCTAGGGACAATCGTTGCTAATTTCATTTCGTTTTTGTAAAAATTCTTGTTTAAAAAAGAATGGATTAGAAAGGCCTGTGGAAGTGTAGTTTAATTTGCGTAAATACTTTTTTTGACGCTTGATACAAGAGTAGTGTTGGTGTGTAATGATGTTATTCGTTTTAATATATAATTAATTTTAAAGTAATTAAATGTCTTGACACACACAACTGTAGGTACAAAAAAAAGGTAGAGGTCAGAATTGACGAGTTTTCTCGGATTTTATACTAAAATGGATGTAAGTACAGTAATATTAGAGAAAATGCAAAATCCAAAGAAACAAAAAATTACTACTTTCGGTAAAAAGTCAAACCCGAAAGTCAAGTCGAAGCCGAAAGTCAATTTAGGCTCAATTTAGTAAGTTATTATCACATCTCAAAGTGGTAACTATGTTTTATAAATGACAGCTTCATAGGTTTCGACCTAAAACTTTTCAACACGCCCGTATGGTTAGTCAGATGTGTACCAAATATACCACCCATATTTCTCCAATTTTATTTCTAAGTTCTTTGTCAAATGAATATTGCAGTCGACAAGACAAAAATCCAGAGTTCGAGCTACTGAGTAATCCCGGATGGAAAAGCCCCGACACGGGAATTAAACCAATAACAAAACTGTACTTATTAGGTTTTCCGAAAAAACTTCTAACATCTGATTCATACCATCAGGTCAATCAATCTGCCTAACCTTTTCCCAACTATCTTGGGGTCGGCTTCCAGTCTAATTGGATGCAGCTGAATACCAGTACCTACCTATTTTACATGGAGCGACTGCCTATTTGACCTCCACAACCCAGTAACTGGGTAATACGATACCCCTTGGTAAGACTGGATGTCAGAATTTCGGGCTTCTGACGACTGGTAACGACTGTCAAAGATCCACGATTGACAGCCGGAAACAACGGCTTAACGTGCTTTCTGAGGCAAGGAGGAGTTTTGGTATGTAAAGATGGTCACCCATCCATGGACCGACCCCGGCAAGCGTAGCTTAACCTGATGGATCGACCCGTGTGGCTGTTATTACTTTAGCCACGAGCTCCTTAGTGAAGAAATAATCATAAAGTTAAAAACCTTTGATTTTAAAGACACATGTGACGGCACGGTTGGCAATGGCTGAGCGTTCGGCTACTGCGCTGCGTGTCGCGGGTTCGATCCCCACACGGAACAAATATTTGTATGACCTGCAGATAGTTGTTCCGGATCTAGGTGTCTTGTGTATGTGAACTTACATGTTTGTAAACGCACCCACGATACAGGAATATTCCTAGTGCGGGGCAATGTTTTCTTCTTTTTTAAAAAAGAGCGAACTGTAGGTATTTCATAATAATATCCAGTATTCCTAGATTGTGTGTTTGCATTTAAAAACGACAAAAAACTAACAACAAAATTGTGCTGATATTTAAATGGCCATGAGATACCACAGCGGCAAGCCTACCCCAAAGATCCAATATGTGAATCCTTATTTTGATTATCATGTAATTAAATGTATCTGTTATGAGCCCAATACAAAAAAAAAGTAAAACTACCCACAAAATTCCGCGGCCACTGCCATGACCTCGATTGCGGTAACCTGCATTCGGCGGCCATTTTTATTTTAAAATAAAATACGCATACGCCAATGTGAGCCACACCTTTGGCAGCAGTAATTAAACCACTAGGGAATTGTTGGTTTTTCATTTGGTCTTTCCAGAGACCAGATATTTGAGGTTTGCGTGACGCTTTCAGGTACCCAGATTTTGTTGGAAACACGTTATTACATACAAGTACCTACCGAGTGTTGTATTATCGCTTAATTTTCGTGTCATTGGTGCATATTACGAGGAGCTCGTGGCTAAAGTAATAACAGTCGCACGGGTCGATCCATCAGGTTAAGCTACGCTTGCTGGGGTTGGTCCATGGATGGGTGACGATCTGTACATACCGAGATTCCTCCGTGCCTCGGAAATCACGTTAAGCTGTTGGTCCTGGATGTCAATCGTGGATCTTTGACAGTCGTTATGGGTCGTCAGAAGCCTGAAAGTCTGACAAACAGTCTTACCAAGCGGTATCGTATTACCCAATAACTGAGTTGTGGAGGTCAGATAGGCAGTCGCTCCATGTAAAATACTGGTATTCAGCTACATCCGGTTAGACTGGAAGCCGACCCCAAGATACTTGGGAAAAGGCGCGGGCAGATTGATTAATTGGTGCATATTACGAGACTAGGTAGGCTGCACATCAGTGGTATACCCAGTATACGATGACCTAATTTTTAGTGTTCCGAAAGTCCGAAAAAAAAAACAAACCTATCACTCGTGTGTTCGTCCGTTTGTCACAGCCAATATTTTCCGAATCTACAGGACCAATTGAGTTGAAATTTGATACTCACATGTATATTTGTAACTCAAACACGCATGTGTAACGTAAATAAATGAATTTGGATGTCACTTTTGGGGTGCAAATCGGAAAAATAAAAATAAAAACTTAGTCGTACAACTGCACGTCAGAAGTGAAAATCCATACATACCTACATATAGGTACACAGATGCGTGGTCACGCCAGTTCAATGCTTTTTCCCCATCCCAAAAGTGGTCAACGTGCCTAAAGAAGTTTCTACTTCAAAACAAAGTTTTTTAAACTCTACCGTGCAATCTATCAAATAAAAGGGCTAATTTTGGGTCTCAAACGTACTTTTTCAAAATTTGAAAATAAATTGTTTCAATGTTATTTAAGAAAATAGACAAAAAATACCATTCTCAACTTATCTCCAAAACTACTAAGCATAGTATTTTGAAATAAATACTAAAACAAAAAACCAAAAACAGAAAATAATAAAAAAAAAAAAAAAAAAAAAAAAAAAAAATGGCGGTAGTAGTCACGTTAACATCGAGTCCGTATTTAAAATTATTTAACAAATAGTTTAAGTTATAGTTTAATGATAAAACTAAGTTTATTTGTGAAAGGACACATAAATAAAGCAGAAACATTGTTATCAGGTGAACCTATAAACAATCAGCTGTGATATCAAAATAAACAAACTGTGTGCATGAATACTTAGTGTTAAACTTTTTCGAAACAATTGAAAACGTATTTTATAGTGCATGTTTTGTGAAGATTATAACTAATTAGTGATAGACTGCATATTTTGTTACAAACACAAACAAAAAGTGAAAAAAAAAAAACCTATGACTGATAGCAAAAGACAATTCAAATTTAAACCGTCTCGTACACCACATAAAAAATAAAGAAATTGGACTTTGAACCCAGTTAAGTTTACGTTATTTGGCACAACAAGCATCTCGTAGCTAATGTTTCCTTATTTCGGACGTAATCTCTAACGTTCGTTTGGCGTAGCGGCTGAGAGTTGCGCTTTTTGTCTCATGCGCCTGTTGGCACTGCGTTCGAACCCCGCTTCTAATATTGTCTTTTTAAAAGTTTGGCTTTGCTAATTATTACAACAAAATGAATTTCTTCGAGAATATTACTCTGCGGCGAAATCGTACGAAATCACTGTCAGAGACAACATCTAACGATATCAGTACTAACGATGTTAGTTGTAACAACACGACACTAGATGGCACCACCAACAGCATGCCAAACATATCGGATGACGAGGAGAATGATAAAGTACAAGACTTACAGCGAGAAATCGGAGAACTAAAGTCACAACTTTCGGCAGCCCATGACGAAATAAACAATTTGTCATTAGAAAATAGCGAATTAAAACAGACTATTAATACTTTAAATAAAAAATATCAACTAGTGAAGAACGCAACAAGAAAATTAACCAGCGAAACTGGAACTCCTAAAAATAATGTGAGATTATCTACTCCCTACAAAGAACAGCATTCTACAACTCACTTGGACCTAACACGAAATACTGTACAAGGAGGCTACAAACAAGTATCTACGTCTAATAGAGTAAAAACTGCATTAAATTTTGATAAAGAAACTATTGGAAGTCATCAACAAAATGATAACAACTCGTCTCAACTGCAAGCCAAGAAAAACAAATTGTGTATATTAAGTTGTAATAAGACTAACAATGTATTATCCTTAGCACGCAACGCCTTTCCGAACCATCAGATATGCCACCATATCACAACTAACTGTGGATTAAGTACGCTTGTTAGTAATCTAGACTCAAAACTAACTGATTATACTAAGCAGGACTATTGTGTAATTCTTATAGGTAGTGAAGATTTTAATAAAACTAACAACTATTCAGACCTAATTTCTAACATTAGGGAAAACCTCTTAATGTTATCTCACACAAATATAATTCTATGTCTACCTACATATAAGTGTAATGAATACTCTAGTATGTTCAACTGGAGAATTGAAATGTTCAATAGCTTACTATACCATGACATAGAAATTTATGACTATGCTGTAATATTTGACTCTAATTTAAACTTATTATATGATTGTACCATGTTTTCTAATAACAGTGGTAGATTAAACAATTGTGGAATGAGAAATATTTTTGACAATTTAAAATATAATATTATGGACTATGACAATTCAAATAACATAATACCTGAAACAGAAACGAACCCTGAAATTCAAAATTCCTCAAGGAAATCAGATTTTTTTCGTATATAAAAGTATAAACATCCTTCATCAAAACATAAATGGACTTGCTAAGAAAATGGATTTATTATCTATATCTCTGTCGTCACTCCAAGACTCCGAAAATCCAGTAGATGTCATATGTCTTACAGAGCATAATATGCTGAATACTGATACGAATTTAATGAATATACCTAATTTTATTCAAGGGTCCTTCTTCTCAAGGAATAATCGCCGAGGGGGCTCATGTATCTTAGTCCGCAATAATCATGCGTTTAAACCAATTACTGCACTAAAACAATATTGCGTCGAAGGCGTTCTGGAGTGCTCGGGCATCGAACTTCTAAATCATAATATCTTAATATTTTGTATATACCGACCACCAAGGTCAAAAACAGATAACTTTAACACATTTTTCGACACTTTAAACCGACTACTTAAGAAGTACTGCTACAGTAAAAAGAAAATAATAGTTTGTGGCGATTTTAACATAAATGTATTGAAAAAAAACAAAATAACTACAATGTTTATGGAAACACTAGCTTGTTACAACCTACAGTTAGGATTATTTGAACCAACAAGGACTATTAGTGGAACATGCATTGATAATTTCATGTATAACATTCGTGGATGTAAATGTAAAACAATGGAGTTTGCCTTATCTGATCACACGGCACAATTACTAACCTGTCCCGTAAAACTTAGTTGCTCTCTAAAATATTGGTATGTAAAAAGACGAGATTACAGTAAAGATAATATTAAGAAATTTAATGATTGTATAAATTCGACTTCGTTTAATGACGTATTTGAAAATAATGACCCACAGGAAGCTTTTGACATTTTTTATGATTTATTTACTTTATTCTATAATTTGTGTTTTCCATATATTCGAATTAAAAGATATTCTCAAGTACGACCCCGGTGGATGACTAAAGGAATAAAAAAATGCTGCATACGTAAACAGCAATTATTATGGAAGTATCGTAAGAATCGAAATATCATAAACAAAAACAATTTTAAAACATTTGCGAGTAGATTACAACGTGTTATAAAACTGACAAAAAAGTCTCAGAATAATTACTTTATCCATACAGCTCAAAACAAATGTAAGGCTACTTGGAACGTTATTAGTAAAACAATGGGTAATGTGTCAAAAAGTGAAATCAATCAAATAAATATAGACGGTAAACATTGTACTGAAGATCCACAGACCATTGCGGATTGTTTTAATAATTTTTTTATAGAACAAATAAAAAGGAATACAAGGTGTTCTAAAAAGACCGAGACCTTACCTAATCACTCGGAAACATTATTTATGTATCCAACTACACCCGAAGAAATACACAAAATAATTTTACACTTAAAAAATACAAACACTACTGGATATGACAGTATATCGACTAAAATTCTGAAACAAGTGCCAATTAAAATATCCTACATTTTAAGTCATGTCATTAACCTGTCGATCCTAAATGGATACTTTCCTGATAAACTTAAATTAACAATCATTAAACCTCTTTTCAAGAAAGGTGATCCCTACAATATGAATTGTTATAGGCCCATAGCACTAGTACCAGTGCTCTCTAAGGTCTATGAAAGAGTTATTTATGACAGGATAAATGACTACTTTGAAAAATTTAATTTATTTGCTAAAGAGCAGACAGGTTTTAGGAAAAATAAAACCATTAATATGGCCGTTTATGATTTTCTGACCACAGTTGTGACTAGCTTAGACAAAAAAAATCCGGCATGCGCATTGTATATGGATCTAAGTAAAGCCTTTGATTGCGTGGATCACCAAATTCTGTTAAATAAATTATACAGGTATGGAATTCGGGGCACTTCATTAGAGCTGATAGCTTCTTATCTTACCAACAGAAAACAGTCCACATTAGTTACTCGAGTATGCACCAAAACAAGTACAGAAATTAACTACACTTCAGAATACAGAGAGATCAAACAAGGCGTCCCACAAGGAAGTGTTTTGGGCCCTCTGCTATTCATCATTTATATAAATGACTTGCCCAAAGTAACTAATCATCCCACTATACTTTTTGCTGATGATAGTACAGTCGTTTTTACAAGTAAGGACAAGTTGTCCCTAGAACAAGATATAAACCGCACTGTAAGTGATATTATAAAATGGTTAACTAATAATAATTTAAAAATGAATTTTGAAAAAACTAAAATCATGATATTTCGCAATCGTAAAGCCCAATTTACGGACCTTAATATAGATTATACAGGAAACAAAATAAATGAGATAGCATCTACAAAATTCTTAGGCATGTCAATTGATTATAATTTGAATTGGAAGACACATGTTGATACTTTAAAACAAAAATTAAATAAGCAATCATACGCCCTACATATGCTGGCAAAAACGGTAGACACTTCTGCTGTACTCGCAGCATATCATGGCTACGTGGGATCCTTGATAAAATATGGTATTATATTCTGGGGTAATTCCACCAATAAGGACATTGCATTCAAGGCGCAAAAGCGATGTATTAGGGGTATGTTTAATATCCACCAGACTGATAGCTGCAGACCATATTTTATTAAATACAATATATTGACATTGCCCTGTGTATACATTTATGAGATTGCTAGCTTCGCAAGATCTAATAGACATCTTTTTGATAAGTACAGAAGTAAGCGGCATAGATATAAAATTTGTTGCAAACCTAACAATACTGCCTTATTTACCGGAAGCATTTTCAGTATGGCACCGCGTATATACAACCACTTACCAAAGTCTGTACTAGAAACTCCATCCATCGATGAATTTAAAAAGAAATTAAAAATATTCTTGCTTTTTAAATGTTATTACAGTATTCAGGATTATTTAATTGAGGATGTAAGGACATATTGCTCTTAGAAATATTGTTGTGACATGTGACTAATGCACTAATTAATTATCTATTATTTTTACTTTGACATTTATTTACTAATATATCTTGACATTCTCATTTATTACATGACATTTTAAATTTTAATTATTTAAGTGACATTATTATTTTGCTAATGTTCTATTACTATTTGCCACGGTGATATTACCAAAATTGGCTTATTCATTATATATATATAAATTATTGTTGCAAGTAATTGTATAATAATGTTGTAATTTTGATACAGTCAAAGCTTGAGATTTGCATGCCTCAAGGCGTAATATGGTTGGACTATGCTCTTTTTTTTTTTAACAACTTTATGTAATTACCCATATTAGCAAATAAATGATTTTGAATTTGAATTTGAATTTGAAAACCTATAAGATGTCTATGGTAAAAAGAAAACATGTTAAAAATGATTTGTTTTGCGCGAGAGTTCGACTCGCACTTGGCCAGTTTTTTATAGAAACTCCGTACTATGTTAGCCACCAGCTCAAAATTATAAGTTCCCAAAATATGAAGAAAAAAACAACACATTAATAACTAGTTGCTTAAATTTTCGTACCCGAAGGGTAACCAACGGAACAAATTGATTTGTGTTCACAGTAGGACATTCAGACCCATGATCACAATAAATCTGCTATAATTATGAGCTGTTTGTGTCCCACTGCAAAACCCTGCCTTCAGTCTTTCCATTTTCTTCAGTCAACCTTTTAGTAAGGTAAGCGAGCCGAAAAAGCCAGAGTAAAAGATAGGACATGGCACAAACAGAGACGCGAGCGAACAAAACTCAAGAAAAAAACAAACTTGGAAACATCCTTTATCCAAATGAAACAGCTAAATAGCGTATTATTAAAGCTTCAACTGAAAAGCAGACTGATACTTCACCGTATCATTCTGTTTTAAAAAGAATTTAATACCTTCTGAGACTGTTAGCGAATTTGAATAATGTTTTTCTTGAAAATAATCACGAGTTGGCAGTTTCAACCATTTGTGGCGCTGAACAAAAGCGCTTTATAGCGAGACGCGGGTTTAAAACAGTTTCTCCTATTTTTTTTTTTGTTAGAAATTTAAAATGCAAACCTTTATTTAAGTTGTATTCTTCGAAGGAGTTTTATGCAAATGGCGAAGTGTGTGATAAGTGAACGGGGTTTTGGAGACAAATAATATGGTTTTTAAAGTTGTGAGGAAAATGTTTGGTGCGAAAAACTAAATACGAAATTATTGGGGCTTTGAACTGTCTGCAGCAGACGGTAAGATTATTGTTCCCTGTAATTTGAAGTTACTACTTGCTTACTTGAATGGAAAAATAATTCACTTACATTCATTGTGCGTACAGCTAGGAAGTGGAATTCTCTGCCGGGGTCTGTATTTCCTGATAGCTGCAACTTGGGAGTTTTTAAGTCAAGAGTGAATAGGTTACTTCTAGGCAAGCGTGCTCCATCGTCGACCACATCATCACTTACTATCAGGTGAGATAGTAGAAAACAAGCTCATTAAATCGTCGTACTGCAAATACCTTTAAGGCCGAGACATCACCTAAAACGCGGTCACTCTCGGACAGCATAGAAAAGAAAGAGATGCGCTACGACCAATGCTCGCAATTTATTGCAAAATAAATGAAGAATTTTATCGATTTACTTATATTGATTTAATAATAAATTTATAAAAAATAATATATCACTGGATGCAGTTTAACATTTGAAATTTTATGGTATATTTTTTAATTAAGATTATAATTATTTAGGAAGGGATTAACTGCTTTTAAAGATAAATAAGAGGTATGTTAGAAGATTTTTTTGATACATTAAAGTATGTTAAATTATGTTTTTGAGTTCCGTCACTGTATGCAAATAGGACTAGAAAATATCTTTTTTTTTATTTGTCAAAATTATTTACGGTTTAAGAGATACACTGTTTTCAAAAACCACCGTTTTGACCGTTTTTGGGAATCTCCGCCTTAAGACTCAGTCCTCTAATGGTTGTTCTGCGTCTATTTTACAAGAAACTCTCAATCTTCTCTTACATCGCAGAAATATGTCTCACTTACAATGTAATGTTGAGACGTTACAACCATCCTCTATCTTCGCGGTTCCACGACAAAATTAATGAGCACCCCCTAAATTTGGACCCACAGGTCTGTTTATGAGCACTAAAATTTAACTTAAATGCGACACAAATCTTTGTGGACCTCAAATTGTGTCCTTTATAACAATAAAGCGTTAATTTAAATGCGGTTTTGTTGCCAAGGTAATATCAAAATTATTTGTTGTTTGTGTCTTATATTCCTATTATAGCCGATGGTTAAGAAAAGCATCGTCAATAAAAAACAGACATTTAAAAAAAAACCAGACTGTATAAAACAAATTAAAAAATCCAAACAAGTCACTTTTTAAGCAGTCTCATGCAGTTGGTGGCGTAAAATCTGTGGCGGCGACGTCTCGCGCCCGGCCCTGGTTCAGGCCATGGTACAGAGCGAAAGGGAATGGGAAGCAGTCTCCTCCTTCTGCGAAGCAGTAATGCTCGCGAAGACGGAGGCGGGACGGGTGAGGGAAGCTCAACGGAGTGGCCCTCATGGCCCCGCCCGCTACCACTGCAGGAGACGCATTAGGCGTAGGACGTCGCGAGACGATCTCCGGCCACCGTAGACCCGGGCCTGCGGACGGCGAGCAGTGGATAGCACGCCGTCCGATCAGCACCAGGCCCGAGAGTCGACGGCGCGTAGCCACGCGCGCCTCAAAGAGATGATTGTCAGCCACCACTGACGGGGCCCATCGTGGCCGGTGCCTGCATGCCTAGGGGTAGCGGATAAACTCGCAACAGAGTTACCGCGTCTCTGAGCACTCAGGCAGGGAAGGAACAGGGTTGGGTTTTAGTCAGTAAGAGTCTGACACGCCCTCCCGCTCCACCCAGAGCGGGCGATGTCATGGTTGATTGCCCACCACACAAAAAAAAAACAAAAAAAAAACCTGCGACCAACTGTACAGACTGCTTGAAAAGTGAGTTGTTTGGAACCTTTTAGTAGTTTTTCAGTCATTTTTTGATTTTATTTTTATTTTTTTAGTTTCTACATTTTAGTGAGTTATATTTTTGGAATCGCCTCCTCGAACCCTTTATTTTGATACCCCACTTAATATAGTTCGTGTGCTTTATTTATTTTTCTTTTTCAAAAAATGGGCTCTGTTTGTCGCCTTTGTATTTTGATTACTGTCTTGTCTTTAGTAACACTTGCAAGATTAAGACGAATCAATTGACGTAAGAGTTATTAAAATCGGCCCGTCGTTTGGTCTTTAAAGCGCCACAAAGGAAACATACAGACAGGCTTTTTTTTTTAAACACATTACCCTCCTTTGCGTCGCGCAGCCGGGTAAAAAGTACTGTCTTAAATCACGAACCCGTCTTAAGGAAGTATGGTGATCAATGTGCCTCTGTAGGTATGTAAAGAGGCCTTTGATTTTAGAGCAATATAGTTAGGAATTGGAGATCATGGTTGGGTTCAAACCCAGCCAGTTATAAACCGTGAAAAAAAAATGGCCTCCGCAAGCCCTTTTTATTTTGATATCCCACATGACCATGTCACAAAAAAGCCGGCAAAGTGCGTGCATGTTGGACTACGCACGTTTAGGTTTCTGTACCAAATGAGGGAAAAACTCTGATTTCTTATCTATATAGTGTTTGTTATTAAAATATACGTAATAAAATTAATAAACATTATAACCAAATTTCGAGTTTCGTCAATGGGAAGTTAAAGAATTCTTCGGAACAAAATTTTGTGTCAGACGACGGACAGACAGACAGATTGACAGAAGGACACATGAGTGATAGCAATAGGGCTCCGTTTGGAACTTTTGGGTACGGAACCCTAAAAAACGACGACACTTACTAAAATTCATATAGCCTACGAGTAATGTCGGCTTCGGCTGTCAAGGACCAATCTCATAATTCCTCATTTATTAAAAACCAATATCAATCTGCTTAACCTTTTCCTTTAGACGTTAGAAACTCATTGAACAATAAAAACATAAAGCGCAAACTAAAAAAATACTACATAAACTCCATTTTAATATAACTCAATATTTAATAAATCTTTTATTTTCTAATAATTAATTATAATTTTACCCATAACATTGCAAATCACAAATCAAATTAAACATTCAAATTCATTCCATAAAATAATCAATCAAAACAATAAAATAAATAAAAATCTAGTAAAATTTGTAATCAAAATTCAATAAATATTAAAATCAAATTTAAAGACTGTAATGGCGCGTTGATCAACTCTCTGGTCATGGCATGCTAAGACAGACCCCAGAGGTCTAATGGTGTGCCTTGTATAGTTTTGTAACAAGAAACTTGTTTTGATGAATAAATAAATAATAAATAAATAACTATCTTGGGGTCGGCTTCCAGTCTAACCGGATGCAGCTGTATACCAGTATTTTACATGGAGCGACTGCCTATCTGACCTCCACAACCCAGTTATTGGGTAATACGACACCCCTTGGTAAGACTGGTTGTCAGACTTTCGGGCTTCTGACGACCCGTAACGACTGTCAAAGATCCACGGTTGACAGCCGGGACCAACGGCTTAACGTCATTTGTTAAACTCCATCCAGGCAAAAATAGACATACAAACATACATACATATGAGAACACTTGAATAATTAACAAAACCATAAATTAACAAGCAATAAGTTTAATGTTACAATGGTCACTACTAGTGATTGTCGAAATTCCAAAATGTAAGGGATAGACCACTTGACATTTCAGAGGCACGTAGTAATCCCATACACATATTTTAGGCTTTATGACATTATTTTTGCTGTTACATTAATTTCATGGCTATGCTGTAATGTCAAAAACGTGATCAATGCTTTTGAAACACACGATTGTTCCTTTTCATTTTGACTACTCTTAGAAAATATAAATTACTTACACTAATGCCATTCACATTTAAATTCTTGACTTCTCTGTCGCCAGTTTACGCCTGAATAGTTTAGCTATTTTCCAACTTGCATCTTTTCTAACTTTCCAAGAGACAGTAATTGCAAATTCTTCACTCACTTACTAAATCTTATTCAAATACATATATAAATATACACATTATTAAGGGTCTACTACGTGCCAAGTGGGGCCCTCATTGAATAAAAAATCGTAGCATAGCATAGAAAATAACAGCCGTTTTTGACACTTTTGCTTACTACTTTGGATAAGAAACATTTTGAGACCTGTTTTAACAACGTAAAAATACTTTATCCTGTTTGTACCAAACGTGACGTTGGATTCTATAATATTTATTTTCTATGCTATGCTTCGATTTTTTATTCAATGAGGGCGCCACTTGGCCCGCAGTAGGGCCTTAAGCGCTTAAAGAAGTATTTCCAGCAGAGATGTGCGAGGTCGCTAGGCGGTTCTAGGATGTGTTGCAGCGCTGTGAAAGTATGAGGACACACATCTCTCGCTATTTTGTTTGTATAGATCCCTGGCTCCACAAGCCCTTTTCCACAAGAGCTGCGCTAAGCTAGAAAACGGAAGTGATTATATTGATGGCTTATTGCCTCGTACATTTCTGTTGGAAAGGCATAAAGAAGCTTTTCAAAGCTAAAACATTCTAGAAAATTAAAACTTAAATTCTGCGAAATAAACTCATGTTTTACCCTCTAAAAGTCTTTACAGAATAAAGTGGGTGCAGAATTAATTCAGATTATCAAGTAAATCCTAGTGAGCCGTGCATTTCACTTAGAGATGGCGCTTTTAAATTAAAATTATTTTTCATCATAATTTATTGCAAGCACTACCGAGTTTTATAATTAGAAATTTAAATGTTTATGCTTACATGTTTCGGATTTCATACTTTGTTAGTGTTGTTGATGCTATTGGGAATACCTAATGTATTTTTTATCTGAGTACCTCTTAATAATTAATTTGTCTTGTTCATTTTAAAATCATTTCAGCTGAAAGACGTCCACTGGTGGTTATTTGGTCACCCTAAGCATCGTCACAACGACTGGTCCTGTGTTTTTTGAATCACTTGCATTGACAAGTCATCGATCCACCTTTTGGTAAATTGTATTAACAAAAAAACTTAAAAAAAAAAAATCAATCAACGTCTAAAAATTGCAAAATAACTTTAATTTCGGCAGTCGGTGTACATATTTTTTTTTCTTGGTTTGTTATTTGACACTGACTTCTGAAATTAAAGTTATTTTGCAATTTTTAGAAGTTGGTTTTGTTTATTTTTTTAAGTTTTTAATTTTAACTTTTTAGTTTTTTTTTTATTGTTTTTGTACACCAGAAGTAAAACTATATATTAAAGTTATGCCCGAATAGATAACACCATTAACATAGAATTTGAATATTTGGGACAACCAAAACGTCATCTATGTATACATATTTTTTGTTTATGTTGATTTTTTCAGAAAGTGCTGATACAATTTCGATAAAATTTATTTGAAACCATCTCTGAAGTACGACCTATCATATAAAACAAGAATCTTCAAAATCTAATCACAAATGGCGGAGATATCACGTAACAAAAAAAAACATACACACGAATTGAGAACCTCCTCTTTTTTGAAGTTCCAAAGGTACACTTTATAAGGAAATAACAAGAAAACTGCTAGCATTATTTTCTACATATTCGCCTCTTGAAACTTACCTAGGACAACAAACAGACATTTTTCTTGACTCCAAGAAGACTCCGGAAGAATTACACAATTAAATAAATCATCCTTTCTTTTCTCAGAAACTTGACGTACAAAAGTGGAACCTAGTAGCATTCCTATTATTTTAACTGCAAAATAGTGAGAAAACTTGAAACATTCGCAGAATTACGGTAGTTTTTTATTTACCGTTTCCTTACAGCCTTGGGGAGTTTTAAGCGCTGTGAGTTGGTGGTTTGGGAAACAATTTACTAAGTTGCTAAGGACGTGTGGGATGCAAATGGGAGATAATTTTGTCATGATGGTACTTATGTGGAAATTATGAACTCTTTTTGGAGGTCCAGGTTAAGTGGAGGTTTAGGTACTAAACAGCTATGTTTATGGACTGTGAACTCTGGTTTTTGTTGAGGAGTCCAGGTCCAAATTAGTGTTTTGCCCTACCGGCCTAAATGTGCTGTAAAGCTGCCTTGCGGCACAACAATGAAACTACACGTTGAAACCTTTTTTATTAACGTGTCGAAATCCTTATGGGCGTCATAGGCTCGGGCTAGGTGGAGCGATGATCTTCGCAGGGTGGTTGGTAGCAGCTGGATGAGAGTTGCTGAGAACCATGCTAAATGGCGTGCAATAGGAGAGGCCTATGTCCAGCAGTGGACTGCTATAGACTGATGATGATGATGAAACCTTATGGATGTCCTCCAAACGGGACGGGCGCAGGAGTCAGTCAGACTCTTACTGACTAAAACCACACGATATTCAGCAGCTACCTTTGGCCGGAGCGCTGGAGTGCTTGCACATTTCACCACGCTTCCCGGGCTAGGTACTGGCTCACATGAATTCATGCGGACCCCGTCACCTGCTGTGGCTGCAATACCTCTCTCGGGCGTTTGTCTGTCCAGGTCCCTAACTCCCCAAGTCCTGTTACCTGCAGGCCACGTCCTATGGCGGCCGGAGATCGTTCCTTGCCCTTGATCAGCACACTTATACCAGCCAGTGTTATCATTTTTGTGGAATATTAACACTAAATTATCTTAAACGCAATTTAGTGGTGCTAAAAAGAGATTAAAGGAACTCCTATGACAGATAAATTAAAAAAATGTTACTGGGCCTTCGTTCCTACAGCAGGGACATAGACTTTATCTCTGTGGGTCTTAATCTAACACGCGGGTCCAGTGCAGGCTGGTGGATGTCACATATCTTCGAATTTTTAGTTCTAGGACATGCCGGTTTCCTAAAGATGTTTTTCTTCAGCGTTATGCAGCAGTGATATTGAAATAATTTAGGAGTAAACTACCACTGCTCTATGAAATCGATGACGAATTCTGACTGTATTATGGAATCTATTTTTACTCCTTCAACAAATGAAATAAGTAAACTCGCAATAAATGCACGTGTATCTAAATACAGGTTATAAGAAGACACATCACAAAGCCGTTGACTACGCATACTGTACGTCTAACAAAGTAGCTTTGCGTAAAAAATATTGCTGGGAAACGACTTTTATTTTTAGGTATGAAAACAAACTGTTTTTTATGGCACGTAATATAACGCGAATCCAGGCAAGTGGAGTTAAACCCCGCCCCTTCGCTCTACGCCACGTAGGTACTTGTTGGACACGTTTGATATTCATTGCGTTTTTGTAACTGTAAATGCGTAGTTTCGAAAAAAAAAATAGAAAATTCAGGTAATGTTTGTTTTGAAAAAAGTTTAGTAATAACATTTGGAACTCATATTCGTTAAAAAATAAAAAATAAATTGCGACTTTGACCTTCAATATCTCCAGAACCATTGGATTCCCAGGTATGGTCTAGTGGAAAAAAATATCCAAATAATGGGTAGCCTTTCGGCTTCGGAACCTATCTTTTTACACCCGATATTATAAGAAAACGCTTCAAACTAAAAATTACAGTACAAGGTAGGTTTTATATTACCTCCTCACTTTTTTTTTATTTAAGATGGGTTTGCTCTTGACTCTAGTCTAGGTCAGAGACAGAGTCGACGATGGAGCGAGCTTACCCAGAAGAAGCCTGTTAACTCTAACTGTTCACTTATACTTGTGTCACTATAGAAAAACTCATGTATACATTATGGCCTCGTAAGTAGACCTAAACCAAGCTCTTTAGAGGCTTCTAAAGTATGTACAACACGTCCGAAATATGACTTGAAATGGTGCCAAAAAATCTTGTGGTCAGCATTTAGAATGTTATTCAACCGTGAGATACTTACGTATGTTGTTGGTACTCTTTTCTGTTGTGCAATGACCTAAATGGCATCTGCTATATGAATTTCAAATACGACTACTTGGGTAGGTATATTGAAAAAAAATGGCCTCTATTTAGTTAGTCGTATTTTTTGTGACATTATCAGGTGGGGTGTCAGAAGCCTTCAAATGGTGTTTAATTGAAGATCACGTGTAAACGACTAGTCTTAATTCTTTGAAAAAATTATATGTTATTGTGGAAAATTTTTCGTAATTTGTTAAGTGAATTTTTAAAATTATATTTTTATAACATAGAATTCATTTGTAAAGTTATGTATAACGCGGATAAAAATTGAGGATGACGCAAAAATTTTAAAGCGTATTTTTATGGAGTCTTCACCATTTTAAAGATTATTTAACTATTTATAGTTTAGTATACGTTTTTTAGTATAATACCTGTTGTTTTATGTATAAATTAATAATCCGTCTAATTTCGGACAGCGCTCTTTGATGGCCGACTCCTATTACTGGGTATACGTACGACGCGTTACGTAAGCTCAGCACAGAACACGCAAGCTAATCACTCAAGGTCGTTGGCAGTTAATAGCGCCCTAAGAAGGTGATTCCAAAAGTTTAACTCACTAAAATGTAGAAAAAAAAAATATTTTCAAAAAGGAATAGGAATAATATTTCATGGAGATTTATGCAGTTGGTGTCGTAAATCTATGATTGAACTAAAATAACTGCCACCAACTGCAACAGACTGCTTAAAAAGTGTTTTTTTTTTTACATTAATCCCATTTCACATATTCAGACATAAGCTTGCCAACGAACTCAGTAACAC